>CM062919.1:152172500-153470000 GCA_031878705.1 Tapirus indicus
ATTTCCTATTAGAACAGGAATATAGTGTACAGGATTCATGGATTGCTTTCCTTTTAAATTTCATGTGAAAATTTTCCCTGTGCCATGCCAGACTTGCATATACAGGAACAGGCATTTGTAGACTGAGGAGATAGGGTCAAACTGATTCTTAAATATAACTTAATAAAATGACTAAAACTGAGGGTCCTTAGCCTTGGTAAGTAAACCCTGGATTAAGAAATAACTGCCAAGTTATTACCTACAAGGTACTCTGCTGGTTACTAAGAATCACAACATTAGATGAAATACAATTGAATTAAACAAGCATTTTTTTCTTATTATAACAGTAATGCATGATTATTTGAAATATATTGCCCTACAGCATAGTAAAATTAATATTAAAGCTCCAATGATAGACTACTTTTTCCAAAGATTTAAAAACATTTATGTTCTAATTAAATTATGTACAAAAGAAACCAACTAGAGCTAATTAACAAATTCAGCAAAGTTGCAGGGTACATGATCAGCACACCAAAATCAATTGTATTTCTACACAATAGCAATGAATAACCCAAAAATGAAATTAGGAAAACAATTCCATTCACAATAGCATCAAGAGAAATAAAATAGCTAGAAATAAATTTAACCAAGGAGGTGATAGAGTTGTACATTGAAAACTATAAAACATTGCTAAAACTACACAGAAATTAAGGAAGACCACAATAAATGGAAAGACAACCCATGCTCATAGAATGGAAGATTTAATATTATTAAGATGGCAATACTACCTAAAGTGATCTACAGATCCTATCAAAATTCCAATGGCCTTATTTGCCAAAATGGAAAAGCCATTTCTCAAATTCATATGGAATGCAGAGGGCCATAAATTGGCAAAATGATTTTGAAAAAGAACAAAGTCTGAGTGTTCACACTTCCCAATTGCAAAATTTACTACAAAGCTGTAGTAATCAAAACCGTGTGGCACTGGCATAAGGATAAACAGATAGACCAATAGAGTACAATTGAGGGTCCAGAATTAGCCCATACATCTCTGGCTAACTGCTTTTTGACAAGAATGCCAAGACCATTCAATGAGAGAGAATAGTCTATTCAACAAATGGTGCTGGGACAACAGTATGGCTACGTATAAAAGAATGAAGTTGGATCTCTACCTCACACCATATCCAAAAGTTAACTCAAAATCCATCAAAGACCTAAATATAAGAACAAAAACAATAAAACTGATAGAAGAAAGCATGCAGGTAAGTCTTTATGACCTTTTATTTGGCAATGGATTCTTAGATATGACACCAAAAGCATGAGCAATAAAAGACAAAACAGATAAATTAGACCTCATCAAAACTAAAAACTTTTGTGCATCAAAACACATTTTCAAGAAAGTGAAAAGACAACATACAGAAAGGAAGAAAATGTTTTTAAATCATACATCTGACATGTGTCTAGCACCCAGAACATATAAAGACTCTTACAACTCAACAACAAAAGGTAAACAAGTGAAGTACTTGAATAGACATTTCTCCAAAGAAGATACACAAATGGCAAATAGACACATGAAAAGATGCTCAACACCACTAGCCATCAGAGAAATGTAATCTAAACCGCAATGAGATACACTTGACACCACTAGGATGTCTATCATCAAAAGACAGATAATAATGAGTGTTAGGATGTGGAGAAACTGGAAACTTCATACCTTGCTGGTAGGAATGTAAAATGGTGCAACTGCTGTGGAAAAGTTTGGTAGTTCCTCAAAAAGTTAAACATAGAATTACCATACAAGCCAGCAATTCCCCTCCTACATGTGTGCCCCAGAGAATTGAAAACAGGTACTCAAACGAATACTCACACAGCACTACTCACAATAGCCAAAAGGTAGACACAACACAAATGCCCACCAACAGATGAATGGATAAAAACTTGCTATATATGTAAAATGGAACATTTTTCAGCCATAAAAAGGAAGTGATGATACACGCTACAATGTGAATGAATCTCAAAAGCATTATGCTAAGTGAAAGAAGCCAGACACAAAAGATCACATGTTGTATGACTCCATTTATATGGAATATTCAGAATAAGTTAGTCCATAGAAACAGAAAGCAGAGTAGTGGCTGCCGGGCACTGGGGGAGGGGAGGATAGAGGAATAACTGCTTCACGGGTGTGCAGCGTTATTTTGGGCACTAACAATGCTTTGGAAGTAGCTGGAGGTGGTGGCACAAGGCACTGTGAATATACTAAATGCCACTGAATTACTTTAAAATGCTTAATTTTATGATTTAAGAACTTCACCTCAATTAGGAAAAAGTGAAACAAAAATATATCTATCCATTGCATAATCTTCACTTCAAAACTCCTAATTTAATCATTTTTCTGGGTTTTAATTTGATGAATCTATTTCATTTAAACTCAGTGTGAGAGGATAAGGAGATGAGTTTAATTTTTTTATTCTTGCTTGCTTGTTTTGTGATTTGAATTGATTTTATTTTAGTAGGAAAGTTACTTAGAATCAGGCATTTTCTGTGGAAAATTTATATACTTAAATTATACTTAAGGAGTTGAAATTACTTTTTAAAGTTCATCTTACTTTTTGTTACTGATCTGTTTAGAAATATAATGTTTGTTTAATCTTTAGAAAATCTAGCAGGAAAATACTGTATATGATACTTGGAACTTAAAGTATTGCCACCAGAGGGCTCTCATTTTTCTTCTATTTTGCTTTTCAGAAAAATGAAAATCACATTTTAATAGATTTTAGCTTATATACCATTGAGGAAATCAAAAATATTTTCTGAGTGTATGTAGAAGCTCCCTGAATAGTACATTTAAAATAAACATTATGAGTAAGATGCAAATAAAGCATATTTCACATACATATACGATGTTTTCTACATTTCTCTATAAAACTTTCTGTGAAAGGGGATTTGTAGTGTGAATTATCATGATATGAACAACAGGGAAATGAAACAAATGCTCTTTTCAAATTCACAGAGCACACCTCCAGAATAACTTCAATGCAGTGAATTTTAGATGTTAGTCTCCCTCGTGATGGAAGGAACTTTCTCAATTATGTTTGGAAACAGAGCCTTAAGCCAAAAATTGATAAACTGAGTTTATATTTTAAGAATAATTTCATTGCATCTTTGTTGTGTATAGGGGATGTGTGGGGACTAAAATACAGTTTCTTTTCTAGAGAAGCTCAGGCTGTAATGGGAAACAGGCTTGTGGATAAATAACAATGATATACTTTAACTGCTATAAGAAGTGTGCCAGTCAAAAGACATTACCACCAATTCTCGGGGAGCAGTGAAGGCTGGAAATGTTGTACACTCTGAAGAAGTCCCTCAAGAAATTCTCACCCCCTTCCACATTCCCCTGCCGAGAACCACGTGCCAAGTGACATTGTGGAGACAGAAACTTACTACCTAGGAGATCAGGGAAGTTCTCTAAACCAGAGATTAAAGATCAGAGTTCAACCCAAGGAGCTATCTGCGTAGAGGAAAAAGGGTGGTCAAAGTCATGGAGCGAAGAAATGAAAAACTAACTCACAAAAGAACATAGGATGTCTTCAGGGATCAGGGCAAGATCCAGGTGTCTGGGGAACTGATTAGGCCACCGTGGATGGTGAAAGATACCCCTGGATAGTGAGCTTGGGATCACATTTGACAAGCCCTGAATGCATGCAAAATTGTTTGACTTTGTCTGGTAGGAATTTGGAGTCAGAGACCATTTTTAAGCAGGAGAGTGACTTGAACAGGTCATTAATTTAGTTGGCTAACTTTGAGGGATCTGGGGAGCAAATTAATGCTGTGGAAGAGCAGAAGTAGCAAGATATGAGATAGAGAATCCACTTAAGAAGCAATTGTAGGCACTGAGTAGATAAGGGCCTTAATTAAGCCTGGACCGGGGTGGATGGTGAAGAGGTGATGGAGTAAAAGACATTAACATCATTAAAGAAATATTTCCCAAGCTTCAAGCCCAGCATATAGCTGTCCCTCTGATCTTGAGCTTGGTAGAGCTTTATGCACCTCATCCCAGAACTCTGAACACTGTGCCATGCTTTGTGAGGCAAACCAGAGAAATGACCAATCCCTGATGATATTTACTATCCTCTCAACCAATCAAATGGTGTCCCACTTCATTTGAGGAACATTTCCTCTCTTTATCCTGTGAAGAGGGATATGGTGAGGTGGGACTTGTAAAAGGGCAGGAAGGTGTCCCCTTAGGATGGAGAGCTTATGGCACATTTATGAGTAGAAGAGAGGGAGCTAGCAGAAAGGAAGTGATGGTAGATACAACAAAAAACAGGTCTAATTCACAGAGCCTCTTCCTAGAATCATAGTGACATTCAAATCTGTTAGTTCATATTCCTGAGAACTCTCTAGATGCAGTGCACTACTCTAAGTATTTTACATTTACTAACCATTATATCCCTACAGTAATTTTATCAGAGAAAATTCTGTTATTCTTATGCTCATTGTACAGGTCAAAGACTGAGGCAATGATCGATTAAGTAACTTGCCAAGTATACACAGCCAACGGTAGCAAAGCCAGGATTTGAAGCCAGGTGAGGTGGATGTAGAGGCCAGGATCTTAAATACTACTCTTCCCTGCCTCACCCTCCAGCAGGAGGCCACATAGGATGGAGAAGAGTTAACAGCAGGCTGGAGGAAATCTTGATGTCTATCCACCAAACTTCCTGGTAACATGCTAATGGTAGAGTTCTCCACTTCTGTGGAGGTTTTATCTAAAAAATGATTTCAGCAGGATGTGCCTATCTATACTGACTCCCATAAATAAATCTGGAATTTATGAAGTTATGGGATATAGCTGGCTAGACAATGGAAATCAGTTCTGTAACATCTTTGCCCCTGAATGACTAAAAGCATATAAAAACTAGAAGCTCTAAACCTAAGTGGCTGAGCTGACATGCACACCACACATTGTTACTGCTTGTTTGCTACTCCCAGTGTGGGAAAAGGGACAATTAGGAAACTGGTTTTAAAGGCTCAGCCCCTCAGGAAAGGAATACTCCATGTGTGCCTGCTTCCTGCCTGTATCTTTTGACTCATTAGTAGTTTGGTGTTGGGCAAGACCTATGATTCATGTGAGTCTGTTTTGACAGTTCTACCTTTTATGACAGCTCACTATGGGAAGAAAAGAGCACAGTGGTGGGTGTTTTGGCTTTGAACAGCTTGTCTTGCCTTAATTTAATCTATTATGATACAGAATTCAGAGTAACACTAATTTGTGCCTATACACATACCTACGACGTCAACAATTCCCAAAGTTCTTTCCACGAGAGTCATAGATTAAGGCCTTTAGTCTGACAGAATGCCGAGTACAAATTTTATGCTGGCACAAATTGTTTGTAAAAATAAACATAGCTAATATTATTAAGCAATTGCTTTTTGCTTATTTATCTTCACTGTTAACTTGTTTATTTCTCACCACAAAATTGTGAGGTTGGTACCATGATTGTTGCTGTTTTATAGATGAAGAAACTTAATAAATGTGGCCCAATCTTTGTGCTCAGTCTGACCAAAGTCTCCTTCCCACAGAGGGGTGAGGAGGCTGGCACACAGCGTGGGGAGAAGCATTCACCCCTCCCTAGAAGCAGTGCAGGTATCTCCCTCAGGTTCTAGTCTCTGTCTGGTCAACCCGTATAGTGGTCTTAGTCTGCTCAGTCTACCTTCACAGCATTCCACAGGCTGCATGGTGCAAACAACAGAAATTTATTTTATCACAATTCTGGAGCTAGAAGTCCAAGATCAAGGTGCTCTCAGGGTTGGTTTTGGGTGGTGTTCTCTTCCTGGCTTGTAGCCTTCTCGCTGTGTCCTCACATGGCCTCTTCTCTGTTTGCTCACAGAGAAGGATCTCTGGTGTCTCTGCTTCTTCTTATACCACCAGTCCTAGTGCATTAGGACCTACCCTTGTGACCTATTTAACTCTAATTATCTCTTTAAAGGCCCCATCTCCAAAGACTCACACTGGGGCTTGGTTCTCAACAATGGTGCCTCTATCTTCTTGCCCCGCCATGGTTCCTTTTCCAACACTCTGCCTCTTCCCTCTGGACTCTCATCTGCTAACCCTTTTGAAAACCTTCCCTCTTGCCTTGACTTCCTCCTCATGGGACTCGCAGAGGTGAGACTTGTCTTCTCCCACTCCCTGGTGAGAGTGGGGAAGTCAGAGAGTTGCTTTTCGCTGGACTCCTTCCTGGCCTTCAGCCTCCGCCTCCCCAGTAAATTTGTAAATTTGGCGTCAGAATTATCCTCCTAAAAGTGAACTGAAGGTCTTTCAATTAGCTCAGCAGCAAAATGAAAACTCCTCAGCATGGTTTCACGATCTCGCCCAATCATCTTTCCGAGCTTGTCACCCAGTGTTTCAGTCAAGATCTAAGTCCCACTCTTGGCCTCTGTCGCTCTACTTCCCACCGTTCCGTGCTGTGCCTGTGCCTCTGCTGTGAGACTTAATTCCTTCATCTGTGTTAGTGCTGTTTACGTCACTCTTATGAAATTAGAAATGTCATAGGGGCAGAGACACTCTTCATTTATCTCTGTATGTTTATACTGACAGGTATAGGGAGGCCCTTGATAATTAATTTTTAAATTATACCATCACTCACAACAAATATTTATCCAATGCCTACCCTATACTAGGCCCTCCGCTTCAAGATGAACACTAAAAAATGTTCTTATTAAAATTTTTTTAGAAGAAAATGCTTCATTAGTTTAGGTGACAGTTCATAAGGTATAAACAAATGTTTTAAGATTCTCCAATCCTTAGTCAAGGTTTCAAAGAATGCTGTGGGTTCTCTTTTGTAGTCATTAGAATTAGGCCTAGCTGAATGAAACTACATCAAAACAGAGTGGTTTAAGTAAAGTATCTTCCTCACACAAAGTAAGCCCATACGTACGTGTGTCGAGAGCTGGGACATGGGGGCTCCGAGGCTGTCAGGGACTCAGCCTGCTCCATCTTCGCACCCTACATCCCTTGGCTATTGCCCTGCCTCTATGCTACTTCAGCCACCACACAGGCTTTCCTGGCTGGCAAGTAGAATACGAAGCTTTGAGAAGTCCCATCAAACAATTCCATTTGAATCTAACTGGCCAGCACATAATCATATGGCCTGACTCACGTGTAGAGCGAGACTGAGAAATGCAGTCTTTTAGCCGGGCACACTGCCACCTTGAATAACATCAGAAATTCCTTATTGAAGGGGAGACGATGAGTGGACATTTGGGTCTTGCTAGAAGTACATGTAAACTTCTTTAACCAAAATAAACAAATCTGTAGATCTAAAACAGAACGAGATTGCAAAATGAGCTTTTAGGTATAACTGAGCTGAACTTGAACTGTTTACATTCAATTAAATTACAGCTTAAATAATCACATTATTAAAATGGAAAAAAACACTGTCAATTAAAGTTCAAAGTTTACTTGGCCAACAGCCCAAATACCTGTCTCTCTCTCCCCCACCTATTGTTCCCTGTCCCCTGCTGACAATCTACCACCCACATTCTCATCCATTTACTTTATGTCCTAAGGACTGTTTTCCTAAGGACTCTCCCCCATGACACCTTTCCTTGGCCTATTATTGCTTCTTACCGTCTTGTAGGGCTTACATGTATGTCTAAAGTAGTTTACCCAGACAGATTTGGGGTGATTAAGATTCGTGTGCTGAACAGCAATGGAATCAATTACTCATGTCTTTTGGGAATGGCCTGAAATAGCTCTCATAGAATACAGCAAAGAAAGAGTTGTCAGGATGGTGAAAAGAAACGGAAGAAGAGGGGGAGAGCCTAAGCAAATGGCTACAGATTTCTGCACTGGTAAGAATGTTGTCTTGAGAGAGAAGGACAAGAGAAGAAATCCAGGTGGGAAAAATGTAACTGTGTAAATATAATCCATTTGATTTTTCTTCTGTGTTGATCCAGAAATACTTCCTATGAGTGTGGTTGGAAAAAAATCTGATAAATGTGCATGCACAGGTTTTTAATATAAATCAATTTGAATGTTTTCCAAGAAAAAAATGGGTAACAAGCAGACTATTTTTAGGAAAGTTAATTCTCTATAATCATTTTGAGTGTGTTGGGTGATGACTATCCAAGATCCTCTGTCCTCTGTATCTCTTAATGTTAGTATCTCCACTAAGCATGTTCAATATGGAAAATCAAAATGTCTTCTTCCCCTTATCGATCATTCTAAACCGTAAGCAATCAGTTAAATTTCCTTCTTAATGGCAGCTCTAGCACACACACACACACAAAAAAAACGGTAAAGGTTAAAATAACATTTGAGACTCTTTACTAAGCATGGTAGATTAAACATACGTATTTATCTCTAATACCTCCCAAAACTGCATTAAAAACATAGCAAATAAGGGGGCCAGCCTGGTAGCATAGTGGTTAAGTTCGCTCGCTCTGCTTTGGTGGCAAGGGGTTCGCAGTTTTGGATCCCAGGTGCAGACCGATGCACTGCTTGTCAAGCCACGATATGGCAGGCACCCCGCGTATAAAGTAGAGGAAGATGGGCACGGATAGCCCAGGGCCAGTCTTCCTCAGCAAAAAGAGGAGGATTGGCAACAGATGTTAGCTCAGGGCTAAACTTCCTCACCAAAAAAAAAATAATAATAATGTGTGTATATATATATATATATTGCAAATAATTTTTTTAAAGTACAAACCTACAAGAGCCTGGAGGACAAGAGAGGAAATACCAGAGAAAAGTCATCACATTTTTGGAAGCTGCAGAGTGGGCTGATGAAGGGTAACTGACTCGGCAGAGTGTGGAAAGGTGAACACTAAGTGACCACAGAGGGAATATTAAGAAGCAAGGTCCAAGATTTTGTAAAATGAAAATATATGTTTTCTATCAGCAAATCTGATTTGTGGTTTGAAGGGGTATAGAATTCTAGGTTGGAAACCATCTTCCCTGAGAATTTTGAAAGCATTGCTGCTTTGCTTCAATGTCACTGTGGAGATGTCTGATGCCATTTGATGGCATCAGTCCTTCGTAGGTCACCTTTTTTTCCCCTAGAAACTTTCAGAATTTTCCTTTTATCCTTATTTGTTTTTTAATTTTTAATTTCTTGTCCTGGGCACTCATTGGATCCATTCAGTCTAGAAATCCTGTTCTCCAGTTCAAGGCAAACTTCCTTGTATATTTTCTACAATAATCTACTTCTTTTCATTTGCTCCCATTCTTTCCTTAAAGAGCTCCTGTTGTGTATTGGGCTTCTGGATTAATAATCCTATATTTTCTGGTGTCACAGAGGATAATAATAAAGACAGAAGTGACAGAAGAATGGGTTAAAATGGGAGAAGGTAGACCCCAGAGATCCTTTCACCTACACCCCTATAACCCTCCCAGATGACAGCAGGAAATTGAGATTTGCTCCCCAGAGAAAGTCCACAAAAGATTCTCTGTGTGCAGAGGTGAACCACTGTACCAAACACATGGGCCCGTGAGTCCCGGAAACAGGAGAGCTCCTGGGGGGACCCTCCAGACCAGTAGGAGGAGCCAGCTCAGTTCCCTTCCCTGTTTCTGGTCCCAAGTCAGCAGCAGGCCTCATCCCCAGGTAAAGTTACTCACAGGAGAAGCTGACTGACTAGAGAGTGCTCGCATTTGTGGAACTGCTCACGAAACAGATGGACTCAGCTCTACCGCCCTGCGTGAAGCCAACCCAAGCCCTCCTGCCCACAGACAGTTTCCAGTGAGTTCTTTAAGGCCTCCTTCTTAACATCAAAGGGCAGCCAAGATCTCCAGGCCTATTAGGAAATACTCCACACCAAAACGAAGGAATAAAGCAATTAAATAGAGGAAAACTGCAAAGAATACAGAAGGAAAGAGGGACAAAGGAAAATAAAACTTTAAAAAATAACTAGTATACTCATGGGGGGGGGGGGAAGAAGATATTGTTTCCCTGAAAAGATCAGAGAACAAGAAAGAATTCTTAGTAATTAAATATATATGCATGTGAGTATATATATGTAGATCCATATACACACACATATATATATGTATGTATGTATCTCAAGGGTGTGGCAGATTAAAGATGCCCTCAAATTTTTTGCTTTTCCTTTCATTGAGAGGTGGAAGGGTTGGCCTTACTGGGCCAATAAAATGTAGTGGAAGGGACATTTGAGACGTCTGTGGTTAGGTCATAAGGCTTAATCCCTACAATTTCCACTGAAGACCCTTGGCATGTAACCTCTGGGCGCCCATGGTCAGTATGTCAGATATTTGACTACCCTGATACTGTCATGTTGAAAGGCTACAGGAAGCCCTGGTCAACAGTCGGCTTCCTGCCAAGGCTCCAGACTCACGACTAAAACAATTTAAGACCATTTAGACCAGCCCATCTCCTAGCTAAATATCACCCAGTAATCTCTATCAATATCACTTAGAGCAACTAAGTGCTACCTAAATTCTTGGCCCACAAAATCAAGAGATATAATAAAATAGTTTTTATGAGGCACTGTGTTTGGGATAGTTTGTCATACAACAGTAGGTAACTGTAACAGGGTTGGATGATAAAGTTAAAGAAATTTTCTGGAAATTAGAACAAAAGGACAAAGAGATTAAGAGTGAAACAAAAAAATATAAGATTATTAATTCAGAGGCCCAATACTCAACAGGAGCTCTCTAAGGAAAGAATGAGAGCAAATGGAAGAAACTAGATTATTGTAGAAAATATACAAGGAAGTTTTTCTTGAACTGGAGAACATAAGTTTCCAGACTGAATGAATCCAATGAGTGCCCAGCACAAGAAATTAAAAAATAGGGATAAAGGGAAAATTCTGAAAGCTTCTAGAAGAAAAAAAAAGGTGACCTACGAAGGACTGATGCCATCAAATGGCATCAGACATCTCCATAGTGACATTGGAGCAAAGCAGCAATGCTTTCAAAATTCTCAGGGAAGATGGTTTCCAACCTAGAATTCTATACCCCTTCAAGCCACAAATCAAATCTGATGATAGAAAAACATATATTTTCATTTTACAAAATATCCAAACATTTATACCCCATGGACCTTTTCTCAGGCAGCTAGTGAATATGGCCTATCACTAAAATGATGGCCTAAATTAAGAAACAGCAATGTAGGGATTCCAGAAATCACAGAAGCAAGGCAAAGACAACTGCCAGGATGTGGGTGGAGATATAGAAGCTGTGGGACTGGTCTGGAGAGAAACCAACCAGACTGGAGCGAGTGGATGGAAGCCTGCAGGACGGATCTAAAAATGGAATTGGTAGAGTGACCGATGCGTGCAACGGTCCTGAGAGGGCTTTGGCTACGCTATAGGAAAATTTAAGAAGAATTAGTACTAGTCACACAGAGAGTGGAACAAATAAAACACAAAGTAATTTCTAACTCCACGAAAAACAAAAGAAAGGAAATATAATAATAGCGTGTAATGTGGCTCAGCTACGGAATCCACTAACTTCATCATAATGATGTAAACACTGACTATTGGTACAATGAGAGATCGTGACGTATTGGAAGGTCAGGGAGAAGTGCGTGTGCATGTGTGCGTACTGAATTCTAAACCACTTCAACAGCACAAAGTAGATAATGTTAAAAAATTAAAATTCAAGGAATAGCATGAAGCATATTATTTAGAAATGTAGAGGCAAAGAGAACAAAAGGTTAAAAGATTTCAGAGTAGGCACAACTTGGGAGGAAATTGCTCTTTTCTTTCAAGACTTGTACTATTTGTTTTTTTTTAACATATATATAAACATTTATATAATAAAATTTAAATTTTGCCTCTATTTCTCTATTACATGACTCTTTACTTATCATAGATTAATTTCATTTGATTCAGTTGCAAGGTCTGCTCCTTGTAAAGTTTTATCCATAAAAAATATTATTTGTACCCAGAAAATATGGATAATTTATACTTTGATGAACCAAGTTTAAAATTAAACGTCCCACAGCATCATTTCTACTATTGGGTGTTATAAGCTATTTTGTTATTTATCCCACATAAGAGATAAAAAAATAGTTTCTGATTGTTTAAATACATATTTACTTGATTACCAATAATAGCTAAAGTTAAATAACTTGACAGGCACAGTTTGTAGTGCTTTACATACATTAAAGGCTGTACATATGCTTTACGTACAACTCACTTAATATATGAGGTATGCATATAAGTTTGAATTAGATTTGGCTGCAGTGACGGAAAACCCAGAATAGCAGTAGCTGAAACAGGAGGGAGAAGTTCTCACACATAAGAAGGTCTGAAGGTAAGAGGGCAAAGGCTGCTGAAGGGCTGGCTCTACTCCAAAAAGTCTGCAAGGCCCTCCCAGCTCTTTGCTCTGCCATGCCCAGGGTGCAGATGGTCCTTATGGTCAAGGATGGACACAGGCAGCTTCCCAGCCACAGGATGGAAAAACGGATGAAGACAAAGGGAGGCAAAAGGTCAGCTTGGTTTATTTCTTCAGGAAAGCTAACCTGTCACATGCCAGTCTTGGTTGGTTTCCTTTGGCTACATATTAGTCACAGTCACACACACACACACAGACACACACACACGCAAGTGGTACTGGGAAAACCATCTGTTCCAGTTCTGTGCCCAGCTAAAAATTCGCTTACTACAGAAGAGAATGTTAAAGGATATTAGGGTAAAACATTTTATCATCTCCATTTTACAAATGAAGAAACGGATGCACAGAGGCGTTAAGTATCTTGCTAAAGGTCACAAAGCTAGTTCATAGAGAATCTGGGTTAAGAACTTGGTGAGGATGGGCTTAAAACCCTGCACTCCAAGACTACCTGATTACAACCTTTCAGTTTTTCATATATTCATTTGTATTTCTCATTTGTGTTCCCTTTTTCGTAAATTGTGTCAATGAGCTTTGCCTATTTCTAATTCGAGGCCTCTGAGTCAAGCATTAGTTCAGGGATTAGGCTTGAGCAGGAACAGGTGACCAGGATGTCCACGCCCCCCATCAAGTCTGTATCCCCCCTCTCCTTCATCTCACACCTACGGCTTTATGAAGTTCCCCATGGAGGAGGAAAAAGTCCAAGCTTGTTTCAAGGATAAGTCACTCTGGTTTGTGGTGGCAAGGTGGAAATGAATGGCTGTTGCACTGTAGCCCCGTTCCCTGAAGGCTCTAAAATACAGTGTAGAAATGAAATCTTCCCTGGGTGTAGAGCTGTGGCCCGTGCATTTGGTCATCCACTTGGTGTGGAGAGAGAGGTGCCCTGCTGTGGGGATATGCAGGCAGTCCTCACTTTGCACAGGTTCTGAAGGCAGTTACTGTGGTTTGGTTAAGTGACATCAGTCCTCCAACAACACGGTTCAAATTCCAGTTACCACGGCAGGTTAACTGTGAGTTACTCCATCAAGTACAAACTTTGCTGCTAACTCCTCAGTCCACAGGCCACTGTGTAAATCACAGATGTGCATCGTGATCAGGACCAAATGCTTCACTTCTTTCCAAATATGATGGGGATTGGTCTCTGCAACCTCTTTGCAGTTCAAGCACAGATGGCAAAGATGCACTTGTCTCCCAGTGATAAACCCGTGTGACATTTTACTAAATTGGATAATTGAAAAAGGGAATCGATAGACAAAGACAAAAGTGCAGCAAAGAAATGAGAAGTGTAACACCCTGTATGAAATTGGATGGGATTAGAAGATTTGGAAATGGTGATAGCAAAGTGAAGACAGACTGAGACGTAAATCTGCATGAAGCTACAATGTGAACCATATTGAAAAAGTCAGATTATTATAAAAAACAAAATTAAGTCACTTCAACGTCTTCCATTTTAAATTTCACTAGGAACAGAAAGGCATTTATGGTTGAAAGACTGTTTATTCCTACTGTAAATTGGGTGCAGTATGGTAGAAACTTTTACTGCACTGTGGAAATGACTTTGCAGAATTTGAATCAAACTTAAATTGAGTTGTGGAAGGAAGAGTTGGCCATGGAAATGTTGATACTGTCACCCATTGGCAGACTCCAGACATGCAGCCAGAGAAACTCAGCAAAGGTGAACTTGTGAACATAAATGAGGAAAGTGGTTGTGATGAAAGGATGAAGATGTCCTCAAGAAGTGACTCCAGTAAAAAGAACTTCCCTATAAAGTAGCTCCTGGAAGCATTTCATGACATTAAAGGACAAAATGTTGGAAGCTGAGGCATAGAAAAAATTCTTGCTCCATATCATAAGTTATATGACAAGAAGAAGGCAAGCAATGTTCAAACTACTCTTAATAATTTTCACAAAGAAATATAACACTTTCAGTTATAAGATGAATAAGTTCTGAGGATGTAATGTACAGCATAGTGTCTGTAGTTAATAATACTATATTGTATACTTGAAATTTTCTTAGAGGGTAGATCTTAAACATTCTCACCACACACAAAAGGTAACTATGTGAAATGATGGATGTGTTAATTAACTTGATTTGGGTAAATGTTTCACAATGTTATATGTATATCAAATCATCACACGATGATGGATGTGTTAATTAACTTGATTTGGGTAAATGTTTCACAATGTTATATGTATATCAAATCATCACATTGTACACTTTAAATATATATAATTTGTCAATTATACCTCAATAAAGTTGGAAAAAATTAAATGCAAAAAAAGAAATTAAACACCTTAATTCTCAATGTTCCCAATGTTTTAAATTACAGTGTACTAAATAGATATTAGTTTTACAATTTTTTTCAATTTCCTATAAATTTATAACCAGCAGCAGGAGAGTTTTTACTGTCTTTTAACTATTTTCAAAGGTCACTGAGCAATCATAATATTTCTTGTTGACTATTCAGACAGCTTTGCATGGTCTCAGCTTGCATGGTTGTTATGATACTGTGCCTAGGAGGACTGTCTTTACAAGGACTAACAGGTAATGGGAAATAGCCTGGATGGCTGGCCATGAAAGGAGAACGACTGGAAAATCAGAGATGAAGATGCTTGGGAAAGAGACACGTAGCTGAGTCTACAGGAGAAGGAAGAAAGTATGAGGATCTTTGTACTGCAATTGAATGCCCACTAGAGACCATCCATTGTAGAACTACCAAGATAACAGAATGGCTCCACCAGTAGGTGTCAGCCAGACTCTATCCTTAGCCACCCCAGGGCTCTAGTAATCAGGTCAGAGTAACCATACTGGCAGAGATGGATGATATTGAGTAGCCCCAAAGCATGAGCTCCCTCTTAACAAAGGATTCAGCCATTGTCACTGAGCGATGTCCAACCTGCCAGCAAAAGAATCCAATGGTGATCCTCCAATACAGTAACATCCTTTGAGGAAGTCAAAGCCACTTGATATTAGCTGCAGATGTTTTATAGACACCCTAGGTCAGTCTAAGTTCCCTCTGTTCTCAATTTTTATAATGAATGGGTGTTGAATTTTTGTCCAGAGCTTTCCCCCATCTATTGTGATCATATGGACTTTCTTATTTAATCTGTTAATATGGTAAAATACATAGGTTGGTTTTCAATTGTTAAACCAACATTGCATCCTGGGAATAAATGTCCCTTGGTCAAGATTTGATTTGTTAAGATTTTTTCAGTAATACTTTTGCCATATATATTCATGAGGAATATCAGTTTGCAGTTTTCTTTTCTTACGTTGGTATCAGGGTTGTGCCAGTCACCTAAAATGAGTTGGTAAGTGTTCTCTTTTTCCTTTGGGTAGAGTTGGCATTATTTCTTCCTTAAATGTTTACTAGATTTCACCAATAATGAAATAATTTCACCAGGTCATTTGGGCCTGGAGTTTGCTTTGTGGGGAGGATTTTAGCTACAAATTTCCGTAGTAGGTATAGACCTATTCAGATTTTTTTTTTTCTTGAGTCAATATTGTTAGTCTTTCAAGGAATTTGTCCATTTTGTCTAAGTGATAAATTCATTGACATAAAATTCTTCGTAATATTCTTCCATTATTCTTTTTAATGTAGGATCTTTGTGAGTTCCTTCTTTAATCTCTGATATTGGAAATTTGTATCTCCTTTTCTTCATCAGTGTAGCTACAGGAATAATAACATTATTGATAATTGATTTGCTGTAATGTTTGTCCATTTTCTATTTAATTGATTTCTGACTCTATATTTATTATTTCCTTTCTTCTATTTACAGTGGTTTTAATTTATTCCTTTTTTGGCTTCTTACATTGAAAGTTTACATCACTAATAAAGTCATTTATTTTTTTCTAATATAAGCATTTAAAGTTATAAATTTTCCTCTAGCACTGATTTAGCTACATTTCATATATTTTGATATGCTTATATTGTTGTCATTTTCACCCAGTTCAAAATATATTATAATTTCCTTTGCAATTTCTTTAATCCATGGATTATTTAGCAAAAATACCAACATTTGGTGATTTCCAGATATCTTTCGATTATTAATTTCCAATTTAATTCCCTGGTGGTCAGAGAAGATATTCTCTATATTACAGTTCTTTTCAATTTATTGAAACTTGTCATATGGCTTAGCTTATAGCAGATTTGGTGAATGTTCCTTTGCACTTAAACAAATGTGCATTTCACTGGTGCATGGAGTGTTCTATCAATATCAATTACATCAAATTATAATGATTTGTTCAAACTTCTCATCCTTATTCATTTTCTGTCTATTCATTCTACAAATTATTGAGAGAGTAGTGTGAACATTATTGTAGGTTTTTCTGCTTCTACTTTTAGATTGTTTTTGCTTCAAGTATTGTGAAACATCATAAGCATAGACATTTAGGATTGTTGTCTTCTTGTTTAATTGATCCACTTAATTTAATGAAAAAATTATCTTTATCTCTGGTACTATTTCTTGTTCTGAAGTGTGATAGTAATATGGTCTTTTGGTTTTATTATGATTAGTGCTTCCATGGTATACATTTTCCCAAGCTTTCAACATACTTGTCTTTAGATTTAAAGTGGGTCTTATAGACAGTATACAGCTAGGTCTTGCTGTTTTATCCAGTTTGACCCACTGACTTTTTATTGGAGTGTTTGCCACTTACATTTAATGTAATTATCAACATAATTGAGTTTCCATGTACTATCTTGATATCCGTTGTCTATTTTTCCATTCATTTTATACTCCCTTTTCTGACTTCTTTGTTATTAGATGAGTATATTTAATTATTCCATTATTTTCTAGTACTAATTAGACTTCCTTAAACTTTAGTAGTTTCTTTAGGGGTTATTATATGCATGTGTAACTTATCACAGTCTACCTTGAAATAATATTGTTATGATTTTTCACATATACTGCCAGAACTGGAACACAGTGCATTCCATTTATCCACTCTTCATGCATTATACTTTTACATATATATTATTAACCTCCAAACACTTTCTGATTTAAACAGCTAATTACTTTTTGGGAAATTTAAAGATGAGAAATAAAAGGTATTTTATATTTACCAAAATGTTTACCATTTCCAGCATTCTTTTTTCATTTTTGTAGATCCAAGTTTCTATCTGGTATCATCTTTCTTTAGCCTGTAAAACTTCCTCTTATATTTATTTTTGTGCGGGTCGGTCAGCAACAAATTCTCTCAGTTACTCTATTTCTGAAAAGTAGTTTGCCTTCATTTGTGAAGGATGTTTTCCCCTGGTATTCTCTGGCTATTCTCGCTGAGAATTCCTGTTGACAATTTGTTTCTTTCAGCATCTTAAGATGTCATTCCAATGTCTTCTGGCCACGTGGTTTTTCATCAGGGAGAAGCCTGGAGTCATTCTTACTGTGTTTTCCCTCTGTGCATCATGTGTCATTTTTCTCTGGCCATCTTTAAGATTTCTCTTCAAAGCTCATTTTCAGAAATTTTATTATAATTTGCTTTGTTATGATGTCTGTACATTAAGCCTGCTTTAAGTGTGTTGAGATTCCTCCATCTATGGGGTTATAATTTTCACCAAATTTGGGAAATTTTCAGCAATTATTTTTTTCTAGCTTCAAAGTATCTCCCCCTCTATCACAATTAAGAGACTTGAAGTTCTCCATCTTAACCACATTCATCATCATCAATAACCTAACGTCGTCAAAACTCGATAAACTGATATAGCGTGGCTCCTAATAAGATGCACTGAGGAGGATATAATATTACTTCAGTGGAATTCCTGTTGAAATATCCTAAGCTGGATCTAATCATGAGAAAACCAGAAAAAAAAACTGAGGGACATTCTATAAAATAACTGGCCTGTACTCTCCAAGAAAAACTGAAAAAAAAAAAAAATGGAGGAACTGTTCCAGATTAAAAGAGATTAAAGAGACGCAAAAACAAAATATAATACAGGATCTTAGACTGGGTCCTGGGCTGGAAAAAATAGCTATACAGGATATAACTGAAACAACCAAACTTTAATATGGACTATGGATTGGATAACAATAGTGTATCAATGTTAAATTTCCTGATTTTGATAGCTAAACTGAAGTTATGTAAGGGAGTGACCATATTTTTAGGACATATGCACTGAAGCATTTAGAGTGAAACAGCACTCTCTCTCCAACTTGCTTTCAAATGTTTTAGAATAAACAGAAAATACGTGTGTGGGAGTATGTGTATGCATGGAGAGAGAGAGAGAATATAAAACAAATGGGGCAAAAATGTAACTGATTGGTAAATCTGGGTAAAGGCCATATTTGAGTTACTTGTAACTTTTCTGTAAATATGAAAGAATAGTAAAATAAAATTTACCAAAAGTTATCATGAAAACTTCTTCAAGAGTTGTAGGATTGTGTTTGTTAGGACGTGTGAAGTGACAGCTGAGAGCAGGTGTGGTTCTATGTTTCTTTTACTTAACTATTTCATGAATTAAAAGAATCTAAATAGAACTAAGGTAACACTCAATTTATGACAAAAATAAAAGTAGCCATTATTTACTAAGATCTTACTTTGTGCAGCCATTGTACTAAGCATTTTTCACACAATGTGTTTATTTTACACACCAATCCTATAACATTGGACTATTACAGTGCCCATCTACAGATGAGGAAATTGAAGTGACGAGAAGTTAAGTAACTTGTTGAAAGTCATACAACTAGTAATTGCAAATGTCAGGATTTGAACCCGAGACTGTATCACCCTAAAATGCATGCTTTTAAACATTGCATTATACTGATTTCCAAATACCGTGTGTGTGTGTTTTGAAGTTCAGTCCATTAATTACTTGAAGTCGGTGTGTTGGGGTTTTGGGGTTTTATTTTCCAAGAGCAAGACATATAGTACGTTTGTTTTTCTCTTTAGCAGAGGATCTGCTCAAGCTTGTCTAAAACATTGTGGTCTTTGGCTCACACCATCTTAATAAAACCCAGGTGTATTTAGCCAGATTATATGACATATGTTCAGGTTCATGTTTGATTTCCAATTAAGTATCTAGATGATTTATGGTAAAGAGTTTACCTCCTTCTTTCCCATGTGGATTCTAATTCTAATCTCCAATCTGCTCTTCCAACACTTCTAGTACTTAGCTTTTTCCCATTTAAATGCTTTGCTGTTGCTTTTCTAATCACAGGAGACTGTTACCTAGCCCAGCACCTGTTATTATTTCCTTGGTTTTTTCTTTTAGGGACGAAATGAACTTATGTTAATGTGACTACACTGCATTTTACCAAATTCCTCAGAGAAAAACATTGTTTTTCTGTCCCCTAAAAGTATTTGATTATATCAGCATATAACTTTATAATACTGGGGATCATTTAGGCAGTTTAAAATTTTAAGGAATTTCAATTTTGATATATGTAACCATATGAAATTTACTCTCTATATTTCTCACATTTTCGAGACAAGACAGAAAGGCAAACACAGACACATTTTAGGGGCAGACAAACTTAATTCTAATATGGTTGACAAATCAGATTACGTAAAGTCTGGAGTTTTCATCACCAAGATGAACTGAAACCCAAACCTACACGAAAGTTCAAAAACAACGTATGGCTAACTCACTGTATTCATTGTAGTCTTTCTCCAGTTTTTGATTAGGCTAAAACCAGAGTCACTATTTCCACAATTGTGTAAGACAAGCTTTTGAGCTAACTAAAATTAGGAAGTAGAGAAAAGTTTCCAGCCAAAGGCTGTTTTCCATTGACTTTGTTTTATTGCAATTCTATGTACTTGAAAAACCAACAAAGAGAAAATCCTCTTTCATGAGATTTCCAGATTTTTTAACAGATAAAAATTCAGTAAAATATGTAAACACTGGCATTGTTACTAAGCTCTGAGTTGTTGAGTGCCATTTTGATTCATTATATATGATCTAACAGTTTCAGATAAAGTGCCAGTCAGCAGGTAAAATTGCATCTAAAGTTGCATAATGTGGTTGAGAAGACAGATTTTGCTGGAACATTGGCCAGTGTGCCACATTACTGAGAGGGCTGGGTCCATCTGCATTAAACTTAGTTTCTTCTCCTAATGGGAGGGACTGTCATGTCTCAAAGTCCTTTTGGAAGATGAACTCGGTGGCCATTAATAGGACCTGGCTTAGTCACCGGTAATTTCAGCTGTGCCACATCTAAGGTTTGCTGTAATTTTGAACCCAGATGGGAACCTAAAAAGAAACTAACCCATAATTTTGAGTTTATATATAAAAAGCTGAGGCTCACCTGGACTAACTGACTTGTACACTGGGATTTTGTAGTCAAGTTAGAACACGGAACACCTACTTCCTGATTTAGGACTTATTTTGGCTTTTTGCTTCTTTGCGGACTGAACCAACAAAAGCAATCACTTTTGAAATTTTAACTTGCCTCCTCCCTGTGGAAATGTGAGAAGCCTGTAGGAGTTGCCCAGGTCACTTCTTCCATCCTTCTTCTCCACATGAATGGCCGTGAAGCACGCGAGATAAACAAGAACCCTATCAATACAGAAATATCCGCTCATTATGCACTTACTGAGTTCAGTGTTGGTGATCGCTTTGGTGTTCTCTCCTGGAGCCCAGTCCTCTCAGAGACAGTTAGAACAATCCAAGCAATGAGCCAGCTCATGCATGTGCCACAGCGAAGTGAGTCTCCATGTTTACTCCCTCCTGTGTCCTCCGTGCAGGGGTGGAATCAGTGGTACAAGGGAGGTCACCTGGCTTTCAACGACATGATTTATTCATTACACCCACCTGAGCAGAGACAGCAGGTGCCACAACTGGTGTGCAGTTCCCCGGATACATGTCCTAGTGAAGAGGCCAAGGCCTTCCTCTTCTGCCCACAAACCTGTCCTTCGCTTCTCCACGCGTCTTCCCTCAAGATGGAGCTAACTCCACTGTTAGGTGCTTTATGAATTACCTCACTTAATTTTCATCATAATACTGTGAGGTAGATATTATTCTTTCCATTTTACTGTGGAAAACTCTGAGTCTTAAAGAGGTTAGGTAACCTCTCACAGTCCCCTTGCTTGTGCATTGTGAAACCAGCATCAAAGCCCTAATTCCTAATCAGTATGCCTTATGTCTTCAAATGTGATTTCAAAGTACCAGGAATGGAAATAGAGTAATGACCTTTGGATTAAACTTCCTTATGGTTAGGATAATTTCTAGTTAAGGTATTGACTTTGAAGTGTAAGGAACATAGTGTTTTTCATCTAAGACCTGGAAACAAAAATGTGAAAGAAGTAAACTAAAATGTTCCATGAAAAGATTTAACTAGTTGTTACCTTCTAATCTAATTAAAAAGTGCTTTGGCACCACAAAATAGCTAGACAGGTTGTAATTCGTGAAGGATTTCTGTACAGTTACTAATACCAAAGAGAAAGCTATATAGATATTTTCCAACTCGTTTTCGTGTTATCCTAAACCAGGTGGCACACGAAGTATTGGGAAACCCTTCGGAACTCAAGTCGGCTATTTGTTTACCCCATTAACTAAAATCTACTTAAGTGAAGGAAAGTGTGTGTGTGTATTGGGAAAGGGGTGGAAATAATAATATACAGTTTAGGTGTACTAAGAAACTCAAAAAGTGCTTCTAACACAACCACGACCACAGTATATATTCAAAATGAGAGAGAAGCTGGAAAGGGTTGTTATGTATATTTTACATCAAAATTGCTTTAAAAACAAAATAATATCAGGGTTCTCTTAGCATGAGAGCAACAAAACATTCATTTCAGAACACAGAATCGGTGCTTCATTTCATTGTAAGAACAGCATTGTGGTAACTGCTTCGCTGTCCTGCTCTCACCCGTGTTAGTGGTTTCGTTTTTGGGGACTGCAGAGTTGAAAGCTGCTACATCCACTACTTCTCTCGAGCCTTTCTTTTGGCCGATAGAACTCAGTTATTTAAACAGTAACGGTTGCCGTAACTTCATTGCTGAGCTCATTACCCACTATTATTATCCTTTAAAAAGAGGAGCTCTGTGCAAATGACAAACAACCAATTCTAAGGAACAGACAACTTTCACCTGTTGGTTGAGAAGCTTTACATGCCCCAGTTTTCTATCTACCAGGACCTACACATCACCTGGATAGTCAAAGAATCTTGTTTTAATGAAACACATTTGGAATCTGATTTTAATGGAACACACTTGTACCTTTATGTAATCCTTTCTGAAATAAAATAGGGGTTTGCAGCACCACATGCGGCTCATCACCACACTGCAGGCACCCTCGGCCGTGATCAGCCACCTGCAAGGCCTCTCTCTCATCAACGCTTTCATTTCCCTTGGCTTATTATAAGTCACTTCACATTTCCCAAGATGAAAAGCAAGGGGGAAAGGCTTCCTTACTTTAAATTCAGGGCTTAATCTTGTAATAATAGTGTTTTATATCTCTGTAGTGTTTTTCTCTCAAATGTGACCTACTGGTACAGTAATTAGATCTTCTTCCTGCTCCAGCTTTACTTTTAAGGCAATAGAAAAAATGTTGAAATGACGGGGTAAGTTGGAAAGAAAATTGTTTGAAAATTGTAATAAACAAGTACATTCTCCTCACATGTTAATTCTTTAAAACTCCATCATAGGATAAGTGAATTATAGATTACAGCATTCGAGTAAGTAAACTTTATATTTTTTGCAAGCTGAGATTAAACAGACATGCCCTTTAAAATCACATTACAACATACCGAATGAAATTCTTGAATGTAGACCAGATCCCAACTGCACATGACAAGGACATGTGAATTGATGCTATTCTGCCTGGTCATCTTTCCAGCTGATCGATACACCTTCGAATTCCAGTTGATAGTCATTAATTGTGATGAGTCACTTTAACTTTGTGATCCATGTAAGACACCTGTCAAAGATATCTCTGACATGATGCACTACTTGGTGACCAGATCTTGTAACTCAGACACCAGATACTTTATTCCACACTTTTTATAGCATTTTAGTATTTTCAGCTACAGCAGAGAAAATCCAGAGCATACCTAGAAATTAACACCAGAGATTACTTTTTAAAATGTATACATTTCCTTAGGCTTTAAAAATATTTTTCAGGCAAATGAAATTGAAGATTAAAGGCATCTTTTACAAATCAACATGTAATATTCTAATATTAACATGAAACAGATAAACTTGAAGTTTATGTTGGATCTGAAATAATTTTTATTTGTTTCTCTATTTATTATTGGTCATTTCTTCAACCTGCAGGGCAATAATTCTTACATTGGAAATCTTAATTCTAGTTCCTTCTTTTTCACTCTACGGACGTGATATAGTCATATAATTTTCCAAATTGAACAAGTATGCTAACTTTCCACACTGAGGACTATCCAAATGATTAACAAAACCAAATAATTTCTGAGCTTATTGCATCTTTTATATACTTTATCTTTTATATAGATGGTTAATGATGACCTATTAGCAATATTCCAATGATATTCTAGTCTGTTAAACATCTCTTGATGGCTTGAAAAAATCATCTAATGGCTTTTCTGAAGTAAAAAAAAAAAAAACCCAAAACATTTGAATGCTTGCTGCTGAACATGCTAAATGAGCTAAATAATGGGAAACACATTTACAATATACTTTAATGGTAAGCCTATCCAATTGGTGATTTAAGAGGTCAAACTATTGGTTATTTTTGCATTCTTAGTAATTTAAGGAGAAGCAGACTGGGAAATATGCACTCACAGGCCTTATAAAACTGCCGCAGTTATTTTGACTAATAGACATTTATGGCCAATGTTCTGCTGGTAGAAAAACACCCTCGTAAAGTTGTGAACCAGTAGGAGAGCCCACAGAAACTTGAAGTGTCCACAGCCACAACTGCACAGACAAAGCCATGCAAGGGATAAAGCAATCATCTCTGCTAGTGAATTTATGCAAGTGGATAGCCCATTAACAAGCCAAGGCTGAACCGTGTGTGTGTGTGTGTGTGTGTGTGTGTGTGTGTGTAACTTTGGTCACCTAAGTCCACAGATGAGATTCAATCAGTAATTTTCTATCCCCTGATCCCTCCCTGTATTTCACATCATTCTTGATTGATTAATAGAACTCCCCTTCCCCCACTTGCATCCTGTGCACCAGTATGGGAAAGCCTATGATTAATCAACACAAAAACTACCATTATATTTGCTACACTAAATGATCTCTTCAAATAGTGTGAGCCAATAAAAGAAATTCTGTTTTGGTAACATTCCCAGAGAAAGTTACATACCAGAAGTTATAACTGAAAATAAATAGATTCCTAGGTACAGACACATTCTCGTTTGCCCAAAGGCTTTCACTTGAAGAGTGAGAAAGAGACAAGAAGCAGAACATTAACTTTTCAACAGTTGACTAAAATTTGTCATTTCCGTCCATACTATTCCCATTCTTAGTCTTTCTGGGGGGAATTGTCATTTGTTAAGACCATGTGAACATTTTCAACTAATGCAAATGTCGTAATTGCTTCCATTTCTTCCTTTTTAGAGATTTTTTTCTGCATAATGTATTACACTCTATGAATAATTAAAGTGTTCTTTTCCAACATTTTTTACTTAATGTACTCAATAAAATCATTTTAATGCCTGCCTACACTTCAGATATAGGGATAACTGCGAAGAATGCTTGACAAAGAAAATCTTTTGTGTTTCTCTCTCCCAGAATTTGCCAATTTTATTTTAAGAAAGAAAATTCTCTATGCAATTGTAAAACAATGCTGTTGATATAAAAATCTTTGTTCATTTCTTATTGGAGAATATTAGAAATCAAAATTTTAAAAAGGAAATAGAATAGGGAAGACTAGGGATGAGAGACATCATGCATAGATTTCTGAAATAGATACATATCATACCAAAATCTATGTAGACAGTTAAGTTTGGCATTAGTTAAATTTTGATGAGCAGTTATTACATGCCTGGCTTTACAAGTATTTACACTTTATCTTACAGTAATCCTGCGGATAGGTACTATTATTATTCCTGTTGTAGACGTCGAAACTGAAGCACTAAGAGGTGAAGTAGGATCTCCAAGGTCATGAAGGGGCCAAGGGGTCAGTGGTGGATCCCCAGATTCCTCGCTCCCTCCTCACACTGCTTCTAAAGATATACTGACACCAAAATCCCTAGCCCCATATTATGAATACAGTTTTCAATAGGTATTGATATTTTGAAGTTTTCAGGCATAAAAACACATTATTAATTAATTTAAAGAATGTCTTGTCAGCACATTTTAACCAAGATTCTTGTGACTAAACTTTCCTTTGCTGCACTTCTACTCAGATAAATTTCAAAGGTATATTTTATCCACTAAATTTTGGCTTTCTCCACTTCATTCTGCTAATCCTGTACTTTAATGGAAGAAAATGCGTTTTCAGCAAGTTAGAGCTTTGGGTACCTACCTGGTGTTATCAACTTCTCCCCTTTGTTTTGGTCCTAAGGGAGTTTATTAATAAGATAAATGCTTATGTGGTGGCCCCAAGGCCTTGGGCTCTATAAAAAACTGTACATTATTTGGCAAGGATCGTCTTGTATTAACAAGGGATAGAACTGACTTATTAATAAAAATTCAAATGAGCAAATACTTATAAGTTCACACAAGAGGAACATTTCAAAAATTCTGACATTCCATACTGGAACACAGTATTAATGTTTTAACATTGTCTTATGAAGGCACTTTTATTTCGTATTATCATACAGCATTTTCTAAAAAATAATGTGACTTTAAATTCTGAATTACTAAAATAAAGTCAGCGATAACTCCAGTTGTACTACCTTTGTTTGATTGATCCAAAGGACGTGAAGTCAAAGAAGTTCTTTCCTAAACAATTTTCAGTACCCTCCACGCCCCTCTAAAATGAATAAAACTTTAAGGATTTATTTAAGGAACTCTAGCTTTGAATTCTGGCAATAAAAAATAGCAATGCTTAAGCAATAACATCGGTGTACATCAGACTTTTTAGCTGCAAGGAATAGAATTTCCCCTGCTATGTGGGGGAAACGGAATTGTCAAGGAAATTAGTTCGATCCTGAAGTCTGTGTGAAGACTGGAGAATCAGGCTAAGCAAACAAGATGAATCCAAATGAAACTCTGCAGCAAAAATAATCTAGTCAAAAAGATTCAAGTGTCCTGATTATTTACACATCTCACCACTGACCACAGACCTAATAGCTACAAATCAAATCTCAGCTTCCACTTGTCTTTCTTACACTCATGCACATTTCAAAGTCGTTAAAAAGGGAGCGCCATTGCTGAAGCTATCGTTGGGGTCTGGCTGCCTCCCTGACAGGAGAGGAAGGACTTCTCCTCTGCTATGAGGGGTGGGAGGGTGGAGTCAGGGACCGTCCACCCACGGCTACGGCTCACAGGCTGAGGAATTCCACAACACAAGAAAGAGGAGTCCAGGGCTGGGAGACCTTTTGCAAACAATAGAAGCCTGTACAGCAGTCGTTATAAAAACTATAGCAGAATTTCTTCTAGCTCCACGTCACCTTTTCCACAATGGGTATTTATCATCATAACTGGGTGGAGGGTGCCAAGGCACGAATGCCCCACCTCCACTCTCCAAATTCCAAAAATGCAAAACATTTTACAAGGGTTATAAACAGGACAGATCAGCAGTGATACATGAAATCAACCGGATAAAAAATAGTTCTATCTGCTCTATAATGGTCTAATATTACAATTTCCACCCGAATAGAAATTGTTTAAAATGCTATAACCACGGAACAACTCATCTGGTGATTATATTCCAATTTTGCCGTCTCTAGCAAACTGGGATCCTGCTGTCCCACCTCTCCCCCTTGGAATTCCGCGATTTTGAGTTCAGCCCGAGACTTGACTCAGGTAGGAGGACGCGGCTGGAGCTATTGGGCAAGTCTGGCCAATCAAAGCGTTGTGCTCACCTAGGCGCAATGACTGGTTTGGGAAGGGACCACGTGTCACCCGGGAGCAACACGCAGCTGTCATCCTGAGAGCTTCTTTCCCAGACTTCCTGTGTTGGAATCCTTCTTTCTTGAATTCCAAACCTTCTTTCTGTTTGTTGGTTTGTTTGCACCCTTTGTTCTGCTGAACACATCATTAAATGACTTCCAGAGAAAAGGTGGATGGGAGGTCAATTTTGTGACTCTTTGCTTTCTGAAAATATGTGTATTCTACCTTCTAAGTTTATTGTTAATGTAGCTATTTATTCAAATCTGTTTTCTCAGAATTTTTAAGGAGTTGAAAACCTGTTAAAAAGCAATTGCCTTTCTGATAATGATTAATTTATATATCACCAGACTTTTTTTCTTGAATCTTTCACACATAGTGTGAATCTATTTTCACGCATTGTTTTTATATACTAGACCCATTTAATAAAAAGACTTGTATCTATTCTGAGAAATCTCCATGTGTTATTTCTTAATATTTTTACCTCTTTCTTTTTCCTTGAACTCTTATTACATAATGGATTTATTGGATTGATCCTCCAGGTCTCTTATCTTTTCTGTCTTATTTATAAAAAAATTTTTTTTTTATCTTTTGTGTTATTTTCTGGGGACATCTTTAAATTTTTATTCCAAAACTTATATGAAATCTTTTATTTGGCAATAATGTTTTTAACTTCTAAGAGTTCATTCTCTCCGTATGGTTGCTCCTCTTTCGGTTTGCTGCAGATGAGATATCTCGTCTCACCTCTTTGATAATCCCACTTGTGTGACGCGGTTAATCTGTGTGTGTATGTTCCACCATTCGCTTTGTTTCTTCTACGTCCCTCTATTTTGCTTCTCTCTTTTTGTTTGTTTGTTTTTCACTTTCTTGTTGAAGCCTTTCCTCAAATATGACCATCCCTTCATATTTAAGCTTGTTAGTACAAGCCGGTTGGAAGTTTTGTAATAAGAAGGTAGAGCCTGTCAACTCTTGGGATTCATTACAGGGTAATCAGGTAGCAAGCTGGCTATTTTCTTATGGGATTTCCTTATTTTATATCCAGTGATTTTTCTATGTGGTTATTTAATTTCTCTTGTAGAGAACATATTTCTGGGTGGCATAAGCCACACTGACAGCATTCCAGAAAGAGGATTGAGGGAAATGACTCAATATCTACCATTTAATATGCAAACTTTAACACAAACCCTATCTTAATCCCCATTTCTCAATAGCATCCTCTGTTTTGCTTTTCGACACCCAAGTCTAGAGGCTCTTTTAGCATCACATTATTTATATTTTGGTACATTTAGAGCATATTTGAGTATCTCACTAGGCCGTGCTGGGTAAGGAATTTGCAAACCAAAGATCCAAGAAGCACAGACTTGATACCTTTTATACAATTCTAGGTTTAACCAAAGACGTTTGGTGCACCCTCTTATAGTAAAAGGAAATTCGTATTCTAAATACAATTATGTGATCTATTATTTCCATATTTTATTTCTTACGTCTTCTGACCTATTTCAGGTTTCAAGGCAATAACCCAGGTCATAGCCTTCCTTCTGTATTATGCAAATAAATTATTTTTTTCATTTAAAATTTTAAATTTTATTACTCTGGAAAGTATTGCCTTATAATTCCTTTAATCTCTAAGATTAATAATCCCTCTCTCATCCCTAATATTACCAGTGCTTCCTATTTTTATTGGCTAGGTTAGGAAGGGGATGATTCACCTTATTTTCCCCCAACCCCAAACACAGGGTTAAGCCAGTGTATGCTCTCTCAGTACTGTTCTGGTATATAGCATATGTTTGGTCTACCAATGGTTATGAGATGTTAATAAAAACTGTGGTAGACAGTATAATGGCTCTTTGAAGTTGTCCATCCCATCGGCCCCAGAACCTGTGAATGTTAGGCTACATGGCAAAGAGGAATTATGGTTGCAGATGAAGTTAAGGTTGCCAATCAGATGACCTTATGGGGAGATTATTTTGGATCCTTTGGGTGGGCCCAATATAATCTTAAGAGTTTCTATAAATGGAAGAGGGAAGCAGAAGAAAGAACCAGGGAGAGGGGAGTGTAAAAAGGACTCAGCCTGGTATTATTGGCTTTGGAGTTAGAGGAAAGAGAGTGAGCCAAGGAAAGTGGGCAGTCTCTAGAAGCTGGAAAAGGCAAGAAAATAGACTCTCCTCTAGAGCCTCTAGACAGGAGTCACCCTGCCAACACCCTGAACTTAGCCCAGTGTTTTGGACTTCTGATCCATAGAATGTAAGATAATAAATTTGTGTTGTCTTAAGCCACTAAGTTTGTGATTTGTCACAGCAGCAATGAGAAACTAATACAGATTTTGGTATCTGGAAGTGAGATGCTGCTGTAACAAACGCTTAAAAATGTAGATGCGTCTTTGGAATTGGGTGGTGGCAGAGGCTGGAAGAATTTTGAGGAGCATAATAAAAAAAACTTTAGATTCCCTTGAACAGACTCTTAGATATAAGGATTTTAAAACTCTGCTAGTGAGGGATCAGAAGCAAGAGAGAAGCATACTAGGGAAAACATGTATTACTTCAGAGAATACTTAAATTATCAGAAACAGACTGTTGCTAGAAATATGGATGTGAAAGGCAGTGCTAGAGAGGGATCAGAAGTAAATAAAGAACATGTTACTGGAAACTTGGGAAAAGAGGATCCTTGTTATATAGTGGTAGAAAATTTAGCAAAATTATGTCCTACAGTTATGTGGCAAGCAGAATTTTAAATGATGAAATTGTACATTTAGATGAGGGACTTAGCAAGTAAAGTGTTGTAGATGTGGCCAAGTTTCTTCTTTCTGCTTATAGTGAAATGAAAAAGGAAAAAAGGAACTAGGACTTGATGATTTAGGAAGTACTCAGCCTGTTCAGATAACAAAGACACTAAAATTGAGAGATTCCCACTGTCAGGAAAGTGTGCGCTAGAATATAAACTAAGGGTGTGGCTGGACAATCTTTTGTTAATACCTGAGAAAGAGGAGAAAGATCAAAAGGTCAGTGCATTCAGTCACACAAAAGGCTCTTTGAAATGATTAAGCATGTGACTCAGATGTTCCCTGAATTGTTTCAGCAGAAGACAAAGATACTACGGGATCATCTAGGAAAGACATCAAAGATAATCTTGAAAAATTATCAAGGAGCCTCTTGTCTAATGGAGTGAACCCATGTGATATACATAGGAGATCCTCAAGTTTCACATACCAACAGAAACTCTGCCAGCTTGAACTAAAAGGGACTGGTAGAGCACAGAATGAAAGAAGGCTGTCAGGCCATCAAAATTCTACAGGTGGGAAATAGAAAATAAAATTCAGCTGTGAACATGCACGGCATATCAAGAATAAGGAAGGATGACTCCAAGGATCATCTGAGCTTAGAGCCACAGAGAATGAATTCCAGTCCTTGAAATCAAATAGAGTTCACCTGGCTGGATTTTGAAATTTCTTGAGAAAGGAGACTTCTTTTCTCCAATCAGTTTTTCCCTTTCTGAATCAGAATGTTTGTAACTAGTACCCTATGCCTGTCCCACCATTGTTCTTTGGGAGCAAATAACTTGTTGCTTGACTTTCACAAGTTCATAGATGGAGAGACTTGTGACTCAGGATGAATTGTACCCAGAGGCTCACTCATACCTAATTGAGATGAACTTTGGACTTTTTGAACTGATGAGCCTTAGATGCAATTTTGGACTTGAGTTGATGCTCTAATTAGTTGAAAATTTGGGAAACTTTGGAATGGGAGAAATATATTATACATGTGAACTTTTGAGGGCTAGGAGGCACACTGTGGTAGGCAAAATAATGGCACCCCAACAATGTCCTTGTCCTAATCCCGGGAAACTGGGAATATGTTAGGTTACATGATGAAGGATTTATGGTTGCAGATGGAATTAAGGTTACAAGTCAACTGAACATAAAATGGAAATAATAACATGGGATTATATGGGTGGGCACAATGTAATCTCAAGGGTCCTTATATGAGCAAAAGGGAGGCAGAAGAGAAAAAAACTAAAGCAATGACAGCATGAGAAGAACTCAGCCTATGCAGTTGACTTTGAAGGTGGAGGAAGGATAGAATGAATCAAAGAAAGCCGGCAGCCTTTGGAAGCTGGAAAAGGCAGGGAAACAGATATTCTCCTAGAGCCTCCAGAAAGGAATCACTCTGCTGACACCTTGATCTTAGCCCAGTGAGATCTGTGTTGAACTTATGACCTAGGGAACTTTAAGACAATATATTTGTGTTGTTTTAAGCCACTAAATTTGTAGTAATTTGTCATAGCAACAATAGAAAACTAATACAAAAACATTTATATACATTTTCAGCAACCAAAATGAAATCAGATATACTGATATATACCAATAAAAAATGACATTTATTGAGCCTATAGAGCTTTCTGGCAAGTTCTTTGGCATATTAACATTTTAAGGTAAATGTTTCTGGCACATTAACAATATTTATGTACATATCGGCATATTTATATTTTGTAAATTTCTTTCCTTTTAAAAATTTAAATTGTGACATTTTATTTTGTAACTGAATTTATCATACTTTAATCCAATTTTTATTGACTATCAGTTTATCACTGTCATTTCCAATTTTATTTGTGATATTTGAGAATGTCTATTTCTCTTTCTGTGAACTGCATAACAGAGAATGTCTATTTTTACAGCCATCCACCCACTCACCCACTCTATATTCAATTTAATAGCTACGCTTTGTTCTAGCATCTAATATTGTGAGGGAGTCTGAGACAACCTGATTTTTATCTAATCCTTTGCAAATGATGTTCAACTTCTGCCTGAATATTTATAAATCTTTATCATTGCAAATAAAAACTTCATCGACATAAATATCTGTGTTGATAATTCTTTATCCATCTTTTTCCTGAAATGCAGTAAATTATTTCAGCTTTAAGATTCTTTTTTGGGGCGCTGGCCCAGTGGCATAGCAGTTAAGTTCACATGCTCCGCTTCAGGGGCCCGGGGTTCACAGGTTCGGATGCCAGGCACAGACAGACACACCACTTGTCAAGCCATGCTGTGGCAGCATCCCATATGAAGTAGAGGAAGATGGGCACGCATGTTAGTCTAGGGCCAGTCTTCCTCAGCAAAAAGAGGAGGATTGGCAATGGATGTTAGCACAGGGCTAATCTTCTTCACCAAAAAAAAAAAAAGATTATTTTTTTATTTTTCAGGAAGTAGTTTGTTCCATTAAATTTTAATTAAATTTTGTCTGTTTCTTTAGTTATCAGTTTGCTACAGATGTTTCCCCCATCTTATCACTTTTTCTTTTGTCTTATCCCACTGTATTTAGGAAATTTTCTTGAGTAGGTTATAAGCAGTGACAGTTTGACTTCCTGTAATTTATAAAAGGATTTTCCTTAGTCTATCGAATCAGGAAAATCATAAAATCAGAAAAAAAGGAAAATCTGGAAATGAGATGTCCACAGGGGTCTTTGAAAATGTCAACATATTCTTGGGACTCTAGAAGGCCAAGCACATGCACAGAGCTGTGTACATGCCCAGGGTTGTGTGCATCCTCAGAAAAAGTCTGAGAAGATCCTACGATCTCACCTCTGGCTGACCTTGAGGTTCTGCATAAGCAACAAGTAAAGGCTAAGGAAGAGTTGTAAGCTGAATCCTGGAGCATTAAAGGAATACCAAAACATGCACAGAGAGCTCCTCAGCAAAAGCTGGAAGATGTTTTAGTTCCAGGCATTTAATTAAATCTCTGTCCAGTCATAAGCTGATCATAAGCTGGTCACTGAGTAGATGCTTCAGTGGCCACACAGGCTTAATTTAATTAATTCAGAAAAGTCCCTAAATAAAAAAAACAGCAGCAGCAACAACAACAATGACAAATTCTGGATGTGTGTATGGGATCTGATTTCAGAGTTACCACATAATACTATTTTGAATGTCTACTTTTCAATAAAAATTGGTGAGATATGCAGAGAAACAAAAAAGTGAAAAAAAGAAGCCAATAGAAACTGTCCCTGAGGAAACTCAGATATTAAACTTACTAGACAAAGACTTTAAAGCAGCTATTTTAAGTGTGTTTAAAGAACTGAAGACAACCATGTGTAAAGAACTAAAAGAAAGTGTGAAAATGTCTCACCAAATAGAGAATATCGAAGAAGAGACAAAAATTATTTTAAAAAAAAGAACCAAAAGGGATTTTCAATGAAAATTACTGAAATAAAAATTGTACTGAAGGAGCTTAATAGGAGATTTGAGTAGGCGGAGGAAAGAATTAGCAAACTTGAAGCTAGACCAATTGAGATTACCATATTAGAGGAATAGAAAGAAAAAGAATGAAAAAAAAGGAACAGTACTCAAATACAATCCAGTGTGCCAACAAAAGAATAATGAGAGTCACAGAAGGAAAGAAGAAAGGGGCAAAAAAATTTTGAAAACATAACAGCTAAAAACTCAAATTGGATGAAAATCATTAATTTACACATTTAAGAAGCTCCATAAACTCCAAGTATGATAAAGTAAAAAAGATCCACACCTAGACACATCATAAGCAAACTGTGAAAAGACAAAATATTAAAATGAGCCACTGAGAAATGATTTGTCATGTACAAGAGATCTTCATTAAGATTAACATCAGAAATCATGGAGGCCAGAAGGTAGTGGGATGACATATTCAAAAAGGATGAAAGAAAAAAATTACATCGTCAATCAGGAATTCTTACTGACACCCAGTGCAACAATCTTTCAAAAATGACAGAGAAATGAAGACATTGCCAGAGAAACAAAAACTGAGATAATTCAACACTAACTGTTTTACCCTACAAGAAATATTAAAGAAAATCCTTCAGGCTAAAATAAAAGGACACTAACAATAACTTGAATACACATGAAGAAATAAAGAACACTAGTAAACGTAACTACATAGGTAACTATAAAAGGCAAAATAAAAGCATTTTTATTGTAACTTTTTCTCGTATCTGATTAAACAGGCAAGTGCATAAAACAATGATTAGAAGTCTGTGTTGATATGTATATAATGTATAAAGATGAAACCTGTATGACAATATAGCACACAGGTGGAGGAGGGAACAAACTTATACAGAAACAAAGTTTTTGTATATTATTGAAATTAAATTGATATTTATAAATTAAGATGCTAATTATAATCCTCATGGAAACCACCAAGAAAATGACTCGAAATATATAGTAAATGACAGGAAATTAAAATGGTACACTGGAAAATATGAAACAGAAAAGAAGGCAGTCATAGAGGAATAAAAGAACATAAAGACATATAGAAGACAAATAAAATGGCAGACATAAATCCTACCTTATCAGCAACTACATAAAATACAAATAGATTAAAGATGACAATCAACAGACAGAGAATGGCAGAATGGATAATAAAAACAAAAACAAAAAAACCCAAGATCCAAATATATGACTCCTAGAAGAGATGCACTTTAGATTCAAAGACTATGTTTAAAGAATATGTTTAAAGTTAGAGGATGGAAAAAAAGATATAACATGCAAATTATAACCAAAAGAAAGCTAGAATGACTCTACTAATATGAGATTTAAGCAGACTTTAAGATAAAAATTGTTACTAAAGATGAGGAATAGTTTATATTGATAAAAGTGTCAATCCATAAAAAAGACATAACAATTATAAACATATATACACCTAATAACAGAGCTCCAAAATACATATAAAAACTGAGAGAACTGAAGGGAAGAAATAGGCAATCTTACTATAATTGTTGGAGATTTCTATACTTCACTTTTAATAATAGATCAAACCACTAGACTAATGATCAAGAAAATAGAAAACATAAGCAACATTAAAAATCAACTAGGTCTAACAGATCTATGGGACACTCCACCCAAGATCAAGAGAATAAACATTCTTCTCAAGGTCACATGGGACATTCTCCAGGATACTTCATATATTAGGCCATAAAAAAGTTTCAATGAATTTAAAAACATCAAAATCATACAAAGTATGATTTCTAACCACAATGGAATAAAATTAAAAATCAATAACAGGGGCCGGCCCAGTGGTGTAGTGGTTAAGATTGGCACATTCCACTTTGGTGGCCCAGGTTTGCAGATTCGGATCCCAGGCGTGGACCTACACCACTCATCAAGCCATGCTGTGGTGGCGTCCCACATACAAAATAGAGGAAAGATTGGCACAGATGTTAGCTCAGGGCCAATCTCCCTCAAGCAAAAAGAGGAAGACTGGTAACAAATGTTAGCTCAGGGCCAATCTCCCTCACCAAAAAAAAAAAAAAAAATCAATAACAAAAGAAACTTGAGGAATTCATCCATATGTGGATATCAAACAACACATTTCTAAATAATTGATGGTCAAAGAGGAAATCACAAGGGGAATTAGAAACTACTTTGAGGGGGCCGCCTGGTCACGCAGTGGTTTAGTCTGTGCTTGGCAGCTTGGGGTTGGCGGGTTCGATCCCGGGCACCTGCTGACACACTGCTTGTCAGCTGTGCCATGGCGGCGTCCCATATAAAGTAGAGGAAGATGGGCGTGGATGTTAGCCCAGGGCCAGTCTTCCTCAGCAAAAAGAGGAGGATTGGGAACAGATGTTAGCTCAGGGCTGGTCTTCCTCACCAAAAAAAAAAAAAGAAACTACTTTGAGGTGAATGAAAACAAAAACACAACATCCAAAACTTATAGGATGCAGCTAAGGCAGTTCTTAGAGGGAAATTTATAGCAGTAAATGTCTATATTAAAAAAGAAGAAATATCTCAAATCAATAACTAAATCTTAAGAAACTTAAAATGAAGAGTAAACTAAACCCCCAAGCAAACAGAATTTAGTATATAATAAAGATTGGACAGAAAATAAGTGAAATAGAGAAAAAAAAAGAAGAAAATCAACAAACCCAAAAGTGGGTTCTTGAAAAATATTAACAAAATTGATAATCCTTTTGCTAGATTGACCAAGAAACAAAGAGAGAACATTCCAGTTACTAAAATTGGGAATGAAAAAGGTGATATTACTATTGACCTAACAGAAATAAAAATAATTATAAGTGAACATATGAATAATAGTATGCCAAAAAATTAAATAATCTAGATGAAATGGATTGATTCCTATGAAGAAACAAACTACCAAAACTAACTCAAGAAGAAATAGAAAGTCTAAACAGAAATATAACAAATAAAGAGATTGAATTAGTAATCAAAACCCTCCCAAGAAAGAAAGGCTGAGGACCAGATGACTTCACTGGTATATTCTACATACTGTTTAAAGAAGAATTAACATGAATCCTTCACAAACTCTTCAAAAATAAAAGAGTGAATGCTTAACTCATTCTATGAAGCTGGTACTACTCTTATACCAAAATCAGACACAGACATCAAAGAAAAGAAAGTTACAGACAAATATCACTTATAAAATTCCACAACATAATATTAGCAATCAAAACCCCTCAAAATGTAAAAGGGATAATACATTTTGACCATGTATGAATCATCCCAGGAATTCTGGAGTGGTTCAACATAGAAAATAAATGAATGTAATACACCACATTAATAAAATAAAAGAAAAAGAAGTAATCATCTCAATAGGTTCAGATAAAGCATTTGACAATATCCCACACCTTTTCATGATAAAAAACATTCAACAAATGAGGACTAGAAGGGAACTTCTCTGACCTAATGAAGAGCATCTGTGGAAAACACACAGCTAACATCATACATCAAGGTAATGACAGACGCTTTCCCTAAAACATCAGGAACAGGACAGGGATGTCTGTGCTTGCCACTTCCAATCAACACAGTACTAGAGGATGTAGCCAGGAAAATTAGGCAAGGAAAAGACAAGGCTTCCAGATTGGAGAGGAAAAAGTAAAACTATTGCTTATTGCAAATAACATCAGCATGTTAAATAGAAAATCCTAGAGAATCCACCAAAAAATTATTAGAGCTAATTAACAAGTTCAGCTAAGTTTTAAAATACAAGATCAATAAACAAAAAGCAATTGTATTTCTGGGTACTACAATGAACAATCCAAAATGAAATTTTAAAATTCCATTTCCAATATCATCAAAACAAAAAATATCATCAAAAAAATTTAATAAAAGAAGCATAAAATCTGTACACTGAAAACTATAAAACTTCTTTGAAAGAAATTATAGATGGCCTAAGTAAATGGAAAGACATTCTGTGTTTGTGGATTTGAAGACTATATTGTTGAGATGGTAATACTCTCCGAATTGATCTACAAATTAAATGCAACCCCTATCAAAATCCCAGATGCTTTCTTTGCAGAAATTTACAAGGTGATCTAAAATTCATATGAAATGTAAGAGTACCAGATTACCCAAAACAATCTTGAAAAAGAAGAACAAAGTTCAAAGAGTCATATTTTTCTATTTTAAAACTTAGCTTAAGGCTACAGTAATCAGTACAGTGTATAATCAATTCAGTAAATACTGGCATAAAAGTAGACATTATTTGAATATAATTGAGAGTCCAGAAGTAAACTCATATACAATTGATTTTCATCAAGGATGCCAAGACAAGTCAATGGGTAAAGAATAGTTTTTTCAACAAATAGTACAGTGACAACGGGAGATCCCAATGCAAAATTAGAAAGTTGAATCCCTACCTCATACCAGATATAAAAATTAACACAAATTGGGTCAAAGGCCTAAATGTAAGAGCTAGAAGTGTTAAACTATTTCACGAAAACAGAAGTATAAATTTTAATGAACTTGGATTAGGCAATAGTGTCTTGGAAAGTATACCAAAGGCAAAAGCAGAAAGAAAAAAATAGAAAAATTGAACTTCATGAAAATTAAAAACTTTTGTGCTTCAAAGGACTTTATCAAGAAAGTGGGAAGACAACCCACAGAATGGGAGAAAATATTTGCAATTCATATATCTGACAAGGGACAAAGTATCCAGAATGTATAAAGAACTCATGTTTCAACAATAAAAACACAAACAACCCGACTTAAAAATGGGCAAAGGATTTGAATAGAGGTTTCTCCTCAAGAATAAATTCAAATTGCCAATAAGCATACGAAAAGATGCTGAACATCATTAGCCAGCAGGCAAATACAGGTCAAACCATGATTAGATACCATTTCACACCCACTAGGACGACTAGAGTCAAAGAGATGGACAAGAGCAAGGTTTGTTTGTTTTGGAGGATGTGGAAAAATTGGAATTCTCATAAATTGAGGTGGAAATGTAAAATACTGCAGCCACTTTGGAAAACATTTTGGAACTTCCTCAAAAAGTTAAACATAGAGTTGTCATATTACCCAGCAATTCCACTTCTAGGTTTATACCCAAAAGCATGAAAGCAAAATACACATCAATGTTTATAGCAACCTAATATTACTTACAATAACCTAAAAGTGGAGACAACTGAAATACCCATCATTAATGAATGGATAAGTAAAATTTGGTATATTTGTAAAATGAAATATTATTTAGCCATAAAACGGAACGATAGTAATACGGGTTACAAGATCAACCTTGAAAACATTATGCTGAGTGAAAGGGCTCAGACACAAAAGGCCACATATTATATGATTCTATTTATATGAAATGTCCAGAATAGGCAAATTCATGCAGACAGAAAGTAAATTAGTGATTCTCAGGAGCTATTGACATGAGGGATTGGGGAGTGTCAGCTAATGGGTATGGAGTTGCTTTTTGTAATAACAAAAATATTCTGGAATTTGATAGTGGTGATGGTTGCACAACATAACAAATACACTGAAAAACATTTAATTGCACACTTTAAAAGAGTGAATTTTATGGTGTGTGACATATCTCAATACAATTTTTTAAAAGAACAAAGTTGTATTATTTTCAAAAAATTAACCATTAAGTGAAAAGTAATCCACATTCAAAAATGTAACTGACTTGGTGCAATTTTTTTTATTTATTAGGAATTCAAAAAGCTCAATGTCATCTATTCTTTTATCAACTTCCTCAGTCTTGATTCTGTGTAGTGACTATATTCTTCAATATAATTACTATTACATTTCAGAGCTTTTATATTTGTTTTGACTTGGCTAATCACAACAGCAAAGGTAGGCCACTCATTTTCTATTCTAAATCATCAAATATTGAGCCAGGATTAGCGATCAAACTGCTGAAACCTGAAGAACTCAGTGGGATTGTGAAAAAACATTTGAGCAATTGATGCTTTTTGGCTCATTTTCCCTCATAAGAATTTTGCCCTTCCTTGGAGTATTATAATAATTGTTCGTATTTTTGAACTCCTCTTTGTGCCAAGCACTGTTCCAAATACTACCAGCATTAACTTATGTCATCTTCACAACGACCCAAGGAAATAGGAATTTTCGCTAGTCCCTTTCATAGATGAGGAGAAAGGCACTAATAGGTTAGGTCACCTACCCAGTGTTCTTACTCACTTAATGGTGAAGCTGGGACTTAAACATAAGCACGTTCTCCCATGTTCTTAACCTCTGTACCACATTCCCTCTCTGTGTTATCATAGTTTACATTTTGTTCATAAATTTATAGATCCTAAAAACAAGTGCTGTGGTTATTCTGGATGAATATTTTGGGATGATTAAAGGAAATTATTTTTAATTATTATTATCATTTCAAAATTATTATTTTTGGAAAATAATCCCTTATCATTCAAAAATAACTCATGGAGGGGTATTATCGAAGGCATAAGGGAGCCAAACTGAGAGAGCTCCAAGGCCAAAGTGAGGACAACGGGAGCTACCAAATAAACAGACTGGAACTGGATTATAACTCAAAGCATAAAATATGTATCCCCGAGTACACACTGACACAAAGACATGACTGAATAAAGAAATCGATGGGGGAGAAGAGGCAAATCTCCCACGAGAAGAGCTCCAAATACTCTTATGTGGATACGTTTGCCTCCAAGGAGTCAGAGCATAACTCACTCCTTAAGTGTGGGCTGTGCATAATGAGTTCCTTCCAAAGAGTACAGTGTGAAAAGGGAGGGGCGAGTAACTTCTCAGTGGAGAAACTCGACCGACACTGCCTCAGCCAGGTGACCAAGGTTAACATCATCAGGGGTAAGTCATATGGATGCATATACCCCAACATGATGTGGTGAGGCTGTCACTACACCTCTGTGGTTTTGCTCCCCGGAACCTAGAACCCCAGTCTGACTAACCTTGAGAAAAAGTTCAGGCAAACCCTAACTGAGAGACATTTTGCAAAATATGGAACCAGAACTCCTCCAAACTGTCAAGTTCATCAAAAACAAGGAAAACCTGTGACGCTGCCACAGACCAGAGAAGGCTAAGACTTGTTGACCAGATGTAATGTAGCATCCTACATGGGATCCAGGAATAGAAAAAGACATTAGGGAAAAGCAAGTGAAATTCAAAGAAACTAAAATTTAGTTAATTCTAATGTACCAATGTTCGTTACTTAGTTGTAACAAATTTATCATAATAAAGCAAAATGTTAACAAAGGGGAAAAGTAGATGTGGGATTTACAGGAACTCCATGTACTATCTTTGTAACTTTTCTATAAGTCATTCTTTAAAAATTTCATTTTTTTATTTCAAACATAACTCAATAGAAAAATGTAAAGCTTAAAATTTAGCAAAGATTTCTACCAACTGTGGAAGACACTGTAGCGTGGCTCAGCCAGTGTCCATCCTCTATCAATTTCTCTCCTACATCCTCTGTAGCTGCTACCTAGATTCCTTAGTCCTTAGGGGCGTTAACTTTCCATCCAATGAGATGTGCAAGTCTTCTGATGCTCTCCTTTCTCCCTCATCCTTTCTCCTGCCTGGATTTGGAAATGATGACAAGTGCTGCAAAAGGCATGTGTTGACCACTGGAAAGATGTCCTAATGTTATTATGCCCTCTTACCATTAAAACTTGGTTTAAAATGAAGAAAATAACACTATCATGCTTAAGCCACTGTTGTCAGGTTGTAAATTGCTTGGAGCCAAACAAATTCCTGATTCACTTCCACTGCTACTATCTTTTGGTTGTCTCTATTACCGTCAATACTTTAAGCTGTGCTCTTTTTTCACTTGTCTATGTTCAAACTACCAAAGTCATGTGATCAATTCTATTTTCTCTAATCAAGGGTTTTGGACACCCTAAAAGCAGTAGGTGGTAGGCAGATGTGAGAGGATAGATATTATGGAAACTTGAGCATATTATTCACCATAAACACATAATAGATGCATTTTACTGTGTGCTAACACTCAGCCGAGACTTTGTTGGGACTATTGGGACTAAAACATGTTCAGCATGAAAAAGGGCCCACCCACGAAACTATGATTCTCCTAAATAAACGTTAGACATTTTTATGCATACTATGTTTTAATTAACTTCAGATGTGTAAGTCTAAAATTGGCGCAAGACATATATCATAGCCATGGACATTTTTAACTACATGAACTTCTTACCAGTCAGGATCAATTATGGCCTAGCTCCATTGGGAAGGTCTTAATCAAGAATTTTACAAGTGTGTGATAATTTGGGTTTCACAATTGGATGTGATAACTTTTAAATGTAGTTTTATGGTTCTAGAGTATCAAACCCAATTTATAAAGTGCTGCATGATGGTTAAATAAATAAACCAAAGTAAAAGGTTTTCATTAAAAATAAAATAACATCTATTTGCCAATGTTGCAGCCATGGGAATATTTGTATGGTTTGTATATTTTATAGCCTACATGCAACTGTATAATAATAACAGTATATTTCTGAATATGAAATTATTATAATTATTATAAAAAGTTTGAAAAATACAGACAATTAAAGAAAACAGACATAAAGTATGCATACACGTTTGTTTGGGTAAATTGTGTATGTGTGTACACACACATGAAAACTGAATCTGTCAATTTTCCTGACAAGCACAGGTGACTAGTAAACATTTTAACGTAAAATCCTGCTCTCTTTTTTCTTTGTATTTGCTCCTTTTGTTTTCCTTTTTTTCAGATTTGTTTTCCTTCTTTTGGTTTGCTTTCAATATATTCATAGTAAATATTACAATAAATTATTAATGACTGATTTACAATCCTCGAAACAAACCCATTGAACTTTTTATTTATCTCAAAATCTCTGCGTAAATTCTCTTCCTGGCACGAGGGGAACAAAATCAAACAGTGAGAAAAGAACACATAATTCTGAAAATACCAAGTACAATAATTATTTCCTTGTAATGTAATAGAAATTAGATATCTGACAACTTCTTGGATGAATTCCAGTAGCCAGTAACAAACTGCAGAACTGTAAACACACTGCAGTTGGGCAATTTCTCTGATGCCCTCTGCTTATTAAACCAAAAAGGAAGTTAATATTTAGAAGAAACCAGTCTTTAAACTCAACCCTCCCATACAACACAAAGAGACTTTAATAGCCACAAAAAAGCACATGTGTTTAGGCGGAGGAAATGTTTTGTTTGTTTTTTTATATTTTTCTTTTTTCTGTTTCTTATTATTGACTTCACCTTGGCACCATGGAATATGCTTTTGAAATTTCTCAAGGAAAAATGACAGTTAAGATTTGAAGGCAAAAAAATGAAGCTTCTAGAAGAACATCTTCTTGAGACTATGGAGTTGTTAAAAAATTTATAGGACGTAAAAATGAATTACCCATAAAAAAGTTCACAAATATCAATAGATTAAACTGAACAATTTTTATTTGTTAAAAGATACCATTAAGAGAGAAGACCGATCAACCACAGATTGGGAGAAGTTTATTTGCGATGCATATTACCACCCAATGTCTTGCATCGAGAATAGAAATAAAGAAATAAAAGTCAAACCACCCAATAAAGAATGAAAACTAACCTTGAAAGGGGATTTCAGCAACATAAAAAGGCTGTCAATGATTAGTAAACATCTGAAAAGAAGCTCAGTTTCCTTATCTGAGAAATGCACAAGAACCACTATGACAGCCTCACACACATGCTAATGGTTAAAATTAACAAGAGACTAACACTAAGTGTTGGCAGAGATAAGGAGCAATGGGATACTGTACACTTTTTGGTGAGTGTCAATCAGTGCAACCGCCTTGAAAAAACAGTTGACCCTATCTACTAAAATTCAACCAAAACACACCCTGTGATCAACCATTCCATTCCTGAGTATTAATAAGGACGGATTTTGACAGCAAGTAAACCTATAAATAAATTTATATTTTGAAATGATTTTTATAGCTTAGATCTTGTGTGTACTGACCTACCTATGACAAAAATAGAGTTTTATGCTTTTATTTTATATCCAATAACAAAACCTACAAGAAAATGGTAAAACCATCATGACTGAAATGTTAACAAGAACAACAACACAACACAAACCAACAAATGTGTGTATAAGTTCAGCCCAATTCACGTACAAACATGTTCATGGCAGCATTATTTTTAGTAGCCTAAAACTGGAAATAACACAAATGTCCATCAACAGTACAATGGATAAATAAATTGTGGTATATTCATATAACGGAATAATGTGTGGCTATGGAATGAACAAACATTGCCACACACAAATGCTACACGTATTAATGTAGATAAATCTCATTAGCGAAAGAAGCCAGGTATGGAAGAATGCATAACCGATGATGATTCCACTTTGTAGAGCTCAAACGCAGACAAAACTAAGCTGTGGTGTTAGAAGTTAGAAGAGGTTGACTTTGGGCTGAAGAATGAGAGCAATTGCGGAGATAAATATGAAGGCAGCATCTTGGTTCCTGATAACGTTCTATTTTTTTAAACTTAAGTGATAATTACGTCTTTTTTCACGTAGTGATAATGCTTGAGCTGTTCACTTGTGAAATTGTACTTTTCTGTATATATGTCATACTTCAATTAAAAAAATGTTTTAATGAAGTCATAATGCCCTAATTGGTTTTCCAGTTTCAAAGCACTGACAGACATTTATTTTACCCAATGCTTACAATATCTGATGAAAGTATGCAAGATGTAGATGTATACATACTTTTAAAATTGAGATGTAGAGCTATTTAGCAATTGACTTATCAAATGTATCAAATATTTAGTAAAATTTTAAAAAAGAATAAAAGAATTCAGATTTTTTATTCTCATTTGTGTGTGTGTGTGAGAAAGAGACAGAGAGACAGAAAGAGAGAGAGACAGAAAGGAAGAGAGAAACAGAGTCCTTTTTCTAATTGTGTGGCAATACGTTGTGAAATTATTTCCCTAGTCAGAGTTTTCAAAGCCTTTGCCTCAGTTATCAAAGCCAATGTTAGTTTTCAGGGACAAAGCACTTAATTACAGCAATTGTTGGAAAAACATAGAATGTAATGCCGTTAGTGAAGTTTTTCAGAATAAAATCTTGAGACAAGATTAAATTTAATCACCAATAACTCACTTTAAAACAATTAATATGGAATGTATACAGCTTAAGGAAACAAAAGAGACTACTTAAATTGACAAACCTTAGGATTATAAAAAATAAAAATAAGTAGGAGAGTCACAGAACTCCATCTCACTGAACACAAGCCTTTCGTTACACAAATGAGGCAACAGACCTAGACGGTACAAATTAACAACCAAGGTCGGCCTCTTAGTGGTAGACGAGGGTCTCCAATGCTCCTGACATCCTGTCACTGTTCTTTCCTGTCCGTCACTGGGCCTCTCAGCATGCACGTACAGTCACGTACTGTGGTTAGAACAAACATTTAGACGTAAATGCCAATGAGTGTCTATTTGAGTTCACACAGAGTTTCAACCCTCCGCCAAAAAAAAAAAAAAAAAACCCGTGCACATCACTGTGGTACTCTGAACCTAATCCAAGATTCTATTCCTTAAATGACAAATCACCACATTGGCTATGGGCTCTGTTCAAAATAGATGAACAAATTAATAAAGTGACCACTCATTCCAGACTAAGATTCAAGGGCATCTTGTTGTGGTGATTGCGAATAAATATCCCTGAAACATAACTCCATGAGGACAGCCACCCAATTACCAAATCCAATAAACGTACATCAAGTTTCTTCAGAAAGAAAACCAGGAATAATGTTTTATATCCCTTTAAAATTTTGTTTTAAAAAGATAAAGTGGCAATATGCATTGCATTTACCAGACATTACTGCACATTTTTTCAAATAAAAATTATTGCTTCTTTGGTTTTAATGATTTCTCTCTATGGCAAAAATAAATTTTATTGTAGGCTTAGACACAATTTCAACCAAGTCATTATTACTTTCATGTCATGTAGATGGCCCACGCTTATCTAAGCCTTTAAAAAATTTTTTTTCGTGTTGAATCCTTTTTTTAGCGTTGAAACGTTATTGGGTGACTATTGTGTACAAATCAATGTGCCATTTTGCAGTGGACACAGATTCACTCTTCCAAAGGAGTCCTCACCACTTTACAACTTCACAATTGCTCCAGCTGGTGGTGTACAGTGCCTTACAGCAAGACCAGTCAGCCACTACCAGGGAGCTAAGACTCCTCCAAAAATGATGCCACCTAAGTGATGGGATTCTCTAATATTTTGGATTATCCATCTTTTCACAGCACTTCTCCAGGTAGACAGCAGTGGTGTGCAAAATATACTGGTACTGTCAAACAACGTCAAATTTAATTTCAATAAACTTTCATATCACATGACTACTGTGTCCAAGGCAACGTCAGGAATCCATATTGGCAAGAGAATTTTTCCTGTACATTTTTATCCTACTATTTGGTGTGCATGGGCCTTGTGAGAATTGTATATTTATGATTCATGTTAAATATTTTCTTGAAGTGTTGCAGAGGTCATGTTAGTTTTCATTCTGCTCTTTTTAACCCTGCAGAAATATTAAGAATGTGAAGCTAGTTTCTTTCAAGTATTTGAAACATATTTCTTTTCTAACAGCAATAAGTCCTGGCTCTCGAATTTGTTCTGCTGACATTTTCCATATCTGAAATAGAACTGCTGAACTCAAAGTGCATTGAAAAAAATAATGCAGTTAAACTCACTATAGGCAACATATTAAATCCATGGGATCTATTATACCCCGTGTAACCCCCCCCATTAATGGTACTGAAACAGAAACCAAGACCGTTTCCAACTGTAGAGTAGAGCAACTCTCAAGGGTATTTCCTCAGTTGAATACTTATCTTATGAATTGATAAAGGGCTCATTCCTAAATTTCAGCCATATGCTCTATATATACTGTCTTAGAAAATTCAAGAAGTCCTTGATTCTTTTTAACCTTATCATTTTATTACTTTAGATTCTATGTCAAGGTATAGATTTGCAAATAACAGGCATTTGAAAATGATTTGTTAAATGGTCACAAACTTTGTGGTGTGAGGATTATATTTATTATAACTTCCCTTTGTGAGCATACATAGACATGCCTTAGCATCAAGATGCTGGTTTCCACAGAGTACAGCAAGTTTCCCAACTTTGTTACTTATGCACATTTTTCCAGATGCAATAGTTGTTCAAATTTGAAAACGTGACCCATAACTTATTTAACGTTGGCAAATGTGTTCTTGCTATGTTTCATAATCGATTTTAAACCATAAGAAAATACCAGATGAAAAAGTTTCTTTTATTTAAAACAGGTGTAGCAGACTCAAAATTAAATATTTCAAAGATTCATGAAAAGTTCTGGAAGACAGGTTAGCAATTCAAATGGTGCAGAATATATAGCATTCCTCTATCAGAGTTTTAGGATAAGTATATATTTTCACTTTCTAAATTTGATTTGCATAAGCATAGTCCATTATAATAGTTCTCCGGTCATTTTAATACATGCATTATAAAGTTGTTCAAAGGATATTGCATATATTTTTTTTAATTAAAAGAATTATAAAAAATGATCATGGGTAATATAATAGAAAAACTATGAGAAGGGGGTTAAAATACATAAGACTAATCAATAAACTTTTTAAGCTTCAGTTTCCTAATTTATAAAATTAGGAATACTAACACGGGTATGGTCTCCCCATGGGGTTATTACTATGAAGGCAAATGTGTCCGTATATGAGAGCACTTTGTACTTAAAGTGCATTAAGCCTAAGGCTTGAAAGCATCTGTTCAATTACAAGAGAAAGCCTTCAGCCCATAAGGAAATAGCTAGTGTGACATCTTCCCTGGCAATGAAATTTCTCCCCTAGGACTCTACCTAGTGGCTCAATTCCAGAAGACTGAGCAGAACTCCACGGAAATGCACAACCAAATCTGACCATTTCAAGGGCAGCAGGAGGCTGTGTGGTACAGCAGGCTTTTAGAGGAAAGTCTGCACCGGAGTCCTGGGGAAGGCAGCCCCAGGATCCAAGGAAGACTCAGGACTCCCACATGCTCAAGAAACTGGGGCTGAGGAAGAAATGTTCACAACACAATCAGCACCAGGTTACTCAGGAGAACACACATCTCACTTCCGGGTCTGCTTTCTCTCATAGGCGGTTGTGCACGTGAGCACCAATACCTTCTCAGCTTTTTTCCTTCTTCCTCATTTACTCCAAGTGCAGACTGCTTAGCAAAACTGCAGATATTGGCCAAAAAGTTACTTTGTTTTGGACCCAGGGTTATAGTTTTTAAATTAATATTTACTTTGGCCCACATTTCGCTTTTGTTTATGTTTTTCTCTGACGATCAAAGTCATACTTGAAAAGAGTCATTTACAAGGCCGTGTTTGGTGCTGGCCTCCAAGGAGAAGGGTAGGGAAACCTGACATCAGCAATAAGTTGATGTGCCACGTGAAGGACGCTAGGACAGCCTATCCGAGTTCATTCCTAAGAGATTCTCCTTGAAGTGCACTGCCACAGATGCACACTGAAAGCTGAAGAGTTTTTCTCTTATCTCCCTTTCTTTGTTACACTTGATCTTCTCAATAGATGGGTCTACAAAGGGAACTTGACAAGAAATTTGGGAGGAGAGTTGGAATCTACAGACATTTACCTGTAGAGCTTGACACCTGAGATCATTAATAAAAATACGCATTTATTATCAAGCATTCAGGAGAATGTGACAGAGTCCAGGGAGTTTCAGAACAACAGTCTTTTGCATGCTACCCACTGCAGAATGCTGTCTTGATAGGTAAAAGAGGACATTCTGCAGATTCGTCATCATAGACGTTCTAATTTTCAAAGCACTCTCAAGCCTGTCTATCAAACAATGTGTAAAAAGATGGTAATCTCAATACATCTGAAGCATTAAAATTATTACATTGTGTTTTACTTTAACCTTCTATAAAAAGGAAAAAATAGTTTTCTTGCTGCAATCATGGCCAATTTCATCTCTATTTGTTTAGAGAAATAGTTAAATTGAACCACAGAGGCAGAGAATCCACATATTAAATATTTTGAATGCTCAATTAAGCCTTCTGATTATATCCTGTTGTGTGGGTCTAGGTATTCTTCTAAGTTTCCACTTCTCAGCACTTCTCTTCTGACCACAGCTTCCTCTAATTATTCTGACTTCTCTCCCAAATTTCAATGACCGCTTATCAGCCAGCTGGTTCTGTATAAGTACACCATGGTCCTCTAAAATGTCACACAGGGGAAGCTGAGGGAAGGCCATATAAGAACACTGTGTATCATCTTTACAACTCTTCTGCAAGCGTCACATTTAAAAATAAAAAGTTTTTAAAATGTGCCAGATGTTGCCATTTAACAAATATCGACTATATATTTTCCAAATTTCATATACTCATTCCTACCAATTTACTTAATTTTTCATCACCTCTATAATAATCTTTGCTCCGGAGGTGTGTTCTCTTTTATGTAGATTATTTTGCTCAGAGCCCCTACTAATTCTCAAGCATGTCCCCCTTCAAACATTGTTTACTTTTTTCCTCACAGGGCTTACCGCACCCAACATACAGTATAGGAGTTAAAATATCAGGAATGAAAATTGTTTTTCCTTTCTCCACCCCAACTCCTATTTATCTTCCCTTACAAGGAAACTTTTATCTCATTACACTCACCCAAGACCCTATTTTCTTATTCTGAGAATAAGGAGAATTATCCCCTCCTTTTCTAATGGAGTCTTACTGATTACACATGTCCCGGTCTAGGTGTGCACTAAGAAGGCGGCACAGCTCCATGGAGCTGATGAGCACTTGAAATGTGGCTCGTCAGAATAGAGAGCTGCTGTCAGAGCAAAATAGACAGCTGATCGCAGACCCTTAGTATGAAAAATGAGATAAAAATCTCATTAATAATTTATATATTTATTACATTGTAAAATAATAACACGCATATACTGGGTTAAAGTATGTTATTAAATTTAATTTCACCTATTTCTTTTTACTTTTTTAATGTGGTGACTAGAATATTTAAAATGGCAAGATTGCTTGCCTTGTGTTTTTGTGAGGCAGTACGTCTCCAGAGATTTATTTTCCTCCTTTATTTCCACGGTCAACTGCCGTCTTTCCATCCTCACTGATCTCCATTACGGATGCTCTGAACTCTCTCGGTTCCTTCTCTCCTTCTCATTTCCTTCTTCCTCTTCTCCTATGTCAGCCCCTGACTGCCTTCTATCAGTATCCAACAGTCAGGATCAATGGCCTTGCACGTTCTATGCTTCAATTTACACCTCTGCTTCCTTAAAGAGGGCATTTTTTTGAAGCTGTTTTTTAAATTTTTTTGTTTTGCTCCGAATTCCTCAGCTATTTGTAGGTAAAGATACCCAATCCCTGCAGAATTTCAATTTATGGCTCACAGGATAACCTCACCTCTCCAGGAATTTCCTTAAGCCACCTGCATTAGTGAACACTACCTGGAAACCAACATTCCAAGTACCTAATTCTGAATGTGTCAACCTTCCTGACAGCGCTGGAGTCACCACGTGCCGTCTTCTAGGGCCACGTCCTATGGGTTATCTTCCTAAATCGTGTTTCCTCCTTCCACTAGAGTCCAGTCTCTATTCCTACTGCTGCCAGAGTCGACAGCTCCCTGTACAGCCCACTGTGTAGACAGTGTACATGCTTTTTCAGTGAATTGAACTGATCCAAATGGATGGAGGCTTTTCTTGGTATTGGTGGTTGGGGGTGAGGGTGCTTTTGTTTCAGGGAAAAGATTTTCCTTTTCTTCTTTTTCTGACCCAATCAGGATACTATTGACATTCTCTTCCTAAAGGCATATGTGTCCAGATTCTTCCAAATCTAATTCTTCAACACATTATCAAAAAGTGAATTTACAAGTTCACTTTTTTTGACCAGGCTATACCCCTTCACAGTTTTCTAATGATTATTTTGTATCTAAAATACTCTGTGCATAGAATTTAAGGTTCTTTTGTATATTCCACATGCATGGCATTGGATTTTCATCGTATTATTTATCACTTCATCTTTGTCTTAGCCATAGTATAACCTGTTTCCCCCATTATTCCTTCTTCTTTTCCCTATTTGCTCCCCAACACTTTCAGCTGCTTGACTGACATCGAGAATTGTGCAGGGTATGAGATATTACCCAATGCATTAATGTTATGGATACTGGCAGAAAATACTAGACTGCTATGTCGGAGACAAAGGGCTTTATGACTCAGAGCTTCATTCCATTTGTGTTAGTTCTCCATGTCCCACAGGGAAGGGTGAGGCTGGTGGCCCTAAATGATGCATGCACCCCCAGTGGGTTGCATTACAGAAGAAGTACCCTGGGCTGGAGGATTTCCTGCTTTTATCATGAGCAGAAGCAAGCCTGGTCTTTGTCCAGAGAGAGAGGTGTTACCTCATCCTTCCAGGTTGTTTGCTGCAAAGACAACTCAGAGAAATAACCTGGATAAGGATCAGTCAGGGCCTTGCATTCTTAAGATACTCAGAAAGAATGTGCAGGGACACTCAGTGACCATGGCAGGGGGGCTTCTTCCAACAGGTGGCCACGTTACTAGATTTCCTGTATGCCTACCATTACACTAGCTACGTGTGGTGAGAGAAAGAAATCCAATGCAGCCTGATTTTCAAAAAAACAAACAACCTTTTTGAGAAGATAAGACAAGCATTCATGATACAGTTGAAAAGAAGTAATCAAACATTTAAGTTCTGAGGTAAAAATACTGGCATAAAATATGTGGGGATAACAAATGGGATCTTAAAGTATTTGCCTCCTATTTTGACACTTGACCTGAGTAGCTCTGAACTATTTCTATCTTTTCAAAAAGATGTTTCACAAAGTGGAATACATGCATGTAGCTACCTTACAGATGGAGAAATTGAATGCACCCCAGGGAACCCCTGATCCCTCTTGATGAGAACTGGGTCTTTACACCCCTGCACCTGCCAATCCATGAACTTGGCATGTCTCTCAACTCATTCAGGTCTTCTTTTCATTTCTTTCACTAATGGTTTTAGGTTTTTGTTGAGAGGTCTTAGCCGTGTTTGTTTTACGTTTTGTTTTGTTTTACATTGTTTGAAGCTATGCCATCAGGTAAACTCAAATTTAAAATTGCTACACCTTCTGGTGAATTGGCTTTTTATCATGAATAAATGTTACTCTTCCTTATGTCAGATTCCTTAGAAGCAGAACATGAGATGGGGATTCTTGTGCAAGTGATTTATTCAAAATGCTTTCTGGAAGGAACCTGCAAGGAAGAGAAAAGCAGGTGAACAGGGGATCCAAGAGAGGATTTGGGTTCGGCTGGGGTCTGGCCTCAGCCAGATCCCATAGGCACCCAGGAGAAGCTGTCTGCCTCTGGAGTCTAGGCTTTTGTATCACCTTAACTGTCAATTGTTGGCTGCATTTAAGAGGGTAAATTTCGTGTTATGTGTTTCTTACAACAATAAAAGAAAATGATTGGCTGTGGGTCACTCCCAGGGAAGGGTATAAACCCCTGGCATCTCTGTGTGACATGGTTCTGGGCATTTCTCCAGAGAAGGATGTAGCTGTGAGCTAGTAGCAGCCAGCACTCACAGGAGAGAGGGACAGGGCATTAGCCCCGGAAAGGACTCTGCCTTGGGCGCCAACACCATCCAGGATAAGCTCCCAGTCTACCAACCTCTCTTCCCTGTGTGTGCTACGCCATTAAACCCACCCATTGTGTTCTTTGTGTCAACGTAGGTATTTTTCAGTTCTATAGTTGTTTTCTTACATTCTAATTTTCTTGTGTAACTGGTCATCTTTTTGTCTATTTTTTTGAAAATAATAATCCATTTTTTAAAAGTCTCTCTGATAACCCTTGTATGTAGATCAACAGTGGATCTCTTCCTATTGTTCCTTTTCCTCTTCATTCTGTTTTGAGGTTTGTTGGTAATTTTCTATTGAAGATCAAAAATCTTGTATGAGAAATAGTACAGGTACCAAATGAAGTTGTCTCCCTCAGTAGTGAATTCACTTTCTCCACCGCAAGGCAGCGAGGAAAGGGACACACGACCCCAATCCAACCAAACGCCAAGCTGACGGGGGTTGGGTTATACTAGTAAGACTCAGTCTACCTCTGATGTACCTCCTAGGACACAGCCTTGGTGGTTTGCAAATGAGAGCCTTGACTGCTCCTTCCCCTTGAATGGTCCTCAGTTAGAATTTTTGCCTTTCTAGGATTACAGTATAATAAAAAAAAAAACTCAGTTCTGCCTTTCAGCTATTTTCTGCTTGACTTTTAGCCCCCTTTCTGTGGAGCTTAAAAATTAGCAAATGTGTTGAGGGAGAAACTAGTGTTGAGCGTTGGTCTTCATTTTTAGCTGCCTAAGCCACATTCTGATGTGTCAAAAAATGAATATATACATGATACATATGTAGATATATATGTGATTGTGTATAAAATCCATCTTTCTAATCCATATCTGGCTTCTCTACTGATTCTTGGTGGAGTTGTTGGCTTCCACAAACCACTCAGTCACAAGTGAAGCAACAGTCATGTTACTAAGTGTTTTCAAACTTCAATCTCAAAACCAGTTTTGACGTTCATTAAGCAACTAGTTTTACTGAGCACCTACCTTGTTCAAAATTCTGATCCAGGTGTTGGTAAAATAAGGAAATGAATAAGATAAAGTCTATGTTGTCAGTAGGATCTTACAATCTTCTGGGCTCATTTAGAAGCCTCAATATACAGTTTTCCTATAAATTTTCATTATTTCCACCTTAGTGACAATGCCCTCCCCACCCACCTCTTCATCTCAGAATTATTCCATGGCTATTCTTTTATACTGGCTAATGTAGGAAATGGAACTAACATTTATGGAGTGCTAAATGCTTTCTATGTGTTATCATTGTTAATCTTTATTGACACTAAGATTTTTATCCCTATTATATAACTGAGTCTATTGAGATTGAAAAAAATAAATAAACAGTATGTCAAAGGTTGCACAAGATAATTCAGTGGAAGAAATATGCAAACTTAGGTCCAGCTGACTCCGACGTCCACATCTCTCTGCATTAAGAATTTTCTGCATGTGGCATCTGACTTGGGGAAATGCAACTACAAGCTCTCAGACAGCACATAGCCCACTAGAAATTATGTGAACTGGAAAAGATGCCTTATTTAATTTTTTGGTATTCACTTCTTCTGTACCTGACATTTATCAGATTTGCTGCCTGATTTCTATATGGTCCTCTCCCATTTTATCTAGTCTCTAGTCACATCAGCCTCTCATTCTTGTGATTTTTAAATGGATATATTGCAATATTAATGAAAAACTATAAAATATTTCCCTATTTTACCATGTCCCTTGAACTATAAACATCTTGAGAGTAGAGATTGAACCCACATTACATCAAGCATGAAGCCTGGTCAAATAACCCCTCAAAAAATAATCAGTGATACACACTCCTCAAATAATGTTTGTCTTATTCAACTGAAAAATTATATTCTACATTATTCGTTTCCCATGTAATCAAGAGCATTGCAATTTGTATGAGTGTATGAAAACTTTAGTAAGCAGTTCTCTCTGATAATTTCTTTCCGGTATCTCAGATGGCTTGTGTGTTCTTTTCTAGAAGCAAACAGGTGGATAAAATTATTTCTCCAGACTCTTTCAGACTTCCTCAGGAATGTATGCTTTAATGTCTCTCCCATTAGCACCTATAACAGAGTTCCTGGTTAACAGAGAGTTAACACACGTCCCTCACACCTGTTCCTGTCTGGGCTGCGAGGGCCATTACCAGCCCCTAGCCAAAGATAACTACTAAAGCTGGACAGATGCTTGGTTCCTCCACGGCTGAAACGAAATATTTCTTTTCATCCGTGATAGTCCCCGTTACTATCCCAATCCTCATTTCACTGAAAATGTCAAAGCCACGAGCAGAGTTTTAGGAAATAAAATGGATGTGCTGTGTAACTCTGGAGTACATGTACAACATGAAGTCATCTGTGTTCTCAGAAATGCTTACACTCTTAGGAAAATATTAGGTGGCCTGTTTACAAACGAGACTCAAAGTGTCTCTTGTATCTTTATCAAGTAGGAAGATGAATTATTTTATGTGATATAGGGATCTAAGAAAGAGATAGGAAAAGCTCTATTTCCTATAGACAAAGAAATGCTGTTCTCAAGGAATAACTGTAAATTTTGTTGAGTGTGATATTGGTATTATTGTGTTTGGAAAAAGTCAAAATCTATTAGATATACATAGTGAAGCTTTTATACATAAATAATGTGATTCTAGGGTTTGCTTTAAAATAATTGAGAACAAAAACAACACATGGTTGAGGCAACAGGCAAGACAAGAAATGGCAGGACATTTACGATCGTTGACGCTAAGAGAGGGTAAATGGTTGTTCATCGTGCTACTTTCTCTACTTTTGTATATATTTTCAGTAAAATAAATATTTTCAATTCCAAAATAAAAAATTGGAAAACATTGTCTCCTCCCATGATGAAAAAAGTTAGTTTCACAACTGAAAGTCAGTATTGAGATATATAAACCTCAAATGCAACTAAAGAGTTTGTTTCATCATTTTTTCCTAAACGGCATTAGCTGGCTTATTTTTTTATTAACCTGACTAATTGTTAAGTCAGATCATAAAACATGATCTTTAGGAATTCTTTAAAGTCTAAAAGCTAGATTGAAAGAAAGAGAGGAATGTAAAGTAATTTAACTAGTTTCCTCTGCAACATTTTATTGCATGAAGGGAGCACTTCCCACCCCGCACTGTTTCTTTCCACGGGCTTTTGTCATCAGAAGACTCCTCCCAACCATTGCTAGTTCCCATTTCTTGTCCCTCAATCCTTGTCTTCAATCTTTGTTTTGTATTTGTCATGTCAGGATCCATCTTAGCAACCAATCCCATTTCTACAAACTTAACTTCTCAACAGCATTTATTGGAACCAGTTGCTTAAGGAGAAATGCGAAAGTGGCTTGCTTCTCCTAAATAGATATTTCCTGCTGTGTGATTTCTATCTCCTACTTTGTACTGACCCCACTGCTTAGCTGGCCTTCACTTTCCTGCATTGCTTTCCTCTCTGCTAGCAATAATCTACAGATGACTCTCAGCTAGGTTTTAACTCTCCTCCTGAAGTCAGCTTTGGCCTTCTGCTAATGCTTCAACTCTAGAAAATTCCCTGGCTTGAGACCCCTTTCCAGCTTTGATTTCCAGTTTCCTGGCTTTTAGCTCTACCAGCCCATCCTGGAACTTGTTTTTAGCCAAGTGTTGCCAGTTTGGCAGGGGTGCTCCTGGTCCCAACCCATCCCTGCGATTGCACACCTCTACTGAGATAATATTTCCAGACAGAGGTGTTGGCACTTGAGGGGAATGCAACCCACTAATCTTTGTGGATAACATTCAGTTTCATGTGGATTTTTTGTATAAAAGGATCACACACACATAGACCACATACAACCAAACACATACATAATTCTCTATTTTGTGCCATTTGATAGCAGTGAAATTACGTCATACATTGATACTAAAGACACCTTCACAGTATGTGGATTCTTCTTGGTCTCAAATGTATATCACTACCAAGTAAAACTGAGGCAAATGCTTAACATTTTCAGTGCTTCCCAAAATGAGCCAAGGAAAGACCCATTTCATATCAGCCCTCTCTAAGACTATAACCAATATGAAGGAAAAAAGACAAAAAATTATTTCTTATAAAAACAAAACAAAATTAAAAATGCATACAATAGATAATTTCTAAAAGAAGTGCTTATATGTATTAATAAACTATTTAAAATATAGTATAGTACATGATGATGTTTGTTAAAAATAGGGAATATTTACCTACTGTGAATAAATTCATTTTTTAAGTTTATATTTTTATATAAACATTTCAAATTAAAAACTTTTCAGTAAAGGAAGTACAAGAAAACATAAACATCAGAGAGCATAAAAGAAGACAACAAAAGTAAAACAAAATATATAATTATATCTACTCTAAATTTGAAGCTGGGTAATTGAGGGTTACTGTAGATATTCAATAAGCAATTTACTATGTTCCGGTTTAACTTGCGGGGTGACTCAGGGGTCTCGAGGATTTGTGAGCTTGTTTTTCAGAAGAAAGAGAATGCCTTCAGGGAGGTTGCAATCACCAGATGGCTGTCCCCCAGCAGCCATTGAAGCCCAGAAGTCAGATTGTCCACAGGCTTAATGGGAGTGACCCCTTTGTTTCTCTGAAGCTCCTCCTGCCAAAACCCTTAGCTCTATAAACCCCCCTGCTTTCTGTTCTTGGGGAGGTAGATTTGAGACAACCCGTGCTCCCATCTTCTTGTTTTGGCCAATTCAAATAAACCTTTCTCCATCTCCAAGCACCGATGTCTCAATGTTTGGCTTACTGCACATCAGGCACACAAACTTGAGATTAAGAGGTTTGGTATCAGATTGGTTAAGCCTCATCTGCTAAAATATTTCAAAGTAGATCAAAACACAGAAGCAAATATTACATCTATTTTCAAAAGTGATACTGGCTCATAATTTTCCCACGTGTAGGAGATACTAGTCAGTTTGGGTGTCTGGAATCAATTTCCCCTTTCAAACAGAACCACAATTTCCTTTTTTGCTCCCTAGTTAATGATCTAAACTTGCACAGTTGGATACTATCTTCTGGGATATAAATGATGAAATCATTATGCAAGTATAGAAGAAAAATCTGTAGCTCATTCGACTCAGGGGCAGTGCCATGTTGGTGCTGCTACAGATCTCTTCGTAGAGCTGGTGCTTCTTGGCTCTCCAGGATTCCTTGGTTTCAGTCCATTTTCCAACCTCATTCTCCTGTGTTTCCAACAATTCTATAAACTCTCAGTGCTTTCATTCTATAAACACCCTTATGTTTTCAACAAATTCTCTTATTGCTTGTTAGTCAAAATCAATTTTGTTTGCAAAGAAAGACTCTAATCAATACAAATATTGATATAAGAAGGAGAACTGATAACAGACACTTACAGAATTGTAGGGTATTTGGGACTGTGCTGTTGAGATGGGGTAGAAGAGAAATAATGTCATGCATAAGTGTATACACACACACACACACAAATAGAGATAGAGAAACTGATATAGAGATACAGATAGACATAGATATAAATATAGATACATCGACATACACACCCATATTTGTCACATTCCAGGATAGAAACGTTGGAGTCCCAGAGTCCCATGAGAAAATAGGCAACTAAAGTATTCACTTAGTATCACCTACAACAAAGTCTCACTGAGATCAAGTTACTGGCACCATAAAACATCCGAAGAGCACAAAGAATTCAAGTGCCCTATGGGAGGGTGGCTGATTTCCATGACATTGCAAAGGAAAGCCAAGCTTAAAACCCCAAATTACTACCTTAAAGAGGGAACTGATGTTCATGAAAGAGTAGGAATTCAACTGATTCTGTAGTTTAGTAGGAGACAACTTAATTCTTTGTTTGCTTTTTGTTTGTGGCCATAAGACAATGATTACAAAGACAGGACTCAGGCTACTTAAAAGGGGAAATATGAAGGGAAGGAATGACTCACCCACCCTTCCCTGTAATGCTCTCCACTGACTGCCATCGCCTAAGGAAGTTCTTTTCATTCTTTGGAAGTTGCCCTTCCTCTGTGGCTTAAAAAAAAGCCCTTATTTCCTTGCCTGAGGAAGCTCGCTTCTAAGAAGCAGTTAATAATTCTTTTCATGCCTTAGCCCATTGTTATTAGACCAGTAACTAGAACCAGACTCCAGAACACCCCAGGGTAGCATATGTAGGATTAAATTTGTGTAGAGAAGACTAACAAACCAAAAGAATGGCAAGAATTTGCTGATTTATACTGCCAGAAATCTGTTATTTTGGACTTTGAGAGTACATGACAAAAGAAGGCAAAGTTAAATTTAGATTGGTTTGAATTTGTCAAAATCGAAGTACTTACCAGAAAATACATTTACAGTGTGCCATCTGAAACACCTAGTGTGTTCTAAACTTTATTAGTGTATTTAACAAACCTAGACCCAACATTGACACTCTAAAGGAATTCGAGATGCCAGAAATCCTTGGGCGTAGTATAGATGGAATTCAAATGCTTTGAGAAATAGGAAAAACGGAGTTTTACTGCTACCATTCACGTATATCGCCTCATTTTCTCCCTAACTTTGTCCTTAAAGAGGGTTAGAAAGAAACTCCCTTTGCTGAAATGTTGTGACATATATCATCACAAGAAGCATCAATATCTGTAAAAGTCACATTGTCGACAGTTCTCCCCAATCTTAGAATCATCAAGAAAGACACAGAGTTAAAACAGCTCCACAATCTCAGTGGGAAGGAAGAAAACCCTGCAGAGGTAGAGTCAAGGGCACAACACCAGAAGGAAACTGTCTGAGATGACTATAACAGCAAGCAGTAATTAGAAGAGTATGATTTGCATAAACCTTGGTGGTGGTTAATTAATCATGAAGTCCCTGAGAATGAATTACATAGGCAAAATGATAAGGTTTTCCCTGATTTATATGATAAAAAAATACAATTTAAAAAATTTAATTTAAAAAAGAGAAAAGGAAGAATTCAATCTGAGAACAGAGGACTGATATTAACTACCACAAAGAGGAGACAAAAACAAAAACAAAAGTGGTAAGTTGCCATGATCCTTTTTTTTTTTTTTTTTTTTTGTGAGGAAGACCAGCCCTGAGCTAACATCTGTCGCCAATCCTCCCCTTTTTGCTGAGGAAGACTGGCCCTGGGCTAACATCCGTGCCCGTCTTCCTCTACTTTATATGGGACGCCACCACAGCGTGGCTGACAGGCAGTGCGTCGGCGGGCGCCCGGGATCCGAACTCGCAAACCCCAGGCTGCCAAGCGCGGATGAAACCGCTAAGCCACCAGGCCGGCCCCCCATGATCCTTTTTTGCCACAAGAAAATTTGTAAATATTGGCCACCAAAGAACCTGGGTTTTAATGATTTTAAGAGACAATTCTCAAAAGAGAAACCCTGAATGCCCAGTAAGTATATGTTTAGATAACCAGTCTCGTTTGTAATTAGGAAAGTGCAAGGTAAAACAAAACTGAGACAATTTGGTCCATATCAGAAAAGTCTGACAATACTAACACTTGTGCACTTTTTTGCATTGTAAATTCATACAACCACATTAAAGAACTATAAATACTTTCTAGTAAAGCTAAAGATAGATTTTCCCTAAAACCTAGTAATTCTTCTTCTAGATATGTCAAGAATTATGTGTACAAAAAGACATATACAAGAATGTTCATTATAATATTGACTAGATAACAAACAGAATTTTGTAAATGATCTAAATGTCCATTAAAAGGGGAAAGATAAGTTATGGTATATTCATACAATGGAATAATGTACAATAGTTAAAATGAATGAAATAGAGCTACCTCTACTCATATAGATAAATACCAAAAATATAACGTTGGACAAAGAAACATGTTACCTAAGGATACATAAGGTATGATCTGTTTTAGATGAAGTTTAAAAATGTGAAACAATCTCTCTAGTGTTTATTAATGCTATACTTCTAGGAAAGTATGTGTGGACTTAATCTCTTGGATAATAAACCTCCAAACTATCAGACCAAGAGTCTCAGAAATGGGTACAAAATTTCTTATGAATCTGCCAAAAAGTTTAATGATGGGAAGAACTACTGCCATTTCTATATCTTTGGTTTCCATGACTACAAGTAAAATAGCACTGTATTTACTGATCACTAACTGTACATATGTACTGCATTTTGTGCCCCAATCCTGGAACTGGGTCTTTGTTATGCCATTTCCTTTTTTTTTTTAGTGAGGAAGATTAGCCTTGAGGTAATGTCTGTTGCCAATCCTCCTCTTTGTGCTGAGAAAGACTGGCCCTGGCCAACATCTGTGCCCATCTTCCTCTACTTTATATGTGGGAAGCCTGCCATAGCATGGCTTGATGAGCGATGCATATGTCCACGCCCAGGATCCGAATCTGCAAACCCCGGGCCGCTAAAGTGGAGTGGGCGAACTTAACCACTATGCCACTGGGCTGGCCCCTGTTACACCATTTCTTAATACTTTTAAAATCAGATGCTTTTAGGTATAGAAGCATCTAATGAAATCAGAGCATCCCAGGTTGTGTTACTACAGTGTACCAGGTATTTTGTAAAAGTCCTCATAAGCTAACACTTGCAGAGATATGATAATAAGGGATAACAATCCAAATCTAGAATGATTATTCCAGCAAGGACAAATTTTTGTCCCTTCCAAGATAAAAGTGGAGAATAATCAACCTGAAAACAAGCAATCAGCTGACCTCAACATATGGGATAATCGAGTATCTCCACAAAAATGAATTCTTCCACAAAGCCTTCCTTGTCTCCCACGTGAAGTTAGTGTCCCAAAACGTGCTCCTAGCACAACTGGTAGCTTGCATATTATAGTGTTTATTGCACCTTATTGTAACTACATTGTCTGTTGTTACCACTAGACTAAGCCCCACTGGGGAGAGGAACTTTATCTTGTTTACTACCGAACTCTCAGTCCTAGGACAATGTCCGGCATGTAGTAGCTGCTGGGGAACACTGTTGAATGAATGAATGCACTGACAGAGGTGGATGAAATATTCTAGTTCATGTGAAAATGTAATGCATGTAAAGATTTTATTTCCAGTGAGCAAAGGAAGAATTCTTATTTAATAATAATAGATGACATTATAGAGGGCTTACTATTTGCCAGGCACTGATTTAAGTCTCATCTAACACTCCCTTACCTGAGGATCTCAAATCATTTTTATCCTCAGAAAGGTTAAGTACTTCAGCTTTTGAAGCACATTTGGTCCACAGACATATTTTGGGGTCCATTCAACGCAGTTTAAAAAATTTTGAATGCATGAAGATGGCAGAAGTCCATAATACGTCTCACCACTACCACCTACTGAATTTCCCTTGACAGCTTCAGTGTCTTTTTTGTCACCTGCCTGGTCCCTGAAGGCATTTAAATGAGTCACCCATGCTATAACAAGTAAATGTAATTATTACTTCTTTCTACCCACATGGTAATAATTTTCCAGCTTTCTGCAAGTGGATGAGTGACTCCACGAAGTGTCCCTCGGTGAATTAGAAGGAGAGGAACTATCTGATTTTCTGTGCATCCCTGAGGGAGCCAATTAACTAGTTTTTCAGTATAGTTTAAACTACTAAATATCAGGGGCAGGGGTTCAGCCTGAATTGGGTGTGATAAAATTTCAGACATTTGTAAGCATGTCGAATAGATTAGCAAGGTAAAATAGCTGAAGGTTTTGCTCGGAAGCTGGCAAATCTTACAGAAATAGGATATTCCTAAAGGGAGGTGGAGTAAATACTCACCAACTGGTGTAAGAACAAGAGTTTGTCAAAAACGCAATGGGATGATTTTGAGCCTGGTAACTTTTCTCCAGCAAGCTCCTGGTATCTGAGTGTAGAAAAGGAAATTATGGCCAATGTTACATCACAGTCAAAGGCAGAGCACCTGTACACCTGAGACAGCCTGTGCCATGGAAGTCAAGCAAAGGTCCACTCAAGCCCTTATTCAAAAGAGAAATTTAACAGTCCCAGTAATTACATAATTTCCCAAGTTTCCTCCCAATTCTTCCACCTTCCAGCCAAACCTAGTGAATTTACCCATGACCTCAGATGGGTGGGTGGAAAGGCAGGGGGAAAACAACTTACCTGGAAAAAACCACCTTTGCTTTTCCCTGGAATTTCTCCACTGGTTTTCTCCGGGGAGCTCATGCCATCTATAATTTTCGGCACACGGCAAAGAATCTACATGCTACTGTCCAGCATCATCAGGTGAGTCAGCCAAGACCCAGGATGACCTGGACCAGAGGTCATCTTCGGAAAAGGCGCCAGGTCAGGAGGTTATCGTGGGGTGACTCCATTAATTAGATAAAATGCAGTCTCGGGAGCCACATATCACCCAACTCTGGCGCAGCCAAGACTGGACACTAGAATCCTCCCCCAATACTTTCAAAGGAATCCTAACACCCACAACTCCCTGGAAAGCCCCAGGCACATTTCAAAGCACAATTCAAATGCCCCCTTCTCAATAGGACCCTCACACGCGCAGTTCGTCATGATCTTTCTCCTCCACTCCCTCAAGACTTCCACTGCCCCCGGTTACAGCACTCACTGCCATCTCTGCTGCACTGTTTGCGTCTGTCTCCTCAGACAGGCTGCAGCTTCTGGGAGGAAAAGAGGAGTTCTGGATCCAGTTTCTCACTGAATGAAATCGATGTCATAGAGCCATGAGGCTCCCGAGTTTGGACAGTATGGCATTTCTTACTCTTTCAGTCTGTTCTGATTAAGGGTTCCTCGTCACATCCTGGACCTAAACCAACCTCAGTGTTAGAGTCTGATAGCTGGCCAGTGAAGAGAGGAAAAAGATCCAAGTGCTCAGTTTTCCCCATTGCCTGTATCTTGAAGCAGGTCCCGCTATTATTCTCACTTCCATGTAATGATGGAGGTGGTTAGTAAAGTGCACTGAGACAAACTGTTCATGTGGGAGAGGGTTTCAAACCAGGGAGCACAGTCCCCAAACTAGGAAACAAAGGAAATTACTTCACACAAAATATCACCACACTCAGGAAGTATACTTCAGGGAAAGGAAGTTATTAAAGAACATAGGTGAGCGTGACTAACACCTACATTTATTTTGGGAACCAATCAAAAAAAGTAAATAAACACAAATGAGAGTTCTCTTAAATTGGAAGATTCCAATATTCTAATAACTTAGAAAAAGACACTAACTAAAAACTCTGGAATCTTTTCATTTCTAAATAGACATTCAATTTCCCCTTGTTTATAAATCTTCAAAGATGGTGCAGATTTACATAATGGATATGTTTTCCAAAAAATCATTTTATGAGATGAATCCACTTCTTATTTTTGGAGATAAAACTGTTTAAGCAAAGGGAATAAAATCCTGAATTCTATGGGCTATAAAATTATAAAAGTGATAATGATCCATAATTAACAAAAAAAGAGCTAATTCTGAAAATAATAAGCTTTCTACCCAAACAAGGAACTCAAATCCTAATACTTTAAACTCAGCTATCCTGTCAGAACTGAACTCGTAATTTTACTGGGAGGAGGCAACCTGGACCATCAGCATGGTAATAAGCTCATTATCGCTGTTGAAATGTTATTTTCAATTACGAGAAAACTATGTACTTATTATTTCAGGTTAAGTCTCCCGCCTGTACATTTATGGGTAGTAATCAAAAAACTATGTGGATGTAACATGTTTAAAATCCTGAAACATAGGCAGCACATTTCACTAGAGTAAAGCTGCCCCCCCCCCCCCAAAATACCTCCCTTCCAGAAATGCACCTACTAACACCTGTTAGTTTAATTTTGGCTTCTCATCACTACTAAAATGTTAGCAGAGTTAAGCATAAGTACCCATCCTTCCAAAATCACTACAGTGTCAACTCTCCTCTAAATAAATCATATAACTATTTTATAGGTTTTAATGACCAGATGTGCTTTGCTTCCTCCATCATCTGATACCATAAGAAACATCTGGTACCTTTTCCAGAGAATTAATTGTTTTTCTCCTTTCATCCTTTCTGAAGCTCATGGGAGCCCGGTCACACTAGGTAGCAGGAACAGAATAGAACCTTTCTGACTGTTTATTTGAACCAATCAGCTGGAGGTCAATTATACAGCAGTAAGATTGACCAAGATCCAGGAGCATAGGTTGAAATTCAGCTAATAAGTTCAACCGACATCACTGCAATTGCCCTGTAATGGTTTTGCTGCTAAACTCTAGATTCAAACACACGTTGCTACGCAAAAGCTGTCTCGCCTCGAAACCCGAAGACTCCCAATGGAGCTTTATCCCATAGGCTGCTCCTCTCATCTCCTCCACTCTTTTTTTAAAAATTTTATTTTAGTAGGAACACTTAACATGCAATCTACTCTCAATAGATTTTTAAAGTGTACACTACAGTACTGGTATCCATACACACAAGGTTGTACAGCAGATCTCTGGAATTTATTCATCCTGCATAACTGAAATTTTATAGTCATTGTTAGCAACCCCCCCGCCCCATCCCAGGAAACCACAATTCTGTTCTTTGCTTCCTCGGGTTTGACTCTTTTAGATTCCATGTATATGTGGACTCATGCAGTATTTCTCCTTCTATGACTGGATTATCTCACTTAGTATAACGTCCTCATGGTTCATCCATGTTGTCACATATTGCAGGGTTTCCTTCTTTTTAGGCTGACTAATATTCCATTGTATACATACCACATTATTTTAATCTGTTCATCCATTGATGGAAGTTTAAATTATTTCCACATTTTGGCTACTGTGAATAGAGCTGCAATGAACATGGAAGTGCTAATATCTCTTTGAGATCTTGGTTTTAATTCTTTTGGATAAATACTCAGAAGTGGAATTGCTGGATCATATGGTAGTTCTATTTTTAATTTTTTGAGGAACTTCCACATGTTTTCCATAGCAGCTGCACCATTATTCATTCCCAACAGTGTACAAGGGTTCTGATTTCTCCACAACTTTGCCAATACTTGTCTTTTGTTTTATTGACCATAGCCATCCTAACAGGTGTGAGGAGATATCTCATTGTGGTTTTCATTTGAGTTTCCCTGATGATTAGTGACATTGAGCATTTTTTCATATACTTGTTGGCCTTTTGTATGTCTTCTTTGGAGAAATGTCTATTCAAGTCCTTAGCCCATTTTTAAATTGGGTTACTGGTGTTTTTGCTTTGAGTTGTAGCAATTCCTTACATATTTTGGAAATTAACTCCTTAACAGATATTTGGTTTGCAAATATTTTCTCCCATTCAGTATGTGCCCTTTCACTCTATTGATTGTTTCTTTTGCTGTGCAGAAGCTTTCTGGTTTGACGTAGTCCCATTTGTCTATTTTTGTCATCTCTTTCATTCTGAAAATAAAATAAGATAAAGATGCACTATAGCTTCTGACTTATCAGTCAGGTAAAGAGTGTGGGCTAACCAGCTCATCCCATTTATTTCATTCACTTTGTACTTAGTAAGCAGCTGCAGTGCCAGGCACTGTTCTGCACAGTGGGGATAACACTGATGTACAGGACAGCCCTGCCCCCGTGGAGTTCACCCTCATGGGGAGAGAGATAATAAAGAAGTGAAAAAGTAAACAAATGTAGTAAAATGTCAGACAAGACGCATTGTCGAAAAAACAAAACAGGGTGAAGAAATAGAGACTGAATTGTTTTCTTTTATTATTTGTATTCTAACCCATATAATCCACTTAACTTTTATTTTTTGCAAGATAAGTAACAAAGCCATGAGTAACAAAGCAAACTAACTGGAAGCATGGGGATCCAAAGAGCTTAATCAACACTAATCAAACACTTTAATGTGACGTATTTTTACTTAATCTACCTCCTGCGTGAATTTAGCTCTGTTTCTGAACCAGAAAACTGAAAGGTATTTAATATGAAGTCATATTTCCAAGTCAGTTTTAACAGTATTGGAGTCTGAAAACAGGAAATAACTGTCTATAGGCTTACTTATATAAATATATAACTATCTAGACTTTTCAAAAAGTTTTAAAGCTATTTTAAATATAATATATATGCTCATTGAGATTATATTTAATAACATCTCCTATTTTATTTTATTTAAAGAATTTATTTATAATTCTTATACCTAAGAATTATAAAACAGCTAACTAGGAATTCAAAAATTCTAAGAATATGGCCTGTAGAATTGAGATAGATAGGAGTAAATAACATGAATGAATGCATCAAGAAATATCACTATTTTTAATATTTTAATTCCCGTATTAGATGAATCTTAGCAACCAGAAAGACAATTATTCAGATGTGGCATCTGTCAGTTTTGAGAGATGACCATGCGCTCTGACCACGTGGGTCCTTGGTTCCTGTTTTAGTTTTACGGCATTTTGGATTATTCACTATCATGTACTGAAAACGTCATTCAAGTGACTCATTGGGCAGGTGCTTTTGGTTCTCCTTTGGAAGATCACTGAACCTGTCTTAGAGAGATTTTTTTAATAAAGATAAGTTCCATTTAGTTAATTTTGGTGAATGTGAAGTAGTTCACTGTCCTCATGCATAAGCTCATTACAGGAGTCATTATTCGGGGGCAGTCTTTGCCACAGTAACAGGGGATCTTTGACAGTCACTCTTACAAAGAGCTCCTTGGCCAGGTCCCAGACAAAGGGAACCACTAGACCTGATCTCCATCTTTCCTTTTCCTCTATAATTCCAATGTTCTACGTGACGAGCCATCCTCTGCGTGAGGAGAAATCACGAATAGACTCAAAGGGATCTTCAGAATGATTCAATCTGCACATTTTGCAGAGCGAGGCACCAATGTTCATTGGGTAATATATTCTAGAAGGAATTACTTCACAGATGCCTTATCTAAGAAAATCTTCTAATAAGTCTCCAAAATACGCTAACAGTTTGTGTATTCAGAAGATCTTTCAATATCAGATAAACACTAGGAGAGAGCATTACTATACCAGAAAGTTGTTTAATATTTTTTTTTCTCTCTGCTGATAAACTACTCACAGATTTGCTAAGGGGAAAAATTAAATTTTGGCAATTTATGTCTTTGCAATATTTTTTATCAAGGTTAATATTAATATCACTTTTCAAGATCTGGACAAATACTCCCCAAAATACTATACTGATTCTGTGCTACATATCTTCTCTTCAGTGTGGTTTGACTAAATAAATATTTCTGATAATAATAACTATTGTGTATTAATAAAAGATAACTCATATATCCTATCTCATTTAATCTTTATACAAAATTACAGAAAGGTATTATTATAGCCCCAGTTATAGGTGAGGAAATTGAGGCTTAGAGAAGTTAAATGCTTTGTTCAAAATCACATAACTAGTAAGAGCTGGAATGGAGATTTGAACCAGATCTTTGACTCCCATGTCTTGTCATAATATTGTTACAATATAACAGTATTATATATATATTATTATTATATATAGTATAAATAATATATGACATTATGTATTATAATATGCTATACTCCCTCAAAAAAAAAGCTGACTCTGGCCTTAAAAAATAAAAGTTGGGGCCAGCCCCGTGGTGTAGTGCTTAAGTTTGGCGCACTCTGCTTCGACAGCACAGGTTTGCGGGTTCAGATCCCAGTCACAGACCTACAACACTCGTCAGCCATACTGTGATGGCATCCCACATACAAAATAGAGGAGGATGGGCACAGATGTTAGCTCAGGGTGAATCTCCCTCACACACAAAAAATAAATAAATAAAAGTTATGGAGTTCATTGCTTTCAACATTCAGTAGATCTGGCATTAAAAAAATAATGATTGTAATAATAATAAATTTTTGGATAGAGGGATGGTACCTGGAGGCAGACATATTACAGTGTCTCATTATCTTTCAGCCAAGAATAATCAGTGAGGTGAGGGGAGTTTGTGAACTACTGAACAGCAGTTTATCTTAGAGTTAGGGAGGTCTGACATCCGGTTGGAACCATTTCCTCCCATCGTTCTAACTACACTTCCCTTCTGTGTTGGATCTTTTCTAAGTACAGCTGGTCTTCCTCATCTGACATTAAAATCCTTGAAAGACCACATTTTTCTGCCTCTTTGTCATTACACATTTGAAAGCTGGATGTGCTAAGATTTGATTACAGGTCATTCTGTAAATTTGTTGGGAACCAAAAGGACGAGTCTCTGACAGATGGACTTGGGGAAGTTTTTTTGGCCCTCCCTTATTTGTTAAATTTTCCTTATCTTTGCACACCACTATAAAAACCAACCAACTAAAACAAAATTAAAAAAAACCCTACTATATTTAAATCCAAGCCTACAAGACAGATGATTATTTAGAGAGTGATAATTTATATTACATAAGGGTTTACCACTTAAAGTATTTGTCTACTATGCTGACACTAGTATTAGGAAATGTATTGTTAAGGCATAGATCAACTGAGAAACAAGAATTTGAACGGTAAAGCCTGGAATTCCTTGTAAGGTGAAGCTAGATAACTGAAGAGGGGGAGGCATGTTTAGAATTGTAATGTGAATTAGTAGGTAAATGTGATTCAAACTGCTAAACTTCCTAGGGATGGGGAAGCAGGAGGGTACCCACAGTGGACAATACTGATTTACCTTTATGCCATGAGAAGCAGGTGCAAAAGGAGTGAGCCAGTGAAACCCACCAAAAGGTAGAGAGGATTTCTGCCTAGGATTTGCACCCTGATGTGAACAAGCCATGAGGAAACCCATCTTTTCAGCAGGTGGGCAGTAGAAGTCTGCTCTTCACAAGGTCCCCCAGAACCGGCGGAGCTGACTAGACTTGTCCCTGCTCAGGGGTAAACTTCAGAGCAACCTGTCTTATTCAGCTCATTTTCTAGGCTGAGCTTTGAAATGCTCGTCAGTCAGTGGACCTTTTATAATTTTATAGTAGATAAATTTTCATGGTCCAAGATGTGTTTTCTCTGTTTAGTGACTTTATAGTTATTTCAACTTTGTCCCATTAATTCTTCTATGATAATAGAGTTATACTGTTCTATTCAGTCTCAATTTTGAACCCCTGTCCAGAATTCAGGGAATTCTTTAATTAGATTATAATTTATTTATTTTAAATTTATTATCCTTTTCAACACTATTTCGAGTTAAGATGTTTTAGACTAAATACATATTATTAGTCCCTAAGTATTACTTTACGTAACTTCATTCCAGTGCTCAGTGTTTTAAACTGCTCCTCGTATAGACCCCAGGCCTCTGATCTAATTTCTCCACTGAGCTGCAGACCATATATTAACTGCCTTCTGGAGAGACCTACTTCAACATCCCACAGATCCTTGAAACTCACGATGCGTAAAGCAGAATTCCTTGATTCTCCGTCCTCTCTGATCCTCCTGTCTTCTCCTGCTGGAGATCTAGTGTCCAAAAATAAGAAACGTGATGATCACTCTTGACTTCCAACTTTCCTGCAATTTCCATAGCCAAGTAGTCGTCAAGTTTTGCCAATTATACTTTATGACTCTCTCAAATCTATCCTTGTATCTCTATTCCTACTGATAACACTGTAGTTTGGTTTATCATTATTTCTTTTCTGGACATGAATTCAAAACCTACCTTTACCATATTAGCCGTAACCTTAATCTATCTGAACCTTATGTTCAAATGGACATGTCAAACAGGAGATATTAGATTCTGCTTGCTGTTTTAACTGTGAAATGTAATAAGGAATATAGGTTAAACACTTGGATAATGCCTAGCTTACAATAAGTACTACAATAAGTACTCATTAAAGCTGTATTTGTCAAATTTTATTGATTTATTTAAAAAAACAGTACTTAAGAGTCTTTGTTTCAAGCATCTGGAAAAGCACTGGATAGGACATATTCCCTGTAGCTTACAGTGCAGAAGGAATAGGCAAGTAATTAGACAATTTCAATTCAGTGTCCAAGCGTTCCAACGGGCATCGGCACATGGGAATACATGGGCAGGGGCTCTGACCCCGTCTTCAAAACCACTGAAGGTTGATGGCTAAGATATAAACTGAGGAATTAGTAGGAATTAAAAGGGAGGGAAGAGCTTTCAGGAGATAGAAATGGCACGTGGCGACCAGCGAGTAAGCAAGAGATGTTTTACGGATCTTCAAGTCCAGTGTGGTGGACGCCCAGGAGTCATAGGAAGAGTGGCGAAGCTGTTGCTGTTGATATGACCATCTCCCTGGAAAACCCAAAGGAATAAAGGAAGGAATGTTAGATGACACGAGTGTAAAATAAGGTAAATACTTTAAAAACACATGCATATGCATGTGTATGTGCACGCATACACACCCACACACACAGGGTTTCCCTGTATTCTCCAAATAATTAATCAGTTAATATAGTAAGTAAAATATCCCATGTATAATAACAAAAAAAGAACACAAAATATGCAGGATTATAAAAGAAATGTAAATGACTACATGAAGAAAATTATGAATTCTATTTAGGGATATTGAAGAGATCTTAAAACTGCAGATCAGATTCCATGCTCATGAAAGGGAAAATTCAGTGTTATGGACATGCCAACTCTGTCTAAATTCAACTTTAAACTCCATGTATAATAATCAAAATCCAACAAGTATTTTGTATATTTGTTTTACTGGTGGAAAAAAGTTTCTAGAATTCTTTTGCCAAAATAACTTTGGATGAGAATAGCCAGGGAATTTCTGAAAAAGGAAGTTAAAAGAGAATACTTTCCCAGCCAACTATGAAAGCTACTTTAAAGATGGAGCAATAAATAGAAGAAATATTCAAGAAACCAGATATACTTTATTTCTATATTATATTACATAAAATATATGTATGTATGATTTTTATAGTAAATTTGGACAGTTAAATCAGTGAGACACAGATGAATTACTCAGTAAATAGTGTGGATACTTCTATTTATTTTGCAAAAATTAAACTAAACTAAAATAAAGTTACAGTCTACCTGACATCTTAAATGAAAGTAATTCAGAAGGAAGAAAGCATAGATGCATTTCTTATTATAATATTTGAGTGGGATGGGTACTTCCAAGCATGGCACCAAAGGCAGAAAGCATAAAAAATCATTGATAAATTTGATTGCATATAAACTTCCTTTAAAAAAATGAAAGGCAAACAATCCACTGGGGTTGAGCTGTTAGCACCAGTTCTGAAATTGTGTGATGATGTACATTTGTTATGTGTTCTTGCATTGCACAGAGTTCTTGGGAAGTATGTTTGGTGTGCCCTAACACTAAAGGAAACCATATCCTAAAGTTCTGGAAAATTTTCTTTGTCTTTGATTAAGTTCCTCTCTTCCATTTCGTCTGTCCTCCCTTTTCTTATTCCTATGATTTTAATATTGGCTTTTCTGTACTAGTCCTTGAATGTTCTTTGTGTGTGTGTGTGTGTGTGTGTGTGTGTGTGTGTGAGGAAGACCAGCCCTGAGCTAACATCCGTCCAATCCTCCTCTTTTTGCTGAGGAAGACTGGCCCTGGGCTAACATCCGTGCCCATTTTCCTCTACTTTATATGGGACACTGGCACAGCATGGCTGACAAGCAGTGCGTCTGTCTGCCCCTGGGATCTGAACCTGCGAACCTCAAGCCACCAGAAGCAGAGCACGTGAACTTAACCACTACGCCACCAGGCCGGCCCCTCTAATGTTCTTTTCTTTCTTATTTTCTATCTAGTTACCTTTTTGCCCTCCTTTCTTGGAAAGTAGCTCAATTTTATCTTCCATCTCTTCTAATGAATTTGTCATTTCTGCTATCATATTTATCATTTCCATGAACCTTTGTTTTCTGTTTGTTTTTTTCAGCATCCTGTTACTAACAGATGTGATACTCTCATTTGCTACCTTCATCATGTGTTTCCTCCAAGTTACTTTTGCTTAGGCCTCTGTTGCCTTAAATATCTGAGGTACTTTTGCTGTTTACAGGCATACCTCATTTTATCATGCTTTGCTTCATTGTGCTTCGTTGGTATCATGTTTTTTATAAGACCCTCCACCAGTAAAAAGACTATGACTCACTGAAGACTTAGATGATGGTTAGGATTTCTTACCAATAAAGTAATTTTAATTAAGATATATACATTGTATTTTTAGACATAATGCTATTGCATACTTAATAGACTATAGTATAGTCTAAACACAACTTTTATAGGCACTGGAAAATCAAAAATTTGTGTGATTCACTTTATTGCAATATTTGCTTTATTGCAGTGGTCTGGAACCAAACCTGAGACATCTCCAAGGTGTGTCTGAATTCATATTTATGTATGGGATCCAAAAAAGTTATATGCACGAAAGCGACTCATCATCTGTTGGCTGTAAGATAATCTATTGGGTCATTTCCATCATTCTACTTTCTGTCTCTATGAATTTGACTTCTCTAGAAATCTCATAGAAGTGGAATCATACAGTATTTGTCTTTTACGACTGGTTTATTTTACTTAGCATGATGTCCTCAAGGTTCATTCACATTGCAGCATGTGTGTGAACTTCCTTCCTTTTTTAAGGCTGAATAATATTCCATTGTATGTATATACTACAGTTTGTTTACCCATTCACCCCTTGACAGACCCTTGGGCTGCTTCCATTTATTGGCTACTGTAAATAATGCTACTAAAACATGGGTGTATAAATACCTGTTTGAGTCCCTGCTTTCACTTCTTTTGGGTATGTACCCAGAAGTGGAATTTCAGGACCATATGGTAACTCTATGTTTAATTTTTTTGAGGAAATGTCATACTGTTTTCCACAGTGGTTGTACCATTGTACACTCCCACCAGCAATGCACAAGTGTTCCAATTTCTCCACATCCTCAACAACACTTATTTCCTGTTTTTTGGTTTTTTTTATAATGGACATTCTAATGGGTATGAAGTAGGGTTTCATTGTGATTTTGACTTGCATAGCTCTAATAAGCTAGCGATGTTGAGCATCTTTCATGTTCTTATTGGCCATTTGTATATCTTCTTTGTGAAATGTCTATTCAAATCCTTTGCTCATTTTTTTTTACCTAGTTGTTTTTATTGTTGGTGAGTTATGGTTCTTTATATATTCTGGATATTAATCTCTTATCAGATATATGACTAGCAAATATTTTCTCCCAGTCTGTGGGTTGCCTTTTCACTCTGTTGTGTCCTTTGATGCACAGAAGTTTTTAATTTTGATGAAGTCCAACTTATCTATTTTTTTCTTTTGTTGCCTGTTTTTGGCATCATATCCAAGAAATCATTGCCAAATTTCGTGCCATAAAGCTTTTCCCTTTTGCTTTCTTCTAAGCATTTTATAGTTTACCTCTTGTGTTGAGGTCTTTGATCATTTTGAGTTCATTTTTTTTATAGAGTCACCTCTTTTTTTTTCTTATTCAGTCCAGCTAAAGACTTGTCAATCTTGTTGTATAGTAATTCTAGCTATCCTAATCTTACCCACACATTTTTCTTATTTCTGTTCTTATAATTCATAGACATAGATTATTATTAAATTGTACTATCTTATAGTTTAAATATTTTCTTTAAAGAATAAGTCGTTATAGTTGAATTTGTTTTTACTCAAATTTGCAGTGTACATTCGTACAGCTTCATGTTTAATTAGTGTCACTGTTCACTCTCAGTCATGTTATAGCAAATTGAAGTCTTACTTTTACTTAAACCTCAAATCTGTTTGTTGATGAATTAAAAGCCGTTTCTGAAGATGGAGATGGCACCTGTGGGTGATGCACTTTCTGCATTTGAAAAATTAATTCTGTTGCTTAAAATTTTTGTAGATTTTTTTCCTTTTAAGTGTTAAATGTCTCAGAGAAGACCAAGACTAGCTGAACTTTTTCTCTCTAGGTGTCATATTTGACTGTTTTTCATCTGCCTAAATACTTATAAGATTTTTTTTATCCTTACTATGCTAACAAAAAATTAAAGATTTTGCATTTTAATTTTTTTCCTGAAACTTCCTGAGTTCTTTTGTCTGGTAATTAAACTGTGTCATTTTAGCTCAGAAAAGTTATCCTCTATCAGAGATTTGACAAGAGGCCATATTATCTTATAATTTTTAGGGCCTCAAAACTATGTCTTGTAAAATATAAAAAATATATACTATATAATATTTATTTATGCACCTATTTTATATGAAGCCACATAAAATATCTATAATTCCTAAAAGCAGAAATAGTACAGGTCCCATTTTTGGTTACCAATATATTAAATTTTAAAATTAATAAGAAATTAAATTTAAAATAACTAACCACTAGGAAATTCTAAAAGACTCTTATATCACTCTTGCATCAACAAGAACACAAAAAATAACACTATGATCTTTTTACAATATAAAACACAAAGAAATAGATGGTCTGAGTAGAATTATAATCAGGACAGAAGCTAAAGTTTTTTCAAAGAACTTTTTCCATAAAGTGTACTCCCCTCAATAGTTTTACAAATGAGTTCTCTTAAACTCTCAAGAAACAGAATTCTCCTATACAAACAGTTTGAAAAAAATAGCTATTCTTATGCTAATGCAAAACCCTAACAAGATATTCAAAAAAATGACACAAGCCAATCTCACTGACAAATATAAGTGCTAAATTCTAAATAACATTTTATCAAATTGAGTCCAGCAGTCTCTCATAAAATAACACGCAGCCAACTTTATTTCAGAAATACAAGTTGAACTGTGTCCCTCATTTTTAGCTGTTGACCTCACCTCTTACTTCACCCTGAAGACAGAGCTCTTGCAGTGTAAATACTCTGAACTGCTCTCTCTTAGCACTGAGCGGCTCTGCAATGCTAATCCTCCAGCTGGCCTTTTAAGCCCAGTTCCTCTTGATTCCATTAGTAGTTTTCCCATCAATCTATTCCCACGTCTTCGGTGAGTTCCCTCCATCGATCCTTCCTTTACATCTGCAACATGAACAGTTCTTCTCTTCACAGACTTAGTTTTCTACCCCACACTTCCTACTATACACTTATTCCTTAACAATGTGCAATTTATATTCTGTCCACCTTTGTCCCACTTCCCTCAACATCTCCAGCTTCTTACTTCTCTGAACAAGTAGATGGTTCTCATCCTCTGCAGTCAGACTGATCTATCAAACGAACCACCCTCCTCTGCTGGAGAGACTCTATTCCTGAATCTCCTTCTACCTCTCAGAAGGCTTCTCTCTTGCTTCTTTGCAGGTTCCTCTTCTCTAATTATCCAAATAAATGTGTCTGTCATTGGTCCTTTTCTCACCCACTTCTCTCTTCCTGCTGGATTGATTCACTTTTTCGACTTCGAAAAACACTACCTTGTGAATCTATGTTCTATGTAATTAAATAAGTTATGGAAAGTACAAAGAAAAGGGCCTGGGGATGAAACACTTTCCATACATCTGTCTGCTCCATTCCACCTACCCTCATACAATTCTTCCTCTCCTTTTACTTTCATTTTTCAAGTCCTTTTCTATTTTGACTTCCAGATGCAAAATTTCAGTTCTCTTCCAGACACACTGATAGCAGCCCACCTCCCAAACTCAAGACATCTCCAACTCTGACCTAACCCTTCCGTTCAAGTCCTAAGTCTCACTTCCATTCTTTTGTGTGTTCTGTATTGAAGCTATACTAACCACACACCCCTTGCTGTTTCCTGAACCCACCACAGTCTTTGAAGCACTCACATCTGAAGGTAGTTGTTCTGTGCTGTCCTGCTGCTCCACTCATACCTCACTCAGTCTGGTAGTTAGCTTGCATGGGCTTATTTTCCTCAATTATTGTAAACTCTTTGAAAGCAAGTTCTATGTTCTGCTCACATATATCTCCATGAAATATCTGGACATTCACATAATAGAAGCTCAATAAACATTTGTGGGTAGATGAATGGATAGATAGATGAATGGATGGATGATGGATGAAATTAGGACAGATAACATTTTTCCTTTCAGATTACTCGACCTCAATAAACACGTTTCTAATTAAGTTTAACAACATGCATTTTAACCTTTACTGAGTCCATTTATTACACCAGAAAGCAGAGTAAGAAACTAAAAGTGACAATACTAATGTCCAATTTTAGGGGGAAAAATTATGATCTGTTTAACCCCAAATCAGGGTCTGACATCTGATATTTTCTGACAAAGGAGCTTTATCAGAAGCTGAGTAAACATAAAGAAATATTTAGCTAATATGAAAATTTTCTTGGTTAATTGGGGTGAATTCTTAGAGAAGAAGCTGATTAATTACTCAAAGCTCTTGCTACAACTACACCAGTAGCTCGAAGGAGTCTACATTACCCATTATCATCCCTCTGGACTTTCCAAAGCAAATCCCAGTCTATGCTGATGTTCACTCCCATAATGACACAGCCTGCCAAGCGTGCCTTCTTCCTTTGTAACATTAATGGGGAAAAAAATCTACCAAATAATCTCCTACATTAGAATAAATGGTTAATAAGACAATATGAAAACTAATGAGGTAGATTATGTGATTTTGACAGAATCCACAGGTTATATTCTAGAATCTGGTTAAAATTTAACTACCAAATGAATATATAAAAATATATACAAGATCCTGAATAAGAGTATATATTTAAACTGAAAATTACATTTATTTTTCCTAGAATCTCATGGATTGGTAAACAGTGTTTATTATGGGAAATTTTTTCTTCTTGAAAAAAAACTGATACTCTTTATTTATGAGCAATTACACACTTACGGGTCTACACATGTTTACTGAGCACCTTGAAAAGCCTTAAAATCATGAGGGAAAAACAGCTTTTCTTCTCTTCAAGTTTATGACTGATATAATACTGGACAAAGTTCAAAAGGATCTCAAAGGAAATAAAGTTTGAACGGTCAGACTCCTTGAGAACAAGGGGATGAGTTCTTGAATCCATTTGCCTAGAGGTCAACATCCAAACCCTGACCCCTGCAGGTTATTGTTATGCAGTGCATTCATCTAGACGGCAAGCTAACATCTCACCCAGAGTCTGGAGAACTTGAGGCCCATCCGATGTGCTTTACCCACGAATCTGGCAGATCTAGAAAACTTGTTTCCCATAACACATTTTGTATACTGTGGATATTTCTGTGCCAGAATTGGTATTGGCTCATTAAAACCTGCAGAAAAATCTAAAAAGTATATATTAGCCCAGTAGGCCTTTCCCTGGAATGAATATTTCAGAATAAGCACATAAATTTGGTTTGTGGTTGCTCAAATTCCTGTTGTTATACCAAATACACTGTTTCCATAGAACCAGATAAAATAATGCTTGTGGAATTTAAATAGTTCAAACAAGTAGAGGTGCCAGCAGTATGCACAACACGAAACTTTTCTCCATGTTCACAAATGTTATTAATAATGATGTAGTTAACAAAAGAACTAGAAGCATTCACTAACTAGCTAGTTTTGACTCTTGGCATCCTGGTGGTCATTCCCACTCTCCTCCATTTCTTTTGGAAGTCACTAAATGTTTGCCAGTCTTAGAAAATATATCGTTTTATTAAGATACACTAGAAATAGGACAGATTGCTGGGAAAGCCATTTTCCTGGACCCTCTTATCTGATCCATCTCAAAGGCCTGAGAAATGTGCCCTGTACACTAGGGCCTTGTTTCCATTTGCTCTGCTGTCATTCTAAAGAAGACCTTTACTCCCTCCTTTGCAGAATCCTGCAATAATCCCGTTTATTCTTTTCATTCTTTCTCCTACAGTTTCTACTTCAATCAATCCTGTTATTATACTCATTTTACCATGTGTTTATTCGGTAACATCACTTCCTTGCAAAATACTTTTAGTTGCTTTCTGCGTCCCAAGAATAAAATTTAAATTCTTTAACTTAACCATCAGTCCTCCCAAATCAAATAACTCGCTAAAGTTTCATTATTTCCAGTAACTTAATTACTCACTTAAAACATTGGGCTTCCAGGTGCCCAAATGCACCCCTTTTCTTCTTTTGCTCTTTCCTTTTCATTAACTTAAAACATTTTCCCTTTCCTCTCTACCTCGCTATGGCCAACCTTTTAAGAATCAGCTTAAATCCATTTACCCAAATAAAACTTCCTCTACAGTTGGTCCCCAACTTACGATGGTTCAACTTACCACTTACAATTTTGATCTTTGCCCAGGCTAGTGATATATGGTGCGATCCTCTCTTGTGATGCTGAGCAGCTCTCAGTCAGCCCCACAATCACGAGGGTGAACAACCGATACACTTACAACCCTTCTGTACCATGTGACCACTCTGTTTTCACTTTCAGTACAGTATTCAATACGTGAAATATTCAACACTTTATTATAACATAGGATTTGTGTTAGATGATTTTGCCCAATTGTAGGCTCACGTGAGTGTCTGAGCACAGTGAAGGGAGGCCAGGCTAAGCTAGGATGCTCGGTAGGTTAGGTGCATTAAACGCATTCTCGACTTATGATGGGTTTATCAAGACATAACCCCATTGTAAGTCAAGGAAGATTTGTAGATTATAATGATGTCTCCCTCAACTGAAATAGAGCAATTATAGGCTATATAATTTATTGAGGATTTTTCATGGTGTCTTAACTCTCCTACTATTCCCTTGAAATGTTATTTAAATTTTGTATTAGTATTTCAATTCCAAGATTTTTTGTTTGTGTGTGGTGTTTTTCCTAGCTGGATTGTAAGGAATTTGGGAGCAGTGTTCTTTGCTTTTTGTTTCCCCTCTAGCAATGAGCACAGATAATATCCCAGTCTTATCCCACTTTTAACCCACATATTTCTTTCTTCCTGCATTGTTTAAAACTGAATCCCAGATATCACATCAACATCAGAAATATTTCTAAAACACATTACCAATAATCATGTAGAGCCAAGTGGGGAGGTAAAGTAAATCACAGTTTGACAGGCCAAAATAGTGGGAGACACAGCTACATAAAATGCTTCCTATTCCTCAGAGAAGCTAGACACTCTAAGCTGTCCTCTCCATAGGATAAACATCTACCTGGCCATTTCTATGAATGGATGGACAATCAACTTCTCGGATTACAGCTCATTTACTTAAATGTGTCTTTGTCCCAGAAGTTAAAATATCATTATTTTAAAAGATCATTATTTTTAAAACCACTTGTCTTTCTTCATTCTCATTTCTTTGTTCTGCGAAATGCATTATGGAGGCTCTCTGAGTGGTAATGATTTACACTAGTCATGCTGGTAGGCAGGAACTCAGGCTCAGGAGCTGGTCAAATGCAATCAGCTTGAGAACTTCAGGCCTCAGGTTTGCTGAAGTATTATATTCATAACAAAGAAAGCTGCACAGAGAGTCATAGTAATGAAATCCACAGATTCCTTCACAACTACAGGAATAATCTGAAATAACGTTGACATAATTGCATTTCTCATGCTGTTCTGGGACGTCTGTACTAAGAAATGTACTTTATTAAGTATACATTCAAGACACAAATCAGAATATGTGGACTATAGATTTGAAAAGTGGTTTTAAAAAGCAATTTTAGGGCAAGACAGTGAACTTTAAGATCTTGTAGAAAAGATGGCTGAATTGAGGAAGAGAAAAAATATTAAATTATATGACAAATCAAAGCAGGTGGCCATGCATTTTTGAGGTTTGAATAACTTTTTTATTCTTTCTGCTAAGTCTCAGAATATTTTTCAAAGAATGATTTTCATAGATTCCCTTATTTGCCATTAATATCTTACTTTCCGTTAGTTAAGTTTCACAAGTTTTTACACGCATCTCTGTGTACAGTCCCTTCACTATCAAAATGATACCATTGCAAGGAAAAATATACCAAGACCCAGCAGACTGACCAAGTGATAGTGTGTTTTTGATTCGTTTAAAATAAATGTCATGGTGGTAAGAAGTGTGCACTGGGGTTCAGGCAACCATATTCAAATCCAGCTCTGACACTAATTGTGTGACCCTGGACAAGTCATTTAAAATTTTTGAGTCTCAGTTTCCATTTCCATTAAATGATCTTCAAACTTGTTCAGATGGCAGGGCCCTTGGAAACTGTAGGATTCTTGTATAATATCAAGGTATGTGTGTATATATATATATATATATATATATATATGCTATTATATATATATATAATAGTATAGTATACTATACTATACTACATATATTTTACATTATATATACTACATTATATATTATACTTATTTCCATTACATAAACTTAGAATAATTTTACTTCTAGGAAAAAAAAAGATTTTGCTTATAAATGCAGATCCTGTCATCCTAAAACATAAACATTTTTTAAAGAAATTACATTTTAAATTTTCCTCTGTTCATTTAGAATTTGGACATTCACTTTGTTACAGCTCAAAAACAAGAGCATGAAGTGACTTTTCTTCTACAACTTAATGATTATCCCGTATCACAAAGCGAGTAAGTGGCAGGCCAGGATTCAAGCCCAGGTTTTGGTGCTCCAGAGAACATGCTCTTGACCATTACACCGTCCTTTGAGATCTCTGAACCAGATAGTCCTTTCACCAGTAAAATTCCAAGATCGCATTATTAGGTATTTCAACAAGCATTTACTAATGACGTGCCAAGCATTGTATTAGGAGGCGTAGGAATACCAAGACAAATCTGATGGCTTTTCTATCCCTGAGGGGGTTACAGAGTGGGAAAGGGAAAACAGCTTATAAAATAGAGCAACAAGGAGCTAGAACATTCCAGATGGAAGAAGTGCACTCATAGAGGGCATTGAGGAAGGCAGGATTAATAAGTGAGTGTTCACCAGAAAAGATAAATTTTGGGAGAGTGCACGTAATTCCCAGCTGATGCGGATGAGAGAATGGGGAGCAGATTGTGGGGTGAGGGGCAGACAATGCTGAGTTTGGCTTTAGAAATGTTGCTGGAGGCAACCACAACTGAAAATATGGGACTGGGGATCAGAGGCTCAAGCTCTACTGAGATGTAGATTAAGTGGTCAATACATTGTGATTGTGGTTGAAATCAAGAGAGAGAATCCACTCAGCTGCTGTGAACACGTGAGAAAGGGCAAGGGCCTAAGACATACTCCTGGGAACACCAGCACTGAAGGAATGGGCACAAGAAAACAGAACCACAAGGAGACCAAGTCAGAGAGAAGAGGTAAGAGGTGACCCAGGAGAGAGCCATGAGGGCCAAGGGAGAAGAGCTGGTCACAAAGAAGGTGGATGCAAAGGGTAGATGCCACAAAGAAGTCCAATAAGTGGAGAGATAAAAAGATCAATTTGGTTCTGGAATTAGAGGATCTAGGGTTTGCTAGGGGCTTGTCACCCAGCTTCCACAACTACCAACACATCCTTGTTCCACCCTTACCTCCCCCCATGTCTCCCCTTCTTGTGTTATTTAGAAGCAAATCCCAGATATCGTATCGGCATCAGAAATGTTTTTAATAGACATTACCAATCAGATACGTACTCTGCCAGAGTATGTACAGAGGACGCGTGTGAGGCATCCGATGGCAGGAGTTACAGCACAAGCATAGACCAAGGAGCTGGCCTCCAGGAAAGCCTACTCTCCTTACAAGGAAAGGCAAGAGGCAGGAGCAAGGGAGGATGTGGAGTCAGAGCAACGGGAGGGGGCATTTGTTCTGCTCTCTTTTAAAAGTCTCGTTTGGGAAATATAACAGTTTGTTGATGCAGCACTGAAAGGAGCTGCGAGAGAGGGGGAGAGAGAGATTGAAAACACAGAGAAGAGAATGGGCCGATGTGAGCCCTAAAGGAGATGAAAGGGGACCAGCTCAAAAGCAGCTGTGGGACCATGAGCAGGAAAAGAAACTCCACTCTTTCAAGACTGGAGAAAAGGCAGTGACAGTAAACACCAATGTCACTTTATCTGTCCTGGGGAAGACCAAAAGGAAGAAGTTCATCATCAGTAGCCTCAATTTTCACCAGAAGGAAGAATTAATCCACACTTTATGAGAGACAAGGACAGGGGAAGCTAAAGGACTGGAAAGAGTTGCTGTGGGGAAATGGACAAAGACCCTGCAGAGAGATGAGGAGAGGAGCCGCTCGGGGAGGCTGAAGCCCCGCCTAGAGTGGCCACACACACGAGTGAGCGCTTAAATGATGATCCCACCATGAGAGTTCTCCCTGGCCTCGTCTACACAACATGCCACTCCTGAGACTAACCGCCACCGCAGGCTGGCCACTGTCAAGCAGGACATGTTTGTCTCACTGGAGAAACTGCTGTTCTCAAAGTATGTCTTTCTTGCTCGTATACCACTCCCAGTTTGGGGAGATCAAGATTCTCCCCAACATCCCAGAAGGACTGGCCTGGGATCACAGCAATGGTGACCAGGAGGAGTCTGCTGGCCAGATGTAACCTGCAAATGTTTTGTTCGAGTGTTTTAAAATTGGGGAAATTAAACAAAAAAATATGGATTTTCCTCTTTTCATATAAAAGTCCAGAGATCACCAGGTTTGTGTAAAGAATGGGCTCCAGGAGAATTCAGACCAGCACACATTCTCTTGTTCACCACCAGCCCCACTCCAACTTTCCTCGTCTTCATAATTCCATATTTATACTTCCTTCTGCTAGAGAGGGAATGGTATTTATTAAGAGGATTATTAATCAAATGTTACCCTTTCATCTATACTATCAAATACACATAAGACCATAGAAATAAGTTTCAAAAGAAGAATTTCAGGCAATTTATTGATGAGCAGATGAAGGCAATTCGGGAGCTGAACAGCCTTTCTGAGCTCCTCCTCCAATTATTGATAAAACCATCCATCCCGACTCAGCAGGGAAGTGCAAGGGTGTGCCAAAGTTGTGAACTGTGCTTGATGTGTGAAATCTCGCCTGGACTATTGCAGTAGCCTCTCAACTGAACACCTTGCTCAAGCGGTCCCTGTCACAGCCTTCCCTCCACACAGCCGTACTGTTCACAGCTGCGGTTTTACAAATGCGGAAGTACAGCCCAGAGAGGTCAAATGACCCACCCAGTGACCCAGCTGCTGGGTCTGAGGCCAGAATGTAGCCTTCCTATTTCTTCCAGGACTCTTCACGTTCTCTCTTGCTTTTAAAAATGCTGCTTAATTCCTGAAAACAGAAAACATGATTTCTCGCTAAACTTGTTTATAAAAGTTAAATGCTCCTTCGATTTCACTGTGTAGGAATTTAAGCCCTCCTGCTGTACCCCCGATACATATCATCAGCAATAGTTTCCCTCAAATGAGGCAGACTGTACATGACTAGGGTGACTAGTCTTTAAAAAGATATTTCTACCTCATGCACAGGAAAGTTAAATTTAGCACAAATTGAAAAATGCTCTGAAACAAAACAGTCTTCCACTAACATTTCTTATGTCTTTTGGATGCTGTTGCAATAGGGTTACTTAGCAAATCTGTGTCTTATTTGGAAAAAAGTGTTTTAGGGTATTGTGTAAATCTGGCCAAACCCAGTTCTGAAAACCTTCTATTCCTCTCATCTTCTGGAGTCTAATATATTTCACAATGGCTCTTAGAACTTGAGTGTATTCTAACTTTAAAGTGTAACGGAACTGGCCAGATGAAATCCTTCTATTAACTGTTCATTAATAACAACTCTACTACACCCCTTGGATTCCTAGGAGATTAACTGCATGATATTCCACGGCAAATAAATTTTGAGTGGCATTTATGAAAGCATAACAGTGTGGTGTTTAAAACAAATGAGTAACCAGATTCTAACTTAGATTGTGTGATAAAAATTTAGTGTAATTTCCTGAAAGTTTTGCTGATAACTATAGCAGTCAAATTTAAGATATAATAATCTAGGAAGCAGTAGATACGGTCAACTCCCGATTGACTGTGATAGTGGAGGACAGGAATGTGTTATTTACTTAATAAATAAACACGCAATTGCACTTACTGTGTGCCAAGCAATGTTCGAAAAGCTTTACAAATAACCCATAATTGAATCCTAACAAAACCTGCGAGATGCATGTACTATTATTATCCTCTTTGTACGGGGAAGGGAGAAGAGCTCTAGAGAGATTAAGTGACTGCTCAGATCATACACCTAAGAAGTACCTCTCTCAGTTCAGCAAATAATATTGTATTTAATCATTTGAACATGTTCAGGTGACACAGGGGGAAGAAACAGTTTTTAAAGGAGAAAGTAAGGCAAAGAGAAGAGAAGCAGAATTGTAAATGAGAAAGACTCAAGTGAAGACAGGAGCAAAACTCAGGGCAGTGAAAATAGGGATGACGTGCCAAATGAAGACCTGAGGCCAGAACCCAACTTAGAACTCAGTTTTCAGATCGGTTATTGTGGCCAAGAAAGCGGAAGCATTGAATTCAAACACCCACAGCTGATTAACTCACCGGGCAGAGCTGAAGCCGGAGGGACACTCTCCCTGATGATGTCTCTGAGCCAGGCCTGCACTGAGCCCTGAGGGCAAAATGGACTGAACAGGACCCTCACCTGCCAGGAGGTCCTTTTCCATTAAGAGGAAAAGACTAGTTGACACCCAAACAACGTAGTGTGAGGTAAGTGCTAGTGGACCTCTGGACAAAGAGAAAGGATTGATGAACAGTGCCTGGGAAAGACAGGGAATATTCCAGAGGATAACTGACTGTTAAGCAGAAACATAACAGATAAGAAAGATTTTGCCAGGCAGAGAAGAGAGAAGGCCTTTAAGGGAAAAGACAGTCCACAAGACAGACTAGAGTTTTGACGCAGCATGGCATGTCCCACAAACACCATGCACGCTAAGTATATTCATTCGAATATTTTTTATTCACCAACTTCTGCTGGGATCCTACCATGTGCTGGCACTGGCATTTCAAAGATGGTGGTACAAACGTGGCTGTCTTTAAGTCTCAGGGAGTTCACAGTCTAATTAGGGAAGCCAATTAGACTTAAGTGTGAGCAAATTAGACAAAATGTTGCGAGAAGTCTTAGTCTACTCTGAGGCTTAAAGTCTAAAGAAGCCGTTTCTATCTGAAGAGGACACGCTGATAAAGAAAAGCTTCAAGATGAAGCAATGCTTGTTGGTTTGAATCTTGAAAAAATGGACAAGTGTTAGGCGGGAGTGTAAGGGAATGAAAACCTGACATAAATAATATCTTGCTGCTTATGTCAAAGGCTGTCTGACTTGATAAGAAGGCAGTGTTGGTCATTACCCCACAACTGGCTCCTCATGGCATCTGGATGCATATCAATTGGATAGACTCTGCAGATAAATAATAATTCTAAATCTATAAACCTCAGGCACAGCCCGTCGTCTCAGATGGCTCTCAGTGACACTAGAACACATAAGGCGGCAAATTCCTTTTAAAGCACTTTCCAGATGAATGAATCACAAAATAAAATGCCAGAGACTCTGGAAAATAAATAGAAATCTTTGTCTATTTTATTCTTTTTCTCTACACTGTTGGAAAGGCTCAAACAAGCAGTATAGTTTCCTAAATCATGGGCCTCACCACAGACCCAGTCAGCTTTGTGCTGGTGTCCAAGCACTTGGAGCGGGGCTCTGCCTTCATCTCTTTGGGTGGTAACTGAGAATGGTCTATGGAAAATAAGAGGAACAGATGTGGAAAGAAACCAACTGTGACCCTCAGTTTTGCAGGTTGAAGAAACCAGATCATCCTCGCTGCGCACGGGGAAGCGGTTAGTGGCGGGAGCGAGCAGGGACAGTGTTGCGGTTTGCATGGATTAATATGTTGACTCAAAAGCAAGCAGCTTGATGACTGGATCTGTAGTCAGGGAACAGTCAGCTTTTGATGGGAACTAATTGAGTGCAGCAAAGGACACTCCTCAGCAATGTGTTTACCACCTGTTAATAGGTACTAATCAGTCCTAGACATCTCCAAGTTTGCCCTAAAACCCAAATGATTTGTCAAACACCATGCATGTGAGAGAACATAATGAGCCAGGCAGCACACCAGTAAATGCCCTGGGATCTCAAGAATTTTTGAACCAAACATCACAGGGAATGAAAGAGAATACCAAGAATACATAAGCCATAAAAAATGAAAATGAACAGAAGGAATAAACATTTTGAAACTCATTTCATCAAACTAATCAACCAGTGCCTAAAAGCAGCAATTCCTCTGAAGCCTCTTTAAGAGGGCCACAAATCAACCCTGCTGGCAGCACAGCTGGCACGCCGCAGCTGGACGGGATCCTGAAGACTGGACATCTGTTGCTCACAGCAACTTTTTGAAAGGGGCAAGTCCAGGGGACAAGAAGTCCAGTGGACTCATCTTTTACAGCAGATTTGCATTTTCAAGGGAAAACAATGAGACTGACATGGTCTCACATAAATAGAACGCAACTCTTTTCATTGACTCCCAGGGCTTTTCACAAGTGGTCTATATTTTCAGTAGACTGCAACACCGCCAAAGTGACCGCTTCCTTTACTGGCTTGTGCTAGATGGAGTTACACAGAGTGAGCAATAGATCATATCCGGAAGGCACGTGAGGCCAGAAATAAACACTCTCATCATTTTATCCTAAGTTGGCTACACTATTCTACAGCCCTTAACTAATTAAATTCGTTTAAACTAAATAGATTATTTTAAGTTCTTGAGGATCTTTGCTTCGGATAATTTTCTTTTAGAACAGTGAACTTAAAGTAATTAAAGATTTTTTCCAAAACACTATAGCAGACATCTATTTGAAATATAACATCTGAGAGAGAGAATGGATTTTGAGGGGAAGAAAAGTGCTAATTTTAATTAACTGGGAATTGCTTGCATCTATATATAACTCAGTAGCTGTCATTGCATAACAGATGATTGGCTTTCATTTGCTCAGCGATAAAAGATTTCCAGTCCCCAGAGTTAAAACCCACATGAGATGTTATATCTGCTCATGTGAATAACTACTCGGTGGTCAAGAAAAGACAGAGGCTTTGTCCACAAGTGGCTACCAGATTGAATCAGAATCAAGAGTTCTGATAGACTCTGGTCTGACTTCCAGCAGAACACATTTATATCCTTCATTCATTTTATTCTTCATTTTTTCAACAAATTTTGAGTGAGTGGTGAACAAAACAGACAAAAATCCCTTTCCTTATATTCCAGTGAGTGGAGATAATTAACAAAATATACAGTATGTTACATGTTAATAAATGCTAAGGAGGATAATAAAGTGGCGGCTGGGGCAGGAGATGTGGGAGAAGTTTACAGGTTAGGTCAGGAGACAGGGGCACCTGGTGGAGGGGGTGTCCTTAGAATGGAGACCCGAAAGAGGCAAGGGAGGGAACCGGATGGCAGCTGTGATCATAGCACCCCAGGAAAGGGGACAGCCAGGGCCAAAGGCTGTGAGGGTAGAGCATGTGGTATGCTGAGTGTCACCCAGGAGGGCAGTGTGGCTGGCCTGGGTACAGAAAGGGACTGGAGAGCTCCCTAGGAACCATCTTCTGGAGCGCCCATGCATTCCCGGGACTTTTCTTCCCCCTCTCATTGGGATGGGGATCCATTGAAGGATTTTAAGCAAAATAGTAACATAATATGACTTACGCTTTATAACAGGATCTTTTGAGAAGACTGTTGCCATGCCATGGATTCAACATTCAATTCCAAAAGTGTTTGAATACTAAAAGTCTTCAGAGTGGATCTAAAAGGAATTCCAAATTCTTCATTTTACAGTGATGAAATTAAAGTCCAGTGATGGTGAATGACTTACCCAAAGTCGTGCCAGTAGTTGGTGGTTGAGCCAAAATTCTTCACTGGAGTAAATTAGAAATAGATGTGATGAGTTCTGTTGTTTGAGACAGGGAAATGCACTGATTTATTTTGGAAAAGCCCACATGCAGAGAGCTTACTGAGAAGATCTAATCACAGTTCAGGTTTCTACTTGATCTGGTAATTTTATGTAGTCATAGCCTAAATCTTCATTCATTATTAGTTATCCCATGAGAATGTTGTCATTCAGTTTTTGCCATATTCTAGATACTCATCACTTTTACCAAAACTGGGAACTGAAATAGGTTTACCATGGAGAAGAAAGGACTAATTTGAGTATAAACTATAGACTATAGCCACATAAGTCAAAACTCAGTTTGGACAAATTCCCATCTAGCAGGAATCTGAGTACCTTTCATCATACCACAACAATGTACAGCTTTAAAATTTAAAGTACTCAAGGAGAAAGTATCACTAAACATAAGCTTAAGAAAATGCTAAAAGGCCAAATCCTGAGCATCGTCAAAACCCCAGGGATCCGTCAGTCCTTTGAACATCGCCACCACGACCACATCAAGCCATGCGGTGAAGGGCTCAAATGAATCAGATCACGAAATAGATAGCTAAGTATCCACACACCCTTTTGTCTTCCAGTTTAAAAAGAGAGAAAAGTGGCTGGTGTTCTCCCACAGATCTTATCATAAGACTACATTTTCCAAACAGAGCTCATCAGAAGGAGGAGTGCTGCAGCTCAGATGGTGGAAAAGATGACTAAGGAGCGAGGGTGGGTTATAGAAAGAACAGGCTAGAGAAAGGAGCACTCCAGAGGCTGCTGTCGTCTAGATGCGATGCCTCGAGGAGAGTGTGAGGGGACTGATTCTGAAGTCAACGTAACTACAGTGGAAAGATTGGCCCCTGCAGGGATTTCAAATGAAAAACTGGTAAAAACTGGTAATTAGCTAGATTAATAGAGGGATAATTAAAAATGACACTAGATTTCATATCTAGAATGTTAGAGTAGAACCACTGGCCTGTGTGGGCAGTTATAAAAGGAGTTTGGATGGAGGAGAAGAGGAGAAACATAAAAGCTGCCACTTATTGATGACTTCCCGCGATCCAAGCACTGTGCATTCATTATCTCATTTAATCCTCCCAGTGACTCTATTTATTTAGTCATTTATTCGTGTACTTATTCATTCACAAACATTTATCAAGTGCCTATTGTGGACCAGGCCTTGTGTGTGAACATTATTATTTCCATTTTTATACATGAGCAAACTGAAATTCAGACAAGTAACACAACCAGTCCAGGGTACCACAGCCAGTATTCGGCAGAGCTGGAACGTGAACCCAGGTCTGGTGGATTCCAATTTCACCACAACTCCTGTATGAAACTGCTGTGAGCTTTCATTTTGGATTTGTTGAATTCAAAAGATGACAACCGACAAAAAAAAAAAAAGGCCAGTTGTGAGAAGACAAGGAACAAAACAACACCAGAGAGCCAGAAGGCTAGTGGCAGTAGCTGGAGTAGTAGGAGTTGTGTGTGTGTGTGTGTGTGTGTGTGTGTCTGCGGCATAAAAGGGAGAAGCAGCCTGATTATCCCAGCACCTCACCGAGGGCACTGACCTTGGTTAATAGTATGGAGGGTCTAAGGTTATTAAACCAGGTGAACTGCCACTGGATTTCCTGGTCCCCAGGACAAGAAAGGATGCTGTAGAGGGGAGACGGCCCCTTATCACCTCTGAAATTCAAACACAGAAAATGGCCCCATGGGGCTGGCCCAGTAGCTTAGTGGTTAAGTTCATGCGCTCCACTTCTGCAGCCCGGGGTTTCGCAGGTTCGGATCCCAGGCGCGGACAGACGCACTGCTTGTCAGCCACGCTGTGGCGGCGTCCCATATAAAGTAGAGGAAGATGGGCATGTTAGTAGAGGAAGGATGTTAGCCCAGGGCCAGTGTTCCTCAGCAAAAAAAGAGGAGGATTGGCAACGGATGTTAGCTCAGGGCTGGTCTTCCTCAGAAAAAGAAAATGATAGGCCCCATAATAGTGAGGACATTAATGGCACATTAAATTATTCAGTTCATACAGACTAGATCAGCCTGTGTTATTTATAATATAAATTAGTACCATTCTGGGTTGAATCGTGTTCCCCTGCAAAAGTTGTGTTGATGTCCTCACCCCCAGCACCTCCGAATGGTGCTTATTTGAAAGTAGGGTCATTGCAGATGTAATTAACTAGGATGAGGTCATATTGGAGTAGAGTGGGCCCTTCTTTCTTATAAGGAGAAAAGAAGAGCCGCAGAGCCACACCAGGAGAGCCACGTGATGACAGACAGAGACCAAGCGATGTGTCTGCAAGCCAAGGAACTACAAGGATTGCCAGCAACACCAAGAGCTAAGAGAGAGTCATGGCAGGGATTCACCCCCAGAGCACCCAAAAGGAACCAACCCTCCCAACACCTGATTGGACTTATAGCCTCAGGACTCTGAGGGACTAAGTTTCTGTTGTTTTGAGACACTCATTTGTATGATACTTTTTTACAGCAGCCTTAGGAAATTAAGACAACTACTCACCAAACCAAATGTTTAAATCATACTTATAAGGTTCCAGGATCTGTTCTAAGAGCTGTACAAACTCACCATAAGAACCCAACATGCTAAATACTATTATCTCCACTTTACTGATGAGGACACTGAGGCCCAGGATGTTAGACCACTTGTGAAGGGAGACCCGGGACTGGAACCCATGCGGTCTGGCTCCAGAGTCTGTGTGCCTGACCGCCACGCTCTGCCATGTGATCCTCTCCCAGGACTTCCAGTTGCCCCCACTTTTCAGGGTACCATCTCAGGCAGTCAGTCTCGTTCCCAAAGCACTGGTAATCTTGAATCACATGATCTCCGGCGATGACAAGGAGACTCATTCACGCACTGGCAGAGCATTTTGGCAAATGTTTTTCACAGACAGGATCACATTTAATCCTTGAAACACTCCATGGTTGGCCTAATTTTTGTCGTTGTTTTATAAGTGAGGAAACTTAGGCTCCAGGAGGTTGAGAACTTAGCCCTCGCCCCAGAACTAGACCTGGAAGTGTTGTGGGACCACCAAACTCAGGTCCTGTGACTACAAAATACCCACTCCTTCCTCTACACAGCCCTTCCCCTGTAAAATGTTCGGCGCCTCCCTCCTCTCCCCACTCCTACCCCCACCCCCATTAAATGGACGTCTCCTTTCTTTATGCTCTCGTCATATTCTGCAAAGCCACATATTTACACTGCCTCTCCTGACATTTGAGAGAACAAGCAAGGAGAGCCATCTTATCATGTTTTGTGTGCCTAGTGCCTAGCACAGAGTGAGTATAAAATAGGTATCTGTGGAATGAAGGAATGAACAAACAGTTGTGGGGGATCAGAATTGGCCACCTCAAAATATGTCTCTTTACCTTGATTATTTTCTCTGAAAGAAAATTTGACCTCCCTCCACCCCACTAACTGCCTAAAAGAATTTAACTCTGGGTATGGATAGACTGGGAGGGTCCTTGCTAAGCCCATTCCAAGTAAAAGTAAAAGTTATCCTTTGTAAGAGACATTTACATTTATAAGGGAAATCTCCATTTGCAAAGTTATCTAGCTCTCTGTACCAGGGAGGAGTGGGGATGACTTTATCTCTAGAAACTCTTATCAGTGCAGAAGGCAAAGACTTAAATCTGCATACTCTTGTTCACCGTGCTTTCCTGGTAATCTCCCATAGCTGACGCCCTCCACCCCCAACATCCTCCTTTGTCTTTCTATTTAAGATGAGAACCTCTGCCATTTTGTTGAGATACTCAGTTTCCGTGGTCTCTCCCATGTATACATGTTATAAAGCTTTGTTTGATTTTCTCCTGCTATTCGGTCTCATGTCGATTTAATTTGTAGCCCAGCCAGAAAGGACCCAGAGTGGGTGGAGGAGAGTCTTTCTCCCCTTCACAGTCAATGGTATTGAAATGCAAAGTGTTCCTTCATCCGTCAATAAAACGACGAGGTGCACAAGAGTGACTCCCCGCTAGTAACTGTCTCCAGCACTTCCATGATAGACAGTGAAAGCTTTGAAATGAACATGGTCATATACATAGTATGGAAAAATGCATTACTGCAGTTTCTACAAAAAATAGGCATCAGTAGGCCTTAAATTGATTTCTGTATCTTCAGCCCCTCCTGCTAGCTCACCTAGTTGAATTCTCTAGAGGTCCAGATCCCTAGTATAACTCTATATTTGCTGATCATAGCATCTTTTGTTTTGTGGAGCTTGTTGATAAGATGGGACACAATGATGTGAGTGACAATTATACGGTACTGATAAGTGTATGTATATGGTGCACAACAGTTTTGCAGGATTATTAAAAGTTACACTAACCTTTTGACTTTAGTTAACCGCCTACAATATTGTTATAAAACAAAATGGAATAAAGCAAAACATGTGATTAACTGTATTGAAGACTGATGAGAGATTTCACAAGTCAGGAGGAGGTGTATGTTTTGGGGGGGAACTGGACAGCATTCCTTTCGTGGCGGCAATTCTCTTTTGCAGTCATCCTTTTACTTCATTATTTAGAAAGACAGGATACTCCCTTTCTCAAGGGGCCAAAACAGACCCATTCCACAAGAGGCCAGGACCAATGCGCCTTAAGAAGGAAGCTGCTGAGGTCTGCCTCAGAGTAGTGCTCTCCCCCAAGCCCCATAAACTTTCCAGGAATTCACCAGATTAGCCAAAAGAAACAATGCTGTGAAGTTGAAGGGAAGGACAGAAGGAAAAATAAAAAGAAAAGAATCCACATGCAACTAAACCATTGCTCCGTGTAATCCCCAACTGCCTCAAATTGGCAGTTCTATCACAGCAAGAATTAAAAGCAAAGAGCTATCAGAAACTTCTTTTCCTGGTGTGGGAACCTTCATGGGAAGGTCCAGACCAAGTCACAGAACAATCAGGAAAACACACGTAGGTGGTGTTGACTGACTACGAGGACACAGTCAACCCCTTGTCAACTTTGCCAACTGCCTGTGGGACAGCTGTTTGACTTTCAATTCCTGTTTGCTCCCTCACCTCCTTTGTCAGTTTATTCCATATGCAGCCCACAGGCAAGGAGGGGAATGTGAAGTCTACACTGTAGGGCAGCATTCACTGTAGTAAATGAAACTTCTCCATTTCTTAAGAGCTACTAGAGAAAACCATTTAAACACACACACACACACATATGATGGAGTGGCCTGAAATACAGTGAGTTTGAATTGATAGGAGTCATTCTGTTAAATAATGATTTACCAACATTTAAATTTGAGGTCGAGGAGTTGAGCTGAGGAACAAAATGGAGCAAGTCTTCCACAGAAAGAGCAACGTGACTTCATTGCTTTCTCTGAAAAATGTGGGTTCTCAGAACAGCAAATAGACAAACAAATGCACAGCAAACAGCAAATCAACATTTTAAAATGTTCTTCACTTTTAAATGCTTTTATAAATATTCGAGTTGATAGATAATAGTAAGTTTCTCAATACATAATGCACACACATCTTCCCATTCATGTTAATTAATCAGGCATGTTTCGTACAAAAGGAAAAAGATAATTTAAATAGCAGAGGCGACTCTACCCTCTTCCATTCAATGACACAGCGAACTCATGCTCCACACTAAACGTGAACCTCTATGCTTCCTGTAGTGCAAAAGTCTGGCCACAACAGGGCCCAGGACACAAGTTAATCACAGCATATGGTACTCAAATGGAGAAAATCATCTATTCCAAGGCTGGGGAAAATCTGCCTGTGGTGAACTTAATGAGAAACGATATATCAGAACAAGTTTGTATACATAAAACCATGTATGTCAAATAAACTAAAAATGCCAAGGGATTTTTATGTGTAATTTTGGCAATAGGTAATTTTTAACTTCAACACTTATTTTATTATCTAATCCAGCATAAAATGTAATCCCATTATATAACTTTATTAATATCTATCTATTATTTTGGACTGTCCATACCATTCCTCTCCTATATGTATAAAATTGAGGACTAATTGCAATCAACAGTTAATAATAGAAATTTCCAGAAGTCAATAAAACTCATTACTTCCTCCTCCCAAATCATGTAAACTACCAGTAAAGGTACTTTTTAGATGAGACCGTATCAATGAAGGTTTTTTGACAGAGAAGATTATAATGTCAATAAATGTCATTATTCCAGAGATGATGTCACAGAAGAATAAACAGAGGCCAAAAGGAAATGGAGTATGAACGGAACAGTTTATAATACAATCAGAAACCACTTTGAATTTAAGGGATGACCACACAAAAAGGGGCTATTTTTTGAAAGATGACAAAGCTAAGGGCAAGAGCCCTTCTATAATCATAGTAAACTGCTTAATCTTAGCTCTTTAAATATCATAAATATATAGGGATGACAAAGATTATCCTAGACACAAAGAAGTTAAATCTGTACAAATTAACACAGGTAGTTCATGAATTCATGTCTTCTCCCTCCAAGTCCAGGCCCTGTCCCACCATAAACATGGCTTCATCCCCTATAAGCAAACACAGGAAAGTAAATACCACCTAAAGAGTTAGGAGCACTGGGAGGGAAGTCTAAGGTACACTAATGATGGATATTGAAATAAAAGTGAAAAGTCATCTGTAAAACTCTTGAGCAGAGTGGGTAAGAAAAAGAATAAGATCATTTACATATTTAACAAAAGCTTTATGATCTGTCTTGGTACATGAGTAATAGTTGGTACTGCACTGATTTATAGCACTCATCCCCTTCATGTATATGTACATCCAGCTAGTCACTAAACACCATCGAGATGTACCAGTCAATGGCTGGGTCCTAGGAGTGCAGAGAAGCAGCAGGAACGAATCCCAATCCTTGCCCAAGAGGAGTTCACGATGTTCTACACTGAACCAAAGGGAACACAAGCTAACCATCACAAGAAAACTGAGGACATCTTTGCTAACTTGGAGGATGGGAAAGCAGATGGTAAAGACAAAGCAAATGCTGAAATATGCCAGGGTTCAGCTTTCCTAAGTCCAAATTGAAAGAACAGAAAGATATGCAAATAGTGGAATACAGCAACCATCATCAATTGCTTAAAGACTCAATTCCAAATAAATATTCCTGTGGATACCTGAGTCAGGCTAATAGTGGAATACAGCAACCATCATCAATTGCTTAAAGACTCAATTCCAAATAAATATTCCTGTGGATACCTGAGTCAGGTTGTTCCTTCAGACTGATCCACTTTAAACATTTAACTTTTATAGAGAGAAGATGCAGAGTATTGTATGAAAAGAGAACAGAAAGGTAGCCCCCTTGTGGCTATCCCCAGCTTCTCCTCTAATGTCTCAAACAGTTAAGTTCTGGTCTCAACTGTGGAAATTAATAAAGAGAAACCTCATTAAACTGAAGTCATGAGGTCAGAAAGGGGGGGCTCTCATACCCTACATTCATAGCTGAGCCCAACAGAAGGAAGACAGACTTCTTCTTGATGGCAAGCAGCTCAGCCAGTGAGAGACTGTCATGACTCAGCCAGTGAGTTTGAACACTTTGAACTCTTTGTTTACAATGTCCCTCCCAACCTCCTCTTCCTCTATAAAAGAGCTTCTCCTCCCCTTGCTGCTGGGGACTTGCATGTTGCTCTCCATGGTTGCAGACCCCAATTGCAATTCTTTGCTGATTCCAAGTAACACCATTGTTGCTGGAGAAATACCTGGCTGTCTATTTGTTTAAGGCCAACATTTTGGTGTCCCATATGGGGCTCCAGAGAAGACCTCTGGTGACTCTGAAGCTGGCGAGCAAACAGATGTGATGCCCACAAAACAGGCCAGTGAGCTCAGTGCTCTTCTTGCCGACCCTGGAGTTTGCAGAGAAGTCTTTCTCCTGGATCTGAGTTTCCACCCTCTTTGTGTTTGAGGCTTTCCAGGCTTCATCTGAGATCTATTTTAAGGCTTCATCCTTTTCTGCTTAAGGCTTTGTCTGTGACGACCCAGGTGGCACTTTGGTCTGACTCTTTGGAAATCAAGCTGTTTCTACCGGAACTATTCTAACTAAACCTTTGGTCCAAATTGGACTGTTCTTACTTGGAACTGAGCTGGCCCTTCGGCCTGACTCCCTTAGGAGCAGCTGTTGCATTGGCACTGGAACAGGTTTACTCAACCTTCGGTCCGCCCTGCTGAGAGTGGACTGTTCCTGTGGGAACTGGCTGGCATTTGGCCTGCAGGCCGTTTGAGAATTATTCCTCTGCTCTAGAGAAATACCTCTAAGAAATGGGATCCCAGTTATCTAAATATTTTGAGGGCACCCCCCTCCAGGGACCCTGGCTGGGGTACTTCCTCATGCACATTTCTAAATAAATAGACCAACTTAACAGAAAGTAATTTAGAACACCAATGGCCATTATGGGGAACTTCTGAACTCCCCAACTTACTTTTCTTAAAACTGAATTGGACAAACATAGCTCTGTTTTTTCCAAAGCTGAGTGGAATGCCTGTTTCCATTGGTATTTTGAGGCTCCCAAGTGTTACCAGGAGTCTAAGATTGCCTCTCTGCAAAATAAGATGTTAAGATTAACTGAGGCAAACAAATGACTAAAGAAAGATAAAATGGCTTCTGAAGCCTCATGCTCCTCTTCCCCAGCTTCTTTGTCTCAGGCTCCACCTATGGTGCCATCTTCCTCCCTATAGAAGGGGGCTTCTCTACTTCTACACCTCCTCTATACCCTCAGTTCCCCCACACTGACTCACTCATCAAACTTCCCCTTTCCCTGAACCTCTCCCCACTCCCTCTTCCTCTGAACCTATCAGACACTGTCCCTTTAAAATTAAGCCTTCTGAGAATTCAAAGGCTACACCCTTAATTTCTTATATTCTCTGGACTGAAGCTGAACTTTGAGCCATAGTCAAAGATTTTCCCGAAGTAACCGAAGATCCTCACAGATTTGCTAAGGAATTTAATATAATCATTTAACCTTCCCAACCTGGTTTCTCTGACTTATATCAGCTAGTTCATACGCTTGTTGGTGAAGGCCAGCCTCAGCATTGGATGAAAACTGCTAATTGGGAAAATCCTGAAAGGTCCCTAGAATTACAACCAGGAAATGAACAATGCTGACCTGCTGTATGATAAGGCTTGGGCAATCGCTAGACAATTTCATCAGGCAGTTCCTAGGGCTTCCCAAAGCCTGTTGATTGGAGCAAAATCCAGTCTTATGCACAAACCCCTGATGAACCTGTACGTGACTATTACAGTTGACTTCAGAATGAGCTTAAAGACAGTTCTGATCTTCCTTCAGATGTTGATTCCACCCAGGTAGCTTTTAACTCTGTGTTCAATAATGGACTGAACCAGAACCTCTCTCTTCCAGTAAAAAGGACCAAGATGGAATGAGAAACTGTGTCCACTCCAGATTTAGTTAATCTGGCAAACCAGCTCTCTCACATGCCAGACGAGTCACCTAAAAGAAAAACTGCAAAAATTCTTAATCTTCAACTCCAGCAAATGAAGGCCCCTAAATGAAACCAAAGCCCTCCTAGTTTCTGCTATTATTGCAAACAGCCAGAACATTGGAAAAGAGATTGTTACATATTTAAGTGCTTCAAGTGCCTTCAGCCCTCTAACCAGCCTGATTATTCATCCCTATTGAACCAGCTGCCATCCTCCTTGTGGGTAAAATCTTCAAGTGATATTGGTAAAATTCACAGCTCACCTCCAATCAAGATTCAAATAGATCCCTCAAAACCTCTCCCCAGAATTGATGAATACCCTATAAGTAGAGAAGTCCTTCAAGGTATAAAGCCCATAATAGAGGATTACAAGGCTCAAGGCCTCATTATCCCTCATACTAGTCCTTGTACTACTCCGATTTCACCTGTGAGAAAACCCAAGGGCCAAGAGTGGAGGTTTGTCAGGACCTCCGAGCAATAAACCACATTGTTATCCCTCGAGACCCTGTTGTTCCCAACTCTCATATGCTACTAACTTTCCACTGGGAGAAAATTCTTTACAGTAATTGATTTATGCAGTGCATTCTTTAGCTTTCCAGTTGATGAAGCTGGTCAATACCTCTTTGCCTTCAATTGGGAAGGAAAACAATTCACTGGGACAGTAATGCCTCAGGGTTTTACTGAGAGCCCTCCTTATCTCTCACAAATCCTGAGGCTGATCTGGATGATATAAAGTTCCCTAGGGGTTCTACTTTCTGCAATATGTGGACAATTTGCTTCTTTGCTCTCCCTTCCAAGCCTCCTCACAGGAAGACAGCGTCAACTTGCTAAAGCTTTCAGCCTTAAAGGGACATAAGGCTGCCAAAGAGAAGTTGCAGTTTGCCCAAACCCAGGTTCAATATTTAGGGCATCTGATATCAGGACAAGGGCTACATGTAGATCCAGATACGCTTCATGGTGTTCTAAGTTTCCCCAAACCCAAAACCAAGCGCCAGCTGAGAGGTTTTCTTGGGCTAGTTGGTTATTGCCAAAATTGGATTCCAAATTTCTCTCTTATGGCCAAACCTCTGTATGTTTTACTAAAGAGCAACAGCCCTGACCCAATTTTCTGGGAGGAACAGGACAATACAGCCTTTAAGCCCTCAAAGGAGAGTTTGATGAACCCACCTGCCTTCAGACATCCCAGTGATCAGATTCCCTTTTTCCTCTGCGTATATGAAAAGGAAGAGAATGTCCTTGGGGCACTCACCCAAAAACACGGGACTATCATCGACCCATAGGGTATCACAGCCAGCAATGGTACCCTATGGTACAGGGATCTGCCCTTGCCTTAGAGTCATTACTGCTACTGCCCTTTTGGTGAAGGCCACTGAGGAAATCACTGTGGGATCCCCTTTAACCATTTTTGTGGCTCATTAAGTAGAAGCCCTCCTGAATTCTCACCACACTCAACATATTTCAGTCAGCTGCCTCAACTCCTATGAAATCCTTTTGTTAACTGCTCCTCACATAACTCTATGTTCTAATACCCTTAACCCTGTTACTCTTCTCCTTCCATTGCCAATGAGGTCCCTCACGGCTGCTTAACACTGAAGGGTCACCTCTTGACTCCTCACGATGATCTGCAGCAAAATCCGTTGGGTAACGCCAGCTTCCCATGGCTCACGGAGGGTTCTTATTTAAGTGACAAAGGAAAATGCTGTGCTGGGTGTGCTATTACAACTCCCTTTGATACCACTAAGGCAGAACCTTTACCTGTGGCTACTTCGGCCCAACAGGCTGAATTATATGCTCTTACACGGGCTTGAACTTTAGCCAAGGGCAACACTGCCAATATTTATCCTGATAGTAGACATGCTTTAGGAGTAGCTCAAGATGTTGGAATGTTGTGGAAGCAATGTGACTTCCTTACTTCCAGTAGAAATGAAATTAAAAATAGTCCCTAAGTTCAGAAAGTTTTAGATGCTATACTTTTATGTGCCACTTAATAGCTATTATTAAGATCCCAGGGCATTCTAAAGTTGACTCCCTGGAAACTAAAGGAAATCACCTTGTTGATATTTCTGCAAGGAATGCAGCCCTTAAAGGAACCAACAACAGCCAAGCCTCTGTCATGGTCCAAAGGGATATTTCCCCAAATGATAACTTAGGAAAACTTACAAGAGAAGTCCAGGAAGGAAAAACAAGAGTGGAAATTCAACAATTTTTGGTTTGATAAAAAGAGAAAGCTCTGATTCAGACCAAATAACAACCCAGTACTACCAGAGACTCTAAAATTCCCACTCCTAACCACAGTACATGCATTTAACCACTGGTATACTGACAAAATGATAGCTTTCATGAATCAAAATTGGTGGGGAATTATTTAAAAGGCCACAAAAAAGACCTACCTCACTTGTTCCACGTGTCCAAAATACAACCCAGGGAAGCCTGTTATACTGCGCTTGGGCATTTTAAACCGCCTAATGAACAATTCGAGGTTTGGCAAATGGATTTCATACAACTTCCCCCATATCATGGATATAAATATGTTTTACTCATGGTTTGTCTGTTTTCTCACTGGACTGAAGCTTTCCCTTGCAGACAGGCTACTGCCTTTTCTGTGGCTAAATTCCTTTTGGAAAAGATTACCCCTACCTGGGGAACTCCTCTTGAACTTCCCAGCAATCAAGGAACCCATTTCACTGGTCAGGTACTTTGACAAGTCTGCACTGTGTGGCTGGTTTTACAACATTTTCACTGCACTTACCACCCTTAATCCTCTGGTTAAGTCAAACACAGTAATGGCATTATTGTGACTCAGTTGGCAAAATTTGTAGATATCCTCCAAATACCTTGGCCAAAAGCATTGCTGTTGGTCCTTTTAAATCTTAGATCCACCCCCTTTGGAACTCATAAACTGTCACCCTTTTAGACAGTCACAGGATGCCCAGTGCACTTGGCTCCTGCCTCTTTTGACCCACAGCTGATAAAAGGAGACACGCTTCAATATTGCAAAGTCCTAATTGCTTCTATGAAAAATAACCATGTTCTGGAAGAGCAATCTTTTCACAGTGCACTCCAGGGAGATGAAGAGCTTAAGCATCACACTTTGCAACTTGGATATTTTAACTACTGGAAAAGGCACCTCCAGAAGGACTCCCTTCAACCTCACTGGAAATGCCCCTATTCAGTACTGTTAACTAACCCTTGTGCCAAAAACTCCAGGGAATAAACTCTTTAGTTCACATGACACACCTAAGAAGCACCAAACCCTGACTGGACATGCACATCATCTGGTGACTTAAAAGTAAAGATTTAAAGGTGGCTTAAAAGTAAAGATTTCCCAGAATTGAAGCAGATGACACTCGATAAGACAGCTTTCCCGAGATGTTCACACCCAGCCTGTTGGAAGTTTATCTGCCAAAACTTTGATGATGACACACTTCAGATGATCTCCAACACCTATGATCTTGATAACATATGGACTTTGGATAAAAAGTGCCTGAGAGTTCTCCCTTCTACCCCTCCTTGTTACTTGAATGTGGCCTCAATAGGTTTCCAATCTGTACACTTTCCCTCTGACGTGGGACATGACACCCAGGAAAGGTCCTTCCTGGCATCGAGGGACAAAAGGCTGCTGAAATGAGAAAAACCTGACTCTTGATCAGTGATGATTTCAGAGAAAGATCTTGATCAAAAGGGGAAATGTGAACATTTATAAACAGAAACCTCATTAAATTGGAGTTGGGAGGCCAAAACGGGGACCTCTCATGCTCCATGAACATAGCTGAGCCCAGCAGGAACAAGCAAGACTTCCTCTTCTTGACAGCAAGAAGCTCAGCCAATGAGAGACTGTCACAACTCCCCCAGTGAAAAGCCACTACACCTCAAACTCTTTGTTTATCATAGCCTCCCAACCTCCTGTTCCTTCTGTAAAAGAGTATCTCCTCCCCTTGCTGCTGGGGACTTGCACATGGCTCACCGTGGTTGCAGATCCCAAATTGCAATTCTTTGCGGATCCTGAACAAACCCATTTTTGCTGGAGAAATAACTGGCTTTCTAATTTGTTTAAGGTTAACACAACTGTACATCCTACTACTAGGAAAATAGTAGCCCTCCAGTTAACTGCCACCCTCCTTTAAATGGCAGATGAGGGACAATATAGTTCATGTCCCAAATAGCTTATGAAAGTATTACTTTCAACCATGTTTTTACTAGAAATCTATAGAAATGTAATTTTATATATCTCTTTACATACTTCATAATATTTTATCAACCTAATGATGTCATAGCCTCCTTTACAGTTGAGCACCCACATAAGTAACCCACCTGGCCTACTTCCTAATCCAGTAATATTCCTGTACCTAGTCCACACAAATGCAGAATGGACTTAACAGCTGGTAGGAGTGTGTTTTCAAATTTGAGAAGAAAAATAATATCTTCCATCAAAGGCAGATGTTCCCCTAAACTTACTTTAATTTTGTCAGGAATCTGAAGAAAAGCTAACAGTTAGCCTCTTTTGCTGATTTCAACCAGTAAACGATAGACACGTGAGAAGGTTTCAAAGTCCTAACATGGAAGTATTTAGCTGAACATAAAGTACGGTAGGCAGAATGAAGGAGTGACATTAGGGAGAAACAATCTTGGAAATAACAGAAGTAAACTCAAACATTCTTAGTAGATCGTCAGGTCCAAGTCACTTCCAAAGCAGAGGAATTATTCCCCAAACACAGAAAATTACCTCATGAAAGATACACTCAGGCTTCCTTAGAACAACTACTCCTGTGTTCCTAATCCTTGTACACAGAAATAGCTCCCTTATTATTAACATGAGTCTTATGTTCGTATACTTAAACTTATGAACAAATAAACTATTTACAATCTTCATTGGCAGTCCTTCTCCAGACCAAGATGGTGTGTGCCATGAAGACCTCATTGCAGTGTGAGACAGAAAACGGCCAATGAGGCCATCCTGGCAACAACAACCTCTGTCAAGCAGAAGCACACATTTTCTGGTAAAATAAGGCAACCCAGTATTTCTTTTGGCTCAGCCGGCCTTTCCATTTGCTGCTGTCATGACAAAATTCCCAAGTGTTGGGTTTCCAGCCACAGATGCCTCCTTCAAATGAAGTAGGCCCAAGCAATTGTCTGCTCTGGAAAAAGCCACTACCAATGTCCCACTTCTTCATATTGAGCTCGAGATCATTCTGAATATGGTGCTCTGCCCTCTTCCTGAACACGGGCTTGGTTCAGGAAGAACATTTCCCAAATAAGATTTATTTCCATATGAGGTTGATTAATTGATTGATTGATTGACTGACTGACTAACTTATTTGGGAAGAATTATTTCCCAAATAAGATTTGGGAAAACCAATTCAGGACATATAATAAGACTGGGCTGACAAAATAAAATGCTGGAGATTATGACTCTACATACTTGCTTCCAAAACGAACAAACTCATTAAAAGAAATTACATCATGCAAAAATTTTGTAAAACATATGGGAAGCAAAATGTTAATAAAAATACACATAAAATGTGTGAAAACAAGTATCTAATTTGCCATCAAAATTATACTTCCACGAGAGAAAATAAAAAGGATATAGAAAATGTCAAAATGAAATTTCTGACACCACTTTTTACATATACCCTAAATTGGATCAAATGTAAAGTGGAAAAAAATGTGAAAAACTTCAAATCAATAACATAATGAAGGGAAATGCAGTGCCCTAAATACATAGTAATTTTAAGATGGAAAGAACTTCAGAAATAATCCAAGCATGCTGCCTCACTTTATTGAAAAGAAACTGAAGCCCAGAGCAGTTGAAGGTCTTGCCTAAGGTTATACAGCTAGTTAAGGAGAGAACCAGATAAAGTTCTCCTGCCTCTCAGTCCAGTACTTTCTTCCCACTCCCACTTCAAGTAAGTGATGGCAGAAGATGAGCCTTTAACTTGCAATAGGACAGATTGTGTGTACCTAGGGACCAGTTCTCTGTTATTTTCCTCCCTGCCTCTAGCCTAGCTCAGCTCAGCCAAACCTGAGGAAGAAGAAACAGACTATAGAAGCAAATGAGGTCTGTCTCCTTCTGAAGAGTTGCGGCTGCAACTAAAGATAGAAGAGTAGCAGCCAACATCTTGGATGGCAGTGATGACATGGGGCATGGCTGGGCGGTTGCACAAAAACATACATTGTCTTCCCTTAACTATAGTAAAAATTCAACTTAGTTGATTCACATTACATGTATGAAATATTTGGTAATTATAGTACTTTCTGATCTTTTAAAATGAAAAAAAAAAAGAAAAACTTTACATATTAACACAAAAGGAAACTATCGTAAGCAAATGCAGCACAACCAGACTTGTTTTTTTTGTTTTTTGTTTTTTGTGTGGAAGACTAGCAATGAGCTAACATCCATTGCCAATCCTCCTCTTTTTGCTGAGGAAGACTGGCCCTGGGCTAACATCCATGCCCATCTTCCTCTACTTCCTATGGGACGCCGCCACGGCATGGCTGTCAAGCGGGTGTGTCTGTCCCAGCCGAGATCCGAATCTGCGGAACCCCAGGCTGCCGAAGTGGAGTGCATGAACTTAACCTCTACACCATGAGGCCGGCCCCCTGAGTTTCATTTTTGCAAACTGATAATTATGCATTGAAGCCAAGCATGAGAAATAGGCAGAGGTAAGCACGTGTAGGGCATTTGCATATTTTTAAGACTGCCTGCTATATTTCAGAGTTTGTCACCTGGAATGGAAAGCAGCAGAGTTAGGTCAGAGAATTCCCTATGGACAGCAGCAGTGAACGCTTCCTCCTTCCACAGCCTCCTTGAGCCCGGCAGCGAGGTTCTACACACAAGTGCAGCTGCAGCTGAGAAAGACCAGTCAGAGGGCAGTGCAGATGCCTCCCCAGATGGAGTTGTATTCTTTGCACCATGATTTGTTACCCTCGGGTCACACCGTGCACAACAGAGAAGGAGGAGTAGGGAAGCGCAGCATCCACGTGGCCCGTAGTGCAGGCACTGCATGGCCTAGTGAAGTAAAGGAACATCTTCCACCATTGTATTTTATGACTTATACATAAAGGGGAAGAGACTGTGCTATCCATGATCAGCAAAGCCATGTCAATCATCAAAGGCACAAATAAAATCACAGCAAAAACTTTAAATTTAAATAAAGATGCAACCAACAGCTCAGACACATTGGTTTTCAACTTGATGCTGAAATTTATATTGTGGCCCATGACACTGGCATCAATAAAAACATTATTATTTTTGTTTTTTTTTTTTATTTTAAAGTATTTTGAAAACTTGAGAAGTAATTGCAGGCAATGAACTAAGTGTTTCATAGAAAATCTGCCATGTTTTTTCCCTGTACTCTCACACGCCTTATAGCCATTCTTGTGAATTTCCTCGATAGTTTTTTTTTAAATTCCAGCCCCAAGCAAGGCAAATGGATGTTTGCATTTGTATAGCTTTACAGAATCCTCAACTGGCAGTTGCTTCAACCAAAAGGACATTTAACATTTATTTAACAAGAGGTCCAGAGGGAGGCATTTCTGGGATTGGTCAGCCAGCTCAGCCAGAGCATCGAGGACTCAGGCTCCTTCCATCTTTCACCTCTGCCGTCCGCAGCCTCCTCTGCCTGCTGGCCACCACCTGCTCTTCCCACGATGTCTGCAGCTGCTCCAGGGATCTCGACTGCACTGAAGACAGGGTAACTCAATTAACTTGACATTATAAATATTTTTGGAAAGGTCTCCAGATGACTCTCAGATTTTTCTTCTTATTCTTTACTGAGGAATTAAATAATTAACTGTGGATCTCATTTGCTTGTTCTTTGGGTATCTTAGTATTTGCTTCAATTATGCCTTCTTTTAACTCAGCCACTGAGTCATTAAAATAGGTATTATTTGACCACCACAGGCAGAGCATCATGCTAGGGGCTCTGTTCATTTACTCCACTTATTTAGCTATGAGTTTTGATGTACTTACCACTAGGAAGTAGAATGTCATTGTACTTAAGCGTGGAAGTGCAGGGTCAAACTGTATAGACTGAACCCCTATTCCACTGCTGATAATTGGGTGACCTTGTGAAACCACTCTTAGCCTCAGTCTTTCTATCTGTAAAATGGAGTTAATAATAGTGCATAGCTCATAAGCTGTGTGAAAATTAAATGAGCTAATATATATAAAGTATTCAGCACGGTGACTCCTTGGCAAGCAGATGATATACCTTACAGTATGACTTGCTGTGGTTATTGTAGCTATTGTTGTTGATTTTATCATTATTTTATCTGGGCCACCACAGTATGGTGAGAAAAGTCATCAATCTGTATCTGAATGCCAGATGGGGAAGCTATTTAATATCTCTGAGACCGGATTTCATTATCTGTAAAATGTATACAATACTACTAACTTCAACAGGACCATGAGAGGATTAAACATGATGGTGACTATGCAAATGGCTACCATATACCAGGCATATGTCATGTTTCCTTCCTCTCACTTGCCATTATCAAGTGTGAAATGTAGATGGCTTTCCAAAGATAGCGCTCTCTTTATGGTTGCTTATTCTTCAGAGCACGGTACCAAGTACCGACAAGCATCTGATGTAACTCGTACTCATCACTGAGCCCAGAGGAATAGGGAGCTACTTCCTTTTGAGATAAGAATCTCTGTAAGCACCAGTCTTCCCTGGTGTTACATAGAAACAGAGTAATATGACCCAAGGTGAGTACTAGAGTTTCACATAGAATAACCTGGTTCGCCCTCTTCAGAGGCAAAAGAATATATTTTTCCGCGAGAGAGAGAGGGAGAGAGAGAGAGAGGGAGAGCGAGCAGAATTTCCAGAGCATCGCTGGGTGACCTCTGCCAGAAGCTAGTAACTCTCCGCCCCTTCACTCTCCTACTTCAAACAGTTGAGCTACTTTCTCCCAGTTCCCAACCAGCCCTATGACATTGCTGTCCCAGCATGGCACTTTCAGATTCAAGGACGTATCATGATTCCTTGGGCCATTTAAGTGAAATCAAACAGATGAAGGGGCTGGCCCAGTGGCGTAGTGGTTGGGTTCATGCAATCCGCTTCAGCAGCCCGGCCCGGGGTTCCAGGTTCAGATCCCAAGTGCAGACCTACACACCACTCATTAAGCCATGCTATAGAGGCATCCCACATACAAAGTAGAGGAAGATCGGGACAGATGTTAGCCAGGGACAATAAAAAACGCATGAAGACTTCTTGGTGCTCACATCCTAAACCATGATGTTCAAGAAAAAATCACGTCCACCAACATTTCTTGGGTGACTAATGTGGTGGGTACTGTGCTGGCTACTGGGCGTGCCGTAATACCTAGGATACAGACGGGGATAGTCGTGGTAAAGGAAATGAAGTGATCAAGAAACAGAAGGAAGGGGGGCCGCCCGGTGGCACAGCGGTCGAGTCCGCGCTTGGCAGCCCAGGGTTCGCAAGTTCGGATCCCAAGCGCCCACCAACGCACTGCCTGTCAGCCATGCCGTGGCGGCGTCCCATATAAAGTGGAGGAAGATGGGCACGGATGTTAGCCCAGGGCCAGTCTTACTCAGCAAAAAGAGGAGGATTAGCAACGGATGTTAGCTCAGGGCTGGTCTTCCTCACAAAAAAAAAAAAAGAAACAGAAGGAAGTGAATACCGTATCAAACTTGAAGATGACTTGTACTTGGGGATGTGAAGGAGAAAGATTCTAGGAAAATTTCTCAATTTTTGGCTTGGGTGACAGGGTAGGTAGTGATATGATTCACTAACATAAGGAGAACAAAATGAATAGATGTCTGGGTTTTGTTCTTTCCTTTGGAGGAGGTGGGAATGGAAAGATAATATCTTTGCTTTGGTATAGCTGAATATACAATTCTGAAACTCAGGGGAAACAACCGGCACTGTTTGTTGCAGAGCCATACTACCATATGTATGGGACATAGAGCAATGGGAATAGATGAGAGCAGCCCGGGAGACCTTGCCCCTTCTTCCTTGCCTTCCATTGTTATGCATAACAGGAATGTTAAGACAGAGGGTAATCTTCAGACATTTCTCCCTGTCCACAGCACTTGACTGTCATTAATGCAACATGTATGGTTGCTAAGAATGAAGTGGTCTTTTTGAGCGCTCTTATCCCAACTCTGTGTACTATTTATTTCCCATTTTGTCTCACAAATGAATGGAAGTATCATTTCAATACTATATACCATGCGCTTGGCAAGTAAGTATTTTAAGGCCTAAATTGATTGATTCCTGATAAGGGGAGATCTTCCCTCAACATTTCTGAAGATTCTTCTTTATCACATCTAAAATCCCCACCAGTGGTGGATCAATGGACCAATCTAGCAAACTGAGAAGGAACTAGGTCAAAAGTTTAGTACTATTCCTTCTGGGTAGAGGGATTATGAGTGATATTTTCCCCTAATCTTTTTTCTACTTTTCTAAATTTTTTTAAATACCCATTAAAAATATTCACTGCTTTAATAATCAGTAAAAAAAATCTTTAGTGAAGTCAGTCTGACAAAATCTTCCAGATGAGCCGAAGGCTCTGGTGTAGTCAATTGAAAGGGGGTTTCTCAGAAATCACAGTGGGATACAGTCAGCTCAGAATTACTGGATGGATGAAGAAGACTGAAGCAGGCAACATCATCAACCAGCAAGTGCTCTCAAGGCCCTGTTTTTGTCTTTTGAAAAATAGTGTAGACCTCCCAGAAGAGCTTGTAACAAACACAACCTTCAAAAACAGGAATTATTCATTTAATGATTTCTACAGGCAGCAAAAGTGAGTCTATCCTCTGCAGAAGTAATTTTCTGGAAGGCAAGTTAAATTTATGACGTTATTTTTGTTTTGTAAGCCAGGAACTTTGAGTCTATCTAGAAGGTACAGGCTAAGGACCACTTTGCATCCAGAAGAAACTGAAGGGCAACGTCAATGCCCTTCCAGTGCAGAGTTCTTTGTTTTTGTTTTCAAGCACATACAGTCACATTACATCATAGGAATGGAACGGCTTGATAATGGTTGTTTGGACTCTTCTGCCATGCATTACCCACAGTGCAAAGCAAAAGCAAAATGAGTTGCTATTCTACGGGCTTTCTCAGAACTATTAAAAAAAAATGATTGCCCTTTTGTTCAAGCTTTTTTTCTTTTGAGACACAGCACAACATCAGTTTTCAAGTTAAAATGAAGTGTGACACTTCAGTAAAAAGAAAGCTATGGAAATCCAATACTGAACTCATAGTACGCAACAGAGTAAGCAGCCTACAGATGGAAGGAAAATAATAAACTCTTTTGCTTATATTTGCCAAAAAGAAAATGAAATCAAAACCATCGAGCACTTGCATACCACATCTAGTATTTAATACAATATTTACACATAGCAATAGAATAAGTAGAAACATAATTTGGAGCACCACTGAGGATTATGTAAAACAGCGCATTTCCACCCCCGCATCAGATGGCCTAATCCACCACGTTTGCCGTCACATAAACCAGGATGTGCTTTTGTTCTGACAACCAACAAGCTCCTAACAAGTATCTTCAGTTCCTAGGAAGATTTTGTTCAAATATCAGACATGGTTGCTGAAAATTAGCTATTATAAAGAAGAGTGAGCTCAGTTTTTCTCTGTGAAGTGACCCATCATAAATGCGAGAAGGTGTCTTGATTCTTTCCATTTATGGGGAATGAATTATAATTAAGGAAGCATTCCCTTCATCAGACACATTTCTTCATGCTTCCTAAACGGCATTAGGAGAGCCATGCGGCACTGTCTGCAGAAACCTCTGTGGACACACCGTGTCCAGTCCTGTGTTCGCAGTCCTGGTTGTGTGTTTAACCACAAATTTATCCAGAGGCCTATGTGTTTTCTGTTCTTTTTCCAAGACGTACTTACAGGCTTATTTGGAATCATTTCAAGCCCTGAGAAGGGCAGTTAAATTTAAGTGGGAAGGTTTGGAGAAACCTGGAAGAAGAAATCATGAAAGAAAATTAGAAGCTATTTTTAGGAAGAGGTTGCTTGAAAAAAGGGATACCTTGCCAGTGGTGAAGGTTTCACCACATTGTGAGCATACTGAACACCACTGAATTATGTGCTTTAATGGTTAAAATGGCATTTTATGTTATGTGGATTTTACCACAATAAAAAAAAATTAGCGCAAGTAAAAGAAAAAAAGCCCTTTACCACAGTCTCATGGCATCTCAGAATTATAAATAAACTTCAGTGTTGTCTAGGCAAGTGTTTTTTAAGCTTTTAGGCTGCTGGCAGCAACTATTTTGTGGGTCATGAGACCAGCATTTTTTACTAAAATAATAAAATAGCAGAGAAAACATCGAATGTCACATACAGTAAGGGCAAGTTCAGTGTAGTAAAACCATGCTTCAGTTGTGTGTGCGCATGTGTGTTTATGTATTGAGTGGTGATATAAAATGTATTTCTCACTACATGTGATAGTTTAAAAGTTAAAGTTTATCTAGTCTGGTCCAACTTTCCATCCTATGCCAGTATCCCTTCCACAAAATTTCTGACCCTTACATTAAAGGGCAAAGGTGGAAATTTTAAATTTCAAAGTGGTAAAAACACGAATGGAAGTAGATCTAACTAATAAAATCAGATACAGACAAGTACCAAGATTACAGGTATGTCCAATTTTGAAACAACTCCAGCATAAAATTGTAGAACTGATGTCTCCTAGTAGACAGCCTCTGTGACCTATCATTTACAAAAATGACTCAGGTGTGACCCTGAAAACTGCAGGACAGTTCATTTCCACGCCAAGGAACACAGCAGGATAGAAATGAAGGCATGAGCCTTTGAACGTTGGAGCAAGCAAAACCTTGTAGGGGAAAGGCAAATGGCATTCTACAAAAACTATTTCCAAGTAATCTGTAAATACGTGACAAATATTCTGGAGTTCTTAAAGGAAATATAAAGGTAGTAGGACAGTATAAAGCCACTAGAAGTGATTTATCTAGATTTATATGAGATCCAACCGAAAAGTATAGGGAAAATTTCTGTCTCTGCAGAATTGGAAAATAAAATTATTTGCCCTAGCTAAATAGCACAAAGGAAAACAAGAATAAGATAAAATAGGCACTTCTTTGCATAAAGGATTATAGTGAATTTCTCCTAACAATCTTAGGTAAAAATTTTAAAAATAATAAACAAGATAAGAGGAGAAAGAAGAGTTACTAATAATTTCCATATTTACACATGGTACTGAGTTCCTTCAGATGGTGCAACAGCCACTGAGGAACTCACTGGGTACACAAATGCACTGAGCAGACACAGGTGACACTGAGAGTGGGCAAGATAAAGTGGTTCATTTGAGAAAAAACTGCTAAATTCTACTTACAATGATGATAGGATCTAACTACTTAGCTATGTTTCCTGTGAAAAAATACAGTAAATCATATCTTTTGTTTCCCTGAAGGAATTTACAGCAAAGGTCTTGTAGAGAAAATAATTCATAAACGGTTGGAAATCAACAGCTCAGATACTGTAAACCAAACAAAAGGCATTCTAGCCTCATGCAAAATCATGGTGAACATAAATCTAGACTATTATATTGCAGTTCTGGTCACAGGGACCTAAGAAACATATAATGTAGTTTGAGAAAGTCCAAGGAGTTGGACTTTAATTAATTAAAATTTGATACAATTTTAACAAATATTTTCAAAAAATGGGTCAAGTATGGTGTTATCTTCATCTCCAGTACCACCAAATATTGAGCACCCGGGTACGGTTAGCCTCTCCAGTGAAAGTCAAAGTTTTCTTAGCCTCAAATTCCTAGTGGTCTGTTGTAGTCACCAGGACATCTCAGCCAGCAATGAGTCACTGTCCTCCAGGACTCACCTCTTCATAGACAAGAGGTATCAACACATATAGCCCTTCTTCTTGAACTTCTGATATCCACCAGACTTAATATGCACTCCTGGCAGAGAAAACAGGGACCGTATTCCTCGTCTAAGTCACTCATCAATGAGCTATCCTGGAAGACATGACAAAGGAGAAACTGCAACACATCCTACAATGACGTTTACCCTACACACAGCGCGGTACCAATAAGAACTCTGTGATAATATTGACTTAATATTTTCTGTTTCCAGAAATGCTGAAAATAAAAATCCAAAACCAAAGACACTTATACAAAATTACCTTTTCTCAAATATTGAAAACAGTTTCCAGGGCAGCACTATAAACCTTTCACAACTCTCCGACAGGGGAGGCATTTATGGCTTCAGAAGCCTTGCAGTGAAGAGGCTGAGACAAACTGCACTTGAAAGCCATTGAGAAGTCACCATGTCCCTTGCTTAGAAAAAAGGACTTGGGGAAAAAGGAAATGCTATCACCTTCTGAAAATTAAACTCATAAAGTTTTTAAAATGAAAAAACTGGCTACCTAAAGAAGTAACCAAAATGGCTTTAAATGAGGCATTAGAATACTTAAAATTCCAATTCAAATGATTTAGAGACGCAAAATTGAAATGTCATTGTACCTGGGAAAGATGAAATCGACATTATTATCCCATCCTACAGGACAAATCTAACCTATAATCTTGATTCTTATGAAAAACTATTTTATAATAGATGGATAACAAACATGGAGTCTATTTAAAAGAAAAAAATACAAAAATACAGCAAATGTTTTTCCAGTAAAATCTAAGAGGCAGAATATTTGCATCTGTCTATAATGGATAAATAGGCCCAGACTTACCCTCCAGCTGTAAACAAACTATAAAACTCAACAAAACATGTGAAAAGAGAAAAAAAAAACCTATTCTCAGACATTAGAAGACAGCAAAAGACTGAGATCCCTCAAAGAAGAGAAACAAATAAGGTGAATCCTAAAATCCTCTCAACTTTTGTCTGGAAACACATTCTAAATAAAAGTGCAAGAAGGGCAAGCACAGAGGTCTCACTGAGTTGAGGAAGCAGAGACTGCAGTTCAGGAGGGGCTGCAGAGGCAACTGGAAGTTGCAGGAAAGAGTTTCATGGAGGAGTGAGCAACAGAGAAGAAGCTTCCATAAATCTGCAGGGGGTCGTGTCAAGGCTTTGCTGAACACTAGCCTGTGCATGCCCGAGTGAAATTCCCCACAGTGAGTTGTGTGACTCCCAGAGCTCACACGGGGGGAATGTATTGGAGCTACAGCCCACAAGAGTGGAGAGTCTTTCTTGATCTTCCAGGGAAATCAGTAGACATTCAAGGGGGATCGACCATTAGTGGTACAGCTAAGCTATCCCTAGATTAAATCTACTCAAGGCCTACTTAACAAAGTTTCAAAGCAAGTATTGAAATGATCGAGTTAAGTTGCAAATAGCTTAACTGCTTGCCAGAGCAAAGCCCAACACTCTTTAAAGAAAGACAAGAAGATCTGGACACTTAATAATGATGTAACATTAATAGTGTCCAGCATCCAATCAAAAATCCTAAATATGCCAAGAACCAGGCAAATGTGACCCATAAATCAGGAGAAGATTCAGTCAATAAAAACAGACTCAAAAATTACATAAAAATTTAGCAGACAAGAACTTGAAAAAAGAAAACTATTATAAATATGCTCTGTACACTTAAGGATCTGAAGGAAAACATAAAATAGTGATTTAAAAAACCAAAAGATTGGGGTCGGCCCTGTGGCGTAGTGGTCAAGTTTGTGCACTCCACTTTGGTGGCCTGGGGTTCGCAGGTTCGGATCCTGGAGGCAGACCTACGCACAGTTTATCAAGCCATGCTGTGGCAGGCATCCCACATATAAAGTAGAGGAAGGTGGGCACAGATGTTAGCCCAGGGCCAATCTTCCCCAGCAAAAAGAGGAGGATTGGCAACAGATGTTATCTCAGGGCTGGTCTTCCTCACACACAACAAAAAGATATAAAAACAAACAAAATGGAAATTCTAGAGATGAAAATTACAATCTGACATGACAGTTTCACTGGATGAGTTTAAAAGCAGATTAGACACTGCAGAAGAAAAGCTCAGTGAACTCCAAGTTATAGCAACAGAAATAATCAAAAGAGATGCACAAAGAGGAAAAATTGGTAAAAAACTGAACAGAGACACAGTGACCTGTTAAACAAGGAAATATATATGGGTCAAAATTTTTCCAAATTTGATGAGAACTATAACCCTAGAGATCTAAGACACTCAACAAACCCCCAAAAAGATAAATATAAAGATAACCCAAACAAGATACATTATAGTCAAATTACTAGAGACCAGTCACAAAGAAAAAACTCTTAAAAGCAGCTATGAAGAAAAGAGGTACTTTACATACAAAGATAGGAATGGTCAAGGAATCTTTGTCAGCAACATTTTAAGCTAGAAGACAGTGGAGCTGCATCTCTAAAGGCATGCCAACTGGAAAAGAAGAAGTAAAGCAGGGTTTATTCTCAGGCAGCATGATTAAGTATATAGAAAATCCTAATGAATCTACAAAACACTGTTAGAACTAATAAGTGAGCTAATAAAGGTTGCAGGATACATGGTACATGTGTAAAAATCAACTGTATTTCTGTTAATTATCAACAAACAATTAGAAAATGAAACTTTCTAAATTCCATTTTTCAGAAAATAATTAAATATGGTAAGTTGATAAAATAAGTGCAAGATCTATAAAGTAAAAACTACCTAGTATTGATGATAGAATTTAAAGAAGATCTATAGAAATATATGCATGGACTAGAACACCCAATATTGTTAAGATAGAAAATCTTTTCTAATTAATGTATAGATTCAATGTAATCCCAATCAAAATCTTATTAGGCTTTTTGGAGAAATTAATGAGCTGACTCTAAAATGCATATGGAAATCCAAAGGACAAATCTGAAAAAACAATTGTAAGACTTCTACCAGATTTTGAAACTTACTATGAGGCCACAGTAATAAGACAATGTGGTATTGACGGACATATCGATGGAACAGACTGGAGTCCAGAAACAGACACATCCTTGCAGGGTCAACTGATTTTTTATGAATGTGTCAAGGTAATTCAATGGGCAAAGAATAGATTTTACAACACATAGTGCTAAAACAACTGGATAGCAATTTGTAAAAAACAAAATTCAGACTTTATCTCACACCATAGATAAAAGTAACTTAAAACTTATCATTGACTTGAACATGAAATCCAAAACTACAAAGTTTTTACAAGAAAACAGGAGAAAATCTTTGGGATGGCAAAGTTTCCAGGAATAGGTCAACATAAAACACCTATCAAAAAGTAAAATATGATAAATTGGAGTGATTGCAATTTAAAAATTCCACACTTCCAAAGAAACCATTAAGGAAATAAAAATAAAGGCACAGAGTAAGAGAAAATATTTGCGATGCATAGATATTAAGGCATAGATAACTGGGTGGAATCCATTCTGAAAGTAAATGTAAACTGAAATAAAGCTGTAACGTAGCTATGTAATCAAATATTTTTATCTGTATAAGTATTTATCTATACATATATGTTCTATTTATGAGAACTCACAGATTGCATTGCAAATAGATTGGAATTTTGGAATTTACTGGCTCTGCAATTAATACGAAAATGGTCAAATAATTTTTAAAAGGTTAATTATGAGCTGATATCATTTTGTTTAGGTTCTGACATGATAAAATATGCTTCTTCTGAATGAAAGTGTTCTAGTGCCAATTCCAATGTGGGGGATGGGGGTGGTTCCCCATATGCAAACAATGCTCTGGACAGCAGCTGGGTGTCCTACAATTCAACTCAATTCCAATACTGTCTACCCGGAGACAGCAACAGATGCCACGAGGCAAGGGCTCAGTCCCACAAAACCGCCCTCCATTCAAGACACCAATGGCAAGCCCAGGTTGTCACCTGTGCTTCTGACCAACCAGCTACAAACTGGAGGTTCCAAGGACCCCCTCCAACTCGGGATGCCAGTCTCAAGTCTAGGCTGTTACCTGTACGTCTGACTGAAGGGCTATAAGTCAAGGGTTCCTATCACCCTCCCTCGGGTTCAGTTAATATACTAAAGAGGCTCACAAAACCCATTTACTCACTAGGTTACTGATTAATTACAAAGGATATTAAAGGATATGAACCAACAGCCAGATGAAGAGATACATAGGGCGAGGTCCCGAACAAAGAAGCTTCTGTCCTCATGGAGTTTGGGGCCCAGTGTGGTGGCACGTGGAAGCATTCTGGTCCCCCAACCTGGAAGCTCTCTGAACCCCCTCCTTTTGGGTTTTTATGGAGCTCCATTACACAGACACGATTGATGAAATCATTGGCCATTGGTGACTGATTCAACTTGCAGCCCCTCTTTCCTCCCCAGAGGTGGGAGAGGTGTCCAAAAGTCACCTTATTAACATAGCAAAAGACACCTTATCACTCTCATTACAGGAAATCCCTGTGCCAGAAATGTGGATGAAGACCAAATACATATTTCTTATCATAAATCACAAGAGGACACTGCGTGTGCTTGATTGATACACCTAAGAGTTCTCAGAAAAAGCAAATTACAAAACTTTACATCTAAACATTCTAAAAAAAAAACCTAGTATTTTTTCCATGTAAAGCACATCTTATTTATGTATATCTTATAGCTTTATTTTCTATCTTTTAATTTTTGGCTGAGGAAATATTTATGGGCTGTATTCACCCTAGCAAATAAAATGCAAAGAGACATCATAGTGAGGTGTTTTCCAAACTGAAGAATTATTTCCTTATCTTTAATCCAGATCTCCAGTTTAGAGGCAGAATTAGCTAGGCGTGAAGGTTCACTAAGAGGCTTTTTGACTACCTATCTTCAAGTTGTATTCACTACATCAGTAATTCTTTTTTAAAAATATTTTTGCCAAGGAAGATTCACCCTGAGCTAACATCTGTGCCCATCTTCCTCTATTTTTGTACGTCGGTTGCTGCCACAGCATGGCTGCTGCTGAGTGGTGTAGGTCCACACCTGGGAACCAAACCTGGGTCACCGAAGCAGGGTGCACTGAACTTAACCACTAGGCCATGGGGCTGGCCCCTCATTAATTCTTTTATTTTACATTTACTGAGAATGTACAGTGTGGCAGACACTGTGCACACCGACAGTGGTGTAAAGATAAAGCAGGACTGGTCATACCAAAGAGCCCATGAGAGACACACTTAAAGGGACAGATTCTGCCCCTGCTCACTGGAATGCTGTCTCCAATATTTTAATACTGGCAAGAAACTACTCAAAAGGTTATAGTAACTCATGCATATTCTCTTTCCTCTGTGATTTAATTCAAACTCAATACACAGGTACCCATTTGAAAAGAACTAAAATTATCCATGGAAATGGTATGAATTACTTGATGATAAATGAGAAGCAGAAAAATTTGTTTTAAGTTATTTTCTGATGCAACTCATCCACGAGAATGAGGATCTTGTTTTATAGGTTTTGATAAACACTTAGTTTACTTGACCACTCCATAAATATTAATGTTACAGTATGTGCTTTTCTATCCATCATGAGTGGGAATATATTAGATGAATTAGATTGTTGCTTCCTTTTTGCATGCATATCACCTCACAATTTTGTCTTAACCACCTGTGGGTGACCTATCTTTTAACCAGAAATAAAATAATAATAAAAAAGCAGCAATAATAAAGCAATAGCTCACTTTAGCAGCCAAGGAAAATATCTGTACTGAAGACAGAAACATTAGTCTCCATTCACATGCAAAGATGGCTAAAATCAAATTCAGATATTAATCATTGTTCCAGGATGTCTCAGAATGCCATGACCCACGGCTGTCAAAAATCACCACTACAATAAAAATACCAGAAATTGTAGGTGGGGGTGGGGATGCGTTCCCAAGGTAATTTGGCAAATATATGAAAGGACTGAAAAAGTAGAACTAAAGTATGCATATAAAAACTAAGCCAAAACATACCAATTGAATTATCTTTTATTTGTAAAGCACTTAAACCAATTGTTCTTTCTTTTAAAGTGAGAAGGAAACGTTGATAATTGAAAGGGCATAAGATACTTATACTTCTTGGATGGACTTATGCCAAAAAGAATGAAATCTTCAAACAGTTTTAAAATGCAAAGTGGTCAAGAGGACTTTTAGAAGGTCAGTTGGTGAATCCTGAGGGTCCCTTCCTCCTTTTCAAAATGTCACATAACAGAGAACCATTCTTAGAAACTTCACAGAATGATGTTCTTTGGACACACCTGAAGACATTTCAGAGGTGATACTGTTATGATTCTTTTACAGACAGATGAGAAACCAAAGCAATTTATTCTAATTTCAAGTATGGTTACATAATAAAAACATAATCTGACATCTGCACATTTCAAAACATTACATATTTGGTTTGTTTCCCCTTGGGAAAAAAAATCTCCCTCTGAAACGCTCTTTCTTTCATGCTCACATCTCTGTACTTCCTCGCTTCTTACCCCCAGCACACCTTCCTCCTTGCCCTCTATGGGGAATGTCTTGTTCCAAAATGCCTTAGTGCAAAATATAATCATCATCTGGTTCATTACAACTTAAAAGGAAGAGAGAAAATCCCTTGTTTTACAAATGTTTTTCCAGGATCATTTTTCTGCAAATATGGGTTCTTTTGGTAGCCTTAAACTTTAATAGCTAACACTTACCAAAAGTTTCTATGGACCAGGCATTTTTCTAATATTTTAGCATATAACAATTTATTTAATTTTCACAACAACCCTGGGAGGTATTATTATCGTCCCATCCTAAAAATGAGGAAACTGAGGCACAGAGAAGTTAAGTGAATTACTCAAGGTAAGTGGTAGAGCTGGAATGTGAACACTGGCCTTCTGACTCCCGTCAGTGTGCTTGGTTAATGTACTTCTAACAACAAAGAAATCTGAGAAATACGAGTTGTTATAGAAAAATGAATCATCTTATCTGTATAAGATGTGTATTGGTCACGGTTCTCCAGAGAAACAGAACCAATAGGACATGTACAGATACACAGATAGGAGGATATTTGTTACAGGAATTGGCTCACATGGATATGAAGCCAAGAGGTCCCAGGATCTGCCGAGTTGATGGTGTAAGTCCCAGTCTAAGTCTGAAGGCCTGAGAACCAGGAGCTCCAGGACAGGAGAAGCTGGATGCCCCAGCTCCAGAAGAGAGAGGATTTGCCCTTGCTGTACATTTTTGTTCTATTCAGGCCCACAGTGGATGGGAAGATGCCCGCCCATGCTTAAAAGTTAAAACAAGTTTAAAAAGTTAAAATAAAAAGAGAAATAGTCATATCTGCGTCTCAGACCCCAGCTTATCACCTCCATTTGGACCTCCTTATGTCAGCTGTCTTCCAGGCAGTTAACTTAGAGCAAACTCCTATGGATTACTTTAGTAAATTCCAAGGTGTCATGAGAGGGGTGGAATAGGAAAAAGATAGGATGTGGGTGCATGTTTTGGCACTTAAGCATGTAAGTGGAAGTGGTAGCAACTGGCAAAGCAATTGTGATTTTCCATGAGTGTCCAAGAACACTAGGTACATTTTTTAGGACTGTGATAAATGGAATCAAGCTGAGAATAAGCAAATAATTCATGGATTATTTCTTTTTTGATCTATTTGTTCATTCAACAGGTATTTACAGGTTATCTATTCATGCACTAAGTACTATGCTAAGCACTGATCCTTTAGGAGACACAGGCTTTATTACAAGAGATAGACTTTAATCTAAGGGACACACAACTTACTCTGATGAAATATGACTAGTAAAATGTTAATTTTTCTGTCTATTGGACCTATTTAGGAGGTTCTGCTATACAGAAGTTGAATTTATCATTCTTTTTCATTTATGGTTTTATATTTTGTGTATTTAGAAAAGATTACAAAATCATTCACCCGTTACTATGGGTTCTTGAACGACTTGTTTTGGGAAACTGTATAAAAACCTCAATGACACATTAATAATTAATAAATAACATAATAATAGTTTTACCATCTACTGTTTACCTACTGCAGTATCTCTCATATCTATAAATACAAGGAGGTGATGATAGTCCCATTTTATAGGTGATGAAATTGAGGCTCAGAGAAATTATACTACTCTTTTTAGTAGGAAAGAAAGCCACAGAGCTCTGAGGTGGTGATTCTCAAACTTGCGTGAGCATCACAAACACCTTGATAAACACACACATTGCTGGGTCCCATCCCCAGAGTTCCAGATTCAGTACGTCTTGGGTGGGGTGTGAGAATCTGCATTTCTAGCAGTTTCCCAGGTGAAATGCCAATGGTTTTAACAAAATGCTATGAAGACACAAAGGAGAAAGTCTTCCTTCCCAAAGTTAGGAAAAGGGAAATAGGACCTACAGAAGTGGTGATGGTGGAGCTGGACTTCTAAAAGATGGTTAGGCATTCACCTAGCAGGCGGAGATGCCTGAGGCAGGCCTGCAGGAGCAGAACCAGAGGGACAAGAACTTGCACATTGTTCAGGAACTGACTAGGAGGGGACATGAGGGAATTTTCTCAGATGATGACATTATTCTACACATTTCTTCCCTTGAGATGGGAGGCAGAAGAAAATGATGAGCAAAGACAAAAAATAAAATTAGAGAACAGGGAGGGGGATGTCGAGGCAATTCATACCTGATAAAATCCAAGTTGCCTATCTGAATGGCCAAGTTCAAGAAAGATGTGGTTTAGAACAATTCTAAGTATCTTCTCATTTCTGGGTTTCTCTAAACATCATTATCTGGTACTCCATACAAGACACTTCCTTTTCCACATCTGTTTCTACATCTTCCCCTCATCGACTGCACTCTCCTTACTTCTGTTAAGACTCTTCCTCATTCTCATGTAATCTTCACTCACTTTGTAGGATGAATCTCAGGAACACCCTTTGCATGGTGGTTGGATTATATACACACTCTTAACCTTACACTGATCCACAGTGCTTGTTTATATTAATGTTCACACTTGTTTCATACTAGCACTTTTTAAAAAGGAATCTGTACCGGTTGTTAAAAATTGATGTTTATTAGTAGAGACGATTAAATTTCAAGAGCTGTCACAATCTAATGCTGTGGTCTTTGTGGTTGTTTTAGAGTGCAGTATAAGCACATTGCACAATACAAAACCCAGCTGCTTGTCTTCCCCGTGCAATGAAGTATAGTTCTTTGGGAAGCCGGATATCTGGTTATTAGTATACATCCATGCTCCAGTTCCACGCTCTCAAATAAAGTCTTTGTCTGGCAGATGTTGTGCAGTCTCCTCCAGACCATAACCACATCTGGCACACAAAGAAGGTCATTGTCAACATTCCAAAGGAGCCATTATATTTGCCCCAAATATTCTCTCATATCATCATAGTCCCACTTGAGGCAAAAGTGGAGATATTTCTTAGTACAGAAAATATTTCCAGGGTACTATTTCTTTGCTGAAAGGAGAAGAGAATCACTGGAGTTCCCAGTAGTCATGCTCATTGCTTACTTGAGTAAATATCAGTGTGACTTTGAGCAAGTTATTAACCTCTCTGTGCCTCAGTTTCTGTATCTATAAGATGAGGATAGAAATAGTACCCACATCGTATGATTGTTAGGAATATTCAATCAGTTAATATATGTAAAGCACAGAGCAGTGACTGGATCTCCATGTGACATCTCCATTTCTTCCTCCATTTGTTGAACTCTATTGTTACAAAAAAAGTTGCAGTAAATATATTTAGTCCATTGTTTTCCAAAATTAGAAAGAAAATTGCTAAGGACTGTAGAACATTTGTATTGCACCAATCTGGGTGTGTTTTTACAAGGTTAAGAAACAACTTGCACTTGTACAGGATGTACATTTGTTTCCATTTTGGTTTGCTGGCCTGCTGGGCATGTTGGATTTGAGGGTGGTCAAAAAAAATGGTCCCTGGGGTTTACAATTATGAAAAATGAGGAAGTTTTACACAAAGAGTTAGGAAGACAATTTTGGAAGTGAAAATTATTTACTTTGTAAATTCAGACCAGTAACGTGAAAGCAATTGTATTCTGGATGTATCTAGGATTTCCTTCTACTTGATTTTTCTTTAAATCTTGCCAAGATTTCTCTCCTCCACATTTATAGAACCTTAAGTACATAAATATGGCTATGGAATAATTTTGTGTGACCAAAACCAAGATAATTTTATTAAAATATGCTTATTGGTGGTGGTGAAACTATTCTGTATGATGCTGTCATGGTGGATACATGACATTATGCATTTGTCAAAACCAACAGAACTTCACAGCACAAAAAGTGAACTTTAACATATGCAAATAAAAAATAATCTAGGAAGTCATGGGATCCCAGGAAGGAATGATGACTGTGAAAGAAGACCTAATTGTATTACAAATACATGGTGAAAAAAGAACTCATTGAAATGGTTGGGGGATTTGCATGTACCGAAGTAACTTTGGGAATGGATGGAATCTGTAAAACTTAAAGCAAAATGAATTGCACATAAGCACTGTATCCTAGTTGTTAAGTTGTTTTCTGTGGGAGTATGGGTTAACAAGTCTTATACTACTCTACATGTGTCCTGGAATTGAACAATTAGGTATATGGATGGTGGAGGGTAACAGCCAGGTTTCTCACTGTTGGAGTGGGAATTTACAGATAAGCAAGGTGAAAAGTTTTGAATGATCCATGTGTAATGGACTGAAATTCGAGATATCAATAAGAACTCATGTTTAGCATAATATAGATGCAGATGATAGTATATAAAGTATTTATAGGGATGTGTATATAGATGGGTTAGTATATACACATATATTTCTTTGCTCTGTTAGACAAGAAGGCTGAGAGAAACGATACCTCAGAGGCAAAGAGTATGCACAGAATCCAGATCTTGGTTTCTAATACCACTCTCCAGTGAAAGGAGTCAGGGCTCCTTGGATAAATGGCTGATTCCAGGACTGGGGCAGGAAATAAACAAGATGAGCCTGGAACATCTTGTAGTGCCAGAAGGTAAGAAAGGGCTTCAAAAAAGAAAGAAAGAAAAAGAATAACACTGATGAGGGTATGTCAAAGAGGCATAGGAGCCAAACGAAAGAGATCCCAGTGGCCAAAGCTGGAACAACTTAGCAGCATGAAGAAGTGTTGGATAATTACCCAAAATATGAAATAAATATCCATAACTCCATAGTTACATAAATGAATGATTGAATAAATAAGTATATAGGGGATAAGAAGAATTCGCCCATGCAGAAAAATTCCAAAGAAGTTATATAGACACTCTACCCTTAAGAAGGAAAATATAACTCCCCACTCCTGAAGTGTAGACTGTGTTAGTGACTTCCTCCCAAGTGCTGTATGAAAAAGGGGAGAAAAAGTAGGAAGGTTACAGTGAAGAAACTTGACCCACACGACTTCAGTCAGGTGATGAAGGGCAACATCAATGATCATTGTTGACAGCATACGCCCTTAATACAATGTGATAAGAATACCATCTTACCTTTGTGGTCATCCTCCCCAAAACACATAACTACTGTCAAATCCTGAGAAAAAAAACAGTAGACAAATTCCAATAGAGGGGCAGCCTAGAAAATACCGAACCAGTACTCCTGAAAACTGTCAAGATCATCAAAAGCAAAGTCTGAGAGACTGTCAGAGCCAAAAGGAGTCTGAGGATAAATGATGAGTTCATGTGATGAGGTGTCCTGGCTGGAATCCTGAAACAGGAAAAGGACATTATTTAAAAACTAAGGAAACCTGAATAAAGTATGGACTTCAGTTAACAATGTGTCAGTATTGCTTCATTACTTGTAACAAATGTACCACACGGATGTGAATAATGCTAACGTGAATAATAGGAAAAATTTGGTTCAGGGTGTATGGAAACTATCTGTACTACCTTCTAAATTTTTCTGGAAATCTAAAATTGTTCTAAAGAATAAGTCTATTTTAAAAGATGTGTTCATTGCTCCTAGCAAATGTGATGAGATGGAGAGTTCTATGATGTCTGGGATATTCCCTGCATTAGTTTAGTGGCTGAACACATCCTAGAATAATGGATTGTACCAGCTTTGCAGTGACTGATCCGGCTGACATGATTTCAAGAATGTCATAGGATGGTACCACAAAGTTTTTGGTTACTTTACACACTTGAGGGAAATGGAGACAAGTAACACAGCCTTAATACAGTGTTATCTGCAATGCCGTGACAGATGCAGAATCTGGGAGCAGTAAGCAGCATTTCTGATCACTGATGTCATGCAGGAACTTCTTAACTTCAGGTTTGTTTTCTAAAAGAAAGCCTCTGAAATTGCTTGAGTTCCAGGCCATACGACACCCAGAGACACATCTACTAATCTCATAACTGAAAGAAGGAATATCATAGATATCTAAAACCCACAAATAATTTTAAGTCATAATTCAATCAAATAATTTCAACACTTACCACCAAGTAGACAGCTGTAGTAGAACTGATAAAAATTAGCAAATGAAGCCATTTTTTAAACCTTCTATTCCCCCATATGTTCTCCTAGAGAAGGAATTAAGGAAGAGTGATACAGCCAAATGTAAGGGAGCCAGAAATGGGCTTTTTGTGAAGTTGATTATCAGCCACTATGTATGAAAATTAACTAACAATTAATACCATGTTAAACATGATATTTGAGTATCATTAAATCATAATAATGTAAGAGAATTCTTATTGATCTCTATCAACATGATCCTCTAAGCTAGGTTAGACTACAATAGTCCCATTGAGTCCTTCAGTGGTTGAAAGCTGTTTTTAGAGAATGTTTCCCTTGTTTTATAGAAACAAGGGAAAAATGTTGACCCTCTAATCCATCCCAGGGCATATCATCCTATCTTACTAGTACAATACATAAAGCAGAAAGGCTGCTTTCATGAAAATCCTTCCCCTTCCTCAAGGCCTGCTTCATCAAGTGCTGACTCTGAGTCAGACACTGTAATAGATGCTGGGGGTACACAGCCAACCAAGAGCCCCTGTCCTAAAACATCTCACAGTCTGGTGGGCGAGGCAGACATGACAGTTAACTCTTATACATGATAATAAAACAATATGGAAACACAGCGGGACAGAGTACTCTCATGAAACAAGAAAGCAAATCACTTAACTGATTGGCAGTGGCCACAGGAAGGCTTATTAGAATTGGTGACTCCTGAGAAAAATGAGGGGATTTTGAGTAAAGTCATACTACAAACAATTTGGTGTTGCTGAGCATAAATTTTGGTGTAATGGTTGTTAAGAGTTGAGGCTGGAGAGTTAGACAAGGACAAGATCTTGGGGAAACAACACAGAATGTGAAGGAATGGGACTGTATCCCACAGATAGTAAGTTACTGAGCAATTTCAAAAAGGGACATACATGGTTATACCTGCATTTTAACTAGATCAGTCTGATGGCTACATGTCCTACGAGTCAAGGAGTCAAAGATCAGACACAGGAAGGTCAATGAGGAGACTGTTGTATCCGGTGAGGCACTCATAGTAGGACTGGTGAGAAAAGCAGAGATTCAAGAAGTGTTCGAAGATAATCAAGTGGTTGAATGCAGGGGTAAGAAGAGGGAATGCCAAGGACAATTCTCAGATTGTCAGCTCAAGGAACTGAGTACAGGATATGCCACCAAAGAATACTGAAGGAAGAGCTAGTTTAAAATGGGAGTTGTGGGTGCAATGTTGGATTTTTTTTTTCTTAGGTGCTTCTGGCACATTCGTGTGAAATTGTTGCCAACAGTCAGATGAGGCTATAGGTCAGCAGCATGGTTATCATAAGTCTTCTCTGATTACCCTAACCAGATGCAAGCTCTCCACACAGATCCCCTGCACCACTAACAAGAGATGCTAGTGCATCTCTTATGACACAAATCTCACTCTGCCTTATAATTTAGTTCCTGCATGCTTTCACTAAGTGCACCCCATGTTGGCAGCTCCCTTGATGGAGGAATGTGTCTCATATTTGTATCCTTACCTAAAAGGACCTAGCAAGTGTCTTACACACAGGAAATATAAAAGTGCCAGGCTTGTAATGGGTGCTCAATGTTTACTGAAAGAGTGAATAAATGAGTAAAATATTTACTGAGTTGATGTCAACTATAAGTAATAAATATGCAGGTTGCACGTTTTGCTAACTACATTTACATTTGCAAATATATAGTGTTTTATATGATTATCTGACTCCTTTAATAAGTGTTAGCATATCCTAACGATGTTAATAACAGCTGCCATTTTCCTTCTTTCCCCTAAGTTCTTGTTGGCACAGCTAGAAGGCTCACAAGAAGAGCGAGCACAGCTGTCCGGTAAACAGTCTGTAACCCTGGCACAGAGTATTTGCTTTCCCATGAGTTTGCACACCCCCATCTCTTGGCACTGTCGCTGGCATATCCATTTCTTTACTACAATGGTAATATCCTTGCAGTTCATTCTTTGGGGACCATTCTCTTGGGAACTAAAACAATATGGTCCTGATATCTAAAGCCATATTAAAAAAGTTTAAGCAACTTTGTATATGCTATTTCCTAAATACCCGGAGGGAAGCTTAAAGGATGATAAAATACATAAATTTATGAGGACATTTTAATCATTATTATCAAATAACCAAATTTTGTCTAATTTAAATGATTGCTGAAGTCCCTAGGAAAAAATATGTCTGTCTTGCAACTTGGACTTTACAGACCACCCCTTAAAGAGAAATAAACAAACACAATTGGGATTTAATTTGAGGATCTAGCTTAACTGATCACAGATGTAGGTAAATTACTGATTGGAGCCATGAGCACGATGCCTCTTTAATGACGTGCTGGTCCAGCTAGTGGTCTGGGGGCTACTAAGCCTTTTGAGCTTTTTGGTTCATTAGTTATTGCCTACTACTGAACCCATGGTTTCAATGGAGTTCAGTTTATTTTTAAAGGACAATCCATCTCTATGAGTGTTTCTCCATAGATTAACTTAGGTGACCCATAAAACACTTTTTGAAGACAAGAGGAATGAAAGAACAGGCTTCAACTGAATGGCTGCTTTGGGGTTGGGTGACAGCGGGACAGAGTTTGACATACCTGACACTACTGCACCTCCTTCCCCCAAAATATTCCCACCAAAACATGGGTATGATGGCAATGGAGGTGAAATACATATGTACGATTTGACTCCCTTATACATCTATGGCTATTTTTCAAGAAAGACACTTAAATTGTCCATGCCCTTCTCTGGAGTGTGCACTCCCTGTATGCGCATCCACTTAATCCAGCTGTAAGTTCCAATAGCAGTCCAACATAAGTTCCACTCCTCCTGGGACTCCTCCATAACTTCCAGACTCCTCCATCCCACTGTGATTTCCTTCTTTCCGTACATACGCTTTCAACAAAAATTTATTGTGTGGGGGGCCGCCCGGTGGCGCAGCGGTTTAGTCCGCGCTTGGCAGCCCGGGGTTTGCGAGTTCGGATCCCGGGCGCCCGCCGACGCACTGCCTGTCAGCCATGCCGTGGTGGCGTCCCATATAAAGTGGAGGAAGATGGGCACGGATGTTAGCCCAGGGCCAGTCCTCCTCAGCACAAAGGGGAGGATTGGAACAGATGTTAGCTCAGGGCTGGTCTTCCCCACAAAAAAAAAAAAAAAAATTTATTGTGTGCATATTTGGTCAGGTACTGGGCGAGATCCTGGGAACCCAAATAAAAGGCTCCACCTTGAGCTCACTAAGGTATGAGAAGAGCAGGAAGACAGAAAAGTAACTGAGAAATAAACACAGTGACATGATTACCATGAAAAATATGTCATTTGTTGTGTGTGTGTAGGTGACGGTAAGAGGAGAATTACTTAGAAAAGCTCTTTAAGAGGTAATGAGCTGAGTTAAGGGTTAAAAATTTTCTCCTCAATGGGGTTATCACTATAATTACCATTAATATACAACTGATTAAAGAACACAAATACATAACACATTTTGTTAATAATAACAATGTTTGTTAGAAATAGGTCTCTTAGACATTGTTTTCAATAATTTCATATATCTATACATTAATAGTAAATTTTGCTAGAATTGATCATGGATCAGCATCAATTCTGTTCCTAGTTTTCATTTTTATACAAATAAGTTGACACGTGGTCTTATAAATAAGCAGATGGGAATAGAAAGAATTTTGTAACAGCAATGTCATTCAAATCTGTGAACTCCTTGTGGGCTTTTGGGTCATATGCCCAAATCACCTAGTGATCTATCCTAAGGAATAATTTTTAATGAGCTATCAACTGACAATTCAAGTATTCTTTCAAATTACTTAAAAGCAAAGAATGGGGAACCACCTGACTTTAAAAGAGGATTAGAATAACTTACATTCGGTCACTACATTGCCAGGAAATGATGCTCTATGAATATTTTCATATTTCTGCACAGAAAGGGCTTTCTGAAAAAACTACCCACCAGCAACCTGGATTAAGGGGTGACTGAATGGTAAATAAGCCTCAGAAGTTAGAGAGAGACCTCTGGAAAGATTTAACGACATCTCCCCTGGAGACATGTTTACATTCCAGGGGTTGCAAACCTAGAGAACATCCCCTCTTCTCCCCAGAGAGGATTTGTTTACACCCTGGAGCAAAGGTCTCTATCTCCATCTCTGGTGGGGAGAAGGGTCAGCTGTGCCAGCTGCCCTATAGAAGCTTCTAGATTTATAACATCAGGGTCTCTCTCCTGTGGGACAAACTCCACTGTGCATTCAGGTGACATGTGCAATCACTGTGTCTCCCCATGGGGCACTGCAGCAGGAAACAATTACACAACAATCCAGCTGGAGATGATGGGGCTTTGATAAGGCTGGTAGCAGTGCAGATAAGTCATCTGATACTAGCTACATTTTAAATGTAGAACCAACAGGATTTCCTGAGAGTTTAGAGGTAGAGTATAAAAGAAAGTATTCAGTACAACTCCAAGGTTTTGACATGAGCAACTGGAAAGATGGAGTTTCCATACACTGAGAGAGGTTAGAATGTGGATGAGGCAGGTTTGATGGGAAAGGAAATTTGATATCTCCATTAGACACCCAAGTGACACTGGATGGATAGGTCTGGAGTTCAAGAGAGAACTATTTAAACACCAGATGTGCAGCTGACCAAGTCTGTCAACTAAAAGCATCTTATTCTTGCTTGAAATTTTTGAGTTCTTTTCTTATTGAGATAACTCAGTTAACAATACCATAAGTTATCTTTTGACTCAGAACTATATTTTTTAAAAGGTTGTTTCTCATGGTAAGGTATGTAATTTTCTAAACATTCAACTTCAGCACAAATACATAAGTGTGTGAGCATGCGTGTGTGTGTGTGTTTAATAAACTACAGGGCTAATATGGTTTTGGCACTGATTTCCAAACTTCCTCACTGGGAAATGTTGAAACATTAGCCAGTAATAGCTAAGGAAAATGTCTCTGTCACCTTCTAGCTCTGCATTGTCTTTCCACAGACCTCTGTTGTGACCCATGGCATTCTGGGCTGAAAGAGATATTTCTTTCTACCATGATTGTGAAAACCAATTACAAACCTGTTTTGGTCTCTCTGTTTGTAAGTGCTCATGTGTCAGGCTTTAAATAGAGAGCCAATTATTTCTCTGGCTTTAGTTATGTCTGTTCTTAACTACAGGTTGTCCGACCAGTTCTGTCCTCCACACCAAACACCCTGTACAACAGCAGATACAACTCTGTCTCTCAGCTTTGAGTGCTCTCTCATATTCACTTCACGTATCTGAGTCCTGGCTCTGAAATGGGCAGCAACAATGGGAAACATTTTATAGATATTCTAGTTGTTTTGTTTTTAATAATAACTGTAGCTTCCACACAGCTCAAATATTAACTGGAAAAAGTCTCCCCCTTTGTGGAAAAGTCACGATCTCTATGTCACTTCATGTATAACTAGAAAATATGCCCTTGGCTCTAGAACTCAGAGTCTTACTACTTGATTAAATTATGTCCTATCTTATAAAGACTAAACAATAAGTTTGTGAGGTTACCTCAAGTCCAGGGTATGATTTTCAACTTTGCACATTCAGAAATTTGATTATCAGTTGATCCAGGTGTCAGATTCATTTTATCAGGATAGGCAAAGTTAGAATACAAATTTATTGTTTTACATGAATAATATAAGTTCTGAAAGGGTAAAACTATTATATCCACTTGACTCTTCATTCTCTCATATGTAGGAAATTTACACAAAGCCAACTTTCTACTAGAATATTGCTTAGTAGGTAGAGGAATATTGTTTTGAGTAGGTAATTGACTGGTTTTAATACCTAAAGTTATCAAACTACATATCTGAGAAACAAGTTAGAATTAGAGAAACCTTCCCCTAATTATATTTGGCTGCTGACAAATTTTTAATCTTTGACTCTCATTTTTCTAGGACTCATAGAGACCATGACTCATCTTGGTATATATTATTACCTCAGATGTGTAACAGTACATTGTTCTTTACATCAATTACATTGAAGTAATATCATTCACTGAACACATTTCTTGATATCTACTCTGTATTCCATACTGTGTTAAGCACGATGTGAAAATGGAAAAAAAAAATGAACCCTGGCTAAAAAGTGTACACGACCTAAAACAGAATGGAAATTTATTAAATAAATAGTTTTACTTCATAGTGGTGCAAGTGTTTTCAGATTTGTGCACAAAGACCAGTGAGATCAATGAGCTATCCATGACTCTATTCCCAGAGTGTTTCCAAGACACAGTAATCCTTTCACTACTGTTGAAGGAAGAACAGAAACGCATCAAGTAGACAAGTGGGAGAGGAGCATTCCTAGCAAGAAGACAATGAGTTCACATGCTAAACTGCATCAAATAATCTGCTCCTGCTAGAACACCAGGTAAGAGGGCAAGTGTCCAGAGATGAAGCTAAACAGAAGCAGGGATTTCTTCTTTCTGCAGTAAGATAGTATACACAGGGTACTCAGAGTTCTTTCCCAATCCAATAAAAATAAATTGTGACAAAACATATTTTAAAAGCATGACAGGGCTCACAAAAGAGTAAGGAAATCTCAGGGGTAAAATAAACAAATAGCTGAGAATAGTGAACTGAAACTTGAAAAATAAGAATAGTCAATAAGCACAGACAAAAGCTGGGCTTGCCCTGATAGCAGTACCCAGAGCCCTTAGCAGTGTGTAAGAGTTAAGCATGACATTCCTGAATCAGGCAGAGCTAGTCGAAGGGCACAAAGTCACAAGTTCACAGTACCACCAGGATCCCAGAAGAAGCAAGAAGTTACGGCAAATCCTCTAGGGAGAAAATTAATACAAATTTAAGATTCCAGGATTTCCATTAACTAAGTCCAAATACACAAAGAAGTAATCCACCATAACTGAAAGTCAGGAGACTGCCCGCTGAAAGAAATCAAATAATGGAATTGCTAAATAAGACTTTAAAAGATTTATGTTTGAAATATGTAAAGAAACATAAGATGAAATTTAAAAATAAAAAACAAGACACTATCAAAAATGATTACAAATATTCGAAAATGAACCTAACAACTCTGAGAAATAAGGTATATAATAGTTAAAATTTTAAAACACATATATTCAGTTAATTGGTTAGCAGTAGATGAGACACAGCTAAAAAGACAATTTGTGGAATGGAAAAGATCTGAAGAAATTATCCAAAATGAGTCACTGAGAGTCAAAAGGATAAATAATATTAAAAATTATTTATGAGAAATATTAGATAGAATGAGAAAGTTTAACATAAGGCTAATAGAGTAACAGAAAAGAACAGAGGGAATGGAAGCACTGTAATTCTCATGTGATAACACAGAACTTTTGAGAAGTGATAAAAACCATGACTCTACATGTATGAGGATTCACAACATGTAATGAGAAGGATAAATAAAAATAAATCTGTACCTAGATACATTTTAGAGAAAATTAAATAAAGTAAAAATCTTCTTTAAAAAACAAACTATCAAAACTGAATCAATTTCTGGCCATGGAGAAGTAACAAAAAACAGATTTACTCCCCATTATTGTAAACAACTAGAAAGGTGGACAAAAACATATGTAACAACTATTTTCAGACATTGGATAACCGAAAGTGCAGGACTGTGATCACTGACAGAAGAGAAATAAATAAGATGGGCCTTACAAATGTCTCAGATTTCTGCTTGGAATCACATTCCAGAACGTGGTACAGAGAGAGGAATCCTAAGCAGAGCACAGAAGTCTTACTGAATTTCCTTGTCTGAGATCAGGAAATCTGGGGTACCTGGAATCATGGGTGAAAGTTTCAGAAGGTTGCTGCAGAACGAGAAAGATACTTCAGAAATACTTAGAGATGTCTTCTGCCATTTTACTGAATACTAAGCCAATAGAGTATTTGGTGAAATTCTGTGAGACTAAGCAAAGAAAAACTGAGAAGTCATAAGCAACTAATTCTAAGAGCTTTTATAGGGCTGAGAAATATTCAAACTCTGACCAGTAAAAGTGGAGATTTATCACTGGTCACCCAAAGCATTCAGTAGAAAGCCCAGAAGGAACATACCCTAGCATAAGGGGTAAACTATTACTAGGCTATTCTAAGTCTGCTCTAAAAAATCTTAAAAATAAACCTCAAAGGGTTTTAGCTAATCTGAAAGTAACTTTAAGATTTTCAAGCTAATATGCCAGAACAAAATCCAGACATTCAACAACGTAACATTCACTGTGTTCCACACTCAGTGAAAAGTTAACAAGATGCCAATAAGCATGCCAGAAGAAAACTAGAAACATTCTCACAAATGATGGCAGGGATGATGGAAATAGCTGATAAGGATCTGAAAACAGCCATTATAAATATGTTCCATAGGCTTAAGAATTTAAAGAAAAATATGGACATAAGAGACATGGTAAATATGGAAAAATAATTAAAAGGAACTTCTAGAGATGAAAAATAATACATGTGAAATAAAAATTTACTGGATGGGACAGCTTAGACACTGAAGAAGAAAAGATTCGTGACCTTGGACCATAGCTACAGAAACTATCAAACTGAATAAAAAGAGAAAAAAGACTGAAAACAAAATAAAAGATTCTCAGTGACCTATGGGATAATGTAAGAGGCCTAAAAGATGTGTAACTAGATTTGCAAAATGTGGGGGTGGGGGGGGTGGGATTAAAAACTATTTGAAGAATAATGCTGAAAATGTTTTCCTAGTAGATGAATTCCATAATCCCACTCAACCAAGAAGCCAAATAAAACCAAGGCAGGAAAAACACAAAGAAAACCACACGAAGACATATCATAATCCAATTATGGAAAACCAGCAATAAAGAGAAAAAAGAAAAAGTGCTAGAGGAAAAAAGACATTTTACCTACATGGGATGGTTAATTCATGTGTCAACTTGCCTGAGCTAAGAGATGCCCAGAGAGCTGGTAAAACTACTTCTGGGGTGTCCGTGAGGATGTTTCCAGGAGAGATTAGCATTTGAAGCAGTAGACGGGGTAAAGCAGATCACCCCCACCAATGTGGGTGTGCATGATACAACTAGTTCAGGGCCTGAATGGGACAAAACGGTGGAAGAAGGGAGAATTTGCTCTCTTGCTTGAGCTGGAACATCTATTTTCTCCTGCCCTTAGGCATAGGTGCTCTTGGTTCTCGCATCCTTGGACTCAAATTGGGACATACACCATTGGCTCCTCTCATTCTCAGGCTGTCAGATTTGCAATGGCACTATACTACCTGCTTCCCTCAGCCTCCAGCTTGCATACAGCAAATGATGGGACTTCTTGGCCTCCGTAATCAGGTGAGCCAATTCCTATAATAAATCTCCTCTCTCTCTCTCTCTCTCTCTCTCTCTCTCTCTCTCTCTCTCTCTCTATGTTCTGTTTCTCTGGAGAACCCTGACTAATAACACTACAGAAATAAAGATAAGAATGATCACTGATTTCTCATTATAATATATTCAATCCAGATGAAATTGGAACAGCATCTTTAATATAACAAAAGAAACAACTTTCATATCCAGAGAAAATATCATTAAAAGTGAACATAAAAGACAAACCAAGAAAACTCCTTTCTATGGTAAACAAAAGCAGAAAGAATTTGTCACCAGCAGTCTGTACTACAAGAAATGTCACAGAAGATTCTTTAGGCAGAAGTAAAATGATAACAGATGGAAATTTGAAATTCCACAAAAGAATAGTGCTGAAAATGGTAAATATGTAGTAAATAAAGAAGACGTTTTCTCATTTCAATTTTGTTTTAAGTTATAGTTGACTAAAGTAATAATAATAATAATGTATTATAGAGCTTATGGCACATATAGAATAAAATGTATGACAACTAGAGCACCTAGAATGGGAGAAGATAATGAAAATACACTGTTGTAAAAAGTAATATAAAGTTGAAGGGTAGATTGTAATAAGATAAAGATGAAATTTTAAAACCAGAACCATGAAAAAAGCAAATAAATCAATACTGGAATTTAAAACACCTGAAAACCTCAATTCATAAGAAGGAAACAAAAGTGGTAAAAGAAAAAGAAAACAGATGGGATAAACAGAAAACAAATAACAAGATGGTAGATTTAAAGTCAGCCAAATTGATAATTACATTAAATGTAAATGATCTAAATACTCCAATTAAAAGACAAATATGTCAGACAAATACAAAAGCAAGACCCAACAATATGCAGTCACTCGAAACTATTTCAAATATAAATACTTCAATAGGCTAAAAGCAACTTGATGGAAAATACACATCACGCAAACAATAACCCTACATAAGGATTGCATTAAGGAGTTTGAATTTTATTCTCTAGGACATGTCTCTAAAGTTGAGTATAAAAGATGACCTTTCTGTATGTATAAAGAACATATTAGGATTTCTATTTTTATTTATTTTCTTCAAAAATGGGAAAGAAATTAGGCTTTAATTATAATAAATATGTCCTAATGGATTCCTTTTGCATACTGTGTGAGGTGATCAAAATATCCCTTGTGGAACACAAGGTATTGAGAAGGAGGAAAGAGAAAGTTCCCAAACAGAGAAGTTTACATGTGTGCTTTTTCAGTATTTCAAAATAATATACTGTTCATGTGCTCAGTTAATTGTACTCATGGTTATATTCTAATTTTACCAACATTAACTATAGTTTTAACCAAATTAACCTCCACAGCATAGGCAAGTGGTTTAAAAAGAAACAACACACTAAGTGTAATGGTAATAATTCAAACACAGCAATGAAAGCATGTAGAGCTGGCATTTCATCAGCCACATTATGAGGTTAAAAATAATGATTTCAGCATCATGGTGGTATGAGTCATTACTTTTTCCTTTCCCCTTTGATTTACAACTAATTAGATATCCGTAACTGAACAAAAGTTCCTCTGCACAGCACACCAGGACACCCCAGAGATCCATCCATCTATGTATCTGAAAGTGGGTAGATTGGACCTCAGTGAAAGCTACAGAGCCACAGGAGTTACAGCAGCATCAATGGTTCCCTCTCTAGCAGAGGAGGTAGAAAGTGAAAGTCTGTAGGGCCACAGGGGCTGCAGCTGTAGGGTCCCCTTGCTCTTCAGCAACACCCAGATCTCTGAGGAGAGACCTCCATGATTGGGGGGAGGGAAAGGAAGGGGAAAAAGGCAGACAGAAGTGAAGGAATACATTTCCTGTTGTCTGCCACAGAATTTCAACAAGAGGTCTGCCAACTATCTTCTGGGACTTCCCCACTCAAGGATCCCCTGACCAGGCCATGGGCATACCCACAACCCCAGGTGCTAAGGCCGCACCTCCCTCCACTCTGCCACCAGCTTTTTTTTAATGCCAACACACACACTCCCTACTTTACTGGGGAGTCAGTTCTGGTAAGAGAAACCAGAAACTTGTTCTAGAGAGCCACCTTCTGGAAAACAAAAGAAAGGTTTCTAACTGCCAACCTGTTGAAGTGTTAGAAGTAAATAAAGCCTTCCCTAAATAAGAAAGATCTTCACTGTTTCAAATACAATGGCAGAGGTACATTTCATCAAAAACTATGAAAAATCAGGGTAATACAATATCACAAAAAGAAAATGACAGATGTCCAGCAACCAAACTCAGAGACATGGAATATTACAATCTAACTGATAGAGAATTCAAAATAGCCATTATGAAGAAATTCAACGAGCTACAAGAAAACTCAGAAAGGCAATTCAATGAACTCTGGAATAAAACTAATGAATATAATGAGTACTTTACCAAAGAGATTAAAATTATTAAAAAAAAAAGAAATTCTGGAGCTGGAGAACTCAATAAATGTGATAAACAATGCATTAGAAAGTATTGGAAACAGAGCAGATCTGATGGAAGGGAGAATAAGCAAGCTGGAGGATAGGAACATAGAAATGATTCAGGTGGAAAAAGAGAGAATTAAGATTTTTCAAAAGTAAAGAATCCCTATAAGAGTTTTCAGACTCCATCAGGAAAGTTAATGTAAGAATAATGGGTATACCAGAAAGACAAGAGAGGGAGAAGACGCAGAGTTTACTTAAAGAAATAATAGCTAAGAACTTCCCAAACCTGGGGAAAGAACTGGACCTACAAGTCCACGAAGCTAATACAACACCTTATTATCTCAATACAAAATGACCTTCTCCAAGACACATTATAATGAAACTGTCAAAAGTCAATGACAGGGGCCACCTGGTGGTGCAGCGGTTTAGTCCGCGCTTGGCAGCCCAGGGTTCGCGGTTCGGATCCTGGGCTCCCACCAATGCACTGCTCGTCAGCCACACCATGGCGGCATCCCATATAAAGTAGAGGAAGACGGGCACAGATGTTAGCCCAGGGCCAGTCTTCCTCAGCAAAAAAGAGGAGGATTGGTGATGGATGTTAGCTCAGGGCTGGTCTTCCTCACAAAAAGAAAAAAAAAAAAAACATAAAAAAAAAAGTCAATGACAAAGAATCCTAAAGGCAGCCAGGGGAAAAAAGAAAGTAACCTACAAAGGAACCCCCATTAGACTATCAGCAGACTTCTCAGCAGAAACTCTACAGGCCAGGAGAGAGTGAAATGATATATTCAAAGTATTTAAAGATAAAAATTGCCAGCCGAGAATAATCTACCCGGCAAAGTTATTCTTCAGATATGAAGGAGAAATAAAGGCTTTCCCAGACAAACAAAAGCTGAGGAAGTTCACCTCCACCAGACCTGCCTTACAAGAAATATTGAAAAGAGGTCTTCAAGCTGAAACAAAAAGACAAAAGTATACAAAACTCTGATTAAGGTGATAAATAAACAGACAGAATTAGAAAACTGTAACTCTGTTTTAGAATAGGGTGTTAAACAATTATAGCATAAAGATTAAAGGAAATTTGGTAATGAATTCAAAGCACAAAAAGAGATAATCTGTGACATCAAAAATACACAGGGTGAGGAATAAAAAGATGGAAGCTTTATAGGTAACTGAAGATAAGTTGCGATCACCAGAAAAAGGACTATTTTATCTATGTGATGTTTTATGTAAACCTCATGGTAACCACAAAGCAAAACTCTAGAGCAGACACATGAAACATGAAAAAAAAGGGGGAGACTGAGCAAATCACCATGGAAAACCACCAACTTGCAAAGGTAAACAGAAACAGATGGAGAAAGAGACAATGGAGAGACAAAACAACCAGAATGCAAACAGTAAGGCGGCAGCAGTAAGTCCTTACACATTAATAATCACCCTAAATGTAAATGGATTGAACTCGCCAATCAAAAGGCACAGAGTGGCTGGATGGATAAAAAAACAAGACCCAACTGTACGCAGCCTACAGGAGATTCAGCCCTAAACACACACATAGGCTCAGAGTAAAGAGATGGAAGATGATATTCCAAGCAAGCAAACACCAAAAGAAGGAGGGCATAGCCATACTTGTATCAGATAAAATAAACTTTAAGCCAAAAATAGTAACAAAAGACAAAGAAAGTCATTATATAATGATAAAGGGGCCAATACATCAAGCAAATATAGCAATCATAAATATATACACTCCCAATACCCAAGCACCCAAATACATTAAGCAAATACTAACAGATCTTAACGGAGAAATAGACGATAATACAATGATAATGAAGGACTTCAATACCTCACTGTCAACCATGTATAGATTGTCCAGACAGAAAATCAATAAGGAAACATTGGAATTGAACCATACTTTAGAACAAATGGACTTGACAGATATATACAGAACATTCCATCCAACAGCAGTAGAACACACACTCTTCTCAAGTGCACACAAAACACTCTCCAGGATAGATTATATGGTATGACAAAAGACAAATCTTAGCAAATTTAAGATTAAAATCATACCAACTATCTCTTCTTATACAAGGTATGAAACTAGAAATCAACAAGAGGAAAGTGAGAAGAACCATAAATATGTGAAAACTAAACAACACACTTCTAAACCACCAATGGGTCAAAGAAGAAATCAAAAGGGAAATAAAAAATTATCTTGGAACAAATGAAAATGGAAAAACAACATATCAAATCTTGTGGGATTCAGCAAAAGCAGTTCTGAGAGGAAAGTTTGTAGCAATAAAAGCATGTATCAAGAAAGTGGAAAGATCTCAAATAAATAGCCTAAGTTTACACCTCCAGGAACTAGAAAAAGAAGAACAAATTAAGCCCAAAGTTAGCAGAAGGAAGAAAATAATAAAAGATCAGAGCAGAAATAAATGAAATAGAGACAAGAAAAACAATAGAAAGGATCAACAAAACTAAGAACTCGTTCTCCAAAAAGATAAACAAAATTGACAAACCTTTAGCGAGATGAAGAAAAAAAAGACTCAAATAACATTAGAAATGAAAGAAGAGAAATTACAAGAACTACAGTAATACATAGTATTATAAGAGACTACTATAAACAATTATATGCCAGCAAATTATATAACCTAGAAATAATGGATGCATTTCTAGAAATACACAACCTACCAAGACTGAATCAGGAAGAAATAGAAAATCTGAACAGACCAATGAGTAAAGACATTGAATCAATAATCAAAATCTCCCAACCCAGAAAACTCCAGGACCAGATGACTTTACTGGTGAATTCTACCAAACATTTAAAGAAGAAATAACACCAATCCTCCTCAAACTCTCCCAAAATTTCAAGGAGGATGGAACACTACCAAACTCATTCTATGAGGCCAGTATTACCTTGATACAGATATGGATACCGCAAGAAAAGAAACTATACACCAATATCCCTGATGAATATAGAAGCAAAAATTTTCAACAAAATATTAGCAAACCAAATTCAAGAACACATTAAAAGGATTATACACCATGAACAAGTGGGATTTATCCCTGGGATGCAAGGGTGGTTCAACATACATAATCAATAAATGTAATACATCACATCAATAAAATGAAAGATAAAAATCATGATTATCTCAATAGATGTAGAAAAAGAATCTGACAAAACACCACATCCTTCCATGATAAAAACCCTTAACAGATTGGGTATAGAAGCAGTGTACTTCAACACAATAAAGGCCATATACAACAAACCCTCTCTCAATAGAGAAAAATTGAAAGCTTTTCCTCTAAGATCAGGAAGAGGACAAAAGATACCCACTTTCACCACTCCTATTCAATATAGTACTGGAAGTCCTAGCTAGAGCAATTAGGCAAGACAAAAAGTAAAAGGCATCCAAATTGGAAAGGAAGAAGTAAAATTGTTGCATTTGCTGATGATATGATTTTATATATACAAAATCCCAAAGAGTCAAACAAAAAACTATTGGAACTAATCAACAATTTCAGTAAAGTTGCAGGATACAAAATCAACATACAGAAATTAGTGGCATTCCTTTACATCAATGATGCAACATCTGAAAAAGAAATAAAGAAAACTATCCCATTCACAATAGCACCAAAAACAATAAAATACTTAGGAATAAATTTAACCAAGGAAGTGAAAGATCTATACAATGAAAACTACAAGACTTTGCTGGAAGAAATCAAAGACACAAACAAATGGAAAGAAATCCTGTGTGTATGGATCAGAAGAATTAATATTGTTAAAATGTCCATACTATCCAAAGCCATCTACAGATTCAACACAATACCCATCAAGATACCAAAGGCATTCTTCACAGAAATAGAAGAAACAAACCTAAAATTTGTGTGGAACCACAAAAGACGCTGAATAACCAAAGCAATCCTGAGAAAAAAGAACAAAGCTGGAGATATCACACTTCCTGACTTCAAACTATACTACAAAGTGATAGTAATAAAAATAGTGTGGTACTGGCACAAAAATAGACATGTAGATCAATGGAACAGAATAGAGAGCCCAGTATTAAATCCTGGCATACAAGTTCAACGAATATTCGACAGAGGAGCCAAGAACACCCAATGGAGAAAGGACAGTCTCTTCAACAAATGGTGCTGGGAAAACTGGAGAAACATATGCAGAACAATGAAACTGGACCCCTATCTCACACCACTCACAAAAATTAACTTGAAATGGTTCAAAAACTTAAACATAAGACCCTATACCATAAAACTCCTAGAAGGAAACATAGGGAAGAAGCTCCTTGTTACTGTTCTTGGCAATAACTTTTTGAACATGATGTCAAAAGCACAAACAAAAGAAAAAAATCAACAAATGAGACTATATCAAACTTAAAAGCTTCTGCACAGCAAAAGAAACAATTAACAAATGAATAGATAACTTACAGAATGGGAGAAAATTTTTGCAAACCATATATTAGATAAAGGCTTAATATTCAAAATGTATAAAGAACTAATAAAACTTAACAAAAAACAAATAATCTGATTTAAAAATGGGCAGAAGAACTAAATGGAGATTTTTCCAAAGAGGACCAACAAGCACATGAGAAGATGCTAAACATCACTCATCGTCAGGGAAATACAAATCAAAACCACAATGAACTATCACCTCACACCTGTTAGAATGGCTATCATCAAGAAGACAAGGGCCAACGGGTGCTGGCACGGCTGTGGTGAAAAGGGGACCCTTATACACTGCCAGTGGGAATGTAAATTGGTCCAAGCACTATGGAAAACAATATGGAGGTTCCTCAAAAAATTAAAAATACATCTACTATACAATCCAGCAATTCCACTTCTGGGTATATCCCCAAAGGAAATGAAAACAGGATTTTGAAGAGATACATGCACTCCTGTGTTTATCACAACATTATTCACAATAGCCAAGATATGGAAACAACCCAAATGCCCAACAATGGATGACTGATAAAAAAGATATGGCATATATACACAATGGAAAATTATTCAGCCATGAGAAAGGAGGATATCCTGCCATTTGTGACAACATGGATGGACCTTGAGCACATTATGCTAAGTGAGATGTTAGACAGAGAAAGACAAGTGCTACATAAAATCACTTATGTGTTGAAGATAAAAAAGTCAAACTCATAAAAAAAAACAGAGTAAAATGGTGGTTACCAGGAGATGGGGGTGAGGGGGATAAGATTGATGATGTTTAAGGGGACAAACTTGCAATGAGTAGTGAATAAGCCACAGAGACCTAATGCACAGTATAATGAACACAGACAACAATATTGTACTATAATGACATAATGTGATAAATATCACTACATTGGCCAACACATTACAATATAGAAATGTATCAAAGTAACATATGTACACCTTAAACTTCCACAATGTTACATGTCTAACATATTCAATTAAAAAAACAGATCTGACAGGAGGTCAAGCAAAATAAATTGAAATTGATAAGGTTATTTAAAATACGGATTTACATCCACTATCATTAGTGGTTAATCTTGCTCTAAATTTAATTTGCATTGAGATATAAGCTAGTGAGAGTGGCAAAGCACTTAAAAATATTTTACATTTAATTTTTCTCTTATTTTTCTACTTGAAAGTATGTTTTATCTCACTGATAGATAGGGTTGTGCAATCAGAAAAGTATGGAAAATACTGGCATAAGCATTGAGGAACCATTGAAAGGCTTTCAACAAGACAGTAGCATGGCCATATTTTCACTTACAAAGCTGGAAATGGAATAAAAATACAGGCAAAAGTTGAGTTTAGAGGATGTTGCAGTAACTCAGCCAAGAGACGATTAGGACCTGAAATAAGGAAGAAGTAGTAACAATAGAGGGGAGTAGGCTGTTTTGTGAGTGATTTAGGACACAGAATTAAGAAATGTGATGATCGATGGACACGAGGCAGGCACAATGCTGAGAATAAGGTGGAATGAAGAAGGACTGCCAATTCCCTAGGTTTGGAGAAAGAGTGTGGTGGCCATCCCACTGTGCTTTATGGAGATGTGAAAAACTCCCCAAACTCCTTCATGAAGAGTTCAGAACACATTCTTTTTTGTTAATTGAGGTATAACTGACATATAACATTTTATTAGCTTCACATGTACAACATGATTTGATATTTGCATATATTGAGAAATGATCACCACAATAAGTCTAATTAACATCTGTCACCTACATAGTTACAAATTTCTTTTCTTGTGATGAGAACTTTTAAGACCCAGAACACATTCCACATGTTGCTAATCTTATCTGTTTCACATGGAATTGTTAGGTACAACTATAAAGAGGTAATCTCTGACTTTCAAACCAATTTAATTTAATATACACGTAGTGAATATCTCTATTCATCAGCTCGGTATTGAAATTTGAGAAATATGTTCCACTTGGGGTTCCTTTCACATGACAAAAGATATGCATGTTGCAACACACTTATTATATATTTATTGTATATGTGTCCATATTTTTCACTCGCTGATCATTCCTGTTTAAGACTATTACATAATAAAGGACAACTATGAAAAAAGAAAACCTATAATCATAAAAATGTCTATACAATCCCTTCACTGTTTCCCTTGCATATTGCAGGGCTGCCATTTTCCTTCTCTGAGTCCTTCTGTCTGTCTTTTCTCACGGGTTCTTTCTGAGAGTGGAAAAAGCTACAATTATTAATGATACAATGATAAGTGAATCTGAAAAGTAGAATGAACTCTAAGCCAAAACAAGTGAAAAATTACACTATTGCTGCCAGTGAAAAGTAGAGCCTAAAAATATATAACTGCATGGCTGAATGAGAAAAACAGAGGGAAGAGAACAGAATAAGAAGGGAAATGGGGCAAAGGAAAAAAAGAGGTGGCGTCTGCCACAAAGAATTGACACAAGTCTTCCTGAGCTCCAGCAGTGACCTTGGTAAAGTTGTTGCAATTGTTGTCTGAAATTATATACTACATTATTCCGATATGTGGAAGTAAGTTATTATGTGTGCTTCATATTAATACAAAAGAAGACAAAAGGTTTTAATTATTTTTGAAGAATACCTAGAGCATATCCTTTGAAAACTTGTGGATCGTAGACGCCCAGCCTGCAGGTATTTAACAAAGAGAAGAACACTGGAAAGTTTTTCCCGTCTTCCCTTTTTGGCTTCTAATTGTTTTAGAATTCCTGACACAATTAATTAGGCAAAAACGAAGTGCAGAAGGAATTCCTACTGGCATTTGGCAATATAAATATTATGTGTACAGGGATGATGTTTTGTTAACATTCTGCAATCCCCTGTTTTCAATTTCCTCCATTCTTTTATATAATAAAGTTTTAGTTATGCCTCCGGATACAGGGTAAATTAGGCAAAGTTTAAAGCCCTGTCTTCCTAATTACTCTTCTTGTAAAATATCCTGAAATTCCACTTAATTGGTTCCTTCAGGAGTTTAAATAGAAGAACACTAACAAATTTACATGTGACGAAATGTTTGACATAAGACTCAGAAATACTGAAATTATACCATACCTGTCTGGTCTTACTTATTCATTCTCCAATCTATAGAGGCAAGCATTTAGTTTTCCAGTTCTTTCTTGATTCATACTTCTAATGACCAAAAAGAGAGGCTTTCTGCAACTCTCAGCGAGACTATTCTACCATCTATGAGATAACATGCGATTTACAAATTCTTAAATTTTTACTTTCTGATTTTCAATCTTTGTTAAACTTTATGACAGAATGTCATCCCTTATCCACATTTTTATTGTGCATTAAAGCCAACTGAAATACCACTTTAAAAAGGTTTACGTAATGCATAAAACAAAATATGGTATGTCTACACACGCGCACACACATACATATCAGAACACTATTCAGCCTCGAAAAGGAAGGATATTCTGACCCCTGCTACAGCACGGATGAACCCTGAGGACGTGACAGAGACTCAGGACGTGCTGAGTGAAGTAAGCCAGTCACAAAAACACAAACGCTGCGCAACTCCACTCACAGGAAGCCCCCGGTGGTCAGAGTCACAGGAGCAGCGGGCGGCCCCTCCCGCAGCCGCGTCCTGCCTCACTGCGCAGGTGCAGGCGACAGCGCAGGTGCGGGCGGGGGGCCAGGTGCGGGCGAGGGCGCAGGTGGGATGCGCAGCAGCCAGGCCGCGCCTTCTTCCCAGCCTCAGCCACAACGTGGCGACTGTTTTTACAAGGAAAATAGTGGTTTCTGCGGTGGACCCTCTCCAACGTCTGAGTCGTTGCGCTACGAAACCCCGCCCACGGTCCCCTCTCCTGCTGGGACCCCCTGGCGCGGCAGGTCCCCGGGTGCAAAGCCCAGCACGGCGGGGCCTCCGTTGCACCCGCGGCCTCACCCGGAGGTCCCGCTCCAGTGACGAGGCGCGGCAGTGGGGCACCTACTGCGAAACGAGCCAGAGCACAACAAAGACAGATATAGTTCCTTTAGCTGTGAAATAATGTGCAAAATTGTATCATTTCCTTGGGAAATGGTGTTACCTTATGGAAAGAAAAATAAAATTGAAACATTCTGTTGTCTAAAACAAAATTAATAGGAGCAGAAAATACAATGGTGGCTGCCAGGGGCTGAGGGGAAGGGGAATGGAGAATTGTTATTTAGTGGGGACAGAGTTTCAGTTTTGCAAGAGGAAAGAAGTTCTGGAGATGGATGGTGTTGACCAAGCATAATAACGTGAATGTACTTAATGCCACTGTACTATACACTTAAAAATGGTTAGGATGGTAAGTTTTATGTTATTTAATTTTACCACAATTAAAAATAATTTTTGAAAAGATTTATGTTTTCTTGATCTTACGCCAATTAGTTGTTGCTCATTCATTTTTTAAAAAATGTGTAGAAGTAACACAAGAATATATTCTTCTTAGAGATTCAGACAATGACGAATTTGATAGAGCAAAACAAATTCCTCCTTGCCTTACACTCGACCTTTCCTTCCCCCAGGGTCACAGGTGCTGTGCATTCTTCCAATTTCTGCTGTCTATGGGATAGATATGTTTGACACATACATATTATATATGGATTTCATTTAACTTCAATGGGGTCGTGTCATACACATAGGTCTCCGACTTACTTTTTTCATTTAATATGTCTTAGAGATTTCCAACTCAGTACATATGGCTTTTCCTCATTCCTTTTAATGGCTGCACAGCATTTCATTGTATGGAAATACTATCATTTATTTAACCATTTCTCTATTGATGAGACATTGAAGTTATTTCTTCTTTCACTTTCAAATGTCTGACCTTGGTAAATGTCCATGCTGTGCTGAACAATGTGCTAACATCTTTGTGGGGACGTATGCCCAGCACCTACCATATGACTTAAATGACTTCTTAGATTTACATTCTTTGAGGTGATGGCCTTGACTTCTATTCTTACTATAAGACAGTAAAGAAAACATACACACGTACGTACATGCCAAATATATACAAGTGTGAATTATTGTAACAAATGGTTGAGTACAATTTTTAAGAAACTAAATAGAAGTGTGGTATCCAGAGGACTTTCTTTAGCATTGCAAAAACTGGCAAAGAATCATTTCTCCTCAGAAAAAATATTTACTGCAAATCCAGGGCTTGCTATCGCAAAGATAAGGAATTTGAATATGTTCTTTCCCTCCCCCAACTCCCTGCCTCACAACCACAGAGGATATTTCAAAACACTTTTACATCTTCCTAAAAGGAGGATATAATGGAAGTGTGATGTGCCCTGGACCACTGAAGCCCAGATAAACTAAAATCATTCTTTTGGAGAAGGCAGTCTCCATAAAGACTGTTGATCCCTTGGAATTACAAAGAAACATGAGCTTTCAAACCAAGACAATAAAAAAGTGGAATATTATTGGTACATTGTTTATAAATGCTACAATTCTTTGAATGCTCACCCCAGGTGTACTAAGCACATGATAGTGTTGAATCCCCTCAGCTCTGTGAGGTAGACATTATTACCTCCATTTCACAGGTGAGGATATTGTAAGTTAGAGTGGCTCAGTATTTGCCAAAGGTCACATGGTTTGGAAGAGCAGAAGCAGTGGTTAAGCCCAGGTCTGTCGGACTCTGGAGACCAGAACACTCAGAGGAAGTTGCTCTATACTGAACATCCTCACAATCCCTGGAGAATCTTTTTCAAAGCTTTTGCCTGTAAGATTTTCATAACCACCAGGTTTTGGTTTGTTTGTTTTTCTAAATTCTTTTGAAAAGAATAGATGAGAGAAAACAAAAGATTATAGCAAACGGTATCTCCTGACCCTCCTTCTTCTCTTCTGAAAAAAAAAGGGAAAGAAAAGATCAGCTACAAAAATGTCTCCCTACAACGATTTAAGATGCTCTGGACCCCAGGTGCCATTCGCGATGGTCATTTCTGCAGTCTCCCAACTCCCCTGAGCTCCAGCCCACATTTGACCCAAGGTCTACTCCCTTCCTGGCAAATACACCTCACCAAATAGGCTTCTATGATGGTGCCCGCCCCAATGGCCCCCTTCCCTGCTCCTAGGGAACTGAACTTTGTGGAGAAAACTGAGTTCAGGAGGCCAGGTAACTGCTGAGAGACTTTGTCTGTGTGCACGAGAGGCACAGGCTGAAGCAACCCCACAACATATAAGAAATCGCGCCTGAAACGATGTTAACCCTCTATAGTTTCACAGTATAAATTAAGACAATATCTGATGCCAGCACATTTCTAAGTTTGTTTTTTTTTCTCAGCTCAGCTAGAACTAGGTATGGTCCCATCAAGAGAGAACTTTGACTCTCTTGGCTCAAAGCCTATGCCAGTAATGTAGTGAAGAATCGGCAAGTGAAAAAAAAAAGAAAAAAGGAAAAATTAATAAATAGAATGAGTGAATACATAGTGAACAAATAAATAGCCAAAGCGATGTAACAAATTTATAATTTTTGTGTGTGAGGAAGACCAGCCCTGAGCTAACAGCCGTTGCTAATCCTCCCTTTTTGCTGAGGAAGACTGGCCCTGGGCTAACATCCGTGCCCATCTTCCTCCACTTTATATGGGACGCCGCCACGGCGTGGCTGACAGGCAGTGCGTAGGCCGGCGCCCGGGATCCGGGCCCGTGAACCCCGGGCTGCCAAGTGCGAACTAAACCGCTGCACCACCAGGCCAGCCCCACAAATTTATAATTTAAATCTGTGTTTCTTACCCACAGGAAACTCTGTTCACTGTTGTGTACATGTAGTTCAAAAAAGTTAGAAAAACTAAAAATAATAGAGGCAAGAAATTGAAAAACATAGCAACCTGAAGCTACTCAGGAGAAAACAACCCAAATAAGATAATCATGAGAATATTACTGTATGACATTATGGCTTATTAATTGTTATTCATAATGATAGTCCTGGGATAGTAAGAAACTGTTTAAACAATACAAATACCCTTTCTTTGAAAAAGCTAGAGAAATGTGTAACACATTTAAAAGAGATTCCCTCAAAAAACTTTAAATTTTAGCATTTAACACAGATAAGCTATTTGGAAAAATCACTTACATGGATCTTTTTGTTCCACATGCACCTAAAATATTAAATGTCTATTTCTACTGTATGGAACATTTTGTTTTCTAATGGATCATGTAATCTTTCCCTGAGACTCTGAAAGATAGTGACTCTTAGCTTTACACATCTAAAGAAAACATCAGCTTCTCTCTTTTGGAAATTCATGACTGGAAGCAAAGACATCCTTCCCTCTCTGCTTCTCCCTCCAGCCTATTTCCAATGAGTTCAATATCCAGAGAGCCTATGAAAGTTTTTTCTACAAACGCCATCGACTGCCACCTCTAGCACTTCCTCTTTTTTCCACCTAATCTCCTCAGGATCTGAAATAAATAAAAAAGAGTTGAAACAACTATGATGAAGACATTCCAAGGTAGAAATGAGAAAGCGAAAATTCTTGACATTCAATGAAAGAGGTGGTCTGTTCATCATCCGTCAATTCTCAGAGGAGGTAACATACTTTACTATGGTAATTCGTCTTCAACTCCGTCAAAGTTTGAACTGAGAGGCAATGGGTCAGATGTAGAGTTATAACTCAGATACAATGTCTTTATTAAGATTAAGCAGAAACTACTTCTTTTGAATCATATAAGGCTAGTTGGGGATAGTTCCCAATACAAGCAATCTCTTCCTTGTCCTACTTTGATGGTAAGACATGGAAGATATGGAAGCAAGAGCAGGACTGGGAAAGGAAGTAGGTCTTCAGCCACAGCCCTTCTGGGGGCAAGATCTCCTTACCATAAATCTTGTGATGTAAGTTACAACTCACTATTGATAAGTCAGTAACAGGAACAGAGAAGAACAAAAACCCTGACACCAAAACACAGTCACCCTGGTATTCATCTTAGTAATAAAGGCTTTCTTTCCAGAAATTGTTCTATTGGCTACAGATGGAGACATTGAATTGTACCATCTTTACAGAAGGATCTTGCTGAATTGCTCCCTGGTTGCTCAAGCCGGGGACCAGAAGTCTTCCCTGACTCTCCTTCATTTGCATCCCTTCAATCAAAAAAATAACAAGTCTATAGCCACTGTCATGGTATAAGTCCAATCCAACACATCTCTTGCTTAAATTTCTGCAGCAGCATCATAGCTGGATTCCTACACACAGTTCCATTGACCCTGCCTCCAGGATATTAAGAATGTTCTCACTCCTATCCACTCCTTTCTGCGGGTAGTGACTTAAAAATGCAAATCTAATCATGTCATTTCTCTACTTAAAACCCTTTAATAGATTCCAATTGTCTTTGGATGAAGCCCAAATTCCTTAATACACACTGAAAAGACTCTCCTTAATCAAACCTCTTCCCATCTTTTCAGCCCCTTTCTGTGCTGGGAAGGTTTATCAGGGATCTACTCTTATGGGAGAAAGGGGGGGAGAATAAAGATTGGGCAGAGGAAAAAGCTGAACTGTGATGCAGGTCTACCAAGGCCTCCATGAACCTGCAGGCAACATGTGGAGCGAATATTGCCCATGAGAGCCTTCTTTCACCAAGCTAAAGTGGAGGACACTTTCACAGACTCACCCCAATCTGTCTTTGGGGGCAAGCTGCCCCAGGAAGGGGGTGACCTGCAGGAAGCTACTCCAGGCAGCTGAGGCAGCCCCTAAGGGGCTGCTCCCTGCAGGCTGTCTGCTAACCTCACTCCCACATCTGTCATTAAGACCTTTCTTGGAGGAGGAATCGGGTGGTGCAGGCCCTTATCCACCACAGCCCATAGCTTGCACCACTCACATATAATCCTCCGTACATAGTTGGAGAGCAGTTCCTTCAGGACTTTAGTGGGCCTCTCTTCCAGAGGGAAAGCTTAGAAGAGAGAGTTTAGTGGGATGGGCAATAGTCTTAGCTTCTACAGCCGTCTCAGATCCACGATTGATACTCATCATCTCTCCCCTCCACTGTGTACTCTAGATTTCATTCACTCTTGTCTTCCACCTCTTCTGGCCTTGGTGGTTTACCTGGCAGGCACCATGACCCAAATGATCATGCTCAAGCACCCTGTTTCCTTGGTCACTGTGCCTTCCCCAGGCTGTGGTTGCTGTATCTATCCATTTGCAGTAACATTTGGGAAAAGGAGAACCAGGAGGCACCCATGTGGCTCACCTGGGTTCCACACTGTTCCTCCCTGACTCACTGCGTAGCAGCAGGTCCACCTCTTCCTCATGGGTAGAGTCAATTACCCCGTCAAGATCTTGACACTTCTTCCTGCAAGCTGATCCTAGGAGATGAGGAGCCCAAAGTGTGTAGCTTAAAATTCAGTGATACCCTTGCTGTGTCCCCTGCTAAAAGTATGCCCTTTTGGAATTCTAGGACTTCTTAACCCTTCAGAGCCCAGAGTTGCAAGAATATGAATCATCAATTTCCCTAGTTGGTTATTGGAAGTGAAGTTACGTGGAGCCACACCTTCTTCCACCCTTTGTCTTCCTTTCCTATTGGGAGCACAATGCTGTATATGGTCTTGGATTCAATACACACTGTGTCCTGGATGGTGGCATGTCATCCATGCCAAGCATCACCTCCAAAGCTGACACTTCAGCTGTGTCTTCAGCAGGGAGTTCCAATGCTCTGTCTGGCTATCAGCTTCTAGGTAGCACATAGGTGATATGACCAGTGGATTCCATGGTCATGGGTCTGTTCCCACACCACTTTTGACATAAAGTACACCCCTCATTCTGATACAATTTTATGTGGGATCTCAGACCAGTGGACCAAATACTTAAATCTTCAGATGGTGGTACTATCTAAGGCCCTGTGGACATAAAAAACAAACCCATACCTGGAATGTACATATTCTTCCAAGAATGAACCACTGGCTCTTCCAGGATGGAAAGGGCCTAATAATATAATCAGCTTGTCAACAAGGGATGAATTTACCTCCTTGAGAAATGGTGCCACATTGAGAGGTCAGTACTTGTCTCGCTGCTGGCAGATTAGTAACATGCAGCAGTGGTAGTAGCCGGGTGAGCCCTGGTAGGTGGGAGTCCATCACACTGGGCCCATGTGTGACCTCCATCTCTGTCACTGCACTTATGTGCCCATCCTGCCAGCACTGAGCAGACAGTGATAGAGACTGGCTAATGGATCACATGGTTGTTTAGTGCCCCTTCTGTGTTGAATGCTCTCTGGTAGGCAGGAACTACTGATACAAATATCTTTCCACCTTGTGCCCACTTCTGTACTCATTCACATGCTTCTATCCCAGACCATCTTGTCTCCAATCTTCCAATCTTTTTCCTTTCAAGTTCTTGCTAAGCCATTTGTCTCTGTCCATAATTCATATCTGTTCTAACCAGGTGCACTTCCCAAAACTCTGTCTATTGGGAGAATTTTTGATCACTACTGCTTTTCAAGGCTACCCCCTGAGTGAGGCTGCCATGCATTTTTGACATATGCCCACATTCATTCATTCAACTTTTATTGAACACCTACTCTGTGCCCATTACTTTGCTAGGGTTTGAGAATCAAAGAAAATGAGACACCATCATTGCTCGCTAATCCAGAGTCTAGTGGAAGTCAGAAAAAAGTACAGCGTTATACGTGATGCTAGCAGCATCAATAGCATGCTGTCAAGGAAACAGATACAAATACTAAATATTTCAAAGATAGAAGTTACCAAATAGCAGAAAGATTAGCTTGCAGACTGAATTTGCGTAGATTCACAAAATTATAGTTGTAAGTAAAAGTAATTAACGTACAGCCTGCAAATGTGATTATCAGTCATAGAGCTGAAGCCCAGCATATATTTGGGGTAAGCTGGCAAAACAGTCCTCAGTTAATATCATAAAAGTAGCGCACAAGTTCCCAGCTAATGTAATTTCTTTTTCAAACCTGTGCTCAGAGCAGCTCTCAGTCACCATTATTGCCTGATAACGCTGGCATGGATTGCCACCTTGGGAAGGCGATGAGAGATGGGGCTAAAGGAGGCAAAGAGAGAAGAGGGAGAGCAAAAGAAAGTTGAAGGATCGCAGAAGAATGTGTTCCTAAGTGATACAGATTGGCTTATTATAGTTCAGACTCTATCTGGTTTCTGGCACAACCCCTCAAAACAAGTCAATTAGATATAGGCAAATATTCTCGGCATTGCAAAGTGATTGGTCAAGAGTCCAAAAAGGAAATTATACCCCAATTGCAGTTTTTGAAATAAAAATCTCAAGCTACTCCAGAAGGAAGAAGGCCAAGCATGTACTCTCATGTTGCTCATCCCAAATTCTAGGTATCAATCTGGGTCCCTCGGTGAAAATAAGGGGTCTCATCTTAGGTGACAACCCCTGTCAACAGCAGTCACAGAGTAAATCTAGACCCCTGACCAGATATAAAACCCTGACCCCAAGGAATGACTCCTCCTTTAAGTGTAGAAAAAGAAAAAGGAAAAGAGAAAAAAAAATCAGCTGACTACATCCTGAAATTCTAATAGAATAAGTATTGAAACATTTGGAAAGTGACCCGTGTCTTTAAAAAGTCCAAAAATTCTTAAGAAATCTGGTTATGTCTATCATGGGAAATATGGAATTACAGTATTTCTAAACCTTCCTGGATTTGATCATAAAGTACTTCAGACCTCCTGTATGACTCCCCATCCTAATGATGCAGGTGAAATCAAAGCATCCTTCTTGGTGGATTAGCTTACCATGTTTGAGTGGACTACAATAGACAAGTCTAGAATTATTATCAAGGCATCATGTTCATCCTTGTCATGGTAACTATTCAACACCGTCTGACAGTGAAAGATATTTTGTGATAAAGGAAGCCCCGCCCAAAGAGAGAGTGAGTTCTCACTAATGACTGGCAAAGCACTATTTACACAGTTTGCACCAAGTAAACAGTAATTTATAAAAAAGCATTAAGTGAGAACCATTTAAGTGCCTAAAGAATCTAGATCCACATGCATGGGACAAGAAACAAGGGAAATACAGAACAACCAGAAAACAAGTGTAAAAATGGCAGTATTAAGGTCTCATATATCAATAATCACTCTAAATGTAAATGAATTGAATTCTCCAATCAAAAGAGACAGAGAGGAGGGATGGATTAAAAAACAAGACCCAACAATATGCTGCCTCCAGAAACACATCTCAGCTCTAAAGACAAACACAGGCCCAGAGTGAAGGGATGGAAGATGATATTTCAAGCTAATGGCAAACAAGAGAAAGCAGGTATTTCCATACTTAATCAGATAAAGTAGACTTCAAGATAAAACAGGCAATGAGAGACAAAGAGGGGCAGTATATAATGATCAAAGGGACTCCCCACCAAGAAGACATAACTGTTATAAATATATATGCACCCAACACAGGAGCATCAAAGTACATAAAGCAACTATTAACAAACCTAAAAGGAGATATTAAAACAACATAGTGATAGTAGGTGACCTTAACACCCCACTTACATAGATGGATTGATCATCCAGACAGAAATTCAACAAGAAAATAGTGGAATTAAACAAAAAACTAGACAAGATGGACTTAATAGATATAGAGAGAGAGCACTCCATCCAAAACAACAGAATACACATTCTTCTTAAGTGCACATGGAACATTCTCAAGAATAGACCATATGTTGGGAAACAAGGCAAGCCCCAATAAATTTAAGATTGAAATCATATCAACATTCTTTTATGACCATAATGCTATGAAACTAGAAATAAACAACAAGAAAAAAGATGGGAAAGTGACAAATGTGTGGAGACTAAACAACATGTACTGAACAACCAATGGATCATTGAAGAAATTAAGGGAGAAATCAAAAAATATCTGGAGGCAAATGAAAATACACCATACCAACTCATATGGGATGCAGCAAAAGTGGTCCTAACAGGGAAATTCATAGCAATACAGGCCCACTTTAACAAACAAGAAAAATCTCAAATAAGCAATCTTAAACTATACCTAACAGAATTAGAAAAAGAAGAACAAACAAATCCCAAAGTCAGCAGAAGGAGGGAAATAATAAAAATTAGAGCAGAAATAAATGAAATGAAACCAAAAAAAGCAGTAGAAAGAATCAATGAAACTTCTATGAAAAGATAAACAAAATTGACAAACTCTCAGCCAGATTCCCTAGGAAAAAAAGAGAGAAAGCTCAAATAAATAAAATTAGAAATGAAAGAGGAGAAATTACAACAGATATCACAGAAATACAAATGATTATGAGAGGATACCATGAAAAACTATATGCCAACAAATTGGACAATCTAGAAAAAAATGGATAAATTCTTAGACTCATACAACCTCCCAAAACTGAATCAAAAAGAAATAGAGAATCTGAATAGATAAATCACAAGTAAAGAGATTGTAATAGTAATCAAAACTTCCCAAAAAATAAAAGTCCAGGAGCAGCTGGCTTCTCTGGAGAATTCTACCAAACATTCAAAGAAGATTTAATACCTATCCTTCTCTAATTATTCCAAAAAGTTGAAGAAGACAGAACACTTCCTAACACATTTTACAAGGCAAACGTCACTCTGATCCCAAAGCCAGACAAGGACAATACAAAGAAGGAAAACTACAGGCCAATATCAGTGATGAACATAGACGCAAAAATCCTCAACAAAATATTAGCAAACGAAACACAGCAATACATTAAAAGGATCATACACAATGATCAAGTGAGATTTATACCAGGGACGTAGGAATGGTTCAACATCCTCAAATCAATAAATGTGATACACCACATTAACAAAATGAGGAATAAATCCATATGATCATTTCAATAGAGGCAGAGAAAGTATTTGACAAGATCCAACATCCATTTATGACAAAAAAAAAAAAAACTCTCAGTAAAATGGGTGTGGAAGGAAAGTACCTTATCATAATAAAGGGCATATATGACAAACCCACAGCCAACATCATACTCAACAGGGAAAAACTGAAACCCACCCCTCCGAGAACAGGAACAAGACAAGGGTGCCCACTCTTGCCATTCTTATTCAACATAGTACTGGAGGTTTTGACCAGAGCAATTAGGCAAAAGAAAGAAATCCAAATAGACAATGAAGAAGTGAAACTCTCATTGTTTGCAGATGACATGATTTTATACATAGAAAACCCTAAAGAATCCATCAGAAAACTATTAGAAATAATCAACAACTACAGCAAAATTGCAAGGTATAAAATCAACTTACAAAACTCAGTGGCATTTCTATACTCTAATAACAAACTAACAGAAAGAGAACTCAAGAATATAATCCCACTTACAATCACAACAAAAAGAATATAATATCTAGGAATAAATTTAACCAAGGAGGTGAAATACCTATACAATGAAAATTATAAGACTTTATTGAAAGAAATTGATGATGACATAAAGAAATTGAAAGATATTCCATGCACATGGATTGCAAGAATAAATATAGTTAAAATGTCCATACTACCTAAAGCAATCTACAGATTCAATGCAATCCCAATCAGAATCCCAATGACATCCTTCATGGAAATAGAACAAAGAATCTTAAAATTTATATGGGGCAACAAAAGACCCTGGATAGCTAAAGCAATCCTGCGAAAAAAGAACAAAGCTGGAGGCATCACAATCACTGATTTCAAAATATACTACAAATATATAATAATCAAAACAGCATGGTGCTGGTACAAAAAGAGACACACAGATCAATGGAACAGAATTGAAAGCCCAGAAATTAAACCACACATCTACAGACAGCTAATCTCTGACAGAGGAGCTAAGAACATACAACAGAGAAGGAAAATCTCTTCAATAAATGGTGTTGGGAAAACTGGACAGCCACGTGCAAAAGAATGAGAGTAGATCATTATCTTACACCATACACAAAAATTAACTTAAAATGGATCAAAGACTTGAAGGTAAGACCTGAAACCATAAAACTCCTAGAAGAAAATATAGGCAGTACACTCTTTGACGTTGGTCTTAGAAGGATCTTTTCGAATACCACATCTACTTGGGCAAGGGAAATAAAAGGAAAAATAAACAAGTGGGACTTCATCAGACTAAATAGCTTCTGCAATGCAAAGGAAACCATGAATAAATTGAAAAAACAACCCACCAACTAGGAGAAAATGTTTGCAAATCATATATCTGACAAGAGGTTAATCTCTAAAATATATAAAGAATTCATACAACTCAACAACAAAAAAACAAACAACCCAATCAAAAAATGGTCAGAGGATATGAACAGACATTTTTCCAAAGAAGACATGCAGAGAGCCAAAAGTGCATGAAAAGATGTTCAACATCACTAATCATCAGGGAAATGCAAACCAAAACTACTCTAAGATATCACCTTACATCCATTAGAATAGCTATAATCACCAAGACAAAACATAACAAATGTTGGAGAGGTTGTGGAGAAAAGGGAACCCTTGTGCACTGCCGGTGGGAATGTAAACTGGTGCGGCCACTAAGAAAAACAGTATGGAGATTTCTCAAAAAATTAAAAATGGAAATACCATATGACCCAGCTATCCAACTACTGAGTATTTATCCAAAGAACTTGAAATCAACTATTCAAAGAGACTTATGCACAATAGCAAAGGCATGGAAGCAATCCAAGTGCCCATCAAATGATGACTGGATAAAGAAGATGTGGTATATGTATACAATGGAATACTGCTCAGCCATAAAAAAGACAAAATTGTCCCATTTGCAACAACATGGATGGACCTTGAGGGCATTATTTTAAGCAAAATAAGCCAGACAGAGAAAGACAAACACCGTATGATTTCACTCGTATGTGGAAGATAAACTAACACGTGGACAGAGAGAACAGATTAGTGGTTACCAGAGGGGAAGGGGTTAGGGGTGGGCATAAGGGGTTAAAGGGGCACATTTATATGGTGACCTGCAAATAATAATGCACAACTGAAATTTCACAATGTTACAAGCTATTATCACCTCAATAAAATTTTCTAAAAATTAAAACCACTTGTCATCTAAATAAGTGCTTATTATATAAAAAGCATTTGACAAAATCCAACATCTATTTCTGATTAAAAAAAAAACCTCTCAGCAAGCCAGAAATAGGAGGGAACTTCCTCAACCTGATAAAGATCACTTATGAAAATCCCTCAGCTGCATCACATGTATGGTGAAAGATTGATGCTTTCCCCCTAAGATGAAGAACACAGGAAGGATGTCATCTCTCATCACTTCTATTCATCATTGTACTGGGGGTTCTAGCTACTACAATAAAGCATGAAAAAGAAATACAAGGCATCCAGATTGGAAAGTAAAAAGTAACACTGTCTTTTTCACAGATGAGATAATTGTCTGCATAGAAAATCTGGTGGAATATGTGAAATAGCTACTAGAACTACTAGTGAGATTAGCAAGGCTGTAGGATAAAAGATCAGTATACAAAAATCAATCATATTTCCATATAATAGAAATTATCATAAATTTAAATAATCTATAATAGCATAATGAATATGAAATATTTAGGGATAGATGTGAAAAAGATGTGAAGGACCTATCCACTGGAAACTACAAAATATTGCTGGAGATAATTAAAGAAAGTCTAAAAATATGGAGAAATATATTGTGTACATGGATTGGAAGACTCAGTAACGCCAAAATGTCAATTCTCCCTAAATTGATACAAAGATTAAACGCAATCTCCATCAAAATCCCTCCAGGCATTTTAGTAGGATACAGCTGAAAAAGAAATGCAAAGGATCTAGAACTGCCAAAACAGCTTTGAGAAAGAAGAGTCAAGTCAGAGAGTATATGCTACCTGGCTTCAAGTCATACTGTACTGATACAATAATTAAAGCAATGTGGTATTGGTTTAAATATAGACAAACAGATCAATAGTTCCATACTTATATAGACAACTGATATTTGCAAAAGGTCCAAAGGTAATTTAGAGGAAAAAGGATGGTCTTTTCAACAAACTATGTTGGAAATATTAGAAATCCACATGGGGAAAAAAAGAACTTTGGTCTATCTCTCCTGCCACATACAAAAATTAACTCTAGTAGATTATAGACTTAAGTTAAAAAACTAAAATTGTAAATCTAGAAGAAAATACAGGAGAAAATGTTTGTGATCTTGGATTAGGTGAAGATTTCTTAGTTACAACACAAAAAACATGATCCTTAAAAGGATGAATTGGACTTTATCAAAATTTAAAAATTCTATTTTCAAAAGACACTGTTAAGAAAATAAAAAGACAGGCCACCGACTTGGGGAAAATATTTGTAGATCATATATTTCACAAAAGGCTTGTATGCAGGATATATAAAAAATTTCAAAACTAAATAATAAAAAATGCAATAAAAATTGGCAAATATTTGAAAATTTCACCACAGAAGATACACAAATGGAAAACAAACATATGAAAAGATGCTCAATTTCATTAGTCTTTAAGGAAATGCAAATTAAAGTCACAATGAATATAAATATGCAGTTTTAGAAAGGCTATAATTTTAAAAACTAACAATAATACCAAGTATTGGCAGAGACATGGAGGAACCAGAATCCTCATGCAATGCTGGTGAGATTACTTAACGATATAACCATGTTGAAAAACACTGTGGCCATTTCTGAATCAGTTCTTCACACACCTACCACATGATCCCTCCATTTCACTGCTCAGAATTCCTCATGAGAAATGAAAACATGTACCTCTATAAATATTTCTATACAAATGTTCATAACAGTTTTATTTGTAATGGACAAAACTCAAAACAATTATCTACCAACAGGTGAATAGATAAGCAAATTATGGAACATCCAAACAATGGAATACTACTCAGCAATAAAAAGGAACGAACTACTGAGCCAACAAAATGGATGAACCTCAAAATAAGTATGCTGGATGAAAGAAGACAGATGAAAAAAGAATTTTACAAAGGGACATGAGAAAATTTTTGCAAGTAATAGATATACTCATTATTAATTTTGTTGGTTTCATTTCCATGTCAAAATGTATCCAACTGTACACCTTAAGTATAGGCAGCTTATTGTATATCATTTATCCCTCAATAAAGCTGTTAATGACAACAAAGAATTAATCTTACTCATCTTGAAACTTCAAACTTAGACTTGATCCAAAACTCTTTTCCTCTCCTCCCTTCGCATAAACTAAACCTCAGCTGCATGGAGTAGATGGGGTTGGGGAGAAGGTTCCAGTTCCTCTGGTGTGGGGCAGGGACAAGGAATAGAGAAGGTGTGGTCTCTCAGTACGACTTCCCTCTTGTTGGTGGTCGGTTGGTGCTCCTGCCCTCACTCTGGTTGAGACTGGTTTCATCTGCTGTTGAGGATTTGCTGACATTGGGATCTCCGCATGGGTGGTGTGCATGGTTTCCTCTTTGGTGTTCACTTTCACCGACGCTTCCTCCGTTGTTCAAGAGACCTCCTTAGAAGAGCAGCCGTGTCTCCCTTTGTCTCCATCGGCAATAATACATCTCTCTCAAGGACTTCTCTGGATTGGGATTGTGTCCTTCTCGCGGTGGCTACCTATGCAATACACGGAAGTCATCTACTCTCCACCCTCTAAATTCCTCCATGTGAAGCCATCTCTCAAAGCCTTGCAGACCTGAGATTCAGAAGCAGTTGTCCTAATTTTCTCCCCCGGCCACTCGTTGCTCAGTCCCTGCTGCTCCAGGAAGCCCCTGTCTTCAAAAGCAGATACCAGTCTCTGTTCACTACTTGGATTCTTAAACCCTCCCCTCCCAGAGTGGGAGTGAGGAAATTAGTGAGACCACGTCCTCTATTCCTGGGCCCCTTAGAGTTCTCCCAAGAACTCTTTCACCATGCTCCATCCTCTGGAGGATTCTGAGGCCCATAAAGTACCTATTAAGGGAAGAGAACTCAGTTTCCCCTTCTTAAAGATACACCGAACTTCATGACTTGTCTTCCTGGGTCCCCCTTCACTGAGCTTCAGTGAGGAAGTGAGGGAAGACCTTGCGCCCACAGAACTTCACTCCACGGTGGCACAGACAACTAGCTGATTACCAAATCTGTTTTCTGTTTTTCTTGGGCGCACAGAAAGTCTATATTTCCCAGAATTGCTAGCATTTACGTGTGGCCGTGACACTGAGTTCTATACAATGAGCAGAAGTGAAATGTGCTACCTTTATCCCTAGCCCATTACAATATCTAAGAAAAATCTTTCTCTGTCCTTTCCCAGCTTCAGCCTGGATATCAACTCCCAGGAAGAGCATAGAAGTTGGCAAAGCCTCCGACAGCCTGGGTTCCCAAATGATCACAGAAATGAAGACCCCTTTTCCCCCAGATTGGATCCACATTATTGTTCACTAAGCAGAAATAAACTTTTATTCTTTAAAAACTCCAAAGTTGTTGTTTGTTAGTTATAGTAATCAACCTACCATAACTAATGCAAAAATTGGTATTGGGAGTAGAGTATTACATTAAGCAAAGGCAGTGTCTAATCAGGCAGCAAGCAGTAAGAAAAATAATATTGGAGCTGGAAAGATGGATACTCATGTTAGGCAGTGGCAAAACATTTGGCAAAACCATCTCCTGCTTGGAAGGTAAAACAATGGCCCCAAACCAGTCATTCTAGGGAAAGTGGTTTGAAAGACTGAGAGTGACAGTGCGTCTTGGTTTATCCTTAATGCCTTCAACAAGATATTACAAGAGAGAAATGAGATCTGGAAATACTTGCATAGTCTGAAAGCAGAAATGAAAGGAAATAGAAAGAATCCAGAAATCCGGGCTCTCAAAAATTCAGAAAACCTAACTTTCTAGACTCTAACTAGTAGGAGGTTGATAAGCCCTTTACGGAACAGAGGCCCATTAAGACTTGACTGAACGAGGAACTCAGCTCTGCCTTTGAGGTTGCTAGTGCATATCCACCCCAACTGCTGTTTCACGTGGTCTCAAGGTGGTTTTCCTTAAGCTCCGAGCTGAGAGAAGAATGCAGGGGAGGCAGCAAAGGCATAAATCAGATCTGAGAGCTACATTTGGGAAAGAATTTTAAGTGTACTTATTGGTGCATGGAACTGATTGGAAGCAAATAGACCAAAAGTCCCCTAACATGCTGTGGGCATTGCATTGCCCAAGAAACCATTCGTGTCTTTGACTTGAGCCTTCACATCACCTATGGGTGCTCAAACTTACCTCAGCAGGGAGTGGGCTGCAAAACCTGAACAACTCCCGGTAAGCATATCCCCAAAGCCCACTTGACATGTGTCCATGGAGGATAATAGATAAGAAGGAACTTCCCAAACAGTAGAGCCAGGGGCTCACAGAACAGTGGTCAGGGATGGTCCTCCCAGAGGGCAGAATAAGAACTGCCCAGCAGAGGACCCTTGCGATGCCTGCCCACTAGGAGTTCATTATTGCTGTTTACGAGACACTGCTGTGTATCCCATGTTCTTCCTCACTGGGACAGTTTATGGCTGTTATTCTTTCCCTGCTTCACTATTATACATTAGGTATGAAGGTGAAGGATGAGCAGATAACTTGTCTTTCTGGTTCATAGTCACTGGACCACAAGAAGCTACATCTGGACCTTACATAACAGACCGCACATCATCTGGAGGTCATACGCACGCACCGAATCTGTGGAGACAGGGTAAACAAATTCCGTGAGTAAGAAGTATGAAATGGATATTTGGAGCCCAGATGATGGAAGAGACTGCTCCCTGATCAAACCCGTTTATTATCCTCCTTCTTCTTCCTAGGCATACAGGTAGGCTACTTTTCTTAGATTCCTTTGCATTTAGGTGTGGCCATGAGTTGGAGTTCTAGCCAAGATTACATTGAGTGGAAGTGATGTGTATCACTTCAGTGCTTGGCCTGTGTCATTGAATTATATCCTCCCCAAATTCGCATGTTGAAGCCCTACTCCCAGTACCTCAGAATGTGACTATATTTGGAGATAAGGCCTTTAAAGAGGTGTTTAAGTTAAAGTGAGGCCATTAGGGCGGCCCCTAATCCAATCTGCCTGGTGTTCTTGTAAGAAGAGGACATTAGGACACACAAAGAGACACCAGGGGTGCGTGTGCATAGAGGAAAGACCGTACAAGGACACAGGGAGGAGGCTGCCTTCTGCAAGTGAAGGATAAAAACCTCAGGAGAAACCAAACCTGCTGACACCTTGATCTGGGACATGTCACCTCCAGAACTGTGAGAAAATAAATTTCTGTTGTTTGAGCCACCCAGTCTGTGGTATTTTCTATGGTTGCCCTTGCAAACTAATATAGCCTATAATGTCCTCCCATGTGTCATCATCCATGTTCTCCTTTCTGGTGGACTGGAACGGAGATGACACCCCCAGGACAAGGCTGGAAGCCATGTGCTAAAAACAGCAAAGTTACAAGCTGGAAAGAGTCTGCTTGAAGGAAAACCACCCACCCAGGAACACCCAAATTTTTCCCACAGTTATATGAATGAAAAATAAAATTTTATTTTATTCTGAAATATGGGGGTTTGTTAGTTATAGCAGTTAGCATCACTCTCAACGAATATACCCTACAAGGCTGACAATCCCCTTTTCTCTCTCCAGTTCTCCTCTTAGTCACTGTTGGCAGGCGGTGGTGTGGACTTTTCACCTCCGAACAAGCCCTGTGGGAATATGGCTTCTATTACATAGTGGCTTTCAGAGTCGGGTACTTAGTGCCTCTTGTTCACAATTTGAGGCCTTAACCACAACTCTGGGACACAGTCAATTTTCCACTCAATATCCTCTAACATATTTTAAAAATAGATTGCTTAAGATGAAAGACATAGAAAATTCGCAAATCTATTAGTAATAAAAATATATCTCGGGGCTGGCCTGGTGGCATAGTGGTTAAGTTTGACACGCTCCACTTCAGCAGCCCCAGTTTGCATCTACACCACCCATCAAGCCGTGCTGTGGCAGCAACCCACATACAAAATAGCGGGAGATTGGCACAGATGTTAGCTCAGGGCCAATCTTCCTCACCAAAAAAATATATATGTATATTTTTTAAATTATTTTTAAAAATACAAATATACAAGGGGCTGCCTGGTGGTGTAGTGGTTAAGTTCTCACTCTCCACTTCAGCGGCCTGGGGTTCGCAGGTTTGGATCCTGGGCCCAGATCTATGCACCACTCATCAGGCCATGCTGTGGGGGAGTCCCACATACAAAATGGAGGAGGATGGGCTCAGATGTTAGCTCAGGGTGAATCTTCCTCACCAAAAAAAACCAAATATATATACATATATATATATATATATATATATATATAAAATATCAATTATGTGTCAATCAAGTGGGAGAATTTCCATTATGAGGAAACGAGGAGGCTATCTATTATTTTTAAAAAACACTACTTCTGTCATAAAGAACCCCATATAACTGTCTCACCTGTCAAGACAGGAATACAGAGATAACCGTCCCGCTGTGGACATTGTTAAGGACCTTGAGCTCGATAAATGAGATTCTTTCCTCCTGTCTTCTACCCTTGCTCCTTAGGAACTCGTGGAAAAGTAGGAATAGCAAGGCTATAAGTCACTCTTTGTATAAAAAATTCATTAATTTGTATATTTATATAATGAATATCATGCTTCTTTCCTGATCACTGCCTCTGAAAAAAAAACGGCCTAAGTGTTGTATCCTTGAGCTAATATACAAGATATCTTTGAAGAAATTATAATGAAATTCAGAGAACTTGTCTTAAATCATAGTTGGCGATTAGGATGAATCAAGGATTCTGTGAGCACTAATCCGATATCAAAGGAAAACCGGCTGCGTGTGCTCAGGAAGTGAAGGACAGCGGTGCACATGGGGTGACAGCTGACAGGGGAACACCTGTGGAAAACAAAGACCTGGCAGTAACCAATGGACAATGACCCGATACCACCCACTAAAGCCGTTGCTGGATGGGACAGACCTCTTTTGTCGGCCCGGGGCAGAGAGATGTCTTCACATCTGACAGTTCTCTGTAAGTCCGGTGACCACATGTCTCAGTTTGCCCTAGATGGTCCCAGACTATAGCTACAAAAACTGCACCAATTTAGGTGATACATTTTAGGAACACAGTATTCATAGGATAGATTAAGTATACATCTTGTGAGGAGGGACAGGAGAAAGGGCTCCTTGGAAACTTTTAAGAAAAGTTTTCATGACAACTATATTCCTCGCTCCTAGGAGAATCGCAACTTCCCTTTCACCTGGTTTTTCCTGAGGGTAGTTGTTTTAGTCTGCTCAGGCTGCCGAAACAAAATAGCGTAGACGGGGGCTTAACCAACAGACATTTATTTCTCACAATTCTGGAGACTAGAAGTCCCAAATCAAGGTCTGGCAGGGCCGATTTCTGGGGAGAGCTCTCCCCCTGACTTGTAGTCTCTTCTTGCTGCGTCGTCTCGTGACCTTTACTCAGGGCATGTGCCTGGAAAGAGAGAAGGAGGTCTCCTCTTCTTACAAGGACACCAATCCTATCAGATTAGACTCCGCCCTCAAGATCTTATTCAACCTTAACTACTCCCTAAAAGCCCTATCTCTGAAAAAAGCCACATTGGGTATTAGGGCTTCAACATGTGAATTTGGGGGGAATGCAATTCTGTCCATAGCAGTAGATATGGTTTTTGAAGTACACTTGTGAACTGCTTTCCTATTATATTACCACAGCTTAAGTGGAAAACTCAGAGTCATATTTAGATATATATACTTTTTAAAATTTGCTTCTTGGTAGCTGCCATGGCATTTGACCAGTCAGGATCAAAGAAAGCCGGGATTGTAAGCAAGAGTCTATATTTATGTTTGAGATGTTCCTTTATAAACCAGCAGGTCTGATCAGCAGAACCCAGAGCTGAGAGATAGAGGACTTTGTGTTGTAAAGAGTGATTGGACAAGTGAGCTTTGTGTGTTCAATCCTGTGACATCGGCAAAACAAGAATGCACTTACTGGAGTGTGAATTGGTATTAGGAGGTAGTAAAATGACTTAAGAGACAGTGTGACATACACTTACTTTTCACCTTAGAACATGTCATAAATGATAATCAGATAAGTCTGCACGGTTTAGAAAATTACTGCTTACTTTTATTGAACAATTACTTACGAACCATAAGAGAATATACAGTCTTAAGGGTTCTTCCTTTCTTCAGAAAGCAAAACCTCTTCGTTGTGTACCTCGTTTCTGAGGTTACTTCCCAACTTTATGGTAATTGCCTTGAGAGAGTAATCTCCGACTGGCTCCAATAAAGAAAGTCTGATCACAGTGATAGACCAAAGTGACAACTTAAAGACCATCAAAGCAATGAACTTCAAAAGCGGAAATGGAAGAATGGAAGTCTATCTCTTCTGGAAAAAAAAAGGGAAGCTCTTGGACAGGTGGGAGATATAATTTTAATGAAACCATTAAATGTACAAGAGCTCCAGCAAAATTTTATACTTTGCATTTTAAGATTGGACAAGTAGACCTTAAACTAATTTTAAAAAGCTTTGGCTTTAAAATGATAAGGCAGCAAACCAGAGGAATGTCAGAAACTCTGGGGAGGACCAGGTTGTCTTACAAACCAGGGTGTATAATATTGCAGACAAGTCTATCTAGATGTATTGATGTTGGGACAAGAGGTAAAAGAGGAAAGTAATAATGTGCCCTGAACTGAAAGCAGATCAAAGCCCTGTCGGTGTGGCTATTTGTATGGACAGACAATAGGGAATGACAGACCCAATAAAGGAAAAGAGAACCGAGTTTCATCTAGGTCGCATGTTGTTGACATCTTACATTCCCAACAGAAGTTAGAGAAGAAGATGTTGAATGCACAGGGAGGTAAAGGATGCAAGGATTTTAGAACAAAAATTTAAAATGATCCCAGAGAGAAAGCAAAAGCAAGAAGTGTTTAAACATATCTGACAACAAAAGTTTGGGATGAACTTGTGAGCCACTGGGTCACACCAAATATCCCCCTTGCCAATTTCCCTTCTGCCCTCCATGCCTCACTAAAGAAAACAGGATTTTTTAACTTGAACCAGAAAGTACTTCATGATTGCTAATGCAGATCATAAATGAAATATTAAATGTTGTGAAAGAAGCAGCTGTTCCTGTGACAGAAGACTGCCGTTGATTCCTGATGAAAGTGCCTTGCTTTGACAAAGTGAAAATAATGAAATCCTAGCCAGAAGCAGAGGAGATCCAATAGCCTCAGGTTACATCACCCGTCTTTCTCCTAGAACTGGAGGCAGCCCTGACCCTGATGATACAAGGATATTTCCCTGAACCCCCAGGGGATGAGGGAATCCTCTGCCAACTGAGCCAGATGGAGAGCTGCAACACCTTAGGGAAGAGAAACCGGGATCCACACAGAATTATGAGCTTTGCCCAAACTCAGTTTGCTTCACAAGCTCTTCTTTGCTTTTTCTTTCTATTTGCTTAATATTTTAGACAGGCTGGCACCATTACGTAAAGCCAAGAGAGGGGCAGTACACAATATCATTAGTTCAAGAATGTGAAGTTTAAGCCTAGGAAATAGGATCAGGGGCTGTGAGGCTCCCTTGATTGAGCGAGGGCTGTGGAAGCAATTGCTCCCATGGCCACCTGACGGCTTCTCCTGCTGTGGAAGGTAGAGCAGTTCACATCTGCCTTGTAAGCCTTGGGCAATGCCTGCAAATCCTCACTGATCTCCGATGACTGCCTTACCAACAATATCAGCTTTCTTTTTTCTTTTTTGTTATCTTCCTTCGGGGGCTGTGTATAGACCCTGCCCACGGGACCATTGCGATAACGTACTCATGGGTTAATTATTCAAGATGTCTGTCAAATGCTTCCTGCACACCAGGCTGTTCCACGCCTTCACAGTTTGCTTATATGTTCTTGGAAGTATATGTTCTTCATCTTTCCATCCCTTTCCATCACACCTCCAGTGTCTTCTTTGGTGCACATATTAGTAATTCCATAATACTCTAAAGCACGATTATTGAAATTAGAATGAACTTAGGGTCAGACTTTTGTGTAAGCCTGGCTGCAGCAATGTTGCCTAAGCTTCTCATGTGAAATTTCGCCCTTCTCATTCATACCCTGAGGACTTCTGCACACATTTCCCGAAGGAGGTGTCCAAGGGCCTCTGGGAAAGTGAGCAGTGAGTGTCCTGAGGATCTTAGACCTCTCTGCTCTCTGTTCATGTGATCTGGGCACGTTAATTAACTTATCTAAGGCTCTGTTCCTGCATCTGTAAAATGAAGGTGATAATACCTACTTCATGTGATTTTTATTTTTTAGCATAAATAAGATAATATAGATGAAGTACTTGGCTCTCTATGCCCAGTGAGAACAATCTATAAGATGTTACAGATTAGTCTCTGTAACATCCATGTTGACCCTCCTGATATTCTTTTCTCAAGTTTTCCTGGATTTTACAACCACTTGTAGAGTTCAACACAACCTCCAATCCTACATTCCTAAGCATTCTCCCGGATTCCTTTTTCCCTCACTTCCCACATCCAGTTAAGCACCTCTTTTGGTTCTACCTCTGAACCTACCCAGAATCTGTCCACTACCTTCTGGCTACACCACTGTGTCTCGAGTTCAAGCCACCATCTTTTCTCACCTGCGTCACCAAAGCAGCCTCGAAAATGCTCTCCCTGCTTCTATTCTTTACCCCCTACCTACAATCTAGTCCCCACAGCAGCCAGAGTCATTTTATAAACCTAAATTATGTCACACTATTCATCTACTCATGTTCTTAAGACTTTTCAGTGACTTCTGACTCATTTATATGAAAATCCAAGGAAACATTTGTTTTCTTCAAATGTACCTCGCTCATTCTCACCAGGCCTTCATACTAGCTGCTGGGAATGCACTTTCATATAATTTGTTTATCAATGTCCCTTTCTTTTCTTTGAGGTCTCAGACTAAACACCATCTCTTTATAAATGCCTTCTACGGCCACCCAATGTAGAGTAGGCACTCAGATACTCTTTTGTTCAAAGTTGCCAAATCAGTATCATTTATTGACAACCACCCTCCCCTCTTCTGTTTGCAAAGCACTGTACTACAGTGGATTATAATCTAGAGGACAAACTCAAGTGTGAGTATCCATTGATTCCTTCTGGGGTGCATGGCTCATTTGGGTTATTTTCCTATCATCAAAATGCAATTAACTGTGATAGTGACAGAAATGCTATAATCCCTATTTATTTTATATGCCTGACAAATGCTTATTGACTTTCTGTGTACAAAGCATTATGCTAGTGTTCTCGATGATGGTGGGAAGAAATGAGCTTGTCCCTCCCACCACTGATGGGCTACCATGTGTCAGTCATGGTTCCTAGGACCCTTGGGATACTGGGCTGATTGAACTGGAAAGTCTTGCTCTTATGAGGATTACATTCTAGTAGAGGAAATAGATTGTAATCAAATAAGTGAAGAAAGAATGAATAAACAAAGAAAAAATCATGTAGAACTACATAAGGCAGTGTGATAAACAGTGACTTCAACAAAACCTAAAATTCTGTTAACAAAACCTTCAAATAGATTGAGTACAAATAAACAGAGGGAATTCCAATGACCAACATTTCCTCTGGTGCCTGCCTCTACAGATGTACTACCTAAATGTTCAGCTATAGAATTCCTTTGCTCCAGTTTTATTCAGATTTACCTTAGGGTGTTTCAGATCATGGATATGCCTTTTAATGAGATGGCTTCTAAATGAAGTTCTCAAAAGCAGACATCACTAACACAAATTGATGCTGTGTCCACATTTGTGACATATCTCTCAGTGTTTCCACCGACCTTGATAATGTTCTCTCCAAATGTTCATCTTCCTTAAAAGTACTAGTTATTTTTTACCACAAATTTTCCTCTCATTTTATGCATAGATTGATCACAGTAATAGAAGCAACTGAAATAAATTTTCAGCTTGGAAAGAATTTGCAGTGGTCTCTCAACATCATTGAAGCTCAGGAGAAATTCAGTTCAGGTTACCTTTCATCATCCTTGGTGTTTATTCTAGGAATTCCATCATCAAGAGTAGCCCAGGGCAGACTTAGCCACGTTGACACAGCAGAACTCAATTTTTCAAGGGACTAGGAAAAGAAAACTCCCAATTGTTAAAATCGTTTCTGATTTCTAGGTGAGTATTTTAAATTACGAACAGAGAAGCATCTAATGCAAGCTTTATTGGCAGAATTTTAGGGGCATATTTTTCAAATTGTATAAACAATACGTGATACTTCCTTCCATTACGTATTTTTAAACTCTGTATCAGGGGCATGTAATCTTAAACGGAGGAGGAATTTCATAGTTTCACTGCCGGAAGCCACACCATCATCCTTGGTGTGCGTGATTCTGCACAATGAGTGCTTCAGGGTAATCACTTCTCGTGTATCAGAATTAGGAAGAGTAATTCATCTAATGAGAGTCATATTTTAAGTTTTATGGGATTTATTTAAATATAAATGAGTTTGGCCTCTTCTGACCTATCTACACAGCCTTTTCATCCATAATTGTGTCCCATCTACACCACCCCAACCCACTCTGAGGTTTTTCTCCTGAGAACACCTATCAGAAAGATCAGGCCCTTTTATAAATAAATTTAAATCAAAAGAGACCCAATTGGTATTTTTCTTGTAGTTATAAATGGGTTTGTTAGCACTTACAAACATATCTTATTAATACTAATGACATTCTTTTTTTACAGGCATTTTTCCCAGTCTGCTTCTCATAAAGGAAACGGATACAACATGACTGGCCTGCTGGGGAGACATTCTTCACACTGCACTCACACCCTGGTCTTAATCAATTACAGGGAGAGTTCCATACTTGCATCGGGAACCAGCAGTGAGCACGGCCGGTGCAGGCTAGAGAGGCCAGGCTTCCCCAGTCTGTAGTCACACTCACCAATTTTGTGAACTCGGGCAAGATACTTAACCACCCTGTGCCTCAGTGTCCATATCTGGAACATGAGGCTACTAAAAACGCTTACCTCATAGGGTCACTATGAAGGTTAAATGAGAAAGTCTTCATCACGTGCTTACAACAATGCTTGGCACATAGTTGCTGCTTAATAAATGTTCCTGACATAACCACACAGGTAGTTAGAACGTGTGAGAAGCAGTGTGCCAACAACACAGTGGAGGTGTTGGAGGTGGTAGGGAAGGGAAGGAAAGCTCTATGTACTCCAAGACTGGCTTTGTTCGGTGTTGTTTTGATTTTTAGCCGTGCATTAATAGCTATAAAATTATTATTGGAATTCCTGTAAGCAAAATAACATGCAACTCCAAGGCTGAAACCCCAGTTCTAATTCCCGTTTTGCACTGAAATAATTGTTTCATAATATGGTTTCTATCAGTTCTACTCAAGGTTCTTAGGAATGCAGCTAACTGTTTGTAGCTTAATATTAAGTACATATTGTTATCACGTCCATGGTGCAGATAAAAAAAGTAAGGAACAACAGAAGAGGAAACTGAGAATGATTCAAGATTTCATAAAAAAGCGTCTTGTACTGGACAGACACCTCAAAACAGAAAACTCCATCCACTAACACTTTCAAAACTCTTGCAAACACTCTCAAAAGCTCTTGAAAACTCCCCTACAAAAGATTTGGTCCAAGTGGTGTGATTTAACACACGGATCAATGGATTAACTCTCAAAGTTTAAAAAGCACATGATTTCCAGTCCAGTTAGAATTCCTCTGATCAGAAAGGCAAAAAACTGCAGATCAAAGGCAAATGTGAGTGAAGCCAGCTGGAAAGCCATTCCAGTTCTTCTCTAGAAACAGTCCACCAAGTAAATGATGACGTATATGTATAGTGGCAAAAATCACATGTTTAATCCCACTACAGGACAGCAAATTTACCCTCTTTCTGTTCCAAGGTTACAGGTTGATAGCCCTTACCCTGGCCAGTTATATGAAAATCCAGTTGACCTTCTCATGTATAAATTGAGTTGGCACTTAGCTTAAATGACTCCTTCCCAGGAAAACCTTCCTTTAATACCTTATCTGAGTAGGTCTCCTCCAGTTAATGTCTATCGTTTCAACCTGTTTATGGCTTCATAGCATGTGTCACTGTACGAAAGCATTTGTTTATTTACTTATGTATGTCCTTGCTTAAAGTCTACCACCCAGTTCCATGAGCACTGGTACGATATGTATTTGGTTCACCTCCATGTATCAAGTATACATTACAGCACCTAGCACACAGCAGGCACTCCACTGATCTTTGTAGATCAAATGAATAGGGATAAAAGTTCTGCAAGAGGTAGACCTAGACAAATTTGCCAACATCACAGTGTTACAGACATCATGTCTTGTTATTGGGCAAAGGGATAGCAGCACAAAGTCATTAAATACAGTTGTTTGATTTAATCCCATTCCCCTTGTTTTATATTCCACTATTCTTCACATTTTTAAACTCCTTATTGTTTCTTTTACCTTCTTTTGTTAATGCAGTTTTAAAAAACAACTGGAATCATATTGCCTTATGCAAAAGTTTTCATAAAAGTTATTACTAAATGACTTCCAAAAAAGCATTTCCTCACTACCTATGGGGAGAGGGATGTCTAAACTCCTAATGAAAGGATACATTGCAACCTCTTTCTTTCCTGCCCAGTTAATGAAGAATGAGTTCCCCAGGAAATCAGCAAGGTGTGGAGTGGGGTATTTGCCGAAACAAGTATTGGTTAGTCTTCTCGCAGCCAGATCTCTGTCATTAGAGTAAACTAGGCCTTCACTTAATTCGTATTTCATTTTAGAATGGACATTTGTGCCTTTTTAATATTTAGCCCTATTAAAGGGTTCACAAATTAAAGTAAAATAACTCCAGCTGCTTTTACCCAATTACTGAAATTGAACAAAAAGAAACATAATCTGTGGAGAAACAAAATGAATATATAACAGCCCCAAATCCAAAAAGTCTGCCAGAACAACTTCTCAGTAGTTTACGAAACACCACCAGTGATTACGCAGCTGTGGCAGGAGGTCATCCTTGACGGATGTGTTGTAGAGACTGATGTTCTGGTACCATCTGAACTCAAACTGAGTTTTAAGAAGTCATCCTAGGTGCAATGAACTACCACCTGAAGAACAACTTTGAAGACATTTGCCAATATTTTCTGTGAAAATTTTGCAATTGTAATTGATGAGTAAAATATGAGCAGTTACAGCAGGTTGCATTTTTTCCAAAAATTTTATGTTCCTAGAGAGAAAGATCCTTACAGTTTTTGGTAGTAATCTTACAATGCTGTACTGCTTGGGAGTCGGGAAAATTGATGCTTGGTGAATTGATACTTCAGTTACTTTTTTCCCAATTCAATTTCCTCCAATTCCCTAGTAAATCAGAGAATCTAGTATATTATTCTTTTCATGAGTGAATGCTTTTTTGACATATTAGATGAGTAATGACAAAGAAGTCTGTAGTTTCTTTTGACCACTTTATTATACCAAGAAGAATTTTATGCAACACAAATAAAACTCAAAATAATTTGATTTAAAAAAATAAATCATAGAGGTATTGGCAGTGTCAAGAGCTATAGCTGATATTTAAGGAGATACTTAGGACTCATAAGTTAAACAGAATCTATTGTCCTGTTTAATTTCTTTCATATCATTTTTCACTCTCTGAAATGGTCTTATTTATTAGTTACTTGTCTTGTCTGTTTTATCTCTCCCCCTCCCTCCCTCCCAATCACAATACTAGCTCCAAGAGCACAGGGAATTTTTCCTATTGTCTGCTGTAACCTGGACGTAGTTGAAGTTTTCAATCAATATTTGTTGAATTAATGAATTCAATGGAAAGCGGCATTGACTGACAGCATGAAGAAAATATCTTGGCCAGTAAACTATTTCACTCAGTAGAGCTATAGTGGGTTCAATAGAGTCCCCCAAAAAGATACATCCAACTCCTAATCTCTAGTACTGTGAATGTTACCTTATTTGGAAATAGGGTCTTTGCGGATGTACCTAAGTTAAAGATCTTGGGATGAGGTCATTCTGGGTTTAAGGTGGGCCCTCAATTTGGTGGTTTTGAGACACAGAGATCATTTGGGAGAAGGCCATAGGAAGATGGAAGCAGAGACTGAAGAGCTGTATCTACAAGCCAAGGAACACCAAGGATTCCTGAAACCGCCAGAAGCTGGGAGAAAGACATGGAATGGACTTTCTCTCAGAGCCTTTAGAAAGAACTGACCCAGGCAACACCTTAATTTTGGAATTCTGGCCTCCAGAACTAGGAGAGAATAAATTTCTGTTGTTTTAAGCCACCAAGTGTGTGTTAATTTGTTGCATCAGCCTTAGGAAACTAAAACAAGAGCAAACTGAAATTATCATTATTTAACTTATTCTTTCTTATAATGGCAGAAAGGAAGGAAAGACAAGATCTTAACTGGCCATTCATCAGTGTGTGATGAAAAGAGACTAAAAGAAGCTTTCACTAGTAATATTTTCTCATAAAGAGTAATGAGAAATACAGCAATGGAAGGAGCAGTTTGGTTAGGGAATGGATGAATGAGGCGGTGATGCCAGACATCCGCGTTCCAATCCCAGGTCTACCACTTACTCACCACGTGACCTTGGACAAGTTGCGTGACTTCTTTGACTCTCCTCTGGAAAGTGAAGGTAATAACAGTATCTACCTCCCCAGGCGGTTGTGGGGATTAGTGCGGGTAAAACACTTCAGCGGTGCCTGAACTCAGGAAGTGCTGCTGATTACTCACAAACTTCAGAGAACACAGTTATGCAGATAGAGTGGGGGATTCATATTAGTTGAAGACAGCATGAAGGGCTACACCAAGACATATGTTCCTGATTTTAAAAGCTTTCCAAATTGAAACCACAGGTTTCAAAATCCTATGGCTTAGGATTTCTTCATCCTTTTTTCTCTTATTCTCTCTCTAGCAGTTCATTCTGTCTGAAAAGAAGTGCTTCCTCTACTCTCTTGTTTAAGTCTCTCCTTCAGCATTCTAACGTTCTTGGAAAAGGAAGGCATGGGAGGAAGCAAAGAGTGGTAACCACAGTCATCCTCTCCCTTCCATGCTGATGACAGAGATCAGAAGTATTCCATTTTAGAGCTCGAAGGTCCATTCAAAACCACCTAGTCCAACTCCTTTGTTTACAGATGTCCAGAGAGTTTATGGAACTCATCTGAGATTACTAGGTTCTGTGAGGGCAGAGAACTTGGACATCTTATTAACGACCATATACTTATATGCTAGCATAGGATTTGCATACAAAAACAGGTAAACGAATGATTGACAAGTTAGCAAATGCCACTACCACTAGTACTATATTAGTTCCACATCTCATTATGAGAGAGAATACAATGTATGATAATGTAGTGGAAGACAAATGTATTGACTTACATTCATAGTAACTTAAAGGATTTAATATTGATTATTTTATGTTGGAGAGATGAGCCTTGCTATTGCTGAAAATGGATACCACCTCATCAGAATCTATGTAAATAATAAAGATGATTTTATAGGCCTAGAGCCACTTAGAATAAGAAATATACTATAGTGTTTCTTCTCTACCTTTTTCTTGCTCTGTAACATTTCTTTCAAGGAGGAATTAGTAGAATATCATTTATTTCTAGAAATGCCAGACCCCCTTTTTATTCCATCTGCAAGACACGTGTAGTCATCTCTTCTTTCTTTCAGAGGGAATCGGCTTGTGTCCATATTCCAGAAAGTGTGTTTGGGAGGTTGGAGGGAGTGAGAGGTGGTAGGAAAGTCAGCCAAAATGAGCAATTTCAACTTATTAGCTTTTTTGCCGTATAAGTGTGGTGGCCAAGACCCAAACAGCTCTGGCTCTCCCGGCAGTGTGCGGTTTTTCCATCACTCCTCTCTGGCTGAAACTTGGATCCCCGAGCATCACTTGCAAAGTCATTTATCATCAGGTGTTTAGCATCCCTGGAGGAGCTCTGTTTCTGGGCCCTCCTAAAAGATATTACGGAAAACTAGACAACTTTACCATATTAAGTTTAAAATGCAGGATTCTGCTCTTTGCCACTTTATCTGACATTTGCCTTGCTGCAAAATCACTTTAGACACATCACCAGTTTATAAGAGCATCTATAATTGGAGTCCTTTTACCTGAGGATTCAAGTTGAGTGAATGGGGAAAAGATTAGGCATCTATATAGAAAATTATTTTTATGAAAACTAAATGATTCTGCTAATGCTTTCTTCCTCTTAATTTACTGCAGAGAGGAGGAATGACTTCATTTTGAACCAACAGGAGCTCTGGATCCAGACCTCAGAAACATGAGAAGGACACTGATGGGAGAGTGCCCACGAAGCAGCATTGAGAGACCAGAATGAACGACCCGCAGAATGAGGGTCATTTCTATTGAACCAAGAGCCACTTCATGGCCAACAGTATTCCTTCACGCTGGTATAAAGGAAACTCCTTTTATTTGCTAAAATAGTGCCTTCCTTCCATAATCTGAGAGCTTTTATTTATTCATTTATTTTTGAAATTTAGAGAAAAAAGCTAATTGGCTTCTAAGCAACCAGCAGGTCACAAGCTCAGACAAGTTTCCCAAAGAGAGCTTTCCCCACAGCTAAGTTTCTTGGCAGCAAGAGACAGAAAGTAAGACTTTAAAAATAGGTTTAAGCTGTCTCAGAACATTGACACCAGCAGTCAGCTGTGAAGCTTGTAACAAACCAAGAATTCTGGGTGCCCTCTTCATGGTCCCATCCATCTTTCGGCTGGGGTTTTCCTTCCTGTGTGGCTAGAACAATATAATCAGTAGAAAACTTCTTCTCCAGTTGCTCATGATATCCTTCGTGCTGTCGTTAATGTTCTCATGGAGTTCTGTTTCAAACCAGGATGAAGATCCGTGAGTTTCTGGTTGGACCGGGTGTTCATTTTGTGGCCGCGGGACAGAGTTCCCTCTTCGTACAGTTCACTTCTATCTTGATCTCTTTAGTACCATGAGTTCGTCTCCACTTTCAACATCTTCTCTGATTGTTCCTTTTCAAAACTTTGCCCCCATCATACCTCCTTCTGAGAGTTCATTTGCTTTCTTTCTACAAGTTTTACTTTCTCCCCCTCTTTCCTTATTATGTACCTCTTGAATGGCTCTTTGGAATAACAAGCCTAAAGAAAAGACTAACAGGGAACAAATGTCCTTTTTAAAACAAAGACTAAGCCCAATGCCTAGAAAGAATAATAACATTTATTACAGATTAGCTTTGTGTGACTCTGATCAAAGAGCTGTTTGGGGGCATTTTGCATTGTGGGTTAACTTCATAATACACTTCCACTTCCTGTAACAGTACAGCTGTATTGTTTAATCCTACTATTAAAGAAATGTGACCTCTGAAAGTGCTAAGGTTCTAATTTCCAAAACTGTTTCTTCTATTCAGGCTGACTTTAATAGAACACTTGAGCAGTTGGTTATTATGATATAATTGTATCTGGTACTGAGTCTTTTTCAAAGTCCTTTTAAAAGCTTAATCCTATCTCAAAACATCTGTGAGAGGCAATGATTGAGTACATCACTTAACCTTTCAGACCCTCAGTTCAGTTCCCTCATCTGTACAATGAGAGGTTGGATCAGCTTATCTGGAAGGTCCCTTATCTAACCCTAGGATTCCTGGATTCCAGAGAAGCATCCAACCACAAGAATTATATATTAGAATCCCAAACTAGATTTTTTTTAAGCTCCAACTCCATCAACTGTCCCTTATCATCCAAATCAAAATATATTCTCTGCCATCTGTTTGATGCCAAGCAACCTCGAATATAAGCTGCTGACAGCCTCCACTGAGAGAAGCATTCTGCACGTATTACCACTTGCTTTGCTTAAGTAAAGCTTCTGAATCCTAAAATAATACCACAGCCACCTAATCTGGAGATAAAAGGAGGAAAGTTATGTAGAGGTCCTCAAGAAAAGAAACTTGAAAAATCAAAACTAACTATGAATCAAAACATGTAGTATTGCAGAAAATAAATCATGAAATACAAAAAAAGCCACAACTGAATAATTTGCTTCCTAATAACTCATCAATTAAGCAATATGACCAATATTTTAGAAGCTACAGAAAAAAAAATCCTCTGCTGAAGTCAAAATACTTTTCTTCCCTACCTCCAACATTACAATGGTAACAAAATGAAACTCCGTGAGCGGAAGACTTTGCCTGGATATCTGTAACTTAATAATCTTATTGCAAGTGACAAGAGAAACCTTAAAAGCATTCCTAGCGGTTAACAACGCAATCTGAGACAGAAGTCTACCTCAGGACAGCAGTGTTCGTCAGAAGCTTCATTGGTGCCTCATCTTTACTGTATGTTTTCCAGCAACGTACTTAGCATGTGACCTTTCTGTGGCTGCACAGTTCCCCCCACTGTTTTCATAGCTCATAAAATGCTTAAGAAGTGTTTATAAAAATTGGGCCACAAAGAACTTGGGCTCCATGGATCTCAATGGTCCGGCTGTAATTTCCTTTTCAAGGAAGGAATATTTTCATAGCAAATGCACTGGGAACATCTGTCCTTCAGGGTCTCTTGGAAGAGCAAGTAAGCAGTGGTTCCGCCCAGTGTGTGTGGTTTGGCCATCGCTCTGAAATACGTGATGCTCCAAGTACTCTCCTCATGAAATCATGCACACAAATCAATCCTCCCTCTTCCCTAACACTGTCCTCCTTTTGTTGGTCACTTTCGGTTATCCGACTATGCTGGAAAGACCTTATGTCATAAACAGCAAAAGAACATCTGCAAAGAATCCCTTTGGAATCCACTGCATGAGCTGTCAAAACCAAAGTGTACTCTTGGATCTGGGGTCCACTACTTACATGGGCTGACCTTCAGCCCTATAAAATTTGTGGTTTTTGTTTTTTTTTTCATATAGGCTACTAGGGATACATGGCCAGAGAAGCATCACAAACAAGATCTCAGTTTATAGTTGTCTGGAGAATCACTGAATCGAGCAACAGCAAATCATTGTAAGTATCAGCTTGCACTTTCTGTTTGGTTTTGGTGTTTTACAGGATAAAGGGGGTACTGGATAATTTGAGTTTAATTGAATGTGCAGTCTTTACTCTGAAATGCTGGCTTGGAGCTCTATACTTGGGTCTTATGCTGAACTTTATGAAATAGAACTGTCAGTGGTGCAGGCTACTAAATACACAACATATTAGGTGTATGTGCACAAATTCATATAAACTGCAGAGGAGGAGACTGTCAGACCAACTCTAATACAGCCATCTCATCCTTGAAGGTCATACTCCTAGCAAAGTTTCCATAGAGAAGGTAATGCCAGTCTTCCTTTTTCTTTACTTTTTTTAGTACTTTTTTTTTTGCTCAGGAAGATTCACCCCAAGCTAACATCTGCTGCCGATCTTCCTCTTTTTGTATGTGAGCCGCCACCACAGCATGACGATTGGTGTAGGTCTGCACCCAGGAACAGAACCCGGGCCGCCTAAGTGGAGTGTGCCAAACTTAATCACTAGGCCACCGGAGCTGGCTCTCCAGTCTTCCTTTTTCAATGATATATTTGATCAACCTATTATAATGGACACATTTTCCTTTAACCACACTAGGTCAATAATTTGGGAAGAGAATAAAAAGAAACATGAAATTTGAAAAGATCCTCTTTGTGCAGAATAACGCTGCAATTTTTCCTTGACAATTCAAAAGTCCTATGTGGGTAACACATAGACTTTTATGAAAATGGATTTGTGACCCTCCTCTTTCATGTCTCGAACCCAAAGGAGAATTCCAATGAAGATCACCGTCCCAGTTATTTGCCTTGAAAGAAGAAATAAACCCTCTCAACATGTAGGAGCCTCTTCCTTTAAACTGATGCACTGAAGAACTAAACAATTAGGGGAGGGACGGAGCTGGAGCCCTGGGTCATAAGTTCCTGCTTCATGTGGATGTACGAGGTGCACGGTGGACTGTGTTGTCTGTCCTCAGTCATGGCTCATCACCACATGTCTGTTGGAATTCGCCCTATGGAGAAAAACATTTCCTAATCTCGTCAAGCACATGGCGCATATCCAGTCTCCTGAGGAAAGGTGAATCTAGCCTGCTCCTCACTCCCAAGTCCTCAAAATCCTGACAACTGTAACACTATAAGTTACCTTTAAAAACTTGAGAAAAAATGTAGGTATTGCAGCTCGACAGGTTAGATGTGAAAGGTGCAACCAAGGAGGCCTATCCATAAAGCTTCACAAAGAAAGGATGAACTCAAGCTGTGATGTAAGAAACCTTGTCTGATTTATGGAATATATTCTTGATTAACTGTTCCAGGATTCAGCTTTATTATAACTTAAGTAATAAGAGATTTCATGTACCTTTTAAGCTGTAAACAAGTAAAATGGGCCAAAAGTCAGCGAGTATTTTCCGACTCTCTCATTCTGAAACAAATGTTTGGTAAAACACGATGCAAATTCAAACTCACCCTGTAAGGAGGTTTCCCAGTCTGGAACTTGGTGATCCCCGCCTGAACCGGACACAGCTGGAAGAGCCGGGCTCATTCCCAGATGGAGCTGTCAGCGGGAGTCACACTCGGTTCATTGTCCTGCTCACCGCTCTGGCCTGTAGAAACAGGCACAGCTCGAGCGACCCAGTGCTGGATGGGACCGACTGTGAAATCTCCACCTCCACAGTCCGGAGATAATTCTACCAGATAGCAAGAAAATGAATATTTCTCTTATTTTTTGAGAAAAGAAAAAGGCTCTAGGCTGACCTGTAGTGACCACACTCACTTGCAAAGCATTCTGAACTCTCACAAATTGTGCTCAGGGGGATGAAGAGGAAAAGAAGGAAAGATTGGGTACAGGCCAGTTCACGGGGATCCCAGAAGTTTTTAGGAAGAAGCAGGAAAGAACAGGAACTTCCAAGGGGGAATGCCCTCCCTCCAACCAATCAGAGCAGGCTCCATCTTGTCTGCTGTACTGAAGCACATCAGCTGATCGTCAGCCCTGGTACTAGCAGGAGAAAACTAGCAGCTGTGGAGATGGTTCTGGTGACACAGTTGGGTTAGCCAAGACACCTTACTCCATAAGATTCTAAACGGCTTTGTTGCCATAAAGTTATCCTAGTGAGCAAAGAGTCAAGACTATTCCAGAAACAGGGGCCAGCCCAGTGGCACAGCGGTTTAATTTGTGCTTTGGCAGCCGGGGTTCACGGGTTCGGATCCTGGGCACCTGCCAATGAACTGCTTGTCAGCCATGCCGTGGCAGCGTCCCATACAAAGTGGAGGAAGATGAGCATCGACGTTAGCCCAGGGCCAGTCTTCCTCAGCAAAAAGGGGAGGATTGGCAACAGATGTTAGCTCAGGGCTGGTATTCCTCAACAACAAAAAAAGAATATTCCAGAAACCATTTAAGCTGTTGTGAGTTCAATAGGATCTATCTTTCCATAGCAGGATGGTCACAAAGACAGTGAAGAGTGAGAGAGAAATGAGAAACAGGGATCAAGATCCAGGCTTGGAAGGAAATCGGCAAAACACAGGCCCTGCTGCTGTATCTGCAGTTCAGGGCTGGGCACCAACTCTACAGGGAAATACGGCCGGAGGCGAGGTAACGAGGTGGACTCCAGATAGACTCAAGATGGAAACAAGTGTGCAGGCCGATGTGCAAATGAGAAGGGACTCCTGGAAACTGGAGGCTACATTTTCTTACACGTAAAATAGGATGCAAATAGGATTATCTAATTTAAGAACTCTAACTCAAGAAATTTTTCTTCTCCTGGATTTATGATTACTGTTTTCCTCTTTGCTACTTTCTTTCCTTCACAAACACCTATCACTTTGATTTCTACCATTTTGCCATCTCATAGTTTTCATCATTTTGACCATGTCTTCTTCATTCTATGAGATCTTGATTGCAGATAGTATTGTTTCTAATGTTGGAATTCCTAGAATTAGCCAGCATTATACATCTGACACTTCCAGTGCATTATTTCCAGTTACTGAAGAAGATCAATAATATAAATAATAAGGCACAGCACTTGTTATTTTCTTTCACAAATATGTTGTTCTTTTTTAGCCTAAAGAAGTATAGAGCAACATTTGTGTATGGATAGTAATAATTCAAGTGTTTTACTTGCTCAGCACGACTTCCCATTCCTCCTCCTTGCTTTCTGAGAAACGTCTCTCCCACTCCCTGTGTTCCTGAGGAACTGTCAGTCATGTGCCTCACCCCTCCTTCTCTTTGCCAAAGGGGTGGGCACGTGATCAAGCTTGATCCAATCATAACAAGACATCTCCCCAGCGCATTGATAAGAGTTAGTACAGACCTAGGACCTAAGCTTGAACAATCAGAAGCCTCTCAGGGATACTTTAGCTGTGGCTGCTGCAAAAGGCTCTTCTATTTGAATCACGAGTTCTAATGATATAGACCTGGGATTACTTTTCTGCTACAAAATGAGAGCCTCTCCACATAGAATAAACAGGCCAACACACACATAGAAGCAGTGAGAAGCAGAACCAAGAAATGCAGAGAGCTCAAGCCATGAAAACATCACTTGAGCCCAGCTTCCAGCCTCGACCTGCCAGTTACATCAGCCAACAAGTATTGTTCTTTGCTTAAGCTAGTTTAAACTGGGTTCCAGTCACTTACAACTGAAAGAGCCCTGGGGTATATAAATGTCAAACACTATTAACAGGAACACAGCTGACAGTAATACAAAGCCTCCGTGACTTAATGATAAATGACGAATGTATGCCATTCCCATTTTCCTGAAATTCTTGATGCCCTGTGCCAGTATTGTTGCGCATGCCGGCAAGATTGGTGAACGTATCAGTTACTATGGTTTACACAAGGATTTCCAGGTCACTGATTCCTTGATTTCCTGCTATTTTAAACAGCGTTCTGGATCATGGACTTTGGATTTAGGATGATGCATATCTTCTTGACTCCTGAATGTTATACAATAGTGGACATAACATGATTAAATAGTAAAAATCACATTCTGCTGATGCCAGAGGCAAAATCTTATAGTCACATGTAAGAAGTATCACTTTCTATATCTTCTACCACATGAGAGGAGCCTCTCTGAGTTCAGACTTAATCTAGAAACTGTTCTCATCTCCAAAATAAATATAGTGAAAAGCAGGGAATTAGAAACTGTACGTCTTGGGGAAGGAATGAGCTTGACACAGTCAAGAAACAACAAGAAGCACAGACCTGAAGGAGCAGAGTGACCAGGGCCTGGAAACCTCGGTAAGAAATGTGGATTTTATTCCATACATGGTGCTAAGTCACTGGGGAGTATTCCGTGGAATCGTGGCATGATTTGATTTAAGATTTCAGCAGATGACTCTGGGAGTAGGAAGACGGCAGCAATCGTAGAAGCAGGGGATTAATATAAGCCAGTGAAGGAGCTGTCGCTGTAAGCCAGGTGAGACCACATGCTGGCTTGAGTTAGGATGTCAGCCGAGGAGTGTTGAGAAGAAGTGGCTTAGGGGTATAATTTAAGGTAGAGTTGAGGAGACTTCCTAACAGTTTGGATGGGGGTGAGCAAAAAAGAAGAATCAAGGATAAATCTAAGTTTTTGGTCTGAGTAACTGTGTAAATGATGGTGGCATTTACTGAGATGGAGAATACCAAGAAGTGTACTTCACTGTGAAAATTCCGAGGGGATTTCTGCCTTCCACTTCTGAATAGCACCCGGGGAAGCAGACGGACGCGAGGACTCCGTGTGTTCAGCATCACGTGGTGGTGGAGTAGAAGTGGTTTGCGCCATCTGGGCAGAGAGGCCTGAGAAGGCCCCACAGAGTTGCCTGCACCCAGATGTGGTGTTGGAGCGGTTCAATGTACTCCCTACACCAAAGACAACATCAACATGGCACAGAAGACTGAAGATCTCAAGCCTTGGTGATGGGAATAAGGGAAAACACAGCAATGATCTGCAAGAGGACAGCTGAACCCATTCTGAAAAGAGAATATCTCAGCAGAAGCAGGAACAAATCAATGATGACTCAGACAAGACATGCCATTCACCCCACCCCCTTTACCACACAATGCCTGACATGAGGTAAGGCCAATTCCACTCCCATGGGAGAAACTAGACAAAATTGGGGGATAATGTAAAAAGATCCAAGCAAAGATTAATTTCATCATGCAGTTGAGTAGAGGCTTGCTACAATTCAGTTGCAGGAAAATAAAGATATTCACATTGTACTTCCAAATTTGTGGACTTGGATTTATATCTTCTGTGTAAGGTAGAAACTATTCCAGGGCTAACTGGCATGTATTTTGGAAAGGCAGAACAAAGAAGAGGGATCATTGAAGTATGTGAGAACTAAGCAGACACATATTCCTTCACCACATTTGACCAAGGATTTCAGCAATTTCTATGGCGATTAAAAGCCTTTGCCAATCTCTAGGTTAAATGCATTGAATTAATACCAGGAGATACAAATAATACAAATAAATACCAATAAAATACTTGTAGATTCATCATGAAGAAAAGCGAGAAATATACTTTATTCAGAAATATGGGTGCAACTCTATGCTCTTGGTCATGGTGTTTTTTTGTAGTCAGCACAAAATGTCTTAGGCCTTAGACAATAATCCTGGGCCAATCATCGTGAAATCCACACTGAATTGAAAATTCCTTGTTGTTGATTTGTTTAAGCAATTTTTAATTTGTATTCCTTTATAACAATGGAATATCCCAAGTTTTCATCCCAGTTGGGATGACACTGAATTTCCCAAGAACATTCCCATTCCCTCAGAAAATAGCTTTGGAAAATCTAGTGCTAACCATAATTTTTGAAATAAATATCACACGGTGGCTTAAATAACTTTGGGGCAGGTCTCAAAAGAAATTATTTTAAAGTCGTGATAAGTAGATAAGCACATCAACGTCTTTTGTTCTTGCCTGCCTGGCAACCCTTTGTTTCTGGTTAAAGGAGCAGCCTAATTCACCTTTTGGAAACCATCTTTCTCCTAATTCAAATGATTTTAGTAAAATACTAAATGATGTCTCTGGTATCTTTTCTCATGTCTGCCCCAACTGAGAGCTGGGGACCTGGATCCCCTCTGTCCCAAGGCATGGGCTACCTCATATGCTTCCCATTTTTATTTATTCATTTCTTTACCCTACTTTGCCAAAGAACTCTGACTGACACAATATACAATAATCTTCTAAATCAACTTGGATTTCATGCCTGGCCATTTATGAGTATTGTGAACAATGCTACAGTATTCTGAACTATGCTGTCCATATACATTTGAATGGAACAATATGGTATGTTTGAATTACCACTACCTGCCTGAGCGAGGTGTTGGAATATATGAACCAACCTGTAGTTCATCTGGAACATACATTTTCTGCTCTCCTTACATGCTACAAACAAATTAACGTTAGAAAATGCTTTTTTAATTTTTCTTACATGTGGTGATACAGTCTCACTTGCAAGGGCATTTTCTAGGGCCATTATAGATATTAAATTTTGTTCAATTAAGAGACATTGTAATAATCATACCTTCCATTTTACAACACTTCATATTGTATAAGAAAATTCTGAATATGTCATTTACTCTGTTGTTGATGTCACATAGGTGAGAAACTAAGGCTTAGGGAGGTTGAATGAATTTCCAGTCATGCAGTTGGTAAATGTTAGAACTGGGACTAGATTCAAGTTTTCTAATTCAAAGTCCAAAGTTGGTTCCTTTATATCACAACTGGCTCTGTCCAGAGGATCTCACTGTAAATGTTACATAAAGGGTGTTCTTAACGTGTCATTCAGGAAATACCACATATTGAAGGGTTGATAGATATATCTCAGGTACAGAATACAGGTGGCAAAAAAAATCAATCAGGATCCAATTATGTTTGTGATGCATGAATTTCTGTTTAAAAGCCTAAATTTCTGAAGAATGATTAAAGGTGTGGGTTAGAAGTTTGCCTTTAATAATCTCACAAAATCTCATAGGAACATTGCATATTTTTTGTCTATTTTGTTTCTCTGAGATGGAATAAAAACCTCTCAGCCTGCACACCTATGAAGTAGACTGATTGTCACCAGTCCCACAGGGGCCTTGGAGGAATCCTTTTAATCTCAGGACCTAAACATTGTTGTGGGGGTGTGGATACAGCAGTGAAACAAATAAGTAACAATAAAGCCAAGTCCCTGGATTTATGGAGCTTAAATACCAATGAACAGAAACTAGACCCTGTTACTTACCAGTATTGTTATAGATGCTGCCTGCTCTCCAACTTTGTTAGGAGGATCTGATATGTTCCTCTCAAAGATGCAGTATTAGGTGGTTGCACATAGCAGACAAAGGACTAATGATCTTCTACAAACAGTCCAATTGTTAGAGCTAAAACTAGTCTGAGTTCACCTCACACAAATTCAGAAAAACCATATTTCAGGAAAATTAAAAAAGAAAAATTCAAGAGCACTAATATCAAACCTCACCAGAAGCCCTTGAGACTCCTTCCAGACATTTCTTCTGCTTTTTTAGAGTGGTCAGGCTGAAATGTGCTTGAGACTAGGAACCCACAGCCAGAAGATACACTAAAAACTCGGGGGCCTGACATATGTAGGGGACACTTTTAATGACTTCTTTCTTATTTTTAAAATTTATTTTTTGCTCATAAGTATTCATATTACTGCTTTTAAAATTGTGTAAGTAGTTTACTATTCCTGTATCAGTTATCTATTGCTGAATAACAAGCAGCCTCAAAACTTAATAGCTTAGAGCAGCAACCAGAAGGTCAAGACTGTGAGGTAGGCGGTTTGGGCTGGGCTCGCCTGCTGGTTCTCATGCGGGTCTCATGCATGCATTTGTGGGCAACGGATAGGTTGCCTAACTGATTCATTGGCTGTCTTTTTCTAGAACAACTGGGGCACCTGGGATATGTGTCTCTCCTCATCCAGCTGGCTGGTTGAGCTTCTTCACATGGTGGCAGTCACGAGTCTCAGGAGAAGCAGGAGAGGGCAAGCCCCAGTGTGTAAGCCCCTTTCAAACCCTGCCTACATCATGTTTGTCAATGTCCAGTCGGACAAAACAAGTCGCAAGACCAGTGTGGAGTCCGTGGGAGGCACTACCAATGGGTTTGGCTCAAAGGAGGAAGATTACCTGTAGCTTCTTTTGCAATCCACCACAGCTCATTCATTTGCTGGTTGGTTGGTCTGTTTTCAGTGTGAGGCCAGGTGAGGTATGTTGTATGTGATATATGATACAGGTGTGATAAGATAATATCCATTAAATTTGAAAATCAGAAAAGTTGGACTATGTCTTTTTAAATTATCAATGTAAATTCATATTCAATTGAAGATTAAACGGATACATTCTAAGGCTTTCAAAAGTCCCTAAATTCATGAATACAATATGACCATGTAATTTTTTTGTAAAATAAAGTATGCTTCACTATTCATAGCATAGACGAGGGCCACTACCAAATTTAACATTCCATTTTTTAATTTATCCAAAATTTCTATGTTCTGCTTAAGAAGAAACACTTTCTTAGATCTCAAATCTTTTCTTCTTGTCCACCATGAGGACTAGTCATTGGTTTTCTTTTCAAGCCCATATTGACACACAGAGACTGGTTGCACACACACAATTATACCACAAACCTATGACACTGTTCTCACTTCAGTTCACTTTGGTTATTTCAAATAGGGTGATGTGTAGAGAGAACATAATACCATACGGCAATGAAGACGTTAAGTAGTCAGCTAGACCCATTCACCAGTCAACTGTCTTTTCTGACACATGAAGCCTCTCTAAGCATACAACTCAATGAAGGCCTCAGCAAGATCCCTGATGACTGTGCCTCATAACCTTTAGGAGTCCCACAAATAATTGACACCAAGAATTTTAAGTTCATGACTACCAAGATTATGCACTATCTTATTCCTCATAATCAAGAAAAAACTTTGAAATATTTGACAATATAAAAATATATGGATATATGTAAGTGCTGGCTCATTTTTCAATACAGGAAGTTATATTATATGACACATAACTTGTTTTTCATTATGCCAACATTAACTGAAACCTCTCAGTATGTTATACCGACAGGAATTTAGTTCTAAAAACTATTACCCAAGAAATACTCTGCCAGGCTGTTTACGTGTTTCTTTCATAATTCCAGCACTTACTGGTGGGGCTGGCATCTCTAACATGTGCTCCCAGAAGGCCTGTCATTCAAGGGCCCAAGCTTCTTTCAGTATTTTTATAGTGTCCTTTGATAGTACCTTAGTAAGTGCCTGTTATAACTCTATCCAACATTAACTCCACAGTTAAAGAAGTAAAAAGATCTATTAAACTATTTATTTAGCATAAAATGTGATGAAACTTTTCTCTGCCACATTAAAAAAAAAATGTAAGTTTCAACCACCAAGCAAAAATGAGACAGTGGTAGCTAAGAGCAGCTCTATTGGCCAATAGAGGAGTCACAACGAGAGTGTCCGGGAAGCTCTTTGATCTCTGCTGGATGTGCCCGCCATGGTTAGCATGAGATGCTTCTCCCTTAACACAGAAGGAGGACTCCGGGAAACTTCTCCGCACTGTCGGGAGGGTCAGCAACTGGGGGGGTTGCTGGGAAATGAGAGCTAAGTGTCCTGGATTTTCTTTTCCTGCCTCACCATGCGGTTGACTGCTTTCCAAGGTCCCTGATGTACTGCACTTTTTCCAGCAAGTTCCTAGCACCCTCCAACAAGCTTCTTGGATTATGGTCACACATCTACACCCTGTCGTTCTATAAAGATAATAAGGAAACACTGTAACCTGCTACATTTGGACAGCCTTCTCAGTGAGGCAAAACAGATGTCAAGAGAGGAGGACTATCAATCTAAAACTCAAGTGAGAGGAGAAAATTAAAATAAAAACTTCAAAATAAATCATTCACGAGGGAGTCAGTAGATGACAGAGTATGACAAAGTGGGGCCACAGCTCCGGGGAGGAGCGCGAGATCCTGTTTCAGAACCAGGGTGCGTTCAAAGTGTCACAAACGCCTGTTTTAAACAGGCTCATCTGTAGATCCACAAAGGAATTGCAGGAGGTAGAAATTCTTATGAAACAATCATCAGACTCCATTGGTCTGTTCAGAAAGGCACGTCCAAAAGCTGGTTATGAATCTGTAGTCAGAGCTGAGTCAAATGCTTCCTGCCCAAGCTCCGTCCTGCCAAAGCTGTCTCTGAGCCCACATGTATTAGTGCAGTCGCTGTGTTATAGTTCTCTCTCTCTGTTCCTCCCTTCCTCTCTCTCTCGGTCATTTTTGTTCCTTAGATAGATGGATAGATACATAGATGGACAGATATAGACAGAAAGAGGATGGATGATAGCTTCCTTTCTGTTTTTGTTTTGTTTGTATTTCCCCCTTTAAACTAAAAGGCTCTGGAAAGTAGGAACAGTGTCTGCTTTTCAATATACACACCCAAGTGCTTAATTCGTATGGTGGCTGCTGAGAAATGCTCTTGCCCTGTCTGATGATTCAAGAGTTTTAGACTTCTTTTACAAAACATAATGGAAAATATGCATGTAACAGAATACATATATACAATGAGAACCAAGTGCTTTTGAATGTTTTCAGAAGAAAAATGCCAAACCCTGCTTGGCAAAGACATGTGCCTTTATTGTATTCCAATGGCACTTCAAGAGGCACGCCAGAGGCCAAAATTTAATATTTTTAAAATATAGAAAAATACTCGGAATCAGCAGCTTACTTCTGTTTTTGTAAGTTCTATATTTTGGCACTGGAGAAATTATATTGCTGGGGCAAGATGATCACCCTCTTCTTGATTCTGTGGCATATAATTTGAAGATTTCATAGCACTGAATTACAGCAAGCATCTGATTCAGTTCATGTTCAGAAAGCTCTGGTTAGGCAAAGCATCCATCTGGCCTAAATCAAACTGGGTGAGAGCTTTCCAGAGAACCAGGGACAACAGCTATGTTGGGATGTATGATACTGTCCAGTTCTCTAGGAGGTGAAATTCCAGGAGAAGAGGAGTCTCATTTACAAGGCTTGTCTCCAAAGGTAGAGGACTAGTAAAGAACTAAGTCAAAACAGTATTTCTTTAGTTCCATGCAAGACTATACCTCAACTATCTTACTTGGACAATTGCTTCTCCTTCTCTACGTCAATCCCATGGTACCATCATCAATATTACTCTCGTCCTTCACCAAAATAAGAAATCCCATGTATCTCAAGATCACTTTCCCTAGCATCTCACAGCACCTGTACCCAAGAAGATTTACTGTTTGTGGCCTGTTTAAATTTGAGCCTTGTCAATCTTACATTCTAAAACACAATGGATGCAGACACCTCTGAATCATCTAAAAATAACCAATGTGATTTAAAGAAGACCTTGAGTATAACCCCTTATAATTATGAATGATTCAATAAAAGGATAAGGAAATACCTCAAGTACACAGGTCAAAGGAACACAATTACTTTTTTCTTGCAGTTTTAGATGATATGGTAATTTACATAGGCATGTGCTTGAAATACTGATGTAGTCTCAAGAGATGATAGGATGCCTCTGTGGATGGGTGGCGGGGGTTTAATTTAATCAACAACACAGAGACAACGGACCTTTCATTTCCACACTCCAGATAATGCAAAACCATTACTTTGTCCCAAGGCCTGTTGAGAGGCCAGTAGAGTCACTGTACTGCATTAACTTGTACTTCTGGGCCCCTAGATGGTGGTTGTAAAATTGTAAGTGTTTGGATGAACACTTCATGGGATTTGATGATGAGTGCTTTTCACAATAGAAAATGTGAGTCACACAGCTTTTACAAGGGTATCTGCCTTGTGAAGAAAGCCTGAAAACTGGAGTGAAATGTTACCTCTGCCAGAAGAGTGTCAGGAGGCCAACCAAGAGACAACATGTGAAACCAAGTAAGCTACAGTGTGCAAATCAAAGTTCCAATTTGCTATTTAGAAAATGGGCTTTGGCAGCAAATTCTTTATTGTCCTGAGCAACAATAGAAGGAACCAGAATGGTTGCTAGGAAATTTTATAGGGCTTTCATAACCCCCCGTTCCTTGGCGTACTTTTCCCCTCTGAGTATCACAGTGACTTTGCTTCATTGGGGCTAAAAATGATAGAAACATTTTCATCCAAATATTACTCATGTAGATACCCTTAACTACATTGAGTACTGTATGATTCCTTGTGCCATGTGGAGCTGGAGACTTAAATCCCTGTGGGGGACTAGCTGGGGGGGAGGAGGAGCGTTATTTATCTGTTTGCCATGCAGTAACCCAGAAATCAAGCATTTTTCTATTTTTTCAATCAACATGGATGTATTTCACATAAGGCATGAAATTATGGTAATTTGAAAAGATTGTTAAAACAAATATAAAGATCTTGGAAACAAAAATTTGTTTACTTCTATGACTGAATTATTAATGCTTGGGGAATTGACTCAAGCTGAGCAATGACACTTTTCCAAAATTACTTTTTTTCAATACATTTTTAGTATTTGTAGTTTCTGGATTTTCTGAATAAGCTTCCCTGAATGATGAAATTTTGCCTTTATAAGTATTATGTTTTCAAATAATCAAATTGGGACTTAAAATAGGCTAAATATAAGGAACTTTTAAAATAGCAAGTACTTTCATTGCTTTTGCTTTGAGCTTTTGCATTTATACTTTAAGTATTTTCCATTTATTCAGCTACATATAATTTTTAAAAAGAGGAAATCTATGTAGAGGTAGGTCTCTAAGAATTCAAAAAAAAGGAAGAACAATTTTAATATGTTTCAAAGGTAAGTGTTTTGGCAAAAATGTCTAGCATACTTCCTCTATTTGGGTTTCCACATAAATCTAAATTTTTTTGCTTACAACTAACAACAACAAAAAAGAATAATGAAAATACCGTGGACATAAACGTGTTTTTGTTAAGGAATGTGATTTCAGTGGAAGTCAAGAGAGCACGTGCGGGTGCCACTCGTTAAGAGCCCACCCCATTCTGGAAGCCACCTCCCCAGACGCTGCACAGTGTTCTACAATGACAGGTCTAGATCTGCTTTCTGAAATGACACGCATTATGGATAATCTTCACACTGTGTCACTTACAGACCCCAATAAAAGTGGAAAAAAGTATGTGGATAGGTAAAGTAAATAATGCCATAAACACAATCATCACCACTAGATTTTACATGCCACGTTGTGAGAATTATTTCATCAGTGACTGGCAATTGCTTAAGAATCGAAAAGTTTACATAGCCATAAAAAAATGTCCTAGCCAGGATCAGAATTACATACTCTTTTCCCTGGGCCACATCTAACTGCTTTGCTCTCTCACCCACTAAATGAATATTACACAGTTCTAGTCAGTGAAACCACTGTATTATACAAATAACTTTCAATCTGTTCTGATTTTTTTTTTTTTTTTTTTTTTTTGCTGAGAAAGATTCACTCTGAGCTAATGTCTGTACCAGTCTTCCTCTACCTTGTATGTGGGTTGCCACCACAGTGTGGCTTGACAAGTGGTGTAGGTCTGTGTCTAGGATCCAAACCCACGAACCCAGGCTGCTGAAGAGAAGCAAGCAGAACTTTAACCACTTGGCCACAGGGCTGGCCCCTGCTCTGATTTTTTTATTAATTACTTGAAAATGATATGTGGTTCTGTATTTTGGTAACACATCACTGGAAATACATTTCCCATCAAATTATAACATATATGGTTCTCAGGATACTATTGCTAAAAAGTGATACTTTTTAAAAAAAAAGTGTCTTTAACATAATATTCAATACCAGTTTACTATCAACATGTATAAAAGTAAATGCATAATCCAAAAGGCAAAAGTAAATTAGTTACCAGAAACCATGTGCCAGAGACCACATGGATGCACAGAGCTGCTGATGAAAAAATAGCAATCAGATTAGTTTCCCAAAGCATAAGAGTTTGTCTGAAAGTGACTTTTCCCAGAGCATCAACTTCAGAACATTTATCTGGTGTTTGAAACTGCAGTGAAAATAAGCGGACTTGCTGGTGCCTCTAAACAGATCCTAGTGTCCCCAGTGCCTTACAAATGAATCATTCAAAGTCTTAATTTCAATGGTGAAATGCCAATGACTTTTAGCAAGCAGAAAGCAAAGAATTAACACACATCTCCAGTGACACTGGGTGAGTGTCACTAAGAATCTTCTGTAAGTATATTAAATCATGAAATGCTGAGAGAAGTGATCTATGCAATTTCAAATGTAAGGTTCATGAAGAGGAAAACTTCTGTGTAGAGATGGGAAAGTTAGCACTTTCTATTTGAAATCACAATATATTATAACATTTTCCAGTTATTTCAGCTTCAGAATCCTTTGAAACAGCCGGGTCTGAATCTGGCCCCTTAGCACCCATGAATGCAGCTATTTCTAGTTTAAAGTCCTTAGTAAATGCCTTTGTTGTCCTCCAGGGCTTGTTCCTGGAGGGCTGTCGGTTGAACTTCAGGCTTACCTTGTACATACGTGCCTTCAGAGGGAGAGTTTTGCACCAAAATGTCTTACTTCCAGCTACACCAACCCACAGTACACATGAAGTGGCTTGGTCTCCATCCGTTCCTGGATCTTGTCTTGTAAGTCAGTACCTTGTGGATATTTGAAAAGACAAGTTTACCGAACAGATGGCAGCGTCTTCATCAACTGTTAGCCAGGGATCACAAAAGTGAGAAGGAGTTTACATGAATCTGACCAGAAAATTCTTGCCACAATGTAAAAGGATTACCACATGAAAAAGCTGCCACCCCAAGTGGCCAAAATTTAGTACAGAGATAAAGCTTATAACACTGCTATAGTTTTGGAGGGAATAGAACACACACAGTATTTTCCATTTGTTCCCCAGCACCATCCACCCTGTCCCACACCCAGAGAGAAAGCTCCCCCTTCCCAGTATACTTCCTTTCCCATGCTACATGCCAGCTGTGACAGAGATGCGTACACACTCACCCAATGCATTTCCTCTTCCTTGATACAAATCTACACTTTGTTTTCCAGATTTTTTGCAACTTTTTTTTCACCGCTGCTCACCAACAGTTAAGACAAGTGTGTCTTCTTTGTGCCTTCTCTTCTCTTTGACTGCAGGTGGCAGAGACCAAGCAAACTCCCAGCCACATTTGAGAGATATAGAGCCACAGTGCAGAAGGAGCCTAGGTCCTTGAGTGACCACATGGAGCAGAGTCTCTGTCCCTCTGATCTGCACGGAACTTCAACAAAAGCAGAATATATACTCTTATTGTGATAAGCTTCCTCAGGTTTGGAGGTTGCTTATTATAGCATTTAGCATATACTCTGACTAATGAACTACTCCTCCTGCGAGGTCATAGTCAAGTATATAATCTTACTCTTTGGATTTCTAAAAAAATATTTTTCTCCTTGTGGAAGGAGTCTAGTATGACCAAGCCGGTAGGAGCTTTACAAACAGTCTCTGAGCTGGAGTTATTCTTTGCATCTTCCTCACACATGACTCATCCAATGACCATTCTAAACCCATTTCCTTCTTTGCTACTATAACTCACTTGCAAGAATGGAGAAGTTCTTACAGTAGGATAATGACCTTGGAGTTCCGCAGAGAGGCGAGCAGTGTGAAAAGGAGATGAGATCACCTTGTGCTGGACTATGTAACCATGATTTCAGAATCACAGAAGTGTTAAATCATGTGAGGCCACTCACTTTGTTCTTGCTGGAAATTTTCATTGCTCTCCAGGATAATAAACTATTCCATAAACCAGAGCTATGTGGGAAAAGAAGGAAATTCAAGTAGCCAAGTGGAATTAGCCTTATCTTGTAGATATTGCAGTTTCCTACATTTAATCTTTGTGAAGAGTGTGCTGTAATTCTTTGGGGACGATAAACACAGGGAACACATTAGAAACTTAAATTCCACTGTTTGACACACTGGAATTTTCAACTATTGTTTTCAGCTGGAAAAGTATAAAATAATAAACTTCGATGTTCTAAGTGTGGCCTTTGGAACTTTCTTTGTTGATGCTATCATGAGCGCACATATTAAAAGTGAAATGGAAGATGAATAGTTTACAGGGTAAAGAAACATTTTCCATCTTCACAATCTATGGTTTCAGGGCTCCCCTAAGGCCTTAAGATGAAGTCTACTTGGTGGTCTCCACTCTCACCCTAGAGACTGTGCTCCACGTCCCCAACGCAGAGCACCTGACTCTGCAGAATTGGACACTTCTCTGCAGCCTCCACACAGAAGAAATGGAGACTTGACATGCATGGAAATTAAATTATCTTCCACCCCTAGAGACATGCTGTCCTCCCAGGTCAGGGTTACATCAAGGTCAAACGAAGGAGCTCAGATTTCAACCAATTCCACCCTAGCTGTGAATCGACAGAAAACACATCCTTTTGAGTTCTTGACAATCTGCTGCATTTTACGCGATCCATCAAAAATAAGAATAGAATAAACACACCAAGTAAATCACCTTAAAGGAAAAATAGTTTTGCATTATCAAACTAGGTGATTACCTTAAAAGCCGGGAGTTGCCTCTGAAGTGTGCGTTTCCCCCAAGTTCTCAGATGGATAAACACACTCTGAGACAGTTATGAAAGTTCAGCATGTGTAGGCAAAGACTGACCCTAACTGCTCAGAGCAACCCTCATAGAAACTTAGAGTCGTTCACTCACTTCTGTTGATTCACACCCCTGAGGAATACCCGAATGGCTTAGGTGCAGTCAGAATAGACAGAGATTCCAGGATGCATCATCAAGTCCTCAACGAAAATATACAGGCACTTAAAATGTGAGATAAAACTCTTTTTAACGAGAATTAACCAGTAGTATTCATGAGTGCCCCTGCAATGCATAGTTACATTAGATTTACTTAAATGTTATATATTTTCAAAGATAATTCTCATTGCTGAAAGTAGACTATTTACCTGTCCACTTCCACTCAATTCCTTCTCAGCTGACATGTCCATCCGCCATCTATGGGCTGAAACAGGATAAACCTCAGCCAAATCACAGAAGTTGAAAATACATGTAACCCCAGTGCATTAGAATGCTTTCAGCTCATTCAGAACACATTACATTTCCCACACTTAAGCAAAGTTTGCAGCATTTAATAAATTTATGTAATTATGCCTAGAAAGAGGGTGATTTGTTTTAAGGCCCTTGAAGACACCCAGACTTTGAATGCAGAGGATACGAAAGTCTTCCGGGTTCCTAGAGGTCACCCACTCCCCTCTTCATTCTTTGGGCTACCTAATCCGGGTCCCAGTTATTCTGCAAGAGGAACAATGTCAAGAAGCAAGCTTTCTTTCCTTCCTCACTGGAGCTTACAGCAGCATTATTCTGCAGACCCATGGCCTCCACTGAAGACCCAAATGACTTTAACCGTGCTACATCTTGGGCCGCAGCAGGTAGACACAATTAGGCATGTGCATCTTCAGAACCCAGACCACGCTTTCAGTAATGTGCATGCAGGGTTTGAAACCATAAAATCATCATCAAGTTCTTTGATCAACTGCACTCACACTTTAATCATCTGCTAAATCAAACCATCAAACATCTTGCCACAAGAATTCTGTGTCTTGGGCATGCCCAGTAAGTACACATGGCATGCAACTCTTCTCACTTTCGGAATTCAACGGGAAAAAAAAGACTCCTAAGAAAGAGGAATACAAAGAAAAGCCAAAGTGTTCTGAAACCAGGTTAACCAGAGCAGTGGAAAGACAACGTGTGATCCAGCTTACCTCTCACCTAAGACTGCCTGAATATCTTCTAATAATTCATCTTTTCATTTGGCTAAAATGGAAAATAAGCATTTTCAGCAAGTAGATATATAATACACATGGATTGTCTATAATGTAATATCTATGCACATATATAAAATAAAATGATCAAAATGTAAAATCATCAAATTACTTAAAAATAAAGCACAGGTTTCCACCCCTGTGGCTCATTAGCACATCAGCATTAGACCAAAGGGAATTTCTCCCCCCGTGCTCCAAACAGGCTTTCCTACAACCTGGTATTTTTGAGGAGAAGCTTTCTTTCATGGCAAATTTTTCCCAAAATGAGTCTAGGTCCCCAGCCTAATGTAGCTCACTTTCGTTCTGACAGTCTTGACCCTCAGGGCCTCTCAGACTCTAGAACACTGTGTGCCCAAATGTGCAGGAGGTTAGAGCCACTCTTTCTGGTTAAAACTGCAAACAGCCCTTGTGAGAGGCAGCAAAAATGTCCCAAGTCAACATGAGCAGCTGCCTCCAGTGAGTGGGGCGCGGTGGGGATGGCCCAGCCACAGCAGCGCCCCTGGTGACTCCACCGGCTCGAAGCGCCAGAGCCCCTGGCCCATCGGCATCACATGAGGACCAAGTTTAGCTGGCTTTCTGCCCTCCAGAAAACCGAGACTAATCTGTCAAAGTGCAAAACCACAGAAAGTTCCTATTACCAAAATATAAATATACATTCTCTAACCAAATAGTACATGTTGCTTGCTCATTTCTTTTATTTTTCATTCAAAAGTAGTAACAAGTAATATGTGCAGATTATAAAAAGATATAGATATAGATATAGACCTATTCACCTGTCCCCAATTCTACAGCCCTCACCAGAGGTAACCCTCACAAACCATTTTTTACGCATTTATAGATACAGATGATAATAACAGTCAAAATTTGTATAGTACTTACTGTGTGCCAGGATTTGTGCCAAGTACCTTTATAAATGTAAGTCACTTAGTCCTTATAATAAACCAATAGGAACTATTATTATCTACATTTTACAGATGATGAAACTCAGGCACAGAGAAAATAAATGATTTGCCCAAGTTGCACAGCGAGTAAGTGACCCAGCTGAGACTGCAATCCCAGCACCTTTATTCTGGATTCTGTGTTTAAGCACCACGCAGCACAGCCCCTACATAGACACAAGGACGGGCACTGAGCGCGGTGGAGGCAGAGCCGAGAGGGGACACCGGCTCTAATGGATTTGGCAGTAGAGACAGAGGTCAGCAGAGGTGCGGGCATGCGCGCAGGTGTAGACGTGGCCATTGAGATGCAGCGCAGGATGATTTGTGCTAGTTTCTGTTTTCTTACATTAATAAGATCATTCTCTGCATATTATTCTGGGATTTTCTTTTCCTTAATTCTGATTAACTGAGGTATAATCTACGTACAACAACATTTAAACTATTTTATGGTACAGTTCTATGAATTCAGTCCACTGTTGTATAATCACTACCACAGCAAAAATATCGAGTATTTCCATCATCCCCAAAAGTTCCTTTCTGCCACTCTGAAGTCAGCCTTTCCCCCACCTCCAGGCCATGGCAACCATTGACCTGTTTTCCATGAGACTTAACAGTATGTCTTGGAAAGTATTCTAAGGGAATGGTAACAGTGGAATAAATTCCAGTGATTCTGCAAAATATAACCTGTGTTAGATAAACTGTGACTTATGCTTCAAATGTTTATAACAGAGTTTTCACAGTACATTGGAAATGAGATTACAGAATAGGTGTGCACAATAGCCCTTTTATATTCTTCTATTTCAAATCTCTAGCAAATGCTAAATAAGAGAAGTGTGAGCCACGTAACTTTTCTCCAAGAAGATTACCAAGCATCAGGAAGAAATAACAGCTGTCAGTTTACCCTCCTTCAAGTTGCAGAAAAGCAAAGGGAATAGGCAGAGAAATGGTGGAGAGGAGTGGAGAAGAAAAGAAATGTTAAAAACACTGTAAACTATTTTGCATATTTTAAAAACTACATAAATAACCTAAATATGTTTGATGGGATAAAAATAAATTGAAGAGTTTCTCAGGCCCTGCTCCCCAGCTGAGAGGCCAGGGCTGAAAATAGAGAACAGCCAGAAGACAAAGGACTTGGAAGATTTTAGGGGGGATTTTCATCTTCATGGGTTCCCGATGCCAAAAAAATGGAAGAAGTTTTGAGTAATTTCTTCAGCACAGCACAACCATGACCCTCACATATCAGATTTAATATTCTCATTTAGCATTTCATAAGCTTCTACAAGGTTCCAAAGGAGAGCAAGTACATATTTTTCTTCCAAATTAATTTTTTTGGCAACTAGAATGTGCCCAGAGGAATCCACAAGCCATATTCATTCACACACGCAGAGAGAGAAAGCTAAGGTTATTGACTAACAAGTTGGTAAATTGTAACGCAGCCAGGAGCTGGTTTTCATAGAATTGCTTTGCTGTGTATTGAAATGACAGAAGAAAAATGTTTGCTTTTTCCCTGTATGGATTGCAACTAGTAGAGTATAGAATTACAGAAAATAATGCTATCTTACTAAAAAACTCTGTTATACTTGTCTTGTGTATTCAGTTAAGCTTGTTGGCTTCAGCAGGTGTGATCTGATGGCAGCCATATCACCTGGATGTTCCTGGAAGGGATGACAGAGCTTTAGGCTCATGGGTCAACCACAGGGCGGTATTTTGGAAGTGCATGAGAGGAAAGTGAAAGGATACTGTTCCAAAACTTATTCTTTTTAAGAGGTGCTTGAGAGCCAAAGATTCCGAGTATTGCATTGCCAGGGTGCATTCTAAAGGGGGGTGCGGTGTAACGTGCTCTCACCAAGATGACAGCAAGAATCAGTCTCATAGCGGGAGACCCTTAGTCAGGGGAGGCTGTTTCTTTCACCCAAGACGTTAGTTCCCCCATCCTATCCGTTTTTCTGTCAAATTCAGTCCACAACACCCAAGGAAGAATAAGTCCATTTCTTTGCTTCTTTATAAAGTAAAGAATTTACTTCTACAATGTAACACGCTACCAAACACACTCAGTGGCCTAGAAGCTTAGAAGGCCCAGCCCAGGTTTTATAGTTAGCGAGAGAGCTGTAGTCGTTGGCTATCGATGCTGGTGTCTGAGTCGGCCGAGAACTCCAGCCACAGTCACTGAGCGTGAGCAGCTCAGGCACACAGAGAGACTGAGTATTTCCCTCCATCTGACCCACTTGTATCACTCTGGCCTTAAAGGTCGGGATAACAGGTGGGTGGAGGAACACAAGGGAGTGTCTTTGCTCCGAGTTTTACAGGTATCACTGTTACACCCCTAGTTACAAGAGAACGGGTGAGAGGGTAGAATATCAGGAGAGAAGACAGCATTTCTCAGTTTGGGCAGCATATGCGATTTAAGAGATGATTTAGGAATACCAATCTCAAGACTCAAGTAGGAATATATTTCAATACATCAACTAAATATTTATAATAGTTGCTAAAGAAACCACATCTGTCCAACGCTTTAATTTCAGCTGAGGTTATATTGCTCTATTTGCCGTTGATTGCACAAAGACCGATAATATCTAGTCTTTGCTCAGCACTTCGCTGTGAACACTCTACACCATAAATCCTCACAACGGCCGTATCAGGTCGACAGCGGTGTCCTTGTTTCTTTATAATAAACTGGGTCTCAGAGAGGTTTGGAGACCTGCCCCGGAACAAGTGGTTTTCAAGGGAGAGAATGGCAGCTAGAACCCAGGTCTTTGATGTTTCATGCAGTGACATTCCGTCGTGCCACAACTGTTTCCGAAGTCACCTAGTCCCCAGAGGAAAATGTGGAGAGTTACAGAGAGTGAATTAAGAAGAAGGTTGGAATTTGCGAGACCCCAATGATTTATAAAACTAGGTGATAACAAGGTTCTCTAAGATCCTGAACCCACTACTGAATTGATTATTAATACTGGATTCCCTTTATCTTGCCTTAAATTCCCACACTGAGTCATGCGGAAAGTCCCAGAACCTGAGATGGGATCCCTCCCAGTCAGTGGGAAACAGACGATGGGAATGAGAAATCAGGCCTTGCCTGTGGTTGGGACAGAATGTCTCAGGGCTTTCATTAGGCCCTGGGGACAATCTGGTTCCTGGGATTAAAATCATTCAATAATAAGACTGAACTTTTTAGAAGAAAATAGTAGTTTCCTTTACATTTTCTTTGGGGATATTTATATAGATCAATAGTTTAAATTCCCATTAATTAAATCAAACCTCAAACACAAGGTCAGAAGAAAATTAGATTGGTATCCAAAAGCAAACAAACCAAAATAATTATTTTTTCTACATGAAAGAAAGTATTTTTGGTATTCTGCGCTTGAGCCCCTAACTACATTTATGTAAATGTGAAACTCTTCATGATTTGAAATAGAGTGTTTGAGACTATTTCAGACATTGTTGGTAAAGCGGGTTAGGCCAGGGTATTTATGTAGTCATGAGAGAAATTGTATTTTGGTCTGGCTGGATTATGAAAATTGCTTTGCAGTCAACATCTGTGTTTCCTACTTCTCAGTTTAATCAATTTGATAAAATAAAATGTTACCTTGGTATGTTAACGGCCCTTTCTTAAAATTTGTCTTGTATAATTTTGGCAAATAAGCAAATGCATATTTATTAATTTTGTCTATAATGTCTGTTTGCACATGCATATGTATGAAGACAAAATTTTCACTGGTGTTCTAAAGATAGATCTTTGACACCATTGAATAGACTATGAGGGAAAGCATTTTTTGAAAACTTCAAATTAAACATATTGATTCCAAGGCTCTTATTAGAAGTTGGCTATAACTGAGGGGGATTTATTTTCTTCTTTCAAAATTGTGTGTCAACTGTTTAATTCTGCTTGTGGTGGATTCAGTAAAATTGCTGACTGGCTTATTTCGGTGCTGTAGTAACACTATAATTATAGAGTAACGTTATAATACCTGAGAATGCAGAAAAATATAACAAGACAGTGAGTCAGTGTCCACCCACTCTGATAACGGCCTGCCTTCTCCTCAGGCCCCCCCTGCCGCAACCACCTCAGGGTCCTGGGCTTATCCTGCAGACGTATTTAACTGCAATGGTACATATTGTCAATATCTTCACTCAACTAAATCTAAGTACCCTGGAGACTGAATCGCTTCTCCCTTTCGTTTCTCCCAAAGTCACCTGAAAGAGTTTTCTATTCTGAGATGGCAATTAAACAACTGTTTGTTGAATTTGGTCAGTTCATTCTGATGTCTTATACTTGGTTTCAATAAAACAAGATCTCAGCCTGAGGCGCAAGGCACTCAGCCATCTTCAGCGTCATTGGATCAAGATAAGTATTGCATACAATCCCAAACACTGAAGTCCTTCCGACACTTCATTTTTTGGCAACTTAGCCTTTTGGTGAGAGCAAGTCTGCTTGATGGATGGTCCTGAACAGGAGTTATGTGATCTCTGGCCTTTGTGTGATAGAAAACATTTTTTGGAAAAAGAGAGTTTTGGACAGTCCGTCATGAAACAATCTTTCAATTTATCTGTTGTGACTCCAGTCTTCCTGCACCAACATAAATGTGCTTGGGATCACATTAGCCCCAGTTCAGATGAAATTCTGCATTTGGCAATCCACCCACCACTGCCAGCTGGAACAAGGCCTCCTTCTAGCTAACAACACACATTTAAAACCCAGGTCCAGATACAGGACGAGCTATCGGTGAACGCAGATCATGTGTGTGAACACAGCAGATGTGGAAATGTTGCTACAGCCAGATCCACACGGCAGGCAGGGAAGGATTCAGGGGACTCACTACAGCCTGACTGTGCTGAGAGCCAGAGGCCATCTGGTCATCCACACCACTCATTAGTGCTAAAAATGTCATTTGCAGTGTCAAAATAGGACGGTTTTTTGTTTTTATTTTTGTTTCTTTTAAGTAGCTACATCACTCACTGAGAAGCCATTTTCTCACAAGGTTTGTGTAGGTGAGAACCAGCAGGAGAAAGATCTTGGCAAATTACAGAACAGAAAACCACCTATTGCCACTTGAATTGCTCTTTGGCACAGCAAAGGTTTCATTTCTGTTTTGGCTGTGGTTTCACAAGCTTAAAGAAGGCAAACAAAAATAAAATGTGCAAGTTATTTGATTGCTTAAAATACGGATTCTTAAATCACTCCCTCCCTCTCTGTTTCAAATAGCATACAGTGAACAATCTGTTTGCAATAATAATAGGCATAAAAATTCCCCACTTCCCCCCAGCTAAATGGATGCTGATTCTAGAACTGCTGTGTTTACTTTGCACCTGAATTCCACTGTGGTGAGTATTTGGGAGACCCATATTCCAAGAGAAGATTCCAAATGGCATTCTGGCAGATGACAAAGAATACAAATATAGTTCATTTTTATATTAATTTATAGGCAGCCATGTCCCAAGCCCCTTGGGCATCCCAGAAAAATTAGGAAAAAGAAAAATAACTACAAACACATCCAAGAGAAATATATTCAAATAAAACCAAGATCAGGAGTTCAAAACAAACACTGCTCTAACGGGTACCGCAAACTACAAAGGAAAAACAAAGCTCTAAATCACTCAGAGCCCTTGAGGCTGAAGATGTGATTGACCAATTAACAGTTACAGAGTATTTTGGAGCTATAAACATATTAATGAGAGTTTTATGAGTCTGGAATAATGATTCACAAGAAGTTGCCCTTCCCAGCCAACACTCTCCTGACTGCAGCCAGCAGGAATAATTCCAGGTCTGCAAACTGCTCCCAGCAACTGAGGCAGAACCAAGAGCAGAGCGTCCAGTTTGATTTATTTCAATTATGTTTCAAAATAAATTGACAAAATTCAATAGATAGCTTCTAAAAGGAAGCTGAATAATTTCATCCTTAATATGAAGAAATTACTGGCTTGAAATGGGGGAATTAAAAGAGTAGAAATCATGCTATTAAATGAAGAGAATTTTTTTAAATCTATTAAGAAATTAATTAGAAAATTAACTATATTATCAATTTACCTGAGAGTGATGAGGAGTCCTTTTTTCTAGGAATAGTGCAATAGTATAAATCATCTTAATCTCAGAATTTGTCTACATGGAATCTTTGATTTATGGTGTTGATTAAAGCCTGGAATTAAATGCTTGGATCCTCTTTATATGAAGTCAAAGGAAACTTCAGCAAATGAATTGTATAATATTCTTGATGAGTAGTTACACAATGAAAATAATCAGTCCTGTCTTCTCATGTTTCTGGGTCCTGAAACCAGCACAGTATAGAGAGAACCTTAGAATTTCGGGTGGACCCAAGAAGTTGGCACTGACCTCTGTAGTGTAGCAAAGAGCCGTTACTGAGACCAGACTGAGAGGGAAGCCAAGGCGACACCTGTAGTGCGGTGGTCAGACCTTTGTCCGGCACGACTGTCTGTGCACCGCCGCCATGGGGCAACAATTTTCACAGGTTTTGCTTTCTTTGGAAGACTGAAATTTGAATATGAAATCTAGAAGGAAATAAAACTCCAAATATAGCATCAGCAGATTTGTTTAATATTTTAATTGAATAGATTGGGATCTCTGCCAACACCGAAAAATTTATTCAGGCTTTCATCATATTTAAATTCAACTTTAACTCTCATGTAAGTGTATTTGTAATTAAATTACATGGTCCAATACACTACTTCTCAAACATATTGAAGCAGAAGAGCAATGTGTGTGTATGTGCTTTTTAATGAAATCTTAAACAAAACATCAAAATGTTATCGCTAAAACAGATAAAAGTAGGCGTGGTCTTATGGAGGCCAGACCAGGGGCCTCATGTCATATCCTGACTATCTGTTTACTCGTTTTATCCTCCCACACCATCATGAGCTCATGAAGGCAGAAACCATGCCTGTCTTGTTCTTTTTTATATTCTGAGGGCCATACACTGTGCCTGACCATAGTTTTGATAGATAAATTTTGAAGAAAACTGGAACAGAGGTAGGGAAAGTGTGAAGAATGGAGGGAAAATAACCAGAAGCTTGGGACTTAAAAAGCACCATTCCCCTCCTAGGAGCAGTAGTGTTGAGCTTGAGTAGTCCGGGCAGCGAAAGGTGTGAGGTGTACCTGGGATGGTTTTCATAAGGCAAGCATGAAGAAAGGTTCACAAAGACGTTCCCATAACCCTTGCACATTTCTCTGTTACAACATTCATCATATTTTACTTCAATGTCTGTTAATATATGTGCATCATCCCACAAGACTGTCTGCACCTCGAAGGTGTGACTATTTCTTATGCAAATTTGTGTCCTTGACACTTTGCGCAGTGCCTAGGACCTAGTAGGTACTCAAGAAACACTTCCTGAATGAATGATCTTTTTATCTGCTTGTAGAAGGTTTTGTGGAAAAGACAGTACTTAATTACTAAATTTTCATCTGAGATATATCAGTGAATATATTAATTTTTACGTATAAGAAAGTATAACTAGCAATTTGTTATTAAATAGGATAAATGTGTCTTTTATTCAATATAACTTATCCATTGAAATCATAACACCTTAGCTCATTCAAAAATGCTTACTGAACAATTTTTTATAATTGTGGGAAATTAGAAATCAGCCAAATGTCAAAAAAATAAATAACAGTCAATTATGGAAATGATTATATATCTACCTGATGGAAATATTATATATTTATTTACAGTTATGATTTTGAAGGCCATTTATAAGTGCTCAAAATAGTTAAGACATGTTTATTTTTTAAAAAAGAACATACAGTCCAATGTGTTGTCACACAATATTTCTATGACTTTGGTTATATCATAATTTCTCTGATTGTTAGCTTACCCATAGAATGAGAAGCACAGTGTCTTTTCCAGTGGCATAAATTTATTTATAGATCAAAGTGAATTTTATTCTGACAATCCACAAATTCAGTTATTCAAGATATCTTAACTTCTGACTTGTAAGTACACCTATTTCTCCTTAGTAGGGATTAAATAACATTGACTTATTTATTCAGAGAGTAAAAAAGGAAGAAAACTAACAATTTTGAACACTTGAATGTGACAAGCATTTTGTTTATTTTGTTTTTACAACATTTGAGTATTTCTGATTCCTTTTTCTCATTCTTTGATACGTGATGAGAGAACAGTGAGTAAAGTCGCCTCCCCTGGGTGCCTCTGGAAAAGGATCTACCCCGCCTTCAGAACTTCGTCCTGGTCACTGGCATGCATACTCCATCTGCTCATCGGTCACTTGGAGTGGCTGAGAAATCATACCTTCTACATTTTGGAATTGGATTAACAGACAAAAGTGAGAAAGATACCCCATTCCTTTGAAGACTGAGTTGAAACCCGAAATGATCTTGACAAATTGAAATAAGAGCAAACACTTGGCAGCAAGGCAGTCAAGAGAGAAAAACAAAAACATGACATGAATTCAGGATGGGGAAGAATGGGTTTGCCGCAGAGGCTAAGGGGGGCCATTGTGAATCTTGACTGAACACGAGTCAGCAGCTCGCTGCTACTCCTTTAAAACCAGCAAGAGAGAGGAATGCACTGACAAGAACGAAATGTGCCAGAACCCTGAAGCCACCGTCCCCTGGGCATGGGTCAGGCACTGATTAGAGCACTGTATCCAGCCTGAGGTCCAGAAACTAACAAGGGATAAGGAAACCTGGAGAGGAATGAGGGAAAAGCAACAGAAAAGATTAAAAGTTCAAATAAAGGGAATTGGGATTCACAGAGAAGAGCCTGGAAAAGAGGGACTTTTCTGAATGTTCACATAATGACATGTTTTCCATAAACTGCATTAATTGAGGAGATTTTGCAATCTTCTCTTGGGCCCTTGTAGCCTTTTAACAATGGATTAAGACAGTCTTCAGGTTGGCAGCGACAGGAAGAGACTGAAATACTAGACGCTGTGTCAGTTTGTTAGTGAAAACAAATCGTGTTATCTGCAGGACATCTACTACTGATTCCTCAGACTTAACAAAATAAATTTCCTCTGTCAGATCTGTTTTCTTCTCCTACCCCTCATCTTATTTCGTGGTGTCACTGTGCATCCCGAACCCCAGAACAGACGGGAGCCCTCTTTGACTTTTCTGCTCCCTACCAACCACCCAAATGGATCCTGAAGCTCCACCGATCCTACACCAGTCGTTCTAATCGACTTCCTTCTTCCCTAACTCCTGTTCTCTTCATCCCGGACCTTGTCATCTCCTATTTGGACCATCACCTGGATTCCTAACTGAATATCCTAACATTGGTCTTTTCCTGTTCGAGCTCATTCTCCACACTACCCTCCTAAATAACGTATTTGATTACATCCCACCTCTGCTTGAAGACTTCAGTGGGCTCTATGCTTCCTAAGGGATAAAATCAAGCTTTGTAGCATGACATGCAGCATCTCCATGTCCCCATCTGGCAGCTGGCCTCAACCCCTTTACACCCTCCAGGTACCCTGTACCCCAGCCACAGGGAACTCCTTCCCACTTCCCAACTCTGCTCTTGGCTCCTTTCATGTCTTCATGATTTCACGATGATTTTTCACTCTGCCTGAAGTGTCTCCACCTCCTTTTCTATCTTCTGAACTCCCAAGCATTTGCCTTTTTTCAAAGCTCATGTAAGATGTTACATCTCCCCAAGATCCCCATAAAACCCATGCCTGAGATCTAGGTTAGATGCTGCTTATATGCACCCATGTGTATATTTCCTCCACAGCACTCTGCACCCTATTAAATATCTGTCAGGTCAATGTCTTTCCCTTCGAGTTATGTGCCCATTGAGAATGAAAATATGTCATTTGCTACTGTTGTGTTTTTGTATTCTCAGTGCCTGGCACATAATGGGCAGTCAATAAATGTTCCCCCTCAAAAAATGTCTCCCCACTAGACTACAAATGTCTTATGCAAACACATCATGTCTTACCCATCTGTGTATATTTATTGAATGAAACTTGAAAGAATAAACAATTATGTATCAATCAACTACCAAACTTATAAATTTTTTGGTTCTCTCACAAGTTCCTATTCATAAACTGATTTAAAAATTCATTCATGACATGCAGGTTGGATTCTAAATAGACTCCAGCATACCTCAGAAACATCACCTAATTCTCATTGGTTTTCACCTGCACCCCAGGAACTTAGCCTGGGAAAACTGTGATCAGTTTGTGGAACTGGCAAAAGCTACACAAAGAATAACTAGCTACATAGAATATAAGTGATGTTTTCCTTACCAAAAAATATATATGTATCTCAGTTCTAGATAAGCATTGGCAGCAGTTACAGTTCCATCTGCCAGGTAACCCAAGGAAAGGTGTACTCTTTCAAACACTCATATACAGAATAAATAAATTATATTATTCCTAAATTTGCTCACAGATATCCAAAATTACCTCTATCAATAATTAGTCCATAATGAGAAAACTCATTAAAATTATAGAACAATATAAAACAAATTCTCCAAGATTAAAATGAAGGAAAGGTTTTTCAGACATACCACTTAAGAAAAAAGTGCTTTAAATTATTGAAATATATTGTTTACAATAACTATACCTATTTAATTATATATTGGCTTAATTTACAATTTGCCACAGATTCTAAAACATTAGAAGAATTATCATCTGTGTAACAGCTCTAGATTTATTGCAGATTTGACTCTTTTTAATTAATACCAGCTGACAAATTAAATTTAGATATAAATGAGTCTTATACTGCACATATATTCCCAACTTGAGGGATAACCTGTGCTAAGCAGGTTCTTAGAAAAAATGTTTCCTTCCTGTCTACATGCTTTCTTTGAAGATAAGAAAATAAACATCCGTGAAGAAATAACTTTTGAATTTATTAGATTAAGTTTCTAAATATAGTTTAAATGTGTGAATGTTGCTTTCAATTTTAGCCACTGTTTGTTGTTGTTACTGGAGACATCATTTACTCACAACAAAATGGGCACCCTTAAGCACAGTTCCATGAGTTTTGAGAAATAATCACACTTGTTCACCTACACCCCAAACAAGATTTAAAGAAATACTTGCATCACCTCAGACCGCTCCCTCAGGCCTTTGCCAGGCAGTCCCAGGGCCACCACAGTTCTGGTTTCTGTCACGACAGTTTAGATGGCCTATTTTTGAGCTTCCTATAAATGTATGTATGGCCTGGATTCCCTCACTCAGTATAAAATTTTGAGATTCATTCACGTCGTTTGCCTATTCACTCATTTTTGTTGCTCATTCATTTTGTTGCTCTGTACTATCCAACTACATGAATATACTGATCTTTGTTAATCTATTCTCCTGTTGATAGATATTTTTGTTGTTTCTAGGTTTGGCTATTATGATAAAACTACCTTTTTGTAGCTTCGTATTTTCATTTCTCTTGGGTAAATGCCTGAGTGGAATAGCTGGATTACAGGAATTGCTGAATAATTGCTGGCAGAAGCGGCAGGGATGAGGATGACACTGGGTCACTAATGCAGACTCCAAAGCTGGAGAAGTCCCCCCTAAAGACCTAGAGGAGGATTTAGAAAGGGCCCACATCCCTGTGGGTGCCAACCTGGCCTCCATGCAACCTTGATTATATGCCCAGGTCGGAGACACCTGGAGCTTTCAGGTTATACTTACAAGTTTAACTCAGAAAGTTGCATCCACGTACGCACAAGTGCTTACACACATTCCTACATCACATGCAAACTACTTCTTTTTCCTGAAAACACCTTTTCCTACTGTCAGTAACTGCAGCTAAACAGAGCCCATTTGTGGTGTTGACCCTCAGTCTCCTTTTATTTTTCACAGCTCAGAAATTCTTCCTCAGGCTGACGTTCACTCAGAGGCACCCACATGTATGATTTGGGCAGGGTTCTCCAGAGGAAGAGAACCGATAGCACAGGTATAGATTTAGATATGAAGAAACTTATTACAGGAGTTGGCTCACGGGGCTGTGGAGGCTGAGAAGTCCCACCGTGTCCTTCTGCAAACTGCAGAGCCATGGAGCCAGTGCTGTAATTTAGTCCCATTCCTGAAAGCCTGAGAAGGGGGCGGGGCGGAGGTGCAGAATCCCGGTCTGAGTCGGGAAGCCTGAGATCCAGGAGCTCCGACGTCTGAGGGCAGAAGATGATGTCCCAGCTCCAGCCAAGAGAGCAAATTCTCCCTTCCTCCACCCTTTAGTTCTGGCCAGGCCCTCAACGGATTGGAGGAGGCCCACCCACATGGGTTAGAGTGACCTTCTTTACCCAGTGTACTGATCCAAATGCTAATCTCTTCCAGAAACACCCTCACAGACACACCCAGAAATAATGTTTTACCTGCTATCTGGGCATCCCTTAGCCCAGTCAAGTTGACATGTAAAATTAACCTTCACACCACACATCTACAGTCGCCTAAGAAAATTGCATCTGTCCTTCTCCTTCTATTCTTTGTTTTACTTTGAAATGACAACAAAGAAGTTATTGAAATAAGCATTTACTGAGTGCACATACTATACCATGCCTTACACTTTGTGTAGCAGAAGTTCTCCTCCGTCTGCAGGGAGATTAAAATCTTGTAAGGTAAATGGGGTATTACATAAATAACTAGAATACAAGATTGAATGTGATAAGTATGTTAAAGAGACACCTAGTATATGAGCGTTCAGAAAGAGACATTGAGTAACCACAATAGTATCCAACATTTAAGACGCCGAATTTAATTCTAAGTGCTTTACATCTGTTGCCTCATTTCATCCCCACAGTAACCCCAGAGATAGTTACCACTACTCCCATTTTTTTGAGCACACTGAAACACAGAGAGATTAAGTAACATGTCCGAGGTCACACGGCTAGAAATTGTCAGAGCAGGAGAACAGAACAATAAGAATTCACTAATAAAATAAAGGAAAACCCATAAACTTTGACGTCAAGTTAGGCACAATAAAGGGCCAGTTCCATCAACCTCTAAAAATGTAATGCTGAGAATTTTCAAAACTCTTCCGCTTTTTATTTTTCACAGATTAAACAAAAAAATTCTCAAATACAACTGCTCAAGATTAAATGCAGTTTTTATTCAATTTTATTTTTCCATGCTTTCATTATTTTTGCAGTGGTGTTGTTTTTACTTTTTTTCTTTGTAATCAGAAGTATTTCAGACAATGGGTAAAGCAGACATTTGTAAGCCAGCCTGGAAATCTAATAATCAGATTTCTAAAAACCAACCGACAAGTGAACATTTGAAACACCACCCCCTTGTGAACTGAGGATGACTGGATGGATACAGAGATGTAGATATACAATGTGTCTTGGTGGTATGTGCTGGGCACGGGGCTGGGGGCTGACAGGTACAAGATGAATTAAGAAGAGATGCTGCCTTCCAGGGGGTTTTAATATCCTTTCTAGTATAGGTATTATCTTCTAAGAATTTCTATTATGTGAGGGGAAATAAAACAAGTAAATAAATCCTTATAATTTAAAATAAATAAACTAATGCCATTAAAGACAAACAGAAAAGTTGCCATATCAATTTAGAGGAATTCTGTGTTGGACACCAGATTTCAGTGAAGACCTGTGGATTCATGACACACTAACACCTTCCTGTGAAAGTCGGGCATCCCTGGTCAGAGATCCCTGCAGCCGAGTAATTGACATTGATCACATTGAAGCAATAAGGAAGAGGAACAAAGAAACAAACAGAACAAAACCACCAGCAGAAAAGCTAGGAGACACGTTCACACAGCAGAAATCGCTGTGCTGTGCTTCAGCTTAGTGAAGGGTTCTCCCAACTGGGGCAGAAGCGTTTGTGGACTACGGACCCAGTGCCTCCTCGCCGGCCGTCCTCCCCACCTTACATGTACCCGTACACACGCACTCACACACAGTACGTACACAACTTTAGAAAAGACCATGTTTACTGAGGAATAACAATTTTTAAGTATCTTCTTTTATCTTTGGAAATCAGAGGCACATATTAAAAGCGTATTTTTCATATAATTTATTTCTAAAATTGGCATCTGAAATGACATAATTAGATCATAATGTCAGTATTTTAAACGATCACATCTTGAAATTTCATGCTGTATTATAAAGAAATTCCTCTATGGTAGTTAAAACATTTTTCAGTTGACTCTAGTGGATTTTGTAGTTTCCATCAAATACCTAGCTTATTAGGGAGAATTATTTTTGCCTCTTGTTTATTATCCACAAAGGATCACCATATTGAGCAAAAAGATGATTTCTATCTACTGCTTCCATTTATCATTTATATGAGGGATTTTTTTCCCCTTGATTACCAGGTTAAATGTCACTAAAAAATGTAGCTTTGAAGCAATTCTTAGGAAGTAACATGGGAATTATAGAAAACCTCTGATTAAGAGGCTGAACGAATTTAATCAGGATCTCATTTTAAAGAAAGAATTAACAGGATACTATCCCTCCCCCAGAGCTAGCATACTTAAAGCTACTTCCTCAGATATTATCATTATTTAAAATTGAGAGAATTCCAATAAGAAAGTGACCATGCACTTTCAAATTAATTCACTCTAAATCAAGTTAAATTCACTCTGATTACAAGTTGTACCTGCTAATTTGACCAAAAATGGAATAACTTTAGAGGCTGTAAGTTTCATAAAACTTCTAACACCTTTTCCTCTCAACTTTGAGAGTAATGAAAACTTTTCCTTCTATTTTAAGTCATTGTTTTTCAAAGGAAATTTGATTTTGAGTATTTCTTTGGGTAAACAGGAGCTCCTGGTAAAGCAAACATCAAAGGTTATTCTAAGTAATTTGGGGGATGAAGTTCCTGTAATGCAGCATTTCACAGCTGGAATTCTCTGAGAGCAACACAGGATGGGGAGCTTGAAAGATTTTTGTTCTTTTGTGTGTGTGTGTGTGAGGAAGACCAGCCCTGAGCTAACATCCACTGCCAATCCTCCTCTTTTTGCTGAGGAAGACTGGCCCTGGGCTAACAACGTGCCCACCTTCCTCTACTTTATGTGGGACGCCGCCACGGCGTGGCTGACAAGCAGTGCATCGGGTGCCTGGGATCCGAACTCACGAACCCGGGGCTGCCAAAGTGCAAACTAAATCGCTGCACCTCTGGGCCGGCCCCTAAAGATTTTTGTTCTTAATTTATAGTTCATAATGTTCTTTTGGATTCTAAATTTAAGACGTTGGTTTCTCCTTTTTGTAATTTAAATTTAAGTATCTTGGTAGTTTCTTTCTGGGTGCATCTCAATGACACTTCAAATGATTGCAATCAGAATACTAACGATATTTGGCTACCATTTCATACAGATTTATTTCCAGAAAGTGTTTTAAGAAGGATTGAAAAAACAATGGGCCTTTAATTACAATTCAATTACACTACTGAGACTTAAAGAAAAATTCAGGGTGAATAATTTTTCCCTTGGTTATGAAAGACATACCTTGGGAAATGCATTAATTAGCAAAGCCACCATTTAGTAGTTACTGGAAATTCATTATTTTCCCATGCTATGATGTATTCCACTGTATGAATACACCAGTTTGTTTATCAATTCTAATTTTGATGGGCATTTGAGTCATTTCTAATACTAGGCCATTTCGAATCATGCTTCAGTGAATGTTCCCAAATGTTGGTGCAAATATTCATTTCCATTGGACATACATCTACAAGTGGAATTGGTGAGTCATAGGATATATGTAAGTTCAGCTTTACCAGATGCTGCCAGGAATTTCTTCACAAATGACTTTTAAAGCAGTGAATGAAATTTCCAGATACTCCACATTCTTGCCAACACTTGATGTATATGTTTTTTTTTTAATTTTCACCCTTCTGGTGGGCTTGTAGTGGTATCTCATAGAGTTTTTTAAATTTGCTTTTCCCTGATGAATAATGATGCTGAGCACCTTTTCACATATATACTTTATATAAGGATTTTTTTGGTGAGGTGTCTATTCAGATTTCATGCCGATTTTAAATTGTTTTTCTTATTGATTTGTAGAAGAATTTATATACATAAAGGAAATAAGTCTTTTGTTAAATATAGTCACATATCCTTTCAACTCTGTGACTTGTTTTTTATATTCTTATTGGTGTCTTTTGATGAACAAAAGCTGGAAATTTTGCTAAAGTCCAATGTACCACTCTTTCCTTCACTGTTTTATGGACTATTGAAGAAGCCCTTGCCTACCCCTAAAGTCATGATGATATTCTCCTATATTAGCTATTAGAAGCTCTATTGTTTTACCCTTCGTATTTAATGTATGCTGTGAGGTATGTGATCAAGTTCATTATTTTATGAATATACAATTAATTCAGCACCTTTTATTTTAAAAAATCTTTTCTCTAATGTATTGTAATAGCACTTTCGTTGTAAATCAGATTGCATATGTGAGTCTGTTTCTATACTCTCTCCTCCTTTGCTCTCTATATTTATTATTGTTTCAATACTACCGTGTCTTAATTGCCATAGCTTTAAAATAAATCTTGATATCTAGTAATTCAAATTTTCAACTTTTCTTCTTCGTTTTCAAGATTGTCTTGGCTATTCTTGACCCTTTGCATTTCTACATAAGTTTTAGAAACACCTTGTCAAAACACCTTGTTGGGAATTTATTGAGATTGCATCAAATCTATGGATCAGTTTAGGGAAAACTGACATCTATACAGTATTAACTTTTCCCATCTGCTTTGATTATGTACTGCTGTATACAAACCACCCCAAAACAGTGACTTAAAACAATAACAATCATCTCTATTCCTGATGAATGTGGCAGTGGACTGGGCTCAGACAGCGTTTTCTTTCTGGTTTCTCATGAAGTTACAGTCGCATGGTGGCTGGAGCAAGGGTCATATTCTCGAAGGCTTCTTCTACGTCTGGAGGATGCAAACAAGTGAGGACATCAACAGCTAGTGCACCTCATATATCTCTTTCCACCTCTCTGTATGGTTTCTATTTTATGAATTTTTGACCTTATCCTTAGTATTTTTTTATTCCACTCTCTTTGACTTTAATTTGCTTTCCTTTTCATGGTGAGATATAGGCTTATATAATTGATTTTTCAGTGTTTTTCTTTTCTAAAATATGCATTTAAGTTTATAATTCCCACAGAATACTTTCGCTGAATTCCACAATTATTGATACATCATATTTCCATTATTGTTAGTTCAATGCATTTTCATTTCTACTTGATTTTTCTTCAATCTGTGGCTAATTAAAAGGCTACTGGCTAATTTCCAAACATTCCTGGATTTTCTAGTTAACTTTTTAATTTATTTCTTACTTAATTATATTGGGTCAGAGAAAATACTTTTTAGAATTTCAATCCTTTGAAATTTATTGGGACTTCTTTTACAAACCAGAATATGGTTTATTTTGGTAAATGTTCCATGTGCACTCAAAAAATATTCTGCCAGTGATTGGCATTGTTTTAATAATAAAGAAATCTTTAATAAAAAGGAAATCTTAGAAGTGAAAAGAACAATGACAAAAATTAAGAATTTGATTGATGGCTTAACAGCAGATGACATTACAGAAGTGAGGATTGTTAAACTGGAAAGTAGTTCAGCAAAAAATATCCAGAATGAAGGTAAAAGCGAGAGAGAAAAGGATGGAAAATATAGAAAAGAGACATATTTGACATAATAAAAAAAGTCTAGCATATATGTAATTGGACTACAAGAAGAAGAGGATAAAAAATTGGAGTGGGAGATGGGGGCCGCCCGGTGGCGCAGCGGTTTAGTCTGCGCTTGGCAGCCCGGGGTTCGCGAGTTCGGATCCCAGGCGCCCGCCGACGCACTGCTTGTCAGCCATGCCGTGGCGGCGTCCCATATAAAGTAGAGGAAGATGGGCATGGATGTTAGCTCAGGGCCAGTCTTCCTCAGCAAAAAAGGGGAGGACTGGAACAGATGTTAGCTCAGGGCTGGTCTTCCCCACAAAAAAAAAAAAAAAAAAAAAAAAAAATTGGAGTGGGAGCAATATTCAAAGAGATACAAGCCAATAATTTTTGGAAATTTGTAAAAGACAGTATGTCATGAATTTTAGAAGCTCTATGTGCATCAAATGGGAGAAACACAAAGAAAACCTCACCTAGGCACATCATAGTAAAAATACTGAAAACTAAATTTTAAAAGAAAATCTTAAAGTCAGCTAGAGAAAAACACACATTGCTTTCAAAGGAGGAACAATAATTCTTTTTCAACAAAAACAAGAAAGCTGCAAGACAAGCTGATTCTGTCAAGTTGTGTTTCTTTGTGCTACACAAAGTTGAAGTTGCCAACCTAGATTTCTATACCCAGCAAAAATGCCATTCAAAATTTAAAGTGAAAAAAAATATTTATACACAAAAAAGAAAAAGGACAGAGCTCCAGCAATTTCCTTTAAAAGGACTACTGAAGGGAGTTCCTCAGGCAAAAGCACAATGGATGGGATCACAGAAATGCAGGGAGAAAAAAAAGATTATGGAGAAGTGTAAATATGTGGGAAAATATTAATTAATAAAGTAAATAAAAATAATGGTTAAAGGGATGTTTAAAATATATGTGGAATTTGGGGCCGGCCTGGTGGCACAGTGGTTTAGGTCGCGCTTGGCAGCCCAGGGTTCGCAGGTTCCAATCCCGGGTGCCCGCCAACACTGCTTGTCAGCCATGCCGTGGCAGCGTCCCATATAAAGTAGAGGAAGATGGGCACGGATGTTAGCCCAGGGCCAGTCTTCCTCAGCAAAAAGAGGAGGATTGGCAGTGGATGTTAGCTCAGGGCCGGTCTTCCTCACACACACACACACACACACACACACACACAAATATATATATATATATATATATATATATATATATATATATATATATATGTGGAGTTAAAATTCATGTCAACAGTAGAGGAAAGAGAAATAAAAATAAAGTGTGACAGGTCCTTGGACCATTTGACAAGTAGTAAAAGAACAATTTAATGCAGATGTAATAAATCAAGAATAACTATTTCAATCACTAGGGGAACTCTAAAAAAATGGTAGAAAATACATTTCTACAAGTTAATAAATAGTGCAATGTTGTATGCATGCCCTATATGTGTCAATTAAATCAAGCTGTGTTATTTAAATCTTCTGTATTTCTACTGTTGTTTCCTTGTACTATTAGTTACCAAGACAGACTGGTTAAGTATTTGTGTAAAACTGGATTTGTCTATTCTCCCTTTTAATTTTGTCACTTTTCTGCTTTGTATGTGTTGAGACTCAAGTAGTAAATGTATACACCACATTACCTGGCTGAACGACTAGCACACCTCGTCATGTGGAATATATTTTCCATTAGTTTTAAGTTTCTGCATCCTTCTATTTAAGGCATCAATTTTGAAAGCATCTTATAGTTGGCCTTTACTTTACTGTAAATCTTTCAATGGGAATAAGTTGATTTACATTTAATCCAATTACTAAGATATTTGGGTTTAAATCTATTTTCCTTTTTGTTTTCTACTTGTCTCCTCTGTTCTTCTTTCCCCATTTCCCGTTTCATGGAGTCTTTTATATTTATCAAGTATTCTTATTCCCTCCTCTCTGAGATCTTGATGACTCGAGTCCTGGTTTCCTCAATTGCTCTCTGATGCTTCAAACTCTTGTTTTGTATTCTTTTGTTGGTTTATCCATATTCTATACTTGTCATCTGCTAGAGGTTTAGCTTGACTCCATCACAACCGAAAGGCTCTGGGAATAGTGTCGATGTATTTTCATCTACTACAGTTTGGGAAAAAAGTTGGGGAAGCTGCTTATTTAATTTTAGGATACACTCTAAAGAATAAAAATGGAAAAATTTTATTCACCAGAATATTATATTAAACATCCTATATGTGTAATGTTTACATAAGTATTTTCTACTGTATTGTTAACACATTCAGTTCTGCTTCAGGTTTAACTCAATAATAATTGTGTACCTGCCTTTTCTTTTTATCTTTACTTAAATATTTTCAATATTGTTATATTACTATTTACCTAAGTAGTGTGTTTAAGAGTTAATTCAAATCTCCTTCTTCAGCATACTATTTTGCTTTTATTAGCTCCATATTAATGTGACCTTTTTCTTTTAAAGTGAGCTCTGATTGGAGTGTTTCATTTTTATTTTTACTTTCGGAAGGATTATAAACAACATTCATGTGGAAAAACTGATTCAGAGAACAACTTGCTTAAGGCTCATGTGCAGAGCTAGGAATAGAAAAAAGAAACTATGTTTCACACCTTACATATTTGTTTTTTCTCATTATAATTTAAATTTTATGGCATTTCATAGCATTTCTAGAGTGGCAGCTAGTCAAGACAATTTTGTCATTGGTTTCCTATGATGCAGACACCATGAGAGGAAGCAGCTCTGCCTGTTTTGCTCGGTGCTGTGTTCCTCAGTGTCTAGACAAGTGTTTGGGGAGAGCAGGGACTCATGAGCTTGCCAAAGGAATGAATGAGTTATTGCTCTTTCTATCACCATTCCCAGCTCTTTCCCTGTCCAGCTTCTCCTATTTCCACCTAAAATCTATTGGGCATCTATTAGTATATGCCGGAAACTGTCAATTATATTTAATCCTTAGAATAGACCTTTGTGATAAGTGTTGTCACTCCCATTTATTGGCTAGCTAACTAGTATGTTAGAGAGCTTATATGAATTGCCCAAGAGCATACCATTAATCATTAATATGCAGCAGAGATGGGGTTTCAATTCAGTGAAACCCATCAGTGCCCTTTGAAATTCAAATAAAATTGATTAACTCTTCCTCTAATAAACAAGGATCCCTGCTTCCCTCCTAATCTGGAGACATGAATTAATGCAAGAGGCATTAACCTATTTTTCCTAGTAATCTCTGACTCTTGTTTAGTTCAAGAGATATATGGTCCCGGCATCTACAGATGGTGTTCCTGTTAGAGATGCGTTCCACCATCTCACCCCAGACAAGGAGTTCAGCCCCTTTTGACTTTTTTCCCTAAAATTTAATTGGCACAAACCATAGGTGTGAAAATTCAGAGTAATGAAGAAGAAAAATATATCATAGCTCTTAACAGCAGAAAACATCATATATATTAGACTTCCCCGTACTTGAGAAGTTCTGGAAGCCTTGCCCCCAACATGGACTCCAGCACTCCACCATGTTACCCAGCCTTCACCTCCTCTTTTCTCTCATTTCTGTTGTCCTCCAACCACCAAATTCCTGTTTATTTGTGAGCTTGTTTGTCTGTTGTTTTATGAGGTTGGCTCATGTATTTATTCCCATGCTTACCAGTCCACACCCTAAGATCTCACTATTCACACATATTCAAGCTAAGACCATTCTCTTCCTGAGAGGAATTCTGGAGTCACCTATGATAATTTTGTTAGAGTGTGTTTGCCTACGTGTGTTTATTTTTAATAGTTAACATTAGGTCATCAGGAACTGCAAAAGCATTGCCTTTATATCATAATGTGGTTCTAATTTTTTGCATTGTTTTATGGGTATCTGCTTCTTCTGGAGGACATTTGGTTTTTTGTGTTGAGGATTATACTTTCTTAACTGTTCTGGTGCTTATTGTCCATTCATTTGCCTATGGAACGAAATCTTGTCTCACTGCACGTACTAGTTTGACTGAAATTTTTCTGTCTCAACTCCAGTAAACAAGTGCAATATTTGGAGATGCAACCCCCACTACTTCTGTGAGTCCTTCCAAAGTGCAGTTCATTTGTTCAATTGTCACCTTTATCTCCTAGTGACTCTGTGGTTTGAACATTTGATCTATCAATTTCTTATCAGAATAATCAATCAAAACATATTTCCTGTCTTAACTAAAGACTTATAGGCAGAAGTTTTTAATAATAAATCTAAGAAAAAATTGCATTCTTATCTATAAATCATCACGACAAAAGGTTGTCATAAGCTACAGAGCACAGACATTTTTCCAGTAGGTTGGTACAGTGTTTACTTTGAAATGGTTTTGTAAATCCTGTTGTTTTTCTGTTGTAATTTTTACAAGACAGATGTGACATTTTTTAGCAAAATAATTCTAATATGATTCTTTTAAAAGAAAATGTGTGCTTCTATGTGAGCTTTTGTATTCTATTTATAAATGCCTGTATCTTCAACCTTTTATTATACACTTCAGTTTTTCATCTAAATTGTTTTTCAAGTTGCTGTTTTGGGTCTTTTGCTGATTTACATTGTTTTTTGCTTTGTAAACACATGCTTCCACCCACCCCCAATTGAGTCCCTTCTCAAAGTACATCTCCTTGTCATGTCACCTCATTAGTAATAGATTTAAAAACCAAACTGGCAATAAGGTTTCAAAATGACTCAGGCTTGCCAGAAATGCTAATTATCCCTCAAAATTCAGTTTGGTCCTGTATTCCATTACTTTTCCTTTTTAACTCTTTATTACTAGGCTCGCATAGAAGCCGGGAGCCCAAGAGCATGCTTCCAAATGCCTACCATAGCAAAACAGAATACTGAAAGTTACCTTCCAAAATAATTTCATTGAAAATTAATAAAAAGGTAACTATAAAGTGATGTAGAAAGAAACAAAGAAAGGATAAATAGGCTCAGGCTGCCTTCAGACTGACAGATAAGAGATTAACTCAGTTTTTTGTTTCTGTCTGCTTCTTTCTTTATATCAGGCAGGGAGGATTCTTTTCTGGGTTCACCACTGTAGTTTCATCTAAAAACCTACTTCTCCCTCCTAATTTGCAATTTTTGGTGTCTTACAACTTGAGGGAGAGCTAATCAACTTGGTTAAAATTTTTTTGATAAAAGTAAATAAAGCAGACTTCTTTTTTTGGCCATATTGGGGGAATGGTGACTGTATTTATCCTACTGTCTGAAAAAACTTAAAAACAGAAAAATATATGAAACAACGATTAGTAAGAAATTGGACATTAGACAAGGAAGATGAGTAATCCCTGAGAGATGGGGAAAAATGAGGTGATCCCTACAATTATCCCAGTTTAGTACCAGGAGAGAGTTTCCAGACTGAATTGCAGTGAGGAGAAACTCACGGGCAATCCACAGTCTCTCTAAGTTACGGAGATGGAGCTGGAAGTCCAGGAGGCCAAGGTAGTGATGATTGACAGTCAAAGGACCAGAGAGGAAAGAGTTACAGAGAGAGAGCTTGGGAGATGGAATATTCTGCTGAGTTCTGATGAACATATGTGAGGAAACTATCTAGGCTGGGAAAAGAACCAAACAAAAAGATTAAATGAGACAATCCCCAGGACTTTTTGCAACAGAAAAGTTTCTATTCCAATCTCAGAGTAGAAAATCTCAGAATTTATGAGGCATTGGGTAGAGAACTCAAAAGGGTTTTGCCTGAGTATTGAGTTAAAATTTGCCCTATAATAAATGTTGCTTTGGCCCCACTTAATAAAACTTCAGTACAAGATCAGAAAAGATCCAAATGTTTCGAGGTAACTTCACTGTGTTCCAGAATAATGCTCAAGAATATTTGCAGAAATACAAAAACATCCATCACCCAACAAGGTAAAATTTACAATGTTTGAAATTCAATTAAAAAATTACGAGCCATGCAAAAGGGCAGGAAAAATGACCAATAATGAGAAGAAAAAGTAATCAATCAAAATCTACCCCGTATTGACACAGATGATAAAATTCATAGAAAAGGACATTCAAACTGTTATTATAACTGTATCCATAAGTTCAAGAAGCTAGACAAAGGATTGTCAATGTTACATAGAGACATAAAACATATAAGAAAGACCCAAATTTAACTTCCAGAGTTGAAAACAAAAAGTAGAAAATGAAAAACACACACAATATAATGAACTACAGGTTAGACATTGCAGAAGAAAAGATTGGTGAATTTAAAGATGTAGTAAGAAGAACTATCAAATTAAAACCCAGAAAGGAAAAAAGACTAAAAAAAAATTAGGAAAGCATCAGTGAGTTGTGGTTCAATTTCAAGTCACCTACATATGAGTAACTGGAGACTTAAAAAAAGAAGATGGGAGACAGAAAAAAATATATTTGAAGAAATAATGCCCTAAATTTTTCAAATTCGATGGAAACAATAAATGAAGAGATCTAAACATCTTTATGACCTCAAACCCAAGAAACAAGAAGAAGTCTACATCAAGGCACATCACAAACAAATTGCTTAAAAGAGAGTATAAAAAACAAATCTTAAGAGTAGCCAGAGGGAAAAGAAATATTAGAGAGAAACAGGGAATAGCAATTACAGATTTCCTATAGAAAGCAATACAAGATACAAAACAGTGGAGGAACATAAAGTACAAAGAGATTAAACTGTGAGTCTAGAATACATACCCAGTAAAAATATTTTTCAAAAAGAAAGATGAATTAAAGACTTTCAAACATAAAGAAGCTAAAAGAATTCACCACCAGAAGATATGCTCTACTGGAAAAGTTAAGGAAAGTCATTTAGGCAAGAGAAAATGATATCAGATATATTCTTGATCTATAAAAGGGAATGAAGAGCACTGAAAATGGTAACTATGTGAATAGTCATAAAGATTTTTTCATATTATTTTAATCTCTATAAAGAAAATCGATTGTTTAAAGTAAAAATAATAGTATATTGTGAAGTTTATAGCACATGTGCAATTAAAATGTATGACATCAATAACACAAAAGCTTAGAGAAGAGAAATACAAGTATAGCAGAGTCATGCCTTGCTTAACAACCAGGATGTGTTCTGAGGTGTGTCATTAGGTAATTTCATCCTTGTGCAAACATCATAGAGTGTACTGAAAAGGAACAAAATTTGTCACCCCCAAATGTGCCTCTTTAACATAATGATTATTTTAGGCTGATTATTTTTAACAAACAAGAGACTCGGAAGGTTTTGCTTGTTACCTCCCCCTTGATTGTCTGAAAGAATCCAGATTAAAAAAACCTGTCTCGGGAAGTGTGCTATCACCTTAGCATAACAATGAGCTAGGTGGTAGACAGGGAAGAACCTAGAAAAGCCTGTTTGTTGGGCTCTGTGTTCTTCTGTTTCTGTGTGGCCAAATGAACACTTGTTTTCCGAACATTTGATCCTTTTCACCTACCTGTGAGTTGCCTTCCTTCCCTTTGAAGTTCCTGACTCTGCCCACCCCCAACATCTTTGTTTGTCTTTAGCTGAGGATGGTATTTAAGGGGAGCACTTCAGCCATTTTGCAAATTATTCAGTTTTCCTGGGTTTCTCCCATGTATACATGTTATTAAACTTTTGTTTGTTTTTCTCTTGCTAATCCATCTCATGTCAATTTAATTCACAGACCTGCCAGAAGAATCTAGAAGGGCAGAGGAAAATTTCTTTCTCCCTTACGGTACTTACACAGACCTAGATGATATCACCCAGTGCACACCCAGGCTGTATGGTGCTGATCTTATGGGACCACCATCGTGTATGTGGTCCATCATTGACTGAAACGTTATTATGTGGTACATGACTGTACTGTAAGCTTATTACGCTATTGTGAAATGGTATGACATCACTCACAGGTATACTGTGATAAATTAAAGCTTTATTAAAGATGTTTACAATAAATCCTAAAGCAACAACTTTATATTTTAAATAACACAACAAAGACATATAGCTGATGAGCCAACAAGGAAGATGAAATGGAATTATAAAAAATTATAATTAAATGAGATTATAAAAAGTAATCCAAAAGAAGGCAGAAAAAGAGGTGAAAAAGAACAAAGAGGACAAATAGAAAACAGATGGATAATAGACTCAAGCCAGTCATATCAAGAATCACATTATAAATAAACTACCAAGACTTCTGGTTTCTGGTACAGCATGTAAGGAGCTGAGAAGTCACCATTCCACCCTAACAACAAGCAAAAAGTTAACAAGCTGAAAACATCAACAACTCTTTTAGATCTATCAGAGAACTGAGTTCACAAGGCAACTGCTGCCCCCAGAACTGGATTGACAGACAGATACAGAGAATCACAACTTTTGAGAGCAGAAACCCACAAGCAGAAACCTCCACGGAAGTCAGTACAGGGTAGGAAAACCTCAACTGTAGTTGATGAACTGCTGGACGCCCAGTGTGGACAAGCATGAGAGATAAAAACTCCAGGGGAACCCAGTCATAGAGGGGTCCCCATACTTTTGTGAGTTTAACCTTCAGGAATCTGTCAGGTTCTCATGGTGAAGACCAGAGAAAAATCTTGAGGTTTTGGCAGGAGGGGAAAAGTAACCACTTTGAAATATGCCAGAGCATTCTCTTCTACTTAATAAGGCCTGCTCTCAAGTGCTTAACCCATTGGGATTTTATCAGAGCCTAACCATTGTGGGGAAAGGGAAACACCCAATTCCAACCCCATCTAGCCATCCTGTACCACCTGGGAAAGTGGAAAAAAACCTGAGAATCATTTGTGCAGTTCACAGCCCAGGGACACAGGCTCACTAATAGACTGAGACCTAATCATCGGACTACGAAATGCTTCCCCTCCTCCATACCTCACCACCACATCACTAAAGGCCTATTTACTGCAATTCCTTTTACCCATACATCATACCTGTCTTTTAACGAAAAAATTACAAAGCACGCTAAAAAAAAAAACAAACACAGCTTGAAGAGACAGAGCCAGCATCAGAACCAGACCCAGATATGACAGGGATGTTGGAATTATCAGACTGTGAATTGAAAACAATGATGATTAATATGCCAAAGTTTCTAATGGAAAAAGTAGACAACATGCAAGAGCAGATAGGTAATGTAAGCAGAGAGAGGGAAATTCTAAGAAAATCAAAAAGAATTGTTAGAGATCTAAAACGCTGTAACGTAAATGAAGAACGTCTTTGGTGGGCTCATTAGTAGACTGTACATGGCTGAGGAAAGGGTCTTGAGCTTGAAGACAGTCAACAGAAACTTCCAAAACTGAAAAGCAGAGGGAAAAAAGACTGAAGAAAAGGACAGCAGAATATCCAAGATAGGACAACTACAAAAGGCAAAACGTATGTGTAATGGGAATAACAGAAGGAGAAGAAAGAGAAAGGAACAGAAGAAATATTTTAATCAATAGTGAATGAGAATTTCCCCAAATTAATGTCAGGCATGAAAACACAGGTCCAGGAAGCTCAGAGAACATCAAGGAAAATAAATGCAAACAAACCACAAACCACCCTACACCTATAAGCATATCATATTTCAAACTCCAAAAAATCAAAGATGAAGAAAAAATCTTTCTTTTTTTTTCATGAGGAAGACCAGCCCTGAGCTAACATCCATTGCCAATCCTCCTCTTTTTTGCTGAGGAAGACTGGCCCTGGGCTAACATCCGTGCCCATCTTCCTCTACTTTATATGGGACGTCGCCACAGCATGGCTTGACGAGCTGTGTGTCTGTCCGCCCCAGGGATGCAAACCCATGAAACCCCGGGCCGCCAAAGCGGAGCCTGTGAACTTAACTGCTATGCCACTGGGCCAGCCTCCAAGAAAAAATCTTGAAAGAAGCCAGAGGAGAAAAAAATCTTACCTATAGAGGAGCAAAGATAAGAATTACATCCAACTTTTCCTCAGAAACCTTGCAAGCAGAAGAAAATGGAGTGAAATATTTAAAGTTTTGAGAACAAAAATTCCACCAACCTAGAATTCTGTACCCTGTGAAACTATCCTTCAAAACTGAAAGAGAAATAGACTTTCTCAGACAAACGAAAATTGAGGCAATTTGATGCCAGTAGACTTGCTTTGCAAGAAGTGTTAAAAGAAGTTCTTCAGAGAGAAGAAAAATAATATGTCAGAAACTCAGATCTACATTAAAAAAGGAAGAATATCAGAGAATGAATAAGTGAAGGTAAAAAAAAACTTTTATTTTTCTTATTCTTAATAGAGCTAACAGTTTGTTCAAAATAATAATAGTGACAATATATTCACTTATGTGTATATATGATATGTATTTTATACTTGTATGTTTACGTGTAAAGGAAATGAGTAACAGCTATGATACAAGGGATGGGAGGGAGAAATTAGGAATATTTTGTTATTATAGTGTATTTGCACTACCCATGAAGTGGTATAGTAATATTTGAAAGTGGACTTGGATTAGTTTTAAATGTAGATTGCAAACTCTAGAGCAACCACTACAAAAAGTAAAAAAAAAAAAGTATAAATGGTATGCTAAGAAAGCAGAGAAAAAATAATCATATAAAATGTTCAAGTAACACCACAAAAGGCAGGAAAGAGTGGAAGACAAAGATAGGAACAAAGAACAAGGGCAATAAATAGAAAACACTGATGAATATGGTAGATATTAATCCAACTGTATCAATAATCACTTTAAATGTCAATAGCTTAAATACTCTGGTACCTGATATGCAGCTATTGATCTGGAAAATGCCTTTTTTCCATACCTGTCCATAAGGCTCACCAGAAGCAGTTTGTTTTCAGCCGGCAAGGCCAACAAAACACATTCACTGTCCTACCTCTGGGAATATTGCTCCTCCAGCCCTAGGTCATCACTTAGTTTGCGGGGATCTTGATGGCCTTTCCCTTCCACAAATATCACATTGGTCCATTACGTTGATGACATTATGCTGATTGGACCTAGTGAGCATTAAGTAGCAATTATGTTCTACTAATTGGTAAGACATTTGCATGTCAGAGGGTGGGAAATAAATCCAATTCAGGCACCTTCTACCTCAGTGAAATTTCTAGGTGTCCAGTGGTGTGGAGCATATCAAGATACCCCTTCTAAGTGAAGGATAAGAGGTTGCATCTTGCCCCTCCTACAACCAAGAAAGAGACACAACACCTAGTGTGCCTCTAGATTTTTGGAGGCAACATATTACCCTTTTAGATTTACTTCAGCCCATTTCCTGCTGCTAGTTTTGAGTGGGGCCCTAATAAGTGGAGGCTCTGCAATAGGTCCAGGCTGCCGTGCGTGCAAGCATCTGCCACTTGAGCCCTATGACCCAGCATGTTTCCCTATGGGTTCAAACCACACTCCCAGTACTGAAATCTGTATTAATCAGGCTCTCCAGAGAAACAGAAGAACCCTGATTAATACAGTGTACGTATAACATATATCCCAGTTCAAGGGCAGAAGATAAGATGAGATATCCCAGCTCAAGCAGTGAGGCAGGAAAAAAGGGGCAAATTCTTCCTTCCTCCCTTTTTTGCCCTTGTTCTCTTCAGGCTCTCAACAAGTTGGATGACGCCTATTCACACTGGAGAGGGCAATCTACTGAATCCATCAGTTCAAATGCTAATCTCATCCAGAAACACTTCCACAGATATGCCTAGAAACAATGTTTAATCTGGGTACCTCATGGCCTGCTCAAGTTAACACACTAAATTAAGCTATACAAGTGTAAGAGATAAAACTAAAACATTTAGAAGACAACTCAGGAAAAACTTGTGGCCTTGGTTAGGCAATGATTTCTTTTTTTAATAGATTTATTGAGATGTATTTCATGTATCATACAATTCACCCATTTAAAGTGGACAATTCAATAGGTTTTAGTGTAGTCACAGATATGTGAACTACCACCACAATCAATACTAGAACACTTTCATCATCAAAAACCCCTTACCCTTTAACTATCAGCCCCTTCCCACCCCAAAGCAACCACTAGTCCACTTTTTGTGAATATGGATTTCCCTATTCTGAACATTTCATATGAATGGAATCATATAATATGTGATCTTTGGTGAATTATTCCTTTCACTTAGTGTAATATTTTCAAGGTTCATCCGTCTTGTAGCATGTGTCAGTACTTTATTTCTTTTTATGGCCAAGTAATATTCCATTGTATAGATACACCACATTTTGTTTATCTGTTCATTAATTGTTGGGAATTTGGGTTGTTTCCACCTTTTGACTATTATGAATAGTGCTTCTATAAACATTCATGTACAAGTTTCTGTGTAGACATGTTTCATTTCTCTCAAGTTTACACCTAGGAGTGGAATCGCTGGGTCATATGGTAAATCTATGTTTAGTTGTTTGAGGAACTGCCAACTGTTTTTCAAAATGGTTGTGCCACTCTACTTCCCCATAGGCAATGATTTCTTAAATACAACATCAAAAGTATATTCCATAAAGATAAATTAGGCTGATTCAAAATTAAGAACTCCTCTTTAAAAGATACTGCTAAGAAAATTGAAAGAGAATATTTGCAAATCACATATCTGTGATAAAGAACTTGTATCAAAATGTATAACAAACTATCAAAACTCAATAAGAAAGCAAACAGCCCAATTTTAAAATGGGCAAATGATTTGAATACATATTTCACCAAAAAGATATGATGGCAAGTAAGCACATGAAAAGATATTGAACATCATTAGTCATTAAGGAAGTGTAAATTAAAACGACAGTGAGATCCCATCACATGCCTATTAGAATATCTAAAATTAAAAAGATTATTTACAATAGCCAAGATATGGAAACAACCTAAGTGCCCATGGATAGATGAATGGATAAAAAAAAGTGATATACGTATATACAATGGAATACTATTTAGCCACAAAAAAAAATGAAATCTTGCCATTTGCGACAACGTGGATGGACCTTGAGGGCATTACACTAAGTGAAATAAATCAGACAGAGAAAGACACATATGATTTCACTTATATGTGGTATCTAAAAGCAAAACAAAACAATAAAACAAGCTCATAGATACAGAGAACAGATTGGAGGTTGCCAGAGGCCAGGGATGGGGTATGGGAGAAATGGGTGAAGGGGGTCAAAAGGTACAAACTTCCAATTACAAAATAAGTGTCATGGGGATGTAATATACAGCATGGTAACAATAGTTAATAATACTGTGTTTCATATTTGAAAGTTGCTGAGAGAGTAGATCTTAAAAGTTCACATCACAAGAAAAAAAACTTTTTCGTAACTATGTAATAGATACTAACTAGACTTATCGTGGTGATCATTTCTCAGTGTATACAAATATCGAATCATTATGTTGTACAACTGGAACTAATATAATGTTATATGTCAATTATATCTCAGTAATAACAAAAAAAGATTGATCATACCAAGTGCCTTGGTCTGCTCAGGCTTCCATAACAAAATACCGTAAACAGGGTGGTTATAAATGGAAATGTATCTTCTCACAGTTCTGGAAGCTGGAAATCTGAGATCAAGGTGCCAGTATAGTTCTGGTGAGGGTCTCTTCCTGGCTCCCAGAGGGCCTCCTCTCACTGTGCCCTCACCTGATGGGGGAGCAGGCAGGAGGAGAGCATGAAAGCTCTCTGGTGTCTCTTCTTATAAAGGCGCTAATCCTATGAGGACCCCACCTTCATGACCTCATCTAAATCTAATTATCTACCAGAGGCCCCATGACAAAATATCGTCATGTTGAGGGGTTAGGGCTTCAACAATGAATGTTGGCGGAACACAGTTCAGTTCATGGTACTAAGTGTTAGCAAGGATGTGAAACAGTTTGAACTCTCACAGCTGGTACAGGCATGAAATGGCACAGTCACTTTGGGAAATAGTTTGGCAGTGCTCTAAAAAGTTTAACAGACACCATCTGGGTGTGTATACACCAGCCATTTCTAGGTATTTGCCCAAGAGAAATGAAAGTGTGTGTCCATACGAAGACTTGTGCATGAAGTTTATAGCAATTTTGTTTGTAATAGCTAAAAACTGAAAACAACCCAAAGGTTTATCAACAGGTATACGGCATTGTGGTGTACCCACATACTGGAACACTACTCAGCAATGATTATTTGCTGCTAGTGTGTATAAACACAATGTTCTTTGCATGTTGATTTTGTATCCTGCAACCTTGCTAAACTCACTTATTAACAAAAGGCCTGTAGGTGCACACAAAACAGATGAGTGTCTACAATGTTGTGCTGAGTGAAAGAAGCAAGATAAAGGACACTGCATGTTTTATGATTCCATTCACATCAACCTTGAAAAAATGCAGACTGCTCTGTAGTGCTGGACATCAGATGGGCGACTGCCCGCAGGCAGAGCGGGGCACAAAGGAGTGGGAGGCAGGGAATGCAAAGGGGAACAGAGGAACTTCTCGAGATGGTAGATATATTCATTATCGTGATTGTAGCAATGGTTTTAAGAGTTTATACAGTTGTCAAAACGTATCATGTTGTATACTTTAAATATGTGCAATTTATTGTATGCAATTATACCTCAATAAAGTTGTTAAAAAATTTTTTTAATATATGGACACTTTAAAACATTTTTTCAGCTCTCCTCATTTTGATTATCTTTCAAAACAGAATTCACATGAAAAAGGAACCACCACATTTACCAGCAGCAAGAACAATTGGAATGAGAGTGTATGGCCCAAGTATAAGAGCAACATAAAACTAATGTTTCAGTGATTTGACCTTAAATAAAATCTTAAGTCTGGCAGGATAAAACCTTAGTACTAACACAGACATCATAAAGCTTTTAAAACTTCTGGTACATCAAGTACTTCTCACAAAGGAATATTTTGATAAATATATATATTTTGATAAAATAAAGGAAATATAGAGGTTCTGTTCTCCTTAATATACACATGGATTTTTAAAAGAGAGCATGAACTTTCTCTCACGAAGTGTTTCCTGTTTACATAACATTGGACAGCCCAAAATACCCAGTTATACCAAATGTAGCTGTCTACATCCAATTCAGCAAATGGAACTTTACAGAAATAAAATATTCCTGCTAACCCCTTTGAATAGAGAATGGGATAATGAAAAAGAAATAGAAGACAAAATTTCCAGTTACTGTGGGGTCAGTTTTCAATCTTGGATTGTTATTCATTTCACCTATATTAGTTTCTTCTTCACTTAAATAAATCCTTAGACTTCAAAATTCTCTTTGGTCCAGGAAGAGACAATGAACCACATCCTTTTCCTCACAGATCTCCCTAATACTTCCTAGTACTTCATGTGTCACCACACCATTAGAGAATAAATATCCAATGTAATATACATCTCAATACTGGCAGTGCCTAAGCCAAGAAAACTAGGTAATCTTTTTTCCCCCTAAGTATTTATGTTTACTGTTTTGTGACTGAAGTCAATTTTGGTATGTAATCCATCAGATAATTATCTGTATACATCAGCTAGACAGTCAAGATAATCAACCCATCTCCACTGAGCTCCCAGTACAGATGATCACACAGGCTATTAAAGAAACCAAAAGATAGTCAGAACAGATTTAAATTTTGGATCCGAGAATAGAGACTTGTGTTCTGATTCTTCTGGTTTTCTAATTTTGTGACCTTGAAAAATCACAGATTTTGTGAGTTTCAGTTTTCTCACCTGAGAAATGGGAATGATAAACAGCTGTATCATAGCTAATTGTGCGTATTTAACAAGGCAACATGTGGGGACCCTGGTTTTTAAACAACAAAGCATGGTGGATGCGCACACACTTGTTATTGGATTAGTAGGAAACAGAAGAGTAGGGGTTCCTGTGTTGGGTCTTCCTAACCTCCTTCACTTGGTAGGTTCATGAATCATTGTTCATTTCTTATTGAGGATAACTCCTATATTCTCCTTAGTAAGTGGCTTCAGGGCCTGAGATGACTGGTTCTCCTTCTCTACATCAATTCATATCTGAAGGCATAGTCAACCTTTCTAATCAAGTTGGAAAATAAGTATTCACCATAAAATTATGACTCAATAGTCCATTACTTTACTGCCAGAATGGCCTGTGAAAGCATTTTTCCACGTATTTTGTTAAGCTGCGTTGCTGACATGAATGATGCTATATTGACATGATTCCACGAAAGACAGGGTGACGAGTTTAAAGCTGCATAATCCAGTCATCTTGGCATCCGTCACTCCATGAAATAAATCATTTATGGTCCATGTAATTTTCATTTGAATCATTAAACATCTGATGGGGTTTTTTTTCCCCATTTGAAAATAAAGAGCCGTTTATTTCACTGTTTGAATTAGTCTTTTATAATTTATTTTCCCAACAATTTTGTCATTAGGATAGCAATGGCTTTCACCCAGATGACAAGACATGTCAACACAAATATAAAATTTTTGCAAATAGCATCCAGTAGTTAACCACATGCTGGATCCAAGACTTCTGTTCTGGATATCTGAAAAAGAGTGGAGATAGTTTAACAGAAATGAGCTCACTGGCAAAGATCATGGAAAGTCCCAAGCAAAGACAGAAATAATGTATCATTTACAGAAAGCATCCTTTCCTAATCTTCAGTGCATGGTGGAAGAGGAAAGGGTTGGGCAGTGGAGGGAGGGAGAGTGCTATTTTGTCAGGGACAGAGAGTTGCAGAGTAATGAGAAATGCAATAATTAGAAACTGTTTTGAGATTATTCACATTTTGACTCCATTTTATGTTTTTGAGACTTTGTTTGAATTTAGCTTTTGTTTTAGGAGAACAGCCAGAAAGGAAATAAAGGAGTAAATTGTGTTGACTGGTGTTGCATCAGTGTATGAGGAAAGGGACACACGGTGACACAGACTTCTGGACACAGTTCGGACGTGGCAGCATGATTCCTCTTCTGGCTCCCTGTCCATATTCTACAATCAGTGTCCATCAAGCTCTTTGTGGTGGACTCTGTGAACTGACTGTGGTACATGAGTCAACACAAGGCTCACTATGAAATGGGCATGGGAGTCCCTTCCCTCTGCCTAACCCACATGTAATTCCATCTTCAGATGGTATGAAATTAATTCTTTCTCCTGTAATATTTAGTGGTTCCTCTAACTGCATTAACTTCACAAGGAACAAAAATAAATCTTTAGTGCTGTGACTTTACAGAAGTCATTGAAATTGAGAATATTGAAGTGTATATTTTAGTACCATATTTTGGGACCACTAAACATAAAGCGAGTAGTAAACTACAAGGATTTAATTTGCCTTTTCTCATTTCATTCAGTTTTATCATCTTCTTTCAATCTGCTACATACTCTCATTGAATAACCCCTTCCAAAAAATTGTATTCATTAAAAACCATTATTTATCCTATAAATAATCCATAGAATTCCTTTATGATGAAGAAAGTTCAAAAATAAATTTGTTTTTCATGTCTGCTTTTATTTTAAACTTTTTATGCAAGTGCTGAGAATACAATTTCACTGTGAATTTTTGTAAATATTGTTAAAACTACTGCTGTTCAATGGACCAGCAAGTAAAATAATAGAAGGATGATAAACTATAACAACTGTTTCAATAATCAAAATGGGCAAAGCCAGAATAAACAAAGCAAAGGATTAATTCATTCACCCAACAAGTGTTTATTGACGACCTCACCATGTGCCAGGAAAAGATACAGTAAACTCATGAGCAGGAACTCGCTCCATGAAACTATCATCCAAAGAAAATTGGGTAAATACTATTGCTTCTATCACTGGGGAGTTCTTCCTGTCACTCAACAGGGGGCAGAAAGATGTGACCCTTGGGCAAGTTACTTAATCCCTCTAAGCCTTAGTTTCTCATCTATAACATGGAGGTGGTGATAATAGTACCTGTCTCATAATTTGTTGTGATAATTGCCTAAGTAATACAAATAAAACACTTAGAAAAGTGGCAAAGAGTAAGTATGCAGTAAACATGTTAAAATAAAGCCTAACAAGTATATTGTATTGTCTCCAGGTTACGGTTAAACAACCTAATAAACATAAACTCTAGGTAAGCTTAGACCTTTAATATGTTAGAATAGAATCGACATCATTTCTCTCTCACGCCCTGGATATACAGCAACAACTCCTTCTTGAGCTGCTCCAATTTTCTGTACTTTTGTCCCGACCTGTGTGATTTCTGTTCATGTTCCAGTTATGTTGACCCTGAGGACAGACCCTGTCAGAGGGAGTCTTCTTCACCCTTTCTCCCTGAAATCTGCTAGTATAATGCTATTATTGAACAAGGTTTCTGAACAACAAGGGTGAAGGAAAATAAAATTCATAGTCACTCCAGACGAGAAACACCATGCCTGAAATGCACTACTTGCAAGAAACTGTTCCTGTAAAAAATAATTCTTTAGATCAGACTCTTCCTTTGCTTCAGAAATAGTCTACACCCATCAGTGAAACTAGCAGAGCTCACATTTGGACCTGTGAATCATTGAGAAAGGAAGGTATCCTTCTCACATACATATGGACAATTGCCAGTGATTGGCTGGAACTGGAAAGTACCAACTCGTGACAGACGATTTTGTGCATCTCTTTCCCATTTTCACATTCAGAGACAGTTGGTAGCTTAAAATCAGCCAGGTCACTGGTTCTTGAAGAATAGTATCTAGGAATTCTTATGTCAATCATCCAACTGCTCCACCATCCACCCATCTGCCCATCTCTCCTTCCATACATTGATCCATCCACCTTCCCACTCATCCATCCATTCAGGTACCCATCTCTATGGCCATCTACCCAACTCCTACATTTACTCACCCATTTGTCATCCACCCACCCATTCAACTATTCATATGTACATCCTTCTACATCTAGATCTGCATTTACATCTACTACCTAAATCCTAAGTTGGTAGCTTGAAAGCATCCCATGGATATTGGCATTTGCTAAAATTATTGTCTTTTGGGGTTTTGGGAGAGCTATTGTTAAACAACTGGTGGTGTTGAAGACTAGCACAACACAGGCAGTAACCTAGTGACTACCCCCTTCCTCTGAACTTTTTTTTCTTTTGCATATATTAAGTGCCAGTTTATTTTAAACTGACCATAAAAATCATGGAATGGCTGAGCAGCCTGCCATATCTAGCTAATAGGTCAGTCTGTACTTCTCTTTGAATACAAGAGCCCATGGACTCAGAAAATGCTCAGCCCAGAGGATCTGACGCAAGGGGAGGGCCTGGGAAGGCAGGAAGCCCAGTGTACTAAGAGGTAGGATTTGGGGATGGGACAGGGGAGGATGGGGAATATATACAAATTTCACTCCATAGATCCTAGTGTGAAATAAATGAATAAATTTACATTATTTTTTCCTATAACTGAGTTTAATTTTTCTTTTGAGTCCCATTCCACCAAATTCTGGAGACTTAATCTCAGTCTTCATCACCCTCCCCTGGCATTACACCCAAATTGGAGTCCATAGTATCACAGTGCGGATTGGAGGGGTCATATAGCTGATCACTGGTAACATCAAACTTTCATATTGACATCTCGTCTGTTACGGAATACTCACTCTCATCTTTTTTCTCATCACTGATTTACTCGGGTCCTGCTAGCCATCTTTGTCACATGAGAAATATTCTACTGCTTGCATCAGCTCTGGGCTTTAGAAAACTGTGAGGCTGACTCAAAAAATCTGCCCAGACACCCTCCACAGGATTTCCACTCTCCCAGGCTCCAACTGGGATGGTTTGGGGAAAATGATCACATACAGCTCTCTGCTCTCAGATACTCCAGCTTATCTGAGGATTTCTGCTACCTCTCTCCTCCTCCTGGAACATAGCAGAACGCTTTCTATGGAATCTGTCAGGAGAAGATGATTTACTCTCCTTGGTTCTCTCTTATCCTCCTTGTCCTGGGGAATGTTTTTCAGTATATATAAAGACTTTCTTTTATAGCATCATGGATTTTATATTTCCTGAGTCTTTTTAGACATAACTTTTACAATTCAAAGTTTAAGACTGGAGAACTTAAAAGGTCTTTTTTTTTTCTGTTTTTCTGCTCCATGTTTCCCAACTGAGATGAACACTTCTGACTGTAGTGGGGAAACCCCGAGAGGTGGAAGAAAAAACACGTATGGAGAACTGTGAGCACATTTGATACAACTTCAAATAATCATATCCCACCACACTTGTTTTAACATATTTTCTTATAAGACAAGGGCAGAACCCTCTTTTAAAAGAACGAGATGGCTTATGTTTTCTAGGTGGTTGTGAAGTCAAGCGAGGGGCTATGAGCTGAGTGTTTGGACGGGAAACAAGCGACCTGGTAAGGATTAGGTCCAGGAACATGTAGTAGAATATGATCTGACACCTGTGTCACTGGGGGATAGTTAAGGAGACAAGAATAGCTGCACACATTAGAAGGCAGAACAACAAAGAGAAAAATAAAAAGAAAAAGACCTGGTTTATATATTCCACATGTAATTTCCTTACCTTTTTCTCCTAGATCCTTGAAAGTTAGAGTGAAAGCATAGGTCTGAGAGCACACATAAGTCTTTTTGACTTTCCTTTTCAAAAATTGGCATTGCAGGATTAACTTAAAATCTAGTCAGGAATGTGAGACATCAGAAAGGTCCATTAAATGCTGAAATTCAGCAATGTTTTTGAGTGGTTAGAACATCTTAAATCAGATTCCTCCCTAATATCTCTTTTTTACGAAGAATGTGAACTACTGATATCATATTCAGAAATTTTTGGTACCTTTTTCTAAACTTTCTCAATAATTCACAGCTTCTCCTCACTTCCATAACCTTATAAGAGGACAATGAATCATTGTGAGTGTGAGTTCACTATAAGTTATTTTACTTCCCAAAGAGAGAAAGAAAATGTCACATAGAACATTCCAAATGAAAGGACTGATCCTAATCCCATACTATTCCATGGGAGGATTCCTTCAAATGCAGCTGTTAATCTTTCTCACAAAGACAAATTTTGTAAGATTTGGCCAAGGAAGGACAGACAATATAACATGGAAATCCCCTGCATGATTATAGTATTTCCCTAGAGCATGCTTATTGTTAATTTATGAATTTGCACCTTCCTCAAAGACTATTGGTAATAAATTCTTCTAGGTGCTTTTAGTCTTTTGAATGTAAGTTCAGAAATAAGACAATATATTTCAGGAAAAAATATGGAGCATTATGCACTACTTAAATTAACCCCTGGATTCTCACTGATCTAAGAGAGGAAAAGGGTAAATGATGACTAGAGCAAGAGTTGTTGAATCAGTTCTATGCAATCCCCTCTTAAAACACTACAGCATAAAACCACAAGACCCCAAATGACAAAACATTAAGAAGAAGTAAAAGGAAGCTGTGTAGATTAGCATTGAGCTAGGGGAGCCTTGTGATGCATAATACCCCTTTCACTCTGCATATAATCCCTTACACATCCAAAGAGATATCTGCTATCCAGTATTAATCTGTATGAAGACAACATGTTGTAGAGTATAAGGTGACTCCTCACCAGGGAGAATACTAGAATTTTCTTTATTTTCTGCTTTGGAGAGGATACCAAAACACCACCACCAAAAAATGACAAATAGACAAAATGCCAAGTCATCTTGGAAGAAATATCTCTATGGCAAATGCTAAGACCATGCTGGCGAGGCTATATGTCAGACCATGAAGACACAGGTTTTCTACATCAGTTATAGGACCTAGAGGTCACATTAGTCCAACTCTATAACTCATAGCAAAGACTAACTCATCTTAAAAAGGCAGAAAGTAGCATTAAGTTCAAGCAGAATGGCATCCAGAAGATAATTATGTTTGCCTTGTAAATTCTCCGTCAGTGGCGATAAACAAGACAGTATCTTGTCACTTATTATTTATGCTTATAAAGCACTTTAAATCCTTTCTGGCACATCATATCCTAAACAGATTGACTGGTTAAAGAGAAAACCATGTACTTTTGGAGGCAAATAAATATAGCTTTCAATTCCAATGCCTTCACTTAATAGCTGTATGAATTTAAACATACTGCAAAAAACTTTTTGGGCATCAGTTTCCTCATCTGTAATACAGGGATAAAATTATCTAAACTGTAAGATTGTTGTAAGTGTATAAAATACATATGTAAAACATCTAGCAGAGTGGCCAACCCAGAGTCAGTACTGGCCAAACACTGGTTCTCCCTTATCTTCTTTTCCTTCTCTGTTGTTGAACACAAAGGACATGTGGAGAAAATGAAAAAGACACAAATTTCACCCATCATTCAGCTCTGAGAATCTACTTTGGAGCATCTGCCGAGCCCAGCTCGCCTAGAAAATTGAGCCTGAGGCAAAGCTTGAGTACTGCTGCTTCACTGGGAAACGCTCGAGTAGCAAAGAGGAACACAAGGCAAAGAAGAGTGGAAACAGAGGTGGCGCATTCCCCAGAGTCCTTGCTTCACAAGGAGACACAAACCTGCCCTCTGTTACTTGAACTTCAACAGAAGTCTACAGAGAAATACCATGCTCAAAATGGCCATAGAAGGGAAAATGGAGAGGGACTTTATCTGTCTACTTCCACCATCTTCCATTGGTTTGCCCATGGGGAGTTCCAGTTTGCATCTTAGAGGTCAGACGATGGAACCGCCCAGACGTGCATGGGGAGTGAGTTTCCTCAGTAGCAGGTGGAGCTGAGCAAAGGATCAAGGTCTCCAGAGACAGGTAAACTGAGAATCTGAAGCAGCACCTATGAGGTGTCAAATAGTATATCCATGGTCCTCACCATCTTTTCCTCATCAGATTTGCTTGAGCGTCATGTGGCACCAAGTTCCCTTTCTCGAATCCCTTAAACTCGTATTGTTGGATTTTAAGCAGATGTGGATGAGAGAGGTCCTTCAACATCAGGAACGTCTGTTTAGCGGTGTCATAGCACAGTCTGTCTGAGACAAACAGTGGCAGATGACTTCGAGCATCAAAACTAGATATTGGCAACTCAGTCTTGTTGTCCAGTCTTGAGCCGTGCAGAGTCACGTCTCTGGGCAATAGATTCCAGTGCTGCGCACCTCGTAACACAGAGTTGTAGGCTCACTCTGAACTTTCAAAAGAGGTTTGTGGTTAGTAGAAATTTTAGCCCTAGAGGCATGCTGAAGGAATTCTTGACTTGTAGAAAAATAGCAAATGTCTCAACCTCACTTTGTACCTAGTTCCAAGATGTTGACTGGAGTATCAAACAGTTGGAACCTCAGTGCCTCCTGGCATTGTACCGCTCGGCACAATGATAAGAAGAGGTTCTCACTTGGACTCTGAAGTCAATTCCTGCTTGATTTTTCTGAAAATGTGTCACGTAGGTAATTCTAATGCTTCAGAAGACCGTTTACCAGTAGGGGATGGACAAAGTTGGTAATAGTTACATTTTGGAAAGGAAACAAAAAAATAATAGAATGACTTGTGAAAATCCTATTTTATTTTTGGCCCAGGTAGTTCAGATTTTTTAAGAACCTATTCTCCAGAGTTAAAGATAATATAAGCAGAGCTGTAGTAACATAAAGAAGTTACAGTAGAAGTTCTAATTTCGTATATACAATGCATTTAAGTGTTACAAGATTTCTATAAATCTTTACATAAATACGCCTACTTATTTTTGTAGAATAATTATTTAGTTGTTTTGGTAAAATATTAAAAATGTTCATTTTAATGATATCTGGTCATTCTGGCTCCACCACTAACTAGCTGTGGGACTCTCAGAAAATTACATCGCTTCTTTGTGCCTCAGTTTCCTCATCTATAAGATGGAGATAATAGTTATTTTGATGATTGGTAGAGTTAATTGTGGAGTATATAGAAAAGTGCTGACATTTGTCAAGTGCTCAAGAGAAGTTGGTTATTCTTTTTATTATTATTTAGCAGTAGTGGTAATAGCATAAAGTTATATAATGCAGAAGAGTTCAAAGAAGAGAGTCACAAATCACACAAGTCCACCTTACACGGATAATCGTCCTTAATAATAACTGTACATTATTTTGGCATCTCTCTACACTTGCTACAGATAAGAGACTACATACATACAAAAAAATACATAGGCCACCAAAATAGTCTTCCAAAATTAAGAAAACATTCTATTTTCTATTCTAAAATAAAAATATCAAATTTAATCGCTTGTTCTTAGTTAATAGTTCTTAAATGTCACAGAACTAAGAACTGAAGGGAAAATAAGAGGATCACTGAACTTCAGTTCTTCTCTCGAATATCCAGTAAATACTGGATCCAAGAACCAAAGGTACTAGTTCTTGAAAGAGGCCTTTGAGATGAAGAAACAAAATTATAAAAGCCATCAAGAGATTGCAGTCATTAGGTTTTTTTAACTGATTTTGTTCCTTTGAGACATTATCAACTGTCTCCATGTTTTGAAAAATAAGGAAATAAACTCAGAACTTTTCCATCTTCCCTCCCCCATTCCTTTTTGAAAGTTATATCATTAGTTTTTATATTTTCAAGGTTTATAACACTTATATTCTGATCTTAAACTATAATTCTCTCAGTTCAAAACAAAAACGTGTGTCCTCTATTTAAAAGAACTCAAGTCTTTCACCAGTTCTGTTATTTTTGTTGTTATTGTTATGTAGTCTTTTGTTTTAAACTACACCTTCTTTAAGTGTGTCCTTTGTTTCAGGTCACCCCTTAGTTGTCTGGATTCCATCATCAAGTACATTTTCTCAAATGTGCTATATTCTTGTGCCTGCCTGAGATGTGCCTCTTGCCCTTTTCCTCAGAAGACAGCCGGCTTGGTATAAAGTCTTGGGTCTGGTTCACGTTCTCCCATCACAACTTTCATAACCGTTGCTTCACTGTCCTCTAGTGTGGAGATTTGTACTAGTCAAACCGCAGCTTCCGCCCCTCACCCTGGTTGCTGGATCCCATCAGTATTTCTGTTTTCAAGAAGGTTTCTACGCGCTCTGCTCCTTGAGTTTTTCCTGTTTTGGACTATCTGCCAGTAGCTTTTACATCTACATGACAACTTGGACTGTGTATAATATTCTTTAGAAATACTGTCTTTCCCACAATACTTGATAGATATTACTTTATTGTCTTTGTATTGACAATTCCTGTGGAAAAATTGAAGCCCAGCCTTTACGTGTCAAGATAACTAAGGAATCACTCCTTACCCTTAGGACTCAATTATTTAACCAAAATATGTCAATACTTTTTCCCTGGAACATGAGCTATTCTTACATCTGTAGATTTATTTTTTTCTTTACTTTAGAAAAATTATCTTCAGTTATATGTTTGAATACTTCTTCTGTCCCCTTTATTGAATTATCTAACTCAGGTGCATGAACTTTCCTAAAGTTGAACAGTCTCTGTCCTATTTCTCTTTTTTATCTTCTTCTATTTGTTTTAATTTCTTTTTCATCTACATTTACTATGACTGTATTGAGCCTATCTTTTATGCAATTATTTCAAGAGTCAGCAGTGTCAGCTCTTTCTAACTTGTTTCTTGGTTATATAAAAGTATTATTTTGATCCCCCCACTTTTTTTCTGTCTTTTGGCAATCTCCATTTTTATCCCAGTCTGCTATTTTGTCATTTTATCTTTGCAGCTCTGTTTTATTGAAAGTATGTTCTTATTATACCCTTCCATAAAAACCAAACAATGATAGGAAATGTTTTTCAAGCCTGGGTTCTTCTTTCCTTTTTTATTCCATGCTCCTTTATTTCATTTCTGGTAAGAGTGTGTTTTCATATCTGACATTTATTTTTATCTCCCTATGCTTAACCCACACTTCTATAGCCAACCTTTTATATTCTCTAAAAAAGCAGTAACATTTTTTCTTTGATCCCCTTTCCATCTTATTTGAAACAAAGAGTGAAGGACATGCATGGGAGAAGAGGGAAGAGAAAACTTTACTGAGGTTCCTGACAACCTCTGTTGGATGACTTGGGTTCCACCGCCTCTTCTGAGATTTACTTCGACTCCTTGTACCAGAGTTCTTCACACTTTGTCAATGCATTCCATTCCTGAGGGGGGATAACCACAGGCTTCAGAATATTCCCCCAATTCAGTGTGGAGCACATGAGAAAGAGTCAACCCCTAAAATTCACATCCACTGTTTCATTCATCCATCCATCCAGCAGCTGTTTCCATTTCCCCACCACTCACCCCTCAGTAATTCTTCACATTATGAGAGGAAACCTTCAGCTAGGACTCTCGACTAACCTCATCTGTCTGACCCCCACCCATCCCGACTACGGTTGGTTTGTTTTACCTTCTTTCTCCTGACTTCCTCTATTCGTGTTTCTATGATCAGGAGTTCATTAAAATATGGAACTTAACCTTAAACATAAAGCATTCCAAAGGTAACATAAATTCCAAACTGAAGCTAGATTACCACTCATTGGGTAACTGTAAATCACAGCAAATATATAGATGTCCAAAGAGGGAATCTGGTTTATTCTGAGTCAGCCAGAACAGACAGCAGAGAGGCCACAGATAATACTAATCAAATTCAGCAGCAAAGACGCTCTGGAACCGCTGACTGTGGTTGCAGAGCCACACTTGGCAATGCAGCTGGGCAAACAGGTAATAGTGTCTAAGGGGCCCATGAGTCTCAGGTGAGACTGAACAATTAATATTGAAAAGTCCAAGGCAAGATATCAAGAATCCCATGAATTGAGTAGAAACAATGATAGTGAGATTTGAACTAGGCCCTGCTTAGTAAAATAAGTAAAGTGTAAACTGTAGGAACTAGGAAAGGACCCAACTAACAAGCTGGGATTCAGGAACAGGATCCTAGGAAGTTACAGTCAGAAAGAGAGTCAGAACTCATGAGGGCAACAGGGCAAGTTAATTATATAGTGAAAGGAGAACTCAGAAGACAGACCCAAGCCTACATTGCTGAAGAGCTCATGGACAGTGAGACTTGGACCTGAGGAACGACAAAGCTGCCGGCTAATTACAGGATTCTGTCTCCCAGGTCTGACTTTCCATTAATTCCCACTCCATCCATCGTGAGAACAGCCTGATACTTCCTTTACCACTGAGGATGGCTCAGGAACTAAGCTGGGAAAGAGTCTTCCAGAAAGAATATCACAACAGTCATGTATGTCTGAATGCGGAGGCAGAAGAAAGCCTTCTGGAAGCCAGTTGGTGGTAAGTTTGTACACGAGCAGGTTGTGCAAAGAATTCTCCTTGGTTAGAAGGGTGGGGTTTTGGTCCACTGGAGGCACTGGATATAGGTGCCATACAGGTTATTCCCAAAGCTCGTCATTTTCACAAAATCTCACCCTACCCTGAGGTTTTAGTTTAAGCACAATTGCAGTAACCTAATGACTTGTGCAATGTGTGTAAAGACACCTATTTGATTAAATATGACTAAGATACTCTGTTTCTCTCTAGAATTTCCCGGCCCACCACTACCCCTACCTCTTCATCTCCCCCAAGAAAAGGTGCATTTCAAACTCTTTTACATGAATTATCACAATGGAATGAAATTATTTTCTCTTGTAAACACTGAATTGCTTGGTAAATTGTCTAGCCACTTCCTGAACTCAGCCTGTCTGATGCTATGTCTCCCTTAAACATTGCTTCCTACTAAGGTACAGCAGTAAGAAGTTTTGAGGCAGCCACTTATGACAGCAGGTGGAAAATTCTTTGTGAGAAGGGCTATATTACACATTCCCAACACAGTTTTCAAAAATACCCTCTGTATATCATTGTAATCCAAAAACTTAAAAGAAAATACTAAGCTATAGAAAACCTATGAAGTTTTTAAACTTTTTTGCATTTTGCCTTAACATAAGATTGTAAATATTAAGTATTAATTTAAATTATAAATGAAAAGGACTCTGTACTAGTAGCCAAGATGCATAGGTTATTTCCTTTACCTCCTACACCCATCATTTTAGGATAATTAAAGAAGGTGATGAAAAAGTCATCCTCACCATATCAATAGTAAGAGACACAAATTCTCAAGTAGTGACACACAGGCATGGAGATATTCAAGCAGAAATTCTGGGTCACCATCTAACAGGAATGCTGCCGAGCATGTTAAAAATTTTAATTGAGGGGCCACCCGGTGGCGCAGCAGTTTAGTTCGAGCTTGGCAGCCTGGGGTTCGCGAGCTCGGATCCCAGGCGCCCGCCGACAACTGCTTGTCAGCCATGCCATGGTGGCGTCCCATATAAAGTAGAGGAAGATGGGCACGGATGTTAGCCAGGGCCAGTCTTCCTCAGCAAAAAGGGGAGGATTGGCAACAGATGTTAGCTCAGGGTTGGTCTTCCCCACAAAAAAAAAAAAAAAAAAATTAATTGAGTAAGATTCTCACCACTCTAAGAGTCTATGATTATTTTCTATCCTGAACTGTATCAAAGTTGATTTAGAACAGGTAATGGGAAGGAGAAAGATAGGATCTCATGGCTACAGATCCTCAAAGAGACTATTGTTCAAAAAAGATGAGAAATTCTTAAGACAAATAATCTATCTCTACAATCTCATATAATTACATTAAAGAATGAAGAAACAACCTCTAAGCCAGCAGCTCTCAAAGTGTGGTCCAGAACACTGGGAGGCCCTAAATTACTTTCATGTAACTGCAAAATCAAAACTATTTTCCTAATAACACTAAAACATTATTTGCTTTATTTCTTCTTATTCATTCATAATGTGTACAATGGGGTTTTCCAGAAACTCCATGTGTAATAATACCAGTGCTGCAATAGCTAATGAAATGAATCTTTGTGCATACTTTTTAAAAAATTTTTCTAAGATGGCAGGTTTTGAGTATAAATATGTACGTTTTCAGAACTTAACTCAGCTGTTCTCGGGGCTTCTCCTATGCCCTTGCCAGCTTTTTTACTTTATATCTGCTGTAATCTCTATAACCCCATTAGCATCCATAAATCATTATTTTGAAACCTCAGAGATTTCCTTTTGCCTACTTTAAACACAAAAGGTTGGTACACTTTGTGGTCTTATTTTGCAATAGTATTTTTACATTTCTGTGTTAATTTCTGATACAATAAGAGTCTTTGCAGTCTCCAATAACTTTAAGAGTGTAAAGTGGTCCAGAGACAAAGACGTTTGAGACGAACTGCTCTAAACAAACTTCTGTGCCTAACGTGGCGATCTCTGATGAGCGCACTTACGGAATTATACAAATATATAAAGAGACGCTACTATGGCAAAGATAAATCCAAAAAGTTGTACAAAACTAGAGTTATTAGTCAGACATGCTAAATTCAATGTTAAAGCTTCTTTTAATCATTTCAAAAAAATAAACAAAAGTTATAAGGACTTTGCCTGGAGAAGATGGTCCAAAAGTAAGTGGAGACAAAGAAAATGGTTCCGACATTACTTTTACAATTAAAAACAAGAACTTCTATGTTCGGTGGGCTTATTCTGAACCAAAGGAAAATAAATTTCTCTCCTGCTTCTTTTCTGTTTTTGCAGAAAGATGCCATTATGAAGTATTATATCCTCTTTCTTAAGTTGGTGGAGCAGAGAAACAGAATCTTAAAAAGAGAGAAGCCAGAGGAGATGGTGTCAAGATGGCGGCATAGGTGGACTCTGAACTCACCTCCTCCCATGGACACAACAAATTTACAACTACTCTTGGAACAATTACCCTGAGAGAGAAGTGAAAACTGGATAAAAAGAACCCACACAACAAGGGACAGTGCTGACTGAGGTGGAAGAGGCAGAAACTCCTTTCTGGAGAGAAAAAAGGCCACCTTTGAGCTGTCCCACTTCACAGCCAGCCAGGAGCAATATTAAAGTATGAAGCTTTCCCTTGAAGAGTGGGGGATCTGAGTGGGGGAGTGCTACCACAATAAGCAACTTTTGGACTCAGCACAATTGAGACAAGTGTCATAATATGGGTGGTGTGGCTTTGCTGGCTATTAATAACAACAGGGAATACCCCCAGAAAAGCTATCAGACATAAGGGGAAAAGAAGCCTGCTCTTAAAGGGCCCATGCACCCATTTCAGAGAGCAACATAAAATCACCAGAAAGAAAGGTGCACAGTCCTTTGGTGAAAAGAGACTCACCTGATAGGCTCTGGGTGCATCTCAGTGAGACATGAGGCCTCCCCAGGGACTGAGACATTGGTGGCAGCCATTATTGTGACCCAGTATAGGCATGCTGACACAGACGCTGGCAGACGCCATTGGAGTTCTCCCCCTGGCACGTTAGCCCAGGGTCTGCCCCACCCAGTAGAGCACTGACTTAATCCCACTCAGCCAGGGCAGGCAGCCCACCATAGGGACTGGCCCCACCCAACAGAAAGCCTTTGGACAACTTGTGGGTTCACATACATTCACTGTCAAAGTTCCAATGACGTTCTTCACAGAAATAGAACAAAGAATCTTAAAATTTATATGGAACAACAAAAGACCCTGAATACCTAAAGAATACTAAGAAAAAAGAACAAAGCTGGAGGCATCACAAGCCCTGGGTTCAAAATATACTACATAGCTATAGTAATCAAAACAGCATGGTGCTGGCACAAAAATAGACACATAGACCAATGGAACAGAATTGAGAGCACAGAAATAAACCCACACATCTATGGACAGCTAATTTTCAACAAGGGAGCCAAGAACATACAATGGAGAAAGGAAAGTCTATTCCATAAATGGTGAGGGAAAACTGGACAGCCATATGCAAAAAAATGAAAGTAGACCATCATCTTACACCATCTACAAAAATTAGCTCAAAGTGGATTAAAGACTTGAACGTAAGACCTGAAACCATCAAACTTCTAGAAGAAAACATAGGCAGTACTCTCTTCAACATTGGTCTTAGCAACATATTTTTAAGTACCATGTCTGACCAGACAAGGGAAACAATAGAAAAAAATAAACAAATGAGACTCCATCAAACTAAAAAGCTTCTGCACAGCAAAGGAAACTGTCAACAAAATGAAAAGGCAACCTAACAACTGGGAGAAGATATTTGCAAACCATATATCTGATAATAGGTTAATCTCCAAAATATATGAAGAACTCAGACATTTCACCAAAAAAAACTAACAACCCAATTAAAAAATGGGCAAAAGACCTGAACAGACATTTCTCCAAAGAAGATATACAGATGGCCAACAGGCACATGAAAAGATGATTAACATCATTAACTATCAGGGAAATGCAAATGAAAACTACAATGAGATATCACCTCATGCCCGTCAGAATGGCTATAATTAATAAGACAGGAAACAAGAAGCGTTGGAGAGGATGTGGAGAGAAGGGAACTCTCATACACTGTAGGTGGGAGTGCAAACTGGTGCAGCCAGTATGGAAAACAGTATGGAGATTCCTCAAAAAATTAAGAATAGAACTACCATACCATCCAGCTATTCCACTCCTGGGTATTTATCCAAAGAACATGAAAACACGAATGCGTAAAGATACACACACCCCTATGTTCATTGCAGCATTATTCACAATAGCCAAGACTTGGAAGCAACCTAGGTGCCCATCAAGGGGTGAATGGATAAAGAAGATGTGGTGTATATACACAACAGGATACTACTCAGCCATAAAAAAGGATGAAATCTGGCCATTTGTGACAACATGGATCGATCTTGAGGGTATTATGCTAAGTGAAATAAGTCAGAGGGAGAAAGTCAAATACTGTATGATCTCACTCGCAAGTAGAAGATAAAACCCAAAGCAATCACATAGAGACAGAGATTGGATTGGATTGGTGGTTACCAGAGGGGAAGGGCGGAGGGAGGAGGGTGAAAGGGAGGATTAGGCACATATGTATGGTGATGGATTGTAATTAGTCTTTGGGTGATGAACATGATGTAATCTATTCAGAAATTGAAATATAATGATGTACACCCGAAATTTACATAGTGTTATAAACCAATGTTCCTGCAATTAAAATTTTTTAAAAATTAAATTTAAAAAAAAGAGAAATCAGACCCAAGTTATACATGCATAAATGTCTATCTTGTTTAATTGGTTCTAACACATGTAACCTTTTTGGTAGCTCAGAATGCTAAAGAATAGTACAGTAGCACCACTAAAAGTCCATGGTTAATTGCTTACCAGTCTCCTATGTTGGAAAAAGACGGTTCATATATTTTAAATATTTGTGTGTAAAACTCTTCCAAATTCAACATACCTTTATACCAAGTGTTCTTAACACAGGATTTATGGTTAGATTCCATGGAGTCTATGAACATTTCATTAAATTTCCTAAAAAGTGTTTATGTAAGAATATACGAGCATTTTTCTGGGAAGATGAGCCATAGCATTTATCAGATTCTCATGGAAGTTTGAGTCCCAGAAAATATTCTTAAAATACTGCTTATGGCTAATTTTAAAAATAGCATTCAATTGAAATGGCTAAGTATGTAGAGTGTAGCAATTTTTTAAAAAATTTATTGTCATCAGGGTCATTATAATGAGGTCCAAATTTAAGAAATAGTTCTTTTTTCTTACCTATAATTTACAAATATATATCCATATGAGGCTATGGAAATATCATCAGAAATGTCCTACATAATTCATTTTAAAGAATGTTTGCATTTCTGAGAGCTGTGAAAGTTTCCAAAATAAACAAGGCAAATGAATAGTATATGTTGTTTAATCAGGAATAATTCACATTCTTCTAATGTTTATCTGACAAGAAAATGTTGTAAGACAGTATGGAAAGCAGCTGGTTAAATGAATAGGATTTACAATAATTTGTATTTCATTAAGTCCTAGTATTCCTTTCCTAAACTTTGTATGTGTCCTCTAAAACCAAAATGGGGCATTTCCTGTGTATGTCATCTCCAGACTTACAGTCGAACTTTCCTATTTTTTACTCTAATGGAAAAATTATTAAACTGAAATACACAGAATGACATTTTTGAACACAAGGAGAAGAATCAGACATTAATGAGAAAAATGAATTTATTTCACAAATAATAAATATTTTATAACTATATGTGAATATGTCATTTTATAACCGTGGATAATAGTTATTATTCATACTAAATATAATGAATTAGGAAACCAAATATATTTAATTTTGTCAATCCATGCTACAGATATTGTAATGAGCTAAGAAAACTCTACAAAGTTTTAAGGGCATATTTTTCAGTAGTAGGTTCAACTGTATATAACAGAAAATTTTTAAATAACAGGATTTAATAAGAAGTTTATTTCTCTCTCATGTGAAAGAAACCCAGAGAGATAGGCAACCCAGGAATAAAGAATTGACTTTACAAAAGAATTCAGAGGCCAGCCTGGTGGCATAGTGGTTAAGTTGTTGTGCTCTGCTTTGGCAGCCCAGGGTTCACAGGTTCAGATCCTGGGCATGAACCTACGCACTGCTTATCAAGCCATGCTGTGGTGGCGTCCCACATACAAAATGGAGGAAGATGGGCACGGACGTTAGCTCAGCGCCAATCTTCCTCAGCAAAAAAAGAGGAAGATTGGCAACAGATGTTAGCTCATAGCCAATCTTCCTCATCAAAAAAAAAAAAGAAAAAGAAAGAATTCAGCTCCTTCCAGCTTTCCCCTCTACCATCCCCAGGGTGTGGTCCTTGCCTCGTGTTTCAAGGAGGCTGCTCCAGCACTCTTAGCAGGATGAGGACAGAGTGAAAAAGGCTTTTCTCCTCCTCTTTAAGGGAACTTCCCGGGAGTCCTACACAGTATCTCCAGTTCCACTCATTAGCCAGAACTCCATAATCACCAGTTGTAGTCGAGAGAGTGGCTCCCCAAAAATGTCCACCCCCAATCCCTGGGATTTGTGAATGTGTTAAGTTACTTGGCAAATGGGACTTTGTAAACGTAATTAAGGTTTAAAACAGTGAGCCTATCAAAATATTAAGGTTTAATAGACCTTAAAATAGTGAGATTATCCTGGATTATTCAGATGGGGCCAAATTAATCACAAGATCCCTTAAAAGTGGAGAACTTTCTCCAGCTGGAGGCAAAAGAAAGCAACGCATCTGGGGGAAGTCAGCCAAATTCCCTCCAACACGTGCACCTTTGCTGGCGGGAGGTGTAGGGACCCACAGCAAGGAGCGGCGAGGGGCAGCCTGCAGCTGACAGCCAGCAAGGAAACAGCGCCCTCCTTCTGCCAACAACCCATACGAGATTGGAAGTGAATTCTTTCCAGAGCCTTCCAATAAGAACCCAGTCACCAACACCTTGATTTTGGCTTCGTGAAGCCCAGAGTAGAGAAAGAAGCCCAGCTGACCTGGACTTCTGGCCTACGAATCCTGAGATGGATGTGCATTGCTCTAAACAGGCATGTGAGCTAACTTGTCACAGCAGCCATGGAAAATACCGCCACACCCAGCAGCGATAGAGGTCAGGAAATGTGGTCTTTCTTCTAGCAGTGTGGCAGTATGTGCAGCTGAAAACTCTGGGTCAATCTGTTTGAAAAAGAATGGGGAAGAATGTGTATTTGTTCAGCAGCTGCTCTCCACCATAGAAGGGAGGACAGAATCAGTGATAAAGAGGAATAAAGCAGGCTTAGTATTTTTAGCATTAAATGGAATAGAAGCAAAACTAATGAACACAGCTCTCAAAGAGGTTCAGCATTATTAGGGACCTTTCAAAATGTCAAACTCTTCTAGTTTTGCCAGTGCATGTGCTGTGCCTTTACAAATGAATACAAGGTAACACAATGGATGCTGTCTCATCTCTCATGTAGGAGACTGGCAATTGGTCAGTAAATAATTTTACAAAAAGTCAGTTACACTGGGGAATCATAATGAAAACTACATACTTTAAAGACTCTATTTTAGTTTAAAGCAGAGATGTACACTCATTGGCCAATCTTTTTATGTAGACTCTGGGCCTTTCCTCAAATGTATGGCGATGGTTTTCTAGCACTCTTTCTAAAATTTCCAGTTTGAGTTTCTTTAACACAGAGCAAAAACTTAAAGAAACTTGCAGTGCAGTCTGAGTACATAATCCTTCTAAAGTTTCTTCCATCTCTCCCACAACTAATTTATCCTCATTCCTTTCATCTGAACCTTTATGCTTTTCAAAGTATTCAACTTGGTTTCCTCCAACTTGCACTTGCACTCACACGTCGTCTTCAGTGGAGGTAATCTTTCATGAAATGATACAGTCCCAGCAATAAGGACTGTTTGCGTGTACAGGTTTGGCGGTCGATGAATGAGAAGCGAGGGGCACGCTAGAGTCTGCACAGCACTTGGACCGTCTGGGTGCAGTGTGTGCGAGTGAGCATATTTGCAGGGGGATAGAGAGCAGTCCTTAATTTGGTGGGTCAGTCAAAAAGAGTAGGCTAAGAGGATTTACCATTTTTCACTACCCCTGCAGAAAAACTAATGAAAACAAAACAAAACAGTAAATTGGGTCTCTACCTACAGGTTTAGTCTCTAGCCTCATCGAGACCTTCGAACTCTACCTCCCTCAGGCGCGTGGACCCACCAGTCAGTTCTCATGCTCAGGAAACTGTTAAGACCTGAAGAAAATAAACTCCTGCCATTTCCCTCTTCCTTTGGAAAGTCCTCGCTCCTCGTGAGTCCTAGAAGTCAAGTAGAGCTTCTCAGACAAAAGGTGTGGAAGAGAACTCGGGAATGTGGGATTCCCGTTTGTCAAGTGGGGCGGGCGGAACAGGTGTGGGAAGAGGGAGCCAGGAGCACGAGATCCTACTCTGTGAACAGCTCATCTTCTGAAACAGAAACTTTAATGCAAATTTCTGAAGAGGAAAAATAAACATTATTTTCCAGCAAAACAATTTAAAAGTTCATCTTCATAAACTAAGCTTTATCTGCTAGAGAATTTCAATTATGTCCTGACCCCTCAAACTAATTTCACGTTTCAAAACAAGTTGTAACTTTCATTTGAGAATAATTTCTTTCCAGCACCAAGCTTTAAGCTTCTCTCATTGGATTAGTTTAACAGCTTTAATTTTTCTAATTTAATCTGCAAAAATGTAATGACAAAATTTCAACACTGTAAGAGATTTTTAAAGAAAAAGCTGACTCTTCCCATTCCAGGAAAAACGATTTTTCTTTTCAATTTCTCTTCCAGGATTTTGTCTGTAAGCATACACAGTTCTGACATCACTGTAAACACAGTGTACACTTTTATTATATTACTCTTTTTACTTCTGACATTATATGATAAACGTTCTTCCATGTTTGTTCAATGGTTTTCACAATTACCATTCGGGGAACTCCTTCCCAAACTCACACATGCTCCACGTTAGGATGAGACTCTCCGTGCCACAGCCTTGCCTGTCTGGTTACAACACGCCAGTCACTGACCTTAGCCGGGTGCCAGCACTAACTGCATGGTCTCCAGCGTGGGCTTTGGAATCAGACAGGTTTGCTCTGAGTCCGGGCTCTGCCGTGTAGTAGCTATGTGACTTGGGGCACCTTGTTCAACCCCTCTAAAGTTGTCAACTGTAATTTGGGGGGAAAATAGTATTTAAGTCATAGAAAAATTGCGAAGATTGAGTCAAATAATGCATATAAATCACTTGACCACAATGCCCGACACATCGTATTCAACCAACGGTAGCCATTGTGAGATAATTATGTTCTGCTTAAGCACTACATTCTCTTCAATTCCCACACTTGTAATATTTCATAATTTAAAAGTAAAAATTGAGAGAAAGGGAGGAAGACACAAATTAAACCCCCCTTCATAATCCGTTCCCAAACACATTGGCCCTCGATGTTGTACACCTGCTGCCGACCCCACTCCAGCGCCTGCTATTTTGCATTATCGTTTATTTTCGTCTGAACAGGCCGCATCTCCTCAGATAAACTGTAAGCCACCCAAGGCCAGGACAAGATTGTGCCTCTTTGTGGCTCGACAGGAAGATGTCATCACCTTCAGGCTGGTACATCTCTGGAGCAGTGTCTCGGTCCGTTTTCCCCCATCGTCCTGGAAGCTGGCACTGCTTCCGGTTTGGCTCACCGCCTTGCACTTTCTAACTGGATTTTACAGTTTTGTCTCATCTTCCTTGGCCTGGCTTTACAAATCTTCTAAATTAATGTTAAGAACATTTGGGTTTAAAAAGAAGAGATTGTGGTGGAAGAAAATGTAACTTTGGGTGGAGAATAGAGTATTTCAAACACTAAAGTGGCTAAATAAATTTAAAACATTTGTTTAAACTTGTTTTCCACTGTATTTATTTACTGTTACAAATCCTTTACTGAAGGAGTATTAAACACAAACACATTTGAAACAAGAGGTTTTTTTTAAACATATGTGCAGGCATCATCCAAATCTATGCTGTAAGCCTTAGCCCCAGAATCAGACAATTTCATTAAGTTTGGCAGGTTTCAAAACTGATTTTTATGGTAGGGCCCAACAGAATCACAAACTTCATTGTATTTGACAGGTTTATCACTCAAGTCCCACACAACCAACCTCCACTGACACGAAGGTTGAAAGAAACCCATTTTGACGACCACAGGAAAGTCAAATGAAATTCAGACAGAACAGCTCCTCTGTACATTCATGTCTGCAACCTGGAAGTAGCATCTGTCATGTGTCAAACAATGCTGGCAATGGTTTCAGTTAGCCACGTTTTATTCTGCTGTTGGCAAATCAAAAGTTATCACTTTTTAATTCTCTGGGTCCTCAACATACCCCAGCTCGTAAGAGGGAAACGTCCAGCTGACTCGGGGACTAGAGGCACAGAACATAGAATCACAAGTGTTGAACAGGGACGCATGAAATCTCAGCGTCATTTTAGACCCAATTACACCTATGAGTTATAGGTGGTTTCTAAACTGGTGAAAGCTTTATTAGAGGTATTTGTAGTATGCTTAGGATAAAAATAATATCTGATTACAGTTGAATTGGTAAAACTCAATCTCATAAACTTATGGTAAACTAGAGAGCAAAGAAATTCACTGAAATAACGTCTCCTCGTGTTCTTCCCGGCAGAGCATAGGAAACACCCAGTTGGGGCACTGTGAGGGAGGAACTCGCCGTGCTGCTTAGACCATGCCCTAACTTCTTCTGATTGGGATTAGTAAGAGGTCTGATCAGTGGATGAGAACAATTATAAACTGGGGAGAGGCTGATCACAAAAGAGAAATGAAAGAAAGAGATTATTTCGAAAAAGAGTAGGAACTTTCACTAGACTCTTCACGAGCCAGCAGAATTAAGTTGTCTGGAGCAGCGCCTGCTCAGAATTCTCTCCTCCGCATCTCTCCCTGTTGAACCTACCTTTGCTTCCAGCATGAACTCGGGTCACCTCTCCTGTAAATCTTTTCCCGGTCCTCGTACGGCAGTGGACCCCGCCATCTCATGGCCCTGCCATTAGGGCCCCACTTACCAGCCTCCTGAGTGAGGTCTCTCTGCCCATCACACTCCCAGCGCCTGGGGCAGAGGACATGATCGCTGTCTTCAGACGCCCCCTGGCACCTGGCCTCGTGCCTCCTAGGCGGCAGGCAGGTAAAGGGCTGAGCCGGCGCCTCCTGCTCGCCGGCCAGCAGGTGGCAGAGCGCCCCCTCAGCGGAGGCGGGGGCTCCGCCGTTCAGGCCTCTGCTCATCCGGGGAAGCGCGGGGGCGAGTCCCTCTGCCCGCCTCCACCGCCGAGCCCTCAGCTCCGCGCGCGGCTGCACGGCAGTGCGCCCCAGTAACGCGGGGGTCTCGGGTCTGCGACTCTGTGTAATCATCTGCAAAATGGAGGTGGAAATGTCGAAAGGGAATACTCCCCACGCCCCTCTTCCCACTCACACACATTTTGAAACACACGGCATCATCGCTATTGACGTGACAGATCACACTTGACTGGCGAGCACGGTGTTCTTGGTCAGGGAGACCCAGCCTCCATTCCTCCTGACTCCAGCGGGGGAGGCTTCAGCTGTAAAGAAACCCTCCTCTACGGGAGGACAATCAGGTGTTCTGATCGGTGGATGTGGGAGAGTCACTGAGCACGTGTACCTCAGCCTTGTCCTCTTTCTCCCTCTTTCTGGAACCATCTATCCAAGGGCCCTGCCTTGTCTGCAAACATCCTACCCGGAGGGAGGTCTGCAGTTATCCCGCGTTGCTCGTGCCCGAAGATTGTGTGTCAGTGGCCAAGTGTTAGGAACACAATTGTGGCTGCACGTCCAAGTGCATTCTTCGGACCAGATTTTGATTAGGAATGAAGCCGGCATTTTGATCTCCATCTATCTGATCCCTTACTCTATCCTTATAAAGGAAAAGAGACCCCAACAAATGGTATTCAAACTGCTTTACCTTTAAAGCTCAATGAAAAGAATAAGAAATTTAGTCTCATGGTTCTTTTATGCCTAAATATTTTCTTTTATTGCCAACATTTAAATTAATATGCTTTAAGATTTCTTACTCTCAATCATTAGCTGCTTCAGTAAATGCTGAAATTAAATAATATTTTAAAAACAAGCCCTCAAAAACTACTCTCTTTTACTACAAATAGTTGGTGTCCAAATCAGTGGACATAGCAACTACCGTCTTTACAACAAAATGGCCTCACACAGGCCTCATGTCTCCTTGCCCTCCCACTCCCACTGGGGAAATTTTCATTCCTTCCGCAAATAGTCTGCTGTACTTTTAACATTTGGTTAACCAATTGAAACAAAGCACACTGATTTACCTCACTGAATAAAATGCTCAAAGGATTTTGCTTTCTTGACTAGCCAGGTCCTATAGCATTGTATGTGCTCTCTTTCTTAATGAGGCCTTGAGTAACTAATGATTTCAAGGCCCTAGAGTAGTCTTCAAAATTCTCAAAATAAACCTTGACATTTTTAGTTGCTAATCAGCTACAGCTGAAGGGAAATTTCAGACGTGTTAATGGGATGGGCCAACGATGTGTACATTTATATTTCAAAGCCCAAATTCTCCCTTTTTATTCCAAAATTAGCATAATCCTTAACCAATCTTAAATCAACATTCAAACAGCAACATTTGTAGCCTTTTCTTTACTCCTTTCCCAGAATCTTTTAAAGAGTAGGAAAATTCACAAAATAAAAACACCAAGACTACACCAAGTTTCCTCTATCCCAATACTCTTCCTTTGCACTGTGGTTCTTCTTTGTTTTGTTTTGCTTTGTTTGTTTGAATCTCATGTGCATAGAATTAGATTAACCACAATGTATTGTTCGTGACATAGTCTCATCATTGGTGTATTCATGCTTTGGTTTTATTTAACTATTTTATTTATAATTTTAATAATGAGATAATTACCCATAATTCCATCATTTACAACAAATAAAGATTCCTATCCTCAAGGATATATTCAAGGATTATATTCTAGTGACTAGGGCAGAGAAATCAAACAATGAACATGTTTTTAAATAAATATAGTGTGTTTAAAGATAGTAAATGCTATGAAACACACACACACACACACACACACACACACACACACACACACACGGCAGAGCAGGATAAGGGAGATGGGAAATGCCAAAGGTGGGAGAGAGAGGCTGTAGTATTAAATAAGGTGGTGAGAGTAGGCTTCATTTAGAAAGTGGGATTAAGTCAAAGACTTGAAGGAGACGAAAGCGCTATCCAAGCAGATATCTGGGAGAAGACCATTCCAAGTAAAAGGAATATGCAAAGGAAAGATCTCAAGGTGGGAGAGTCCCTGGCATATGTGAGGACCAGCAAGGAGCCTGCTGTGATTGCAGGAGACTGAAGGAGGGAGAGAGGAGTAGAAGTCAGAGAGGAAGTGGAAGGTCCTGGCCTTGTAGCCATTGTATGGACTATAGTTTCTGCCTTGAGTAAAATTGGGAGCTATTTCAGGATTTTAAGCAGAGGGGTGTCCTGGTATGATTTAAGTGTTAAGAGGCTCACTCTGACTCATTTGTTGACAATAGACTCTAAGGAGACAAGAATAATGAGAAACCTGATTAGGATTCTAGTGACTCAGTGGAGGGGTGAGAAATGGGCAGATTCTGAGTATATTTTGAAATTAGAGCTAACAAGATTTCCTGAAAGATTAGATATGGGGTGTGAAAGAACCAAAGTAGTCAAAGATGGCTTTCTAGTTGTCATAAGCAATGGTAGGGATAGAGTTGCTGGAACTGAGGTTGGTGAAGCAGGATTGTGGATGGGTGAGGAAGATCAAGAGTTCATTGACAGACGTGTTGGGTTTGAGAGGTATTGGACATCCAAGTGGAAATATTGCTGGATACATGAATGTTAAGTCTGGAAGACAGATGGTCCTAGAGGTATGAATATGAGAGTAATTATCATGTAGATGCTATTTCAGGCATGAGTGTAGATAAAGAGGAGGAAAAAAAGGAGAAAATGATCTAATATCCCAAAATTAAGAATTCAAGAAGAAGAGGATCCAGCCAAGGAGACTGAGGAGCAACCAGCAAGATGGGAAGAAAACCGAGAGTGGTATTCTGGAAACTGAGTGAAGAGAGTTTATTAAGGGAGACGGAGTGATCAAATGTGTCAAATGATACTGACAGGTCAAGTAAGAGGAAGATTGAGAATTGAGCACCATATTTAAGATCACAGAGGTCTTTGGTGACCTCAAGAAGAACAATTTTTAGACTCATGGGGGAGAAAGCCTGATTAGATTGCATTAAAAGAGAAAGGAAGAAGAATTGAAATCAAGGAACAAAATCTTGGCTCCAAAAGGAGCCAAGAAATGGGGTGGTAGGTGGAGTGGAAAATGGGTTTTTGTGTTTTGGGGGCATTTTTTTGCTGAGAAAGATTGGCCCTGAGCTAACATCTGTGCCAATCTTCCTCTATTTTGCATGTGGGTCACCACCACAGCATGGCCACTGATGAGTGGTGCAGGTCCACACCCAAGAACCAAACCCAGACGGCTGAAGTGGAGCACGCCAAACTTAACCACTAGGCCACGGGGCCAGCCCCAAGAGAAATGTGTTTTTTTTTTAAGATAAAAGAAGAAATTGTATACTTATATATTTGTGAGAATAATTCAGTGGAGAGGGAAAATTTGATGATGAGAGAGGGAGAAGGGAATGTTGCTACAGCCATGTCCTCGGGTAGACTACAGAGAATCAGCCCCGAAGTTGAGGACGACAGGCTGGTAATGGATCTGAGTTTTCATGAGGGCCTACTGGAAGGGTTTTAGCAGGTGAGGAGTGGGAGGAACAAGAGTGGAATGGAATGTGCAGAGTCTGTGTAGAGTTCCCCTCAGTTTTTCAGATACTCTTCGTGTAAGTGTAAACACTCCACTCTAAACGTGGTGTTTAGCAATTGATTGCCCGAAGCCTAGATTACCCAAGACTCTCCATTCCCCTGCTCACTATAATCTCCCAAGGATTGCTAAGAAAGGGTATGGAGATAAAACTCAAAATCCATATCAATTTGGACATTTTTAGCAAATCATCAGACTAAAGTCAGGTATTGATAAGACATTTGTGGAATACATTTAAGAATTTTCTGAGGATTTCACATACCTGTGTTACTTGCATTTTCTGTTGCCATGACATTTTCAAGTTTCATGTCTGAGTATATGTCTATGGATGCACAACTCAAAATTATACTTTTAAAAAAGGACAAATGGATTTGGTGGCAATCTGGGATCTTTGGTATAGCTAAAAGAGAAGATAGTTCTAGCTATCAATTATAATAAACAAATGTATCCATAATGACAGAGTTTGCAGCAATGAAGCATATTTCTTCTTGTGATAATTAATTAGCTGAAGACTTGCTGGTCCAATGGAATATTATATAGGCCTTAAAAGAGGTCTATCTGTATTCCTCAACATGACACGATTTCCAATATTTCCCTGTGAAAAAGGCTGGTTACAATGTCTAATATTATATCAATATAAAATTAGAGGAAAGGTCAGATGACACTCCAAGAAGAATATTCAACAAAATATATATATGGCCTCCTCATAGTGATGAGAATTCAAGTGATTATCTTATTCCCTACACTTTTCTGTATTGCTTAAATTATTTCCAATATTATCTTTGTAAGTAGAAAAAAGTATAATAAAGCCATTATTATTTTGAATAATAAAAGAGTCAACAATCAAGAAAATAACAACTTTATCACAGAATTATGTAATGTTAATGAATAGTTCCAGCTATCATCACAAAACACACACCTAGAATGCCTAATTTTAACCTTAATTCTGTCACTGTCTTGCTTGTGTGGCTTCAAGCAAATAAAAATATCCTTTGCGCGACTGCTGTCTCGCTGCAGAAAATCTCATAAAGAGTGATTACACCAGGGTGTGGTGGCTTAGCTAATCAGTGCTGGAAACAACCTTGAAAAAGTGATGTTAATAATTTTGAAGATTTTTTTAAATTCATAGATTAAAGTCTGTGCTTTTGCACACACACACACACACAAATTGAGAGTTCCAGGGACTTTCACCTCCAAAAGCCAAACTCTGCCCTCAGTTATGTGCGAGCAATCAGCTGTATGTCATAATTGAGGGCAGAATTTGGCCCATGAAATTTGGAATAATCTGGAAATTTTTTAAATCTGGAAAAAATTAAAATTTGTTTGATAAAATAAATTATGATGTGACCCAGTTTGAAGGGGCTTTGATGTGTTTAAGAAATGGTGTTTTCACTTATGTGAGAAAACGGAAATTTCGTTTAGCCCAACCTGGAACGCACAATTCTTGAGGTTAGGAGGAAAGAAGATATCACCCTGGCAGCGCCCCAGGGTTACGCAGATCGTGTCTGTGAGTTTGTGTCCCCACTGTTGGTGAATGCCTCACCAACAAAAGATGGGGCAGAGCAGAGGAGGGGAGGGGAGGGTCTGTGTGCTCCCGTTGGGGGCTTTCCCGGGATCTGGTGCACTTGCATCCTCTACAGACTCCCCTGCACCGACGCACTGTCGGAGGGAGCTCTGTGGCAGAGACCCCGCCCCAGCCATTGATCTGAATAAAATCAGCCCAAGTCAAGCGAACTTTCTTTTCAGCTTTTGTTTCTACTTCAGTTTTCTCTCCATCTAAGCACGACCACCAAAGTTTGCTTCTAATAATTTCTAAGGCTAGTTTCAATTTTTCCTTTTAAAACGGAAACTGAAAAAAAGAAAGTAAATTAAGTTCCACACCCAGATCTTTACCATAGTCTACACTTCGTCTTTCAATGTCGTATTTTAAATTCTGCCACCCCTTTTTTATTCTTGCCATGTCGCCAAGTGAGGGGTCAACACAGAGAAATAACAAAACCACAACCCTTCTCCCCCATTTCCGCCTTAAAAAAGAAATTGTCTGTGCAATGTGCACAATGTTCATTTTCTGGCTGTGTGTGTTGAGCTATTCATCAACCCACAAAGTATGATCTGTTTCTCCTTTATGGTCCTTTCAACACAAAAAATATTGGCGTCGCTCCTCCCTGCCCGCCAGGAGACCATCTGGCCTGCAGCCACACTACCCGCGGGATTACACCACTTGGAAAGAAGTGGCGTCCTTTGCATTTGGATCTTGAAACTTTGAAAACCTTAAGCTGTCCTAAAAACATTAAAAGGAGCATTTTTGTGCGCTTTTCAGGCATCTTTACAAGTTCTTGTGAAAGGATAAATGTGGCTGGTTTGCATTTTATATGTTCATTATTTCAAAATAGCCTCTCCTATCGCCATAGATACGGTTATAAACTCAGAGAAGCTGAAGTCTTTCTAAGTGGCCTTTATTTTCTTGTTCTATGCACCAAAAGCAAGATATTTCACAATTAAATATTAATATGGGCTCTGTCCACTGCTTCAGTAACCAAAACTAATGTCCGAGACCGGTGCTGCCCTTCTCCCCTCCCAGTAAATTACAAAGCCTGCGTTTCAGCTTAAATTTCTCGAGGCAGGTCCATTTAGTCAGAACCTGAGCAACGTTTGTTTCACACTCTCAATCTAGAAGTCCCCCACTGTCAGCAGAGTTTTGCCCTCTTTGAAGGTAAGTTTCATGGTGCATTAGTTCTCTAGGGCTGCCACAACAAAAGAGCACAGTCTGGCAGGCTTAAACAACGGAAATTTATTTCCTCACAGTTCTGGAGGCTGGAAGTCCAAGATCAAGATGCCATAGGGGTTGGTTTCTCCTGGAGCCTCGCTTCTTAGCTGGCACTCTTCACGCGGTTGTCCCTCCCTGGGTGAATCCCTGGTGTCTCTCCAACCAGTCAGACTGAATTAGAGTCGCACCCTTAGGGCCTCATTTTAACTTAATCACGTCTTTAAAGACCTTATCCCCAAATACAGTTACATTCTGAGGTATTGGGGTTGGGGCTTCAACACATGAATTTGGAGAAGGGGGAAGGGAAACAATTCAGCCCATAACACAGTTTGACTTCCTTACATTAAGGTCACGCATGCTCCACCCTAGGAATTGCGGCCGGGCAAATATTTAATTAGGTATATCCTGGGGAACTTCATGTTTTAAAATATGCAAGAGTTTGTGTAATTGATTAATAGTACTTTCGAAATATTACTTTTCATCAATGTATAGATTTCTTGTTTTGAACAGAGTATGAAATCAATAAATATTTATAAATAAAGAATCATGAACAAATCAATAAAATAATAAGTTGAGTAAATGACTTTGTCACTTGCATGGAATTTTCAAGTTGCAACAACCCACCATGCTGGGGTCATGATGCAGTTTTATAACTAACTGTGCTTCTCATGATTCTATAAAGGTAAACGTTTATTTACTATCTCTAATCTGTAATAATTTTTTAATCCCAAGAAAGTTTTATCTGGGATAAAATTTTTTAATCCTCTACGATATTAGATATAATTGATGCAGTGATTTGTGGATCAAGTCACTAGAAATTCCCCAGGAATTCGGTGTTCCACCTGGCCCTTCCATGTAGCATCCCCAAGGCGCTCTCATCTGCTTTCCTCTCAGCTCACTTGGCACATAGTCTCTGGGTGATCTGACTCATTCCCACAGTTTTACTCCCACCTTTCCACAGATGACTCCCAAATCTGAATCTCTTCTGAGCACCCAAAGCTACATTTCCAACTGCCTGCCGGGTCTCTGCAGTGTTGTGGGCACCTCACCTGGAACCCATCTTGTCCTAAAAATATGGCTACCATGTAAAGGTTGTGACACTATGACATAATAAGAAATACGTATTTGGTCTTCATCCCTGATTCTTGATACAGAACTTCTAAAACCCTTGGAATTTCCTGAGTGGTAAGGGTGAAAGGAACATCCTTTATTATTCATAAGTCCCTTTCAACCACACCTGAGTCTATGCTAATGAAGTGACCAGTGGAGGATGGCGGCTGGTTGCCAAAGGAACCAACCACTTGGAACTTACTTTCAGCCCCACCGCTGACCTCCAGAGAGGGGAATGAGGCTGGAGACCAAGTTAATCACCAACAGCCAGTGACTTAATCAATCACGCCTAAGTAGTGGAACCTCCATTAAAAACTCTAAATAAAGAGATTTGGAGAATTTCCAGGTTGGTGAACATGTCCATGTGCCAGGAAAGCAGCGTACCCCAAATTCCACAGCACAGAAGCTCTTGCATTCAGGACCCTTATAGACCTTGTGCTATGTACCCTTCATTTGACTGTTCGTTTGTATCCGTGATAATATCCGTTAGAATAAACCAGTGAATATTTCTCTGAGTTCTGTGAGCGATTGTGGCAAACTATTGAAATGAAGGAAGGGGTCATGGGAACCCCCAATCTATAGCCAAGTCAGACAGAAATGTGGATAACCTGGAGAATCACTACTGTGACTGGCATCTGAAATGGGGGGCAGTCTTGTGGGACTGAGCCGTGAACCTATGGGGTCTGCACTAATTCCGGGTAGTTTTGCAATGAATTAAATTGTAGGACACCAGAGAACTGGAGAAGAAATGGGAAGTTAGAGCTAACCATAAAAACTGTATTAAAAATATGATTACCAAAATGAAACAATTAGGTAATAGAAAGAAAAAAACTGAAAAGTTGACTGGCCAAGATGGGTGTAGGAAAGAACGAAAAACATATGGAAACTTTGTTTTTTAATTATTAAGGCACATGTGGCCAAAAAAATTAAATATGAAAGTTTGTCTGTGTTTAAATATATTTGCATTCCTTTTTCTCTGTAGTGGGTAACATCATAAGGCAGATTTGTGTTTTACTTAGTTGCACTGTTTGAATTTCCTGAAAGGAAAAGTAAAGACTCCTTGACATGAATAAAAAGATTCTGGGCCTTTTCCCAATGTGCTATAGTTGTGGGATTATAAAATTCAGTTTGGTTTTATTGCTGACAGTACTATAGTGTCATGGTATAATTGTGGTTGAGAAAGAACTTGAATAAGTATCTGAAAACAGGTACTTGAGTGTTTCTCACAAGAGAAAAGTATGTATATAAATATATATATCCTTAGGGCTGAAATTTCTCATGCTCATTTTTCAGTTTAAAGGTAAATTTTTTCACAGAAAATATGAAAGGATTCCACTCAATCATTTGTGATTTATCTGAATATTTTTAAACCATGCTTTTTACATTGGAAATAGATTCGATGTATATTTTTTTGTACTCTGATGAGTCCAAACTATGCTTTTGAAAGAGAACTTTGAATTTGACATGCATTAAAAGCCTCTTTGGGGGCCGGCTTGGTGGCATAGCGGTTAAGTTCGCAAGTTCCGCTTCGGAGGCCTGGGGTTTGAATCCCGGGCGCGGACTGATGCACCACTTGTCAAGCCATGCTGTGGCAGTGTCCCATATAAAGCAGAGGAAGATGGGCACAGATGTAGCCCAGGGCCAATCTTCCTCAGCAAAAAGAGTGGGATTGGCAACAAACGTTAGCTCAGGGCTAATCTTTCTCACACACACACAAAAAAGCCTCTTTGATATATTAGGGGAAAAATAAACCTAGAATTATACATAGCCAAGTTGACAAAGCTTCAAAGTTGTGTTCAAATTACCCCAAGTATTGAATTTTCCACTAAAACTACAGTAAAACTCAAGGAAAATGGAGTATTCCAAATTCTTAAAGTAGTAAACATACAAGAGTCTTCACGTTCAATCATTAAGAGACAATGAGTTGAGATTCATTTATTCATTATCCAAAAAAATATTTATTTGCTGTCTATCATGTTTTAAGTAAGCACAGTTTTAGGTGTTTTCTCATAGTAATGAACAAAAAAGGATTAAAATACATAGTATGTATTGCTAAGTGCTACAAAGAAAATATAAAGCAGGAAAGGGAAAAGGAAATATTTCAGGGGAGGGGGAGATCACTACTATGTTAAAATTATCGGTTTTCAAAGATCAGTCCAGTGAGTGGTCAGTTTCAGGGCTAATGCAGCCTGGGTCCCAGAGGAAAGGATCTATGGCCCCATATCCTATCAGGAGATGAGGAAGGGAGCCTGAGCCTGATGTTGGTCCACCCTGGCAGACCCCTCCTGAGAAGTACCAATTGGACCGACCAGGGACAGAACACAGTAGGGCCCCTCCAGGTACCTGCCTCCGGGGAGTCAGCTCTGTTCTCCAACTCACAAATGACCGAACAGACCCCAAGGGGTTTCACACAGATCCACCAAGTTTAGTTAGTGGCAGACTAAGTACTAACAAGTGCTGTTCAAAGTGTGGTTCTCTGATAGCCGCAGGTTCATAAACTGTCTTTTACTCGTTCTCAACAAGAGAAGTAAGAATTTAAGAAAAAGCATTTAGAAACGCTTATGTCAATTCAACAGAGAAGTTTTATGTCTATTTCATCTAATAAAACAAATTGGAGCTTGTATTTTTGTTTTGTCTTTAATTTTATTTTCTAGAAACTCATTTTTTGTTTTTTGTATTTTATAAAAGAATCACTTTGAGACAGATTAGAAAGTCAAAAAACAAACTAGTTCTTCTCTGCAGTTTGAGAAGCACTGGACTAAAATACTGATCCCTTGACTCAGTTTTTCCCAGAAGAACCACACATTAGCACGAACGCCTTTCCCATGCCAGGCGCAGTGTTAAGGGCCAGGGACTCAAGGAGTCTGTGTCCTCATGGGGCTGACAGTGGACCGAGACGATAAACAGCGAATGAGCTCCGGGCAGGAAGAGTCCAGTGCTTCCCATTAAAGCTCATTGCCTCCCACCTTTGGGAGGCTCAGAACAGTCTTGGATCACGTGGCCATTCACTGCCACCAGTGTAGACTCACGTGTGGAAACAGCAGTTGGGAACACAGGTGTTCCCCGGGGTGACGGTGTGTTTCTGCTGAACAGGGACCTGAGTCTGTCTGTCTGTAGGAGCAGGGATCTTGAGGAATAAGATCAGGGCATTTTTTTCTTATAAACTGCCTTCAAACATTCTTACTATATTGGGTGTATTTTAAAATGTGGTCACAGGGATATTCCATCTGCAAACCCCAAATTGTGATCCCTATCCGTCTGCTTTAGGCTGCCAAGGACGTTGTTTGTGAATTTTCATAGGCTTTGTGACTTACTGTAATTTTAAATATATTTTTAAACCTTAATCTTGAATTTATAATCCTTGGATTAAATAGTACAGTTGGAATAAACTGGAGATAATTGGAATAAACAAATTCTTTAAGAGGTATATTTTTTAAAAGTTTGGGAGTCTATAAGATTCTAGTCTTGAGGTTTATGAAGAGGTTTAGCTGGGATGGTGGTATTTATTTTGCTTTATTATTGTTATTATTAATTTTCATCAGTGGTTTGTACACATAGCAATGATAAAAGGCTGAATTAAAGAGACTGGGAAGAGGGGAATGAGACATTTTGAGAGCTTTTGAAATGTTCATCCAGTGGTCTTTGTTTGGTGAAGAAGATTAAAATTCATCTAGCAGTAAAAAATCAGTGCTAATTGGTACCATCTAGAAAAATAGCAGAGCTATTTAAAGAGAGCTTTAAGTTGACATCTGATAGCCAGGGGGAAAAACAAGCAAAATGGTTCAGCTGAATGGGGTGGGCAACAGATAGTGAAGGGTGTCCCAATACTTCTCAGGGGAACATAGCCTGAAAGACAGTCAGGAATAATGCTCTTGGCTCAGCTGTCCCTATCATTGTGGATAAGTGGACTTGACATGTTAATAAGCAGATCTCAAAGATGCTACTGAGATCTAGTCATCCGAGGATATGTCCTCTAAAAGAAGAATGTCTGATGAATTTGCAACTTGCATTGAAAATTTAATCTCTCAAGAAGTTGATGAAGCAATGAGAAAAAAATCTAACCCACAGGACCTGATTGTTTGTAAAGGGAAATCACAGCTATAAACATGTCACTTCCCAGCTCCAAAACCTTCAAAGACAGACAGTTGTTGGCTGGTTGGAGCACTGACGGAGGCCCCTCTGCAGTCTGGCGGGGTTTCCTCTCCAGGCTCAGCTCCCACGGTTTACTTACAAGGAAAGGGACAGAAGGGTGAGGGAGCGCACTCATCTGAGGATGTGCTATGAGCCAAGCACTGCATTATGTTGTTCCCTTTTATCCTCACAACGCGTACATCACAGAATCATTGTGAGGGCTGAATAAGGTAATTAATGTTAAGTTCTTCATACAGGTATTTAAATTAATAGAATTAATGTGCTTCAAACAGTCTTGAACACATAGCAAGGCCTCAAAGCATGTAAGCATTTATTAGCAGTTTAGAAGAACATAAGGAAAGAGAACATTGACACCTCTCTTTTAGGGTCAGGAACTGATGCTCTTAATGTGAAGTTGTCTTCCCAGAGTGGCAGCAGTGCCAGGATTCTGTGTGGCTCACAAGTCCTCGTTCTTCCCACCATACCAACCTCTCTCAGCTATGACACACTATTCTTCAGCTAAATGGATTCTACTCTTCCCCAAGATACATCGCAAGCTGTCCCAGCATTTGACCTCTGCTCACTCTATCTCTCCTATAGCATCCCTGCCTTCGTCTCCACCTTCTGAAAGTAGAGGATCAGTGGGAACCAACTGTCCATTCCACACTCTCTCCAATCCGCGCACCTGCCAGCTGCCTGCACAATCCCCCCAGTGCCAATGCAGCAAATGTCTTGACTCAAGTTAGCCTGTCTTGTTTATTTTTTTCTGCACTATGACCCTATTATTTCTGAATTTTTAAGGGCAGAGAACAGACTCGAATTTTTAACTTATTTTAACATTTATTTCAACAAATAACTAATGAATTCCTACCATGTGCCAGACAATGGATATATATCAGAGTGTAACATGTATAAGAGCAAGACCCATCCCTAAAAATACATAGAACCAGTAGCTCAAATGATAACTCAATTATATTTCTTTTTTTTCCTGGAGATTTCTTTATTATGTACAGCTAGTTCTATTTATCTGATTATTTTATATTTTTATTGAAGTATAATTGACATACAATATCCTTTTAGTTTCAGTTGTACATCATAGTGATTAGATATTTTGAAATTATGAAATGATCACCCTGATAACTCTAGTTACCATCTGTAACCATACAAAGTTCTTACAATATTATGGACTGTATTCACTATGCTGTGCATTACATCCCCATGACTATTAATTTTATAACTGGAGATTTGTACCTCTTCATCCCCTTCACCTATTTTGCCTGTCCCCCAACCCCTCCCCTCTCTGATGACCACCAGTTTGTTCTCTGTATCTATGAGTCTGTTTCTGTTTTATTTTGCTTGTTCACTTGTTTTGTTTAGATTCCACATATAAGTGAAATCATACAGTATTTGTCTTTCTCTGTTTGACTTATTTCACTTACCATAATACCCTCTAGGTCCATCCATGTTGTTGCAAATGGCACAATATCATTGTTTTTCATGGTTCGGTAATATTCCATTGTATATACATATCACATCTTCTTTATCCATTCATCTATTGATGGACACTTAGGTTGCTTCCATATCTTGGCTATTGTAAATAATGTTGCAATGAACATAGGAGTGGAAATATCCTTTCAAATTAGTGTTTTCATCTTCTTTGGATAAATACCCAGAAGTGGAATTGCTGGATTGTATGGTAGTTCTATTTTTAATTTTTTGAGGAATCTCCATACTGTTTTGCATAGTGGCTGAACCAGTTTACATTCCCACCAATAGTATATGTGTGTTCCCTTTTCTCCACATCCTCACCAGCACTTGGATAACTCAATTATATTTCTAACACAACCCCCATATCTATCCCAATTTGGGGCAGCCATATGCCTTTGCATTTTTGGATTGAATTTTTGTGTGCAATACTTGGGTCTTATTTCTCCTTATCCTTCAGATTCTCCCACACTCCTCTGCCATAGTGCCATTCCTTGGGGAAGAAATACAAAGATATCTCAATCTTGGAGGCTTGCAAAGTAACTTTTCTAGACTTGATAATAAGCTGCTCATACGAGACCCATCATATGTGCTTATCCCAAACAACACTGCTTCCTCAGAGACTAAAAGACTGAGCTGTTTACAAATTCCTTTTGGCATTCTATCCTCACAGTGCTGATCATCCTCCCAGTTCCTCAAAGTCAAGTGACATTTGATTACAGGCGTAGCTTGGAGATGTTGCGGGTTTGGTTCCAGACCACTGCAATAAAGCGAATATCACAATAAAGCAAGTCAGACGAGTTTTTTGATTTCCCAGTGCATATAAAAGTTATGTTTATACTACGCTGTAGTCTATTAAGTGTGCAATAACATTATGTCTAAAAGAACAATGTGCATACCCTAATTAAAAGATACTTTATTGCTGAGAAATGCTAACCATCATTTGAGCCTTGAGCGAGTTGTAATCTTTTTGCTGGTGAAGGGTCTTGTAAAAAAAAAAAGCAATATCTGCAAAGAACAATAGAGTGAAGCACAATAAAATGAAGCATGCCTGTACCTGGGAGCTTACATTGCTATTTATTAATGTTCCTCCCTAGTTTGCATTACCTTGTATTTTATCATAAGACCAAGACTTTTTGTCAGATAACTCACAGCTGACTTCTCTATCACATGTGCCATTTGGACTTGCCTCCCTAACCATAGAATATCTTCTTTTGGATGTTAAGTGTATTTGGTTGTTTTCTGTGGATCATGAAAGTGCCTCATTTATGGGGGTGGGGGCAGTGAAGAAGATTGGCCCCGAGCTGACACTTGTTACCAATCCTTCTCTTTTTGCTTCAGGAAGATTGGCCCTGAGCTAACATCTATGCCCATCTTCCTCCATTTTGAATGTGGGACGCCACCACAGCATGGCTTGATGAGTGGTGTAGGTCTGCACCCAGGATCTGAACCCATGAACCCCATGCTGCCAAAGCAGAGTGTGTGAACTTAACCACTATGCCACCAGGCTGGCAAGGAAATTTTTCAGCCATTTAATGCAGAGTGTTGAATGTCAGTTGAGCCATTTGGGTTTATTTCATGGGCTAAGCAGATCATTTTTAAAAACTAGACATTTATTCCTAACCACTTTCAAATAATTAGTTGAAACTTCCCTTAGAAAAATATGATCCCAGGTTGTATAGTCGCCCTGCCATAGTTCAAAGCTGTGATAAGTTTCTCCCCACCAATGAATAAATGTAAGGCCCAGGCTAGATCCCTGCCAACAGCCTCCTGAGAGTCAAGTGCGGGAATCTGCAGACAATGTTGGACTGAGCAGTGAGGCAGCTCTCAACAGGCTGTTCCGGCTCACCTTGACAACGACTCTTCCTTAGTCTACATTCAGACTCTCCGAAGGCTCTCCACTGCCACTGGTACTAAATGCAGTCTCCTTGCAGTGCCTGAGACCCTACACCTTCAGGCCCCTGAGAGCATCTGCAAACCCCCCCTCTCCTCCCGCTGAGCTCCAGGCACTCACGCCTTCTCTCTGTTCTCTGCCAACTCACTCCTATGTCAGTCTTTGAACTGGGACTCCCTCACCCTGGAATGTTCTTCCTTCACAGCTTCCTGTGGCAACCTCCTGCTTATCCCTCAGGCCTTCCTTCTGAGGGGATGTCTTCAGAGAAGCCCTTGCTAACGCTATGTCCTCCCCGTCTTCTCCCCCAGTCTCTCTTTACCCCACCACCCTATTTCATAGCACATCACTCTGTTCCATAGCACCTCTCAACATCTTAAATATTATTTATTTTGTTTTACTTATAATCTGCCTCCTTCACCAGAATGTAGGCTCCACAAAAACTGTATTCCCAGCACTCAGACCCTGCCAAGGCAGGTGCTAAATAAATATTTGGTGAGTCAACAAATACATATTTATTTACAAGACAGACTGAGCATAGCATGTGATAAGATCAAAGAAAGAAGGCAGCTAATGGCAGTGGTGGCCTCCACCGAGCTGTCCCGAATAATTAAGCAACCCCTGCCTGGCACTCCTCGGCGCTGGGGTTAACCTGGCCCACGCTCCTTGCAAGAGGGGTCAGTGCTAACTGAGCCGTAGAGGGGGTCTCACCTTCCTTCACCACCTAAGTGGCTTATCAATTTTTTCTCTCCGATCACTTACAGTACTATCTCTGAAAGGACTTCTTATATGTCACATTCTCCATACTAACATATTTCCAGAGTAGTTTTAGCAGCTCATAAGTCTGTCCTGATGACTGGTTTGGAAAACCTTCAAGATAGCACCCGACACTTAATAACTCCATCCTCTTCCTACAGTTTGGAGGATGCTCATTCATTCATTCATTCATTCATCCCACCTGTACTTATGGAGCAGAAGACATTCTGTTCCAGGCCTCTTTCAAGATACTGGGGATATGATAGTCAATAAAAAGTTTTAAGAATTAAAAATCTCTGCTTTCACGTAATTCACATTCTAGTAGAAGTAATCAGACAATAAAAGCAGTTTGAAGTGAATTACATAATATGCTCAACATATTAAATGCTACTGAGAAAAATATTTGCATATGGGGGTAGAAAATGCATCAGAGAAAGGCGCTGAATTTAATAGGATGGTTACAGAAGCCCTCGCTGAGACCCGGAAATTTAAGTAAAGACTTGAAGGAAGTGAGGAACAATTCATGTGACTATCAAAAGTGAATGTAGAGCAATAGCCAAAGGCTGATATGGCCGAGTAAGGCAAGCGAGGCTGCAGAGGCAGGAGGTGGAGACAGGAGAGGTGGTCAGGGGGCTGAGGGGGCTAGGTTACAGGATTGTGTGCACCATGGTTGTAGGACCAGCGCTCTGACTCTGAAAGAGATGGAGCCCTTCAGAGGTTTTGAGCAAAGAAGTGACTTGATGGGCCTTGTGTTTTAATAGGATCACTCTGGCTGCCGACTAATAATAGACTATAAGAGAAAAGGGCAGGAATGGAGGACAGTGTGATTATCCAGGACAGAGGGGATGGACCTGGACGAGGGTGGTGATACGTGGTGGTGGGAAATGTTCGGATTCTGAGTAATCAGCGTTTGTTGACATGCCGCTCAACTCTCGTACAAAGGAGAAGCAATGTGATGTAGCGGATGAGGGCACAGCATCTAACATCAGACTGTTCGGGTACAGCTCATGACTGACACCTCCTTAATGCTTGACTTTAGACAAGTTACCTGTCCTCCCTAAATCTCAACATATTCTTCTGCTAAAAGGAGTGCATAAGTTAAAGTAATGCTAGATATTCTAACAGACCCAAATCTGAGAAATGGCTCTAACAGGACAGAAATTTATTTCTAAGTCATGTAACATCCGATGTGGGTATTTCTGATCAGTGGGGTCTGCCCTACAAGAAGTGATTCAGAGGCCAAGATGCTTCCATTTTATGGCTCTGCCATTTTTCAACACTTGACTTCTAAGGTCTCCCAGTGCATGGATTTCCAACCAGTAGATGGGAGAAAAACAGGAGGCTCATGTGTGGAAAGTTTTTAATGGGTTGGGCCTGGAAGCAGCACAATGATTTCTGCCCCATTTCACTGACCAGTGAACTCGGTGCTCAGTCTCACAGTCACCCCTAAGTACACGGGTGCTGGGGTATCTGGTCTCACTGTGTGCCCGGGAAAAAGAAGAAATAGGTTCGGTGAGCAGCTGATCTGCCTTCACCACCATCAATCTCCACCAGAGGACTATTGGGTGTGTTAGTGGGATAACAGTTAGGAAGCACTTACCCCAAGGCCTGCTGCAATAAGTGGCTGTTGTTACTAATTCAGGAATGCACAGGGGAGGGAAAGCAAGACCAGTGGTTGTTTCTCCCACCATGCAGTTCAGAGTGACTTCTGCCCGTTTGGTTGGAGAAGACCTGGTCTCAGCAGAGTTCCCCAGTTTTCTCCTTCTGTGAGTAGAAACCAGGAGCCTTTTTTCTCAGCTTCCTCAACATTTATTGAAACAGAATAACCATCCAACATTCAAATGAAAACAATCAATTTTAAAGAAGTATTTCCTTTCACACACAATCTTAGGTGCTGTGCTTAGTAATATAAAAAAAAAATGATGTTAAGAATTCTCAAGCAACCTTTAATAGAAATACTCATTGAGCTAGAGGAAATAGGGGGCACTCATAATTCATACCCCTTTAGCTAAAAATAAAATTTTAAATGACGTTATTGTTATAATTTATATACCATAAAATTTACTCATTTTAAGTGTATAATTTAATTATTTTTAGTAAATTTATAGTTTTACAACCATTACCACAATCTAATTTCGGAATATCATCATCCCAGAAAGTTCCCTCACGTCCACTTGCGTCAATCCCCGCCCCCACGCCCAGCCCCAGGCAACCACTAATCTGCTTTCTGCCTCCATAGATTTGCCTTTTGGGTCACTATATATGAACGGAATCATAAACTATGTGGTCTTCTGTGTCTGGCTTCTTTCACTTTGCATAGTTTTTCGAGGTTCAGCCACGTTGCGGTGTGTACCGGTAGTTCCACCCTTCTGGTTGTCGACGGTATTCCGTTGTAGATATACCACCGTCTGTTTATCCACTTATCAACTGGTGAGCGTCTGGACTGTTTCCAGTACTTGGCTCTTGTGAATAATTTTAGCGGGGCTCCCCGTCCTTGCCGTGGTAGGCAGATGCTACCCTCTAGGAGGCTTTGTCCAAAGGTGGTGGTGGCATCTACAGTTAACAGTGGCATAGTGGAAAGACCATCAGATTTAACACCAAAATAACTTAGACTTGCACCTTACCTCTCTCTTTTCTGAGCTGCCTGACCTTAGAGAATAACCTCCCACTTGCCGGTATTAAGAGCCTAGAATGGGATTTAGCACAGTAGATGCTCCAAAATGTAAATTCTCACTCTACTGCCCTCGCTTCATCGTCTCACCTTCTTCTCTGTAATAAACTCAGAACCTTATATCAGCACCCCCAAATGCTGAGCCAAAAATTCCTATGTTCACATGGATTGTTTTAGCAAGATTGTGATAAAATTAGGATACCTTCAATGTGTAGTTTGGAGGAAGCCATTTTCTCTCCCTCACTCTTTTCCTACTGGTCTGTATAAGAAGAGCTTCTGCTCTCTCAGAAGTGTTGGTTAGAAGCATCTACCTTTCCTTCTAGATCTCATTTGCTCCCCTCCGCAGCAGGAGCAGTGATTTGTTTGCTCAAAATGCTGAGTCTGCTATTCATTGATCCATATTTCTCTAGTGTCAGGGTTAACATGACAAGTCACTGCACACACAGGAGGCCTCTGTCTTGTGCCCTTGACCTGGGCTTCCCAGCCCGGCAGAGTGCCACATTGCTGATTGGATAAGTTACTACTCTGGAGACCTTACCACTAAAACAAATCCAAATTTAAATATGGAAAAAAATATTAGGAAGTCAGATAGGCCCCGTTCAAGCTACATTTGCCAATCTAACTTCACCTTCAATAAAGCTGACATTCCAATTTTCTGATTCCTGTGCTGGTTCTCCAGCTGCCATTTTGAGAGGCAAAGGATGTGATTAATTCCCTCAAGCCCAACATATGAAGGCTGTTTGTCTCTTTCAAAAAGACAGAGCTGGGAATATATTTAGGCAGACTAACTTTCATAGTCTTGTTTTCCTTCCATGTGTGGAAGACTCTTCTTAGGACTAACCACCCAGTAATGTAATATTATTATCCTATCATTTAACACAAGTTTATCCAATCCCTCTTGGGTTTCCCAAAGGAATTTGTTAGCTTTCTTTCCCTGAAGGAACAAATTACAGTTTGAGTCTGCCTCATACACCACATCAATCACTTGTTCAGTCCGCAGGATTGCTAAATGTTTGACCCAGCTGGGTAGTTTTAACTGTCCAATCATTTGGATTTGGGGTGTTAAAACAACTGAAGTGGCCTGACTACTTAGACTTAAAATGCCTGACAAACCATGAAAAAGACTAAAACATCCAATTTAACTGGAAAACAAACAAACTTGTGGAGTCTTTTCTCTCTCCCTTCCCCTCTCCTTCTCTCTCCTCCACTCCCCCTCTCTCAACCTCAACCGCTTTCTCCCTCCCTCTCATCTACCTCAATCTTGGTCTCTTTCTCTGTGTCTTTACCTCCCTCTTTGTCTCTCTCTCTCTCTCTCTCTCTCTTAGAGTTAGCAAGTATACATAATGGTGAAATATGCATTTTTATTAGCAATGCTTCCTTCTCATTTCACCCAATATCAGAATCTAAGAAAGACTAAAAAGAAATGGTTACACTTGTTTTCTTGCGGATTGAGATGAGTCAGTGAACTGGTTCATCCTGCATAAGAAGAAACAACTTGATCTTGGCAGAAGGAGTTGAGACCCCAGGAACACCCCAGAGAATCCAGCAGCTCCCAGCATATTACTAAGACAGGGCAAGCCTCCCTATAGCCCTTAACACTAACTGAATCCCTAGAAGGACAGCTTGAAGGTTGCCCTGCTTATTTACAACCCAGGGCTATCCTCTTGGCAGCCATCCTTATCCTTCACCTCTCTTCACCTGTGACTGCTTTTGGCCATGATGTTTGGCCAGAGTCCCTCAGAGAGTGGTGACTCATGACGTGTGTGAAGAGCCAAGCCTCAACAATGACCACTGAAGCAAGAGAAAAGCTGAACAATCAGGAAGTAGCAGGAGACACATTAAACTTCTAGCAGAGGCAGGTCATCATCTTCTGGGCCTTACGTTAGCCTCGGATACCATAAGATCATCCTTTAAGCCTGGGAAGTTAAAGTTGCAAGTGGCCCTTCTGTGAATCAGCGCAGAAGACACAGCTGGGCTATCCAAGAGGAGCAGTGCCTTGTCAATGACACAGCAACAAGTGTTTAGGGAAATCCCATGAGCAGCTCTCCAAAGTTGAGATTCCTGGCCATCATTCAAGGTTAAAAAATCCTCATTGAAGAATTGGATTCTCAAGGACTCCGCTTTGGAGATTTTGACTTATCAAAGCATGTTAGTCTCAGTACTACTGAAAATAACCATATTCAACACACAACAGAGCCCTGTCCAAGAGAGAATGGGGACATAAAGTTCTCTCTAATGTGTATAAAGGAAAGAGCACAAAAAGTCTTAATTTAAAAAATATGATATTTGGAAAGTACTTTCTATTACACAACAGATTACTCAGTACATCAAATGTTTTTTGTGTGTGTATGTGAAACATGGAACAGTTTAATCATAAGATCATTAATGCATTGCAAATTGATTTTATTTCAGTTCCTTTTGATTTCTTTTAAAATAAACTGACAATTGTTCTGCTGTCAAGATTCGCTGTAAGACATCATACATTTTGAACATTTTATTCTGGATTTTACTTAGACCTGAAAAACTAAGTAGAGACTGAAAGATGAGAAAACTTTTATATTAGTCCATTGGATTTGGTCATTTCATTTTAAAGTCTATTGATATCAACCTATCAAGTACAGTCATGTGTCGCTTAACAATGAAGATGTGTCCTGAGAAATGCATCTTTAGGCAATTTCATTGTTGTGCCAACATCATAGAGTGTACTTACACAAACCTAGATGGTACAGCCTACTACACACCTAGGCAGTGTGGTACAAATTTTATGGGACCACCATCGTATATGTGGTCCATAATTGACCGAAACGTCATTATGCAGTTCATGACTGTATAGAAATCCATGCACAATGTGAAAAGAATAACATGGTATGGAAAATTTAACATGTTAAGGTACTCTATAAATGTTCGGGAATGATAATTGGCCCTAAAATTTATTCACAAACTTTAAGGGGTCCATATCTATGAATATCAAAATATTTTGGTCAATGTTTTCTTCTTTCATATTTGCATTGGAAACAATTTTACTTATTACAATGAGGTCGTATAATTATCATCACAGTTCAATCCTGCCATAAAAATGCTCTTTTTGTTTAACATTTAAATGTGAAAAATCATATAGTGATGATATGTTAAGTAAACAACTAACCTGAGACCAGTGTCTTCATTCTGTGTTCTGGAGTGAACACTGTAAGTAATTTTCTTCCTAAGAAAGATATCAGGGGAGGAAAACACATCGGCTGCCTAGGATATTTCTAGAAAAGACTGTTGAAAGCTGTCAGGCCATGGAGGGCCCTCCACAGTTCCCTTACAGATATAGGCTGAGTCCCACATATATTTTTCTTTACTGATCTTTAATATGGAAAATTACAGGGAATAAGGGGCCGCCCGGTGGCGCAGCGGTTTAGTCCGCGCTTGGCAGCCCGGGGTTCGCGGGTTCGGATCCCGGGCGCCCGCCGACGCACTGCTTGTCAGCCACGCTGTGGCAGCATCCCATATAAAGTAGAGGAAGATGAGCACGGATGTTAGCCCACGGCCAGTCTTCCTCAGCAAAAAGAGGAGGATTAGCAACGGATGTTAGCTCAGGGCTGGTCTTCCTCACAAAAAAAAAAAAAAAAACTACAGGGAATAAAATAACAAACACCCAGGGATCCGCCATATACAGTTAACAAATGTTAACAGTCAAATATGTTTACTTCAGCTCTGTTGATGTATCTTTCTGATTATTTGTTTGTTTGTTTCTAACTGGGAAATAATACCTTACTGATAAAGTTGAAACTGTCATTGTACACTTGTCTTGTCATGTCTCCCTCCCTCTCTCCCCACAGGAAATGTCTATCCCACATTTGGTGCAAATCCTTCCTGTACATGTTTCTATTCCTTCTCTCCATGGAAATGGTGATGATAGAGATGGAGATCACCAGGTCCAATGTATAGGACTATTTTATCATAGTATACATGTGCTTCTTACTTTTTACTCGTTAGATTTTTTTTGCTCTCATGTCGTTACATATAGACATAGTTCCTTCCTTTTAACTACAATAATCTGTTTCATTAGCTAAATATACCACAATTTATTTATTCACTTCTCTATTGATGTGTATTTAGATTGTTGCCAGTCTTCACTATTAAAATCAATGCTCCTTATAAATGTCTCCTTGTGCACTCATGCCAAGAGTTTCTCTGGGATGTATATCAAGAAGGGGAACTGCTAGATTGTCAGGTGAGTGCATTTTTAATGATATTGTTGTCAAATTGCTTTCCAAAATCTACACTCTTGCCATTACTGTATAAGAGTCCTATTTTTTGAAGTCTTCACTTGATATTTTCAGATTTTAAACATTTAAAATTTTCAGCTTTTAAAACTGTGGCTAATAAATGGCTATGAAATGGTATATTATTATTATTCTAACTTGCATTTTATTTATTACTAAACTTCTCAAAGTTGACTGCCATTTGAGTTTCTTCTTTCCTGAACTGCATCTTCATATCCTTTGCCCATTGTTATGGGGTTGAGAAGGAATTTATGTGGAGAACGGGCTGGGACTACGAACCATATTGGCAGTGATCGGTTATTACAAATAAGTTAAACATGCTCAGATGTATCTGTTCAATTCTAACACGCATATTCTTAGCCTAAATGAGACCAAATGCCTCTTGTAACCTTGTTAAGCATCATCTGTGTGTCACGCACCCAGAAGAGATATAAAGGCTGCTGTACCATCCAGAAGAATGGTACTCAAATTCCCTTTTGTCCTTCAAGTTGACTCTTCCAAAAACATAGATTTATAGGATCTTGAGACTGGGGTGAAAAAAGGCTATTTCAGATATGCAATATCCTTTCCATGTCTTCTAATGATAGCTTCTATACCCATATTCTTAAAGCAATGTAAACCATTTATTTGTTCACAGTAATACGTGAGCTGGGTCATTTGTATTCCATCCAACAAAGTAAGCAGGTACCCATCCTCACTTATCCTTTTTTTATTGGGTTGTCTTTTCCCGATTGATTTGCAGGATTTCTATATATATTCTAGATATTAATCCTTTGTTTTCCATGTCCTAAACATTTCTTTCATTCTTGTTTATTGCATCTTTTGTTATTTAGAAATTTATAATTTAAATATGTTTAATGTATAACTGTGTATACATTTAATACGTATTAAATGCAATGCAATGAAGATATTTTTCATATTCTTCAAAAAGTTATAAGGTCTTTAATCAAATGGAATTGAATATGTGTATATCTTCTTTTTTTCACATTTAGATATGCAGTTTTTCCAACACCATTATTATAGTTTGACATATTATGTTGACAGTCTTCTCATGAACTGAAATCCCATATATGTAAGATCTACACTGTTTGGGTTGGTTGGTTGTTTGCTTTCACTTTCTCTTTTGTCCTTTTAATGCATTTGCCCTTTCCTGAGCTAACACTGTTGTGGTTTATAGTCCATCAGTAGATAAATAAGCCTTGATAACTAGTTTGGCAAGTGTGTCTTCCTCCTCCTCCTTCCTCTTCAGAATTAACTCAGCTCTTTTTGGACTTATACTCTTTCTTATTAATTTTGGAATCAATTTCTCAAATCCCATGAAAAACACTGTTGAAACTTTATTGAAACTACATTGAATTTATAGATAAATTTGGGTAAGTTGAAATCTTTGTGATGTTGAATCTTCACACCTATGAACATAGTACAAATTTCCATTTAATTAAGTCTCCTTTTAAATGCTTCAAAACTAGTTTATAATTTTATCCATGTAAAACTTGAATATCTGTTTTCAATTTATTCCTATATATCTTATATGTTTTGTTATATTGCAAATGCTTTTTAAAAATTTCTATAACATTTTCAAAGTGTTTACTGCTGTTGTATAGGAACATTATAGATTTTATATGTAAATCTTATCCCCACCATCCCAGCTGAGATCTCTTATTATTTTTAATAATTTGTCTGGAGATTCTTTTGCATTATATTTCATGGAAAATCACATTATCTGAAAATTACTGTTTTGTCTTTTTATATGTAATGTGTACATCCCTTATGTCCTTTCTTTTTCTAATTATTAAGACCACCAACACAACATGAAGAGTGTTGGTGATAGCATGGATTCTGAGGAAGACCAATCATATTTCCTTTCCAGTCCTAGTTTACGAACAGCTTTTATTATTAAAGGGTAATGAATTTTATTGAATGCTTTTTTTGCATTTATTGAGATGATTGTATGTTTTTATCACATTTTATCTATTAATGTGCTGATTACATAAGTATATTTTCTATTGTTGAACAATTCATCTATGCTAGAATAAATATCATTTGGTAATGTTGTTGCTGGATTCAATTTGCCCTACAATTCTCTAGCAAGATTGACTCAGAGAAAGAGATAAAGTATTGTAATTTTGTATTTACATTTATAAATGAGATTTGTCTTTGTTTTCTTATTGTACTCTCCTTATACAGTTTGAATATTGAAGTATACAAATTATACGAGCTTCAAAAAATGTGTTAGTAGCTTTCCCCCTTCTGTACTCTGGAAACATGGCAGAAAAATAAGAGTTATCTGTAAGTTAAAGGTCTGCTAAGACTCCCCAGTAAAACTCTCTGGGCTTGGTGCCTTTGTAGGGAGAAGGTATGTGGTTGTGAATTGTGATTATCAATGAAATGTTTTAATGGCTATTGATCGATTCAGGTTTACTTTTGTTTTCTTGAATTAATTTTGATAAATTTTATTTTAAACAATCCAATTTATTTAAATTTAGTCATAAAATTAATCATAATATTCTCTTTGGACTTAGGAGGTAAAAAAAGATGGAGCCTATAGTTCTGACCCATTTTCCTCAAATTTGTTTTTGTCTTCTTTTTCTTTCACTTGATCAGTTTTCCAGATGTTTATCTAACTTATTTGTGCTTTTCTTTCTTTGAATTAATTGGTGGTCTAGTGATCATTGTAATTGCCTCCTATTTATTTTATTTCTGCTCTTTTATTTCCTTCTTTCCACTTATATTGGGTACTGACTTTTTTTTTTTAACTGGGTTCTATGGAAAAAGCCTGGCTCATTAACCTTCAGTCTTCTCATTTTATTATATATACATAATTCACTTCTGAGTACTACTAAACTATACCATTTTACAAATTTCCCTAAGAAATGCTTTAATTACATCTCACAAGTTTTGATTTCTAGTCTACTATTTTTTGTAATTTCCTTGATTTCTTCTTTAACAAATTAATTATTTAGAAGTTTGTTTTTATTTTCTAAATATATAGGAGGTTTTTTCTCTGTTTTTTTTTTTTATTGGTTTCAGTTTTACTGCATTATGCTCAGCAAATGAGATTTTCATTTTGTCAATTATTTGGAATTCATCAAGAATTTCTTTTAGCCTGATACAAGATCAACTTTCATAAATGTGTCACATATGCCTGAAAGAGTAGATTCACTGTTTGTTGTGTGATTATACTAGTGTGTGTATATATATCCTTGTGTATAAACATATATCATAGAAATGTTATATATATGTATCATCAGCTTATTATTTGAGCTGCTACATATTTACAACTGTTCGATTTTATGAAACACAATTTAAGAAAACAGATCGTTATATCTTAAAACAGATTATTAAATACCAAAACTGTTTAGTTTGCAAGAAAAATACATTGAGCCAACACTTTGAAAAAGCATGGTATTAAGTACTAGGGAGAATATAGAAAAAAAATCACACAAGTGCCTGCTGTCCCCAAGTCCATAAGACAGTGTCTTCTCAGCAACCCATAATAACTGCAGGAAAACTAATATTAACAACAATAATTATGACTAAATTTTATTGAGTTCTTATTATGGGCAAACACTGCTCTCAGCACTGGACTGTTTTAACTCATCTCCTCACAAGAGGGCGGGAGAGCGGAGCGAGGTTAGCCTGCTGGAGCACGCTGCAGAAACTGGCAGCACTGTTGAGTTTCTCTGAACCCAGATGTGGAATAGTGGTCTTTTGTTCTCAACTGCATATGCTCAACCACAGTTCTGATACAACAGGACATCCCGCTGGGTCCCTAACTCCGGCCTGGTACAATGTTTTTATTTCCACTGATCTTATAGTCGCTGTGGTCTTCACTGTAAGTCATTACAATGGAAGAAACAAGCTTTCTTTCCCTTAAATGTGCACCATCTCCACGTGTTCCCCACAGGTGTTTAAAAACAGTCACAGTTGGATGTGCTATTAAGACTTTTAAAAACTTGATAGACTAGTTGATTCAAATTCTTCTTAAATAATTGCTTTCTTTGAAAAACACAAGAACTGATATTAACTTTTAAATGAAGAGTATATATGATCTTCTATGCTAATATTAGGAAACCAAATCCTGGGAGGTTGTAAAAGTCACACAGTTAAAATTCTCATGGAGAGTCGGGGTGGAATTATATTTCCACAGGATTTCTAGCTAAGCTTGTTTGACTTTCCATAAAACACAGATGGAGATCTGACACCTCTGTGATATTAAAGATTAGCTTAAATAATGTTTATCTGGTGATAGAGTAATATCATTTCTTCAAAAAGAAGTTAAACTAATAAGGTGTTTGTTTTTTTCGTGGACATAATTTGATTCCGTATATAGCAACACAGAGCTTCAATTTGGGAATCTGTAGAAACCCAGTGAAATAGAGTCCTAAATAAAGTTAGTTAAAATTTTATTTCTTTAAATTTTATACTCTTCTTAGTCAAAGTTTGGTTTTGTTTCCAAACACTGTCATGGGTTCTACTTTCAAACTGCGTTGTGGAGCCTTAGCCATGTAACGCAGGTGCCTCGGGGCTACTGAAGAGCACGGGACCAAAGGAGACCCAGCCGCTGGAGCTCCAGGCCCCACCCTTCCTCTCATCACCCAGAGCAGCTCTGCCTTCTTCTGTGATAGACACCGGGCTGAAGGATAAGACTGCAGTGAAGAATGGTTCCAAGCCCACTGTTACAGCCCATCTAGTCAGCTCAATGTCTGCATATCTAACTGTACACCTAATATGCTACAAGTCAGTCCAAAGGCAATAAACTGCAATCTGATGTCAAATGTAAAAGGCTTACCTCTCTGAAAGAAAATCATTTCTCAGACAGCACCGAATAAAGATTGTGCAGTGCTACATTTATTTATTTGATGATTTACATAGAGTTCACTCCCTTGAGAGCTGGACTGGAAACATCTTCTATAAATACCCCAGAATGCTCTAAAGAATTGGTGTAATTCATCCTGAGCTTTTAGTTATTTCTGGCATCTTCAATTTACAGTCACGAGGCACTTAACATCAGGGATATGTTCCAAGAAATGTATTCTTAGGCAATTTCGTCACTGTGCGAACATCATGGAGTGTACTTACACAAACCTAGATGGTACAGCCTACTGCACACCAGGCTACATGGTATAGCCTACTGCATGTTACTATACTGAATACTGTAGGCAACTGTAACACAATGGTAAGTATTTCTGCATCTAAACATAAAAAAGGTACACTAAAAACATGGTATAAAAGATAATGGTACACCTATATAGGGCACTTACCATGAATGAAGCTTGCAAGACTGGAAGTTGCTCTGGGTGAGTCAGTGAGCAAGTGGTAAGTGACTGTGAAGACCTAGGACATCACTGTGCACCACTGCAGACTTTATAAACACTGTACTCTTAGGCTACACTAAACTTATAAAAATATTTTCTTTCTTCAATAATAAATTAACCTTAGCTTATTATAACATTTTTACTTTATAAACTTTTTCATTTTTTTAACTTCCTAACTGTTTTGTAATAACACTTAGTTTAAAACACAAGCACAATGGACAGGTGTACAAAAATATCTTCTTTCTTTATATTCTTATTCTATAAGTGTTTTTCTATTTAAAAATTTTTTTCTCTTTTTTTACTTTTTCAAATTTTTGTTAAAAACTAAGACACAAACACACGTATTAGCCTAGGCCTACACGGGGTCAGATCATCAATATCCCTGTCTTCAACCTTCACACCTTTTTTTTCTTTTTTATTATTTTATTGAGGTCATACTGGTTTATAACATTGTGTAATTTCAAGTGTACATTATTTTATATCAGTTTCTATATAGACTGCATCAGGCTCACCACCAACACTCTGGTTTTCATCCATCGCCATACATATGTGCCCCTTTACCCACCTCCACATCTTGTCCCACTGCCCCCAAGGTCTTCAGGGGTGATAGCACACGTGGAGCTGTCATCTCCTGTGATAACAATGTCTTCTTCTAGAACACCTTCTGAAGGACCTGCCTGAGGCTCTTGAGGAGGTGCCATTCTTGTCAGAAACATGTCTGGTGGTTTGCTTGGTTTGTTTCTTTTTCTCCATCACAGATTTACTTCTAAGCAGATGAATATTCCATGAATATTCCTCTCTATTAATGAAAACCTTTCAGTGTTGGGGTCCATGTTTTCAGACTTTTAAGGAGCTTGTTAAGGTCTGCAAAAGCCTCTGCTAAACCCCTCACTGTGAATTTTCTTGGGGGTTCTCCTTTTTCTTCTCCTGCAGTTTCCTTTTCTCTTGCCTCTTCTTCAACTATGCATTCCCATTCCAGTTCCAACAACTCATCAGTCAGTTCCTCAGGGACCACCTCCAGGAGCTCCTCAATGTCGTCTGCACCCACACTCAGGTTAAGGTTGTTGGCCACCTCAACCACAGCCTTGTTGATTTCTGCAACCTCCTCATCTCTGGGAAAGCCTTTGAAGTTATGGACAAACCTCTTGAGAGTCTTCTTCCAGATGCCATTCATACACTCCTCGGTGACATCACCCCAAACCCAAGCAAGGTTCTCCCAGAATTTCATCAGTGTCTCCTCAGTCACAGCAATAGCCTGGGCAAAGGGCCTCCTCAGGCAGCAGGCCTTAAAAGCTGCTATAGCTGCTTGAGCCATTGGTTGGATCAAAGATGTGAAGATGTGGTGTTTGGAGGGAGAAACACCACTTGGATATTGGGATGAAAATCACCAACAAAAGGAGGAAGTCTGGGAATATTAGCAACAATAAGCAAAATCTTGAAAGGTATGTTATTCTCCAAACAGTACTTCTCCATTTCACTGGCAAAGCAATTCAGGAGGGCGTCTTGGAAGAGGAGATGGGTCATCCACGACTTCTTACTGCTCCTGTACTACACTGGTGGTGTGTGCTTATTGATATGTTTGAAGGCCCTGGGGTTCCCACTGTTTGAGATCACAAACAGTTTCAATCTGTAGCCTGCAGCACTGCCCCCAAGCAAGACTGTTATCCTGTCGTTAAAACCTGGAACTGACTTGGCCTCCTTCTGGATGAAAGATCTTTCAGGCATCAATTTGCAGAATAGGGAGGTTTCATCCATATTGAATATTTGCTCTGGCAAGTAACTTTCCTCCATGATCAGTTTATCAAGTTTCCAAAAATTCTTCAGCTGCCTTCACATTAGCACCTGCAGACCCACCACTCACTTTCACATTATGTAATGAATAATGATTCTTGACTCGTTTAAATCACCAAGAGCTAGCAGTAAATTCAGCATCGTAGTCAGGTCCAGCCTTTTCTGTCAACATCACAAACAACGTTTTTGCTTTGGCTCTGATTGTCGTGGTGCTGAGAGGCATACGCTTCTGTGCCTGGCCTTCAATTCAGGTCATTAGAAGTTTCTCCACGTCTGAGAGAGAAGTCTTCTCTCATAGGCCCTTCTCAAATTTTTGTTAGTCTCATTGCCTTCAATGAAGCAGATCCTTTAACAGCCTCTGTCACTTTATTCTTGTCCTTCCAGATCGTAGCTGTGGTGGGATGGGACATGCCTGACTGGTGAGCAATAACCATCACTGATTTTCCACCTTTGTAGTCCTTAATCACTTTTCATTTCATTTGCAGGTCAATCACTTGATGTGGACTCTGACTGGCAACACCAGCAGTGGATTTTGTACACTCAGGGGCCGTGATGAACAAAACAACATGAGAGTAAATCAAGAACAAGAGAAAACAATGAAATCAAGAGATGTCGTAGACACAAGCTGTGTGAGGCTGCTGCCGGGGTAACACGGTACTGTTTCACAGTAAACTTTTTTTATGAATAGAAGGAGTACACTCTAAATACACTCTAAAATAACAATAAAAAGTATAGTAAATGCACAAACCAGTAACATAGTCATTTATTATCATTATCAAGCATTGAGTACTGTACCCATAATTGTACGTGCTCTACTGTTACACAACTGTCAGCACGGTGGGTTTGTTTACACCAGCATCACCACAAACACGTGAGTGATGTGTTGCATAACATTATGATGGCTACAACGTCACTAGGTGATGGGAATTTTCAGCTCTATTAAAGTTTTACGGGACCACCGTCACATATGTGGTCTTTTGTTTACCGAAACGTCGTTACGCGGCTCATGCCTCTACTTGGCTTTGGTCCTGATACTTAATACTTGGTTCTACTTCTGGCTGACACAAATAACAAAAGATTCTCACATAGTGAGGTATATGGGGTAACTGTTCGGGCTCAAAACTGATTTGGCTTGAACTAAAAGGCCTGACTTGTGGCCTATCAAACATACACTGTACATCCGCTTTAATCATTAAAGAATGCACACCCTTCAGGTAAGAATGCACACTTCCCCTCCTACGCCCTATTGGTATCTCCTGGATTAGTCCCTTTCCCGACATCAGGGTCATGTTGACCTGCTAATTTGCAACTAAGTACCTCTTTGAAATTTGGATGAAAAAGTATGCTGGGTTCTTTAAGGTACGCTCTTTGTTCTAAAAAGATATAAAACTGTACTGAAAACCATGAGTCTCCGGAACGCTTTCTAAGGCCTTCCCAGGTTATAATACTCGCTCTGGCTCAAGTAAAACTCATCTTATTTCTCTTATCTACAGAATGGTTACTGGTTATTTTGCATCAACACAAACAGTATGTAAACATTCATAAACACAAAAATTGTTGTAAATACACATCAGCCCTGTAAATCAGTAAAACAAAAGGAGGATTCTGTGGCCTTCCCCCCTTAGATGCATTTATTGTGCCATCTTTTAAAAGTAGTTAGCATTAATCTAAGATCTGTGTTCAGAGTCAAACCTCTTCCTGGTAATGATGCTGAGGTCAGAACTGAACAAGAGTTGTGGACATGAGCTCTGGAGTTTGAACCTTTGTTCCTCCATCCTTGAGATTCTGGGCAAGTAACTTAATTTCCCAGCACCTCAGGGACCATAGGGACACCTATTTCACAGGGCAGTGATGAGCATTTTAATGTGGAAACACGTGCAAACCACATGGAAGAGCATCAGTCATATACTTTGCATATAGTAAGGGCTCTGTCAACATCAATGAGATACATGACTAACGTCATAAATGTGCTCTATCACACTTCTAATTTCCATACTTTCTGTTTGCCAAGAATGGAGCATGATTTGACCCACAACATAACTAAATCTGTGCTAGAATAAGTTTCTGTTTATAGACACAAATGGCCTAGATTATCCAATTAACATTAGAATTTTTAATTTAAGAAATATTAATGAGTAACCAATAAACTTCTGTTTTTTTGAATTAAGATTTTTTTAATCTTTGGTTTTCAAAATCTCATAAATTTATTTTTTCTCTACTGTTTTCCAGGACTCAACCTCCCCATTTGGCATTTTCTTATCTTAAAACATTAGCAATATTAAAACCCCTCCTTTGTCATCAGTTTTGTTTTGTTTTTCATCTGTAGGTCATCTCTTATGTTAGAAACAAAAATTTTAAAAAAGGAAACCTAAAACAATAGGCATGCCGTGGGCTCTGCTCACCCAGACCTGACTCAGCAGAGCAGTGCATGATCTGACAGGTGGGCCTGACACTGTCAGGTCTTCCTCCAGCTCTGAGACTGTTGGCTCCCTGCCTGTCTCCTTATCATCTATCATCCTTGTTCCCAAAAGTCAGCACAGTTGAAAATTATGCCACCTACGAAAAGGTTCTCTCCCTCTTCTGTCAGGTGCCAAGAAAGAGACTGTTGCTAGATGGGACAGCTAGAGAGAAAGGAAGAAATATTTGCTGGCACTGTTAATTAATAATCAGAATGACGTACATACAAATAACATCTGGGGTTGTACTGCTCCAGAAGGAAACAGTGTCTATCAAGTGACATGTCAGATTGTTCGAGTGATCACATGCCACTTGATAGTTATAAAACAATTTTGGAGAAGGCATAACCACCCACATAAAAGGCAGCAAAGCTAGAATGCTTGGCAAATTGTTTGAGCTGTCTCACATCTGCTTTGTTGTCATTAGTGGCTTTGAAACCTGGCTGGCCCATTATAAACCTAATTTAACTTCACCTTCAAATAAGGTTTTCTAGGCTCTCACCCTCCATGCTATGGAACATGTACCTACATAAAAGTGTGACGAGGTCTTCCTGTCCTCAATAAGTTTTGCCTCCTAGATCAAAGAGGATGAGTGACAGCTCAATGCATGCTCCTGCGACCCAACTGAATTCATTTTTCTGGAGTCCTGTCACACAGGGATGTAGTTTTATTATTTTGGGGGCATATTCTGCACTTTTATAAACAGGGAAGTTTATAACAATGAATGTGCCATATGTAGAAGACCTGGCTTCTTGAAAATCTAAGTTTGCTTTCAAGTAAAATTTAACAATGATACCAAACACTAAGAGCTACATTATACCTGTTGTCCTAGCAGAATTATTTATAATGCCTCTGTTCATCTTCAAATGCATCCACTTAGGGTGATCAATAAGATGGTCACTATATTTATGTAATACCAGGTGTTCTATGCAGTTTACATATATTTGCTCATTTAATCTTCATTGTATCTCCATAAGGTAGGTATTGTTGCTATCCCATTTTACAGATGAGGAAATCACAGTACACAGTGGTTAGAAAAATTGCCCAAGGTCAAACAGAAATACATAGAGAAGATGGAATTTGAACCCAAGCAGTCTGGTTCCATACATGTACAGTCTCAACCCCTATGCTACGTATATTCCTTAAGGTTTGATACTTGTTTTTCTTTTCCCCCTTTGTCATATTTTTAAATGACCCTGTGGTCATGAGGACAATTGGACATTCTCTAGAAACAATTTATACACAAACTTAGGCCCTTAAATGCTTTGATACCCAAAGGGTGTTTTGATCCAAACCCTCTGGAATTGGTTGTCTGAATAAGGACTCTGGTGGGTGGAAGAAAAAGTAGGAAGAAGGAAGACTGGAGTACTATCATCAGACACTTTTGTAGGAAATGAAGCATTCTCCCTGGGGCCATGCTGTAGAAAATGGGTGGTGGAAATGAGAAGAGAGGGTGAGCTGACATCTGGAATTTGGAGATGACTGAATTGCACAACAGAAAGAAAGATTTTCATGTTTGTTTAAAGATTATAATGTTTGGGCTAGGAGAGCATTCACGGCAAGAAGATACTTTATAAAAGTGACTTTTAAAATAATGGAGACAGAGAGCTCAGTTCCCACTCTCAGCAGTGCAAGCCAACGCCATATTTCTCAGCCACTGCCAAGACCCACCCAAATGTGTTAGATCTGAGGTCTTCAGTCACGTAAGCCTGTTGTGGAGAGACAGATTCACATCTAGGAACTTGTGTTAAGAGGATTCTTCAGTTTCTTTAAACTTCATCCAAGGAAGGATGGCTGATATTCTGTTTCATTGAAATTCTTATCTTAGCCATTCCAGCTAACATTGCCAGATGGCTTCAGAAGTTTTTCTGAGAATATTCAAAAGTCCAAGAAGGGCATGGGGTCCTCTGTTTTTCACCAGGTTATATCTCCCCTAATCCCAATATATTGTTGGGATTCAAAATGTTCCCCATTAATATCAGCAATATCACACAATTATGTCTTTAAACATTTTAGACATAATTTATTCAGGTGTCTATAGATTCTTAGTTTCATTTTAAACAATTTTATTTTTTACATTTTTTTAATATTTTTTCTGTCTAAATTTTTTTCTTCTTTGCCAGATTCACTACAATTACTAGTAATACTATGCAAGTATATGGAAACTCATTTTGAAGTCAAACCTATTGCTAAGCTTTCTACTTCATATTACCCTTTCAACATAATTATGAGGTGTGTTAGGGTCCCCAAGATCACCCCCAGTTTTGGTGATTTGCTAGAAGGGCTCACAGAACTCAGCATATAGTCTTACTCATGGTTACAATTTATTACCACAAAATGATACAAGCCAACTCAGAAAAGGAAAAGGCACATGGGGTGGAGTCTGGGGGAGACCAGGCACAAGCTCTCAAAGTCATCTTCTGGTGGAATCACAAGGGTGTGCTTAATTCCCCCAGAAACAAGTTGTTTCACAACAAATGTGAGATGCTGTCTACCAGGAAAGCTTGTTAGGCTCAGCGCCAGGGTTTTCACTTGGGGCTAGTCATGTGGGCACCCTTCGCCTGGCATGTACCCCGATCCCAGACTCCTGGAGGGAAAGCAGGAGTTCAGGAGAAGCCATATTGTTTGTACAAGCATTTCCGACACAGTGAGCCACTCTTACAAAGGATGATGGCAACCCTTCTGAAATCCAAATCCCCAGACGCCAGCCAGGGGCCAACGTCATAAACAGAACTGTCTAGTGACAGAGGTTGGGCTTGTTCTTTTCTGCACATATTTCATAGCTGGATTTTCCATAGATAAAAATGACTTAAAGAAGTCAAATTCTTTTCTCATAACCATGAGTGTTTGGTTGGGCCAAACCCCAGTTATTCCAGCTCCTTATCCAATATTCTTTCCAGTAGATTACACGCGGCTGTTCAGAGAAGCATCTGATATCCAAACAACTATGACTGATTTAAACAAATTGAAGTGACTAATAATCAAGGAAGCAGTTCTGGCTTTTTGTCCTTCATATATAAACTGTAAATAATAATGGCCTCTAGATTAGTGCTGTCGATGATAACTTTCAGCAGTTACAGAAATCCATACCTGTTCTGCCCAATACAGTAGGCACTATTGACATGTGACTATTGAACACTTAAAATGTGGCTAGTGAGACTGAGGAACTAAGTACTTAATTTTGTTTAATTTTAATTTAAATAGCCAGACATGGCTACTAGCTACCTATTGGAAGTACAGCCCCAGATAATTTAAGACTTACTTTATTAAAGCAAACTATAGTGAGATTCATAGATTAAATAGACCCTGGAATGCCAGCATTTCCTTTGGATTTCCTGAGGGCCAAACCAATACCACCATAATGTCCCCCAAATGTCTTGATTTCTTGTGGTCTTAATCCAAACTTACAGGGTTTGACCAGAATAAAGAACACTCCAACACCCCTGCCTGGACTGTTTTTTTAACAGCCATGTAGGAAATAACCTAGTGTCTGGAGACTGGCTGTACCAAGGGTGCCGATTGACGGCCCTCAGGAAAAGGAAGTGCCTGCCACTTTGTAAGAGCAGTGTAGCCTGGTGCAAGGTCAGTCAGTGAATCTCAATGCGCAAACACTAGCTCACGTATCTTTAGAGTTTACTGGTAACTATGCTGGAAAAGAGAGAAGGGAGAAAAAGCAGGAGCAATAATTTTCCCCAAAAAAGAATCTAACAAAATAGATAACAAATTTCAACTTGCTCCAAATATTATAATGTTTGGCAGATATACTTTCATGATATTTATCCCAAAAGTCCAGTAGAAGTTACTTTGTAAATGTGCAAAATATAATTAAAAAAATGATAGCATATAAAGTAAGCAAGGTTATTTTTGAAATATAGTCGAAGCTCCATTTTTGTTTTCTGTGCCAGTGTAAAAGTTACAAATTTCTCATCATTAGAAACTAAAAACAAACGAGCTCCATCTTGTGGTGGCATCTACCACTCCTGCACTATGTTGTAACTTGCCCCCACCTTCCAAAAAGGCTTCTCCATCCTCATTCGAAATGCTTCTGACCCTGACCTCAGGCACTCTCAGATTTGGTCTCTGGTTCAGCTTCAGAATATAAAAAAGAAAAACAAAAACAAAATTGAAGAACTGGAAGTAGAAGGAAGGGCCCAAGGTTATTCACCCAAAGAGAAGTGAACACCAAGAGTGAAAAAGATTTCTGTGGAAAATAAAGAAATATTGGTAGTAGGAAAAAGAACTTCCAAAATTCACAAAGTCAAGTTGCAGCCTAAGGGGAAAATAAACAAAAGTCTGCATAATGCAAGATCTTTTTAAGGGAGAAGAGAGGAAAACTACACAAATTCATGTTTACCCTACTGGTACTGAGGTTGCTGATAAATGAAGAAGGGAAGAAGAATAAAAAGGGAAACTATGACTAAATCTGTTTTATTCTACCTATTTAAAAAATACTACAATACAATATTACTAACATTAAAAGTGCTTTCCTACTAGTAAAAACACAATCTTTCAGTATAGAAAGTGGCATTCAAAACTAGGACGCTTGACTGCAGTGGGAGTCAAATGGGATTTGCCACAGATGTATCACAATGGTACATGGCCCTACAACACAGGGATCCATGACAAGTGTTAGGAAAGCTAAATTAAAACCAAAGACTTCTTTATGGCAGGATTATTTAGAATCTTTAATATGTTCATATGCATTGTGAGTACTCTAGAGACAGATTTCAGTTGCATCATTTTCTAAACTTTTCTGGGTAAAGGACCACGTTTTTTTTTTCCTTTGGAGTATATCCAAATACTAGTGTTCTACAAGAACATTTTGGGAAATTGCTCTTATTCAATAGTTCCAAATAATCTTCATTGAAGAAGCCGTTCAGCATTCTTTCTCTCTGGCTCTACCTGGATACGTCATCACAAAAGGAAAGTTTACACATAGGAAGCTGTCATATCCCTAAATGAGAACTTGCCCTCTTAATTATGAGTTAGACATCACTTACTGTTGCCAACACAGCCAATGACTTCTTTTAAAACTTTTAGTTGTGATGGTGGACTAATAATCCCTTTCACAGACTTTGTGAGTGCTGACAAAGTCTTTTGCCAAAACAACTTACAAAATCAAGGAGTATGGCAATAATTGTTGATTAAATGACCATTGGTAACATAGGTACACTACATAAAGAGGTCCTGGTGGATAAATAATGTGTGGCACAGATTGGGTGGCTGTTCAGCAAATTATTTCACTTTTCTCATTATCACAAAACTAGGGTACATTTGCCAATCTCCTTTGAAGTTGAATGTTATCATCTGACTAATTTCTAACCAATGAAATGTGGCTGAAATAACAGACATAACTTCCAGGCTTGGCCCATAGGCACCTCCTACATGATCATCCACTCTCTCTCTTCCAGCAGGAGTTGATGCGCAGAAAGACTTGGAAGCCATGGACTGAAAATGAATCTTGCTCAGCCTGGGTCCCTGAATAGCTGTGTGGAGCAGAGGCCAACCTCTACTACCACCACCTCTGATTGGACTTTACACGACCAGGAAAGAAAGAATGGTATTAAGTCACTGAGATTTCAGGTTTATTCTGTTTATAGTATCTAGTGTTACTTTAACTACTGAAGGAGGAGATAGGGTTGTTTGCAACCAAACAGTGGCCTTGGTAAATTTGGTTAAATTTCTTTTAAATTTTGTAACAATACGTTGGTTTCTTCTTTTTCATAATGGTCCATACCTTTTTTTAATATTTTCCTTATATTTGGAGAAGCAGTGAGAAAAAAGCAATGCATGTCAAATCAGAAAGCTTGCCTTATCATCTCAGCTACTTACTAGTCACTGATTTTGGATGCGTCACTTTCACTTAACTGTCTCTGAATCATCTTGGACTCTTTGATCTCCTTTTCAGAAACGTGCTAAGCCTTCTCACCACACCCACTCCCACAGCCTCCCCTAATGCATCCCCTTTTGCCCTTCTGACCTAGGCTTATCTCCTCTTATTCTGCCTTTCTTTAGTGCAACTTACTAGTTCTGAATTATGGCAACACAACTCCACTATCTAATTATGTTTTCTCCCATTAATTTACTCTTTCAAATCACTGGTTGATGTGAAACTCCTCTATGGCCCTCCATCATCTACTTTGTCTGGCTCTATGTTTAGTTCAGTCACACTCGACAGGTCCCCACAACTAAGGTGAGACTATGTTCCTAGCACCCAGTCAGGATGCAACGTCAAAATATGACACCAAGACTCAAGTCCAGGCCTTTTCTTACCAAGAAAGACCATATCCTGGGCCATAAAACAAACCATAATAAATTTTAAAAGAATTTAAATAATACAGAATGTGTTCTCTGACCATAATTGAATCAAACTAGAAATCAATAACTGAAGACCAACAGGAAAATCTCTAAACATGTGAAAATTAAACATATCTAAATAATCCATGGGTCAAAGAGAAAGTGTCAAATGAAAATTTTTTAAATGCATGGCGCTGAACAAAAATGAAAATAGAACATATAAAAATTGATGAAATGTAGCTAAAGCAGCAGCACCAAGAAAGACATTTCTAGTACTAAATGCTTACATTGTAAACAAGCAAATGTTGCAAGTCAATAATCTCAGTCCCTAATTCAAAAAAACTAGAAAAGAAAGAGAAAAATAAAGCTGAAACAAGCAGAAGGAAGGAAATATTAAAGATAGCAGAAATCAGTGAAATTAAAAATGAGTAAAACAATAGAGATCATCAATGAAAGAAAAAGCTGGGGTTTTTTTAAATCAAGAAAACTGATAAACCTCTGGGGATACTGACAAAATAAAAATAGAAAAGTTAAAAATCACCAGTATAAAAAATGAAATGGGGGATATCACTACAGAGCCTGCAGCTACCAAAAGCATAATAGGGGAATACTATGAAAGACTTTGTGCTCATAAATTTAGCAACTTAGAAGAAATAGATCAATTTCTTGAAAACCACAAACTACCAAAACATATCCAAGATAAAATACATAATCTGAATAGTCCTGTAACCATTAGATAAATAGACTTAATTTGTAATTTAAAATCTTTCAAGAAAGTAATCTCCAGCTCACTAGAGAATTCTACCAAACACTTAAAGAAAAATTAATACCAATTTTACACAATATCTTCTAAAAAATAGAATAGGAGAGAGCACTTCTCAACTTATTTTACAAGGACAATATTACCATGATACCAAATCCAGAACAGAAACAAAAACAAATACAAAAGAAAGAAAATTACTGACCAATATATTTTGTGAACTTAGACATAAAAATTTTCAACAAAATATTAGCAAACTGTATGCAACAATTTATAGAAAGAATTATACACCATGACCAAATGGGATTTATTTCAGGTATTCAAGGCTGGTTCAACAATCAAAAATTAATCAATGAAATCCACCATTACAACAAGCTAAATTTAAAAAGTTGTATGCTCATATCAACTTATGCTGAAAAAGTATTTGACAAAATCCAAAATCCATTCATCATAAAGATCCCAGCAAGTCAGGAATAAAGGAGAACTTCTTTAACTTGATAAAAAAGCATCTTAAAAACCTACATCATAGTTAATAATGGAAGATTGAATGCTTTCCTCTAAATTCAGGAACAATGCAAGGATGTCTGTTTCACAACTCTTATTCAACATAATGCTGCAAATTCTAGCCACTAAAAATTAGGCAAAAATATAAATAAAAGGAATATAGATTGAAAAGGCAGAGATAAAATATCCCTATCTGTACATAACATGATTGTCTACATAGAAAATTCCAAGAATGCCACCAAAAAACCAAACAACTCATTTAGCAAGGATACAGGATACAAGACCAACACACAAAAATCATTCCTATTTCTATTTAGCAACGATGAACATGAAGAAATCAAAATTAAAAACAGAACACTATAATCACTCTAAAAAAATAAAATACTTAGGTATACACTTAACAAACATATACAGGAATTATATGCTGAAAATTATAAAATACTGATAAAAGAAATCAAAAGATCTAAGAAAAATGGAGAGACATACCATATTCATGGATTAGAAGACTTGATATAGTAAAGATGTCAATTCTCCACAAATTGATCAAGATTTTTCATAGATGTAGTCAAGTATATTCTAAAATTTACATGAAAAAGCACAGACCCTAGAATAGCTAAAACAATCTTGACAAAGAAGAATTAAGTGGGAGGAATCACTCTCTGACATTGAGGCTTACTACACAGCTCCAGTAATCATGACAGTGTGGTATTGGCAGAGGCATAAACACATGTAAATCAATGAAACAGAACAGAGAACTCAGAAATAAGCCCGCACAAATATTTTCAATTTTTTGGTAAATGAGAAAAAGCAATTCAATGGAGGAAGGATAGTCTTTCAGCAAATGGTGCTGGAGCAATTGGATATGCATAGGCAGAAAGATGAACTTCAACCTAAACCTCACACCTAACACAAAAATTAATTCAAAGTAGATCGTGGTCTTATATTTAAAATGTAAAACTATAAAACTTTTTTAAAAACCTGAGAAAATCTTCAGGATCTAGGGCCAGGCAAAGAGTTCATAGACTTTACACCAAAAGCATAAACCAAAAAGAAAAAATTGATAAATGAGACTTTATCAAAATGAAAAATGTTTGCTTTGTAAAAGACCACATATGGAGGATGAAAAGACAAGCTACAGGCTGGGAAAAAATATTTGCAAACCACATATCTGAAAAAGGGCTAGTATCTAGAATATATAAAGAACTCTAAATATTCAATTATTAAAAAAATGAAAAATCCACTTGGAAAATGGGCAAGAGATAGGAACAGCTATTTCATCAAAGAGGATATATAAATGATAAATAAGCCCATAAAAAGATGTTCAACATCATTAGCCATTAGGGAAATTCAAATCAAAACCACAGTGAAATGTCACTACATACCTATCAGAATCGCTAAAGTAAAAAAAGAGTGATGTCAAGTCCAGGCAAGGATGCAGAGAAACTGGGTCACTCATACATTGTCGGCAGGAATGCAAAATGGGCCAACCACTCTGAAAGAGTTAGACAAATTTTTATAAAATGAAACATGCAATTACCATATGACCCAGCAATTTCACTCTTGAGCATTTATCCCAGAGAAATTAAAACTTATGTTCATGGAGATAACATATACACAATGTTTATGGCAGCTTTATTCATGATAACCAAAAACTAGGAAAAAACAATATCATTCTATGGGTAAATGGTTAAATAAACTGTGGTACCATGTACCACATGTAGCATATAATACATGCACCATGTAATATTACTCAGCAATGAAAAGGAAAAACTATTGATACTGACAACAATTTGGATGAATCTTCAGAGTTTATGCTGAATGAAAAAAATCAATCCCAAGAAATTACATACTGTATGATTCTACACACATGCATGCACATATGTATATACATATATGTATGCATATATATTTTTTAAATAATAAAATTTTAGAAAAGGAGAACAGATTAGTGGTTGCCAGGGATTAGGGACAGGATGATGTGGGATAGGGTAGGGGCAGAAAGGATAGGAAGGAAGTGGGTGTTGTTATTAAAGGGCAGCTAACAAGAAGTACCATAGTGGTGATGGAATGGTTTTGTATCTTGACTGTGGTGTAGGATACAAAACCTACATGTGTAATAAAATTATATAGAACTACACATACACACACACTTAGTGCAAGTAAAACTAGTGAAATCCGAATAAGATATGTGGATTGTATCAATATCCAGATTGTGATATGATTTTTGCAAGATGTTACCACTGGATAAAGGGTACATGGGATCACTCTGTATTATTTCTTACAACTGCATGTGAATCTACAAATTTCTCAATAAAAATTTCAATTTAAAAAAAAAGGACAGACTTGCTACCAATAGTCACTGTTCCTCCACCACCACCACCAGCAACTCCTAGAGTGACCAACAACCTCAGTTTGCCCTGGACTGGGATGCAGCACTTTCTGTTTTAACATTAGGGCATTCTCTACATAGGAAACCCTAAAGATTCCACACAAAAAAAACCTGTTAGAACTTATAAACAAATTCAGCAAAGTCATAGGATATAAAATCAATACAAAAAAGCAGTTGCATTTCTTTACACTAACAGTAAACTAACCAAAATGAAATTAAGAAAACAATTCCATTTACAATAGCAACAAAAAGAATAAAATACTTAGGAATAAATCTAACCAAGGAGGTGAAAGACTTGTACATTAAAAAATACAAAACATTGCTGAAAGAAATTAAAGAGACAAATAAATGGAAAGAATCCCGTGTTCATGAGTTGGAAGACTTTATATTGTTAAGATGTCCATACTACCCAAAATCATCCACAGATTCAGCACAATCCCTATGAAGACTCCAACAGTATTTTTTGCAGAAATAGAAAAACCATAATTGAAAATTTTGATGACATTGGACTTGGCAATGATTTCTTGGCTACGGCACCAAAAGCACAGGTGACAAAAGCAAAAATAGAAAAATGGGGCAACATAAAACTTAAAAACTTTTGTGCATCAAAGGACACCATCAACAGAGTGAAAAGGCAACCTATGAAATGGGAGAAAATGTTCACAAATCATACATATATCTGATAAAGGATTAATATCAAGAATATATAAAGAACTCCTACAATGCAAGAATAAAAAGTCAAATAACCCAATTTAAAAATTGGCAAAGGACTTGACATTTATCTGGAGATGATATAGGAATGGCCAATAAGCATATGAAAAGAGGCACAACATCACTAATCATCAGGGAAATGAAAATTGCAGTGAGATATCATCTACCAACTAGGGTGACTATTAGCAAACAAGCAAAATATGACAAGTGTTGGTGAGGGTAAAGAGACGTTGGAACACTTGCATACTGTTGATGGGATTGTAAAATGGTGAAACCGCTATGGAAAACAGTATGGAGTTTCCTCAAAATTTAAAAATAGAACGACCATATGGTCCAGCAATCCCACCTCTGAGTATATATCCAAAAGAATTGAAAGCACGGTCTTGAAGAGATATTTGCATGTCCACGTTCATAACAGCACCATTCACAATAGTCAAGAGGCAGAAGCAACCCAAATGTCCACTGAGAGATGAATGGATGAAACAAAATGTGGCCTATACATACAATGGAATATTAATCAGCCTTAAACAGGAAGGAAATCCTGTCACATGCTACAACATGGATGAACCTTGAGGATGTTATGCTAAGTGAAATAAGCCAATTACAAAAAGACAAGTACTGTATGATTCCACTTGTATGAGGTATCCAAAGTAGTCAAATTCATAGAAACTGAAAGTAGATGATGGTCACCAGGGGTTGGGGGGAGGGGGAAAGAGGGAGTTGTTTAATGGATACCGATTTGCAAGATGAAAAAGTTCTGGAGATCTGTTTCACAACAACGTGAATATACTTAGTACTTCTGAACTGCACACTTACAAATGGTTAAGATGGTAAATTTTATATTATACGTTTTCCACCACAATTTAAAAAAAATTGAAACAGTCCCAGGCAAACTGGAACAAGTTGGCTACCCTAGCACTATCACCCTCAGCAAAAGGAACATTATGTTGTAATTCCATATTGGTAATTGTGAACCCTCCTGCTTCCTAGGCTTAAGAGAATACTGCTCTCCTGCAAACTTGGACACAGCATGCTTTCCTCAGTCCTCCAGGACAGCTGGACACCAGATTAAGAGAGATTAAGGAAGACTTCACTGAAGCTTAGAACCAAAAGATTGAGGCTCTGCATGTGCTCTGTCCCTGGAAAACATAAGGATAGGACAGGCTGAGTGGTCTCCGAGGAGGAAGGTGTCGGATGAAACAGACTCTTTCATTGTTCATTGTTGCTTATGCCCTTATTTGAAAAGCCATTATCACCACATCTTTAGGAAAACCTAATTATCACCATCACCAGATATTAAAAGTTAGTTGGTGTGTCTACACTTGGGTCTGAGGGTGAAAGAGAGAAGAGAGTTCTCCTCAGGCCAGTGCTGAATGATTGCCCAATTTAAAGGTGAATCCTGGGGGCAAAGCTATGAGAGCCAGCCACCCTGCCCATGCTGGGGTTCTCCTCCATGGCCACTCTTGTAGCCTCAGGGGTTACGTTCCTTGCCTTACCTCCCCAACAAGTATTTGCTGTAAGATTTAGCTGAGGGTTCACCTTTTATAACTTTCCTTGGCCACCGCCCTTCTCCAAAAAGAACTGGGAGCCACTCCTTCCTCTCTGCTCTCTGCACTTTTGCATATGGTAGCTCTGTTGTTTAAAAAAGATAGATGATAAATAGAGAGGTAAATACATAGATAGATACGTACATACATATAGACATATCTATATCTCTTCCACTGGACTATGAACTCTTACAGAGAGAAGTTTCTTTCTTGATCATATTTTTACTCCTGGCTCAAAAAGTGATTGTTAAATGAATGAACATATGAATTCAAGAGGCAATTTGGAACCAAAGAATCAAAGTTGAGTGAAATTTCCTTCGTAAAGGTTTCTCCACACCTACCTTTAGATATGACAATTGTTCTTAAATCTTCTCTTGCAGCTTCCATCACAAATAAAATTAGTTTCCGTTGTCCTCAGGGCAAATTTTCCAAGATGCATCCCAAAGAACAGTCCATGGCTGGACACAGCAAATGAACACATGACTCTTCCCGTCCCTCCCCCACCGCAACCTGTGACAACACCTGTAATATTGCACCTTCTCCTTCGTCTACATTTGCATTCCACACACCTTAAAATGAGTGGACCATAGTATGAATTAATCACTTTCCAAACTTTCTGTTCTTAAAAAAGTAAAAACTATAGTTTTAATTAGAAAGAACAAAAGACTGAAGAAAAAATGTTCTCATTCTTACAAAAGCTGAATATGACTTGAGAATTCCTGAGGATCAAATTCTATGCAGAGAAAAATCATCCCTTCAGGGCCAGCGTTCTGTACCCTCTGAATCAGCTTAGGATTAATGGCTGGTGTTTTTTCCTTAACCCTATGGAATTGATACCAGCTCAACACAAGGTTGACATAAGGGAAGTCATACTGTAGAAAAGAAACCATATCGTAACTTTGAATGAGCTCTGATTAACTAGCCCAGACTTGCTCTGTGAGTTTTGTGGCCCCTCCCAGCTGCTAGAAGTTGATAACTTTGTTCTCTTGAGTTCCTTAGGAATGTGATGACCCCCAGGCAGAGAATCGATGCTGACAACCATCAATGACAACTGAAAGAAGAGTAGACGGATGCCCCACCCTGAGACCAGATGCCTCCCCCACCAGGAGACCAACCCCGTATATAACTGGCCAGTAGTCTTCATTCTGTAAGATGGTTCTTGGAGACATTAGTTGGCCATCTTCCCCCTTGCTAGCAAGCTGTAATAAACCCTTTCTTTTTTCCACCATCTTGCCTCTTGACAATTGGCTTTTGTCACGTGGTGAGCAGATCGTGCCCTTTGTGTGGTAACAGAATCATTCTCTGAAAAATGAAATGCTATTAGAACCTCCTAGCAGGATCCCAGGCAGGGACATTTGAAATTTCACATTCTTTTTTTTTTTTTTTCTTTTGTGAGGAAGACCAGCCCTGAGCTAACATGCGTTGCTAATCCTCCCCTTTTTGCTGAGGAAGACTGGCCCTGGGCTAACATCCGTGCTCATCTTCCTCCACTTTATATGGGACGCCACCACGGCGTGGCTGACAGGCAGTGCATCAGTGGGCGCCCGGGATCCGAACTCGCAAACCCCGGGCTGCCAAGCGCGGACTAAACCGCTGCGCCACCAGGCGGCCCCTGAAATTTCACATTCTTGATAATGAAACAGAACTGTAAAGAAGCTTCAAGTTGGAGTTTTATTTATTTAAATCTCTATGAAGACGTATAAAGGACAATGTTTTTTCCCTGTGTTAAACTTCAGAAAATGCACCACAATTTTTGCTAGAAATGTAATACCATGACTATATCAGTTCAGTGGAGTCAGAGAAATCTGAGTACAAACCCCAAATCTACACCAAATCCCATATCTGCAAATTCCAAATCGATCACTTATTATGGTAGATTTATGATGATGATGATGATAATGGTGACCACACATAATTCATTTAAACTATCTGAGCCTCTATTTCTTCATACATAAAAAGTACTTGATAATACAGCTTCATAGAATTATCATGAAAACTAAATGTTATAATATACATAGAGCATGTAGTACAGTGCCCAGCACAAGAGACACATATTAAATTTTATTTCCTTTTCTCTCTGTTACTCTCTGGAGGTATTATATTTAAAGTAAGATTTTACTAAAATTTAAGTGCTGAGAATAAAATTTCCCAGTAAGAAAATGATTAACAGGAATAAACTTGATCAACAGCTGACACAGGAACAAATATGTCATTTGTCATTTTTCTTTTCTTGTCTTGACATGAATTGGCTAAAATAGTGCCATGCAGCCAATACTAATTTTTTTATTACCACTCTTTTAAAAATAACTGACAGAATAGTTTATGTGTCAAGAGGGAAGAATAACTGGCTTTTCAAATTGACTGTTATGCTTCCAATCCATATTTTAAAAGCCTGTCCAATTTGAATTTGTATTTTATTCATTTTGTTTTATAGCAGGAAAAAAGCTTCAATAAAATCAGTAACAACTTTCCTTTTGAGCTAAAAATTACTGTCCTTTGTATTCTTATATAATAGCAAAGGCTTATTAACTCCTCAGGCCCTTGACTACAGTGTGTATTACCAATACTGACCTCAAAGATAACCTGCTTCGGTGAGCACGGTAGCATCAACACACAAGTGTAACTCGGGAAAGAATGTGTGTGTGCGCGTACGCGTGGGAACTCAGCCATAGGAAAATTTTATGGTTTTCTTGACCATATTTTGGCAACTTGAAAAGAACACTGCTGGGATTTAAGTCTCAGTTCCAGGGAACCTATGCGTGCTGAATCTGATACTTGGGCTTCCGAGCCGTTCTCTCTGGCAGTTAAACATGTTCAGAAAATCTTGGCTCTTTCATGGCAAGACAACTTAAAAATAATCAAAATAAACTAAAATAAACAACAATTCAACTAAATGAGAAAATATTTTGTGTTCATTTTTAAGAAAGTGAGGTAAATTTTTTAAAATTACCTTAAAAAGCAGCTATACATCAGATTATTTTTTATGAAGAATTCTACACCCTCATTCTACCGGGACATCATGGTTCCCTTTAGGATAAGGGAAAGTATGGCAACTTAGCGTCCAATATCTAAAAATGTGCTATTTAAAATTGGACTGTTGGAGCTGATTAGTTAGGGTCCCACTTTCTAAAGCAAAGTTTTGTATTTGTTTTCCACCAGTCACAGTGCCTCTCCTTCCATGCTTCTGTAGTTCTAGCAAGAATAACATATGTACAAGATCAGGGCTCTGTCATTACCCTCTAATAGATCCTAGAAACTCATTTTGAATATCTGTCTTTCATTTTGCATGTGCTCTGAATCCCAGAGAGTAAAGGGTATATAACAGGGGACACACACATCCTCCAAAATATGTTCACAACCCCACTGTCACTCTCACATCTTGACTGCAACTCCCTTCTAACTCTGCCTGCAGTGCAAACCCCAGTGTAGTCACAGATTTAATCCATGTCAGACTTGTTCTCAAACCACATATGGCCATCTTGGCTCTAGACTAGTTGTTCTAGTTACCTATACTCCCATGAAATGCTGCTGTTTCACCAGCTAACTGGATCCAGATGCTCCAAGAAGCAATGATTTTTTTTTTCTCAGTTCTCAGAGGGGAAAACACTGCTAACAAATAAAATTTTCTCAACGTTTCGTTTTCCTCAGATACTTCCTCATATACCTTTGGATAAATAGTAATCTACTGTGATATCCCCATCATACTGATCTCTCCTAGAACTAGCTACACTTTCCTTTATACTCTCTTGTCTTTGCACACACTAGTCCCTTTGCCCAAAATATCCCTTCCTCCTTCCTTATCTTCCCACATTTCTTGTTCTAGCGAAAGCCTTCCCATCCTTCCAGTGACAGAATAGATGATGTTTAACTCGGGCCTCCTTTTCTGACCACACCCTTTATGACACCAAACTTTAGATGTCCATCTCAGGTGCTGTCATTGGACCAGGTGCGCACATCTATTGTAGCACGATCCCTCTGGAATGTCACTACCTGCTTGCTATTGTTTTCAGTAGGTGACCAACTCCAAGGCAGATAGTGAGGCATAGTCTTCCTGGTGTCCTCAAGAGCTAGCATTCATTCAGTAGTGTGACATAATGGTCTCAAGAGATCTTTATTGAGTGACGTGAATGAGTGCTAACAGATGACAAAACAACAGAAGCAACAGCAGACAAATCTTAAAGAAAAAGTTGAAAACAATTATTATGCTAGTTCAACAGTTTTTCCCTCCGCAGATGCCTGTGACTGTGATTTTCATATTGCATACAAATTGTATAATTATTTTTCCCATCATTTTCTTGGAGAAAAATTGCTCCAAATTTAATTTAAAACACAGTTTCCTGGAATTCAACCACATAAACATGTTTTGAAAACACTGTCCCTGTCCATTTCTTATTTTGCCTCCATCATCAACTCTGTCCTGGGCACACTTCTTTCTGACTCGAGCTGCTTCTGTAACCTTTCAATAGATAAGAACTCAGGGAAACAATGAGACACTTTTAAGCACAGAACTTAAGCACAGAACTCTTACCTTCTTATAAGAAGACTTCTTCTTCTTCTTGTTCTCAGCATCCACTGCAGAGTCTTTAGAAAGAACAGGCTTCTAGGGTAAACTAAGGATTGGCGTCCTGTGAGACCATCACCCCGGGTAAGTAATAGGCACACTACCTTCTCTATTCTTCAGGGAGTAAATTTCAAACAGCCCTCTACACACTGAAGATCCATGTGGTAATATACTTTAAGTAAAGGAGAGCAGTATGTGTGATTGCTGTTTGTTCCTTTGGGGAAGAATTTATTTAAAAATCAGTTTTTCAGGGCCACCCGGTGGTGCAGTGGTTTAGTTCGCACTTGGCAGCCCGGGGTTCGCAGGTTCGGATCCCAGATGTGGACAGACACACTGCCTGTCAGCCATGCCGTGGCGGCGTCCCATATAAAGTGGAGGAAGATGGGTATGGATGTTAGCCCAGGGCCAGTCTTCCTCAGCAAAAAGGGGAGGATTAGCAACGGATGTTAGCTCAGGGCTGGTCTTCCCCACAAAAATAAATAAATAAAATTCAGTTTTTCTGTGTGAGCCTGGAGAATTCTCTTTAGCCATTGTGAAAAAAGGTTTTTTATAAAGTGCCCCTTTAGTTGACGTTAACAATGGCTACCAATATGACCCATTTAATGCATGCAGGAACTCCCGCGTGGGGACATATGGCCCTTAAGATGCCTGCGAAGGTCTAGGAAAGCTATTTCAGGAATGAGAATGGGAGTGGTGGTGTGGTGGTGGTGACAGGTTTGGTGGTTGTTGCTGGTGGCAGTGGTAACATGGGAGTGGTGGAAATGTGGTGACGGTGGTGGTGATGGTGGCAGCAATGGTACTTGTGGTTGTTTCTAGTGGTGACAGTAACGGTGTTGGTAGCGATGGTAGGAGTACTCTTTCTGTTTAGTATTCTAGAGACTTAGCACGAGACTAAGAGGGGAGACTTTTGAACAAGCCCCCGACAACTCTTCTCCACAGATACCCAAGAGAAACTGAATAATTGATTAATACTAAGAAAAGTCTTCCATTTATGAGGAGGCAACATGGCGCCCAGAACGTGCCTGCGATGCTTTAAAATCGTTTCCTCCCAAACGCCCTCTAGCATCTGTCGTCACTGCCTGCCCTCAGACCACGCCCCACACTCCCGTTCACCCCTTCATCTTTTATGCGGAGAATTCAATCCAAATGCCGTTTCCGCTGAGAAACCTCCCTTGACACCAGCCCCACCGTAGTTCCCAGGGCTTTCCACTCGCCAAGTATTTATCACAGTTTGAAGACAGGTGAAAACTACGCTTTTTCATCTCTGTATCCCCAACATCTAGCACAGGGTGTAAGATAAATGTTTGTTGAATATCTGTATGAAAGAAAGAATGACTCTTTCCTATAAGATGGTGGATTTCTTTGAAGGAATGGATCACGTCTTTTTCATCTTAGTTTTTTCTGTCGGTCTTCCAATGTTTTCTACATAGTGGGTTCTTTGTAATAGTGCAGGAAAAATAAATTCAAAAGATGGATTTAACATTCATGTGATCCACAAAACAAGACTGAAATAGGTAGAGATATTGATTCCCCAAAGTCCATTCCATTCCCAGGATTCACTGGCGTTATGATGCTGGTGACGTATAACCATCTGTGAGAAGGAATGCTGACATCCAAAGATGTCTTACTTCAGTCACACATTATTTCAGGAGCAGAGCCCAGCCCGAGCCCAGGCCTTGTTATGCCTTTTCTAGTTGTCCCTTCACAAAATCGTGTTAACTTATACCTCATTTCTTTATCTCCTTATGGATCTTTTTTATATGAAGTATTAAGTATTTCTAGAACAACTCTCCTCCAGTAAGATACAGAATTAATAGTAGTTACACTATTTCTGTTTTTAGGACCCACCTCCCCTCCAGTTAAAGCAGAGGCAGTCACCTTAGAAAATAACACCTGCAAAGATCTAGGAAGAAATGATTCGGTCCAGATGGTAACGTTTGGCAGTTGCCAAAAGAGTCACATGGCCAGAGCTTTAGGCCAAGTCAATTCCATCATACCTTTGCTTGGAGATGGGCTGAAAACAAGCATGGTCAATCCCTAGGGTCATCCTAGTTTCTTTAATGCAGGTTCTCACCCATTAGGGCCCTAGTTCTGGAACCAGAGATCAAGACAACAGGTATTTATTATCCTTTGCTGTTCCCTCTGACACTGCTTGCTCAAAGAAAAGGAGGTGAATGATTTCCAACTTGGGTTCAGCTCTCCTGAGAAGCTTGTGGTTTCACGAGTCTGAAAACAGAACAGTGATTCCCAAGACAACTTTGTCCAATAGTAATCATAGGATCCCCTGCCCCCAAAGCAGAGCCCTAAAAGCCATTCCTTCCAGGAAAGTCCTTCAACCAGCAGCCAAGAGTCAACCTTGATAAATACGATTTTAATAAGTGCTAGAAAATCAGGAAATTGCAGGCCCTCGGCTCTTGTGATTTTTATCGTACTGAGTCCCCGACAGGGAGCTGAAGAGGAGCCGGTGATGTGTCACCCTTTCCACCAGAGCCCCGCAAGAAGTAGTGTTGAAGAGACATCTTCCCGCCGGGCACTACTGTATATCAAATGTGGCCACCTCTTGGAGAGAAAGATGAAATTAATTTGAAAACAAAGAGAAGAGTCTGTAGCAACACTGGCAGACGATAAGGTTTACAAGCCGGCCCAAAGGTACTCCAAATCTACCATAAGGGAAACATATGACAAAGAAAAATGTGTGCTGGCAACTTGTTTGATTGTAATTTCAATGAGAAATTGAAACCATACTTCCATGGGATCAAGCTTCCCTGACTCACCAGAGGGAGGTCCCTGTTAACAAATATGGAGCGTGTCAGCGTCCCTGCCCTTCCCCTCAGGCTGCCTGCCCGTAAGCGTACACTGGGAGTTGAGATGGAAGAAACCTCCTCAATGTGGCCAGAGGTGGTAGAGTTGGTTTTTAATACGTAGAGGACTAAAGTGGTCGCAAGGGTGGCAAAAAGTAGACATATACCTTGCGGATGCAATATGAGTTAGGGAAATGAATGAGTCCAAAGGGGTTCCCTTCCAGAGAGATAATAAGACTCTCTTGATAGTATGCAGAAGAGGCCCATAGTTTACCTAGTATAGTGTAATGATGCTGAATGGAGGGAAGACACTTTAATTAATTTTCCCCGTGGGTATGTATCTTTATTTTTCTCATACACAGGAGAGTACGTTAAGGAAAATGGTCATTCTTGCAGTTTGCAAAAGAACAAATGTTTGGTAAGAAAAAGCAATGCACTGGAACCCAAGGGGTCCTTCACAGTATGCGTTTGCAAAGAATACCAGAACTGTTCATAGTATGTAAAGATCCCACGGCGTCAGTCAAAGCAGTGATAATTAATATGTTTAGAAACTAACAAGCTCAAGACCAGTATACGGTGAATACAGCTGACAGTTTAGCAAATCCAAGGGCTGGAAGAAGGAATTATTTTGTCCACATTTTTATTTATTTATTTTCACCAGGAATGTTGCCTGCCTTGCATTATGGTCCCCATCTGCCTCTGTCACGGTGCTCCGACCATCCACAGAAACACAGATATTGACCTCCTGGGACTAGGTGTTTCTTAAAAAAAAAAAAATCAATCCTTGGGACAGAGAAAGGATTCTCTACTCCAGTGGAGTTATTTCACGATGTAAAGTACTGAATTATTTGGGAGTGTTTGTAAGAGAAACACACATCTGGAGGGAGGAAGGAAAATGCATCTGAAGGTTAATCCCTCATGAAAGGGCCTCAGCCAAAGAATCGTCTATAACGTGTGTGAGAAATACACTTTCCATAAGTAGCTCTAATTATGTAGAAAAATGTCTAATGCTGCCCTGCCACATCTACATTTTATGTTAAGTGCCCAAGGGCAGGAGCCATGCCTTTTAAACATTGACTGTATTATCTGGCATAAGAGTAGAGTCAAATAAAATACCCTTTACAGAAACTCCGCTTTTATACAATTCAAGAGAAAGCATGTAAAAGTAAGAAGCCACAAGTCTTTCCAATACAAAAGTCAATAAGACTTGCTATAACCAAAGAAAAAGCAGCTGGGTTTTTAGATATTACACCAGGGCAAACTCCAGCTCCATCACAAATCTGATTGCCCTGTTCATTTCTTCCGTGACTTAATAGGTAGACTGATGGCTTGAAATTATCACTATTTCTAAAGAGGCTAAAGTACTATGAGTGTGGGCACTAGGACAACTCACTCCAATAATTCCAACAGATTTCTGCCTGTGTAGCACCTTGTCTGGCCACAGTGGAAACAAGAAATTATTGATCACGTATCTCCGAATGTACAAAGGTAAAAGCCACGCAGGCCAAAGATCCTATGCGTGTCTGGCTATCTCACCTGATTTTGTTTAGAAACTGTTCTTCAAAGGAGGAGCAATTCTTCCACATCTTTCTTGGTCTCAGAAGGCAGGGCACAAGCCTTGATAGGAGGCAGTTTCTATTACAAATGGCCCACAGGAGAGTCTCTTTCCTCCGTGAAGAGCCATGACAGCTCTACCTGCTCATGATGTTGCTTGGGGGCAAAGAGATGAATGAAAACTCTGTTACATTGGATAACTGAAACTGAGAATAAAAAGAGTTGTTTTACAAAAGTTCTGTCTTTCCAATGCACCAAAAGCCAAAGTGAAGAAATGGAAAAACTCAGAAACACACAGAATATGTGGTCTCACAATGTGGGCCCTGATCAGCAGCATCACTATCACCAGGGAACCAGCATCAAATGCAACTTCTCGGGCCTCTTCCAGACCTGCTGAACTAGAAACCCTGGAGGTGGAGCTGCGCTGCCCGTGTTTGTCACATGCTCTGGATGATTCCAAAACTTGCTAAAATTTGAGAACCACTGCTGTGGACTAAGGACGAGGTAAGAGAAGGGATAGCTGGGGAGCAAATGCCTGCCAGATGGCGAGGATTTGAGAAAATGACAGTAGCAAAAAGGTGGAACAGTATAGACACTGCAGACAGTGGGCTGACTAATAAAATCATACTCTAAAATTGTAATCCTTAAAGACGCATGCAGCCTGCTCTGTGAAACTTCCCTCACTGCATTCAGTACTTTTTGAACTTCTACTTCAATACTGAATAAGGCCTAAAGTTTTAGAATTAGGAGTAACATGATATTTTACTAATTTAGGCACCATATCTAAATAAATATCAAGCATTAGAAACAAAATAAAGATCGAGTAACCTGAAGGTCAGCTTTGAGAAGATTCAACCAAGATTTTTTCTTAACAGATTCTAGTTTACCATCAATAATATTCTCCACAAGTGAAAGTTCTAAATTATAACCCAGGACTTTAGTTACGGAGAGTTGCTCAGCAGTGGGATAGTTGACGCAGATAAGGCGGACAATCTTCTTTTTTTGGAGATCTTAAATTGATTCTTGTCTTCTGGGATGGTTTACCAGCAATCCAATCAAATGGCAAAGAGATATATCACTTTTAAGTTTCCCTTCTGATCTCAGTCTATGAGTTCATAAATATAATTTTCATAAAAATGCATATTTCCTAGCCCTATATAATTTGATAAATATGGTCTTTTTCTTCCAAAGTGAGCCCCCAAAGCATTAGAGGGTTGCTGAGGGATCAAGCATTTAAGAGACAATATGATAGAAAATATATTTCTAAGTAGTTTTAATGTCTGAGTGCTTGAATTAGAAGATTTAAGTCTCACTCTGTTTCTTCCTGTCTCTGTTCTTGAGACAAGTCCCTGAACCTTTCCAAGACACAGTCCTTATTTTTATTTATTTATTTATTTTTGGTGAGGGAGATTGGTCATGAGCTAACATCCATTGCCAAACTTCCTCTTTTTGCTGACGAAGATTGGCCCTGAGCTAACATCTGTGCCTGTCTTCCACTATTTTGCATGTGGGACTCCTGCCACAGCATGGCTTGATGAGCGGTGCATAGATCCGTGCCTGGGATCTGAACCTGTGAACCCCGGAACACTGAAGTAGAGCATGTGAACTTAACCACTACTCCACTGGGCCGGCCCCACACAATCTTTATTTTTAATATGCATGTAATCAGACCTTTCTCAAAACAGTATGAGCTTAGATGGGATAATGCATAGTAAAGTCTTGATAAAGTTTAGTTTGTATGCTATATGAATAAAAGGTATGGCTTTAAAAAATCTAGAACATTCATATGCTTTAAAATGTATTATTTTAGAATCATTTAACATAAGAATCTTTGAAGTATATATTGCCAAAACACACAATCTTCCCTGAGGAATCTTTAATTTTTTATCAGTAAATTAAAATTTTCACTCTCTGTTTAACATAGTGGCTAGCTTAGTTTCTTCTGAACTACCTTAAAAAACTTTTATTGTTTTTTTACATATTAAGTTTACTGGAAATTGTCATTCATTGAGACTAGCCAAAAATGACCCTGGTGAGTACTGTTTGGGCTTGTGCTACTACAGGGAGCAATTGTAGAGGGAAATCCCTGGCCTTCTATGTTCACTTAGCAATTTATAGCCCAAAATAGGATGCTCAAAGAGCTGTTTTGCAATCTCTCTGTCCTTCCAGTATGTCAGAAGGCCGGGAGGATGTGGCCGCTGGGAAAAGAAGACATTTTGGGAGCTGTAAACAGAACAGCAGCCTAACTGTTCAGGTGACCTAGAACCACAGACAGATCATCACAAACAGATTTGCCAAACAAGAGAGAAGGTCTTAAGACACAAACACAGCTGAGAAATGAGTTGACATGATGAACTTTTGTATGATTCATGGTCAGAATACAATGAAATACAAGGAGACCTGAGAGATTCATTGAGATCCTGTTAAACTTTTACCACTCTTTAGTCCCTAAAGAGAAGAATCTAGTTATCTGAAAAATGTGACATATAATCTGCTTCATTCAATCTTTCAGTGCTATTTCAACTTCTAGGAGGAACACTGCCTCCTGCCCCATTTGCTAGTGGCAATATTTGATGAAATGTTCTATTTAAGACTGATGTGCTGGGGGGGGGGGGATATTCTCCTTAAATAACCTAATATTTCTACGAAGTCCTGGCTTTGTAGTCTATGCCACTGAATTTTACAGGAAAGAAGGATTTTTTACATTGGGAGAAAATCCAAAATAAAGAGACTTGGGAAATAGGACTTGCTTTACTCTGCTGGGACAACAGAGGAGCTTCGCATTTGCTGAGAGTGTACTTTCTTAAGTAGTCACATATGGTTTGCATCTGTTCATCTCTTGAGCACTCTAAATCTTTAGCATTTCATTTCTTAGTGAATTGTCCATTAGTTTTAATTATATAAGAAAAACACCTTTCCAAAATGGCACCTTTTGAGTTGTGAGCACGGTATCCTTCACTAAGGTGGGTCATTCTGTGGCTGTTTCATGCAGCAGGAACCTCTTGAGAAGAGTGCTAATAATTTGATCCCATTTACTTCATTCAATAAATATTTACTGCACACATATTAGGCTAGATGCTGGATGCTTTTTCTTAGTTCTCCCTCTAATTCTCACTGTTTATTAAACATTCACTCTGTGCATTGACATTCCTTTGACTATTAATTGGAATTTTTCAAAAAGACCATCAATTTCTATTTAATATATTACTATTTATGCATGTACCCTAAGTGGAAATAACACAGATGAAGAGTAGGAAGCCTGGGTTCCAGTCACAGTTCTGCCACCAAATTGTTGCATGATCTTAGACAAGTCCCTTAACCTCTGGGGTCCTGCATGTTCTCCTGAGTAAAGTAAGCAGTGGGACTGGAAAACCACTAAGGTCCTTCCAGTTCTAGGACTTCTGGGTTCTTCAAAGAACAGTGTACTGTCGTGACATAATGTGAAATCTCTGTCTCCCACAGTGATTATGCTCCTGACAGTTCCCACATGATATTTCGATTCCAGCGTTCACTGACCGAGAGGAGGCACGGATCCCTTGGGGTGAACACCACAGTCGTAGACTCAGAACTTATTTTATCATAAACTATGACGGCTACTTCCTCCATGTTCAATGTCAGCTCAATTTCTCACCAGAAGGTTGGCTGTTCTGTGGTCTGACTGTCAGCTGCACACAGTCTGGCCGAACCTCTGCTGGCTGACTCCAGCTCTCGGCCGAGTAACCAGTTAAAAAATATTTGGATGCTGGACATTGACTTTGGGGCTTCCTGATCCGGGGGATCAGAATATTATGTGGATAAGGCAGTAGAGTCCTTCCCAGTATAGTCAGTCTTCCACTGTGATGTGATGCTATAAACTGGAGAGTAGCTGTCTCAGTGCTGTGTGCCTCCACCTAGAAGCCCAAAATGGTCCAAAAGTCCCGAGGGGAGCAAACTCTTGAGGCCCTCCCAACCACAGAGCACACAGCCACCCTGCTCCCACCCAGGCTGCACACAGCTGCTCGCAGCCTGCCTAACCTGCACTGAACCTTTCCTGACACGAACTTAAGTCAGCTGCTCTGGGGTTTGCGGGGCCAGAGGGACACAGAGAAGGGCAAAGAAAAGTGAGAGAGAGGGGAACAGGGTCATCAGGTCCTGTGTCCCCAACAGGTCATCATCTGGGTAAGTTTGAGAGTTCTTTCAGGACCCTGTACAGCCTCCCTTTGTGTCCCAGGATGAGAGACATGGTCCTCGCGATGAACAACAATGGCTGCAGCATCACAGAGCTGGGGTCTGTTCCCGGCTCACATCCCGAGAGTAAGTTAATCAGTCTCCTCCCCGCCTTTCCCAGGCCCTCCACCCGGAGTCCTTCCCATCGCTCAGCCTCGCCCTCCCTTCTGACTCAGTCTGTGTGTCTGTGCGCGTCTGTCTGCGTGCTCTCTCTGTGGTTCCCTGTATGTCTAAGTGTCTCTCTGTCTCTTTCCTTCAGGCTCTCTTGTCTGTGACTATGTGTGTTTCTATGTCTCCCTCCCTGCCTCTTCCCCAAACTATTCCTGATCAAGTAGAAAATAAATTTAATGTTTCTGAAAACTCATCAACCACTGATTTTATTACCAATTCTGCTCTTAAAAGTTACAGTGTCTATACAAATGAATTTTGAAAAGGAAAATACATAGATTTGTTCTCTTCTAGGTATCTCCCATTAAAGAAGGGGTCAGGGGAGATCTGAAAATTCTCTTCTCAGGCTTGGGAATGTGTAGTTGGGAGGGCTCAGGTGACGGTCACCAGAGATCCCCAATTAGGCCTCAGCCCCTGGAACCCCTGGAGGTGACACTCAGCCCTGGGAGCGATGGTGTGGCTGTAACTGCAGCACACTTGCCTCCTGGGGCCCATGCTGCCCCCAGGGTAGTGCTCATCTCTGCTCTGGAACCTTCCAGTGGGTGTTTCCACTAAGGCAGCAAAGTAGATTTGTGGAGACGGCACAAGCTTTGGCATTAAAAGACCTAGATCCATAACCCTCGCTCTGCCGCGTACTATGTGGCATTGAAGTTATCACCTAATCTGTCTTCTTTCTTTTTCTTTATATGGGAATGGAGACGACACTAACCTGCCTTATGAGAGTTTTAAGATTCTTGGGACAGAGAAATGACAATGCGTCGTGTACAGGTTATTGCTTCTTGTGTTAGTTTAGTTTGGTTTGTTTTTTTTGTTTATTAACTCTGAGGTGCAGTGGTTCTCAACTGAAGCAATTTTGTCTCCTAGGGGATGTTTGGAAATGTCTGGAGACAAGTTTGGTTGTCACGGCTGGGGGCGTTACTGGAATTGACTGGGTAGAAGCCAAGGATGCTGCTCGACACCCTACAGCGCAGGGCATTCTGCCTCATCAAAGAATCGTCACCTCCAAAACAATGCCAATTGTGCAGAGGGTGAGGACCCCTGGTTCAGAATGATAAACTTTAGAGTAGGCTTATGATTGTATCATCATGTTATTTTCCTTATTTTATTATTTTAACATGCCTTTTTATAAATGTACTTTACATATTTTATCTCCTTGACATATCTCTGAGGACACTTCATGCCCTAAGGAAGGGAAGCTGGCCACCTTCTACCCTTTGGCCATCAGACCCTCATGTCTGTCCCTTGGATAAAGCATTGGGCAGTAAAGATAACACACCAGATTAAGTCATGCAAAGATTCACAAGCCCAAATTCCTCCTCATGATACAGCAATTACAGTGACAACATAGCTAAGTGTATTCATTCAACCATTTGAAAATGATTAATTAATTTGGGCAAGGCAAACTGGGGAGAGATTTAAAATAAATCCAGATATGATTGCTGCCACCAGGAATCTACAGTCAAGTAGGAAAAACAGAAGGTAAACAAAAAACATGCAAATAAATATATAACTACAAATTATATTAAGTGCAATAAATGAAAAGAAATAGATTCTAAGAATGAAAATAACTGAAGGAACCTTATTTAAAAGGTGGGAAAGGGGTGAGCTGTGACCTGAGGGAAGGTAGGAGTCAGCCAGGCTGGGAACTTTTCCAGGAGAGGGAATAGCATGTGGCAGGGTCCGAAGGTCAGAACAAGGTTGAGCCATTTAAGCAGTTGAGACTTTGGAATATCTTTGTCTCCTTGTCTTAAATCATCTAAATACTTTGTGAAAACTGCTAACTGCAAATAGCTACATTTCTCATTCTTTACAGACAATCTCACAAATTGATAAGGTTTTGCTCACTGCTATTTTTCTCTTTTTTTGGAAAATATACAGGCAAGGCAAGTATATTAATGAATGTGATATGATCATGAATAATAAACCCCAAATAAGGGAAGTTAGAGGCTATAAAATTATCTAGCTAGAAGAGATGCCCGACTCCTCAATTTTACAGTCGAAAACAAAGAAATTAAGTGACTTGCATGAACATCATTCCTGAAGTTATCGGTAGGACTATGACTAGAACCAAGGTCTCCTGACTCCTGGTCATCATCTTGTTCTTATTTGGGATGCAACCCCCAAATATTGCAATAGCATCTTGAAGTGCCACAATACTTTTCTCCAAAATATCCCATGTTTCCAAAATCAGAGGCAGATATTGTTATATAGACCACCAGTCTGATCCACTGTGGAATTTTTTTTGTTGTTTTTACTCAAAGACTAATAACTAAATTAATCAAGCAGGAGATTCCTTTCAAATAAAAAGATCAAAATAAGACCAGATTAATAAACGTTGAATTTTACTTTTAATAGACAAAATAATATACAGAAGAAAATGTATATTTAAGAATTTCCAATGTGTGCTAGATATATCTCATTTGGACTTTTAGATCTACTCTTCACCCTTCTTAAACTTGCTTATGCACTGGGTTGATGGGGGTCTGGGGGTGGGGAGCTAGTGGCAGAGCTGGTTTGTATACACCACATCAGCAGTTTGCCCTCTGGCTTTTGGTTGGCTTTGACCAATTGGGTAGCATTGGCAGGAGGGAGAGAGAGAAGAGATCACGATATTTATTAGCTCAGGCTGCTTCCTTGCAGGGTGTCCATGGGATGGCTGTATCCCTTTGACCAAAGTCTCTTGTCAGGCTTCCAACTCCACGAAGTGATCTCTCTCTCTATCTCTCTTGCTCCCTCCTCTCCCTCTCTCTCTCAGTTCCAATAACCACTTCCTCTATCAGGTCTAGGGATAATGTTAACAAAACCCCCTATTTACTCACTGGTTCCAGACTACCACACCATCCCTTTGGTTTCCTTATACTATTCAAGTCACACCTTTGTAATAGTCTTTTTTAGAAAGACTCCTCAAATTACCCTAACTTAAGTGAGCCATTTGTTACCCATGTAACTTCAACATGCCATCCCCATTAGTGAACAGGAAGGAGGTTCTGTCCATCAATAAACAACATACGTGAAAGTCACAAGGTAAAAACAGCCCTTTATTTAGGATTTGAGCTGTAGCTTTCAACTCGTGGCGTCCCACAAGGAGAGGAGGCTTCGGTGTCACCTTCTTTACTCATTCCCCATCTCCTCAATGGGGCTGGGTCTTTGACTAACGCTTCGGAAGCCTCCCCACTCCCCTCTGGACCCTGCTGTGGCTTGAACTGTGTCCCCTCCAAAGATGCTGAAGTTCTGGCCCCCAGCACCTCCGAATGTGACCTTATTTGGAAATAGAGTCTCTGCAGATGTACCCGAGTTAAGATGAGGTCCTCTTCAAGTAGGGCATTCCCTAATCCAACAGGAGTGGTGTCCCTATAAGAAAAGGAGGAGAGAGAGACAGACACAAGGAGACACCATGTGACAACAGAGGCATAGAATGGAGTGATGCGTCTACAAGCCAAGGAGCGCCGGGATTGCTAGCAACACCAGAAACTGGCAGAACTGCACAGAACAGCTTCCCCTAGAGCCTTAGAGACAGCATGACCCTGACATCTTCATCCCAGACTTCTAGCCCCTGAGCTGAGAGGCAACACATTCCTGCTGTGTCAAGCCACCAGGCTTGTGGCACTGTTACAACAGCCCTAGAAACTAGGCCGCTTTCCTCTTTTCCCCCTTTGCAAGTCTCATCCATCCTTTCACCCCGTTCTTCCCTGCCCCACCCCAAACTCCCACCTCACCTGCTCAGTCCCTGCCACGACCGGCCGTTGCAGGACTCTCCAGGTCCCCTCCGCATGAACATAGGGCACTCAGACCCCACGTGTGGACAGCTGCAGAATAATCAGAACTTTCATACGACCAGATGGGCCTCTCGCATGTTCCAGTTCCAGAGGAGTATGTGTAGAAGTGGAGACGATGAAAAACTTCTCAAAGGCACAGCACTAATTTTGTTAGACCTGCCCCCAGCATAGTAGTTCTCATCCAGGGGTGATTTTGCCCATCCCTCTCCGCCTGGCAGTGTGTAGAGACATTTCGGTTGTCGCAACTGTAGGACGCTGCTGTTGGCATCTAGTGGGGAAAGACCAGGGATGCTGCTCAAAGGCTATGTGGCACAGGGCAGCCCCACAACCAAAGTTTACCTGCCCCACATGTCAAAGGGCCAAAGCTGAGAAACTCTGCTCTAGCACATGCCCTAAATGTGTCACTTCCATCTTGTCTATTGAAAGGGGGAATGTGTTTGACTGAGTAGGGATGAGAAATAATCCACCAAGCAGCATGAAAATATTTGTTCCCTTTCGTTCTATTTCAGTGAAATTCTTGAAGAATCATTTCTGAGTATTTCAGAAAAAGTATAATTATGTTTGCTTCCCTTTCAGCCAGTGCTACACTGGAGCTCTCACACAAAATTCCACTTTCACGTCAGTACACATTTAGACTCTTTAATCTGGAACTAAACCCAAACTTTTGGCACAAAGCACCTTCCTTTTTGGTGCCCTGCTGTCATGAAATCCGCTTGCCTCTAAAGTTTACAGCTCAGACGTGTGTTTCAGTTCCTATGTCTTGTCTCGACTCTCTTCGCACTTCCCCATTACTGGTTTTACTGAATTTTGCAAACTTGAGGACTTTCAAAAAGATTAATCTGCCAAAATTCTGAAACATTTTAAGGAGACAATAACTAACGTAAAACATGTAGGTGTTTTTCTCCAGTCACTCCATAGGCTGAAACTGAGTCTAAGTGAATCTGTTTTTATTCAACTTGAATAATTTGGGTTAACTCCTCCTCTTTCCAATCAGTATTTCAAACCATCTTGCCACACTGTCATTCTCATCTTTCAAGGCAGAAACACTGGTTATGCAAAATGTTATTTTGCCAGAAATTTCTTGATATATGTGAATTTTCACTTTTGTCCCTTTGTAATCATTTGTATTTGATCTTCCTAAACGGTTAAAACTAGTACTGGGCATTGTAGGTGATCATATGAGTTCTACCTCAGATGGAAGAAGACCCTGGCTTGCGAGTGTGATTGACGCATGGGGAGAAAGTAAAACAATGACAGGTTACTTACTTTCTGACTCATCCTTCAAGGGGATGATTTATCTTCTCTTGTTCAAAATAGAGATGAAACAAGTGTCAAAAGGCATCTAGCCCACCGTTTATTATAACTGGACTGTGAACGCACCATCTGTGCAGATGGACAGGGTTCATCTTCATCTCAGATCTTAAGGCTGAAGCCTGAAAGGGCTGATTTGGGATAAAACGTCTCTCCCCACACTGGGTCTAAGCACGTACAGATGCAGCAGTCATAGTGGGATGCAGTCAGAATGTAGGAAAAAGGGAATATCCTACCTAACTTTACCGTAAAGTTTGAAATATTGGTTTTAAAGCTGCCTGAGTAACTTCAAAGGTCTCAGCTCATTGAGAAGACGGCTATCCTTTCTGTCACATGGTCACATTGTCAAATGCCAAAACGAGTTTTCTAGGAAACAACCGTGAGAAATCTGTTTCTTTTTTGGAGAAAAGAATTAAATGATCTGGGTGAGGACTCAAGTGAGACATTTTTTTGAATAAATATGACAGATTTGGAAGCCAAAGTGCCACCCTCAATTCTAATGATCCTATTTTAATAATCACTGAAGTGGTTGCACTGTTGTAGGAAAGACACTGGAACTTCAAATATGTGGAAGTCTGCTCAATTTTAAAATAATACATAATGTTAAAAAATGTGGCTCATACATATTAGAACAAAACAACTAGCCCAGCAAATTTTGTTCAATACATAAATTTAAATGGACAGGTTGTTGATACACAAAATATGCAGTGATGAATATATTTCATCAAATCAAAGACATTGTCAATTATAAGACAAACCATTATTTTAAGTCCAATTAAGAAAGAAAAAAACACTCTCAATTCATTATAAGACCATTATTTTAAGTAAAAGTAAAAAGAAATCGGTGCCAATTGAATTATGACATAATGTTTTCTAACTACACTGGGTGTAAGAGGCATCTCCGTTTCAGTTATGTTAAAATGGGAAAAATGAGCATCTTAGAATCTTTTTTTCTTTTGAGTATCTAAAAGTATCTATCTTTTTCTTGATAGTCAAGACAAAAAGGAAACATGATAGGCTATAAAATTGTCAGTGCCTAATGGAGGAAAGAATATCAAGTGAAATTTCCTCGAGATTTCTCCACGGCCACATTCCGTTTGCATCTGTCAGTTTCCTCCCACCTTCTCTGCCAGCAGAACTGAGAACCTCTTCCTGTAAAGGCGAGGCTGCTAGAGACCTGGACCCCATTCATTCGCGTTTTCCCTGTGGTTCCCTGACTGGCCTCCCCGGTTTCATGCTGCTCTCCCACGGTGCGTTTTCAACAGAGCAGGGATTCTGTGTACATGTAGCTGGGTCACAGCATTCCTCTGAGCAAATACTTTTAACAAAGGGTTTTCTTTTTTAGTTTTTTCTGACCAAATTGATCCAGCAAGTGATCTTTCACTTCTGAAAATTACCAGTAGTAGGTCAACCATGGCCATTCTAAATGTTTCTTCCTCTGCAGACAGTTTTTCGTTTTACTCGGATGTTGCCCTGAAAGTGCCTGCAAAGCAGCTACAGCCCAGCTGCTTCGTCTTCAACGGGGGCTGTCGAGAGACCCAGGGAAGACGCCTCTGTGGTGCAAATCTTGCTTGTAGCTGTTAAGGAACATCTACATTTAAGACATTTCAAACATTTCAGGATATGCTGTACAGAATGGCTATCACTCTTAGGATGCAAGAACACTGTGCTGAAGCCAGCTTGCAAGCAGCAGTTTAGGAACATCTTCATATGACTTATCAAACATTTCACTACAGGTGTGACAGAATATCTATAACATTCATTCACTGAAAGAACACTGTGGTGAAACCACTTGCGATAGCTTTTTAGCAACATCTTCATTTCAAACATTTCCGCATATGCTGTAGAGAACTGCTATCACATTCTTACAACAAAAGAATATTGTGCTGAACCCAGCTTGCAGGTAGCTGTTTAGAAACATCTTCAAAATGTTCTCCAAAACATTAAAATCAATCACCTGAACATAGCTAGTTCAGTTCTTGGGCCCCCATAATAATTAAATGATTCACACACACAAAATTTTTAAATGGATTTTCTATATCTTTATAGCAGTTACATTAATGTTCACTTTTTCTAGTAATAAAAGAAATACATGCTTATTGTGGGAAAATTCTAAAAAATTTTTGAGATGAAATCAGGTTTCATACAGTACACCAGAGTCACATGTCAGCAGTACATTAAGATAAAATCTTTTTTAAAGAAATAAAGACAAAAAAAATGGAAAAGGTAGGCACCCAAGACAGATAACCTGAAATCAAGAAAATGCCAGTACCAATCACTATCAAGATCTGGTTGAAGAGTCATTTAATGTGCTGGCGGTCCACACCTTCACCACTCCGAGCTGCACGTAGTGGGAAAGAGTGTGCTAAACCTGTAAAAACAATGTCGCTTCCTTCAGTTTGTCCAAGCAATCTCGAAGTCTTAGGGTTTGAAATACAATTCTCAGTATTTAGTTCTTTTTGTGATCTACTGTGAAGAAAAAAGAATTTTATAATAACGTCTATGGCAGAAAAAACCCTCCATGCTCCATTTTGTAAAAGGGAGAAAAAAGACTACAATTGAATTTTATGATTTGGTGTCCTGTCCATTTTAGTATGGCTACAGAACATTTGCAAAACCAGGTTTTATTCTATTTCTTTGATAAATTCTTTCTCTCAAAACACACAATTAAAATCAATAAGAGAAATATAGTATAACCTTAAATGAGACCTTATATGCTGTGTTCCTTACAACAGCTGCTTCTATTTCATTTCAATTAGCCAAGCTTTACGCAGAGTCTTTGGAGCTGACCCTACAGAACAGCAATACTATTCGCCCTACAGCATATGTTTCCAATTTTGTGTATCTGAGATAACATTTCTTATAATATTCAAGAAATGAGACTGCGTTATGCCTGAGAGGAAAAAAAATTGTGTATCATTTAAAACGTCATGGAAGTCAATATGAATATTACCCTTTGAGGGCACAGAGAACTATCAGCTTCATCTCACTCTTGCTTCATCCACCATTTCCACTTTCTAGAGACCCCTATTCAGAAAAATGAAAATAGAGCCCACAACTTTGACGTCTAAAATTGACAGTGTAAGCATGGTAAAAAGAGACACTCTCGTCTTAATTTCTATTCCCAGTGAAATTTTATGTTTATGCGTAATAACGTTTTGCTGTGGAGCTTAAAGAATCTTGTGTACACTACTTGATGAATCCTTTCAACGTCCTTTGGAAATAGGCAGGAAATTCTTGTTGGTCAAGACATGTATAAAAACAAAGTCATGCTCTATTATTTACCATGGAAAAGGAAATCTAACGAATTGTTGCACAGAAACTGTTAATTAGCTATTCTTCTCCACTGAGAACTAAACAAGAAGAAACTGGTTTAAAATGTTCTTAAATTACAGTAAGGGAATATAGGATAGCAATATGAAAGACTTTTTGATGGTGAGAGTAAAAATGAGACCGGATTAGGTTGCTTAGCCTACAGCATGCATGTTAACAGTGGAACACAAGAGGACAGGCAATGGTTGATCGTGAGGGTATGCAAAACACCCTCTGACCTTCTCCTGTATCTCCTCTCCCCGTCTCGGGACGGTGAGGTGCTTGTATTTGAATTATACTCCCAGCACAATCCCGAGTCCCAGAAGAACATTCCTCCTGTGTCACTGGGTTTAATCCTGGCAGGCGCCAGAGCTCCAGGATACACCAGCTTACTGTGAGTCATCATGCCTCATTTTGGAAGAAGGTAAATAAAGACAGATTTCAGATGTTATTTTACATGGTTTATGCCAGGTGGAAAGCAATTAATGTTCATTTCAAATTATTTCCAACTCATGAAATTCCATATCAATGAAAATTACATGGAAGCAGTTTTGGGATCAATGTAAGAAAAAAAGAGAGCCATCAGGGATAATCTTTGTTTAAGGATATTGCCTAAGTGATTACTGACCCAACAGGTGATCCAACTAAATTTACCCTATTGTGCTTTAGGAACCTATAAATCAAAACTTGTAATGTATTTACTGTCTCTCCTACACTCAGTGAGCAACTACGGTTCTGAACCCCAGAAAATGTACTTATCCTTTTTATTAATCTATCCATGGTTTCCCAAAATATGCTACAATTTGCATAAGCGGGTCAGAGTGCTATGGATTACTATTCCTCCACCAAAGCATGGCTACATTGATTAATACAGTCCAGTTATATAATTTTTCACAACTGCTAATTAAAATTTTTCCTTTGTTTTAGAGACATCGGTCAAATAAATGAATTCAGAGCCCAGGGAGAGATGTGTTGATGTAATATCAATCTGCCTTTCAAAACTCCAAAATGTATCCAAGCAACAGCCTGTGAACATTTTCAAAGTTTTGGGTTTCAATCCTAACAACTCCAAATTTTGTGGGGAGATATATATATATATTCACAAACTTCATCCCAAATGGCAGGAGTCAACAACATGATTAAATTTATTGGCTTAATCCAAGGGACCATTACCTTCAGAATTTCATATATTCTTCTCAAAAATATAACTTCGGATCCAAACTTTAATTAGAAGTTCTCCCAGACATAATGCCTTGCCTTATTTTCCACACATTAGAGTTTGGCCTAATTTTGAAATTTTATAAAATAAAATTCATAATGTTCATTGAATTTTCATTTATATATTCAGCTCATTGATTTATTCATTTTCTGTAAAGAATGAGATTCATAACTCTTGCTTGCAAAATTATTCCACAAATATTCCACTAATAAGAGATTGAAGACAATCTAAACATTATTATTCTGATGTCTCAGTCATTGCTGAGATGGACTATTCATTTCAAACTATTTGATGATTTTAAGTATTTCTAATAATTCCATATCCTTTTTGGCAAACCATGCCTAAAAGTAAGGCAAAATGAGGGTTACAGTCACACTTGGATATTTTTGTTCTAACACAAAACAGAAAGTACTTTTCTTACAAAAGAATTTCTCAAATTTTTTTTTAGCAATTTAGAGTACCTATCCATACTTTGGTTTACAAAAGGTTGACTTGTTCTATATTTAGTACTTATAAAGAATATAAGCTCTGTCATCTTTGAAAAGATATTGATTAGGAAATTATGATTATATTTAATTTTGAAAAGGAGATTCCAAGATCAACCAAATCCTTATTCGTTTAAGTACATGCTACATATGGTTTCCCAGATATATGCATAAATCAGGATATTTACTTCTATACCAAAAATCAACTCAGGCACATTCTTTTACATGACAAAAATACTGTGATTTATGGACAATGTGGTCCTAACATTGAATGCAGAGAATGGTGTCTTTATTTGATTATATTCAATCTCATCCAATTTCCCACCTTTCCCAAGATCTCTCTCCCAAAAAAGAAAACCATGGGATAATATGAGAAGGTCAAGATAAATAGAGCCAGAAATGAGACCTGCGTGTTTGATTCAATAGCCCGTTTGGGAGAATAACACAGAATCACTCCATCTTTCATTTTGCTCTGGTTATCTTTCCAGCACAAAAATATCCAAATGTTAATGTTCAAAACTTTCCAGTGATCAAGACAAAGCCAGACTCCTTACCACGGTTAATAAGACACGTTGTATTCTGCTCCCACCTACCACTGCAGCCTTTCCCCTCCCGCTGTTTCCACCTCTCTAACAAAGGCAACCTGAGCTCAATCTCCCAGTGGTTCACTAATCCTGTTTTTCTCCTTCATACTTGCATCCTTGATCGAGCTTTGCTTCAACCTGGAAAGTTTCCAATTTTCTTCCACCAAGTGAATTCTCACTCATTTTTAATATGTCTCCTGAACTCTGAAGTTTCCTTTCACACCGCTCATCTTCTTCACAGGTAGAATTAGTTGCTCCCTCCTCTGTGATTCTCACAGCTCCTTGTTAAAATTTCTATTATGTCATATCATTTAAAATACGTATATAATACCATGTACTTTTTTATAATGTATCTATTATATCGTGTACATTTTTCTTTATGTTTATGAGCCCCTTAACTAAAGAAATATACAGTTGTTATTTATTTTTCATTTCCCATAGAGCCATTGTTCATGTTTTATTTCTTTTAAGAAAATATCTTTTCTTAATTTCCTAACTTCTTTCAAATATATTCTTAGTTATGCATAGTGCCTGGCACAATGCCTAGTATTGAAGCACTCAGTAAATGTTTGCTGACTAGATTTTTAATTTCCTTTTTATGACTTGGCCACTGCGAATGATGTGGCTGAAGTGCTCCCCATTCCTGGCCTATGATTTGCATAAAGTGAGTTTTGGTGACATATGTACAGAACTTCAACGGAATAGCTGGATTAAGGTAAGAAAGCAGGATAGAACATGTCTATAACTCAGAAATTTTTCTATGTCTTATTTTTTCCCCATTCAGGGAGTACTAGCCAACCCAGAATTAATTTGGAACATAAATAAACCTTGGAGTTAGGTTAGGCCCACGTCAGCATTGAAGTATGAAAAATATTTAGTTATAACTGAAAAAATATCAATTTTATTGGTATTGCCATTTGTGAGAAAACTACTTTTTGAAGTTTATTTTGTATACAAAAGTTACCCATATAATAGAAATTTTCTTAACTGTTCCATTCCAGGCTAATCTAATTAAAATACTACTTTGATTTCTTTCTGTCAAAAGTCTGAAGCACTCAAAAAATGATAAAGACATGTTAAAATACATTGGAACTCCCAATGGTCAAAGCAACAATTTGAGCAACAAAGTAAATAATAATAGTATTGAATTATAATCCACACTGATATGAATAAATAATTGAATAAATAAAAAGGTAAAAGCAATAGTTATTCCTTAGAACAAATCATCATTAAGCAAACACTATATTAATAATGGTTGCAGGCAGATCATAAATGAATGCCAAAATCAGTGAGCAAAATTATGATGCAAAACAGGATATTTGCCGTCTCAAAGTATGTCTCCATCAGAAAGTATTTTTCAAAGGTAAAAAAAAGAAATTTCACATTGGGGAAAACTGGCAGACACTGCATTTAACAAGTGATCAGGGTTAACATCAACAGGTAAGAAGAGGTGTCAACATCAGATGCCTACCGATAGGATGCACTGAGGGGTACAACCCTTCTGCGGTGTTCCTGCCAATACAATTAATCTCAAAATAATATTGAGGAAACATCAGATAAACCTAAATTGAAAAATATTCTGCAAAATCACCAACCTAAATTACTCTTAAAAAGTATCAAGGTCACAAAAGACAAGGACAGACTAGGAACTGTCACAGTTTGGAGGAGACTAAGTAAGTATTTTAACTAAATGCAATATGGGAGCCTGGATTGAATTCTGGACCAGAAAAAAATATTATTGGGACAATTCATAAAATTCAAACCACGTGTGTCTATATAAACACATACGTATTAGCAATAGTTAATAGTATTGTATCAATGTTCATTTCGTGGTTTTGAGAACTGTGCTTTGGTTATATAAAATGTTAACTTTAGGGGAAACTGAGTAAAGGGTATATAGGAATTCTCTGTACTAATTTTGCAACTTTTCTATGGGTCTAAAATTATTTCAAAATTTAAAAAAAATAAATTTTTTTAGAGTGAAATCTTTTTTTAGTACCTTGTTCAGAATCAACCTGTTTTATGAAGTTCTCTCTGGTCATCTTAGTCAAAAGTGATCTGCAAAGTCTAGAGCCAGACTGAGTTTGAATCCCAGCCCACAGTGTCCTAGCTCTACAACCTTGGATAAGTCACCTTACCTTTCTGTGCTTCAATTTTCTCGTGTGTAAAATGAGAGTAATAACAGTACCTGCCTCATAAAATTGTTTTAAGCATTTAATGATTTAATACAAGTAAGTGCTTAGAAGAATGTCTGCCACATAGTATGCACTATATAAGTGTCAGTTACTATTATCATTATTCAACCCACATGACCCTCTTCATACATTTCTTTGCATTGCAATTCTCAGAATATAAATCCAATCTTGTATACAGATTATAATACAACAATGGTTGTAGGACTCTTTTTACTGGAAGTCCCCTACTTTCATACATAATTCATACCTGGAAATGTCAGAAGTTAAAGATGAGAATGCTGAACACGGATTTTCATGCTCTGTGGAATTTGTTTATCAGTTTATACATGAAAACTCAAATTCATTTTGGAATAATGTTTTGGGAATATCAATGAATAATGTAGGAAAGTGCAGGTTTTTCAAAACTTAAATATAGGAAAGAAAGGCTCACCTATACTCAATCTTATCCTCCATCCCACACCCATACACAGTGCCTCGCACAATACCTATCAGATAATAAGCATCAAAAGCATTTGGTTAAATGTAAGGATGAATGAATAAATAAATTGGTTTTGAGCTAGGCCTTATCATTAATAAATTTGGGTACAACCATGATTTGATGCTTCTGCTTGAAATGTTACTAGGCTAGGGCTCAAATTATTATTACCTTTCTTGTTTTAGAAATGCTTCATGTTTTATTTAATTCTATTATATCATAAGAGACAAGCTGTGTTTTGTTCTATTTTAAAGGAAAAGTTAGAGTTTGTGACTCTAGTTCACGTGGGAGAAGAGAAATAAGATTTTATACACAAAAATAATTCCATATTAAATCCTATGAAATAAGGTATGTTCCAAAACTAAAAATGTGCCTCACTTAGCTACAGGACCATGCTGGTCACTTTTCTTTATTTAACCATTTAGATGATTTGAAGGCACAGAGTTCTCTTCACCATCTCCCTTCTTTACGCCACACATATACTCATGAATTCACAGTATGCATCTTCACGTTCCTTTTCAATTTCACTTCTCTTATTCAGTTAATGAAATCTTGGTAACAATGTTGCTTGAACAGTTTTCCCTTTATCATCACATTCAGAAAAAAAATGACTCATAAAGTTTTGTCCCTGAAAAGTCTTTGAAAGGTATAGCTCTATGTGCACAAAATGTGAAAATAAACTGTCTATTGAGTATAACGTATTGATATTTATGAGTTTTATGATTTGAACAAATTGGCTAAGAGTATATTATGCACAATTTTAATTGAAAAGACTTTCTCAGGAGCACTCGGGGAAGACAAAGCAGGACGCACAGGAGCCTGTCTCCTCACCTGATAGCTGCATGGCAGAATCTGTCTGATGTAACTTTTTGGAACTCTGGAGTCTGTTGAAGGCCTGTAACTTCCAGGGGAAGGCTTAGACAGTGAATTGCCATTAATTTCAGTCAATTTCAGCTCTGAGTTCAGCAGTGGCTACCCATCTCCCACCTCCAGCCCACTGAAGGCAGCTTGCATGTGTGTGTACTGGAGCTGTTTGCACACACACAGCTCACAAGAGCCAGGGGGCAATAAGGACCCTGTCTTCCAAATATTGGCATCTGTGTTCTATTCAGTGACTGATGTGTCTGATCATAGAGGTGCAGACACAGAGGTGGGCGGCCGTTATTGTACCACGCCCCCACATTGGTTGCAGGCCCCTCCCACTCTAGCTGACGTGACTTCCAGAGAATTCAAAGGGCTGGCACCATTTCCCCTTCTTCCTTCATTTTCTCTTTTTCCCCTTTTGGGAGCCAGACATAAAAGACTAAGACTTTCAAAAGTAACTTCATATACAGGAAAAATTAGGAAGTTCCCATGCATGCCCAGGGAAAGGTGCAGGCTCAGAAAAGTCCCGAGAAGATGTTATGTTCACACCTTAGGCTGATCCTCAGTATGGAGACAGCCTACAACAATAAAAAACAAAACAATGCAAAATAAAACAAAACAAAAAGAAACAGCAAACCCTGGGAGGTTTTGATTTCCAGAGGGGAAAATCTGATTTCCAGAGTTACCATATTATTAGATTCAAAAGTCTGGTTTTCAACAAAAAAATAGGGCATACAAAGAAACAGGAAAGGATAGCCCATTCAAAAGCAAAAAATAAACCAACAGATACTGCCCCTGAGAAAGACCAGATGACAGACCTACTAGACAAAGACTTTAAAACAACTGTCTTAAAGATGCTCAAAGAACTAAAGGAAGTCAAGAAAACAATGAATGGACAAAATGGAAATATCAGTGAAGAGACAGAAGATCTAAAAAGAAATTCTGGAACTGAAAAGTACAATAACTGAAATGAAAAATTCACTAGAGGGATCAAAGGCAGATTTGAACAGGCAGAAGAAAGAATTGGCAAACTTGAAGATAGGACAATTGAAATGATTGAGTCTGAAGAAATGAAAGAGAAAAGATGGAAGAAAAGTGAACAGAGTCTAAGGGACCTGTGGGACACCATCAATCAAATCAACACGTGCATTGCAGAAGTCCCGGCAGGAGCAGAGAGAGAGAAAGGAGTAGAGAGATTATTTGAGGAAATAATGATTGAAAACTTACCAAATTTTGTATTTTCAAATTTTGTAAAAGACATGAATACAAACATCTAAAAAGCTCAACAAATTTCAAATAGGAGGAACTCAAACAGACCCACACTAAGGCACGTTATAATCAAACTGCCAAAAGACAAAGACAAAGAGCAAATTTTGAAAACAGTAAGAGAGAAGTGACTCGTCACATACAAGGGACCCTCAATAAGATAACCAGCAGATTTCTCATCAGAAATGTTGGAGGCCAAAGTATCAGGTTGACATATTCAAAGTGTAAAAGAAGAAACTGTCAACCAAAAATTCTATATCCACCAAAACTCTTCTTCAAAGGTGAGGTAGATATTAAGATATTCGCAGATAAACAAAAGCTAAGCCAATTTGTTACAACTAGACCTGCCCTGCAAGAACTCCGAACAGGAGTTCTGCAGATTGCAATGGAAGGACACTAAAAGCCATATGAAGAAATAAAGATTTCAGTAAAGGTAAATATATGGGAAATTATAAAAACTAGTATTATTGTAATAATGGTTTGTAACTCCACTTTTTGTTTTCCATGTGATTTAAGAGACTAATGCATTAAAAAAAACAATTATTAGTTTGTGTTTTGGGACAAACAATGTACAAAGATATAATTTTGTAACATCAGTAACTGAAAGGGGTGGAGTTGGAGCTGTAAATAATAGAATTTTTGTGTATTATTGAATTTAAACTGGTACAAATTCAAATTAGAGTGTTGTAACTTTAGGACATAATCACAGAGAAAATAGTTATGGAATATATACAAAAGGAAATAAGAGGGAAATTAAAACATTTCACTCCAAAAAATAAACTAAATACAAAAAAGAAAGTAAAGTGAGACAAAGAGATGTTGCATGCCCATGTTCACACCAGCATTATTCACAATAACTAAAACATGGAAGCAACTCAAGTGTCCATCAACAGATGAATGGATAAGCAATGTGTGGTATATACACAATGGAATATTATTATTATTCATCCTTTAAAAGGAAGGGAATTCTGACATTGCTACAACATGGATGAACCTTGAGGACATGATGCTAAGTGAAATAAGCCTATCACGAAAAGACAAATACTATACGAGTCCACTTATTTGAGGTACTTAGAGTAGTCAAAATCATAGAGAGAGGTAGCCAGGGCTGGGGAAAAGAAGAATGGGGAGTTTAATGGGTACAGGGTTTCAGTTTTGCAAGATAAAATGAATTCTGAAGATTAATGGTGATGATGGCTGCACAACAATACAAATATACTTACTATCACTGAACTGTACACTTAAAAATGACCAAGATAAATTATACATGTATTTTACTACAATAAACAAAATTAAAGACAAAAAAGATTTTCCCTCAAGGGTTTTGAACACGAACAATTTTTCTAAGAGCCTTTCCATGCTTAATTAGCCTCTGAGTTTGAGCAGGAATAAAACTCAAACCACAATAAAGTATGTCTCACCTCAGTTTTCATACGAGGCTGTGGCAAGGGAGTCTAAAAAGTCACTTAACATAACTTCACATTAGATTACATTTGATTTTAAAAGTCATATTTTTATAGTATGTAAAATATAAATTAGCAATCTCATTATTTTTATTTTCCTTAGAGAAAACATGGGGAAATTTAAAAATTGCAAGCACATGTAGGTGATTTTATGTGTATGTCTTTTGGACTTTGGAAGTGCAGTTTGTTTCACATCTGAGCCCAATGAAGAAAAAAAGGAAAATGAGCACACTCTATGCACCATAGCAAACCTCAAACTTTATATACATCTATTTTTACTCTCCATTTTCCCAACTGGTTTCATTTGCTCACTTGACGAAAGAGAGGAACTAGAAGTGAGGACACTGATACAGAGGAGTGTTTCTATATTTCTTCAGCATATGTTTTTCCTTTAAATATTCACATCGCTCAACTAAGTAATTTCTTGCATAGACTCAAAATAAGATCATTTGTAAAGCAGAACTTTCGTGGGGACCGCGATGAAAGCCACGGGGGGAGACTCTCAGGCCTCCTCTGCTTCTCGGTGTGTTTTCATCCATGTCCATGCCAAGTCCTTACAGAGAATGGTCACCGCTCAGAGCAGTTTTCTTTGGAGCGGGAAAATTAATGAGTACACAGAACTCTACCATACTCTCTCTGAGAAATTTTATCCCTGTTATGAAATTCTTGGCTTTGGCTTCTTGAATTTCTAACTAGAATTTTCTTCCTGTAAACTGTGTAAGTTTATCAGAATGGCATAATGTTACTCACTGCATGCTCTCTGGAGAAAAGAAAAAATGATCTTTCCCAGTGAAGACAAGAGTGATAATGAAAATCGAATGTGAAGTAATCAACCCGTGGCAGTGCATTTTCTAGGGAAACATTTCCATATTTAAGTTAAAACATTATCAATGAACTGTCAAGGCCGTGATGTAGCACAGAACAGAATTTAGTCTTGGAGACACTTTGAGAAATAAAATATCTGAGTTTTTCACCTCCTAACACAGAATAATTTTACTCATTGATTTAAAAACCATTTATTGGGTGCCTACTGTATTGCCAAGTGCTAGAGTTCTCCAGCCTTCCAGGAGCTCAGAACCAGACAGAGCTGGACAGGAAAAGCACAGCAGTAGAGCAAAGGAGTAAGTACCTTGAAGGGTCTATGCCCCTTGACAGGAGCAGAAGGGAGGGGACTTAACCTGGCTCGGAGTAAGTGCAAAAAGATGAGAGAAAACTGTTCTCCACAGAGATTGCTGGAAGGATAAGTGGGATTTGACCAGATAGAGAAGAGAAAGGAAGGCGTTCAGGCTGCAGGAAGAAGCATGGACAGGTGTGAGAGATGTTAGAAGGTGAAATAGCACTTGCTAATCAGGTGAGGGGTAGAAGGCTAGATAAAGAGGAACACATCAACCTCATTTTCCACACTTGCGTGACTTTACTAGCACTTACTATCTGCCAGGCCAAACGTTAGGTAGGCCCTAAGGGGAATACAAGGATGAACAATACATGGCCATTGTCCTTAAAACTTCAAGTTTAGTTAGTGTGGGGACCATGAAGTGGGAATGCAGGAAGACTTTCTAAAAGCAAGTGCAATTGAGATGTTGTGATTTATAGTAAGAAATACATATTTGGTCCTTGTCCCATTTCTGGCACAGATATCCTAAAATCTTCAGAATTTCCTAAGTGAGTAGAGCAATTAATATGTCTTTTGTTATGTTAATTAGGTGACTTTTGAACCTCATCTAAGGATGAGGACTGGTTGCCAGCGCAGCCAACCATGTGATCAGAGGGTTGGAACTTTCAGTCCCACCCCTGGACCTCTGGGAAGGGGAGAGGGGCTGGAGATTGAATCAATCGCCAATGGCCAATGTTTAATCAATCATGCTTATGTAATGAAGCCTCCATTAAAGCCCAGAAGGGCAGAATTCGGAGAGCTTCCAGGTTGGTGAGCACGTGAAGATTTAGGGAGAATGGTGCGCATGGAGAGAGCACGGAAGCTCCTCGCCCCGTCCCCACACCTTGCCCTGCGCATCTCTTCTATCTGGCTGTTCCTGAGTTACATCCTTTTATAATTAACTGGTAATCTATTCACTAAATTGTTTCTCTGAGTTCTGTGAGCTTCTCTAGCAAATTAATCGAACCCAAGGAGGGTATCATTTGGAACCTATAGTCTGTTGGTCAGAAGCCCAGGACTGGTGTCTGAAGTGGGGGGCAGTCTTGTAGGACTGAGCCCTCAACCCATGGGATCTGACGCTGTCTCCAGGCATATAGTGTCAGAATTGAGTTGAACTGTAGGACACCCAGGTGGTGTTGCAGATTTGTCTAGTGCTGTGGGGAAGCCCCACCTCCACCCCTCACATTGGAATTGGATCCCAGAACCCTTTAGCAATGAAATGTGGTATGGCAGAATTCTTAGAGTAAACTGTATACAAAGGAGGATGGGACCGATATTATCTGGGTACAAAGTAAGGACTAATCAAGTTGTTGATTCAAGGCACCATCCCCCTCCCTTCCCACAGCTAAATCTAAGGGGCACTCTTCCCTGCTAAGCCCAGACTCACTTCTAAACAATACTCCAAGCACCCACAGCCAATCAGAGTCGGCACACAGATAAATCCTGTGGACTCACCAGCTTGAAAATCTTTAAAGAAAAGGAGGAGAAAGTGATGTGGGAGTTAAAGGTCAGAAAACAAATGGGGAGAATCCCTGAAACAATGACTGATACTGGTTCTCTCCCCTAACTGGAGGCAGGAGCAAAGGGGTCAGGGAGCTCCTCAAATGAAAGCGCTCACTGCCTTGGCCTGTGCCAGCCCCTTGTAGAATCTGTACTCTAGAAGAGAGCTGGTAACGGTTCCATGTCCCACACACATCTTTGATTCTACAGCAAAGGCCAGAAATAGAGGGGAGATAAGGGAAAGAGAGATACTCTGGAAACCAGAGAAAGGGACCACAGGAAAAGATTCCTGCCTCCTAATTAGGGATAAAGGAGGCAGTAAATTACAGAGTTCTTATTATGAATGGCAGCAGGCACCAGTGGGACCTTATGGGGAAGGAAGCCAGTCTTCCTTGTTCCTCAATATAAAATAATCTCAGCATTGCGTTGGAAAGAAAAAGGAATGCTCATCAATTATATTAAAAGTAGATTGATTTATTAAAAATGCAGCAATGTTTGCCAAAAGCAGATTGAAAGCAGAAATTCAAAACAAGGTGAGGTCATTTGCAGAACCCCAGCCCTGCCACTAACTCCCAGCAGCTGCCAGCTCTCCTGCATCAGCACGGTGCTGATGAGAGGGAGGTGGGAGAGGAGGCCAAATGAAGGAGTGGGGAGAAAAACCCAGGAAATCGTTTATAGGTTCTTTCCCCTCCAACATCTTCCAATATAAAGACAGACATCTCCTTTCCCCTTCTATTTAATAGGCATGGGTAGCAATTTAGAGTCTGAATAGTTAAATTACATCCCTGTGGGAATCAGGATTTCCTCCATATACCTACCCTAGATACATGCCCATTAAGACACTGCCATTTATCACAGCTAAAACCAGCCAAACTCTGGTAATTCCTGAGCCTGAATTTGGATGATCACTCTCTTTCGATAATATTGGAATTGTAATTCTAAAGCTTGAAATAACCTTAGAAATATCTAGTCTGTCTTTCTCAAATTGCCTGTTAGGGAAAGTCAAATCCAGAAAAGTCAGCTGATTTGCCTTACTTTACAGAGCATGTTAGTAGCAACACCAGGGTTAGAATCCAGGGCTTCTGGTATCCGTTACACCATAAAACTGAAGAAAATGAATACTTCAACTCTGAATAATTAATTCAAGAACAAGGCTTAGGATGCTGGCTGATGGGTATTCTGACAGTACTTATTATATTGCTTTAAGTGGTGATGTAACTAAAATAGCAGGAATGATAAGCATACACAAAGATTAATCATGATTCAAATGATTTTAGGACACCATACAAAGCTTTAAAAAATGTCCTCTTAGAACTATTGCCAAAATGAAGGCTTACTTTACTTAAAACAAACAATGGGGAGATGGTAGCAAAAGCTTTTCCACCTATTTCTGGGGGAATCAGAAAAAGCTAGTGTGATGCTCAGAGTTTGCAAGCAGAGATTAAATGAAAAGAAAGTCAGACTTTGTTACTTTAATCAACAATGTGATGGAAATTTTTTTGACAATCACCATCAATTTGCACATTAAGTCCTATTCAATTATCCAAATTTGAAACAGAAAGTACTGTTTTCTTCTACAGTGGGATTAAAAATTAAGACATTATAAATTATCAGACATTGACTGTAATCGGTTGTTCTTATACCTTCTTTTCTTCCTTTTTTCTTAATGAGTTCTTCAAATTAGGACATACAAAACATGGTTTCCAGAAAGACATGTGGGTGGATCTAGAAACAGATAGAGTGATTTTTTTTTCTCAAGAGAAAGAAGTACTGTAAAGTTAGAGAAAATAACTAAATGATTTTAGATACTATCATCCTCACTGATTTTAGAGAAAAGTGGGTTTCTGAAGATATGTAAAGTTGGTAACTACATGTAGAATGCCTAGAGGCAGTGCATTAGAAATCTAATAGGGACTCAAGGGGGCCTACCGTTGGAAGTCTGTTAAGTTCACTTCTACCTGGGCACTGTGACTTCTGTTCTGTGTTGCCAATCTCAGCACTACTCCGTGTCTCAGCTTCTTCTGCTGGAAAATGTAAACTTCCCATGCACCTCTCAGATTTTTTGAAAGTGAATGACTAAACAAAAGGAATTCCCATGAAAAGTTTATGAGACGCTTCCCTTCACTCTTTAACTCCCGTGTCCATAGTTGTTAGTGTCTCGAGGTCAAGGTAATCTAAGTGAATGAGCGGATGGAGCAGGAGAGTGCAGAGAAGGAATACCGAGCATGTGTGGGATGTAACAGAGCCCTCAGCCCTCTGCTCTCTTGTCTACACTCTCAGTGAGAGAACTCGCACCCTTGCAATGCCAGTATAATACTGTGGCTCAGACACAGGCTTTTGCGTAAGACAGCATAGGGTTGAAAACCTAGTTCTTTCAGTTACTAGTCTGTGACTCTGGATAAGTTGTTCACATTTCTGAGCCTCAGATTTTCTCTTTACGAAACGTGTGAGACAATGGTGAGTAGGATGTTCTCTATTGTCCTTGAGTTGCTGAGGCCCAAGGCTGATGATAAAGGTTGCGTTCCACCTTGTCATATACTTTCTTTCTTCAATCCCAGTGCAGTCGGGGCCTGCGTTTGACCTAATTCTGACCAATAAGATGTAAAGATAAGTCTTCCTGAGGGTTCTGGTCAGGATTTTGCTTCATCATAAGAAGATAAAGCTTTGTAAAGAGAAAGGTTTTGCCCTTTTCTCCTGACTTCCTATAAATACATGTATGTGACCTGGGGCTGTGGTGGGCACATTACAACCCAGCAACGATAAGCCACAAACAGGCAGAACCAACACAGTGGGAAGTGCAGAGAGAAAAGACGGATGAGAGGTGATGTCCTTGACATCCCGGAGCTGCTGAATCAGCCCTGGACTGCTGACACCCGAACTTCTTCAAACGTAACATAATTAAATATCTTCAATGCTTAAGCCCCTGTGGGTTGAGTTTTCTGTCATTTGCATCTTCTTTTTTTCTCAATGAATCACCTTAGGCTCGGTGGATCAGTTATTTTACCAGTATGAGAGTCCAAAGAAAGCACCTGGGACCACCTTCCAGCCCTATTTATCTTAGGGATGATGGAATATTGTGTATACAGTTTGTTTGCCATCTAGATGCTCTGACCCTTCTACTCCATCCTTCTCTGTTTGCCCAAAGGCTGGCCTTCGTGAACTTCCTCGGTGGCTCCCTTGTCCTTAGGGTCCAGTTTGTTCAGTCAGTGGGGGTCACCAGCAAGAGAGAAGGGGGTGAAGAGAGGGAGGATGAGGATTTCCTCCCTCCTCCCCTTTCCCTGTGGGTCTTCGTGGGCTGGAATTTTCTCCACCTTTCTGCTGGAAGCCACAGCTCCTGTCTGGTAGCCCCACTCCCTCTGAGCTCTAATGACCACTTTCTCCCTTAACCCCTCCAGGGTGGTATCCTCCCACTCACGCTGGCCCCGGGGGGCCATCCCATCTTTCTTGGTTTCTCTCATCAATGCCCACACTTTTATAAATTGTCCCATTGTTAATGTCATCTGTTTCCTGCTGTGATTCTGACCTTATTAAGTAGGAAGAGCATGGGATTATGCATATACACCAAGGGAACAAATACAAACTTACTAACTAAACTGATGCAAGAATACTAAACTTTTGTAAGTGGGACAATAATACCTACCACAAGGGGTCATTTTGAGGACTAAATATGAAATATGTTAACAGTGCCTGGCACATAACAGATGATTAATAAATGCAAGTTCCTTTCCCATTTCCTCCACTTGAACTCATCCCTGAATTACTGAATAGGAATCAGTTGATTCCAAAGGCTCCAATTTTATATAGAAGATCTGAAGCTTACCACCTCTTAGGATGGAAAGTGAGGGAACGGCTCAAGTGCCTCTGCCCTGTCGTCACCATGGGCACTAACACCAGCAACTGATTAAGGCACCCGTCCTCACTCAGCTCTGATGTGATCTCAGAATCCTTCTCAAAAAAGCCTTCTAGGAAGCCATTTTTTCCTCTCTCCTTCCTTAGCCTGCTTTGTTTCTAATCATTCCAGGAACATGAAAGTCCCAGAGTAGTCTGTGAGTTGCTTAAAGTAACAGACAAGAGACCACGTTTTTTAGAATCATCTCTGACGTCCTCCAGCAGCTAAGATTTGGACCACATTACTTGAGTGACCGAACAGTGAATTGTACATTCAGCTCCTGGCGTCATTCTATCATCTTGGGTGGAAGCTGAAACAGATAGACAAGCAAATAAGGGAACAAAGCAAGAAGCCTCAGAAGATGTTTCTCACAGAAAGCAGGTTAAATGATCCATTTACATCTCTGGGTCACAGGATGAGAGATGGAGACGACATAGTGGAAGATCTAGTTATACTCCATCATGTTGCAGAACAGATTCCCTATGCACATTGTCCAGGTTTTGATGTTCTTGTTTAAGGACTAGTTAGATAGCTGGTAGTATTGATTTACAGGAAAATTTCTAGCAGTAGCATTTGCATTTAAATAGAAATGCAATACATCTCTCTGATAGAAAAAAAGCTGACTGCGGTATGAATTATTGCTACACGGTGTTCATTCCACTCATTATTGTTTGTAATTCACAAGTAATATAACCATGGGACCAAAACCCTCAGTTTCCCTTAGTGGACTCTAAAAAGGAAAGAAAACTGAAGAGATACTGTTGTGGATAATATTTTTATGCAGCTTGTAAACTGACATAATGAAAAAATGTTACAACTTTGATGTATCATATAGAACTACAAAGGTATATTTCCTAACTTGTAGCCATCTAAATGACCAGTGTTTTTGCAAGGGTGTGTGTGTATGTTGGTATGTGTCTACTTGCCTTCAAGGAATATTATTAAATATAGTATGTGTGGGTAAGTAGTATATCAACAGAAGAGTTTATAACATGTCTCAAAGCCCTGAGCTATGTGCTTTACATGATAAACAAACTCAACTGTAATAACATAGCATAATAAGATGTATATTGTTACTATCTCCATTTTATAGATGAGAAAATCAAGGTCCAAAAATGTGGTGCAAATTGCCCAAAGTCCTGGAGTTTGTAAGGGGCACTCGAATTGAATTAGCACTCCAACACATGACTTCTATTCCAAAGTCAAAGCTCTTTAAAATTCATTACATCTCTTGATGATGTTCTTTCAAGCACAAAAGTTTTTAATTTTTATGATGTCCAATTTATCTAGTTTTTCTTTGTCACTTATGCTTTTAGTATCAGATCTAAAAAAAACTATTGCCTAAGCCAAAGTCATAAAGATTTACTCCTATGTTTTTGTCTAAGAGTGGTACAGTTTTAGCTATTTAATTTTGTCTATGATCCACTTTGAGTTAATTTTGTATATGATGTGAGGTAGGGCCCAACTTCATTTTCTACATGTGGATATCCAATTGTCCCACCACCTTTTGTTGAAAACACTATTCTTTCTCTTTGCATTGTCTTGGTACTTTGCTGAAAATAATTTTGCCATAAATGTAAGGATTTATTTCTGGGCTTTCAATTCTAGTCCATATTTTTGTATGTTTATCCTTATGCCACAAATATTCTTTGAGTCTTGAAAGATGAATGGGTATTTGCTAGCCAGACAAGGGTTCAGGTGGGAGTAGGGGGTAGAGGGCATTCCAGACAGAGGTAATGGCATGAATAGATGTGTGGAGGAGGGACACCATGACCACATTGTGGAGAACAAGGAGTGGGCTTTGGCTAGAGCATTAACATCTGTGGAGCACAGTAGAGGTGGAGAGAGAGGTAAGGTCTAGGACTAAGGAGTTTTTGACCTTTACCCTATAGAAAGGTGGAGCTTCTGAAGACTTTTACACATGATCATATTTGACTCTGGAAAGGTCTTTTTAGCAGCAATATGAAGAATGAACTGGAAGACTGAAAGGGAGGCAGACACATCATTTCAGAAATTATCTCATATATCCAAGCAGTCAATCAGAAGAGCCTGAAGTAAGACAGCACAGTGGGGCCAGAGAAGAGGGATGTGTGCATTGAACAGATGTTTAAAGGGACAAATTAGAAATATTTTTTCTCCGTTGGACAAGTTAGGTTGAGATAAAAGGAAAAATTATCCATGACTTCCAGATTTCTGCTGAAGAGTGCTACTCACCAAGCTAGAGAACGCAAGAGGAGGACTGGGTTAGAGCAAGTATAATCATTTCCATTTGGGGCGTGTTGAATATTCCTGAATACTTTCTATGTGTCAAGCACTCCACTAGTTGTTTTACTATAGTATTTCATTCAATTTATAAGCATTATATCACTAGCCCTGTAAGGTTTTATTGATTCCATTTTACAGAACAGGAAACAAGTCTGAGGGAAGATATAACTTACCCATTTCATATAGCTGGTTGGTAGTAAAGCAGAAATTTAAACCCAGATCTATAGTTTTTAAAAATCTATAGTAATTTAAGATAACTTTCATGACAATATTTTATCCCAGGAGGCCACTGTGGAAGAAATAAACTGTGTAAGCTCAAAACAGGAAACCTAACCCATTCTTTAGTGCCTGTGATTACTTTTAATTTTCCCCACTGTCATATTTGTAAACACACACAGAAATAAGTAGTTTGGAAGGGAGTGCAGACTGAAAGAGAATTGTATTTAAAATCTGCCTTATTGTAAAGACAAACTCAAATTCAACTGATATTTATTAAATCTCTACTATAGTGAGCTATTTTGTGGAGCACATTCATATAAGTCATCTGTCTTGACCCCTCCAACAACTTTATAAAGTAGACCATTTCTCGTTTTATACAGAAGTGACCTACTCTCAGAGACTTTCTTCATTTTTAACCCAGTTCTTTCTACTTTATTTGGTTTCTAATTCTCATGCATTCACATAAAGGTGATTCAACAATCATCTATTTGAGTGACTGGTAAAGGAGAGAAACAAAGCAAATGAGCCTTCTGATTTTATGACAATGAACTGGAACCCAGGTGTGTCCAGATTCTGAAAAGGTTTTATTTTTGAGCCTTTGAATACCTCCTGCATTCTGAAACACATGTAAGATTTAAAGAAATACACCAGTAAATCCTGCAGAATTTAAATTGCCTTATAATTATTTTCTCAAACCTCTGATTTCTGGAAAATAAATGATGTACCCAGCACACAATACTCACCCAATAATATGTTCTGAATTTACTAATTAATTAGCTATCTTTGGGCTCAATTTGAATAAACTTCAGATCTTTAATATCTACAGTGCTGTCATAAATTTTAATAAACACATTTCCATGATATTTCACTTTTAAAAATAATTATCTTTATCTTAAATAATAGTGACATTTGTTTCATTTACCTTTAATGCACATAAGAAACAAGTGTAGGAGGAAATACCTGTTTTCATGATATGTGTTGTAAATACCATTCATGATACTTTATTGTCACACCAGGTTGTGATGACGTCTATGTATTTATTTTGCATAACATCTCTAAATGTTATATTTTGCCCTTTGATTATAAATCTGTGCACACTACAGAGTTTAGAAATTGCTTTAAAGAATATCTGGCCTAGCCCTTAAAAACAAAGTATTATAAGACAGGACTGAAAATGAAGTTCATGTCATACAAAGGACCACCTTGGGCCATAAAGCTGTTTTGCCACTTATATATGCAATCGACTTCTTGCCATTTCTTTTGCAAATTAAGCTTCCTATTGGACTATGTAAACATAATCTTTATTCTATTTTGTAATATCCTGTATACCTTCCCAAATTGGCCAGAAGACCAAATTCAACTCTTCCACCACATCTAAGCTTATAACAATATGTTTCAGATGAAAGTCTCCAAATACTGTGGGCCTACAGTTTGTGTTTTAGCCCAGCAATTTTATAGCAATACTGTAAAGCAATGACTTCAATTTCATATAATCACGCTTGGCACAGTCAGTGGCTCTTATCCAGACCTATTTAATTTCACCTTGTAGGAATTATGTAAATATCATATGTCTCTTTTCGAAATTTACCGCTACATTGTTACACTACTGACCTCATCTCTCAGAGACCACACAACGAATCGACCTTAGCATTTGTCTTTTTTGCACTCAGCTCATGTGGTGAGCACCTGAAAACCGTTCTTAAAACTTACCACCCACTCTCTTGCCTGCTCTGCCCTGACTTTTAAATCATGCTTGTTAATTTCTGTGGTGACTTGGCTGACAAACAGGATGTGATGTACCGTGCAGGGCCAGGATCACAGAGGTACAACACCAGGTTAGCGTAAGATTTTAACAACGTGGTTATTTATGACAGTTTTTGGGTATGACCAGAATTAAGTCGATCATAAGCAAAAGACCTGTGCAGAGCATTTAACGTTTCCCTTTTGTATTTATATCCATTTATGGTATAATGCATAAGCTCTGGTCTCTGGACTCAGGTAGCCCTGGGTTGGAGTTCCCCTTCTGCTACTTCCGAGCTGTGTGACCTTGGGAGGCTTCTCCTGAGCCTCACTTTCCTTACAAGGAAAGTGACAACAGTTGTGCCTGCCACACAGACTTGTTATGAGGATTACGTGGAAAATCCACAGAAAGCTCTTGGCACATGCCTGCCTCACAGCAACTGCCATAAAGTACAGCCACTGTCATTATTATTACTATTGTAGCTGTTACTGGTTGGGGTTTTGGAGCCTTTATGATTAAAGTGGCCTGGATCAATAAGATCGGGCCCAAAACAGAAGCAAAGTACATTAGCCAAACTTCAACAACTTTGGACAACTTTAACTTTTCCTTTAGAAAATCCATCATTTTTTTGATTTTATGTTTCAAATGCTTTTCCAAAACACTTTTGGGGAAAGAAGCATAAAAATAAAGTACTCATTTACATGTGTTGGTAAATTGGACTCCCCGTGTCCTTCACCTTATTCCACTGTGCCTTGTCCCCTTCTGTACACCGGGCACACAACCCCACTGTTCTGGCAAGTGCTCTGCTGGAATGAAAATGGTAACTGGTTGAGCACATGCGTATCAACAACTATACTCTGAAAGGAAAGAGTAACCCCAACTCTGCCACTTGCCAACTGTATGACCATGGGCAGGTTACTTAATCTCTCTGTGCCTGAATGTCCTTTAAGGCAGGGTTACTAATATGCCACGTCAGAGGGCTGTGTGAGTTAACACATTAAAGTGTCTAGAAGGGTGCCTGGCACATGTGATGCCTAAGTCTTAGCTTTCTTTTATGGTCCACTGAACTTGTATACAGCACTGCATGTACACACACACACACAAAGCTGACATTTCTTTTTCTGCATCACTGCTAACTGCCTCTCTTCCGACTGTGTGTCCTTAGGTAATCTGCATTGCATAGAAATCTACAAAGGATGACACTCATTTGATTCTCCTTCTCTTAGTATCTCAGTCACTCCTCAGTATTGCTAGGAATTTGGAAATCTCAAATTCCAGCTTTAGGCCACAAAAGTACATTTAGTGCTCTGCTGTTGTTTTATCTTTTAAGGTTAAATAAAGGGCTACTATATAATAAAGTTTTATCTTCCAATACTTTATCCCCTCAAACCACTCAAGACCTGAATTTAATATTAATAACTATACAACCCCCGTGGCTGACACTCTTTGATAAGAGCCTGATGAAATCGTCCTATTGTCATGAACAATGTCTTTAAATAGCTTAGCTGATGATTCCAGTCCATCACTGGGCAAGCAACACACATCCACACCCACACCCACACCCTACCTAACCTCACTATGGGTTGGGAAGGTGCTAAGAGAGTTGGAGAATTTTCTGACCTGTCTACAGTAATTAGCAGTATCTTTCATTGGTCCCAGTGTTTCAGACATTTTGGTATCAGAAAATTCTCGTGACAGTATCTGGGAAATCAGCTCCATACCACAGCTTTTGCTATGGGGAAATAGTTTACATTTCCTTGGAAAAATAAAACTAAGTATCCTAGGAAGATTGTAAATATATTAGATAAGTTACAGTTATTATTATTGCAGGGTCTGTTTTTCTTGACTTGAGATTCTTAATTATTTTGCAGAAAAAAAGGCATTTCCCATAAAATGGGAGATTTTTTGGCATCGAGTCTAGGAGGACTCAGTGTGGCATCTGATATCTATGGCCATAGCTCAATTTCTAACTACTATTTGTGATGCTTTGTATCATGATAAGGGAAGTTTCTAGTGCTTCCCAGAGCATTACTAGAAGAATTTATAACACACAAATGTTTGGAATTGAATAATATACATGAAATAAGTAGAGTCTCTAAGAAGTTGGAGCTAACCCAGTGTCTTGTCTCAGGGGCTAAGGGGTTAATAGCTTTATTAATCATTATGAGACCCTCTGCTTCTGTGCATTTGGCTAATGAAACATATCTATCCATATGGGTTGAGTGCACTTTATTTCCTAGGTGAGAAGAATAAAACATATAAAATTATTTTTATATGAATATATTTTCAATGACATTCTGTATTATACTATATTGTCTGATTTCTCAACAGTGAATAAGAAAGGATTTTATTAAAGAGGATCTAAATTAGGCTGATAGAATTTAGAAGAAGTTTTTCAAGAACGAGGCTTGGGAACTTTGAGATCATTTGAATTAAAACCCTACTGATTTTCCTCTTTCTTTCAAGTTGTATTCGTTTCTTCAATAATGACGTGTATTTGTATGATGAGTCACTATATTACAGTTGTAAATGATAACCTGAGTACACCTGTGATTCTCAGTTTTCGACTTAATTGGCTCAGAGCTGGTGACCAAAAGTTTAGTTACTGTAAGTCAAATATTCATTATATCCTAGAGGTATTGGATTATAAATTTCATTTGTGTTCATTGAAATCCGCGTCAAACTCTAAAAGTACAAAAGTTACATGCATATACATATGCACACACAAGCACGCACATTTAGTAAGTATATAAAGCCAAACTCAATATGTAAGACATCACAGACCAAGAAGAGGGATCTAATGCTAAAAATGGAGATAATTATACATTTAAAAATTTTAGATATGGGTAAAATATGTGTTAATATACTATAAATCACCAATATGGACACATGAAGAGTCAAACTTCTATGGCAGGAATTTTTTAAGTTCTTCTGGAAGGACTTCCAGAAAGTCGCTGGGCCTAGCGGTTTTTGGGAAACACCCAGAAGGAAAGTAAAAAAGCAAACAGACGAAAAACAACATCGTAAATGTTCCTGCTTGGGGATGAGACTGGTAGCGTCTTTAAAATATGAAACAAACCAGGGGCCAGCCCGGCGGCGTAGAGGTTAAGTTCACGCGCTCCACTTCAGCAGCCGGGGGTTCACAGCTTCAGATCCGGGGCGTGGACAGATGCACCGCTCATCAAGCCACGCCGTGGCAGTGTCCCATGTAAAGTAAAGGAAGATGGGCACAGATGTTAGCCCAGGGCCAGTCTTCCTCAGCGAAAAAAGAGGAGGATTGGCAACGGATGTTAGCTCAGGGCTAGTCTTCCTGACACACACACACAAAATGAAACCAAACAAGTTTTGACTGAAGCCTTCTCCTCTTCCCATCAATATTCCTGTCCAGACATGGGCATTCTTCATTCAAGAACCTTCAAACTGCACTTAAATTAGGACCATCTGTCCCCCAAATTTAAACTGCTGACCAGTGTTCTCTAAAATGTTTTGAAAGGTGAGATCTGATGTCTTATTCTAAGGCCAGCCCAGACTGAGTCAATCAAGTCACCACTGACGCTAGCCAGCCCGTCAGTGTTCCCTTTGGCTTGGAGCAGTGTTGGCTGAGGTTAAGGTCATTTAGACCTCACGAACACAGATTCCAGATACCACTCTGAGGGACTTCTTTATTATGAAAAGACATAACATACGAGCAAGGGGCTCACAGTCCAAACGAATGTAAACTGAAATTCTTCTAAAACTGTCAGAGTAACTTTAAATCAAGCTGCCATAAGAACTACCTGGGCTAAAACTCAATTTTATGGAGAATAGAGACACAATTTTATTGAGTATAGAGGCATAATTTATATAATTATAATGTGCACATATATATACACACACACACGTATATTAAAATGTGTGTGTTGTTTGTGTTGTGGGCTGAATTATGTCTCCCCCAAACTCATCTGTTAAAGTCCTAATACCTCACACCTCAGAATGTGACTATCTTTGGAGATGAGGCCTTTAAAGAGGTAATTAAGTCAAAAGGAGGTCATAATGGTGGGCCCTAATCCCATGACTGGTGCCCTCATAAGAAGAGGAAATTTGGACACAGACATACAGAGAAAAGGCCACATGAAGACACAGGGAGAAGACAGCCATCAGCAAGCCAAGGAGAGAGGCCTCAGGAGAAACCATCCCTACTGACACCTTGATCTCAGACTTCCAGCCTCCAGAACTGTGCAAAAATTAAGTTCGGTTGTTTAAACCACTCAGTCCATGGTGCTTTATTATGGCACCCCTAGCAAACTAATACAGTGTGTGTGTGTGTGTGTGTGTGTGTGTGTGTGTGTGTGTGTGAGATTTGAAATATAATTGCTACTCATGTCAGCTAGAGTCACCCTTACCACATAACATCTCATTCCGTAGATTGTGGAAAATCCAAGGTTCTTCTAAAGATTCTTGCAAGCTCCTAGGGACTAGTGTCCTTCTAGATTTAACCTCCTGCCTCTCCTGAATTACTTCAGTTCAGATGCCATTTCATAGTCTCCAACTTTTGTGGTCCTTGTCCTGTGCTAACCTAGGGTGGACCTCAGGTCTTTCCAGTAATTTCCATCAAAGTAAAATGCTAACAACAACCAAAAACAAACAAATTTAAATCCACCTTCACACCAGGCAATTGTGAACATGGCAGATTTACATCCCAGAAATGCAAAGAACTTAAAATTGAACATTAGCTCTCTCTGCTCTAACATAGTCCCTTAACCATTTCCACGGTGGGAGACCCAGCTTCCCACCACGTTCTGATGTTATAGTTCTTGTTCTCTCTCCTTCTCTTCCTCTTCCTCCCCATGACCTCCTCCTGCTCTTCTTTCCTCCTCTATGCTTCCCTCCTTCCATCCTCTATATACCCTAATCTTCTCAAGTCTTTTCTTGGCTCTTCCTCCATCCCTAGCGGCCCGGCCATCACTTTTTGTGAGTTTGGCTCATGTTCTCAGGAGCCCTTTTCTACCTCAAGTAGCTAATCAAACTAATTTCTCAAAGACAGTTCTCTTCTTCAGAAAGACCCTAGAGCCAGCCATTAAAGTTATAGAGTTTATTCCTGCTATATTATATTTAGCCAAGTTACTGAAAAGAGTGAAGGTAATTTTTCAAGTTGTCTTTTCACCCTGATTCAAAAAGAACTAACATCACGCATTTAACGTCATCTAATATCAGTACATTACCCTTCTACATGACCTCTAAGTTGATTCAGACCTAAAACCTCCCTTAAACCTGTTGGAAATTATTTTAAAATTTTGCAGTTGCATTGGAAATTTAACCACACATATGAACTCTGAAGCTTATTTTTTAAACTGTCAACTGTTGCATTCAGCAAATGATTTAAACTATGATTTCAAAGAGGAGGGTTTAAAAACTAGGAACCTTCTACACTTGTCATGTTCTATACGGAACATAGGAAAGAGGGCTTGATTTTGCCTTTATTCAAAAGATCTTTCACAAATTAATACGTGTTGATGTAGATTGCCTAGTTGAAGAATGTCAGTTTTTGGTTTGAGGAAGAAAATGAAAATAAATTCTGGTTCAAAATCACTTCTTAGGAAACAGGCTGCTACTGCCACCTGGGGGAGGTTCTTCCGCTTCCTTCAAGAAAGCCAAATGTGCTCGTCAGATGGTTGAATCTGTTCATGTTTTCCTTGTTAGATCCACACAGGAAGAAGACTTTTAAACTTTCTGCCCATGAAGTCATAAGGTCTTCCAGATGTCTCCAAGATTCCTTCACACAAAAATACATACTGCATACTTTTTGAGAGGTATAGGAGAAGATGAACCAGAATATAACTATAGGAAGGCTTCTACATCTTACACACTAAGAAAGTATTTTGCAGTGTATGGTTTGTATACTAATAAGTGGAAAAAATCAAAATTAAGCTTTCACTAACAACAGACAACCCCAATTTTTAAGCAAAATTTATTTAGCCTCAAGTTGTAGTTAATTGTACTCCTTTTCTGAAATGTGCTATCATTAATTTATATGGAAACAGCATGTGCTGATAGAATCATGCTAGTGATTATACCACTTAGGATAAGACAATCAATTTCACTTACATGGAAATAGCTGAGAGAGTTTTCTCAGGGAATTTCTGAATTTATGAACTCAATACTGTTGTGAAATCAATTATTTATAGCATGTATATTATGTATCATCTGTTGATACATTTATATAATACAGTAGTGATATGGTGCTCACCAATTACAATGGAAAAAATTGTGACCATTGCTTTTGAATGTGTAGTTTCTCTTTAACACTTGCCAATCTTGCATTTCTTTTTTTTTTTTTTTTTTTGTGAGGAAGACCAGCCCTGAGCTAATATCCGTCGCCAATCCTCCTCTTTTTGCTGAGGGAGACTGGCCCTGGGCTAACATCGTGCCCATCTTCCTCCACTTTATATGGGACACCGCCACAGCGTGGCTGACAGGCAGTGCGTTGGCGGGCGCCCGGGATCCAAACCCGCAAACCCAGGGCTGCCAAGCTCGGACGAAACCGCTACGCCACCGGGCGGCCCCCTTCTTGCATTTCTTTATGCCATAAATAAGTTGTTACCTATTAGCAGTGCCCTAAAACAAAGAATTTAATCCTGGAAATAGAAGTTTCAGGAAGTACCTATTGAAATTATAAAACTGTCAGATGACATAAAAAAAGTCAGAGCTGATTAGAGGAAGACGACTTACCATTTGTGGAGATGATTCTGGTAATAGACGAAGTAAATAAAATAAACACTGTACCAGTCCCAGCGTGGTACAGTAACAGGGTCAGAAGGTTCAAGTTCATCCCAAAGAACAACTGTGCCAGCCCCAGGGAAGTCTTTGCAGAAAAAGCATTTTTAAGATTGGAAAAGGTATGTGACATACAGAAAATTGATTGGGATTCCATAATTAATTTTCTAAAAAAATTACATGTCTGATTGAGGAGTAGAAAGATACCCAAGTGGCTGTGGTGCAGCCGACACAGCTGAATGAGCTGGGTGAGCCGGGGTCACCTTGAGAGACCCCAAAATGAGTGTCTTTTGTATGGGGGTGTGAGGTGCCTTCCAGGTGTTCATATTAGAGTCTGGGGAGATTGGGGTGTGGGGCATGAGAGGACAAGAAAGACCAGAAGTACATAAGACTGTATAAGAGAAGTACAAGTTATAAGCAAAAATAATAAATATGCAATATCAAATGTCTTTACTTCTGAATCAGCAGATTGAGCACATTTGGCAATTGGCCAGTAGCTCTGCCTTATCAATCTAATGAAAATGATTCATGACATTAAAATGCCAGAAGGGGCTTATGTTCTGCACAAAAGATTAACTACATTTTAGGGGTGTTGTAAGTGGAGCAGCTTCTCCCAAGTTTCTCCTCCCTCCTAACCAAGCTGCACAATGTGTTGGGCTTTACTTTCTTTATTGAAGAGCCAATTCTTGACTATGGTGGACCACGGAGATGATTTATTAATTATCTCATAACAGAAATTACAAGTAGTTCTCATTTTCATCAGAATGATGCCTAGTTGTAAAAGAAAAAATTGGTAAACAGAAACAGAACAGAAGTCTTCTTTGGCATTATTCATGGTTCACAGGAGGGAAGTACTCAGGAAGTCAAGAGAGATGACTTTCTGCAGGTGCCACTGGTGTATCCCGGGGCGGGAGGTGGGGAGGGGGACGTCGTTTACAATGCAAGAAGGGCTGTCTCCTCCGCTGCTCTGCTCCCACTTCTCCTCCACGAGTGCGTAATTTCAAACACCACTGCCGGCTTTGTCCTGAACTCAGGAAGCTCAGCGCCCATTCCTGAACCAACTCACCCACCTCCACAGTTCTGACAGACTCCAGCAAGATGGTCACCAGCGCGGCCCTCTGGCAGGACTGAGTGGAAACAGCTCTGCCAGAACATTCTTCTGGGGAACACTGACTTCCATGGTTGCTTTGCTCCACGTTCTGTGACCAAAGACTAGTGTGGGCGCAGTTGTCACCTCCAGGGCTTCACGCGTCAAGGGGGCAAGAGTTGACCCTGCAGTCCAGGTGCTGGACACTCCAGGTTACCCACACAGCAGGCTGAGCAAGAGGCCTGTGAAACAGGAGGTCACGGAGGCCCTGGCACACACTTCGGGCAAGAGGGTCTCCATCTTGCACTGCTGGTCCACGGGGCAGACACGCCTCTCTGCGAACAGGAAGCATCTTCCCCAATCCAGATGATCCAGGTAAGACAAAGAGGCAATTACACTCATGCCATTATTCCCACTTGGAGGACATTAGCCCAATAAGAAGGAACTAGGAAAACCTGGTTAAAAGTTTAAAGCACATTTAAACCAGTGTTACTCACATAGAAAAAGTTGGTAAAAATTACTTGCTTTCCCCCCCCAAGAGTCATTTTTACAATTTCCTTTAGAGGAATTCAGTCAGTCATTTTACAACTGGGTCACAGGACAAAAAAATTGAGATGCTAAACTTCAGAGGTTAACTAAGTCTCAAACCCCTAAACTATAAACCTGAGTAAATTTGTAAATGTGGTCCCAGACTACCTGCATCAGAATCAACTGTGCTGCATGTTAAAGACGCAGATTCATCCTGGCCCCACTAAACAGGATCTCAAGAGTGGAGCCTGCATAACTGCATCTGCATGAACTTTCCACATAGTTCTTAACAACAGTCAAGCTTCAGAACCACTGAACTAAAATCCTTACTTGCATCCATTCAATAAGGGGACAAGCTCTTAGAGTTCACCAAGTGGGCGTTCCTTTACTGATGCCATCATGAACACTGTGTTGAGTCCCTGCATTGGGCTAATGACAGGCCCTCCACATATGAGCCCTGCCCTCCAAAAGCTTACAGTCTAGAAGAGACAAACAGGTAAACAAGTATAAGACGATGCACTAAGTGCCCATGTAGTATAATGTATGACTAGGGGAAGGAGGCCTCACTGAGACTTACGTCACGGAAAACATTCAGGGGAGACCTGTGTTTTGTTTATAGGAAAGAAACCAGGAAGCTCAGATGCTTTGCTTGCCTCATCATCTACAGGGTCAGTAACTGCTTGATTCCAGCCATGAGAAGACACAGGGACCCCAGGGTGAACACAAATAACATGGGACACCTTGGCCTAGTGGCCCATCCCTGTTTGTTTGTTCATTTATTATAAGCCGCTAAGTTTGAGGCTTATTTGGCCAGTGTCAGAGAGGAGCTGGGGAGATGGGGGAGGGCCTGGGTATGGCCACAGCTAGGAGATGAAGGAACAATACCTGTGCACAGTACATTTATGTGTGTGAGCAAGGCCCACGATGACCAGCGTTTCCTGGAAACTCCTCATCGAGCTGCTCCATTCCGTTCGATCTCTTGATTCTCTCGTGTGGAGCCACCCAAATTTAACTGCTGGGCTCGACTAGTCTTACTCTGTAGCCTCGCTAAGTCGCTGAGCTCAGAGAACTCATCTCGACTGGAAGGTCCACAGGTAAACTCCGTGGAGAATGGAGAGCAGACATTCTCCATTCGAGAAGCATTGGTATAAATGCTACTTTCTTTTGGTCCTATCTCTGATCGTGCTGACGTAGGATGTTACACTTAGAAAGACAGTGGACTTTGCTGTAAAGAAAGGTTTTCTCCTTTTTAGTAAAGACAAATCGTTCTAAATGACAGACACACATTTTGTTGTTCAGTAACTGTGCATGTTTCTAAAAATGAAAAAAAAAACCCATATGTGTAATCACAAGAAACTAGTGGAAAAAATTAGGGTGACAAGAGTATAAAAAATAATCCTCATCATCCAACCCCTGAAAAATCAAGGACATGCGTACAAAGCAAAGAAAAAGAGGAGATGATTGCAATTAAGAAACAATGTGGAATGTAAGAAAGCCCATAAACCTGCCCAAACTATTAAAGCCTGCAGTTCAAACAATGTTTCCGGTAGAAATCAAGTGGTGGGGGAACCTGCAGCCATTGCATCAGAGTAATTTTTAAACAGATCTTAGATTCACTTAAAGCTGCTATTAAATAAACATTTAGCTTAAGCTATAGATGGACGTAATTCAGTAAATTCAGTAAATGCATAAACAAATATTTCTCAAAAACTAGTCTGACTCTTTTCACATGTCTCCCAATGTTTCTCTACGCTGGCCCTTTGCTGAGCCAAAAGAGTATTTTAAAAGACATACATTTTGAAAACAGATTGTTCCAGTTTTAGGATATAGAACAATATTGTAATCCCCTAATTTTTCTTATACAAGTGAATTCGATTCATACATGCCTCTGATCTTTTTAAATGGTATCTGGCATACAGCCTTCTCCTCTGATGTCTGCCTTTCCTTAAGTCAGCGTCCAATTCAGGAGTTGGAGGCAAAGAGGAGATAGATGGGCTAGGTCAAAACTCAGATCCAGATATTCTTTTCGAGAATAAATAATTTCTGTCTCCCAGAACTCAGCAGCCAAGACGAAGTAGTCCTCAGAGGGGCCCACGACCCCTGGGAGACACTGCAGTCCTAGCCCGGCTTCCACCAGGAACTCTGGTTGAAGATCGCCTAAGCACAGACTGGCGTTTATGACCTTTTTCCTGAAGGTGCCTCAGATGCTGGTGGCAGCCATCTGGAAGTGCTCACAGGCGGATCGGGAGCAGCTGAGCAGTGTCTGAATATTCAACAGGACCAGCAGCTGTTAGGAAGCAGCAAGGAGTTGTTCGGGTCCTCTGGTTCCAGGCACACTCTTGAATTTTTTCCTTCCTCACTTATGCAAAATGGGGAACGGAACATCTGCCTTCTCCCTTTGCCCTCCTCCTTTCTGGGGCACTGATAGCTGCCATGGACAGAATCTGCAGGCCAGTGCCAGAGGAGTGACCTCTTCTTTCCTGCACCTCCCTGTTGTCTCTTTAAATCTCTCTCTCAGTTTGTGCTCTAACACTTTACAGAGGGGTGTAGGCTGCCAGCTGCAACAACCGAAACACTTCCCCAAATGTTCTCTTTTTCTTTATTTGTGTTAGGTCTTCATTAATTTACAGCAAAATGGTGGAGATGTCAGTGAGTCATCTCCCCCAAATTAGGAAATAAAGGGAATGATTCATCTGAATATCATTTGAATATTTTTTTAAAATCCACAAATAATGGATCAGAGCAGATATCACAAAGTCCTTAAGGAAAGTGCTAGCAGGCAGCCAAACTGCACTAGGAATTTAATTCAGGAGCTGAGTAAAGTCCACATCCTTCCCACCACCATGGTGCCATATACCATTACCATAACAGTCAGGCTTTAAGCACTTATTTCTGATTTAGAATGAACAACTCGACTGTTGGCGTCATAGGTGAGTGTGTATACAAAAGACCCTGAAAGGCCAAGGCCAAGCCTGAAAATACTAAACAAAGATCATGCGCTTAGTGTTCAGTAGAATTTAGTTGAAAAATAAGCCTTGTTACAATTCTATGTATGTGATTACAAACGTTACTAAGACTTTCTTGTCTTCAGTTCCTCACTTATGAAATGGGGATAATTTTACCCATGTTAAAAAGTTCTGAGGGTTATATTTAATAAATGTAACGTGCGTGGCATTGTGCCTGACTTCCAATAGGTTCACAGAAAATTCCTGTCATTGCTACTGTCTTCACTGTTGTCGTCACTACCCAGACTGTGATGAGCACCTAGTCAAATGAACTTCTGGATGTTACAGAGGTTACAGCGTGGGTGCTGGAGTAAGTCATACCTGTGCTCAAGTTCCTATGTACTCACTTACTTGCTTTGAGACTTTGGGCAAGTAACTTCTCTAAACTTCAATCTCTTCAACGGTAAATTGGGAAGTGTCTACTTTCCTGGGTTACGTTTGGGACTAATGTCGTATTAACATAACAGTAAATTAACTCAGACACTGGCACATGGCAGGTGCACAATAAATGTTAGCTATGCTCATTTTGATCTTATTGCTAGTATTTGTCTTATCCTAAAATTATGACAAATTTTTTGTAGCCTTCTTTGGGATTATCTTGATAGGCTTCAGAAGAAAGCAAGAGTGAAATCAAACCTACACGGCCCTGATTTATAACTGTAAGAACTTCCTTATTAATTTAGAAAAAATTCTGGGAATAAAATCCACTGGCTTAGTAAGGTTAAACTGAGAAGCCCCAGTTTAGCAGGAAGGACACGGCCTGGCAGTCAGGGGACCTCTGTTACAGGCCCAGGCCTCCCAATAATCAGCTGCGCGGCTTTGGCCAGGCTGTGTAACATCACAAGGTTCCCATTTCCTCATCTGTGAAATAAGGCAATTTGGACAAATGATCTCTAAGGCTGAATATTCTCTGAATCTGATCTAACGAGGTCTTATCACTTAGCTTTGGCTCCCTGAGAAGAAGAATGTGGTGCTTTAAGTGGAATGAGAGTGAGGGAATAGCATAAAATATAAAGAATGGTCCTTACTGTCCTGTTTCATGATAATTTTTCTCCTCAGTTGATGTAATAGTTGGCTTTTTTTAAAGTTTCCGTCTAAAAAGTCCAGATGCTATGATTTCATCAACCACAAACAAATGGGGCAGGGCTGGTGAGGTCCTGGGAAAATGAACATAATTCCTGGAAAATAAAGTTTATATACTAACTAGATGTCCCAAAAGGACTAGATGGATTCATACCCATTAGCACTCTGAAACCAAACAATTCATGATTGATTATAAAATTTCCATCTAGCTTAATATTATACTTAAATTATTAACACCAGATAACTTACATTAACTTATCTTGCTCTTGGATTTTTATGTGAGGTATCAATCAACTATGATTATTCTTTCTTTGGTCCATAGAGAACATGTTTGGCCACTAACATGATGACTATACACCAAGCTACACGACTTTCAAATATTCAACTATTTTCCAGCCAAAAATCAATCTAAAGATTATAAGGTAAATCAACCATTCTCTTCTATTTTTGGCAGTAATTCAAAAGTGCAATTTCTCTCACAGTTTAGGACATGAGCATCCTTTCATAAATAATTATCAACATGTAAAAACTTCCCAGTGGCTGAACACATGGATTCATAAGTGGTGTCGAGCTTATGAATCTATTATCCTTAGGTGTTTTAACTCATTTTCCTTGAATGATATTACGGTGTAAATTATAGGAAATGTCTGGAGACAAAGAGGGAATGTGTTAATGTTACAATACAGAAAACCAGGAACTAAAGACATACAGTGAAAGTTATACCATTTAATGCAATAAGTACTAACCCAGCAAGAGAATAATTCTATGTTATAATATATAACTGAGGAAAGGACCACTTGAGCCAAACAGTTTATTTAGCATGAATTTTTATTATGGTGATGTTTTTAAAATATTTAATGACAAATATGGCCCATGCATCAACCAATACCCGGGGGTAGGTCTGGGGATCATACTCAAGAGGTTAAGGGCATTAGCTATTTAATAACTTGTATTAAACATTTCATTATTATGACAATCAATATAAACACATCAATAATGTACTGGGTGAATATCAGATCTGGCTCTAAATTTGAGAAATTTACAGAGACAAGAGGGATGAAGGATCAATAGTACTTGTATAGAAATAAAACCCCAATACTATACAATCCCCAATAATACTCAATTACTCTCTTTACTTGGTATGTCTTTACTGCCTGATAATTCTCTTAATACCTATACTCAGGGCATCATCACATGCCAGACACTTTTCCTGACGCCTCCCTTTAGCCCCACTTCCCACCCCCATCCAAAGCTGGGCTAAATGTCTGCCTCTATAGAGCCAATATGTTTTCTATCACAACACTTGCAATTAAAACAAATTGAAAGAATGTTTTTCCAGTCTTCCTCTCATCTAAGTTTAGTTAGAACACAAGAATCTCTACAAAAATCAATTTCATTTCTATATGCTAATGATGAACTAACAGAAAGAGATCTCAAAAAGACAATCCCATTTACAACTGCAACAAAAAGAATAAATATCTGGGAATAAATTTAACCAAGGAGGTGAAAGACCTATACAATGAAAACTGTATGACACTATTGAAAGAAATCGATGAAGACATAAAGAAATGGAAAAATATTCCATGCACATGGACTGGAAGAATAAACATAGTTAAAATGTCCATACTACCTAAAGCAATCTGCAGATTCACTGCAAACCCAACCAGAATCCCAATGACATTCTTCACGGAAATAGAACAAAAACTACTGAAATTCGTATGGGGCAACAAAAGACCCCGAATAGCTAAAGCAATCCTTAAAAAAAGAACAAAGCTGGAGGTATCACAATCCCTGATTTCAATATATACTATAGAGCTATAGTAATCAAAACAGCATGGTTCTGGTACAAAAATAGACACACAGATCAATGGAACAGAATTGAAAGCCCAGAAATAAAACCACTCACCTACAGACAGCTAATCTTCGACAAAGGAGCGAAGAACATACAATGGAGAAAGGGAAGTCTCTTCAATAAATGGTGCTGGGAAAATTGGACAGCCACATGCAAAAGAATGAAAGTAGATCATCTTCTATAGCCATACACAAAAATCAACTCAAAATGGATTAAGGACCTGAAAGTGAGACCCGAAACTATAAAACTCCTGGAAGAAAATATAAGCAGTACACTAATTGACATCTGTCATAAAGGGATCCTTTTGAATTCCATGTCTACTCGGACAAGGGAAACAAAAGAAAAAATAAACAGGTGGGACTTCATCAGACTACAGAGCTTCTACAAGGCAAATGACACCAGAATCAAAATAAATAGACAACCCACCAGCTGGGAGAAAATATTCGCAAATCGTATATCTGACAAGGGATTAATCTCCATAATATATCAAGAAGTCACACAACTGAACAAAAAAAACAAACAACCCAATCAAAAAATGGGCAGAGGATATGAACATTTTTCCAAGGAAGATATACAGATGGCCAACAGACACGTGAAAAGATGTTCAACATCACTAATCATCAGGGAAATGCAAATCAAAACTACGCTAAGATATCACCTGACACCTGTTAGAATGGCTATAATCACCAAGATGAAAAACAACAAATGTTGGAGAGGTTGTGGAGAAACAGGAACCCTCATTCACTGCTGATGGGAATGCAAACTGGTGCAGCCTCTGTGAAAAACAGTATGGAGATCCCTCAAAAAATTAAAAATAGAAATACCTTATGATCCAGCAATCCCACTACTGGGCATCTATCCAACGGACCTGAAATCAACCATCCAAAGAGGCTTATGCACCCCTATGTTCATTGCAGCATTATTCACTATAGCCAAGAAGTGGAAGCAACCCATGTCCCTTGACTGATGATTGGATAAAGAAGACGTGGTATATATATACAATGGAATACTACTCAGCCATAAAAAAGAATTGTCCCATTTGCAACAACATGGATGGACCTAGAGGGTATTATGTTAAGTGAAATAAGCCAGAGAGAGAAAGACAAACATTGCATGATTTCACTCATAAACTAACACACGGACAGAGAGAACTGGTTGGTGGTTACCAGGGGGAAGCAGGGTAGGGGGTGGGCACGAGGGGGGAAGGGATGCATTCATATGGTGACAGACAAATAATAATGTACAACTAAAACCCCACAATATTATAAACTATTAAGACATCAATAAAAATAAAAAAAAAAAAAGAACACAAGAATCTCCACTAGATATAAGCAGGAAATGTATCTGTCTTGTTCCACTTTGTGTCCCTGGAACAAAGAGGATCTCCAGTAAATATTTGCAGAAGGAATAAGTCACCTAGAGCACTTTTTAAAATTCAAATTCCCAGGCTCCATCCCTAAAGATTCTGATGCATTTTTAGCAAGCATCCCAACTGACTCTGATGTAAATGGCCCAGGAATCTTTTTATTCCCAGGACCTAGTCTGATATATTTAGCACTTCATTAATTTTTTCTACCATTTGTATTAATTTGCTAGGGCTGCCAAAATAAAGCACTGGGTGGCTTAAGGAACAGAAATTTATCGTCTCTCAGTTCTGGAGGCTAGAAGTCTGAAATAGATGTTAGCAGGGTTAATTCCTTCTGATGGCTATGAGTGAAGGGTCTGTCCAGGGATTCTCTCCTTGGCTTATGGATGGCCATCTTTATGTTCACATGACATTCTCCCTGTATTCACGTCTTTGCCCAAATTTCTCTGTTTTATAAGGACACCAATCATATTGGATTAGAGGTCACCCCAATGACTTTATCTTAACTAATTACGTCTGCAATGACCCTATTTCCAAATAAAGTCACATTCTGAGGTGCTGGAAGTTAAGACTTCAACATATGAACCTGGAGGGGGAGATATACAATTCAATCCATAACACCACTGTTTATCTTGCAGCTCTCTGACTCCTCTTGCATGACAGATGTGTTACAATATACTGGATATAGGGCAAGCTCTTAAGAGGTCTGCTAATTTTGCTGTCACTATTAGCTAAAATGTGATGTTGACAGTACACATATACTTATATTTACACAAGAGCTGTGTTCTTTAAAAGTTGGGTTAACTAAAGTTTTGCTTATTTGTGTTTTAAAGGCACAGAAGAATATGCCAATTAAAGTACCTCTTTGTAAGATTCTTTTGTAGAGTTTAGACTCTTTCTGTTAAAATAATTATTCCCTAATGTACTGATTTTGAAACTTCAATTCAAATTTTCTTGAAGCAGGGCATTTTAGGAGAACTAGAAATATGCAATTATTCTTTGGTGTAGAGAGACAGATATGAGGAAAAATTTGGGGTCTATTCCTTGAGAGAGCCCCTCTGAATATAAAATAGAAAGTGCAGACTACAGGCAAATCCATAATGAACGACAGAAGAAAAGAGAAGTTTTACAGGAAAGTATAATTTGTGTCCCAGATATTAAACTTCAAAACTGAAGGCTCAAAACGAATAAATAAAACCCTAAACCTTCTATTTGAGATGATGGTGAGGGTCTAAATTCCAAACTAATCCAACAGATATTCATTGAAAGTTTACAACATGCTAGAGGCTTGGATTGATACAGAAAGACAGACCTTGCCTTCAAAGAGCTCAAAGTCAAGTTATAGAGATGGATGCATAAATAAATAGCTCTGATGAAAGCCAAGCTGCATTAGGAGTTATAAGGTAACCATGGTCTCGAGATGTTTCTAATTTTAAATATATTGTTCCACATTTCCTGTATTTTCATATTAGATTTACGTGTCCTGATTCTTCCTCCCTCCCTCCCTCTCTTTTTTTTCTTTCTTTTTTTCTCTTTTCTTCCTTTCATTACTTTCAGTTTTTCAATATTATAAATACTAATCCTGTTTGTTATATACATTGAAAATAGTTTCCCAAACTGTCTTTCAATTTTTTTAAGATTTTTTTAAAACCAGAGTTTGTACTAATACCTCTCTGTGGGTTTGTATTCAGCCTCTCTATGCATCAGTGTCTCCTTATCATGATGGAGACACTGGTATCTCCCACGAAGCATTACGTTGAGCTTCAAAAGACAGAAAGCACATAAAGTGCTTAGCATAATACCTGGCACTAAATATTAGTAGTTCTCCTTTCTTTCTTCTGATTATTAAAGGTCCTGTACATTTCTTGTTATGTTTATTTCTAAGCATTTTATATTTTTCTTGCTATTATAAACTGGTAGCAGCTTTAGAAATATTTTGGAAATGGGAGTGTTTGGAATGGAGGGAATGTCATATTACTGTCACATTGTCATGATTTCATATAACTTTGGAAATATTCAAAAAGTTAAATGGATATTTCTAGATGCCTTTCATATTGTGTGAACAATTTGCCACATGCTGTTATTTCTGCTTTATATCAGCTTATGTTCACTAATCAAACAAGAATTTATTACATAACAAACTTCCACACATTACTAAACAAAGGAACACCAGTTTTCAGTGTCTTTCAACCACATTAGAGGAAGTCATCCAATAAATTGGGTTTGATTCTAGGCATGTGAAGTGAAAAGGATGCAAATCACAGTAATATTTTGTAGTTGTTCCAAATCACCAAATCTATTTTGATCTTAGCTTTTCCATTACATGTCATGATTAATCAATAGATTGTAACCGAATTATGTAATTATAAATCCTTAGAAGATGCTTTTAGTAATGATGATAACACAACATTCCTACAAAAAAAAAGATATCACAATTCCCTTGGCCAAGGTCCTCTGACTTAAAGGAATTCCGTGGTTCTAACAGATTCAGGCTGACAGGCAAATATGATTCCAAATGTTGTAAATGTAAGTATATCAGTATCAATATGCAGCATTGATAATATGCAGTTTTGAGGTTGTATATACATAAATTATAACAGCAAAATAAATGGAGAACTAAAGCCCTTTTTCAGCAAGTCCACCTATCTCTCTCCATTTGCTTACATTATTTGACCCCATCTTCACTTCCCATTACATATAACAGCTTTTAGAAACATAATGACATACAGATTTGTTGATTGTCCTAGGTTGGACCATAACTCCTTTGCTTGTTTTTGAGGAATATAGTCCAAGGCAAATAGCCATTGAACTTCTCTCTTTCAGGAACTTCTGGGACATGCTTGGAAGAATTACACTGCCATTCTTCTCACCCATGCAGAAAAAATAGAAGAGGCTGGGTTCAGTGAAGATGAATACTTACATGAAGCCTCTGATGCACTGCTAACTCCACTAAATTCTATTCAGCGCAGACATATTTTCCAGTATAAAAAAGGAAATTCACTTAATGAACAAAGAATAAAAATATTAGAAAGAATCATGGAATTTATAAAAGAAAATTTTACCAAGTTCTTACCTTTAAATAAAATTTAGATGAAAGGAAAAGAGCATTGGGTTTTAGAGTCAGAAACCCGGTTTCAAGAGTGCCTTTTTTAGCATGGCTGTGGACTGTCGAATTCTCATATGCTATTGGTGAGGGTGTACATTGGTATAACCACTTTGGAAAACTGTGTGGCAGTTAAAAAGAACATAAAAGATTCAAGATTTCTAATGCAAATCCTACGATACAGCAATTACACTCCTAAGTATATATCCAATAGAAATGTGTATATTTGTGCACTAAGAAACGTACATACAAGAATGTTCCTAGCAGTTGCTCATAATAACTAAAAACTGGAAATTACCCAAATGTCCATTAACAGTGGATAAGCACACTGTGCTGTATCCACACAACGAAACAGTACACAGTGATGAGAGGGAGCAAACTGCAGCCCCACTAACAGTATCTGTGACACCACACATGAAAGAGTACACGAACGACGATTCCCTTTGTATAAAGTTCAAAAACGATCAAAACCAATGTAATCTAAACGACTCTACCGTCAGACGTGTTGGAGTCAGAAGAGGGGTCACCTTGGGGAGGGGACAGGGAGTGAAAGCACACGTGGGGCGGCTTCTATTTCCTGACCTGGAGGCTGGTCCACAGAGTGTGTTCACTTGGTGAAAATTCAACAACAAACACTTCTGATTTATGAGCTGTCTAGTGTAAATGTTATACTTAAATAAAAGTCAAAATGAATAAATTATTATCCATATTTTAAAAACTAGCTGCACTGCTTACTCGTCACCAGGCAAGGAAAATGACTGAAACTTGTGAAAGCCTATTTTCTCATTGGGAATACCTACTTCATAGTCACTGTAGCGATTACACAACTCGGCACGTGGTAGATGCCCATAAATGTCCACTTTCTTTTCCACTTTCTCATAACCTGTGGTTCCTACTTCAGCTTGGAAACAGAGGTAAAAACTCAGAGACAAGCCCTGCTGCAGAAGCGCGTGTAACAACTCGAATAACTGAGTATGAACAAAGCGTTGACCGCAGAGGGGGCTTCTCCACCTGGAAGGCTGGTCACTCTGGCTTAGAGAGGGCCAGGATGGTCTCAAAGGCAGCAGCAAGGATTGAGGAAAATGGTTCACACCACAGCCAACTGCACCACCAAGTTGAAGTTGGACACCCTCATGTTTAACATTTGTACCTGAGCTTTATAGTTTACAAAATTGTTTCACTAAGATAGTCCCCAATTTACAACAGCTTGTTTTCACAAAGTTAACTTGTAAGTTGTTTCTGTAGTGTGCAATATACTGTATTTCCACTAGAAACAGGATTACAGCTGGTGGTTATTCTGCCAGACTAGTCCTCAAAAGCCAACTTAATGCTTAATATTATCTGAACTCTAGCAGACATGGCATTAGAAAGCCTATAACAAAATTTATAAAATGTTTCTATGGGAAACCATAGTACAAATTCCAACTTGAAACAAAATTTCTCTGGATGGTCCCCTTCTGTCATTGTGGGTCCGGGACCGTGAATGGGGAGCCTCAACAATGGGGCTGAGTTTGGGAGTTAAGTAGAAACTCATACTTCCCCAGGGGTTGGAGGCTTGGTGAGAGAGAAAGAGATTTGAGGCTGAGAAGTAGAAACTGCAGTGACTGGTGAAGGGGAGAGTGGAAAATTCAGGTTTTGAGTCCTTCGTATCCTTCATTCATGTGATTTCAGTGAACTCGTCTAGACACAAACACTAGTGAGCTTCAGGAAAGAACATTAGGATTCAAGACCTCCGAGGCTGGCCTGCTGTTAATATCAACAGAGGAAAGGTGCCCCTAGCTTCAGAGACGAAGACTCCTATGACGTTCTTCCCTGCATTACTTAAGAGACTTTTAGATTTGCATATATATATTACATATATATATACATATATTACACAAGTCCCTAAATGTGATCACATTACTTGTTTGACTTTCTTTTAGTAGTCTTATATTTTGCTTTTCGGCTCACCTTTACCTCTCCTTCCATCTTGCCTCCTCTTCAAGCAAATCAGCCCGCTACAGATAGCTCATGTCAGCAAAAAGCATGGTATGCACCGTTTGTATTTTCTGCATATACAATCACACACACATGGAGTACATATACACACATAAACAGATATAGGGCTTTTGTCTGTTTAAAAAAATTTTCATATTATACTGTCTATAGCATCATTTCTTTTCACTTAACATCATCTCATACAAATTCTTCCAACTCTAAAATGTAGCTTAAATTCACGCATTTTAAAGACTGCATGACATTTCATGGTGTATATGTAACAGTTTATGCAACTGTTCCTCTATTGACGTGCATTCCAGGTTTCTGCCACTCAAAGCCACGCTCCAACAACTATTCTTGTACATGTATTTTTATAGAATATTGACTTTTTTCTGTAAGTTACATTTCCAAGAGTGGGATTTCTAGGTTGAAGTATATATACACTTTAATGTTAATGTATCTTACCCAATTTCTGTCTGTAAATGTTCTAACAAACTTGATTTTCAACGTTTGAGTATCCTTTCCCCATATTCTTGTCATCAACTGGTGTTATCTGAAACACCTAGCACTAACACCAGTTTGATAAATGTAAAATCATACCTTACTGTTACTTTAATTTGCATTCCCCAGACTTCCACTGAATTGAAGAATCTTTTTATAAGCAGGTTGGTCATTTAGATTTGCTCTTCTATAAAGTGCCTCTTCACATTCTTCATCCTTTTTATCATTTTTCTATTGGATTACTTCTCACAAAGATTCTTTGCTTGACCAAAACTTTGGTCAGACTCCTGAACCTTCTCCTAGGCCCATCTGTGCACTTCCTTGTAAAATCTAGGTTTAGCAAGAACCCTGCTAAGTCATCTTAACCAGAATGCTCCACCCTCGATGCCTGATCAGGCTCCTCATCTTCCACCATCCCCCGGGTGATGTCTGATCACCCGGCCTGTCTTCAGCAAAGATCCTGTTAGTTGGGTTTAACCAGACTCCCCCAGATCCTTGATGTTTCCTCTTAGTAATTTTCCATCCACTGACCACCACCTTGGCTGTGAGTTCCCACCTGCCCATGCTGTATTCAGAGTTGAACCCAGCCTCTCTCCCTCAGTGTAAAATCCCATTGCAGTGGTCCCTATACCTATCTTTATGGTCCTGAATAAAGCCTATCTTACCATCTTCAATAAGGGTCATTGAATATTTTCTTTTTTTTTTTTTGTGGGGAAGACCAGCCCTGAGCTAACATCCGTTGCTAACCCTCCGCTTTTTTGCTGAGGAAGACTGGCCCTGGGCTAACATCCGTGCCCATCTTCCTCCACTTTATGTGGGACGCCACCACGGCGTGGCTGACAAGCAGTGCGTCGACGGGCGCCCGGGATCTGAACTCGGAAACCCCGGGCTGCCAAGTGCGGACTAAACCGCTGCGCCACCGGGCGGCCCCCTGAATATTTTTTCTTTAACACTTCCTGCTTGGCAAATTGGAAGAGCTCTATGTATATTATAGATATTAGCCCTCTATCTGTCCTCCACGTTGCTATTTTCTTCAATTCTGTTATTTATCCTTTAACTTTATGGTAACTTTTGCCAAACTAAATTTGTGAATTTTCTTATAGTCATTTATTTCTATGTACAGGATACACGATATGGTTTTAGCTTCATTTCCTTTCAGATAGGTAACCGACTGCATCTGCTCTATTTATTAAATAATACATCCTTTTCCTACTGAAGAAAGGTAGATAGACATATAGAGATATATCTCCTTTATCTATTTCTGGAGCTATCCTGGGTTCTTAATTTTTTTCATTATCTATTTTATTTATATTACTGACAATACCAGAACGATTTAATTTAAAAGGTTTTATATAATTCCTTAATATCTTGCAGGACAACTTTCCCTTGTTTTCATTTTTTCAAAATATTTTCTGGCTACTCTCAGGCATTCATTTATATATATTTTCTAATTAAAAAAAATTCTTTTGTAGTGTGTATGTTTAAGACAAATGACATTTTGTGATATTAAATCTTCCCAGGCAAGCATACAAGATATTTCTCCATCTTACTTTATTATTTATATTACTGTATTTCTTGCATTTTTCTTTTCCTTAGCTTTCCTGATTTGATAAAGTTGCTATTAATTCAATTTTTCTCCTCGATAATTTGGAAGTTCTAGTCTAATCCATACCCATTAAGGATTATTTCCTTGTTCCTGAATTCAGAATCGAGTACATACTTCTCTCCTATTCTTTCTTTCTTTCCCCTTGACTATGCATCATCCCCTGGACTATGAGAAGACCTTTGGAACACTTTCATTTTCCCCCATCTCTTTCTCCTTCCCCAGTCCTCCCTAGGGAGAGGGTCTTTGGAATGCTTTTCCCTTCCCCACAGTACCAGATTTTGCTAAGATAGTTATTTAATTCAAGACTCCCCTTACAGATTGCCCTTCTGTTTCAAAAGTCCTTTCTTACCATTTACATTGAGCATTCCTGGTAGTTTATCACTATCTCCTTTAACTATAATACAAATATTAGAAGGTTCATTCCTGACCACTGTTTTCTCTTCTGTTCCTCTTCCCCCATCTTTCTAGTTAGTGTGCTGTCCTAATATACTCTGAATTCTAGCACAGTATCCAAGAGGCATTAAATTCCAGACACACTCTTCCATGTACTACTATGCAATAGCAATCCTAGCCCACATAACCATCAGCATAGTGGATGTAGGGAAATAATTTGTTAGTTGGTAATGGGGTAGTTGAATCATAAGAACAGTGAGGCACTGAAGTGACTATCTTGCTGCTGTGCTCCACCAGAAGCTGGGCTGTTCTGCTTTTTCTGGATGACAGTGCATGTGTTTCCACTGAATAAACTCACCATTACTTGAGACAACTACAACTCACAACAAAAGAACCATGTGACCAGAACTAGCTCTAGGTAAAATAAAGGATGTCCAGAAAGTTCATCTTTGGGATCCTGCCATCTTTCCTATTAGAGTCTATAATTTGCAATCTTTCCTCATGTCCCCCTGATGCCCAATCTGTATGCTATTCTCCCCCGGAAGACAAAAATCTACACTAAACTTTATATTTGAAAGTGCTTTGAACATCTGCGAGGACTGGAAGGTAGTACACCTAATATCTGTGTGCAGCTGGGGTTAAGTCTCATTAGCACATCCCATCCCAGAGAGCATTAGTGACTCCATGCCAACACTCACCAGCTCTGACCCTCCCAGGCTCATTCTTCTAGATATGTGACCTCAACTAGCAATTTCAGACTTTCTTTTTTAAGTTATATTTATCTACACTCTGCCTTTTTTCCAGAAAGAATTTGCTTAGATTTTCAGGCATATCACACTTCTTTTACAAAAGGCTAATGTTTTTAAGTGGCATTGCTATTTTCCAGATTCTCAAATTTTATTTTAAAAATGTCTCTTTTCACAAGCACCCAAAATTTTCATTTTCAATGCACATGCTGTTTAAAGAGAAAATGTTATCCTTTCATAATGAAAACTAAAGGTTATGGAAAAAAGTTATTTCTACCAAAATCATTCTCCTTTGCTAAATTTATTGAAAGTGACTTTTAGTTTGCATTTTTCATTAAACTTTTTCAAAGAGAAATCAAATTGTGGTGTTGATTTTGGATGACTCCTGCACTGTTCTTTCCAAATTCCCCAGGTGTGAAAAGTTGAGTGGGTTTTAAATTAACAAGTATCAGCCAAATGTGTAATCTCAGGGCTGAAAAGTTAAGTGGATGCATATACTGAGAGCTGGGATGTATGATATTCTAATGAGGCAATTTACAAAAACAAATTTAAAACTCTGTCAGAGCAGCCTTGATATGAAGGCTCATCACATGAATGCCACTATAGAAAAGGGCAGACATTAATAATTGCTATTTGAACAATTCTGTAGGCATTAAGCAGCGATGGGAAAGGCAAGAACAGTTAGCCCCTTCATTAAAAAGGATTATTCTTTTTTCTTGCAATTATTGAGCTCTGGGCTTGTTTCTGCTGCTGTTGCTAAGAATACTGGCCTGCCAGATAGGAAATGATGTTGATGAAGACATGGAATAACACTTACACACATATTTTACTCAAAAATCCAGAGAACTGAGAATAGTGTGTGTTAGGAGCAGGGTGGGAATACGGAAGGGGAAGGAAAAACCAAACAAGGGACTACATAAGGGTGAAAAAATATAATATACAATAAGTAATTCACACTCTGAAATTCCAGATGGCTTACTTTCAAACCAACAATTATTTCATTGTTCTGGGTCCTTTCTCCAAATTTTTTTGGAGTTATACTCCTACGAATTATCTCTGCCAAGACTTATCCAGAGGAAAAACCATAACTACAAAAAGTGCAACACGCAAGAACGTGTAAGTCACTAACTCTTTTGCATTCCAACAAGTTGGTATCTGAAGAAGATCCAGTTTTGTATAGAGGCATATTAGCCATTAGCAACTATCGTTCTTTTCATTATTATTGCAAATTTTGTAGTTATCATCCAATTAGTATTGCAAATGGGGTATAACTACAAAGAGTTGCTCTGGTTTAAATTATCTATCTATCTGTCTATCTATCATCTATCTATCATTCATCTATCTATCTATCATCTATCTACCTGCAGCACAGTGACTTCCCTCATGTGTTGGCTTTGGGATGGACTGTCACTGCAGAATGAGTGCCCTCAACAAAAGTGCACAACTCCAAGAATCAAGGCTCATGGTTCTTCAGAAGGCAACTGTCGCCAGTAGCAGCCTGGTTTTGTCAAGCGATTCGTCCCAAGAACTTCCACAGCAAAAAGAAAATATTTGACTAATTCTCTTTGTAACCACTCCAAAGGAGTGTTTAATGATTTCATCTCCCTTTAGAATCTCTTAAATGCTCCACTAGAGGAGGAGCTACTGTAATCTCCTTAAACTACTACAGTTTAGGGTTTTTTATTTATCACCAACTTTCCTTACAGTTTAAACAAAAGTTAAACCTTGTATTCAAATAAAAGAAGCCATACCACTATTTAGCTGACCTGGAGGAAAGTGTACTGCAGTGGAGAAGAGCACAGGATTAGTACGAGCTGGAAGAAGATCTAGGTTTCAGCTAGTTAGACCTTAACACAGGCATTTAACTTTTCTGCTGATTCTTGGGGGTAAAGGCTGGTCTACCTCCAGGGAGTTAAGAAATGCAGAAGACGTGCAAAAGTACTTTGTTAGCTATAAAGCATTAAATATGTTAATTCTATAATAAAATCCATGACAGTAGACAGGTATTATTAATATATCCCCCTAACTTTCATTAGAGAAGGGCATAGTCATTCCTTAACTAAAATTTGGAGGGCAAAGCTTTCCTCACAAGACAGCAATCTGCAATATTATTGTCAGTTGAGTTATATTAATTTGCCTCCATAGTTTTTATTTTGTATCTTGGTGATAAAGTTTTAGTTTTCACATTGTTGCACAGCACTTAGGACCAGGACTTGTGTCACATGTAGCTAATGTACATAGCTAATACTGTGTACTTCCGATATTTGATATTTTTAAAGGCACAACATATAATTTCCCTGGGAAATTTAGGGGGTATACTCATGCCCCTTTAAAGCCCCTGTTATAAGCAATAGTGAGGTGCTCCCCAATCTACCAAAAACTGGAAAACAAGATTGATTCTGTTTATGGTAAACTAACATACTATGGTTAGAAATACTGTCCTCCTAGTCTAAAAATTGCAAAACTGAAACTTTATCAATAGTAGTAAACCTGGGAAAGGGCATTAATGAACAGGGCTGATCAACATCTAAATATCCAAAAAATGGATTTCAGTGGGATTGCAGGGAGGGGAGAGAAAGTTTCAGTAATGAATATTTGTAGTGAAGGAAGAGATACTACATCTGGTATAGAAGAACAATCAGGTCTGTTGAAAGACAGGGCCACAGACTGTACAAAATATTCCTTAAGATACTCTGTTCAATTCATATATACCAAGTAATCTTCTGAACAAGGATTCAACTTCTCAAGAAATGTGATACCAGGAAAAGAGACAGATGAGATAGGAACACTAGTTTCTGGAAAGGAACAGCCCTATCATAAACGGGTATCAACATAATCTTTTATATTCAGGCATTGTTTTAAGTATGCTATGGTTACTGACTCACACAAGTTTCACAACTCTACAAGGTAAATGTTATTACACCCATCTGACAGATGAGGGAAGTAAGGTATATAGAGGCTAAACAGTTGCCCAAGGTCACACAGGCATTTAAGTTGTAGAGCCAGGAATCAAAACTCGGTAACCTGGTTTCAAAACCAATACTACTAAGCTCTCTGTATTTCTTAGCATCTCCAAGATCATCTACAAATGCAGGTTTTGGACTTGCAAAGTTAAGACCCAGACTCTGGGATCTGATTAACGTCACTTGCTCTATGAGGCCCTATCCACACCCTCTATCTTGCTGACATGCTTCTTATTAAACTTCCATGAGTTACTTTGAATATTTTGTAAATAGTCTAAATGTGAATTTACATATTTTAGAAAAGCAACAACCAATTATCTGTTTGGTGGGCACTTAATGTTCTTCTACCCAGAGTACTTAATGTTCTTAGTAGAAGCAAGGCAGGGAAAAAATGTCTAATTTTATATTAAAATCACCATGTTCTGAAAGTGGCTCATCTCAAAAGAGCAACACACATGGAATTTCTAAATATAAGAAAAGTTAGGGGCCGCCCGGTGGCGCAGCAGTTTCGTCCGCGCTTGGCAGCGCGGGGTTCGCATCCCGGGCGCCCGCCGACGCACTGCCTGTCAGCCACGCTGTGGCGGCGTCCCATATAAAGTGGAGGAAGATGGGCACGGATGTTAGCCCAGGGCCAGTCTTCCTCAGCAAAAAGGGGAGGATTGGCGACGGATGTTAGCTCAGGGCTGGTCTTCCCCACAAAAAAAACAAAAAAAGAAAAGTTAGTACTCCCAACATTCACTGTAAGACAGTGGGCCAAACTTGCACGAGAAAAGTATCTTGGGAGGGTCAGCTTTTTATTCTGGTTAAGTCTGCAATACATAAATAGATGTCGAGGGGCACCAGCTGTTTAGCCTGTGCCTTAACACCACCGCCTACTGCTGAAATCCTTAAGGGGCTGGGGACCAGTCAGCAGCCGAGGGTTACGTCCAGCTCACTAACAACGCCTTTTTTCAGTTGAGTCTGTAAGAGCTCTCCAATCCTAGCAATACAAATAAAACAGAATGAAGTTTTCTGTAAAAATAAACACCAAATGGGGCTAAACTGACAAACTGACTGAGTGATGTTTTCATGTAATTTGAGAAATTGGGAATAGATATTTCAACTATCTAAGCAGTTGAAACATTCTTTAAATTATATTACAATTATTTAAAGAAATTTAATATAATCAGGAAAAATCAGAAAATACAGAATCACAAAAGACTTTGTCAGAGTCTTTATTCCCAAAAGAATAATGTATCTTGGGTACAAAATAACCTATGAAATTCATTTGTGTTTAGTTCACAACAGATGTTAATGAAGCTCTGTTAACATTCAGCTTTTCAGAAAGAAGATAAAACTTCTATGATGCTACCATGTCCTAGCCTACCAGAACTCTACGGACTTATACCCTTTATGACTCTACATGCAGGTGTTTTAAAATTTTTTGTTTTGCCTCTCCTTCTTTTCGGAGGCTACAAACAGCACAGTGCTAGAATAGTGTGTGTGTGATTTTTCTTTTAAACAATATCTATACTTCTACCTCCACTGAGGCATGTTTTTGGTAGCTCAAATCATCAGTCAAGAGCTCAAGGCTGGTGAACTTGAAGCTCATAATTCCTAAGTTAATTTTCATTGTTCCTACAATATCTGTAAGATGAGTGAAAATAGGCATTTGACACCTTAACACATACGTATGTTAAGTTTTTGGCTACAGTTTCTTTTAATATATTGACAGTACGGTGGTAAATGAAAAAGTAAAATGTATCAATCTTAAATACTCTTCTAAAGATGATAAGCCATAAATAATCTTTTATTAGGTTTATTCTTTTATAAAGAATCTTCATTAAAAAATAGACTGCCTATTTTATGGTCAATTTATTGGCAACTACGTTGGCAACACTTTGAATTGTTTATTCTTTAGAGTTGGCCAAAATTTATACAAATTATTCTGCTAAATGGAAAGAAGAAGTTCAACACACAGTTGGAAATTTCTGTCTTTTAAAAAAGTCACCTTAAGTATACAAGTCTGGGTTACTTTGATAGGCAACAGCAACAATGTTCAAATGCCACGTCTCCTAAGCTTTACGAGGTTTTGTCTCTAGAATCAACAGTTGGTCGCTTCCAATATTATTACACTATGACTAGTTAATAAGCCTGATAACAATTGCAACTTGCCATTTTTGAAAATGAGAGGACATTTATAATACAGATACACAATACCCTAAAAATCCAAGGACTTGAAATTTTATGCATCATGTGCCTACAAACAAGAAACTAAACATTAATCTAGTTCAAATTATCTAAATGTATAAAGAAAAAATCTGCTAACCAACATCCCTGCTAAAAAGTAAATCATCACAAAACATAGGCAATTTCCTACGGGCAATTTTCCCATAGGGAAAAACGTAGTGTTTCTCCAATCAATTGAAAACAATATATACCAGGTAAAAGCCTAGTCAAGTCTAGAAGAGAAATAACACAAAAATGAGCCAGTTATATTGTAGGTACAAGTGACAAATATATTTCTTTTTACTGTTATTAAAGTTTTCTCCAAGGTACTTGAGTAACTGAAGCACTTTATTTTATTCCACTGTTGGCCATAGTCTGAGCCCGACACACTCCCTTCCCTTTCACCTCAAAGGGAGCCCCTTTGTATGTAGCCACACACTCCTCATCAGTGTAAAGATCAGGTTGGATCTGCTCCCAAATCTTCTTCTTCGGATTCAGCTCCTTGTCAGGCTCTCCTGTTGGGGAAAAAAATTAACATGGCTAACATATGAAATAAATTGTCCATGGAGATTTCCAGTGAATTGTCTTGGCAGCACTTTCTGATCTTCAGATCTGATCTAGGAATTTTAACATTTACTTTATTTTTATAATATCAGGTGTTTATATTCTTGATTAGTAAAATAAAATAAAATATTTTGCCATTTCTTTCCAAATGTTAAAGACGTTATTGTTTTACTCTTATAATAAATATTTTTCCAGGTAATATAACTCAACAAATTTATTCCCCAAATTATTGAAATAAAAAGATACTCATTTTATCACTACATATAAAGAAAAATTGTGAAGAGATGAGAGCATAATTTGATGAGTTATATTTTTACACATGGCAGAAGCAGTTTATACTTTACTATATGTTTCAACATACAAAATAAATGACTAGATGTCTGCTATAGCGCTTCAAGATTTCTTATTGATACTGGAGAAATGGCTTAAATGTTGGGATTATCTAGCTAAATATGATAATACTCTGGGTATTATCTCCTGCTCATTCCATTTGGTGAGATGGAAAGAGACAGAAAAGGGTGGTACCGAGACAAGGATTAGCATTTTCTAAGCACCAGGAATATTTGTTGTTGAATACACAATAACACTGACTCTAATTTTAAATATAAAGAAGCTGGGGCTCAGAGAAGATAAGTTGCTCAAAGTCACACAGTCACCAAGTGGACTCAGGAGTTGACACCAAAGCCCGTGTTTTGCTAGCAGAGCACCCTGCCTCCTGATAAACTGAGCTTTAGAAAAGAAACAAGTAACGCTCTCACATGTGGATAATACCCCATCCCCTCTCTTTATAGTAACTCACACTATAAAGTTTACAATCAATAAAAGACAAATACATTGTAGAATGTATCTGGTCTAGGCTTAAAGACCACCAATATACCAAGCAATCCCTCTATTGAATGAATGATAAGGAAATAGACAGTAAAGTTTAATATAACATCATTTTAGTAGCTGGGGATGTTCAATAACATTTGGAATGAAGAATCAGTTCAAGAAACAATGAAGAAAAGTAATGTATCTCAAGTGTTAGCTTCAAATGGAAAATAATTTTCTTGGATGTAATAAAAAGAATATTATTGGGGCCGGCCCGGTGGCGCAGCGGTTTAGTCCGCGCTTGGCAGCCCGGGGTTCGCCGGTTCGGATCCCGGGCGCCCGCCGACGCGCTGCTTGTCAGCCACGCCGTGATGGCGTCCCATATAAAGTGGAGGAAGATGGGCATGGATGTTAGCCCAGGGCCAGTCTTCCTCAGCAAAAAGGGGAGGATTAGCAACGGATGTTAGCTCAGGGCTGGTCTTCCTCACCAAAAAAAAAAAAAAAAAGAATATTACTAAAGTATAATTCAATAATGTTAGAAATAGAACTTTCTAGATCTTTTTTAAGTGACTCCCAAGTTGAAATCTCTTAGAATTACTTCAAAAACAACATTTTAAACATTACTAGAACTAATTATATTCTATATTCTGGTTACATCTTACTATCTAAACTGGTGTTTATTCTCCACTCATACATATATAGGAATAACAAAACTGAGTAAATTGGTTGGCCACGGTGGTTTTGTTCTTTATTAGCTCTTCAGAAACTGTCATGAAACTGGCAAGAACATACAAAACTGACCTCTGATATGCAGGTTTTCAGAGATGACAGAATAGTTAGTTGAATGATGTATCTACAGTAGAACATGCAATGAAATTAAAACACTAACTAGTATAAAAGATGAGAATTTTCTTACTTCTTTAAGCACATTTGGTTGGACAACAAAGAAACTAATTAACAAATAGAATAGAAAAAAACGCCACCAATGTATAAAGTACCTACAAGATTTTTAATTTTTGTTTCTAAACCATTCCTGAGTCTAAGAGCATAATCCTGCTTTGCTTGTGCCCAGGTCAAGGGGGGAAATGTGCATTCCAGATTCCGAAAAGCTGGAGGCAGAGATACTGTTTGGGGTGGCCTGAGTCCTAAACCTGAATCCCCCACCTTCAGAAAAAAAGTATTGCCAAACTGATAATGAATTAATCCAAGAAGCTGAGCGTCCCAGATCCGTGTAAAAGCTTCTTGTCAAGAGCATGGATTGTGTAAATTCTTGCTGAATGCAGACATAAGCCCCAATTATAAAAACCTGTGGTGCAGCACAAAGTTAAGCTCCTCAGATCTAGGAAGATAACGATGTACAGAGAGCAATATTCATAATGATACGTAACACAGTGCCTACTACGTTCCTGTCTCTGCACTCAGTGCTTTACACACATTTCCTCATTTAATCCTCTCAGCACACGCTATAAATACTCAACTACCCTCAGTTTACAGATGAGGAAACTGAGGCACAAGAGTTACTTAAAATACCCAGCAGGTAAAAAAGTGTTTCAACAGTTAAACCTGACAAAACCCACGTGAAACAGATACCATCAGAAACCCCTTCCTAGAGATGAGAAAGCTGGGGCCCAGAAAGGCTCCCAGGTCACTCAGCACTTGTGAGTCAGGTCTCAAAGTTTTTAAGTTTTTACATAAGACTGTAATAATTGTCAGGGGACAAAGATCTGAACTAAAAATAAACTAGAAACCGGTAAGAGAAACCTCCAAAGTTTGTTGCTTTTAACACACCAGCCTCAACACCTGAACTCCCTGAATGCAGCTGCAAGATTTCAATAGATCAATAAAGGAAACAATGATTCAGACAGCTAAAATTTTGAGATTATAATGAAAAACCTGTCAGATTATGATCACTGAATACACACCAGAGTGAAAAGTTTTGGATGCAGTGTTAACCCTCTCACCTACTCAAAATGTTTCTCAACAACATAGATTTGGTAGGGTATAGAGCTAGCCTAAAACGAAAGCTGGCATCACCTCCCATGAAAAACATGCCTATTATTTCAAATAATTTTTTTTTAATGAAGTATATTTTCCAGGGAAGTCTTTCATCATTCCTGGGTGTTTTACCCTTCTTCTAAGTCTTATTTTCCTAATTTACTTTTCTTTTTTTGGCATGGCTATTCAAAGAAGGTAAATGTTGATATTAATTAGAGCCTCTGAAAATGCTCAACACATGCCAATAATCACCATTTGGAAATGGTAACATACTGTAAGAGAACTAATCATTCAGAGATTATTTTAGGCAAACTCATTCTAAACGAAACACACAGGGAATAGGAACTAGTCAGAGAGGAGTTCGTACAGATGTAAAAACTGTGACCATCTTCTCAGCATTTAAAACCTACAACAAGTAATGAATATAAACTCCAGAGTTCCAGGCATTCACAAGCCTGACATAAGAACCAGAAACTTCATTTTAATTAGGCCCTTCCTTTGCAACAAATGCTCACTGATCATCAGTTTCTCTTTGGTATCCGCCATGGCTACAAAAAGCCTAGCACTAACTTCAGTATTTTATGTTTGATTAACTGAGTTTTTCAACTATAATAATTGTAACCATCACCACATTTGTGGTACAAAAACCAAACTATAACTCTGTAAATAGAGTCAATTAATTTTTTACAAAGCTAATCAATAGAGAAAAGTGGTTTGGTGGTTTAATAGGAAACATCTTGGCAATAATGAAGGCAGATACTCAGGTCTATTCTCCAAATCATGTTTTGGGTTTTTTTTGTGAGGAAGACCAGCCCTGAGCTAACATCCGTTGCCAACCCTCCTCTTTTTTACTGAGGAAGACTGGCCCTGGGCTAACATCCGTGCCCATCTTCCCCTACTTTATATAGGACGCTGCCACAGCATGGCTGACAAGCAGTGTGTCGGCAGGCATCCAGGATCCGAACGTGTGAACCCCGGGCTGCCAAGCGCGGACTAAACTGCTGCGCCACCGGGCCAGCCCCTGTTTTGGACTTTTTTTACATGTTTTACCAGTACATTTCTTTCTATTTATTCATTAACTTATTTACTGAGCTCCTACTATATGCCAGGCAATTTTCTAGATGCTAGAAATATAGCAGAGAATAACAACGACGACAACACAGCTTGATTTCATGATGCTTACATTTCTGTGTGGGCAGACAATAAATAATGTACAGCATATTAGGTGATATGTGTTTCGGAGAAAAATGAAACAAAGAAGATGAAATTTGAAAGGTCTGAATAGGATGAGAGACCAAGCCATGTAGCTATCTGGGGAAAGAGCCAGTGGCCCAACTGGAGTGACAGAGGAAGTGCTGGAGTAAATGAGATGACGGGAGGCCACTGTGAGGACTTGGGCTTGTACGCTGGGTCAAATGGAAGGATTTTAACAGTTTTGAGCAGAGGAGTAATACAATCTGACCTACATCACTCTGTCTGCTATAACTGAAAACAAACGAAGGGCAAAAGCAGAAAGATTAGTCAGAAGGTTTTGCAATTATCTAGGTAAGAGATTTGGTACCAGGATCAAAGCAGTGGTGGTGGCGATGATGAGAATGATTCTAGATATGTTCAGAAGGTACAGCCAGTAGGATTTTCTGAAGGAAAAGTGTGAGAAAATAAAAAGCAGTTGGGGGAATGGAGTTCTAGCTAGATGAGACGGGAAATACAATGGAAAAGGGAATTCTAGGGGCAGATTGGGATATGTATTCTGCCTTGGCACATGGTGTGAAGAAGTCTAGTAGGCAGCCGGATTAGTGACTGGATACAAGAGGTCAGACCAAGGTCTAGGGCACTCCAATGTTAAGAGATCAGGGAGGTGAGGAAGAATCAGCAAAGGAGATGAGAAGGGCAGCCAGGGAAGCGGGAGGACCACCAAGAGACGGTGGTGCCAGACGCCAAAGTAATTAAGAAAAGGACTGAGAACTAGCCTGTGTATTTAGCTAGAGAGTAATTGGTGATCTTAACCAGAGCAGTTCTGGTGGAACAGTGGAGAGAAACCTGACTGAAATGGGTTTTAAAGAGAAGAATTAAATATAGACAATTTTTTGTTTTTAAAGAACAAATGGGTCCAAAAGTTAAATACTCTTGCAGATCATACATGCTTTGTGATTAACCATTAACTTAAATTTATTAATAAGACTCAATATCAATAGAAATAAGAATGATCTTGGAAGTTAAAAATCTGAGTGCAACTTCTCATTATTAGACCAAAAACAGTACATTCTCAAAAAACGGCTATTGTTGCCTTTGTTTCCTAGCTGTAATACTATTTTCAAGTTATTTTTGCTTGGTGCTTTAGGGATCAGTTACCATATTTAAATACTAAAATTTGTAGCTTCAAACATTTAAGATTTAAGAAATACTGGGTGGGAAGACTTTTTAGCCATTGTTATAAAAATTTTATTCAGTATCTTATAAACTCTATGGAATTTTTTGGTTTTTTAGTTGGAGAAAATAGTTGTTAAGTGCAAAAGCCTTTTCAAGGCCAAATAGCAATTCAAAGGTTTGAGCCCCAAAGGCAATGTCTATACCACACTTAATATACACAACATGAAATGTAAATCTCTAGACACTAAGCACATCACGTGAACATCAAAATGTACCAGCAGACACCTTAAGCTTTACACAATGTAAAACAGATGCTGAAAAATAAAGCACTGATAAATCATGGCTCTCTCTGGAAAAAGAAAAGAACAGGAAGATTAATGGTCTGTTATGTAGTATTAACTATTGTTTCCTCTCAGATTTATTGCTACAGAAGCAGTAACTGATGTGGAAGCACAAGTAAGATGAGTATTCACACACCTCATGTCCCCAGATCGATCACTTATCCAATGCTGTTCGGCTTGGGGAAGCCCATTATAATATGGGATAAGAGAACAAGTCAAGCAACCCTCACGGGCCATTTGACAGTTGGGCTTTTCCTTCTCTCACTTTCAAATATGTTCTGTAACTTCTCCATATATCCATGTGCTAAGGCACAAGGGCAAACTATGAATTTGGAAGAAATATCAGACTTTGGAACAATGTAAATATAGACACAAAAATAGACCAACTAAGAGATTCAAGAATGCAGTAAAGGCAAGAAATCCATACTGGGCTATTAGCATCTCCAATGCTAAGTCACTGAGCAACTAAAGAAAACCTTTCATTCCATTTACTCAACAGTAACATCCAGATAATAACAACCGATTCAAGTGCTGAAATATTTACCTGCTAGTTCTGTTAGGTGAGGGAATGACAGCTGTCATAGAAATAAAAGAACTACAAGTTTCATTAATGAAATAGTTCATATTAATTCACAGCAAGCAACAATCAACTAACAAAAATGCTACAGTATTAGAGATTCAGGCACATCTATTGTTTGATCCTCCTACTAACTCTATATAACCTTAAGTAAGTAACTAAGGTTTATTGACCCTCAGTTTCCAAATTTGTAAAATAATGGGTTAAAAAGTAGATAATTTCTTCCAGTTCTAAACGTGTAACTCTATAATGTATATCAAAAAAATAAAACTTAAAAAAAATGTACTAAATCTTAAGTATTTAAATAAAGAGGAAGGCAAACATTAATCTTGGAAAAATCCAAGATTTGGTTTTTTTTCAATGCATGCAAAGAAAAAGTTACTTTTTTTGCCATTCTGTTCCAATTTAGTGTATGAGACTTCTAAACAGAATTTCAGCTTTGTCAGGTATAAACAGGATGGCTCAAAGTGACCCCAAAGTGTGAGGTTTGGGGAAGTGTTTTGATATTGTGGTAGTAGAGGTGACCATATGCTCCTAGAACCTAAAATCATCATGTTGCTTTGAAAAATCAGACTGGAGTTATCCCAAAACCTAATTTACCAAAAAAGCTTCTTAGAGCACAGACCATTACGTTTCCGGTCTACCAAGGTTCAAGACATACACATGCATTCAAAGTCACAGATACTTGTAAAACAATCCCTGTGTTTTTCAGATTAGTCTACGTTTGATTAGAAGGGCAGAGCTGAGTATCAAGAAAATTAACCCGAGCTTTCATCCATATTTCCTTTCTTATTTCAATGTTAAAATTCTTCACATCCTAATATTTCATCAAACACAGTTAACATAGGATTAAAAAAACAGGCCTATATAATCCCATCAGCCTTGCTATTCCATTAAAACTCAGGTGTTTCTACAAATATGTCTCCAAATCAATTCTGACTTTTAAACCTAATTCTACTTGTTATCCTAATTTATTTCTGCTTTTCCCATTACTCTAGTCAAATGAACATCCTTTAAGTAAATGCAGCCTTTTATTTAATTTTTTTTTTGGCAAGGAAGATTGTCCCTGAGCTTACATCTGTGCTAATCTTCCTCTATTTTGTATGTGGGACACCGCCACAGCATAGCTTGACGAGAGGTGTACAGGTCCTTGCCTGGGATCCAAACCCGCGAACCCCGGGCTGCCGAAGCGGAGTGCGTGAACCTAACCACCATGCCAGCAGTCAGGCCCCACAGCCTTTTAATTTCTAACTGTCTTTCTTCTTATGGAGTCCTCCCTCTTTTGTGAAAGAGATACTTATTCTATATCTGCCAAGCATCCTTTCTCTTCTCCTTCAAAGACCTATTTGAAGAAATTTTCTTACACATTATGAAGCTTCATCTGTCTCAGGAGCATTTTACTGCAGAAAACAAGCAATATGAAATGAAACTTCCTTTTAGACTATTAAAAAAAATATGAGTTTTAACTTAGAGATTTTCTCTATATCCTAGAGATTTTCTCTATATCCTAAAGTCAAGTAAGAGCATATGCAAATATATTACTAGATGAACTTTGAGAATTATACATTTCACCCCCGTCTGAACTTCTCATCTCTTTGTCTTTCAGTGTTGTATCTGAGATAATCTGCAGCCTAATGATTTTGCAGCACATTAATTTGTTCTCTATCCATATTGCACTCTTTCACTATGTGGGTATTATTGTTAGTATTTTACCCAGGGCAAAATCTCTGTCTGGTGTTTTATGTAATTTGTGCATTCTTGGGGAGGGGGATGGTTAGATGGTTGTGTTTATGTGCCATCTTAAGACAAGCTCAACAAATTCAATAATAATAATCCCTATAATAACGGTCATTTAATGTAAAGCCTTGTGAGTCATACATAGGATAGATTTTAAACTTAAACATTACAAGCAACGCTTTGAGAACAATGATTTCCAAACTATCTTAAATAATGACTGATAAATACTTACCAGCGAAAGCATCAAAAGTAACTCTGTCTCCGGGAACAGAGCCATTGGGAGGCGCCAAGATTTCAACCTTCTCTGGTGAACTGGCACACATCACCATTGCTTGGGACAGTACTCCCCTCATCCTTGCAGGTTTCAGGTTACAAAGTAAAATCACCATCCGATTTTGCATCTGTGTGAAACATAAACTGGTGATTAAAGATGTATAGAGATTTAAAATAATTATACCTAGAGGTGTATTAGATGTACATTAAAGTAAATAAAGATGTACATTAAAGTACATCTAATATGCTAAATATCAAATGTTTTATTTCTGTGGATATATCTTTGTCTCTGTGTGTCCAAAATCTTTTTTGTTGTTATGAAGCCTTATATAAACACGAAAAATAATTCTACAAATGAACAATGCACTATAGTCGAAAGAGCAGAGGCAAAGCTTTCAGAAGTTAAATATTTATTAAATGAATAAAGAAATAAATGACTGAGAGAAATGGATTTGGTTTTGAATTTCAGTTGCAATATACCAGCAGTGGGATTGTATAAACTTGATCTCCGTTTCCTCACAAACTGAGGGAAATGATATTGAACTTAAACAGTCGTCACAAGGATTATATCATAATGTCTATGTAAAGCACTTAGCTTAGCATTAGCACTAAAATAAATGCACATTATTTTCTCTACACATTTGGTCATTTCCAATACTATACGAGATTCACTTCCTAATTTAAAAAATACTGATCACTTAAGAATTCAAGCATTACACACACTGTGATTAACATTTAGGGCTATTTCTACAATTCGTTATAGAAGTGAACAGAAATTTCTTTAACCTTCAAAAGTTGAAGTATCTTAACTTTTTCCCCAATTAGCAAAAATAAGGAACACAGTTGTTTACATTCTTTCAACAGGTTTAAAATAAAATAACATACAAGAGGATTATCACTGCAGGGGAAAAAAAAGACACATTCTAGATAAAAGACGGTTTTATAAATAATGTTATATGCAAATTTATCCCCAAATTCTACAATTAAAAAAAAAATGGGCCTAAGATTCAAATTCAAAAGGCCCCCTTTTGGAAGTCTTCATGAATAAGACTCTCCTTCAAACAAATAACTTGAAGATGCCACATCTATAAGAACTTAAAAAAAAAAGTTATAGCAAATACGGGTAAGAAAAACAATAGGGTTAGCTAGATGCAGTGCTTTAAGGATCAGACGATAGCTGTGGACCTTTGTCTCAGAAAAACACACAAATCTTCAATATTTAGCATGCAATTTGGGGGACTAAGTGCCTCTGCTTTATAGAATGCTTACTAGTACTGCCCAGATGCATCAGATACAGATGTGTATATAAATAGCTTTGCTTATGACTGTGAATGACAGCTTTTGGAAGGGAAGAAGTAGTCTGTAACTAGGAGAACAAAAGAGATGAAGTCCCAGTGAAGAGGAGCTTTTCCAATTTAAGCTGGCTCAAGATCAGTTAGTTCTCTTCTCCAGGGCTCCTTCTGAACCTAACTCCACAAGTAGTTTGAAGGAGTCCTGGTCCTATACAAGATGAATGCTAAAAAGAAAAGAAAGCACACATTGTTTTTCATAGATAAGAGAAACTTCTTCACTAATGTCCTTAATTCCATCTTTCTTCCCTCAACAGATCAGCCAGATGATCCTATTAATATGTGAGGCAGACCAGGTTACTCCTGAATTCAAAAATCCTCCAGTGGCTTTCATCTCACTCAGAATAAAAGCCAAAGTCTTTACAATGATCTATAAGACCCTATGGCATTTGGCACCCTTATCTCTGATTTCATCTTGCATGACATTCACCCTTATTTACTCTGCTGCAGTAACAATGCCTCCTGCTGTTCTCTGAACATCCCACTCAGGGCTGCCCGAAATGCTCCTCCACCAGATAGACACACGACTTGTTTCCTTCATTTTCTTAGACCTTTACTTAAATGTCACCTTCTTTATGAGCCTGCCCTGGGCACTTTATACAAAATATCATCATCCTAGACTCAACACTTCCTAGATTCTTTCCTTACTTTATTTTTCTCTTGATATTTATCATTATTTAACATACTATATACTAAGATTTTCTGACTCCCCCATAGGCATGTGAACTTTACCAAGGGAAGAGCTTTTTTTTTAACCAATTCTTTCTTTCTTTCTTTCTATCTATCTATCTAAATTCACTGCTGTATCCCTTGCCTAGAATAGTCACTGCTGTACCCCTTGCCTAGAATAGTTCCTGGTATATCGTAGGTGCTCAATAAATATTTGCATCTAGAAATATGAATGAATGTAGAAATCTGTCCAAGTTCACAAAACCAATTAAGCAACAGAGTTGGCAATAAACAGAGAGGCAGAACTATCTTAATACTGAAGTCTCTGGTCTTTGCAATATTTGAAGCACCATGGGGCAGAGGAAATAGGTAGATGATTCAATTTACTATAGAAGATGTCTTGAAAGAGCGAATTAAAAATTATTACTATCTTTAATTTGTTCCGCTGTCACTGGAAATATACATATATATTTAAATACCTAAGTGAAAACAAAATACAGTTTTTAACAAATAAAAAATACCATTAAAAATTCAATCTCCATGATCCATTCTCTTTTTTCTTTAAGTATGAAACTATTTCTTGAGTTATAAAGAAATAAAACTTGTTCTCTTACTTTTAGGTTTGTACTTTCTGTATATAACAGTGATTTTAAAAAGTCAAGAAATAATAAAATTCCATGACGGAACAATGATGACAAAAATATATATGTTGTCTTTTATACAAAATACCAAACTAAAAACATTTTTTAAAATTGAGAAAAAATAATACACCTTGTCTTCTTTCCATCCTCATGAATTCAATTCTAATTTATAGCTCTTTTGCAAGGTTTTAGTAGTTTTATGCATATTTATGAAATTCATCCATTCAAACTAATCAACTGAACTAATCAATACTGTATATGGTCATCCGATACAAAATTATATGGAGAAACATCAACAAAGAGGGACTAAAGGTGACGTGTATACAGAAGTCATTTTAGTTGTACAGATTACCTGTTCAAGAGGAACGTGATTCACCAGGCCACTGACAACTGTTCTTGGGGCTGCTTCTCCAACATCTACTTCTTCTACATACAAAGAATCTGCATCAGGGTGTTTTTTGGCAGTGATGATACAACCAATTCGAAGATCCAGACGGGAAACATCTATTGGCTTAGAGTCGGCACTTCCTGCTATTGATTGTTGTTTTTTCTCCTTTTTCTCTCCTAAAAATTATTTATGAATGGGTAAATATCAGAAGCAAAACAAAAATACACTATGAAAAACTCCATAGCACTGATACTGATGAGCCTAAAAGAAAAAGAAGAGTGTTTATCTCCTACCTTCACTTAATAATAAAGAATTATTCAAGTCCTCTTTGTTGAATAACTGTATATCTCTCTAGTTAAAGACATAGAGTAGAGGTTGGTAAACTATGGCTCACGGGCCAAATTCAGCCTGCTGCATGCTTCTGCCCAAGTTTCATTAGAACACAACCACGTCTGTTCATTTACATACTGTCAATGGGTGCTTCTGGACTAGGGCAGAGTTGAGTACTTGTGACAGAGAGTGTACAGTCTGCAAAGCCTAACATATTTACTAAATGGTCCTTTAGAGAGAAACTTTGCCTTCCCCTGAAACAGCTGTAGAAAATTCTTTAAAATTTTTACTGTGACTCTTTAGAGAATGAAAAATCCTTTACTGAGAAAGAACACCATAGCCAGTAGCCAACTGACAGAATGGACTACAGTCAAATATAACTTCACTGATAAAATGTTTCTCTCATCAATTAAACACCCTAATAGTATACAATGAATTTCTCCATTTCTTATACTTCCATGAAGACTCACTAGGGTTTTAGGTTTATCCACAGCAACTATTTGAGCAGAAGAGAACATTTTATTCTGATTATGTTTTAAAAATCCTACTTTTACTTATATGCTGATGATGTAACTCTTATTAGCTTATGATTACTTTAGCCATTAAGTCAAAATGCAACCTGTAAAGAGTTCATATTCCTTAAGTTTACACTGAGCTTCTTGGGCAGAAAAAAATGTAAAACAAAATAAAAACTTATCTTCTGACCTGCAAGGTGCAGAAAAGCTATTGTGGCTTGGAAGCATTCCTTCTCAACGACATCTTTGTTTAATCTTTGAACAAATATTTCCTGAGACCTAAGGCACTGGAGATAGTAAGATGAGTGGACCATGTTATCAAGGCACTGAAAATCTCTTTTCAGGAAGACAGAAGTATATAATGATTATGTGATAAACACATTACTACACAAAGAAATATAGAAGCACAGAGAAGAATAATTCTGCCTGGAGTGGGAAAGGATGATTTTTGTGTAAAGGACGTTCACAATTTATACAAGATAGTTTACAAAAGAGGAGGCAGAGCTAGTTCAAAATAATGCACAATTTCAATCTCATTAGCAAATTTTTAAAAATACCACTTTCCATGTAAACCCAAACAATATAGAAATATATATACAAAATTACTAGAAGACAATACACCAAAAATCTAATAGTAGTTATCTTTGAGAGATAAACTATAAATTTACTTTAAAATATTGCAGTATAACAGTATGATATATCTATATCCACATATATTTTTAACTTTCATCTACTTCCTAGGCATTTGAAATACCTTTATCAGGAATCCACATTCCAGAGGTGACTGCAACATTAAAATCTATACCAAGAACTGTGTGAGTCATCATAAGGGATTTTAGGAACATTTCATTGACAAATGAGTGATGCTCACACGTGGCAGTCTAGAAGACTGGATGGGTATCAGCCCTTGCATGAGCAGAATTTTGGAATCTGGCAGTGCTGGCAGCCAAACACCCATGGAACAAACCTGTATTCCAGCACTATCTCATATGGTAGCTGTCAACCACAAAGAGCTATCTACATTTAAATTTAAACTAATTAAAAATTCAGTTCCTTAGTGACACTAGACACATTTCAAATGTTTAGCAGCCATGTGTGGCTATCGGCTACTGTGTTGGATAACGCAGCTACACAGCATCTTCACCATCACTGATGGTTGCATTCGACAGAAGCGTTCTATGCCTAGAGCTCCAGTGGGTCTTTTATGCTCCCTCCTCCCACAAAGGAGGACTTTGCTGTCTCATTTGACTAGAAAGTTGACTGATCCTGCAGTCACAACAATGCATCTTCTTCAAGTATGAACGTCACCAAACTTAGGACAGGCTGCATGACTGTTTTGTAACTACTTCTTAATAAATTTTATAAAGTGGAAAAAACAGTCTGACTGGCTTTCACTTAACCATGTCACCTAGTGGTGACGTCATGCAGGAGAGGATGTACAGCCCCATCTACTTCTAACTAACAGAGACTGCTGATGTTACCAAAAAGAACTCATGAGTATTAGATGCTAAACTGGCTAGGTTAGCTCACAAACCCCTCAGCCATTTTATATTTTTCAAAAAATTTGAAATGAGTGTAACTATTATGAGGTATGTATAATGAATTATAAAAGCACTTTTTTACACATATCTGGGAAAATAAAATCTAGAAAATAGTAAAGGAAAGTAGGTAAAAAAGAATCAGATTTACGATTAGAAAAGTAGTTTGAGCAGCAAGGTAAGGATAAACCAGATAAGATGACGCTTTAACATTAAATCAGATGAGAGACCATGAGGTACTGTTTCAACTAAGGCAGTACCTAACAAAATGGAGGCCCAGAGCTGGGTCCTAGATATGCTCTGGTGGTAGGAATTACAGACTTTGGTGGCCAATTAGATATGAAAATTGAGGGAGGGACAGGTGGAGGTTGACTGTAAGATTTCCAGTCTGGGGGCCTAAGTGGATGGGGATGTACTTTCTACTTCAGTTCTCATGGGTTCCTAAAACCTTAACACCTCTGTGCCTTACTTCAGACATTTTGCTTTGACTGGAATATCCTTTTCCTATCTTCACAACTGGTCCTGGGTTAACTTTCCACCTGTGACTTCTCTGAAAATAACCCCCAAATACATACCAAAATTCAGTCATACCAAACTACACGAGGGCCTCTATACTTAATCTCTACTTCTATGTCTTCAGTTATGCTGGGCCTCAAATACCATACTCTTACCCGTCCACCTGTCAACCTCACACCACATCCCTTAGAGCCCAGCTTCTATGTTCCAATATTATATTGTTCCTAACTTTATTCTAGTTCATAAAAGTTTGAACTTTATTTTTGACAACACTGTTATTATCAAAAATGTTCACATCTGATAAACAAGTCAGGAGCCAAATAACCTTAAAGGTTAAAAATACCTTTCTTTTCCATTTTCTCTTTCACTGTCTTTTCTTCTCCTACTCTTCCTCTTATCTCTTCTTTGGCACCAGAGGATATGGTTGTTATCGGCATAGACTGCATCACATTTTCAGAAACTGGAGAACTAGCTTGCAGTGAAGTACCAGATGGGAAAGGTATCTGTTTCACTGATACAGAAAATAAAATAGATAATGTCATTTATATTAAACCAACACACAAGATGAAAACTATAGAACTGTGAGTGACAAATGTGAACTCCTTTTAAAAGAGAAACTGTATACGATTTCTGTATATGATCACCAAGTCTCTACTGTCTAAAATTATAAAAAGGCTGCCAAGAAATTAAGTATATTTTAACCATGATAAAATAATAGATGCATGATTTTCATTTAATCACTAAAAACTAAACTGAGAAAATTACAGATAACAACAGTAATAGCTAACATTTATGGACTCACTATGTCCCAGATACTTTTCAAAATGCTTTACAGGAATTAACTTGTGTAATTCTCACAACACCGTGAGCAGTAAGTTCCGTTCACATCACCATTGACAGATGACCCGCCTGAGCCACATGGAAGGGCAGAAGCTGGCCATCACAGCACAGTGAGGGGTAACAGCATACCCTCAGGAGTCTGCTCCAGAGACTACATTCTCGTGGTTTGGAAGATGGCACGCTTTCCACTCAGGTTCTCTTTTATATTGAACAATCAACTGGGAAGCTGTCTTAATAACAGTCATTTCTATACCAGAATTAATGGAGAGACAGCATTACCTGTCCATCATTCTACTTCAAAAAACAACCTTTTAAAAAAGCAAAGAAAATTCCTTCAGCAGTGTTAAAAACAATCGTATAAGCCTAGTGAACACAGAAAAATATAATCCTGTGAAGGATTTTGATGTGGCTTACACTCTGGCCAATATTCAAGCCACTTTTCTGAGGTATTTTTTAAGTTCCCTGGAGGCTACTTCTTTTAGTAACGTGAAGCTCCAACTATCCCTATTTTATGCTTCATTAGACAGAGTCAATACTTTAATTCAAACTGTTGACTTGTTTTAGCACTTCATTCATAAGATCAGAGTTTAAAAGTTTAACGTTTCAGGGTAATCTTCTAGAAGTGGGAGAAATGAAAAGCAGTCTTACATTGCTAATATTTTAACTGTCTAACTCTGTACCTGCATTCCAAATCTTTACATTGCTAATATTTTAACTGTCTAACTCTGTACCTGCATTCCAAATCTTTACATTGCTAATATTTTAACTGTCTAACTCTGCATTCCAAATCTCCTAGTCTTGGGAAACATCAACGAGCCTCAGAAGTTCCATTCACAAACAATGTTCTCTCTAGTTGATAGTTTTAAGCATACGTTATTGATTTTTCCTTCTTTTTATTTAGCTCACTAAGGGTACAGCTCATATGACAGCATTCAAAATAATTCACTGACAGAATAATGTCAAACGGAAGCAGTAAGAGAGGCTTTCACTATACTTGGGCTTCCTGAATTCACCTGGGAAGGATTTCCCACAATACCATCAAACGCCTGTCCATGTGGTACTTTGAAATTGTAAAAGAACATTATTATTATTATTGTTTTCAAACAATGTAAATTTACCTAGATATCTTTAAAATAATTCAATAAAATTTTTACAACATAATAGCTGAAAGGATAATTATCCGCTGACACGGATAACCTAAAAATTATATGATTTCAGACAAATTACTTTATATCTCCAATCTTCAACTTCCTCATGTATAAAACAAGGATATTTGTATACACATAACTTTAAGGATAAAATACATAATACATGGGAAGCCCTTGGCACACAGCACCTGGCATACAGTAAAACTTAGTGAATGTGAATGACATAATGTGGCTTATTTTCACTAACTATTCAGTAGGGAAAAATGATGATCAAGCTGAAGTACAGTCCAGAGATTAAAAGCGTAGGTTTTGAACCCCGGCTTTGCCACTTGTTGCATGACCTCAGGCAAGAGCATTTGCTCTTCTAAGTCTCCATTTTTTTCTTTTCTGTAAAGGAGGACGAATGCACGAAAAGGGCTGCTAGGAGGATAAGATGAGAAAGCAAGCAAACACCTAACTTCATACAATCAATGACATAATAATTATTATTATAAATCAAAACGACCCATCATTTCTATATTTAATCACCTCCATTTCGAATTTCTGCCTGAATTAGTTCTTGTTTCAATTCTTCAATTTCTTTCTTCAATTTAGCATTTTCCACTCGAAGCTTCTTCTCTTCTCTCAAAGTTGCCTGCAAAACTAGGATCAAGAAAATCCAGTTAAGATATTGCTGTTTTCTAAAAGGTTCCTCATGAATACTCCTTGAAAAGAACACAGCCGCCATGAACATAACTAGGATAATACTAGTCACCAAGTGTTTGGCCAGTTCCTTTATATCAGTTCAGTATTTATTAAAACAACATGATATTTAAAAGGCAAAAAAAGGGATAAAAATCTGTAAAATAATAGTGAAACAGAAAAGGTTTTGTTTATGAATCATTTTCCTAGCTGGTATAACGATGCTTATGACAACTTAAGAACTTGGCTCAAAGTGTCAATAACAGATAAACCGTAAGAAGGAGAGCCAAGTTTTAGATATATTAAATTATTTTTTTAAGTCTGAGATCTAATAATGACACCAAACAATAAAAACCTATTCTCATTTCTTTCTTTTTAGTCATTACCTTGTAAAAGTAGCTAACGTTTCACTCCTAATGCCTCAGAAATTCAGCTGGTCAAACATTCAATGAGTAAAATAACTTCAAAGATTTGCTCAAGATATAACGTGTATTAAAGCCGAGCAACAGAGTATACAAAAATCTAAAGGAAAAACAATGATTCTCAGTGGGGTTGGTACTGCTCCCTAGGTGGGATTTTGAAAACCTGTGAGAGTATTTTTGACTGTCACGAATAATGGGAGTTGTGACTGGCATCCACTGAGCAGGGGCCAGGGGGCCAGATGTTCTGCTATATGTTAGATATTCCTGCAAAACGAAGAACTGTCTCACATCCTGCAGAACTGTACAAATGTATAGGTGAAAATCCCGTTAATTATTTGAGCCTAGATCCTAACTTATTTTTCATATATAAACAGAAAGTATTCTTAAACATTTTCATTACACTCTGAATTTTCTAATTCAGAAATCAAGTACCATGTAAATCAAGAGTAGACTGTACTTTGTTTTGTTCAAAGCTTTACTAAGGAATTGTTCATCATTCTGAGTAAATCAAACATGTGACTGAAAGCTACTTCTGGTATCTAAGTTGCCTACACAAAGGCAGACAAAATACACACCTGTATTAACTGGAGTTAGACCTGTTGCCTTCTTGGTGATTCCATGTACGTGAGCCATGTAGCATGTGACCCTCTCACACGTCTGGCAGTAAGTCCTGCCTCAGTACTTACTTAATGAAATATACAGTTTTATTATTACTACTATTTATAAATTACTTTCTTTTTAATGCTCCTCTATATTACATACAGGGTTAATATATGTTTTGAAATTATGTGTATAGGTAGGTTATTTTATTAAAGAAGTATTTTCTTTACAGGATATTAAAAGAGGTTTTTCAAAACATTTATTTAAAATAGGGGCAATGGTACTGAGAACCACCAGGATAAGCTGCCAAAAAATAATGATAAAGGTGAAAAATAAACATGCAACAAGTGTAGAAAGGTTCCCTTTTTTTTTTTTGGTGAGGAAGATTGGACCTGAGCTAACATCTGTTGCCAATCCTCCTCCTTCTGCTGAGGAAGACTGGCTCTGAGCTAACATCTGTGCCCATCTTCCTCTATTTTGTATGTGGAATGCTGCCACAGCATGGCTTCATGAGTGGTGTGTCAGTCTGTGCCCACCTGGGATTTGAACTTGCAAACTCCAGGCTGCCTAAAGCGAAGCATGTGAACTCAACCACTATACAACCGGGCCAGCCCCCCCCTTCTTTTCTAATTGGCAAAACTGAAATGCTAGTCAAGATGCTAAGAAAGGGCCACTCATAGGAGAAAAAGTTCAGTTCATAACATACATTGTATCACAAGAAGACCTGACCATCTCTAATCTCTTCATCTTACTAATGGAAAGAAATATTAAGAATTTTAAGAAAAGTAATAAGAAAAACTCTTTAAAAATTTTAAGGAAAATAAGAAAAAAATGTTTAAAAACATTATAAAATAGAAATAATTAAAACAGTATTTCAAAATTAAGAAAAAAATTGATAAAGCAAAAATTTTTTGGAGAGTAGATGTAGGATTTTGTGAGCCATTCACAGTCTTATGCAGCAGAGCAAAGTATTTATTTCTATCAGTGATGGTAAAAGATTTTGGAATTTTCATTATGACCTTAACATTGACTATTAAGAAATAAAATACTTAAACAAACAAAACGAAAATCAACCCAAATTCCAAAAGCAAAAATTCAGATTTGATATTTTTGTACATATCATAGTAATTTCTACATATTGGAAAAAATGTAAAAATCATTTTAGGAAATGCCTTAGTAGAAAGTAATATGAAAGTATACATTCTCTTCTACACAAGGTTAGACAAGATATTTGAGATCATATTTGATTTCACCCAATTTCTTCATGTTTAATCTCTAATTCTATACTAATCTATTTTAAACAGTAATTTTCCTTTAGCAGTCTTGAAATAATACATTGTTTTCTCTATATAACATATATTCACTACATACCAATTCTAATTTGTCTTAATCCTAGAATATTATTTCACTCAAAATTAAAATTTTAAAGGTATCTCAAAGTTATCAGATGATGAAGTAATAATTTATGTGGTAAACACATTTTTTGTGCTCTGTCAATATATGAATTCATTTTAGCTATCTCCTCAGAATACTTTAAATTTTCTTACCTGCTTTCTCCTTAAGAAGAGCAACTTGCTGCTTAAGATATTCAATAATGTGATCTGCCTCTGCACCCTTCTGTTCCAGTCTCTTCAGAACAGCATGATTGGTTGCCATTTTTGCCAAGAAACGGCAGAGAATCCTAAGTGAAAAGAAATAAAGGTGATAAATTATCCTCTAGAAGGAATAAATTTATTGTACAGGACACTTGTCAACAAGCAGTCTGAAAGGAAAAGCATATTCTACTGTAACAGATCAAAACGTTAGAAAAACACTTTTCCTATATATAGAGCAACAAACCAAACAAAAGGCAGAAAGGTTTAATAGACTAATTTCTGAATCTGTTTAGAAGAGGAAATAATTTTTTTCCTAAATGCAGAAAACATGTTATTTAACCACATCTTAGATTGGAAAAATTTAAGGAAAGCTTTAAAATACTGCAGAATATTACAACACAAGATGAGAAAACTAAGGGAAAAGAATAACAATAACCTTAACTAAGCTATAACTGAGTACCACACCTGTGTCCCCAAGTAAAGAACCACTGAATTCCTTCTTTATATGTTACTTTTGTATACTGGTTATTTCTACTGTTTATTTATGTATAATTTTAAAGAGGAACATGTGAATTAGGAAAGAAAAATATTAAAAGAAAAAGATCAACAATGAGGAAAACATCAATATTAATCATATGCCTATTCAGAAATGTCAGTATATATACTGTATCCTTTGTAAAAGAAAATTATTAGAATTTTAATTTTATAATAATTCTTAGAAATTGGAAAACATCTGTCAAGGTGCAGAAAAATGCCTCTAAGCAAACATTCTGAGATTAACTCATCATGTTAAACTGCCAAATACTAAAATAGTCACACTGACAAAAGACAGGGTTTATCATTAACAATACTAAGAACTGCTCTTTTTTACCTGATTAACATCAATTTATCATTCAAAGTATAACAAAGACACAAGCACTGCTGAAATAATTCTGATTTTAAACAGATGATGCACACAATAAATGGTGAAACTTTTTGATAAAGAAAAAAATTGGCTAATAATGGACAAATACAAGATTGTTTTAAAATTTCAAATTATAATACAGTATCCATCTTATATAAAGAACTTTCTGAAATGTTTACCTTTTTTATAAAAAGAAAACCAACCCTCAAAGAATGTTATGCTAAAGTCAATAATTTATGATATAGAAGCAATTAAAAAAAAAACACCCTGTAAAACTAAAGTTGCTAGTAAATGAAGAAAATATCCATGGGGGATTAATCTGAAAAAGCCACAGTAAACTGCTCATTTTCTACGTGGACTATTATTTAACAGTTTAGAAAAATACACAGGAAAAGAGAAAGGTACAGAAATTGGAAATGAAGATATCACCTTTCAAATTCTGCCGATTTTTACCAAAGGAAACACAGAATGCCCTGTCATTGTTCCTCAAATGTTTGCAAAGCCAGAATTTCAGAGAAAAACACAAACGGACATACGAGAAGAGTTAAAATAAAAAAGCTACATTCTTCTGAACTTTTTTTTTTCTCGTCAGGAAGATTGGCCCTGACCTACTATCTGTTGCCAGTCTTCCTCTTTTTGCTTGAGGAAGATTGTCCCTGAGCTAACATCCATGCCAATCTTCCTCCATTTTGTATATGGGATGCCACCACAACATGGCTTCATGAGCGGTGTGTAGGTCTGCGCTCATTTGAGTAAGACTAAATGAATGTGAAATTAGGGATACACTTTAGAAAAAACCCTAGTAAACTTAGTATCTTAACTGATAAAAAGCAGACATAAGTGTAAAACAGCTTCCATGAACTGGCCCACAGTCCAGAGTCATCTCACAAGCACCACCAAGCTGCTCATGAAGCACGAGACTCATGCTCTGATCCACACAAAAAGAGTTTCAAACCAAGACTCACAATCATTTGCAAAACAGAGATCATAAATCCTAGCCTAAGAGAAAAAAAGATAGTGTTGAAAAATCTATTAACTACCTGCAAAATACCGTTACAAAAGTGAGTGAAATAAACTATGACTTTTGTAATACATACTGAAGCACAGGCTTAAGTTTAGAAAGAAAGAATGCCATGTTTCAAAACAGAAACACAAACGGGCTGAATATATCAAACACATATACACAACCACTAAGGGGAAACAATGTGATAAAGGGCAGTGGTAAAACTTTGAATGATATAATAAAAAATATAAATGAGAGAAAATCAGATAATCCTCAAAATCACTTTTACCTAAAGATGCTAAGAGATTAGGAAATATAAAATGAAAGGACTTGCCATCCCAGTTTTTGTGAAACCAAAATATTATTATCACAAACTGAAAACAAAAAAAGATTACAGCTAGTTAAGACTAGGTAATTTCAGTTTGGCAGGAGAGGTTTAACAACCCGCTACTAAATTTTATTTGAACAACATTCTTATAAGTAAACTACATGAAAGTTTTTTTCAGTAAAATGTTCAATAAAAAACATATCTCCCCCCACCATATAAAAGGAGATAATGGGTTACTGAAGAGCAAGTCAAATGTCTATCACTTAAATACCAAAAAGCATGTAAAACACCATCCAACTTTTAGATAATTCTTATAACTCTAAGTTTAAATACTGCAGGACGCTAATTTGCTATCTATGTATTTTATATATTTATTTAATTATACTGTACAAATATATTATAAAATAAGTATAATTTATATACATGGCTATAGTTTACAAATACTTGCTTAGGTTAAAGTCTAGTTTTAAATTGCCAATTGGCAAATAAAATCAGGACTGAGAAATATTTATCAGTTGAAATATTCAGTAAAAATGGATTTATTTTTAACCAAATAATTGAATAAACAAAATATGAGACATAAAGAAAAAAGAGAAAACATGTTAGTAACAAAGAGAAATGTTAGTGGAAAACACATTCAGATCATGAAGTCTTAAAATACTGAGAATAGAGAGGGATGATAGTGCTCCACCATTTGTTCTTCAGGGTCTGGTCCCACCTCTGGTCTCTTGCAGGGATTAAACTGTCACCAGACAGATTAAGGAGACCCCTGTGTTCCAGAGTTAACAGCGTCAGAAACAACCGAACGCAAGAGTGTCTTTAAACAAGGCAAACACACTTCACCACTCCCTGATGCCTGCCATTTACACCACCTGCCAGGTTCCTATAATAACTTAAGTTCATGACCCCAATTTTACTTATAGTCCCTGATTTTGAGCCATGTGCCGGGTTTAGAGCAGAGATCAAATTAAACATGTCCCTTCTACTGACTAAACTTCAGACAAATGGGGGAAACACAGTAAATTGGAGAAATTTTTAAATGAGGTTATATTTAGGGCAACAGTGCTCGTTTAACCACAACATTGCTTAAAGCTCAGACAAATCTTTTTACCATTTGACTCAGTGCTCATTTCATAGTATGCCAAGTGTTCCACAGTGATTTTCAATTTTATTACATTGAGTACCCCCTGAATTTCAACACTTCAAGTTTCCTTAGTCTCCTCTGAGCTTTTAACATGCTAATGTGCATATGGTTTCTCACAAATGATAATGTTAATAATAATAATAGGTAACATTTGTAGAGCATTTATTATGGGCTGGCTAAATGCTTTACATAGATAATCTATGAATACTGTAATTATCTCCATTACACAGAGAAGAAAACTTGCATTAAAATTAATTTGCCTCAAGTCATGTGGCTAGTTAGTACATAAGGACTGAAACTTAGGTCTGTCTGATTCTGGAGTTAGCTCTTTTAATGCCCAAGCTATAATTTCTCTAAAGGATATAATTACGAAGCATTTTCCAACGTGTTTAACCACAGAATCCTAACCAAGGAACACTTATTAACATTTATTGGAACTAGTATTCTCAAAAACAGTTTGGGAATGCTGGTTTAGTCTGTGCTAAAATTTTTAAAAAATGATTATGACATTAAAACAGATATAATACTTAATTGCATGCACAGTAATTACAAATATAAAACATGAATAGAGAAAAAAGACACAGAGAACAGTACATGAGTATGTTAACTGTGTTTGGAGAGTGAAAGTCAAGACTTTTTCTTTTTCCTTTACTAATTTAAAAAATAATAAAATGAACATATTTTTTATGACAAAAAGCTTTTGAAAAGTATCATCTAAATTATTTCACCCCTTCAGAATAATTTTGTTCTTTTCAACGTTCATCATATTTCATCAAACCTAAAAAGCCATTGTAAGATGCCTCTAGTCATAAAAGCTGGAGCTGATTTTACCAAATACATGAATTTAGACTACATCTTAATCATTGAAACACAGACATAAAACATTATTTGTAAGATTCCTGTCATTTCTAAATGGCTCACCTTTACCTCAGCAATCTCCTCAGTAGTCCTCCCCATTCTAATTCTAAATTGCCAGTAATTTATTTTAAATATCAAATCCTCTGCCCCAGGCTCTCAATGTTAGGAACCAAATATAAACAAGTAAGCTACTGCTTTGAAATGAAAGTTTTAAGTGCAGATTTTCAATTTTACTTTATAGTATAGGAACTCTACAAAAATTTGGAAGTGTCTCTCTACTTCCCCAAACCCCAATTTCCCTGTTGCAGAATTGCAATTAAGAAAAAATTTATATTATTCTTAGACACTTTAAGTACTGTATTTCATCAAATCTAAGATGCCATTATAAAATGGCTCCAATCATAAGATGCTCTATTATTTTACGTACCATTAAGAAAAAATCCACGGCTGATTTAACAAACCCAATGCTTTCTTATCACTTAGTGGCATCCTGTACTATCGACTGAAAGACCTCTTTTGAATTTAGCCCTATTTTTATCTCATACACTCTGGTTTCCCTCTGAATACACAATAATTTTTCATTTTAATGCTATATCATCTTTTAAAGGATACTTAAAATGGAGAGTAAACTCAAAAACTACATACCAACACTACACATAACTCAAATGAACTGATGACAGTATTAACAGTTATGACCCAGTTTGCTTAAGTGTGGCCACTGACAACTATGTCACAACTACCACTTAGTCTATAGTGGTTTTAAGACAACAATTAGAAAATACACCACTATTTCAGAGATGTAAATATGAGAAAAATGTGCATATCAGAATTAACAAACTATAGTAATTTTAATCTCTTTTTTCTCTCTTCTCCTACCATTATCCCTATTCCTACCTTCCAAACTTCTTCCCGTCATTCGCTTCCTAATATAATTGCCAAGTTACCCCATCCTGAGAACATCTTTATTACACTGCTATGCAACATGGTACTTTTTAGAACTAGGTTAAAACTTCTGTTAGGATTTAAAATCTGTCCAAAGCCAGAATTCTAAAAACGGTAAATAATAAAATTAAGTATTCTGAGAACACTGCATCCCCCAGACTCTCAAAATATACAGTAGAGGCAACCAGCAGTAATTCCAGTGCCAGGGGCCTTTTAGCAACCTTTGCCAAAATATCGAAAGATCTAAAACTACACTTTTTGTGAGATTTCATATTTATTCTTTTTAGCATGTGGTCAGGGAATAAATTCAAATTCTAGCTCTGATACTCATTAGTTGTGTGAATTTTAATTTTTTTCAATTTAAAACTTTTTGAGGTATAATTGACATACATTATATAGTTTCAGATGTACATGATTCAATATTTGTATATATTACAAAATGATCACAATAGTCCAGTTAACATCATTCACCATAAACAGTTACAAATTTTTTTGCTTTTGATGAGAAACTTCAATATCCACTCTCCTAGCTACTTTCAAATATGCAACACAGTCTTACTAACTATAGTCACCATGGTGTACATTATATCCCCATGACTTACTCATTTTATAACTGGAAATTTGTATTTATTCTTGATTGTTTTCCTTTCCTCACCAGAGAGCCTTCTTCCCCTTTATAATGAGAACATGAGGGGTCCTGGAAGCTTTAAAGGATGGCTATGAGAGGACAGTCCATGTATTTCAGATACTATGGCCATTAACAGAGAAAACCTTTCTGTCCAGTGAAATTGCATGAAATTTAAAAAGGGATATGTCTAGGTTTCCCATGGCCCTCTTACTACACAACAGGGTCATCTTTTACCCGGTTCAGACTTTCCTCAATAGGATTTAACCATCCCTTTCCACCCAGATGCACTCACCACTTTTTTTTTCTCCTATTTCTTATCCAAGAACACAGCTAATAATAACCACCACCACTTTAATGGGCCAGCCACGTCACATACATTGTCATTTAACCTTTACAACTTTGTGAGATAGTATTTCCACCTTAAAACTCTGAGAAATTATATGACTTGTCTAAATCCATTCAAATATTAAATGGCAAAGCCATGATTTCAACTTGTGTTTGTCACTCCAAACCTCACACCTCAATTCATTTTTAGTGTTTCTCAAACGTAATTAAAGAAAATTAACTCACCATCCATTAATACTCCAGCATATCTAAATTAAGAGCACTAAGAATCTGGCCATTTCTTACCATCCCTAGTCAAGCCACGATCATCTCTCCTCTGGATTACTGCCAAAGCCTCCTGTCTTTCTTCCACCCTGTCCCCTTCAGTCTGTTCTCCACAGCAGCCAGAGATTTTCTTTTTTTTTTTTTTCAGAGAGAGATGTTCTTATTTTTTTTATAATTTTCATTTTTATTGATGTCTTAATAGTTTATAACATTGCGGGGTTTTAGCCAGAGAGATTCTTTTAAGAAGGAAGTCAGATTATGTCACTCCACTGCTCAAAACCCTCCAGTGGCTTGGACGCCCTCAACATCCTTCACGACCTGTTCCCGCTCTCTGCTTTTGTCTCCGGCTTGAACCCCTTCACTCTACTCTGACCCCCCGGCTTCCTCGCTTTTCGGGCGAGTTCCTGCTTCACGGCCTTTGCAATGGCTGGTCCCTCTGCCTAAGTGCAGTTCCCCGAGGGACCTGCATGGTTACTCCTCTCCGCCTGTCTGAGACCTTCCCCGGCCGCACTAATTTCAACCTATAGGCTCCTTCCCTGTTTTTCTCTTCAGCGCTCACCACGACCTAAAGCACGGTATACTGTTCCTTAATTGTACTCAGCACGTGTCCTCCTCCGTGAACGGCAGGGACACGGGAACTGGCTGCCGTCACCGCTCTTCCCCGAGGCCGGGAACGGCGCCCCGCCCGCGGGGTGAGCGGACGCCTTCTCCCCGCTCGTCCTTTCGCGCACACCGACGAGTACACCCGTCTGGGGCTGCGTCCTCCCCTCGGCCCCTTCTCAAGGCCCCAGCTCTTCCCGACTTCCTCGTGCCACGACTGGCGCCGGCGGGCGCCACTTCCCCCAGCACCGCGGGCCAGGGCCCGTCTCCCGCCGGCGAGGAAGGGAGGGGTCCCCGCACGCCCGGGACCCTCCGCGGACACTCACATGGACGGGCGGCTGGGCCCCGGCAGCCTCCGTCCGGCGCGGTAGAGACCGCGCCCGCACACGAGGGCGGTGAGAAAGGACCCCACGAGGCGTCCCCGCCACCCGCCTGCGCGCTCCACAGATTCCACTCCAAATTCTGTCGCCCCTTTCTGTGCGCAGCCACACCACGCTCCCCGTCTTCCTCCGCCAATAAAGCCAGTAACGGCGACCTCCCTGCCCCGCCTCCCCGGTCGCTACATTTTGTAGCCAGATGGGGCACGGGGCAAGACGCCGGACGCCGGGGTCTTCCGTCAGTGTCGCGTCGCGGGGCTGTGAGGTCAGAGGGAAGGGCCCCGCGGCGTGGAGGGGGCGGGTGCTGGCGCTGTCAGCGGAGCGGGCCGGTGGCGCTCCCGCGGGTTCCGAGCGGGGAACGCGGCGGGCCTAGCTCGCAGGCCCGGGCGGCTCCGAGCTCCCGGCGCCCCGGGGGCCGCGCCCGTGCAGAAGCGCCTGCGGTGCGGGCCCGGGCGCGCTGGGCCGCGGCGCCAGCCCCTCCGTGCGCCCGCCGCGGCCGCAGCCGCAGCCGCAGGTGTTCGGGCTCCCGGTTCTCTGCGTCGCGGCGGGGCCGCCCCAGCCCGCCTCCCCACCGACCCCCGAGCCGTCGGGGCCTGGGGGCGGCCGTCCGAAAGGGACCCCGCGTCGCTCTCCGGGGGAGGCCAGAGAGCGTGGCGCCGGCCCTCTGACCCGCCGCAGGCGCGACCTCGGGCTGTGGTTAGTTTCTGGTTCTCACGGGTTAGTGGGGTGTCGAGATGTGGCATTCCCTCGAGGGGTGGGAGAAGGGGAGCAAGTGGAAGGAAGTCCCTTTAGAATTGTCAGTGGCCTCTCTTCAAGGCCTCTCGTTCCTGTTTTTATTTGGGACAGAAAGACAACGTTTTGAGGAAAGTAGACAAAATAAATGAACTAATATTCGCCCGCTGAAGAAATGTGTAAACTGTTTTATTCGTGATGAAATCAGCATCTTTTGCCCTATGTTTGACTTTTTCCCCCCCAATTAAGTCATTTCGACTCCAAGTTCTTTGGGGGCAGACATTGTGTCTCGGCCCGGCAGCTGAAAAAACATCTGACTTGAAAGAGGAACTTCAAGATATTTGTTGAATGAATGAATTTTCAACCACACTTGCTTTCATTGTTGGTTTCCCTCAACTCATCTCTCACCTCTGCTGTTTTTCTCACCAGCTTGCTTCCACTCACCAAGTGTGAGCACATCTGTGTGTGTAGTATTTTTTTTGCGTGAGCCTTTTTATGTGCACTATCAGATAGTTGAAGCAGACTGATGAAATGTTTTGTGCTAACTAGTATTTTGTCTTTTTGAATCTTTTGCATTTTCTTTATTTGGTTACTTGATTTTTAGCTGTCCAAGTGATAGAGGCATCTAACTGAAAATCAAGTAGTATAGTGTAGAGGAATTGCATAATAAAATGCAGCAGTTCAGTGTCTCCCCTGCCGCCCTCAGCTGTTCTTCAGAGATAACCACTTTTAACTTTTTCGAATTTTAGGTCTGCATGTTGAATAATAAGTTAAACTGCTAATTCTGTTTTTTCTTTTTTCTTTTTTTTGACTTCTTAAGATAGCCCACACTATACACAAACTGTCTTCTCCAAATTTTTGAATTGTCATCACAATTTTTAGTTTTCATATTGGTTAGTTTTATAATTCTAAATAACATATGTAAACTTTTTTTCACATCACTTTTCAAAATATATTTTGGTTCCTTATTTGTTAGAATGAGGAAAGTAGTAACTCTACTTTTTCCTTTACCACTGCAGAAACCAAGTCCACTGCCCCTTTCCTTAGTTGGAACTTTATTTACACAGTGTTGTCACAGTTAATAGTATTTACGTTGTATTTCTTCACTAAAATTGGTTTTTGTTTTGTTTATGTGCCAAAACCAATAAAATGTTACAGTATTATGGCTTTGTAAATATTCTTCAGTGCAGAGCCAAGAATTATGCGATAATACCTTTCCTTCCCAGTGTGTTTAATTTCATGACCCCTGTGCCACAGTAAGGAGAAGGTTTGTAATATTAACGTCAAATTGATTCTTCTTTCTTCCTCTCCAGTGATGAAAAATTATCCCATGGTTAAGTTTGCTTTATTTTTGGGGCCGTGTACTTCTTATATAGTTTTTAATCCTCCTCACTTTCACGAAGGACTTTCTGCTTTCTTTTGGGGAAAAGGTGCATGTGCGTTCTTCACCACGTCCTCTCATTCTCTGTATGAGAAGCCTCCATTCCATTTCTCTGCTTGAAGACGTTCCCCTTGGAGCCCCATGGCTTTCTATTTAATTTGAACAGATTACATTCTAGTCCTTTTGCACAGTTTCTGTCCTGGTTTATATTCATCCAATGTGGGTAAGTTACATTGTTTCTTAACCACACATCATCTGTTATTTGGTTTTCTCTCTGTTTTGGTAGAATACATTCTAAAGAAACTTATTTATAAAAAGTATGTGGATTGTAATTTTATTTTTTAATGTTTGCATGGCTGTAAATTATTTTGCTATTATGATTGACAGTTTGGCTGGGTATAGAAACAGAATTGTTTCTTCAAATCTTTCAAGACTTCACCATCTTGCAGCTTCCATTGTTGCTCATGAGAAGATGAGAGAGTGCCAGTCTGATCTTAATTGGTTGATAGCTGACCTAGTTGGTTTTTTCTCTGAAATTATTAAAATTTTTAGTTTTGCTTAATGCTTTGAAAATTTATGATGACATGTCTTGCTGTGAGTTTATTCTCCTTGCAATGAACTCATTGAAAGGAGTTAGGATAAATGTCTCAGTGTGATTCGTTTTTCATTTATCCTCCTTGAAGTTACAAGCCTTTTTAATTTAAAGGTACATATTTCCCTTCAACTGTGGGGAATTTTCTCCTATTCTATCTTTTATAATTTTTTTTTTTTTTTTTTTTTTGTGGGGAAGACCAGCCCTGAGCTAACATCTGTTGCCAATCCTCCCCTTTTTGCTGAGGAAGACTGGCCCTGGGCTAACATCCGTGCCCATCTTCCTCTACTTTATATGGGACGCCACCACGGCATGGCTGACGAGCAGTGCGTCGGCAGGCGCCCGGGATCCGAACTCGCAAACCCCGGGCTGCCAAGCGCGGACTAAAACCGCTGCGCCACCGGGCGGCCCCTCTATCTTTTATAATTTATTCTTTACTTTTCACTGTTCTGTTTTTTTGAAACTCCTGTAAGGTGGTTGTTGGATTCTTGCCTTGATTCACTATGTCTGTTTTCTCTTATGTTTTTATCTTTTTGTCTTTTTGCTCCACGTTCTGAGCAATTGTTTCAACTTTATTTTCCAACACTTCCGTCTACTTTAGTAATCATATATTTCATTTCCAAACACTCATTTTTTTTTTTTTTTTTTTTTTTGTGGGGAGGACCAGCCCTGAGCTAACATCTGTTGCCACTCCTCCCCTTTTTGCCGAGGAAGACTGGCCCTGGGCTAACATCCGTGCCCATCTTCCTCTACTTTATATGGGACGTCGTCACAGCATGGCTGACAGGCAGTGCGTCGGCGGGCGCCCGGGATCCGAACTCAGGAACCCCGGGCTGCCAAGCGCGGACTAAACCGCTGCGCCACCGGGCGGCCCCCAAACACTCATTTTTAAATTATTCCTTTCTCATGTTCTCTCAATTTTCTTTGTTTCATTTTTGATTTATCTGCACATATTAAAATGCACTGATTGTAAGTGACCAGTTTGATGAGTTTTGATACATGTAAACATCCAGGTAACAATCACCACCCCAGTCAAGACGTAGAACATTTGCATGAATCCAAAAAGTTCCTGAATTTCCCTATCCAATCCCATTCTTCCTGCCCAAGGCACCAGGTTCTCATTTTTATCACTATCGTTTAGAACTGTAGTTCTGGAACTACGTAAATGGAGTCATAGGATATGAACTCTTCTGTGTGTACTTCTTTCATCAACATAATATTTTTGAGATACATCCATATTTTGACACATTTGTCCCTTTGTTGTTGAATAGGATTCCACTGGATGAATATGCCATAATTTGTTTATCCATTCACTTGTGTGACATTTGCATTGCTTCCAGTTTTTGGCTGTTATGAGTTGACATACCATGAACATTCTCATGCAAGTATTTTTATTTACACATATTTTCATTTTTCTTGGATATACACCTAGTAGGAGTGGAATTTCTGAGTTATAAGCTTGGGGCATTTTTAGCCTTAAAACAGTTTTCCAAAGTTCTTGTGTCGTTTTATACTCCTACCAGCAGCAGTGTATCAGCTCCAGTTCCACATTTTCCTCAACCCTGGTATTGCCAGTCATTCAAATTTTAGCCATGCTGGTGGGTGTGAAATGGTATGTTGTGGTTTTAATTTTCATTTCCCTGATGATTAAGGACATGGAAAACTTTTTCATGTGCTTGTTGTCTGTTTGTATGCCTTCCTTTGTGAAAATATGTTTAAGACTTTTGCCTATTTTTGCATTGACTTGTTTTTATTTTTATTATTGAGTTGTAGGCATCCTTTATTTACAAGTCTGTTATATATACCCACACATATACATATATTAGATAAGAATGTCATATACATATACATAATGTCATACATGTATATACATATATGAATATAAATAATATTTTCCTTATCTTTGGTTTAGATTTTCATTTTCTCAGTGGTGCCTTTTGATGTGCAGATGTTTTCATTTTGATGAAGTCCAATTTATCTTGTTCATCTTTTATAGTTAGTGCTTTTTTTTGTCCTGCTTAAGAAATTTTTGCCTATCTTAAGGTTGCAAAGATACTCTCTTATGTTTCCTTGTAGAAGACTTACAGTTTTAGGTCTATAATCCATCTCAAATTTTTGTGGATGTAACAGTAGGAGTTGAGGCTAATTTTTTCCATATGGATATCTTGTCATTCCAGGACCGTTTGTTAAAAAGACTATCCTTTCCCTGTTGAATTCCTTGGCCTTTGTTGAAAATCAATTCACTGTTTTTAAAATTTTTTTTCATTTTAAAATTTAAAAAATTTTTCTTTAAATTTATGAAATATGTGGTGTATAGCACACACAAATGTAGATAGAGATATAGAATATGGAAATTACAGAGCATAATTATATGAACACCCATCAACCCAGCAATTAAGAACTAGTATATTACTCAAGATTTTTGAAGCTTCTTATGGGGTCTTCCCTAATCTCACACTCGCTTTTCCATAGCTTTTGCTATCCTCAGGTGTTTGGGGTTTTTTTATTTCTTTACTTTTTGAATATATTCTTACATCACATGTAAGTATTCCTGAATTATTTATTATTTAGCTTTTCTTGTTTTTGAATTTTATGAATATTGGCATAAATTTTTTGTGACTTTTTCTTCCTACTCACCATTACATTTACTATTCACCCATGCTGTTAGGAAATCACAGTTCATTTAACCATTCCCCTGTCTTTGGACATTTACGTTGTTTCCAGTTTGGGGATAATAAGAACAATGCCGACCTGATCTTTCTTGTGTGCATCCCCTTGCGTATGTGTGTAGGAGTTTTTGCAGGAATGGAATAGTAAAATCATGTCAAACTGTTTTCCAAAGTGACTGGACCAATTTACATTCTATTTCTCCATACCTTCCTAACATTATATGTTTTCAGATTTTAAAATTTTTACTATCTGGCCAGTATAAATACTCATATGGTTTTAATGAGCAGTTCCTTGACTATTAAGGAGATTGTTTATCTTCTTGTATGTATATTGGCAATTCTTTTTCATTCTTTTGTGAAATATGTCTTTCCATACCTCCTGTTTTATATAAGGGATGTAGTATCTTCTCAAATTTTTCTGAATATGTTAGAGTTGGTTTTGTTTTGTTTTTTTCTTCATAAATTATTTTGGTTGCCTCCAGGGCAGATTTTTTTTTTTTTGGTTTATTTTATTCTTTGCCCTTTATGCTATAGTCTTCAACTATCTGATGATTCTTGGACAGTTCATTATTTAAAGTTTCTGGTTGGTGTCTATATTTCCTCTTTCCTGACTTCCCTCGCTCTGTGAGAAGGAGAAGTTTTGATGGTCTTCAGGTAAATGGAAGAGTCTTATTGATACGAATATGTAATAACAAGCTTCCTCTAAACCTAAAAATGTCAGGGCTCATTGAAGAGGGAATGTTCTGTCTTTTCCTTTTCATGCCATTGAAAATCTTTGATTTATGATTGGGTGGTATTTCCTCTTGGAATTTTTTAACTTTGATATTTTTTACTGTGAAGTGTTCAGATTGGCATTTTCCTCCAAGTTATATATTATTAATCATGTTTAAGGTGAGAAAACACTGGCTTAATGTTTGGTTGATCTGTCTTAAAATTCTCTCCTTTTCCAGATTATCTTGGAAGATCTAGGACTCCAAAAATGTTTGCTTTGAAGGATGCGGAAATGGGTGCCTTTACCTTCTTTGCCTCGGCTCTGCCACATGATGTTTGTGGAAGCAACGGGCTTCCTCTTACACCAAATTCTATCAAAATTTTAGGGCGCTTTCAAATGCTTAAGACCATCACCCATCCCAGACTGTGCCAGTACGTGGATATTTCTAGGGGAAAGCATGGTGAGTTCTTGCTGTATTCTCCTCTTATGTGTCTCTGCTCTGTTGCCCTGATTAGGTGGTAAATGTACAGCACACACGTAGAGTAATTAGTATGTTTGTGCATGTGTACCGTCACCCTTCACTCCAGCCACACTGAGTCCTGAAGATTCGTGACTGCCACGGCCCCTCACCTGTCCTTGTTTGTACCCTCCTCAGTTATACTCTGCCCCTTCCCTTCAATCTGAGCCGACTCCTTTTCCTAGATTCTTCTAGAGCTTTCATCGAATTTTATTATTATTTTCTATTTAAGTTGTCTTTTCTGAGGATTCTTAGTTCTTAGAGATAAGGACTAAGTGACTTCTGTCTCTGCCCTCAGAGCCAGTACTGCACCTGGCACATAGGAGGCTTCAGTAAATGTTTGCTGAGTGAATGAGTTAGTGAACAACTCCAGTTGAGTGATTCACGTTTCTCAGATCTGAGAATCAGGATTTTTAATTTTCTCTTTCAGAGAAACTACCTCTCCTTAAGTGTATTTCTTCACCCCCGTAAGAAGGAAATGAAAGTTCTAATGTTAGAAACTTTAGAAGTGTCTATTTGAGTGTATTTTATGATTGAAAGTAATAACTTGAGCTGTCTTGAAATGAAGAGGGAGATGCTAATTTTTCTTTTTGGAGCTGCATTAGTCTTTTCTTACAGGATTCCATTTAGAGAACAGAAAGAGAAAAGTTAAGCCCTCTTGGTTAAAATGTTGATGTTTAGGGCTGGCCCCATGGCCTAGTGGTTAAGTTGGGCACACTCCACTTCAGCGGACTGGGTCAGTTCCCGGGCACAGACCTAAAGCACTCGTCTGCTATGCAGTGGCTACGACCCACATACAAACAGAGGAAGACTGGCCACAGGTGTTAGCTCAGGGCTAATCTTCCTCAGCAAAAAAGAAATAAAATAAAATGTCGGTGTTTCACCTGGAAGATGTTTACTACCTTTTCAGTAATATGGTCAGGTTCTTCCATGTTCCATATCTTAGTCCATTTGGGCTGGTATAGCAAAACACCATAAACTGAGTGGCTTATAAACAACAGTTTATTTCTCACAGTTCTGGAGACTGGAAAGTCCAACATTAAGGTGCCAGCGGATTCCATGTCTGGTGAGGCCCAGCTCCTCACTGACAGCCATCTTCTCTCTGTAACCCTGCAGGAAGGAGTTCCCTCATCTCTTTTTTAAGAGCATGTGACCCCATCACGAGGGCAGAGCCCTCAAGACCTAATCACCTCCCAAAGGTCCCACCCCAAACAGCATCACATTGGCGATTACGTCTTAACATATGGATTTGGGAGGGATACAAACATTCAATCTGTAGCATCCAGAGAGATGCTCATGGTGGCAATATTTTAATTATTTTAAAATTATTTTTGGAAGCTTAGTTGCATGCTGAGGTTCTATTTCTTAAAATTATTTTAAATGCATTTTGGTGAAATGTATTTAATTTTTCTAACATGAAATAATTTGTAAAAGTTAACCCTATATACTTGCTGATATTGAACTTTTTTCTTATAAAAATGGCATTTTCGTGTGTTTCAGCCTAATATTAAAGACGCTCAAAAAATGCAAACTACATTTTCTTTCTTGTTTTGCTGAAAAATAGGCTAAATGATACTTTCAAGTAGTCTGTGTCAATGCAAATAATCCATAATCAATCTATAAATCAAAGTTGGGGTGAGTTTACTATGAGCTAGTTTGAGGACTTGAGCCCAAGAGAACTTTCCCACTAAGGAAGGAAGTTCTCTGAAGAAGCGGGTGTACAGAACGGTTATATACTGTCTTGGAAAAAGTGCATACATCACATATGACAGGACTATACCTTTTACAAAATATTTTTTGTAATAAATATTGGTGGCTAATATTTATTGACTATTTACTACATATTAGGCAGTATTCTAAGTGCTTTACATATTTTAGTTAACTTAATCCTCATAACATTACCATGATGTAAGAACAATTATTATTCTCATTTCACAGATAAGGAAATTAAGGCACAGAGCAATTGAGTAACTAATCCAAAGTCACAGAACTAGTTAGTAAAGAAAGGTGTAATACTAATACTTCTTATCATTTTTTGAAAGATTTTTAAAGCTGAGATAAGTCTATGTTAATGCAAATATTAGCACATTCTACCAATCAGAGCTATTCAGTGCCTTAAATACTTTGGAGCTCTGTCACATGCCTAGTGTCTTGAATATTTAGATGTGTCGGGAGGCCTGCTGAGAGACATGGGAAAGAAGGTGGTATAAAGAGGTAATTGTCCTGCAGATGATAAAAATACTTGATTTTTCATATTCATATATATACACACATATGCATACACAGACATGTCAAAGTATACATCATTCTCTTTGGGCTTCCTTTACTATGCAAGGTTGCCTTTGATTGACCTGTTCAGGAAATATTAGTAAATATTTACCAGATTTGGCCTAACCTTTCAAGAGAAAGGGAGGGTAGGCCGTACTGAGGCCATAACGGTCTCTCTCCACAGGGAACAAACTTGGAGGGCAGAGCTGAAGGAAAGCTAGAATTGAAGCAAAAGTTATAAAGATTCTGATGAGTTGAAGATTTGTTTAGGAACTGGTCTTTCTTGTCCACTCTGACATTTCTTACACTGTGCTTTGGCATACATGATCTCATTCCATGGGATTACAGTACTTCTCATGGACTCTTGCCTGACACTATGGCCCTACTTGTCCCAGGTGCCAGGTATATGAAGATGAATAAGACACAATCCCACTTCCCAAGGAAGCTCTGGAAGTAGTAGTGGAGAAAAATGCAAACATGATTATATACAGTAATAGTTGCTATAATAGATGATGTACAAGGTGCTGTGTCCTAGGAGTACCAAGGAGGGAATGTTAAATTCCACATTGAAGAGTGTGGATATTAATCAGACTCCCGTATATAACTTTTCGGTGGGATAAGGGAGTTTAGAACACAGAGGGGTAGCCCTTCTGTCTGCGAAGTTTTATTTACTTTCATTCATTTTAATGGTACTGGTGGCCTAAAAGGATTAATGAATTTTCAAAAGATGTGCTGGCCTTTTATTCTTGACATATTCCTAAGAAACCAAATCTTAATATCATTCTTAATTAATCATTCTTATTTTTAAAGGAATTTACATTTCTTAATTAATTATAATCTTTTTTACAAAAACAAAATTGAGTCAAGTTATAGACATACATAACAATATTTTATGTATACCATACATGAAAGAAAATATACAGTCAAGATGGGGAGAAAGGAAACAAAAGATATAAAGTTAGTGATATTAATATAGTTTGTTCACATGGACTATAAATTTATTTGTAAACTTCTTATAGGTCAATGCAAAGAAGGAAATCCAACTGCTTCAAATTACTTTTATAATGAGACAACATATTAAGACATTAATTTCTAGATATTTACCTATATCTGGGACGAGGATCAGTTGCAAGCTTTATAATGTTCATACAATCTGTTGTCCAGGTGAAGACTGGAGACATTAGTATAGAAACTTCTTTGGTATGGGGATCTGAGATCTCCTACACTTGTTATGGGCAGTGTTCTCAACACATCTGGCCAAATTTGCTTTATTGTTCTTTTTTGTGTTGGTCTCTGTAGCTTCTTGTCCTACTTTTTCTGTGGGTGAACATCTAAGTAAACTAAATTTGACAGTTTAAAAAAAGCAGCTCTTAACCCAGGAGCACAGAGGTCTATGAATGGGTGTCAGGAGATCTATGAACCTCTTGAAATTGTATGTAAAATTGTGTGTATGTATGTACAAGCATTTTTCTGGATAATCAGTCTGTAGTTTTCATCAGATTGTCAAAAAGGATTCCTAATGTAAAGAAAGGGTTTAAAAGCCCTTATGGAGAATATCAAGAACTATGGAGTGAATTTATCTTCTTTACTTAAAGATACACTTGAGAACTTCTAAGGTAGGGCCATAGACCTTCCAGAGTTGATTGGACCTGTATCTGGGGTGTACTATATCACATATTCACCAGTCAGGAGGCCCACAGTCAGGTCCGCTGTACAGAGTTTTGCAGTTTGCTCACTGCACAAAAGCTCTGGCTAATGGAATATGGGGGAGCTGAAATCTGGTTTTCTAATTCATTCTGGGAGAGGAGTGCTTTTTCTAATTTGCTTAAATATAACCATGAGTACTAGTGCTAACTATACCTACAGTACACTTTATAGATAGCTCCAGCTGTTTGCCGAAAGTCTGAGAAGAAATCTTTGGCAAGTTTTTTGTCGTTATTTAAAAAGAAAAACAACTTTTTACTAAAGTTTTTATTTGAGAATTTCTTCAATGACATTAACTAAATGTTTAAAAATTATAGGAATCATTTGGAGCTTTTTACATCACCAAACTATTGACAGATATTGTCAATCCCTGAATGCTTCAAACACACTCACCAATTCCAATGACAAATTCTGAAGAATTTCTAATTGTCATGTTGGCCCAGTTCCAAAACCACTCCAAGCAAAGGTCGGCAGTATAGTATATCCTTGTTATCATCTGTAGCTGGTGACAGTTTTAACGTTTTACATCTGCAAATGTGGAGTATGCCTGTCTTTCCTGTAAATGTGGAATATGCCTGTAAACTCTTGCCACTTGACTCAGTTTGTTTGGATTTCTTCATTGGTGTATCCTAAACTGCCCTGTATTTCTTTTTACTATGTCTGAAAGCCTTTTGGAGCTTCACTTCATATGACTGGGGTCTTGCCTCTGTCCAGTTTTCCCTAGGCTTTCTTTTCTCAGAATAATTGACTCAGTAGTCCTAGATCTTTCTTGAGGTCCTTCTTTTCCTCTCTTCATCTAAATGAGCCCCTGTAAATACTGAACTAGGAAGAACCTTATGACATAATTCCTCTGGGGAACACTATTGCTAACTTCGCACAGGAACCTTCTTTTTAGTTATCTATGTCAGGCAGAAACTGATTCTCTCAGACACTGTTAGATTCTACTAGTGGTGAAGCCAGCTCAGCAATCTGGGCAGTCCTCTTAGGCCCGTCCACCACGTCACTGGTGACTGTGTCCCCCGCTTGCCCTGCTCCTAGATCTCAGGAGCCCTTTCTTCTAGGGGAACGTAAGTCATGGATATGTATAAAATTCATATATTTTAAATTGCTGCCTGGAATGAGAATATCAGTGATTGTCAAAAGGTTAGAGAATTTGATTATATTGTTTATATTGGCAGTGTTCCTTGTCCTGAAAAGTTGTATTCATGAAGAGTAAATAACTGAATTAGAATAAGCATTTATGTAAAGGTCCTTTTGTTCCAAAGCATCGCAGTCATTTCTGTTGCATTTAGCTTGAAAAATTTGAAAAGATTCTGCTCGATGGTCTCCTTAGTGAACAACACACATTTCTCAATGGTGTAACACCACATGATTTTGGTTTGGACTCCACTTAATTGTCTCCTCAAAAAATATTGTTTTGATTCCCTTTCACCCTTTATTTTGCTCTTACTATGCGGATATCTCATGTCTTGTCATTGTTAGTCCCCCCTACCCTCCTTTCTTGCTTGGAGTTATGTGTGACATGTGGTCTGTTTTTGTGACATTATGTTTTCATGTGTTAGGTTAGCTCAGAAGTCAGCCTTTCACTGTTTTCTATAGATCATTCAAAACTGATTCAAGATGATGTTAGTTTCTTGCTAACTCAGGATGAAGTATTTAATCTCAAGAATAGTGGACATTTTATTAGAATTTGAGAACTTGGTTTATTAAAAAAAGTTAAGGAAATATCTTTGAAAGAACAAAGGCCAATAAAGCATAAAAATATTTAAGTTAACAAGTTTAATCTTTTTCTTTTGAGCTTGAAGTCTCAGCAGTATTTAGAAGCAGAGTGAGGATTATAAATGGCAGTGCATCTGATTTTATTTGGTATTGATTACCCAGAAATCTTTCGGTGATTGCTAGTGAAATCAAGAGCAAAATTATTTTAATTAATAGATTTGAAATTCAAGTAGAGAATAATAGAATTGTTAAGGACCTATAAGATAATTTATTCTATATCTCTAGCTGCATATACATTTCAACCTAAGTATCTATATCAGGTCAGAGTTCCATCAGAGAAACAGAACCAGTAGGCTATGTATCTTAAGAGATTAATTGCTAGGAATTGGCTTATGTGACTCTGGGGACTGAGTAGGCCAGTCTGAAATCCACAGGGCAGGCTGTCAAGAATGACAAGCTGAACTCCCAGGCGAGCTGAAGCTGCCTTCATGGGCAGAGTTTCTTCGGAGAAGCCACGGTGCTGCTCTCAAGGCCTTTGCAACTGATTGAGTCAGGATCACCCGGATTATCGAGGATAACTTTCCTTACTTAAAGTAAACTGATTGTAGATTTTATAAATATTTGTTTAGATATTATATTTAAAAGGTGACGAGCTAGTTTCAGTTTTTACTGTGAACAACAAAAGAATGATGCAGCAACTGTGTTCTAATGACCTTTCATATATCTTAACACAGTCACAATTTACCTTTATCTAAGTTAAAAAAATTTATTTTTATTTTTATTTTAGTCCTTCTCCTTATTCAACTCCTTTACTATCTTTCTTGCTTAATATTATACTCTCTCCAATTTCTAGGCATTGACCTAAATAATACAGCTCAGGCTGTATGTATACTACAGTGATACTTGGCATTTATCAAATATTTGTTAGAAGAAAGATTATTTCACAGTTCTTTTGTGTTCTACTCTTTAAAGTTCATCTTAGTGTCACATTTGTTTTTTATAAATAACGTCACTACATTGCTGAGTTACATTTGGCACATTATGATTCCCAAGTATTTTTGTCATATTTTATTCTGTGAAACTATAATGTTTTTATAACAAACATAAGTTATTTTCAAACAGTGGTCCAGAGTTTCAGGATGAGGACTCTCTAATGATTTCTTGAAAAAACCAGTTTTGGGTTTTTCCATTACCTCTGGGAGAAACTTTGATATTCTGCCAAGGATTATGGCTCTACTGTATTAAAATAATGCTTCAAAATTCCATAGACTCCTGAAGCTTTGGCAAACTCTGGATTATGATATTTTGAAGGAGTTTCCAGAGGAAGTCTGACAAATTTTTTTTCTAAATTATTTTAAGCATGACAGATTTTAGGCTAGTGCTAAACACTTTGGAAATCTCTCATAGATATGGAGACTTATGAATATCTGATTTAAAATGATTGATGGAGCATACACATTTTAATAAGTTCTGATGTTTTTGTTTTATAGTAAAATCAGTGCTGTTGAGGTACTGTTATACCTAGTTTACAACGTAGGCATATAATTTTCTGCACAGGACAGATGTCTATTTAGATGGCTGTCTCCACATGAGACTCTTACTCATTTCTAATGGCTACATCATGCCTTTGCTCAAGTTAATTCATTTAACAAATATTTTTATGTTAAGTGCTTCTATGTTTGAGGTGCCATTCTAGACACTGGCGATACAGTTTTGAACAAGACCAACCTTGTTCCTGCCATCATGGAACATATTATCTAGAGGAGATCAAAGACAGTAAATAAAAACATAACAAATTGTTAGTGTTGAAATAGGTGCTACAAAAGAAAAGTACAATGTAGAATAGATTATGTTATAGAAGGAGCAAATTGACTTGAGGGGACCAGAAGAGTGTTTTCTTGAGGAAGTCACATTTAACCGAGGGATGAATAATCATAATAGCTCACACTTAGGGAGTGATGGCTATGCGCCAGGCACGATTCACGTCCCTATTATGCATTACTCATTTCAACCTCACAACTACTCTATGAGGTAGGTGCTATAATTTTCCTCATTTTACAGAAAAGGAAACTGCGGCATGGAGAGGTTGGCAGACTTCCCCAAAGTCACATTGCTAATGAGTAGTAAACCTCATGAGTAGTCTAGTAGTCTGTGCTCCTCACCATTATGTTTCATGATAGGAGCTAACTGGGAGGAGAGAATGGGGAGGATCATCTCAGGCAATGGGAACCTGTGCTGGTACCTTATGGCATGATGGGGAGAAGAAGGCAAGGTGACTGGAAGTTGGTGAGCTGGAGATGAAATAACACAAGATGAAGCTAGAGAGGGAGTTACATAGTCGGATTTATTTATTACTATTTCATCACTTAGACTTTAGTATGAAAATATGTTAGAGAGTAATAAGAATTACTGTAAAAAGACCAGGTAAGAGATTGTTGCAGTAATCTAATAAGGGAGTTGCTGGCCTGAACCCAGATGGCAGATGGAGCAAGGTGTACAGATTCTGGAAACATTTGGGAGATAGAAATAGCAGAGCTTTTTGTTTGGATGTGAGAAAGGGAGATTACTCCTAAGTTTCTAGCTGCAGCAGCTGGCAGGATTGTGATACTGTTTACTGAAATAGTACTAAAAGGAACAGGCTTAAGGAACAGAGTGTAAGTTCTTTTTGGGTTCTGTTGAGTTTGAGGTGACTTGGATAGTAAAATGAGACGTTGTCTATAAAAGCCTGGAGTTCAGAAGCGAGTTCTGAGCTTCAGATAAAATAGAATTTTTCAGCCTTGGGAGTAAATGAGAAAACGCAGTATGAAACCCTGAATCAAAGGTGGAGGAACTAGAAGCATTTAAATTGGGGTAGACGAGGTGCCAGTGTGTAAGAGAGGAGACTGAGGAGAGGTAGCCAGAGAGGTGTAAGGAAAACTGACAGAATGTGGCAAGATGCAAAGCAAAGGAATGCAGCAGCTTCCTGTTTGGTTTTCTGATGGTGGTGGTAGCTTTTTCCTTCCAGAACTTCACAGTTGTACTGAATTGCTTGGAGGTCAACTCTGTATGCTCTTTTCTTTATTGGATTGAAGAACTAGACCTTTTATCTCATGATTTTCTTTCTTATTCTGTTTTACCTTTTTTTTTCCTCATTAAATCTTCTTTCAAATTTAATCTTCTTTAAATTCCTGTTTATATCACTAGGAGTCTTTCAGTCTCCTGCCCTCCCAGCTCACGTGACTGCCTGTCTAACACCAGCCTTCATCTCTCCCTCCATGCAAGACACACCTTGAACCAGTCCTTACTGAGAGTTTCTCCTTTTCCTGGACCTCCCACCCTGAAGTTCTCCCTTCCTGTCTTCTGCCATCTCATTTTTCTACCTCGGCTACTTTTCATTTGCACCAGACCTCTTTGCAGCTATCACTATTCCCAATCTCTTTGCACCTTCACTTCTTTATCTTGTCTTAGTCTGCCATCTATATTTTTGTGTTAACCTTCTTCCTTATCTAACTTAGAACCTGTTTTGCACAGATACTCAGAGGACCCCAATTTCTTTTAAACCCTTGATCTCTCCTAAAATAGCCTTATCAAATCCTCAACTGTCTGTAAGCCTAGCTGTACTTTTCGCTTGTTCCTCTTACATTCATTCATTAAAAAAAGTATTGATCTGCTGCTGTGTCAGACAATGTATTAGTCACTAGGGATAACTGATGAGAAAGAAAACGTATGGCCTGACCTGCAGAACTGTAGTGTCTTATTCTTAGACACTTGATCTGTTGGAAAATAAAAATTACGTCATAATATTGATTGTGCCCATCAAAATTTTATATTATTACTTAATCTCAGGAGGCCCCATGATGTTACAAACAATCCCAAGTCGATTTTCTGTTTTTTCTCCATAATCATGATTCAGAACATTTGTACTTTTCTCAAGTTTCTGAACTCAATTTCGGAGACCTTGTGTTTGAACCACACTGTCAAGACAGTTTGTCCCTAGCTCCCAATTTCCCCCTCACTTCAGAATTTCTTTATATCTTAATGCAAGCTTTCCCTTCTCCTAGTCTGTGTCAGAAGAAGGATTACTTCTTTTTTCTGAAGATAAACCTTTCTGTCTGTTTTTCTTGATGCACATGGGAGAAACTAGAGAAAAACACAAGATGAAAAGAAATTATTTAGTGTATTGTTTTATTATACATTTACCCTGTTATTCTGTATATAGGGTAATTGTGTAGTTAATATAGAGTTTGAAAAGCTCTTCAAATATCATTTGTACCATATGTTAATATCTTCAGGGGGTATACTGTTTTGTTATGAACCGTGTGTTAATCACATATAAAGTGGATTTGCTTTGTTTTACTCAGAGAGACTGGTGGTGGTTGCTGAGCACTGTGAGCGGAGTCTGGAGGACTTGCTGCGAGAAAGGAAGCCCGTGAGGTAATGTGTAATACCAGTGCAAGTAAACGAGAGCAGAAATTGGCAAGCAAAAAGGCTTTTTAACTAGAAACTGCAGAGTTTTAATTTCTTCTGTTACTTGTTTCATGATAAAATCCAGGTGCAAATTTTCATTTTAGGAAATTTAATTCACAGGCCTCATAGAAATTCAGTGTTGACATTGTCCAGTGTTCAGCTTTTGTGAGGTAGGCATTCTCTAAAGTACTTGACAAAAAAATTCCTAAAGAGGAGATATATGAAAATTTGAAATCTTTTTAGTACTAAGTAAGCATTTTTCTAGCTGAGATTGAGTATTTTCTGAAAAAGAAGTACATGGTAACTTCTCACAGGGTACTGGTATTCCTAGGGACACAGTGAACTGTGTTAAGTCAAGTCCATGTTGCAGAGTAGAGAGAAATAATAATCATGGCTTGGGTGGAACCTAATGATACAGTTTAAATTTAGTTCTTTCAATGACTCAGTAAATTTATTTTCCATCTCAGCCATTTTTGGCACAAAGAGTGTGTGGTCTAAACTTTATTACAAGTATACTGTGATATGAACTTCTTCACAGATTTCCTGAAATTATCTTAAAATCATGAAAAATATTCCTTTAATGAGTAAAGAAAATTGTGATAAACCAATGAAAAGTGCTAGCCATGAGTCTTTATAGCATTGTAATTATCCATCCCAGTTAAAGAAATATTCTTATTCTCAGTCAATACTTTTCAATCACTGCTATATTATAGATGAAAGTAAACCTTCTTCAAGGGAGGAAAAAAATGGTATCTTACTAAATGGTAGTAATTTAATAGAAGCAAAACAAATTAATTGAGTAAAAGTACTTTCCTTGCTACTTTAAAGGACTTAGTTTTAAGTGGCTCTAGAATGGAAGATGCAGTTATCAAGGGTACCCCTGCCTTCCTTGCTTCTTGAGAAAAGTCTGATCTAACCATAGCTAATGAAAGTGACCTTCCTATATATTTAGAAATAGTTCAACCTTGTTTAGTGAATATGTTTCTATAATTATAATTTTTGCATGTCACAAATCTTTGATTTTATTTTTTTAAGAACATATCAACTTGGGGCTGGCCCGGTGGTGTTGTGGTTAAGTTCATGCTCTGCTTCAGTGGCCCGGGGTTCACAGATTCAGATCCTGGGCACGGATCTACATACCACTCATCAAGCCATGCTGTGGCGGCGTCCCACATACAAAATAGCAGAGGATTGGTACAGATGTTAGCTCAGGGCCACTCTTCCTAAAGCAAAAAGAGGAAGATTAGCTACAGATGTTAGCTCAGGGCCAATCTTCCTCACCAAAAAAAAAAAGAACATGTCACTCTGCTCACTAGTTTAAATTTATACTTTAATTTATACTGACTTTATACTGATGCTAATTTATACTGATGCTAAAAAAAATTCTCTGTGAAAGCTAGTTGACATTTAAATTGAAAACCAATTGTAGCCACATCTTTATCTATGAAAAAACACCTTAGTGTTCATTCAGCCTGGGTTAAATTTATATAAAGATTTACAGTGCGGTATGTATGATGAAAAAGCCACTAACTAGCTAGGCAGCCTTGGACAGTCTCTTAATCCTTTTCCTTATCTGTAAAACAAGGAGTTTTACTTAATCGAGCAATCATTCTAGAGAAAGTTATTCTCAACTTTATATTTTATTTAATATGCATTACATCTGATAATACTATATTGATCAACTGCTTTTATAAGTATACATTTTTATGTTTTCTTATACTAATGTATTAACCTTCTGTTGCCTTTTATTTAAGTGGTAGATTTCTTGACAGAAGAACCCATGACAAATCTAAGTGTAAAATTTCAGTGCTATAATGTAAAAGGCAAATTGTTATAGAAACATCTATTTTATGGTCCAGCAATCCCATTCCTAGGTAGAGGACTTAAATTTTGTGTGCTAGGTACCTCATTTGCCTCACTCTAGTTCCAGCCTTGCTATAGGTATTTAGCCATAAGAAGGGAAAAATACATGTCCACCAAAATATTTGCACAAGAATGTTCCAGAAACATTATTTATAGTAGTCCCAACCTGGGAAGAACTCAAATGTCCATCAATGGCAGAATGGATAAAGAAATCATGGTATATTAATCAATAATAAAAAGGAATGAACTACTGATACATGCAACAACATAACGACAACATGATGGACGTTAAAAATATGCTGACCAAAAGAAGCCAGACACAAAAGATTATATTCTTCTATTCATGTAAAGTTCTAGAATGATCAAAACTCATCTGTGACGATAGATATAAAAGCAGTGCCTGACTGTGGTTAGGGGAGGGGATAATATAAGAACTGATCCAAGCTTGAGGGAACTATCTGGGTAGTTGAAATCTTTCACATCTTGATCAGGATATTACTTACGTGGTGCGTGTTCTTGCAAAGCGTGTCAAAATTCACTGAAATATACACTTAAGATGTGTGCATTCCACCCATGTAAATCGTACTTCCATTTTTTTTAAAAGCCTGTTGAGTTACTTACTTGGCTTGAGTTGTGAATCCCTCATATAGCAATAGTATGTTGTTGTTAATGAAGACGCTTGACCTAGTGGCATACTTGTTTGTATTTCTTTGTTTCTATAAGAAGAAATAGTGTGAACTAGTTATTGCTGCTTAACAAATTACCTCCACAGAGCGGCTTAAAACAACGGCCAACATTTATCATTTCATAGTTTCTCTGGGTCAGGAATTTAGGAATGGCTTAGCTGGGTGGTTTTAGCTCAGGCTGTCATGAGTCTGCAGTCAGTGTATCAGCTGGAGCTGTGGCCACCTCAAAGCTTGACTGGGGCTGGCTGATCTGTTTTTAAGGTAGCTTGCTGATTTGGTGCCAGGAGGCGTTAGCTCCTGCCTGCTTCCAGGGCCTTGCCACAGTCCTCCTGACGATCCTCACAACGTAGTGGTTGCCTTCTCTCAAAGTGAGCAATGTAAGAGACAAAGGAAAGCACAGTGGAAGCTGCAATGCCTTCTGTGACCTAGCCTCAGGAACCGTCATTTCAGCAATATCCTTTTGGATACAGAGGTCAGCTCTTAACTCTATTCAGTGTGGGAGGGGACTGCATAAAAATATGAATCCCAGGAGTCAGGGGTCATTGGGGATCATCTTAGAGGCTGGCTGCCACAGAAGTCTTAGAGATCATACAAGTACTTAAAAAAAATAGGAGTGAAATATTAAACCAACATTCACACTAACTGAAAAATAACTAAAGGTCTGAAAATTATTCACTATTCATTTGGGGTATTTGGGACAGAAGAAAGGAAGGAGTTTGCACTATGAAGAGGGGTAGAATGTTAAGGGAATACCCAGAAGTACCAGAGGTGGAATAGAGTCTTTACGGACATAGCTATGCTATGGACAGAACTGCTCTACCTCCTGAAGTTGATGGTACCCCCGGTCTCGTGCTCCCAGCCGTTCCAGAGGACTCTGTAAGTCACAACTAAAGTAGTTCTCTGTCATCAGGATGGCAGTAACTGTAGAATGTTCCTATGATCTCCACATTTCCCTCTGTGCCCATATGTCCTTCCTTTACTTACTAAAAGAACTGAGACAGAAGAGAGAAGCTTTTTGTGACTCAGAAGACAAATTTCCATTTTCGTCATTTTACCTCAACTCTATCTTTTTACTTTTTTAAATTTCAGTTGTACTGTATAAGGATACAATCGATATTGTTTTCCAATAAGATTGAATCCATCAGCTCATGAAAAGTTTTACTTTTCTTTGCTAATCATCTTTTATCCTTGTTTTAGAGATGATAACTCTCATAGCAGTGAACACCAGTAGTTTCAACAGTGTAAAGGTATAAGGAAGCCACCTTTCTTCAATGCTTTGTATATGTCTTCATGAGGATAAAATCTTATAGATGAGTAGGTAGATTAATATAAATAAAATTAAATGCAAGTCTCATATTGTCTTTCATGCCATTTACATTTTCTAATAGTCTTTTTCATTTACTTAAAGTAGAACATACAGTAGCTTTTATAGATCTTTGAAATTTCTTCAAGTAAGATGTATTTAAACATTTTTGTAAATTACTATTTTTTTAATCATTCTGGTAGTAGACTAAAATTCAATATTTTTCTTGTTCATTTTGGAATTTAACATTCAGCACTTACTGCCTTTGAGTAGAAAGGATTCTGTCAGGTTCAGTTCCAAGTTGTTATCTGATCCATCCATCTAAATTAGCTCTGTTGAAAACTATTTGACTTTCCACATATTTGGATTACATTAGTCTCCAATAACAGAGCAGATTTCATGTGGAGAGTTGATGTGCTGCAATTTTAATTAATTCTATAACTTGTTTATGGAAAGTGAGAAGATGTTCTTATGGCTTATAAATCAGTTCTTTCCCGTACTGCCAAAAGTAAGCACCCTGCACCTGTAAGAAAGGCTGATGCAGAGTACGCAGGAAGTCTAGTTAGATGGGGTTGCAATTGGAGACCCATGAATTTTACTTGTCCATCTGTCTCTAACGGTTCAAAACTGTGAGCTGCCAGTTGTCTGGTAGTTATTTGCAGTTGATTGTCTAAACTTCTAAACTTAAACATCTTTCAAGGCATATATCTTACTGGATTTATATTTTGAAGTAAATTTTAAATCTTTCATAAGATTGTTGGGATGAGGAGTAGATGGATGAAAACCAGAAACTTAGAGAAGAATCTTGTGTTAATTTACTCTCTAACTTTTTCCATAACAAATTTAATATATTGAACTAAGCAATATTGTACATTATAGTAGTAATTGGTATTATACATTATATTGTAACTTAAGACTATCTTAAGGTTTCAGATGTAACTAGAAAATCAAAAATTCTTTTTATCATTTTAATGGCCATAAAACCCTTTTGAGAGTTCATGTTATCCAAACAGAAAGTAATGATTTTGTGCTATGACCTGAAGGTATTATTGAGTTGTCTTTTTATAAAGTAATGTTATTTGTTTAGATAGTTTGCTAACTTCACCATTTTCTTTAGAGTCTATTCAGGCTTGAATATGAGGAATTAATTTTTGGAGAATGCTGCTCTCTTTTCAGTGGCTTTTATATGTTACTTGTGCCAGAGTTCAAGCTTGCCAGTATTTCTCTCCAGTTTCAGTTAAATGATCAGAATTATTTGTTGGAAACATAGAGATATGGAATTCAATTAAACTCCTAGAACCAGTAGGTTTCAAGAAAAAAAAAGTACAGTGTTTGGAAGATTTGTTTGAAGTCATCTCATATTTAGTGCCTCTGACTCTATTTAATTGCTACCCTAAAGCCAGATTTGAGAAACTGAAAAGTGGAGAAATTTAAACCTCAACTTCTTTCTGAAATATTTTCCAGAGAATATTGTAAAAGGATACACCTCCATCCCTCCTATTAGAGCAGGCGTGAGGAAAGGGCTGCCTCCTCGGCCTAGGTGCTATTTGGGAAGTAGTTCCCCTTCATGTGGGTGTTATTCAGAGCATATACCATTGCTTAACCTGTGAACATGCCAGCGAGTGCAGTTCCTAGATATTCAGCGGAGTTTTGGCACTTGAGGTAAAGTTGTGACTTAAAGTTTCTGCGTTGTCCTTAAATTTGCAAGTGAAGGTAGGGTGAGTAGTGCAGGCGTGTTTCTTTAATAAAATGTTTGTCGTATGTTTTGGGGGTTATGGTTTTGAAAATTTAACAGAGAACCATCAGCATTGCAGAGATCACGCATGGTTATACATGGAGACTTTGATGGGAAGCAGGCTGTGTCTGCAGCTGTTCACTAGCTGCATGGAAACATGATCTGATTTATTCAGATGAGTAAGTTTTATTTGCCCCTATTAAAAGATTGCCTACTCACTGAATTAGATACTCTAAAGAATTTTGGACACATTCTAGAATGTGGTCCACATTTGGTAATGAGCGACAGGTCATAGTCATCACAAATACATAGTAGATATTCTTATTTTAGAATATGACCTGATGGTGGAAGTTGAGGCTCTCATACATTTTTTTTTTTGCCTTTAAGAGTCCTAGTTTCAAAATGTGTTTGAAATTATTACAGTGTAGGCAAGTAACTTAAGAGATTTATGTAATTGATGTATATTTTTCTTCGTATTTTACGTGTTTTGTAAAGACAGAAAATAGTACCAAAAGATGCTCTTCACTCGGGGTTAGAATCTTTTGCTTTCTCCCTCTCTTGTACCGTTTATCCTATTGTCAAGAATCGTTAATAGAACCTTGGTGATATTTCTCACATCTCTGCTGTCCTCTACATTCTTTAGTTCAGGACTTGATTAACAAACGGCTTGACTATTGTGTTGTCACACTCTCCTAACTGGTCTTCCTGCCGGTAGTCCGTCCGTACTCCAATCACTCCTACTTTCTACTGCTATATTAGTCTTTTTAAAGATCAGTCCATTCCCTGCTCAAAAAACATTTGGTGGCTCGCCATTTTTTTGTGTGTGAAGAAAATGCATTTTATAGGTGTAGGATCTGACTTCAATCTGACTCTGTAATTATTTCCAAATATCTAAATTGTAATTATCTAAATTGCAAGTAGTTTTTGTTACCAATACTGTGTAGTTGAGGAGATTGAGTGCCAGAGAATTGAAATACAAGATGAAGACTGAGTTGTCTTGTTGCCCAGCTGTGTGTCTCCAATCTTGGACACAATGTATAGCACCTTCTTCTTGCAGTAATTCACTTATCTCTGTCTTTGTCTATACCATACCACTGAACCAAAGCAAAAATTATATTTCTCTCCTCCAAATTCCCTTATTACATTATATCTTTCTAGTTGTAAGGTACCTTTCTCTTTCTAACTTATAATTGTTTGCCTGCAATTAAAGAGTTAAGGAAGTTATAGTTTACCTTCCCCGATTAACCATACATCTTTTGAAATGCATACTGTAATCTCTCATTTTTCTATCCCTGAGTTGTTAGCATAAGAGTTTGCATATAGTTAATGTGTTGTCAGTGAACTATTGAATGAACTATGTTTTTAGTTTAGTAATGCAGTTGGAATTCTGTTACCCTATTTTCTTCCTTTTAATCATGTACCATAGTTTTATTTCCCAAACAAATGAATTTTGGTGAAAATGTGATGCAAATATTATCTTGGTAATTTATTATTTTCTTGGAAATATTTTTTAAAAATAGAATGGTTAGAGGAAACAAATTGTCGATTTCCTTTCTCGTGGCTCTGGGGAAGAATCTACTTCTAAGCTCATTCAGGTTGTTGGCAGAATTCAGTTCCTTGCAGTTGTAGGAGTAAGGTCCCTACTTCCTTGATTACTCTAATCCAGGGGCTGCTCTCAGCTACTAGAGGCCATGTGCATTCCTTATCATGTGGCCCTCTCCATCTCCAGAGCCAGCAATGGAGAATCATCTGCCTCATATCACATCTTGCTCATGCCTGGAATCGCTCGTTTCCTCTGTCTCTAACCTCTAGATCCAGATTTCAGGGACTGCTGTGATAAGATCAGACCCACCTGAACAATCCTTGACAGTTAAAGTCAACTGTGCCATATAACATAACATGATCATGGGAGTAAAATCCATCATATTCATAGTCTTGGGGATTATGCAAGGTGTTCATCAGGGAGCAGGAATCTTGGGAACCCTCTTAGAATTCTTCCTACCACAGTTGGTTAGTAAAAATTTGAGAAAGTTTTTTAGATTATAGCACGTGTGATATTTGGTGTTCTCTCTTGTATTAGTAAGTTACTGTGGCTGAGGTGGTGGGAACTATGGTGGTTCAGGGGTCACCAAGACCACTCCCAGCTTCAGTGAATTACTAGCAGCACTCACAGGATTCAGAAGTCATTATACTCATGTTACATCATACTCATTTTATTGCAGCAAAAGGATACAAAGCAATATCAGCAAAGGGAAAACAGTGGGGCAACGTCTGGAGGAGACCAGGCAAGCTTTCCAGAGTCTTCTTCCAGGCGAAGTATGGAGGATGTGCTTAATTCCTCCAGTAACAAATTGTGACAACATGTGCAAAGTGTTGCCTGTTGAAGAAACTGGCCTGAGCCTGAGAGTGGAGGGTTTTTTATTGGGGGTTGGTGACTGACTGCAGTTACAGATGCTCCAGACCCCCCAGAAGGCAGGCAGGTGTTCAACATAAATCACATTATTTACACAAACTAGACAAGCTAGAGTGGTGCAAGGCCTCAAATGGGCAAAACACTTTTATCAGAACATTCCAAGAACACAATTCCCAGGAGCCCACAAAGGGCCAGTGGGGACAGTAGGCACTTTTGGGGAAGGTGCAAGATTTGAGACTGATGAGATTCCTTTTTGAGGCAGCATTAAAGTAGATTTTATTGCTGCTTCCAGCAGTTCGTGAAGTGTGTTATGACTTTGTAAACTGATGGTTACTGGTCTTGTTCAGTTATGGTTTGTGTAAAGACTTTTTTTTTAATTCATCAACAGGGTATTAGCTTTCTATTGCTGCTGTAACATATTGCCACAAATTTAGCAGCTTAAAACAACACATATTTATCATCTCATAGTTCTGTAGGTCAGAAGTCTATTGGGCTTGCCTGGTTTCTCTGCTTCAGGTCTAACAAAGCCAAAATCAAGGTGTCCGCAGGGCTGCATTTCCTCTGGAGGCACTAGGGGAGAATCCATTTCCAGGCTTATTCCGGTTTTTGGTAGAATTTAGTTCCATGCAATTGTAGGACTGGGATCCGTTTCCTTGCTGGTTGTTGGCCAGGAGCCATTCTTAGCTTCTGGAGACCAGCAGCATGCCCTGGCTCGTGGCCCCTTTCTCCATCTCCAGCTAGGAGCAGCAGGTCCAGTCCTTCTGAGGCTTTGACTCTCTGGACTCTGCCTTTGCTGCTGCCGCTCTCTCTGACTGACTTCTCTGCTTTGTCGTCTACTTTAGGGCTCATGTGACTACACTGAGTCCACCTGGATAATTCAGGGAGTCTCCCTATTTTAAGATTAGCTGATTAGCAACCTAATTCCATCTGCAAAGTCCCTTCCCAGCAGTACCTAGACTAGTGATTGATTGAATACCCAGGTGACAGGAATCTTGGCAGGATTCTGCCTACCACGTTCTTTATACAAGGAAGTACTGAAGTTTTTCCTCCTCACTTAAATCTAAATTTCATATTATTAGTTATACCTCAGTTTCTGAAGAGAGAAATAATTAATTAAGCAGTGTTAATCCTTTTAACAATTATAAGCATGTTTAACCTCTGTATTATTGATAAAAGAAACTTTTGAGTCATGTTGCCAGTTATCTTCAGGAAAAAAAATCAAATATAATAAAGTTTAGATTCAAACTTCATTATATGCTATTTTCCAGAGTAATGGTCAAAATTAAAGTAAACCCTGTGTCCAGGGAGAGGAAACTACTTCAGTGTCCGTCTGCAAAAAGGATGGTAGATGATTGATGTAGAATGCAGACCTATCTGTTATTTTCCTTAGAGACACTTGTTTTAGCCAAATGCATCCTCAGTTGAAATATTTAGTGAAGCATTAATGCATTATATTTAGAGAGAGAGGGAAAGAGTAAAGGCTAGAGTGAGGAAGAAGAGGAGCCTGGGTTTGGGTGGGGTATTGTAACAGATTATGAGCTCATCTGAGTCCAGGCCGGCCATCTGAGGGAAGTGCACTGAGGTGAACCAGGTTGAACTGGAAAGCTGATGATGTGTTGGAAAGAAGCAGCTAATACTCAGCTCCAGCCCATTGTTGCCACGTGTCCTGGTATTACCATCTCTTTCAAAGTTTCTAAAGAACTCAGAATCTGGATTCTTATGTGAAATCTCTGAATTTCTAAACATTTTCAAGTAATTAAAAAGTTTTAAAACACCATGATCCAAACACAACAAAGTAATGGGCTGAATTTGGCTGGTGGGCAGCCAATTTGCAATTATCTGATATAAGGAGTTAAGTTATTGGTGGAGGAAGATAATATTTTCTCTATGCTTTGTCAGATTTAAATGGATGGGGTCATTGTGAAAATGAATAAAGGACCTGGGTTTTTAACTTTTAAGAAAATAATAACATGTTGGAAAGAAAAGGTGAAATATCTGCATTTCCTAATTTTACTGGTGAGGCAAAAAATTATATATTCTTGAAAGACTAATTTTTTTAATAGAATGATATGAGTTGTCTGCATTGGAAATTATTTTCGCCTATGAAAACTTTGTATTTTAAAAAAATTGTCTGTGTATAGCCTCAGTGGTCAACTGTCACAGCAGTTGTTTCGTAACTCATTGTTTTGCCTCCTATTAAACTAATCAGTGTCTTTTTTTTTTTTTTATGTGAGGAAGACCAGCCCTGAGCTAACATCCGTTGCTAATCTTCCTCTTTTTTTTTTTGCTTGAGGAAGACTGGCCCTGGGCTAACATCCGTGCCCATCTTCCTCTACTTTATATGGGACGCCGCCACGGCGTGGCTGACAGGCAGTGCGTCAGCGGGCGCCCGGGGTCCGAACCCGTGAACCCCGGGCTGCCAAGCGCGGACTAAACCGCTGCGCCACCGGGCCAGCTCCCTAAACTAATCAGTGTCTTAAGAAAGTGAGCACACTGCAGGAAACTAACTCAGGTAGGAGGTTCGTGTTTAGGATTTGCCATGACTTCAAGGGAATTTGAAGTTTTATTCAAAACTTTGAATTTTATTCTGTGGTATTGCCTATACTGGTAAAAGACAAAAGAGGGGTGAAATAGTAGTGAAATGAATCACTACAGTTTCCTTTGGGGAAATGTTTGAGAAGTAGAAACTAGAGAGTTGATAAATTATGAGGTGTCGATAAGTAAAAGAACTACAGTTAAATAAGCGTTTGGAGTGAGGCCACACAAGAAGCTCAGAGGGTTTTTTATTGTTTTATTTTGTCTTTGTCTTCATTTTTTAGCTGTACTTTTTTCTTTTCCTTAAGTGATTATGATAAGGATTACAATATGCATCCTTAATTTATCATAGTATTCTGTGAATTAATATTATGCCAATTCACATATAATATAGGAATCTAATAACAATACGTTTCTATTTAGTCTCCTCCTATCCTTTGGGTATTGTTGTAATTCATTTTACAGTTTATATTTACTTTTACATGTAAGTCTGACCATACATTGTTATTGTTTTTTTGCTTTAAACAATTTCCTTAAAGACCTTGAGAAATGAGGAAAAAATTCTTTTGCATTTAACCATGTATTTCCCATTTTCTGAGTTCTTAATTTCTTTGGTTTGATTGAGGTTTCCATCTGTTATCATTTTCCTTCAGTCTGGAAAACTTTCTTTAAAATTTCCTTTTAGTGCAAGTCTGATGCTGAGAAATTCTCACAGATTTTGGTCATCTGAAAATGTCTTTCTATCACCATTTTTTTTATTGGCTAGCATTTTATTTATAAAAAATTTCAAACATAACAAAGTTGAAAGAATTGTACCATATACTTATATTCTACAATTAACATTTTGCCAGCTTATGCTTTATCACATATCTATCCATCCCACTATCTGCTCATTAACCCATCTTATTATTTTGATGCATTTCAAAGTAAGTTGCAGATATGAGTGTACTTCATCCTTAAATCCTTCAGCATGTATATCATTAACTAGAATTGAATATGTGTTTATATTTTCTTTATAGGTAAAATTTACATTCAGTGAAGTACAAAAACTTGTGTATGGTTTGAGGAATTTTTACAAATGTATACACCTGTGTAACCCAAATACACGTCAAGATTAGATTACCACCATCATCCTAGAAATTTTCTTCTGATTTTTTCACCTTAGATTAGTTTTGCTTATTCTAGCGCTTTATGTAATTAGATTTATACAGTATATACTATTTTGTGTAAGGCTTCTTTCACCCACTCTGATGTTTCTGAGAGTCATCTCTGGTTTCACGTTTTGTAGCAGTTTAGCAGTTTTCTCTTTATGAACTCCAAGGGTATTTCCAGGTTTTTGGCTGTTATAGCAAAAGTTGCTGTGAATGTTCTTGTAAGTCTTTTTTTGTGGGCATATGTTTTCATATCCCTGGGTAAATATGTAGCACTGATGGCTTGTAGGGTACATATATGGTTAATATTATAAGGAACCACCGGACCTTTCTCCAGAGTGTCCTACCTGTATGTTCCTACTATCAGTGTCTGAGGGCCCTGGTTCCTCCATGTCCTACCCACAGGGTCTGAGAGCCCTGGCTCCTCCGTGTCCTACCCACAGGGTCTGAAACTCTGGCTCTTCTGTGTCCTACCACGGGGTCTGAGAGCCCTGTCTCCTCCATGTCCTACCAAGGGGGTCTGAGAGCCCTGGTTCCTCCGTGTCCTACCCACAGGGTCTGAGAGCCCTGTCTCCTCCATGTCCTACCAACAGGGTCTGAGAGCTCTGGCTCTTCCGTGTCCTACCAACGGGGTCTGAGAGCCCTGGTTCCTCCATGTCCTACCAATGGGGTCTGAGAGCCCTGGCTCTTCCATGTCCTACCCACGGGGTCTGAAACTCTGGCTGTTCCGTGTCCTACCATGGGGTCTGAGAGTTCTAGCTCCTTTGTATCCTCACCACTGGTTGGTGTTTTCCTTCTTTTACTTTTAGCCATTGTAGTTAGTAGAAAGTGGTATCGCACTGTAGATGGAATTTGCATTTCCATGATGACTAGAGACATTAACTACTTTTCATGTACTTATTGGGTATTCATATTATGACATACACGTCTGTTCAATTTTTTGGTCCCCATTTGTAAGTGGGTTTTATTTTATTATTGATTTATAGACATTCTTTGTGTTCTCTATATTCTCCATACATATACTTTGCTACATATTTTTTGCCAATATTTTCTGCCAGTCTGGCTTGCCTATTCATTTTTTTAAGGTGTATCTTGATGAGCAGAAATTATTATTTATGATGAAGTGTAATGTATCAAATTTTTTCTTTTCTGGTTATTGCTTTTTCTATCCTTTTTTGAGAAAGTTTTGCCTCCTCCCAAGTCATGAAGATATTCTCATGTGTTTTTTTCTAGAAGCATTATAGTTTTCAACTTTGTGTTGGATCTTTGATCTCTCTCAATTTAGTCTGTGTGTATGGTGTTCAAGTTCAGTTTTTCCCGTGTGGATATCCAGTTGTTCCAGCTCTGTTTGTTTAAAAGACTTTCCTTTTCCCATTGGATTACTTTCGTGATTTTATTGAAAATTAAATGTCCACGTAGGTGTTAGTTTCTTTCTGACCTTCTATTTTGTTTCATTTGTCTATTTTTCTATCTTTATGCCAGTGCCATGCTATCTTAAACACTCTAGCTTTATAGCAAATCTTGAAGTCAGGAAAGTTTTCCATCTTTGTTCTTTTGTTTCAAGATTGCTTTAGCTATCCTTGGTTCTTTGCATTTTCACGTAAATTTTGTAATAAGCTTCTCAGTTTCTACAAATGTCTGTTGGTGTTCAGATTGAGATTGCATTGCATCTATGGACCAATCTGGGAACAACTGACCTCTTAACAATTTTGAGTCTTCCAATAAGTGAACTTGTTGTTTCTCTCCAAATTTTTTAAGTCTTTTTTAATTTCTCTCAGCAATGTTTTATAGTTTACAATGTAGAATTCTTGCTCTTTTATTAAATTTATTCTTAAGTATCATATGCTTTGATATGATTGTAGATAAAATTGTGTTTTATTTTCCAGTTGTTTGCTGCTAGTGTATAAAAATGCAGGCATCATAGGCATATAGTATATAAAAATACAAGTATGAGGTAGATCAAGAAAAAGAAATATAAGGCATAAGGATTATAAGAAGAAGGAGGAGGAGAAGAGGAAGAAGAGTGAGGAGGAGGAGGAAGAGTTGTAAACGTGTTTCTGTTCAGTGATGATATGGTTGTTTATGTAGAAAAATCATGAGGCATCCACAAAAGAACTTTTTGAATTAATAAGTGAGTTTAGCAAGGTCACAGGAAACAAGGCCGATATAAAAATATTAGCAGTAAGAGGTTAGAATATATTGCTCCTTTAGTAGTAAATCACCCAAACTGCTTAGCGTCTCACTTATTTATTAAGTGGATTAGATTCAGTCTTCCTCTTGGAAGATCAGGTGATCCAGTGAGGCAGAAATTGATCATAAAATATAGTCTTTGAATAATATTAAGGCCTAGAACTGATTCACCAGCTTGTAGTCCCTAGAACTTAGATGTGAAACTGTTTTAGGTAACAAGGTACCAGAAATCAGCAAACTGGGGGCTTGTGCTACAGAAAAGGTCACTTGACAATTTCTGTCTAGTGGTCCTCCGAGATGAGATAGTTGGAAAACCGATATAGCAGTGTTTTCAAGGATGATAAATACTTCTCTCGTGTCTTAATGACAGACGGATACTTTTGACTGAGTGGAGGATGATCCCAGGTCTGCATGAATGTGGGCTGCAGCCATGATGGCTAGCAGGGTCAGAACTTTTCTCAGAGAGCAAGGTTGGATCTGACTGATTGCTTGAACAAGTACTTGGTTTGAGCCCCAGTGGACAGCAAAATAAAACATGGGAGAAATTATCTTTATCTGAAAACAGAATTGAGAGTGGAAGTTGTCAGAGGTCCTCCTCTGTCATAGTGTTAAGCCAAATGTGTCCCCCATAAAATTTTAAAATTCGAGCAAGTCTGCTCAGCGAACTTGTCAGAGTAGCAAAGCCATCCCCCAGATACCTAGATAAGTTAACTTGTCTAAAGGCGTCCTTTAAAATGATTCATCTGGGTGTCACTGTGCTTCCAAAACTATTTCAGTTTGGGTATAATTAAAGGTTAGAAGTTCTTTCAAACAATAATTGGCCAAAATTTCTTGAAGCTGTTTCTGGATGGAGGGTCATGTCATCAGAATGTAAAAGGATTTCTCTCTGCAGTGTTAGGAGGCATACGTCTGATCCACCTATAAGCTGCTCAACCTAAGATGGGGAGGACTATCCCTGGATCTTTGTCTTTTGCTCGCAAAACAGATAGTTGCCCTGGCAGAGAGGGCCGATTTTGCTTGTTCTTAGTCTTATGATAACATTTCCTTAAAGGCTTTTTGAGGAATGTTAAAAAAGCCTTGAAATAATATTTATATTGTAGAATTTGGCACATAAGTGATTATTGTGTATGGTGTCAAAAGCAGATGACATGTCAAAAGTTCTACCCAAAGATTTAACAGAAACTGACTGACTTTAATAGAAACTAATCAAGACAGTGGTCAGTGAAATGGTGTTAAACTTTCCTTTCCCCTTGTTAAGTTTTAGCCTTGAAAAACTATGTCTATAATTAATTGGCAAATTTTTTTTAGGCGCTATCTAAGTGAGTTGTCTCTACATTTTTTAATAGGAGGTACTACACATTTGGTATTTACTGAGGGAATGATATATAAGGAGTTAAATAAGTTAATGACATTAGCAGCGATATCAAGAGTTTTGGGACATTCTGTAAGTGGGGCATTTTTAAATTTAAAACATTTAATCATATCATTCATAAACAGAAGGGATAGAAAAAGGAAGCGATGCAGTATTTATTAAATGCTGTGTTCTACTTTCTTTGCTACGTACTTTTCAAAGATAAATTTAAGGTTATTGGTCCTAGTTAGTAAGTGATCTAAGGTTAACAGAATATCAGATGTCTTGTAATATCAGGAGCCTTGACCACAGTGTAGCATGAAGAGTGACCTGTGCCTCTGATAGGACTCTTCTCACTTAGCCTTTCTTTGAGCAACAGTACTCCAGAGTCTGCCTTTGTGATAGATGCTGTTCAAAAGCACAGTCTTTTGAGAGAATGAGCTGCTTTAAATTTCCAGCTTCAATGAGTCCTGTCATTAATTACTATCTTGCTGGCTCTGTGGGAAGTTCTTTGTTTCCTGGCATCTTTATCAAACTAGAAACCAGAGAACCTGGTCCTTTCAGTTTGGCAGACAAAGAAAAAGGCAAAACTGGTTTCATTATGACCAAAATCTGTTGGTATACTTATGGCAGACTGGGGTCTCCTGTAAGATAATTGGAGTGGAGAAATGAAAACTGCATGTACCGCAGAAGAGGATGCTTGAGGTTCATCAGTTCTTATCCTGTCTTGGCATTCCCAGGCACCTATTCCAAGTATGTGTGCAAATGCAAAGCTTAAGTTAGAAATGATTTCTTTATCCTGACTTAGGGACCTTCAAGGGGAAGGACTAAACAAAAATAATGATGATGATAACGTAATTGCCAACGTTTTGTGCCGTCACTTTGTGCTGGATGTTGTCCTTTGACTGTACAATGATTATGGTATTTCTTTGTTACAGGAGCTCTGTGATGTGGTTTACTACTATTCTATTTGATATGTGAGGAAACTTAGGCTCCTATGAGGAATCTAAGAAGTTAATTTCCCCCTGGTCATACAACTAATAAGTTGTATAAGAGTTCCAGATTCTCCCCTAATGATGGCAAAATGGTCCTAACAACTCTAACTTCATATCCTCTCAGTTTTCCAGCAGGGAGCAAGCCACTTTTATTGGTTGCTGTGTAAGTCCTCAGATTTTCAATCAGACCAGTTTAAGAACAATTGCTGTGGCCAGTAGAAAGTGATTGACAAAGGCCTGAGGCACGTTTCTGCTCCTAGAGGCAGAACATATGAACTGAGAAGTATGGGAGAGAGATGGAACCTGAAATGTAAATTGTAAGTTATCATTGGAAGAAGGGGGCTTGGATGCCAGGGAGGGAAGCAGTAAATGGCTGCTGCATTTTAGAGAGTTGGTAACTGAGGCTTAGAGCAGTTTCTTTACCACTGCCTGTCGCATGGTATAGCTGGAGCTCAGACCCTCTCTTTTGATTTCCCATCCAAGCTGTTAAACCCTGAGAGGCAGCATAGTGTCACGGTTAAGGACATGGACTGTGAGGCCAACCTGCTGTGTGTGCATCTCAAGTCCACCATTTACTCACTTGGGTAAGCTCCTTAACCCCTCGGTGCTTCAGTTTTCTCACCTTCTAGGATAGTGGGGAGAATAAATGAACTCTTTATGACAACCCTTGATACAGTATGAGTTGTCTGTTTCCCATTAGTAGCAGTAGTGGGAATAGTGTTATTATAAGTACTATAATGTACTAAATGATTGTTGGATATTATTATCAATAAGCATTACCTGTGAAACAGTTATAGCATTTTTATGATTTTTATAGCAATTGTGATTTAAATTATGATTGATCTATTCAAGGATCATTCCATACTTCTTCATTAAGTGCATATATATTTCAGACACGGGACTAGGTGCTAGTGAGTCCAAAGATGAAAATATAAAGTCCCAATCTTTCGAGAGATTGCTGGCTAGTGAGTAGACAGAGTTATAACAAGCAATTACAATATAGCACTTTTTAATAAGTATGTGCAAGAGATATATGCAAGTTATCTTGGTAGACAGAGTACTTCACAGCTAGGAGAGTTCAGAAAAGTTTACTGAGGAAATAAAGCTTGTGCTGAATCTTAAAGGATGAGTAGGTGTCATTCAAGTGGACCAGATAGAAGGGCAGAGAAAATAGCATGTGCAAAAAGGCATTGATATGCAAGCAGATGAATAAAGCAGAGGCAGAGGGTCGATGGGAGCAGAGGTGGAGGAGATGAGCTTGGAGAGCTCAGTAGTAAAAGCATCCATCAGAGAGCAATGAGAGTGCTCTCCCTATTTTTCTTTATAAAACAGTTTTGGAGGGCAGGATGGGAGCACTGTGGTTTAAGGTGATGAGTCTTGAAAATAGGTTGCTGTTTCAGACAGTGACATAAGATGAAAAGGCAGTGGTCATATGAAGAATGACTGATATCCTACTTATGAGTTCCTCCCACATTACCTAGAAGAGAGATTGTGATTTTCTCTGCTGTAATCATCTAAATCAATGAAAACTTGAGTTCTCCTCTACAAGCGATCTGGTCGATGCATCCGACCTAAATAGTATCTAACTGTACTTTCTCTGCTCTGTACTTTCTCTGCTCCTATGTTAGTTTACCCATTAGCTAAGCATTTTGTCAGTTGTCAGTGTTTGTCTTAGGTGATAGGCGCTCAGAAAGCAATCATATCTGTTTTTTACAGCATTTACCTCAGTGTCAAATGCAGATTAAGTGCTTCAAATCATCATGATAATGACTGGACATTCTCAAATCTGCCACATGCATCTTAGACAAAAGCCAGATCCTAATTTTCATGTTTAAATGTTCTTCTTTATTACTTTATGCACACAGATTTTCATTTGTTCTCACATAATAACAGTTTTAAGAATATGAGACTCCTCAAAATCTGGGCCTTTATATTGTTCTTTATTTCCTTGTGAAATTTTATTTGAAATGTTTAAAATTTAAATATTTAAAATTTATTTTAAATATGTTAATTTAAATATTTAAAATATTTATTTTAAATAAACAAAAATATTTAAATATAAATATTCTGTCTCCTGGTAGAATACTATACTGTGCTTAGCTATTAAAAGTCTGAAGGAGAAAATGCCCTTCAACAGATGAATGGATAAACAAAGCACGGTATAGCCATTCAGTGAAACACTACTCGGCAATAAAAAGAAATGAACTAGTAATACTGGCAATAACGTGGATGAGTCTTAAGAACATCATGCTGAGTAAAAGAAACTAGACACAAAATAATGCTGTGTCATTCCATTTATTTGAAACTCTTGAAAAGACAAATTTAATCCATAGTGGTAGAGACTAGATCAGTGGTTGCTTGGAGGCAGAGGTAGGTTATGGGGATTGGCTAGAAAGGAGAACAAGAGAGCCTTTTATTTTATTTTTAATTTTTTATTGAGGTCACATTGGTTTATAACATGTACATTTCATGTGTACATCATATTTCGACTTAAGTATCGACTACACCGTGTTAACCACCAAGAGTCTAGTTTCCATCCATCGCCATACAGATGTGCCCTTTTACCCCTTTTTGCCTTTCCCCCACCTGCCTTCCCCTCTAGTAACCACTAATCTGTTCTCTGTGTGTATGTGTTTGTTTACCATAAAAAAGATGAAATCTTGCCTTTTTGTGAGGAAGATCAGCCCAGAGCTAACATCCGTTGCCAATCCTCCTCTTTTTGCTGAGGAAGATTGACCCTGGACTAACATCCATACCCATCTTCCTCTACTTTATATGGGACGCTGCCACAGCATGGCTTGACAAGCAGTGCATCGGACCACGCCCAGGATCTGAACCTAGAAACCCCAGGCTGCCAGAAGCGGAGTGCACGAACTTAACCACTACGCCACCGGGCTGGCCCTGAAATCTTGCCGTTTTTGACAACACAGATGGATCTTGAGGGTATTATGCTAGGCAAAATAAGTCAGATGGAGAAAGAGAACCTTTTTGACATGATAGAAATGTTCTGTTTCTTGATTGTGGCAGTGCTTATACTGGTGTATCCATTTGTCAAAACTCTTCTAATGGTACATTTAAAATGTACCATTAAATGAGTGTATTTTATTGTACATAATTTTTATCTAAATACAGATCATTTAAAGAAAAATATGAAGGCGGATTGCTCTGTTATAATCATGTCATGATGGAAAGAAACAAGCCACCTGATGTCACACACATCTTAAAGTCCACTATACTAATTTCCTATGACTGCTGCAACAAATTACCACAAATTGAATGGCTTAAAACAACAGAAATTTATTCTCTCGCAGTTCTGGAGATCAGAAGTCAGAAATCAATGTGTTGTCAGGGCCCACTCCCACTGGAGGCTCCTGGAAAGAATCCTTCCTTGCCTCTTCCAGCTTCTGGTGGCTGTCAGCATTCCTTGGCTTCCTTGGCCTGTGGCCACACCACTCCAGTCTCTGCCTCCATCTTCACATCTTCTCCTCTGTGTGGATCTTCTTCTCTGTGTGTCTCTCTCTCATAAGGACACTTGACATCGGGTCTTGTGTCTACCTGGATAATCCATGATGGTCTCATATGCAAAGACCCTTTTTCCCAATAAGATAACATTCACAAGTTCCAAGGATTAGGATATGGACATATTTTGGGGAGGGCCACCATTTAGATTATTCATTTATATAATATTTTTCTGTGACTTGGTAAAAGATAACAGTCCTTCAATTTTTAAACTGTATTCTGTGGTCATTATGGGAATCTGTGGGTAAAAGCTCTTTCTTACTCTCTATTCTACAGCTTGCTAGAATGATTCTAATCTTCCTTGCCTGATACTATTAAGACTTGTGATTCTACTTGAAAGTGAGGAGAAATAGACAGAATTGACTCATTCAAGTGATCTGGCTTAGGAAAAAGGAACTGTGTAGGTAAACAAAGCTCCCAAGAGTTCTACACTAGGTTTAGGGACAAAGCCCCAGCTATTAAAGTTTTATCTTGCCTTGTTCTGCCTTCTCTATGGATGTGTCATAGGAACCTTACAAGGTCAATAGAGGTAGTTAAGAATAAAATTTGAGTATTTTGGATTCTTTGATCAAAATATCACAGTATCACCTCAACTTCTGATTAGTAGAATAGAAACTATGAATAAGGAATTTTCATCAATCATATTTCTTATAATTTGCTTAAGATAGACCAGCACATCATTGAACTGAACATTTCAGTTTGACAAACTTTTGTTTGCACTGTACTGTCTTGCAAATACTGTACTAAACAAGTGCATAAGTGCAGTCCCTTTCCCGGTCACTGTTTGTTGTGATGGATTGGGGGTAGGGTGACAGATTGCCTAAGAAATGTAAAATGTTGGTCCACTTAAAACATATGAATTGGTCTCAAATCAAAATTCTAAACTGTGGTAGAAATTTGTTCGTTCTTTGTTCACACAGTGGTATGTAAATAAATTTAAGTTTATTTTAAAAAAACAACTTTGGAATGAGCTAGGGTACAGATCTAACCAAGTATGAGCCACCATAGGTTCTGTCTTAGAGAAAAGTTATAGCCTTATGTCGTCCCCAGTGCTGCCAGGACATGAGACGTGGGACTCACTACCCAGAGCCTTTGTACTGCCAGTATCAATAACTATGGTGAAAGAAATGTTTTGGGAGTGTCTGTGCTGGGAGAGTAAAGCTGCTTGAGACAAGAGAACGTGGATGGAGCAGAAATATCCAGTTCACCTCAGGGTCCTCTAATCCTGCTTGTCATGGAGATTTTATTCTCACAGAGAATTAGAAAAATATTCTGCTGATTTGATTGTGTCATGGAAAATAATTGGAGAGCCCAGTTTACAATCTGTTAATCATAATTTATAGTAACAAAATGGTATTATATAGTTTATTATAAAGACCCTGGTTTTTTTTGAGGATGACTTGGACCTTTTGTTTGTTTTGTTTTGCTTTTAAGATGGTCAGGATTCTGTGCAGGGCCAATAGTTCATTGATCTCCATTTAGCCCTTTTGGTGTTATATTTCCCACTTTATAAATTTGCAAACTAAGGCAGGATGAAGTTGGAACATTCTCCAAGCATAGCAAATCAGTGACAGTCTCCTGGCTTTGTGTTTGAACCTCAAACCACTAGACTATGCTTTTTCCATGTGTATTTTGATCTTATCAAATTAATTTTCTGCTGAGAAAGGAAAGTTATCTAGTATTCAGGTTGGAAAGTTAATTTCCCAGTTTATTGTATCCCATTGATAATTAGTCACATTCCAGACTTAGACCTTTCAACTTTGGTTACTTTGGAGTGAGAAATGAATTGTAAAATATGCACAGTCTCACAACTTAGAGACAGTTTGACTGATTTTTTTTTAGACCTATTACAAAATAATTTTAGATAAGCAGTTAATCAAAGTAGCTTCTGTTTCAAAACCTCTGACTCTGAAGCAAATGAATTCTTAGATTTAGCATGGATGGGCATCCTTTCAGGCTGGAACATTTGTTCTCAGCAGTGAAATGAGTTATTTCCCATTTCAATTCCAAAAGCTTTCTTGTTTTTTCTTCCTTTAGAAAAAATTTCTCTGTCAAATATGTCATATTTTTTTAAATGTCAAAATTTAATAAGTGATAAGTGGCAAATTAAGAGCCTCAGACATTAGCTCATCCCTGAAAATGCCTCCTCTCCAAATTCTGGAATTATAAACCAGCGAGTCATTAAAAATTATATACTAGTTGAGCTCTTTTGTCCTGAAGTTATAGGAGATTAGGTTAAAGATAACATAGGGTTATACAGTTGTATTATTATCTGAACATTAATCGTTAGTATTTTATCTTTCCTCTCCATTTCCTAAATCACACAGTAGTTAACTATATTTCATCTGCGTTTCCTGTCCCTTAACATTTTACCTCAGGCTGATGCCAAGTAAGGACAGTTTTAGACCAAAAGGAAAATTTCTGTGAGTGATCAGCTTTTATAAGGTGAAAGAACATCTTGAACTCAAAATCCACAAATGTGTTTCCTCCCTTGGTCTGCTGACAGTATGGGTATTTTGGCTTGTGGAGTGGCCCTTAGAAATATCCTGGATTATGGATCTGAGGAAATAGCATGTGTGGTTTTAGTTACCACCTTTACCTGAATGACTTCCAAATCTATCTCACTAACCCTGACCTCTCATTCTCTTTTTTGGCCTCTATTTCTTGCAATCTGAATAACATCTCTTGGAAACATTGCAAATTCTGAAAAGAACTGATGGTTTGAGGCTGATAGGAATTTCTCCTTATTTCATTTTTTAACATCTTTATTGAGGTATAGTTGATATACAAGAAAACTGCACATATTTAATGTATACATTTGATGAGTTTGGACATATGCATACAGCTATGAAACCATCACCACAATCAAGGTTAATAGACATATCCATCACCTCCAAAAGTTTCCTTGTGTCCTTTTTATTTTTATGTGTGATGAGAACACTTAACAGGAGAGCTACCCTCTTAACAAATTTTTAAGTCCATAATACAGTATTGTTAGCTATAAGCACTGTGTTGTACAGCAGATCTCTAGAGCTTATGCGTCCTGTATTATTGAAACTTTATACCAATTGAACAATTCTCATTTTCTTCTCCTGTCAGCGTCTGGTAACCACCATTCTACTCTCTGCTTCTATAAGTTTGACTGTTTTAGACACCTCATATAAGTAGAATCATGCAGTATTTGTCCTTCCGTGCCTGTTATTTCACTTTGCATAATGTCCTCCAGGTTCATCCACGCTGTCACAAATGGCAGAATTTTCTTTCTTTTTTAAAGGATGAATAATATTCTGTTGTATGTATATATCACATTTTCTTTATCTATCCGGGACATTTGAGTGGTAAGAGAGAATCTTTATGGTAAGTTTTAAGTCTGACAGAATTAGTCCTCAATGATTTTTTTTCCTGGTATTTTTTAATATATTTTTGCATATTTATTATTCTTACACAAAAAAGAGACACAAGGAAACTTTTGGAGGTGATGGCTGTGTCTATTGCCTTGATTGTGGTGATGGTTTCACGGGTGTGTGCATATGTCCAAACTCATCAAATTGTATATGTTAAATATGTACAGTATTTATACATCAATCATACCTCAATAAAACTGTTTAAAAAATAATGAAAGCTTCTAAAAGACACTAAAGTGGACTTGAACAAAAGAAATACTTCCCTTTTCCTTGGATAGAATAACTCAGATTCATAAAGATGTTAAGTCTCCCCTAGATAATATGCAGATTTAGTGTGAACCCAATTCAAACACCAAACACTAACAGTATTTATTGGTATTTTTAAGTTAGGAAAATTGATTGTAGGAATCCTTCTTAACAATTTAGACTAATTCACAGTTTTAGCCAGATATTAACGACATTATCTTATTACCCACTATACCATGGTTCATTCTTCTTTCAGTAAATAAAAGACTAGAAGGAGAGGTGTATTTTAATCAAATGAGTTCTTTCTTTGGATAGCCATTGTGTGAACTTGAGCAATTTATATTTTCTTGATTTACTGAAGGATTATACCTCTCTTATAAATGAAGTTAACACTGTTGATCCATTGCTAGTAGATATACTTTCCTGAGCTGTTATTTTGTTAGTGGTGAAGAATTTCATCTTGTTATCTGCACCTTCTTGTACCATCATGTGATGTCATTGTCTGCATTTATTGAACACCTATTGTTTGATACATATTTATTGGACATCTGCCTTATAGGCGCTATGATAGGCATAGGGATTCCAAGTTGAATAAGCTAGTACCTGCCTCAAGGTACAGTGAGAGAGACAAACCCATGCAGAAATTATTACCATAGAATTAATAAGCCCTGCTCCTGCATACTGTCAGAATACAGAGAAGTGCAACTCTATCAGGGGTAGAGCCTTTGGATGAGAAGCCAGTAAGGACCCTGGCAAAAACAATATTGAAGTGACAGACTCGATCTAGAATCAAGCAGGATGTCAGAAAGGGGCTGGTTGAGATAACAGAGGAGGCTTAGAGAACAGGGATCTCAAGGTCTTGATGGGATTAAAGAGCAGGTCCTCAGGAAAGAGGAACAGCAAAGCTTAGGAGATTGTCATTGAAAATCGAGATGTTTTAAGTAAATAGAGGTTGAGTAATGTCTCATTGTGACAGACTGCCTGTATCTGGGGATATTGGCTGGAGTTAGATGAAAATCTGCGGCTGTGAACACGTAAAGCCACCCGTCCTTACAGATGTTAAACTCCTGATCTTGTCCTCAGTATGTTTTAACCAACTAAGCTAAACAGCTACAGATAATTTAAGGATGATTGAATCAGAAGCACACAGTGTAAATTTCCTTTGAAATAACATCTGGAAAGGGATAAACAAAATATTCTCGTAACCTAATAATAATAACCTAATAGATTTAAAATTCATTAAGCCATGTTCAAAACCCAAATATGACCAAGTTGACTCATGCTTGGAAATTATCAACATTTATTCTTTCTGGCAGTGGTGATGGTAGAGATATTTGTTTTCTCTTTTAGTTTTTAATCTTACTTTCCCAAGATTTATGATTTTTGTAGATCCATTTTGGTGTCACCAATGTAATAAATAAATTTTCATGTTTTCTTTTCCTCTTAAGACAGAGGAAGAGGATGATTAATTCTCATCTGCTATCTTAATTATTGAGTTATAATTGTATTGAAGTTCTGTGGGATTCAACTGTATTAAAATTGTCAGTTTATAAATGTCTTTCCATCTATACTGTGGGTTTCTTCATTGTGGAGATCGATTCTTCCTCTTGGTATCCATGGAGCCTAAAAACACAGTACCAAGCAACTAATACCCGCTTAATTGATGTATTTGAGTTTAAATGAAAGTATCTTAAAATGTCTTCTTGCTTTATTAGAAATTATTAATCATAGATTTTGAAAGCTACCTTTTGGTTGTATCTCTGTATTTACGATCACCAAGGATACTTATGCTCATTAAACTTTCCAGAGTGTCAGGGACAGTGGTAACAAAGTAAATGCGCCTTCCTAGTCTGTAGGAGTAACAGTGGTAACTGAAAATTTCAAGAGGAAGAGAATATTTTCTGACTTGAAGTTTAATTTTCATTTTCCAGATTAGTGATGGATTTCTGTTAACCAGATTCTGACTTGAGAGTTGTGTAGGGTAAAGTTCTGTTGCCCCTGCCGACATCTTTTTCTTTTTCAATTGTGTGAATCCGATTCTCTTAACTCTCCTTCTAGAGTCCATTTCAGTTAAACTGTAGCATACTAACTACTACTGGACTTACAATCTTTTTACCTTGCTGTTGCATTATAATTGCATTAGCTACTTCAAAGTAATTTTTAAAAAGATTTCACGATCTAAGTTAAAATAAATTTTAAAATTAAAACCTAGGAGTACAAAAGAACTTAGCAAACCTCGTTTACTGTGTGATTTAAACTGAAGGGTACTGAGTCCATTAAGTAATTCATATGTAGTCTCAAGTAATAGCTGAGAAACGGTATGTCATGAACTTCAGCTGTATATGTTTGAATTTTGAAAAATTATTTCAGTGTATATGCTCATCATTTCAATAATAGTATGAATATGTGCTTTTTGACATGCAAGTATTTTCCAATTATGTCTTATAATCAGTTAGCAAAAGCCAAGTAGAGAAAGTAGAACATGCAGTCTTACATGATCAGCTGTTTCAGAACTGGTTTAATGGAAAAATCACTTTAAAGGTTTGGTTTTAATTTCATGAGATAGATGTCTATATTGAAGTAGTGTGCAACTGAGGTCCTCTAGTGTCGCAGCTGAATATGACATCAGCTTTTCAGATTTTGTGAAGTGTGTGTGTGTGTGTGTGTTAGAGGAAGAGAACAAGGACAAGAGAGATTACTACTTTAAAGGTGACTCAGAGCCAAATGAGCTCAGAAAACTAGGTTCTTATGTTTTATTCATTAATCAATCTCAACGGAAGTTTTTCTTTGTTTTTCAGAGGGGAGGGGTTTGCATTCTTTCATACGCACATATTTATCAGTGTAATTATAGTCATTTTAAAGTTTGGAATCTTTTCCTTTACATAATTGGTTTATTTTTTGAGGATGTTTATAAAAACTGTTTTAATTCCAAATTGATCTTATTTCACATCCTCCCTATTTGCTTAACACTGGCTGTTATGGCACTTTAATATGGGAGACACTATTTGATAAAGAGGAATAGTTTACAGGTCAGTTTAAATAAGCATTCTTTTAAATAGTAACTTTTCTGTGTGTGTGTGAGGAAGACTAGCCCCAAGCTAACATCTGTTGCCAATCCTCCTCTTTTTTGCTGAGGAAGACTGGCCCTGGGCTAACATCTGTGCCCATCTTGCTCTACTTTATATGGGATGCCACCACAGCATGGCTTGACAAGCGGTGCATCTTTCCGTGCCTGGGATCCGAACCCTCGAACCCTGGGCTGCCAAAGTGGAGCGTGCGAACTTAACTGCTACGCCACTGGGCCAGCCCCTTAAACAGTAACTGTTGTTGTTTCTTTTTTACACACTTCATGGAGAATATCAGTTTATTGCTTTATTTTAAAATATGGCTGACAACCAGGGATTATCAGACATTTGCGGGAAAAAATAGTTTGAGAGAAAGAAAGCCAAGGGAGGAGAAAAAAGAAACAAACTTAGCCCAGAGGAAATGAAGATAACATGCTTTTTTGTTTCCTTAATTAAAAGAATTCTAATATCCTCAGAGAGACTCAAAAAAGTAATGTATCCATAACCAAAGAGCGGATTTATTGAAAAGGAACAGCTAGAGAAAAGAAGAAAGATCCTGGAAATTAAATAATATAATGGATAGGGCTAAAGGCCATGTTCATAGGAAGTAAAACAGAAAGTTGATGTAGAGAATAGATCCAGTTTTCATCAGCCTGCTTAGAGTTCCAACCAAAGATACAGTAGAGGGAGAAAATAATCAAAGACATGACAAATCCACCTTTCCTTGTTAATGTTTCTGTATTAATGGAACATGGGAGACTTCAGATTAAAAGGGCACACCTAATGCTTACTAGCACAAATACACAAATGCCCACGCTGTAGACATATTGGGCTAAAATTTTATAAGACTAAAGAGAAAGTGCAAAAGAATCTTGAAAGCTTCCAAAGAGGAATAAAAGGGTATCTACAACAAAATTAGAATCAGACTGACTTTAGACTTCTTGCCATAATGAAGAACACTTGAAGACACTGGAGAAATTCTTCCCAAGTTTAAGGGCAAGAATAAGACATTTTAAGACATGCCATGCTTTAAAATTTCCTATTCATACCACCCTTATGAAAAATTTTCTCATGGGTGTATTCTAGCTAAATAAAAAAAGAAATACCAAAAGAATAATATAAGGTATAAAAAATGATAGTAGCTGATGATAATCTTCGTGAATAGAGTTATAATTATAAAATTATAGTATTCATTAAATCCTGGTGACTGAGATATTTTCTATTGAGAGCCAGGGGTTGAGTGGCTTAGGTTTATATTTCCTTCTCTGTTTAGTTCTACAGAGAATATTTACTAATCATAGTACAGCAGTGTGCCATTCACCTCCCATCTGTCTCACAGTAAAAGCCAAAGGCTGTACAACGGCCTAAATGGCCTTACATGATCTGGCCCCCTGTGAGCTCTCTGACCACCTCATCTCCTGCCACTATACCCTTTGCTTACTCTACTGCATGCACAGGGGCTTCACTGTGCTTTTTTGAACTTACTGTGCTCTCTGCCTGAATCACACATTTCCCAGAAAGTTCCATGTCTTTTTGACTTCCTTTAGATTTCTGCACAAATGTTGCCTCAGTGAGACCTTCCTTGATCACACTTTACATATAAAGCAACCAGCTAGCCCACGTTCTCTCTTCTCTTCCCTACTTTTTCTCCTTAGCATTTAATCACTATATGTCATATTATGTATTGTTTATTTGTTTAGTCTTCAAGAAAGGAATGCAGGTTTCTCTTATCTCATTTATAAAATTTGGTAATGTAAAAATAATATAAGTAATAAAACTCAGGCATTGGGAAAGTTGTAAAAGTATGTTAATTATGTTGTCTTGCGTAGTGAAGAGTTAATTATATTAAGTGAAAGTCCAATCACCAGCAGAATTGAAAAGAGAAACTGCTAAGGGTGGTTACCTCTGGAAAGTCAGACTAGGATGAGAGGAGAGAGGGATTTTAGCTTTTCATCTCTGGTTCTTTCCTATGGTTTTAATTGAGAATTTTTAATTGGGAGTCATATGCAACTATTCTTTTTTTAAAATTTTATTCAGCCTATATTTTTTAACATCAGGTTTATTGAGATATAATTTACATACCTTAGAATTTACCCTTTTTAGTGTACAGTTCAATCAGTTTGACAAACGCAGTCATATAACCATTATCAAAGTCAAGAATAGAACAGTTCCATGACATAAATTCCTCTTACTCTGTAGTCAACCCATTACCCCACCCAAGCCCATGACAAGCAGTGATCTGTTATTCCATCCTTTTACTTTTAACTTACATCTTTTATTTAATGTGGGTTTCTTGTAGTCTGAATATAATTGAGTCTTAATTCTTATCCAGTCTGACAATCTTTGTCTTTTAATTGATGGGTTTAGACCATTTGCGTTTAATATAATGGTTGATATGTCTAAATTAAAATCTGCTAGTTGTTTTCTAATTGTCCATTTGTTCTTTGTTCTTTTTTCCTTGTATTCTGCCTGCTTTTGGTTTGACTATTTATAATTCCATTTTTATCTCCACTGTTAGCTTGTTATTTATACCTCTTTAAAAATTACTTTTAGTGATTACTTGCAGATATTAATTTAATTTTTAAAAGTCTAATTCAAAATATCAAAAAATGGGTAGAAAAGAAATCTATTCCAAAATGTTAATATTGGTGATTTGGGGGATTGGGTTTGAATTAGGCTTCCCTATTTTTCTTTATATTGTTCCTAACTTCCTACATGAATGATGTTTGATTAAAAAAAAATAGAGTGAGAGGGAGAGGAAGGGAGAGAGAGAAAGACAGAAACTGAGATCCCTGTGGAAGACAGCTTAGAGAGAATAGGGTAAGAATTAAAGCGAAATGTCTGACAAATCATAAAGTACTGGAGATTGCTTTGTGGATTGATATGGAAATTGAGCTCATGTCTATCTATCATAAAATATATTATAGCTATTTTTCAGGGACTTAGGTATTTTGTCTTGAGCAGGATAGATGGTTTTCATTGACTTAGTTCTTCCATGTATCTGAAACTTTCCTGCTAATTTGGCAAAGCCAAACCTGCAGAAGGTCAATTGCACACCAACAAAATTAAACTCCCTTCCTGGAAGAACAAATTCTACCATTAGAATAGCCTTTAGGAAACTGTCGGATCTTTGTCAGATCAATTCTTCTGTAATCAGAAAATTCAAAATGCATACAAGTGGATATTGTAGAAAATGTATAAATTCTATTTTCTCTGAATAGAGGAGGAATAATGAAAATACAACGTCTTGAATTTTATCACTAAACCTCATTTTATTCCTTAAAACAGGTTCTATATCTGCTTTTAATTGATCTGTGACTTTTTTGCTTTCTTTGTAGCTATTCAAGGGTTTTGTGCATAGCATTCGAGGTACTTCAGGGGTTGCAGTATATGAACAGACATGGTATAGTACACCGGGCACTGTCTCCTCATAATATCCTTTTGGATCAAAAGGTAATCGTCAAATAATTCATTAAATATTTGTTTGTTATTTGAGGTTGGAAGCTACTGAAATCAGGCCCACTCAATCAGAGGAACTATAGAATAAGAATGTTTTAAGAATATTTATAATGAAAAGACTATATGAAAGTGATGTACTTGTGGTTGTTAGAAAAAACAACTATCTTTAAGTTATATAAATCCATGTGTCTTTTATATGCATTGTTCTTTTTTTCTTAAGACTCATTTTCTAACTTCATGTTTTGTTTTTCCTTTCACTCATTTTCTAAAAGAATGCATTGTGGCTTCCTAATCCACCCCTTCTCTGCATTTGCTTTCTTTTTAAGAAAGCTTCTCTATTTCCACTGAATATTTTTCTCATGGAACAACTGCATTGTATTTTCTCCTCTTGATTCTTCTCTTTCCCTATTTCCTCTTCTTTACTTTATTCACCATTTCTCTTCTTTGTCAGCATTTTTATACCTTTTTATTGAAGTGCTGCTTCTCTACATGGAAATCTTATGGGAGACTAATAAAAAGCTAGTCAACCATTTAAGAGAATTATGGGTAGCAAGGTGGTATATTTTCAGGACTAATCATAATTTCATTCTTTTTCATTAGCATATAAAGTCGTTTTGAGGGAATTTGGGGGAAGGAATTATTTTCTCTATTAGTAGGATTATTCTTTTTCCTCTGATTCTCTTCCAAACTTTCAGTACTGTTATTCTATGGTATTAAAAATCATAAATGATAAAATGGTGCTCATTAGTTTCATATTTATGTCAGTAGACTATCTAACCAATCTGAATTGTTTTAAAATATAAACATTTTGTAATGCTGGGAAATAAAGTTCTTGAGAAAAATAAAACAAACCAAGTTTAAAATTGACTTAATTTTTTTTAAATCTTAAACATTTAAAAGGGGAAAAACTTGAGATCTATAAAATTTGTGTTTGCCTTTTATTAAGAATCTCACTTTTGTGATAATATGGTTTTACTCAAACAATGTAAAACTTGTTGGAAATCTAGCAGATTCACTAATATCTTGATGGTTTGTGAACTGACCTTTTCAAATTAAGATCTCCCATGTAAGGGTTAAATTATAACATTATGAATGGACTTGTAACTCTCTGAAAAAAATTCTTTTGGGAAAATTGCCACAAAATATTCCAAGCAAGGATTCAAGACAAATAAGAACATTTTTGCTTTTTTGGCTTTGTCAAAAAGCGTGAAAAGTGTAAACAACAAAGTTTTTTAAATGTTGTCATTGATATATATATATAAAATATGTGTGTGTGTACATACATACAAATATGTATGGATATATGTGTATATATTTGTAATGAGTATAAAGCAGACTTCAAACATTGGCAAATAGTTTTTCATAAAATTATGGTAAATTAAAATGCAATTGTTCCTTAATATCTCTGACTATATAATGATTTCCATATTTATAAAATGTATAATGATGATTTTTCCTGCCACTAAAATATTTCATAGTGATTTTTTCCCTTTATTATTGTAGGGACATGTTAAATTGGCTAAATTTGGACTTTATCACATGACAGCTCATGGTGATGATGTTGATTTCCCAATTGGGTAAGAGTGTGTTTTCTTTTTTTTCTGAGTTCTATCTTAAACTTTGTAATCTTTGATATACTGTATATTTTGTTAATTATTACTGAAACTACTTTTGACACAAAACTGCCTTTTCTTTATTAATAAATCTTAATTTTCCATATACTTCTAAAAAGAATAGACAGTGAGTTTTTCCCAGCATCCAAAAGATCCTTGATGTTGATCTTTCATTGAATTGGCCAAGAAGCTAACAGATTATTGACCTCCTTGACCTTATAATGCTTATCAATTAATTTTATTTCATTCAGAATTAGATAAATTTAAGGCAAGAAGGCTAACCAGATTCTCACTTAATGATAATGTGTGTTCCTCAAAAGACTGAAAAAAATCACTCTCATACTATTTTCTATTGTTTCTAAGTTTCATTCCTTGTTCTCTAAGATATAATTGTATATTAAGACTCAAGTCGAGTCATTGTAGATATCAGAGGTGATGGGTAGATTTTTTTACCTGAAAGTCTGTGTTTAAATTTGGAGAGGTTTATTTGATCACTTCTGATATGAAATTCCAGATTTATGTTGGCCTTCAAGAAAGGAATGAATTTATTTCAACTGCACTCAATTGGATGCTTTTGATATAGATTTTTGTGTTATATTTATTGTGTGGTTGCTTTTTAAACATTTTAATACTATAATTCTTTTATTTTTTGTGTGTTTAATTTTGACATTATTTTAGACACATAGAAATTGCAAAATAGTACAAAGAATTCCTGTATAGCCTTCACTCAGATTCCCCAAGTGTTAACATTTCACTATATTTACTTTATCTTTTTCTTTTCTCTTACACATATATATGTATGTGCATATAAATATTATTTTTTAAATCATTTCGAGTAATTAGCGCATATAATGGCCTTTTACTCCTAAATACTTCAGTTTATATTTCCTAAAGTAAGGAATTTTCTTATATAACCACAAACACTTATCAAAACCAGGAAATTAAAATAGATGTAATACTATTACCTAATCTAGAGACCTTAATCGTATTTTTCAGTTGCCGTGTGATTGTTTTAGTATATGTCCATTTGTGTTTGGCTCTTTGGAGTCTCTACAATCAGTTCTATCCTTCCATTACTGGGAAGTGCGGTTTGGAGTCACAGAGTGTGTTTATGCAGGAGAACATTGCTTAAAAACTTAATTTGATGTTTAAAAAAAAAGTCGCATTTATAAATTACTCTTTTATCTTTCTCAGTTAGATTGTAGGTTTCTTACCTAAAATTTTTGTTAGTTAGGCCATAGCTAATAATCTTAAAATAAATTTTGTCACTCCTTCCTTTCTTTGCTAAGAAAATATTTATTGAGCACCTTCTCTTCTGGCTGCTGGTTATACAAGAATGGGTAAGATAGGCTCCTGTTCTCAGAAGCTCACTGTTCAGTGGGAACATTTTCTGTTTTGATGGCCTACTTATTAAGGTACATAAATTCATAATCTTATAATTTCGCACACCAAGACTTGTGGTCATAGGCAGCAAAACACAAAAACAATATTTTGTAAAAATAGCCTACACTTTATTTTTTAAAAAGAAAAACTTCTGAATATAAAGAAAAATAAGTTCATAATAAAGCTCTAGTGTCTTCATCATATGTAATAACTGCCCTTTGAAGTAGCTTTTAAGGAGCTGTAGTAAATGCGATTTCTGCTACTTCTTCATTTTGTCTAAATCACTTTATGCGGAGAGAACTCCAAAAACATAATACAAACAAAAATTACTTTAATTTTTTACCTTTTACATAAAGGTACCTTAGGTTTTAGTGAAGAAAAGAAGAAAGGAAGTGATTTTTCTTAAAGCACATCAAGCATTTTGAAGAACTGTGAATTTAAAACGCTTGGATAGAATTGGTCTTCTGTGCCGTTTGGCCTGGCTTACTTTGAAGTCTTAGACCCGAAGGGTCTGACCAGAAAGTATCAAAGAGCAAAATATGAAACATGAGCCAGGAAAAACAAAGTGATCAAACAGCCAAGGCATGAAAGAAAATATTTATACCGGAAGAAGCTTGCAGTTGATTTAAAAGACAAATATTAAGGAATAACAAAATAAAATGTTAACATCTGTTTCAAAATAGTGTAAAGAGTTAGAAGTTGGACATTCATTTCAGTTGGCCAGTAGCTTAATACCTCATTAAACATCAAACAAATGATGAAAGCCCCTACCTTTACCTCACTGGTCATGCTCACTGCAAGGTTCTGGTAGTTCTCTCTGTGTTAAAGTACTCTGCTAAAGAGGAGACACTTGTTGAAAGGAGGTAGTCTACACTAAAAAACTATCTTAGAGCTTATTATTTTTATGAATTAATTTAATCAGTCTTTGATTAGAAGGGAAATTAGAATTTTTGGAGCAAGGGTCACCTCTATGCTTCTAGAGATCACCAGTCAGAAGTTTTAGAAATGACAATTTACCTATAGTATTACTTGACTTTTCACTACCTATGCTATTATTTTGGGGTTATGTGTGCTGGAAATTAGGATTAAAAATGAAGTTTGCCTGGGGCCTGGCCAGTGGCATAGTGGTTAAGTTCACGTGCTCTGCTTCAGCAGCCCAGGGTTCACAGGTTCAGATCCCAGGCACGGACATATGCACCACTTATCAAACCATGCTGTGGCCACGTCCCTTATAAAGTAGAGGAAGATGAGGCACAGATGTTAGCCCAGGGCCAGTCTTCCTCAGCAAAAAAGAGGAGGATTGCCAACAGATGTTAGCTAAGGGCTAATCTTCCAGACACACACACACAAAAATGAACAGTTTGCCTTCTAGATGTATCGTGGTGACAATAATAAAAATACAACATTGCATTTGTGTCATATTTTCCATTGTTATGAAACATCTTTATTCACTAATGTTTATAACAGTTTTGTGAGGTAGGCATTATTATTTCTATTTTACAGATTAAGGAACCCAAATCCTATATAGAATATATACTAGGACTGAAATTAGAAAACAGGTATTATAATATCAAGTCCAGTGGTCTTTCCATTAGACTTCAGTTGTCTCCAGAGATGTCACACATTCATTTAGAAGAGCAGGGTGATCACCTTAGGGTGAAACGACATGATACAAATTTGTGTATGAGAGAAATACAAGAGCAAATTATTACTATCTCCATCATCATTGTATTAAAACAAAAAGCAATTACAAAACCTAATTTACCCATTTGAATTTGTTATTCAAATTTCCCTGACTTAATTGACTTCTATTTTACATTTAAATAAGAAGTACTGGCAATCATAGTGTGAGGGGGTGACTAGAAAAACACAGGAAGAGAAATGGAAGTAATATTTGAGTGCCTACATTACATGTGTTACATAGACGTTTGTTAGTGCCATCGGATTGATTCCGACTCCTAGCAGAGTGGAGCCCTGCTCAGTCTTTCTGCTCCGTCCTCTCACCTCCTGGCAGTGTATCAGACAATGCTCCATGGCTGTTCATAGGGTTTTCATGGCCAATTTTTTCAGAAGTGGGTGGCCAGGTCCTTCTTCCTAGTCTGTTTTAGTCTGGAAACTCTGCTGAAACCTGTCCACCACGGGTGACCCTGCTGGTATTTGAAATCCTGGTGGCAAAGCTTTCAGCATGACAGCAACACACAGCCACCATGCTATGACAACCTACAGATGGGTGCTGTGGTTCCCTGACCGGTAAACAAACCCGGGCTGCGGGGATGAGAGCGCCAGATCTTAACCACTAGACCACTGTAGATGTTATGTATACTTAAATGCATTTTGGTTACAGTCATTATTGCAGAGTGGCATAGTAATCTAATGTCATCGAGTTGAAAACTCCAGATAGTCGTGCTCGTGACTAAATCTGGCAAGAAATAAAGAAAGGGCATACACATATGCAATAAGTAGGACAGAATTCCACTCATTTTTCGCTTCTCTTCTAAAGCTATTTGTGTTCCTTTCGTTTCTGGGCAGTGAGATTCAAATTTAGGAATTGTCAATATGTCTGATACTTAAGTGCTGTCTGCTTTTTAACTTGTCTGTAAGGCAGCCCTACGCTTGGTCTAGCCAAAGGCCGAGAAGCAATGTAAGGAGGCCTAACTGGCATTTTTGATAGGAAATAATTTTTTCTTCTTTAACAAAAATATGCTGAGCATGTCTTGTATTTGTTTCACTGGTAGTTGCTGAGGGTTTATATAAATGAATAAGATACACCAGTGCCCTCAAGGAGTTTGGGTTTTTTTTAAGACAGGAAGGTAAATTTTTATATGTTAAATATTAAAAACATAAAAATGTATAGTATTACATATCATGTATAGTCTATTACATAACATATAGCATAGGTAAAATAAGTACCTTATAGTCATTAAAGAACCATAAGAAAGATACAAATAAAATACTATGGGGGTTCACTAAGAGGAGAAATAATTCCCTTATCAGCAGATCAACTTAAGATTTCGTGGAATTATTCAGAAAATGAATTTATCAGAAAATTAAAGTTAGAAGTTTGACACATCTGATAGAATGTAGTTGTCCCTCAGTATGCGAGGATTGGTTCCAGGACCCGCTGCAGATACTAAACTCTGTGGATGCTCGTGTACCTTAGTTGACTCTCCATAGCCATGGGTTCCGCATCCTTGGATTCAGCCAACCAGGAATCGTAGATATAGTGCAGGATCTCGGGTTGGCTGAATCCTTGGATGCAGAACCGTGGCTACGGAGAGCCAAGGGCTGACTCTGTACTCTTTATAAAGGCTTTGTCTTTTTATTATTAAAAAAGAGGTTTACATTTATGAGTTTAAAAGACTGAAAATATTAAAAGTGTTTTAGTCTGATAGGAAGATACTTTGTGTAATAATATGATTTTCATACCAATTTCTTTATATTTACCATTGAATTTCCTGCTAAGAATTTCCCTGTACTTGATAAACACAAATTTATCTTAGTTATTAGTTAACCTAATCAGGAAAAAGACAGGGACTTCAATACACAAAATAAGATGTGGTAATGGAAGAGTAACCTGAGAATTAGAGAACATTAAAAGACTCAATAGACTATTTTTGCTTAACTCTGCACAAATTTGAAAACTAGGATGAAATGGTTGATTGAAGGGGAAATACCAATCATCAAAACTTACTCCCAGAGAGAATTTTAAAATTTAAAAACACCAACTATAGAAGTGTAGAAAAAGTTGCCTTTCCCCACAAAGATACCTGGACTACGATCATAGGCAAATTCTACCAAACCTGTAATGAATGGTTAAATTCCTTGCTGTTTAAATTACAGTGCTGTACATTTCAGGGGTTTTTTTTAAAGGAAAAGCTTCCAATATCTTTTTTAATAAGCTAGTATAACATTAATCCTAAGACTTCTCAAAGATACCACATAAAATGTTTAAATACAAATCTTACATTTTATTATTTATCATATGTAATAATATATGTTCTATTAATGTAAAAAATCCTAAATAGAAGAGTTATAAAAATCAGAAGCATATTAGAAGACACTATCAAGTGTAGTTTATTCTAGCAATATGCAGGTAGTTTAGGAAATCTATAAATATAGTTTAACAGGATAATATATCAGAAATGAAATATCAAGTAATCATTTCTGTAGATGCTTGAAAACACTTGATAGATTCAACATCAGTAACATTCTTGATTAAAATTCTTAATAAAAAAGGACTACGTGAATACTTCCCTAACAGAATGAAAATCACCCACCTATCTATATCCGTCTGTCATTGGATAGAAAAATTGATCTCAACCCAAAAGTTAGCAGGTTCAGGGCCAGCTCCAGTGGCCTCGTGGTTAAGTTCAGCACCCTCCACTTCAGCAGCCCAGGTTTGGTTCCCAGGCACGGACCTACACCATTCATCTGTCAGTGGCCAGGCTGTGGCAGCCCACATACAAAAAGAGGAAGATTGGCGGTGGATGTTAGCTCAGGGCAAATCTTCCTCAAAAACAAAAGCAAAAAAAGTTAGCAGGTTTAAAACAAAATAATTATTAACACCACTGTCATTTGACAATGTATTGCTGGTACTAATGAGTACAGTTGGACGAGGAGAAAAAACAAATATATATAAAAATTGGAAAGGAGATAAAATTATCATTTTTTTTCAGTGAACTTACTAGAAACAAAAATCCGAGGAATTTTAGAGTTAAGGTTGGTTAAATGTTAGAAAATTAATTAATGTAATTAAACTCATTAACATATAAAATGAAAAGAATCATATGCTCTCTTTGTAATAAATGCAAATGAGGTGTTCAAAAATTTTCAAAGTTTATTCATCATTAACTTTGATAAAATTTTTCGCAGAGAAATTATAATGGTGAAAAGTTAAAAGTATTTTTTTAAAGATTAAGATCAAGACAAAGAAGTCAGTTATCATCACTTTTTTTGATATTGGACAAAGGTTTTAGTCACATAAAGCAGCAAAAGAACTAAAAGCTGTAAGAATGGAAAGGAGGAAACAAAACTGTCATTATAAACAAATCAGTTAAACATAACTGATCTGATGATCTACAAAGACTACTCAAAAGAATCCTCCTGTAAATGATTAGGATTTAGAAAGGTTGCTGGATACAAAATTAATACAAAGAAATGATTTATAAATCAGCAAAAAATGTGAAATGCCTCAGAAGAATCTAGTCAAGTATGTTTAATGCCTTTGTGGAAAATATAAACCTTTTTTGAAAGACATTATGGAAGACCTAAGTAAATATGAGATATCATGTTCATAGATTGTTAGGGTCAGTATCAGAAAGATTTCTCCCCAGCCTGTCTCTACATTTGATCTAATTTTAATAAAAATTCCAAGTGTGTGTGCGTGTGTGTGAGAGAGAGAGAACTTGACAAGATAGTTCTAAAATGTATATATGGAACAAACATCTGAAAAGTGCCTAGACCCTCCTGAAGAGAAGTTAAAAGGTGTATGTGTTTTGAGGGGGCTTGTCTTAGCAGTTATCAATAATTATTTATATAATGTTATAGACCTAACATAGTGTAATGGTACAGCATTAGGCAAATTTACCAATGGAACAAAATAGGGAGCCAAGATGCAAACTGACATATGTGTAGAGATTTGATTTGTGACAGAAGCTGGCACTGTGGACTAGTTGGGGGAAAATAGGGTTTTCAGTAAATGGAACAGAGTTCAGTTGACTATCCATGGAGGAATAAAGGTAAAATTGTACCTTTGTATTTCATCATATGAAAAATTGATTCTAGATGGGTTAAGAAACATAAACATGAAAGGATAAACCATCAAACTTTTAGAAAATAACACCAGAGATCATTTTGACGTGATACAGAATCACTGAGTATGGGAGAAAAGATTAATTAATTTGACTGAAAGATTAAGAACTTCTCATTCATAAATCGATACCATAAAGAGAACGAAAAGACAAGCCACAAAGTGGTAGAAAGTATTTCAAGTCATAAAGGAATTCATGTCCAGAATTGTAAAGAACTCTTTCAAAACAATAATTAAAATATCAACAACTGTGCAGGAAAGGGTTAATGTAGCAGGCATGAGATTGCTGTTCTTAGAAACTAAGTCCTACTTGCCTTGTTGGTCCTTGGCTACCACCTGGAACTTAAATGTCAAAAGTGTTTGATCCCATGGTTCCCTAACTGATAAGGTGGGTTTACTTTGTCTGTTTGCACAAAGAATACAGTTTATGCTGAACACTGGCTTTCCTTCTAGGCATCTTGAATTTTGGTATGTGCTAGGCAGAGGGTGTCTGTATGACCAGTTCTCAATAAAAACCTTGGACAGTGAGCTTCCCTGGCCAGAAGCATTGCATACATGTTACTACATTTTTGTTGCTGGGTCAAGTGTGCTCTGTATGACCCCTGATAATAGAAAGAAAGAGCATAAGGAAGCCTGCATATAGATTCCTCCGGATTCCCTCTGTCATTTTCCCTTGTGATCCAGCTATGCATCCTTACTCTGTCACTGTAATAAATTTTGGCTGTGAGTACATCTATATGCCAAATCCCATGACTCCTAGTGAATCCCAAAATGTGGGGATGGTCTTGGGGACTCCAACACAACAATCTACTTGAGAAATGGACAAAAGACTTGAACAGGCATTTCACACAATAGTACCCAAATGGCTAATAAACGTATGAGAATATGCCCCAGTCTGTTTAATTATCAAAGAAATGCAAATTAAAACTGCAGTGATATATAGGTCTCACCCACCGGGTTGTCAAACATTAGACAGTCTGTCACTACTGTCCAACAAGTGTTGGAGAAGAAGTAAACAATAGGAACTGTCATATATTGCTGATAGGAGTATAAATTGGTACAACCCCTTTCAAAAAACATTTGGCATGATACCCTTAAGTTGAAAGTGCCAATGTCCTAATGCCTGGAAATTCAATCCTAGGATTATCTTTGGGGAATTTCCTGCAGATGTACACTGTATGTACATAGTATTGTGAGCAACATTGCTTATAGTATAAAAAAATAGGAAACACCTTAAATGCCCATTGATATTAGGATGGATAAATTATGATATATTCATAAAATAGAAGTAAAAATTAATGACTTACAGCTGCATGCAACAATATGGATGACTTTCAGATAAATAATGTTGATTGAAAAAGTAAACCACAAAAGAATACTGTCAGCATAATTCCAGTAATATAAAGTTCAGAAATATGCTTGACTGAACAATGTACGTTTTAGGGAATCAAACATATGGTAAAACTATAAAGAAATGGAAGGGAGTTGTCAACACAAAAATTGCAGTTGTCTGTTCCTTTGGGAGGATACCAGGGAGACAACAATTAGGGAGAAGCAGAGAGAGACCTTCAGTGGTCATTTGGTTTTCTTTACTTAAACCACTTGGTAGGTGCATGGGTGTTCATCGACGTTTTATTCGTTATACGTTGTTCAAATTTAATAGTCTTTCTTTTGTATTTACTCAGTATTTACTAAAACAGTGTTCAAAAAAACTTTGTTCTGTTGGTGGAGGTGAGGGGAAATAGGCACTCTTATGAGAATATGAATTGATAACAAGCTGAAAGGGCAGCCTGGTGATACATATCAAAACTTAAAATGAACATATGACTTTGTTGTGCCACGTCTAGGAATTTGTCATCTATACGTACATTTGTGGGAAATGGAATATTTATAGTATATTCGTTTCAGCATGTTTGTCATAACAAAAGAATAGAACTTTCAAAATGTCCTTCAGAGCTTGGTGAAATAAATTAAGTGCATCAATATGATGAAATTATTGGCAGTTTTCAAAAAGAATGAGGCAAATCTATACTTATTTTTGTAGAATGATCTCTAAAATACATTTAAGTGAGAAGCAAAGGGGTACAGAGTAGTATGTATAGCATGCTGCCCTGCGGGGCAGTGGTAGTGGGTGATCAGTTTATCTATATATAGTATGTGTGGGTGACATACAGAGTACAGAGAAGAGAGAGTCTTACTTTTCAATGTATTTATTTTTACAGATTTTGACATTCCTCTGCTCAAAAGAATAAATGCTGTTTTCAAAGATAAAGTGTACTTTAAACGATAGTTAAGTGTGAAAAGAAGACAGTAAGGAGGAAGGGAAAACACCTGGAAACGTAGAAGTCTGCAAGAAGGTGATGTGTAAAACACAGGAAAGCAGAGAGAGGGGCTAATGCTGTGGAGAGAGGTGGTAGTCTCAAAGTCATTGCCGGCTCGTAGAGATTTGCTTTTGATTCCTGGACATAAAGACCTGTATTAGGATGGTTAGTTAGAACACTTCCTAGCAAGAGTTGTTAATTTAGTCACACGTTACATAGATTTTAACCATACTGAGAGTAAAAATGTACTACTGCGTCTTTCCCCCTTTGTAGTTCAGAGTGACTGTTCAGTTTTAATATGTTATTATAGGTATCCATCATACTTAGCACCCGAGGTAATTGCACAAGGAATTTTCAAAACGACTGATCATGTGCCAAATGAAAAACCGTTGCCTTCTGGCCCCAAATCAGATGTGTGGTCTCTTGGAATCATTTTATTTGAGCTTTGCATGGTATGTATAAAGAAATAGTAAACTAATAACAGAAACTGTGTGTTTATTAGAATAATCTTTTTGGATAGGAAAGCTGTTTAGTAATAATATGTTTTTGCTTTGCAAATTAACTAGATATGAGGAGAAAAAGCTTAAATCTCAATTTGACTTTTTAAAAAATTCTATTTGACAATTTATTTGTATATTTGGTATCTCTAGAAATGTTTACACTTTTACTAAGTGTAAATGTGAATTTTGCTTAGTGTAAATATTATTTTGGTATCTCTAGAAATGTTTACACTTTAAGTATAAAAAACTTATACTGTACTAAGTGTAAAAATTAGACACTTTTAGAAACGTTTACACTAAAACTGCTTACACTTCTTGATATGTTCATGCTCTCTCTCCCTTCTGTGGTATTCTTTCTTCCTTAAATACCTTCTCCTCTCCTGTTCTCTTATGTTCCTGTCAGAGTCACTGTGTAATTGAGTTGGATTTTTATGAGGCCTTCCCCAGATATCCTCTATATTTATTAGGCTAAAGACTAAGCTGCTATCAGAAACAAAGGAATTAAAAATGCAGTAGCTTAGGGGCCTGCCCAGTGGCGTAACGGTTAAGTTCATGCACTCTGCTTCACTGGCCCAGGATTCACAGGTTCGGATCCCAGGCGCAGACCACTTGTCAAGCCATGCTGTGGTGGCGTCCCATATAACAGATGTTAGCCCAGGGCCAATCTTCCTCAGCAAAAAAAGAAGGGAATCCCCTGAGCAACAGATGTTAACTCAGGGCTAGTCTTCCTCACACAAAAAAAGCAGTAGCTTAAATAACATAGATGATTTTCTCCCTCGTGTAATAGTCCAGAGAGAGTAGGGTGAGCTCTGTTCCACAACATCATGCAGAAACCTAGGCTATCAGGGATGGCTCCAAAGTTGCTGTCTTTGTCACCTTTTTTAGCCATGAGAAAAGGAGAGAAGTGAGTTCATGGTACCTATCTCTAAGATGATCTAAAGGTTGCAAATATCAACTCAGCACTTTTGACTAGTGACAGTTTACTCATGTGGCCACATATGTGGCCAAGGGAGACTAAAAATGTAGTCTTTAGCTGGACCCCTAAATATTGAGAAAGAAGATGAGAATGGATTTGGAGGGACAACTAAGTTTGTCACGTCCAAGATGAGAATAATTTTGGAGAGACAACTAACAATCTGTCGATGCTACCTGCAAATACCTGCCAGTGTTAGGTCCCTGTCTTCTTTGTTCTCTTCTGTTACAGCATTTGTCACATTTATCTACTGTATTTGGACTGTGAGGTCTTCAGAGGCAGAAATTTTTATTATTCATCCATTGCTTCTTTCTTCCGAGGGATTTTCAAAATATTTTGAAAATATTAATTCATCGGTTTTTACCATATCTAAGAGTTAAATTGACATTTTCTTCTTTTTGTGTAGTTAAGAGCTAATTCAGTAGCAGAGGTGCTAAAGCGTAATGGTTACGAGACAAGCTTCTACAGTCAGAGGAAACTGGGTTCGAATTCCAGTGTTGCACAGTATAGCTGTGTGACCTAGGGTAACTAACCTAATTTCTCCGGGCTTTGGTTCCACTTCTATAAATAGTGTATCTATATTGTAAAGTTGCTGGAAAAATTACGTGAAATAATGTATATAAAGTTACAGAGTGAACAGTTCATAAATGTAAGCTTTTACTATTGATATTAAAATATTTATAACAACATGGTAGCTTACATATTGGCACTGCTTTTTCTAGGGGAAAATGCCAAATTTTCTGATTCTTTGCTATCATTTGTCTAGACCATCTTATTTTTCACTGGTATGAAATGATAATAAATCTCATTTTTGTTTAAAATCGTAGCCTAAATGAAAAACCTTACTGCAATATAAATATAAAGCATACGTAAGCATTAAGTGTGAAGTATACAGCTTTTCCTTTTTATTACCATCACCTGTATCTAAACTTTTTACTAATGATCTTGGATATGTCTTATATGAGTAATTCGTTTCAGCAAATATTGATGAGTATTTATAGTGTATAGCATCATGACAAATGCAACAAGGAATAAACTGTGGTTAAGACTCATTGTCAGGGCTGGCCCAGTGGTGCAGCGGTTTGGTTCGCGCTTGGCAGCCCAGGATTCGCGGGTTCGGATCCCGGGCGCCCGCCAACGCGCTGCTTGTCAGCCATGCCGTGGCAGTGTCCCGTATAAAGTAGAGGAAGGCGGGCACAGATGTTAGCCCAGGGCCAGTCTTCCTCAGCAAAAAAAGAGGAGGATTAGCAACGGATGTTAGCTCAGGGCTGGTCTTCCTCGCAAAAAAAAAAGACTCATTGTCAAAGAGCTTATAATTTAATTCAAATCCATAAACTTTGAAGATAAACACAGAGAGCCGTGTGAATTCCAAGAAACGAAATATTAATTCCATCATAGAGGCTTCTATGACGTTTTAAGTGGTACTCAAACTTTAGACAGTCTAGTTTTAGGATGGCAGACTGAACATAAGCTTAAATCTTCCTCTATCTCACCCAACCTTTAGATTTGATATAAAATATTAAGATGTAAATTAATAGCACACCAACAACTAAAAAAGGGAATTTTTGGTACACTAGAAATTCCAAGGAAATAGATGAGAAGCTGTGCCAAAACCATTTTGCTAGGAAGCTCTTGCCATATCACCAGCAAGTCAGTACAGCCACTTTGCTACCCAGAGGTTTCCATAGTCCAAGGGATGTGTGAGAGAGTTCTGTATTAAAAGATGAGTACATATCTGAGAAACACCAAACATCTAAAGATGACCTCTACAATAAAAAAGAAGCAACAAATAGAAGAATCTACACCATTCAAAGGACTTTAAAATAAATGTTTGTGTTCTTTAAGAGAAAAAGGAAACAATTCCATTCATGTGACAGTTATAGAAACTATGAATCAAGAACGTTTACTGAAAAGAACAAGAACCTGTTAAGAGTTTTAAGAAAAATGATATGTAATTATCAAAATAAAGAATTAAATAGATGGATCATAGGAAACTGAACACACTGAATATAGAAGATGAAGCTGAATAATGCTCTCAGAATATGTTACAAAGAGATAAAGAGATTGAAAATATGAAAGAAATTTTAAAAGACAGGGAAGATAGACCCAGCAGTTCTAATGTCTGTCTTATAGTAATATCAGAAGTAGAGAGTAAAGTCCTCGGTTTGAAAGAACCCACCAATTACCTTGCAAGGCAAATGAAAAAAATCAAAACATACAAACAGCAGCAACAAATACCTAGAAATCTTATACTAAACTTTTAGGAGATAACCAATAATCAAATAATGGGTAACATTCATTGAGCACTTTTCAAGAGCCAGGTACTTTTCTAATCTGTTTACATTTATTGTCTCAAACAATACTCACACCAGTATTATAAAGTTTGTCTAACTATTATCTTTACAGATTAGGAAATTGAGGTACAGAGAGGTTAAGCAAGCAGCCTGTCCTAGTTATATAATAGTAACTAGTTGAGCAGATTTGTACCCATCAGTCCGCATCGAAAGCTGTTCTCTTAACCAACACGCTAAACTTCCTTTACTAAGCTCTGATGTCTTTGTCAGTATTAATGAGAAAATCTTAAAACATGCCAGAGAGGAAAGACATATTACCTACAAAGAATGACAGTTAGATTGTTATTAAACTTCTTAGCAGTCTGGATGCAAGAAAACAGTGGGACAATGCCATCAAAGTGTTGAGAGAAAGTAATTTTGAATTTTGAATTCTTTAACTAGCAAAATTAACATTCAGGAGTGAGAATGAAAAATGCATATATAGAATTTTGATAGACACGAAGGAAAAATTAGTGGGTGGGAAATAAGCTGAGTCCAAGTCTGTAGGCCTGAATAGGCGGGGTGTTCCCTGTATTGCGAGTAATCCAAGTTAACTGCCTCGTGTGTGTGTGTACATCATAGGATAGATAAGTAGTAAGCATTTAGACTGAAAAAATATTTTGGAGCCATATCCTAGGAGACTTGGAATGCTAAATTGAGAAGTTTATATTTAGTAATGTAAGGTATGGGGGCCATTTAAAGTTTTTAAACAAGATATTGATGAAATCAAACCTGCATTTTTAGAAGATTAATATGATAGCATAAGAGATTGAGAAGAGAGAGGAATGGCAGCTTTTTTCAATGATCTCTCTACCTGTAGTTCTAATTTCATAAGTCTTTAAGAAAGTTTTTTCCTCTCTGTTTAATAAGAGAAACAGTAATAGCCAACATTTATGAAACATTTCTATGTACAAAAAATGCTAAGCACGTTTTTATACATTATATAACCCTCACTGCAACCTGTGTGGCGTGTACAGTTAATGTTCCAACTTTATAAATGAGAAAAATGAGACTTAAGGTGGTTAAGTAATTTGCCCAAGTTATGTAATGGTGGTGGAAAGTCCAACTTGGCACACAAGAGTTGCTCAACACATAATCATTGAAGTTATAAGTGTTTGATTCTAGACTCTATTCCAAGGACCCCCCTGAAGCCAACTAATATGAAAACAAAATATAATATACATGTCTTAAAGAAATATACCAGGTGCTATAGGAGCATGAAGGATGGTCGTCTAAGTCACTGTGGGAGGAGGAAGGAGTGTCATGGAATGTTTCTTAATGGAGACAGCAGACTTCCTGGATCATGATATATGAGTAGAATTAGTTGGGTAGATGAGATGGTAATATGAATCTTTCCCAGGAGCCATCTTGGTCTGTTAATCACATAAGACTCCTGGTGGCCTGGAATCCCTGTAGACAACCAGGTATATGTGGGTCTCAAAAGTGAGGAATGCTTCAGATCAAACTAAGATGTAATGATCCTTAGATATGAAAAATGTTTAAATGTTAAATATTATGTGATTTTTTTTTAAATGTTATGTCACCAATGATTTTTTTTTTTTAGTGGAGCTAGCTTTAAAAATCTAATAAAACCTCTGAAGAGAAATAGAGGTACCTGATAAAATCATTTCCATCTCTGGAAAAAAAGAAAAAAGACCTCCCTGGAAAAAAGATGTAAATGTTAATAAGAATTTCTTTTCCCATTTTATTTAGGGAAGAAAATTATTTCAGAGCTTGGATATTTCTGAAAGACTAAAATTTTTGCTTACATTGGGTAAGTGTCCTGCCATTGATTAGCTTTCATCTATAAATATAATCTTTAGTGACTATTAGTAATCATGCACACTGAGGATGTGTTCTTCTAAAATAGTGAATACGAGGAAATATCCTCACTTTCTTCAAGTTTCTAAGTATTAATAGGACAGCTTAAGAAGTGCCTCTGAAATGTTATAGTAGCACTTTTCTTTCTTTTTTTTTTTTTTTTTAGTGAGGAAGATTAGCCCTGAGCTAACATCTGTTGCCAATCCTCCTCTTTTTGCTGAGGAAGATTGGCCCTGGGCTAACATCCGTGCCCATTCTTCTCTACTCTGTATGTGGGACACCTGCCACAGCATGGCTTGATAAGCAGTGCGCAGGTCCGCGCCCGGGATCTGAACCCACGAATCCCAGGCTGCTGCTGAAGTGGAGTGCACAAACTTAACGACTGTGGCACTGGGCCAGCCCCTAGTAGAGCTTTTCTTATTCACTAAGGATTTATAACGTGGATGGATATAATCTTAGCTTCATGATCCAGCCAAGTAAGCTAACTTGTAAAATCAAAATATGAAAATTTTAAATTGCATTTCTCTGTAGCAGTTCACCTTCAGTCAACTTTTGAGCTTTATCTTAACTTTTGAGCTTTCTATTTGATGAATTGTGTGAATAATGACTGAGGAAGAATGTTTATTTTCCCTTATAACAAGCTCATATATTTTACATGTATATTTCATCCAAAAATTTGTAATTTAAATTTATAGAAATTTGTGTAATCTACTTTAGAGTGGAATAAATTAAGCATGTGTGGTAAAAAAGGAGAGAAAAACAGTGATAGAGTACTTGTGTACAAGAGAGACAGATTGGTGTCCAGGTTAATCGGTTTAACAAATAAGGATATGTACAGAACAGTATTAATAACTATTAAATAATCATAAGTTATAAATAAAATTGTGTAAAATTTTACCATATTTACCACATTTAATTTCTAAGATTGATGATATAGCTATTAAGGTGTCTTGGAGATTTCGAAATGTGGTCTACAGACTAAATGTATACCTTAAATCCGCAGAGAAATGTGTATACCTTCTTCAAATTGTGCATAATAAAAATAAATTAGAATCATGAAAAAATAGTAAAGCCTTTTTAAAGAGTAATGTGTGTATACCTTACATACAGAGAGAGAGTCTTTACCTCCCTGAGTCACGCTTGATCTTACTGTCTAAGCTGCTGTCTTTTAGTATATGTGATTCAATTAACGTTTAGTGTTTCAAGTCTTTATTTTTATCAAAACATGTAAGGAAAGTTAACAAACTCACAAGCTTTCTAATGTTCCAAGTTCCAAAACTGCATTACACAACTTAAAAAATAATTTATCTGAGTTCGGTTCCTAGTTAGTCTGATAGATTAGAAAAGCAGCATTAATTCATACAGTTTTTCTGTTTTATAGACTGCGTAGATGACGCTGTAATAGTTCTGGCTGAAGAGCATGGTTGTCTGGACATTGTAAAGGTTTGTTATTAAACTGTTATTGGAAATTTGGTTTTTTTGCATACTTGGGATCCAATAGCAAGCTATTTTAAAGCTGTGTTCATTTCTGTTTAGTTATTTGCTTTTTCACAGAGTGACAAACTGATATAGATTTGTATAAAGTCCAAATAAGGGCTTTTAAAAAAAATCAAAACCCTAGAGTAGCAAACATTTGAGTAAAATATACTTTTTAAATGGATCATTTTAAATAATTCTTTCTTCTCTTTATTTACCAGGAGCTTCCTGAAAATGTGATAGATCTTTTGAAGAAGTGCCTCACCTTTCATCCTTCCAAGAGGTTGATATTATTAAGAGTTTGGGATTACACTGAGGTCTTTAACATATAAGTAAAGTTATAATATTAATGGATTAAATAAGAATATTTACATATATAGTAATACATAATTGACATCAGTATTATAACTGTTATGGCTTTAATATATGTTAATAACAGAAGAAAAAATAATTAAAACTGGAATATTCCAAAAGAAGTTACTAGTTCATTTCCTAGTCTCTAATTAGAAAATCAGCTAAATTGCAATGTAAGACACAAATGATATAAGAGAAATGAGAGCAAGAAGCTATTGGCAATATGTGTTATAGCAAAGAACTTGAATAAATGACGAGGGAAGCTAACAAATGTTGATAATATAAGAGGATTTTTTATGTTTTATTATTTGTTTTCATTTGACGATGTCACTGTTAGCCATACAGTTGTCCCTACCTTGTTAAGTGTATAATATTTGAAAATAATGTATTCTAATTTGTCTTTAGAAAAACATCTTTATCAAGACATGTTAAGAAGAGTGGAATGGGGTATTAAAAGCATAGTTTTGGGTAAATATGCCACATTAAACTAAGATGGTGGGAAGAAAACCAAAAGGAGTTATTAGTTTACAATGTTAGTATTTAATTAAGATATCAGTAAAGCAGGTACATGATAGTCAAGCTAAAAGTAAAAGATAGAGACACTTGTATGTAATAATCTTTGATAGATCATAAGGAGCAAAAAGCACAACAAAGGTAAAAAATTCATTTTTTACTTACAGCATTTACTTACAGCCAGTTGATTTTTATATAAAAGTACACATCTAGACTCTGATAAAGAGAGCTTTATTATTTTCTGTGCTAATGAGATATTTAAGACTTTCAACTGTCCCCTTGAATGTGTGCCATGAATGACTTTCATTTATGTTCTGTATTTTCCATGTGTTTCTCAAGGCCAACCGCAGATGAATTAATGCAGGACAAGGTGTTCAGTGAAGTGTCACCTTTATACACACCCTTTACCAAACCTGCCAGTCTGTTTTCATCTTCTCTGAGATGCGCTGATTTAATTCTGCCTGAGGATATCAGTCAACTGTGTCAAGGTAAAGATAAATAAAACGTAGGCAATAATATAAGCCCTGTTTTTGAAGGAAATACCCTTATCCTAGTTTCAGTTTTGATTTATCAATAATATATATATATTATATTAGTGAGATTTTATGGATACTTATCTGGGAATTGAGAGATAATTATGGACGTGCTTAAAATATAACTAAGCTAACATTTTAATCTTTTAAATTTAAATGACTTTGGAGCAAGAACTGTAAGAATCAAAGAGAGAAAGTGGCACCAAAAAAAAAAATTATTATGCAAACCAAAGTCGTATTTTCATCTCATATTTAATGCCAAAATCAAGTTTTCTAATTCCCAATGGAATTTCCAGTACATCAACATTTGTATATCATATTTCATATAATTTATTATACATGATCTCTAAAAATCACATCATTGGTAGGCAGTCCATACCATTATATTCCACGTTTGTAAGAGAGTATCAGCTTTTCTCTTACCATTACTGTGTGAAGATTACGACTGTCAGAGTGTGTGTTTTAGTGACACCAGGGAGTTACTCTTATACTGAAAAGTTACCGTGACATAAGTCTGGCAGGAAATATTTACCAAACATTCATTCAGTCGGTATTTATTGAGGTCCTACTCTGTTCCACACACTGTATCTCCAGGTGACATTCATGCCTCATGGGGAGGCAGACAGACATTCAGTGACACAATTACTATATGAATGAAGGCCAATATGAACATCACACAGTGGAAACATATCTGCCTGAGACATTGAACAAGACTTCTCTGAAGAGGCAGCAACTGCCTCAAGACGTGAAGGATGGGACCATTTGTGCTGGTTGCCTACCCAAGTAGTTGTCTGCCCTTGTTCCTTTCCCACAGAGCCCAATACATCTGATACATGTGTGGAATGTATGTCCCATATATCTCTGATGTAGAGGGTAAAAATTCCACTTTTCCTCAAAGTGTACATCCAGTATGTATATCTGCATTTCATCTTCTGAGCAGTTTATAATATGAATATTCTAAAGGGGATCTTACTAAGTTCTTCAGTTTTTACTTTTTCAGAATGTCTGCCATTATTACCTGTTGCCTTTAAATAAAAACAAAGTGTTATAGCTGCGATTATTTTTAATTTTCCATTAATAGACATAAACAGTGATTACCTGGCAGAAAGATCTATTGAAGAAGTGTATTACCTTTGGTGTTTAGCTGGAGGTGACTTGGAGAAAGAACTTGTCAACAAGGAAATCATTAGATCCAAACCACCTATCTGCACACTCCCCAAGTAAGGAAAGAAAACTTCTCTTGGAAATGAAAAAAATCTAGTATTAACATTTTTTTAATTTTGTTTGTTTTGGGTTTTTTGGTAGACATTCCAAATAAGTGATTATGAAAGCAATTGGAAGTCAATACCTTGTTTTCTTGTCTGGAGTTTCTAATTGCAGAGTTCCCCTCAATATTTTTATTCTTCTTAATAAGTAATTTGCTTTATAATCTATTTGAAATAAAGTTATCATTATGGAACATCTTGCAATAATTTATGTTCAATAACTGAAAAAATGCACCAGTCAGAAGGCACAGTAATTTTCAAAAATAATAGTAATATTAATTTATTAATATTCTAATAAACTAGACTAGTATGCCTATTATGGAGTACTATTTTCTACTCCAATTAGATTTGTAAATGTCACTGTACTCTGTGCCCTCATTGCTTTTCCTGGAGATCATGGTGCTAAGTCACTGTTGAGAAAAATCTGCAAAACTGCCTATGATCTTGGAGCCCATCTTGTAAATGAGACAGGAAGTTAACTAATGGTACAGTCCTAGCGGCCACAGTGGTCACTGTTCCATTGGTCTTCATGTTTATTCACAAGGGTGTGAACCTCCAGCTCACAAGTTTCCACTAATGCTTTACAAAATGTTCATTTTAGATTTAGGACTAGATTTGATCATTGTAGGTAACTATAGAAATCATCTGCTAATCTTTTCTTCTTTCACGTGTTAGATTTTTAGGTTAATTATTTGATAGACCATGGGTTCTCTACTATTTTTTCCTCTTAAGCTGATTTTTAAATGTTAACTTCAATTATACTGCTCACACACTGAATTAAGTAGAAAATCAGGAAATAAGATGATGGAAATACCAAGAACAAGTGGTTTGAAGAATATATAAATTCTCAAAAGTAATTCTCTCAAATTCTGAACAAATTTCGTACATCTATGATTTAGTATTCTTTCTCCTGAGAAGTACCATCATTATTTTCTTTCCTCTTCCCTTTATCATTCTCGCTCATATAAACTTCCTCAGGAGCCCATTTACATAGTGTCAGCAGAGCAGTGTTAGCAGTGGACCTGCATGAACAAGGAGTGTAACTCATACTCTTGTGTTCCTACAATGCTTGATATTTATATACTGTATTCATACCAACTCAACATATATTTGAAAATGAGAATTGTTGGGTGAAATTTCAACTAGCAGTTACATTTTTTTATTAACTCATTCAGTCTAAAATTTCCTTCTTTAGTGAAGGAATTGATGATTTAGAAAAAAATCCTATTTTCTAGAAGAAACAAATGGACTTTGTGTGCTCATTAAAATAATTATTTTTTTTAAATCCCTTTTCAGTTTTCTCTTTGAAGATGGTGAAAGCTTTGGACAAGGTCGAGATAGAAGCTCACTATTAGATGATACCACTGTGACATTGTCATTATGCCAGCTAAGAAATGTAAGAATGGTATTTTGGCAAATTTGCTTCAGATTTTTTTTTTTAAATAAAACCTTACAGATCAGGTACACATGAAGCCTTGAATTCCTCCCTGATCTCATAAAATATGTGAGTGTTTCTTTAAGGTGTGTGCCCAGGAGTGGCATTGTTGGGAAATAGGATCTGTACATCTTCAGCTGCAGTATATATTGTCTGATCATTCACAAAAGTGGTTTTATCAGTTTATCTTTTTACATCGTTGGACAAGGATTCTCATTTCTCCACGTACTTGGTAGCATGTGGTATTATCGAATTTTTTTAAAAAGTATTGCTCTAAAAGGTCTGGAATGGTATTTTACTGCAGTACTAATTTTTAATTTCCTAATCATAGTGCAATTATGAGTCTTTTCACATTTTTTGGCAGTTTATATACCTCTTCTATACATTACTAGTTCATATCTTTTGCCAATTTTTCTGTTGAGTGACTTCTTATTGGTTTGAGGGCCTTTAAAAATATATTCTAGATGCGGAGTCTTTGTTGTGTGTGGTGCGAGTGTCTTCTACTCTGTCTTAGTTCCTGCAACTTTTTGATGGTGTCTCTTAATGAATGTGATGTACCTGGGTGTTGATTTTTTTGGTATTTATCCTGTTTGATGTTCTCTGAACTTCCTGGATCTTTGTCTTTTGGTGTCTGTTTAATTTTGAAAATTTCTGTCATTATTTCTTCAGGTATTTCTTCTGTCCCTCTCTGTCTCCTCCTTCTGGTAGTCCTGTTACACATAGGTTACATCTTTTGTTTCTATCTTAGAATTTTCATCTCTGCCTTTATTACCCACCTGTTCTTGCGTGCTGTCCACTTTTTCCCTGAGAGCCCGTAGCATATTAATCATAGTTATATTAAACTCCTGGTCTGAATTCCAAAGCCTCTGCCATGTCTGAGTCCGGTTCTGAAGCTTGCTTTGTCCCTTCAGAGTGTCTTGCACGTATTTAGCGTGCCTTGCAGTTTCTTGTTGAAAACTCAGCATGATGATCCATTCAAGGGACTGTGGTAAATAGGCCTTTAGTGCAAGGTGTCATGTTTATCTAGCTGTTTACTATCTGTGTAGCTTTTCTGTCAGAGGCTAAAATTTCCTGAGGTGGCCTTGTTCTTGTGTCCCCTGTTGTCTGGGGTGTCCTTGACGCTCTGTTTTAACTCGGTGTGAGGCTGAAGTTCTTTGTCCAGGAGTTGTGCTGACGTGCAGGTGGGCAGAGACAGGGAAGCATCCTGGAGTCCCTGATGGTGTTTCAGCCCATTAGAGACCCTCAGGTGAGACAGGAAGGCTGGAGGGGCTGGCACTGGGTGTTGCTTTTCCTCCGTCAAAGACTAGAGGGGCTGAGTTGGGTCCCCCCCGCAACACACACACAGCTCTTCCTTTGCCTGGTGTAGCAGGGTCTCCTCCAGCCTGGCTGCCGGTTGATTGGGTGCCCAGCCCTGGTCCCACTGTGCACCGACACCCCAGGGCCCTCAGTGCTAGCTCAGCTCCTTTATCCCTAAGCTGGCTTTGTGTCTCATATCACTATATTTTTCTTACTTTTTAGGCTTTTCCTGTCATTGAATATTTTACATGTTATGTAGTAAGAGGGTGTAAGAATCTCTTATCTGCCATAATAGCAGGAACAGAAAATTAAAATATATAATGATTACTGCTTGATACACTAAACTTATCATCACTTTGAAGAGAAACAATGTGTGTAAAATAAGTAGCAATACAAGGCAGCAAACCATAAACTACATCCAAAATACACGGTTTCAACTGATTCGATTTTACTCTCAATTTGTTTCAAGTATAATTCAGATTATGTGAATACAAGTTAAATGAATGCAGCACTTCAATTTTACTTCCTCAATTCCCTTACATTTTCACTTTTGAAATTTAGAATACTTTTTTTCTATAATTATTAAAAAAAATGTTAATGTTGCTGATTTTTAAAATAATATAGAAACCAAATAATAATTTTGACTTTATAGTTTTCTGTATTTTCCCTTTTTTTTTTGCCCCTAATGTGAAAAATATTTGATTAGAAAAAAAAGCAGAAAAGATACTTGTAATATTTATGACTTTTAGGAGAGTAAAACCCAAACTTAAAAAAAATGTGTATATTAATAATGTGGTAAAATTTGGGAAAATCTTGTTTTTCTATTTAGAATTTTAATCCATGAAAGAAATACCTAAAGATTTAAAGGCACAATAGGATAAATGCATGGCATGTCAAATTTTAGAGAAAAGCCAGGCATACATTGAGTGTTTGCCAGATTCTCAGTGTTGGGTAGATTTTTCTTTGGCTGTTAAAAATTTCTGGAGCCACTCACATGGGTGAGTGCACAGCGACTCCAATCAACAGACCAGTGCTGGCTGCAAGCAGAGCTGGAGCTGCCGTGTCAGCCCTGCAGGAGCAGACGATCTGCCTTCAGGCTGGAGGTGGCCTGGAGAGCAGAGCAGCAGGCCGGACGGCATTAACTTGAATCACCCTGCTCGGGATGTGTCTAAGATCTTACTTACTGCTGCCTGCCTTCTTAAGCTTTTGAAGAATATCTGTAATGCTGGCAATGTCATTATTTGGAGCAACATTTATTATAATGACTTTGGGAAAAAAATATTTAGGAGAATTGAATGTTGTCAGGTGGTTTATCAGCTGTTTGAAGCATGCATGTTCAGAGTGTGGTGTGGAAATTCTTTTGAATCCTTTCTGTTAGCACCTGACTTTTGTCTTAGTTTTTATGAATGGCAAAGCAAAAATAAATCTGACTTGAGCTTTAAATTAAGGGATATGTATTAAAAAGTACCTTTTAAAATAATCTTCACATAATTTTAAAATATTTTATCCATTTATTAAATTTTATATTAATTTGAGTAATTCTGAATTGTGCTTGGGAAATTATCATCCGAGGTGTCTGACATTTATGAGAGACCTGGAGGTGAAAAATCGAAAAACAGAAAAGTGTACTTCACAGCTAAACTTAATCACTGGAGCCATGGTGTATTTACATGTTTATGATAGGAATGCACTTTAGTTTCTACTTTATACTTTTCTTGGTATCTTTATAAATTCATAATTTTTACATTATTTTTCCTTTTAAATACAGATTGGTGTTTCTGTCTCAGATCATAAATATCACAAATATTTTCTCTTTAAATTCACAGAGGTTAAAAGATGTTGGTGGAGAAGCATTTTACCCACTACTTGAAGATGAGTGAGTAATATAGTCTCCTTTTACATTTGTTTTTCTTTTCTGTTTATATTAGATTGGTAAGAAGCTTGCACATTTTCTTTTTGTGTGTGTGAGGAAGACCAGCCCTGAGCTAACATCCATTACCAATCCTCCTCTTTTTTGCTGAGGAAGACTGCCCTGGGCTAACATCCATGCCCATCTTCCTCTACTTTATATGGGATGCCACCACAGCATGGCTGAGAAGTAGTGCATCGGCCGGCGCCCGGGATCTGAACCTGCAAATGCCGGGCTGCCGAAGCACCAACTAAACTGCTGCGCCACCGGGCCAGCCCCAAGCTTGTACATTTTCTTTGAAAAGTATTTCCAGGGATGGTCCCATGGCCTAGTGGTTACATTTGGCATGCTCTACTTCAGTGCCTTGGGTTTGGTGTCCGGGCACAGACCTACGCCATTCATGGGCAGCTATGCTGAGGCGGCAACACACATACGAAATAAAGGTTGGCACAGACGTTAGCTCAGGGCAAATCTTCCTCAAGCAAAAAGAGGAAGATTGGCCACAGATGTCAGCTCAGCATGAATCTTGCTCAGCAAAAAAAAATATACACATATTTCCTAAATAGAATACAAAAATAAGGTGTATTTTTTTTTAATTTTGTCCTTTTTGTCAATTTTTCTGCTTTTGTTTCTCATTTATAGCCAGTCTAATTTACCTCATTCAAACAGCAATAATGAGTTGTCTGCAGCTGCCACTCTCCCTTTAATCATCCGAGAGAGGGACACAGAGTACCAGCTTCACAGAATCATTCTCTTTGACAGGCTGCTAAAGGTAGGGATTCTAAAGTGTAAGTGTTATAGGAGCCCATGTACAATCCTTATTTTTTATTTCATTGGTAATTCTTAGGGAATCTTCATGTCATGATAACACTAATTCTTATGACCTATCCTTTCTGATTAACTTTAATTATAAAAACGATACATGTTCATAGTAAATAAAAGTAAAAATTTAAAAAAATGATGCAGGAATCTATGCAAAATCATGTTAGACAAAAAAATTAATATCCTTACTATTTAAAGAACACCTAAAAATCAATAGGGAAAAAGCACTATTATTGAAACAGAGAAACAGATAAAGAACATAATAGAAATAAAACTAGTCAGTAAATCTATTCAAAGTAGTTATCCATACTAGGAATGAAAAAAAAATTAAGATAGGCTTTTTTTGCATACTAACTAGCAGTGTGAGCAAAGGTGTATTGAGATTGGAACTCTCATTCTTTTGGAGTAAGTGTAAATTGATTGAACATTCTGTAAAGCTGTTTGAAAGTATATATCAAGAGCTTTAACAACATTCAGACTCTTTGTCCTAGTAATTCTCTTCTAGAAATGTCTCCTAAAGTAAAAATTTTATAAAAGGACAAATTTATATGCAAGGATATAGAAGTAGCCATAGTAATAATTTATATTTATTGACTACTCTCTATATCCCAGATGTTTTACAAAGTGCTGTACATACATTATTTAACCCATATGAGGCAGGTAGTTTTATTCTCCATATGACTCATTCATAATTCTCCCAGAGCACAAAATAAAGAGGAATGATTAAAAACATAGAATCAGCTCCTCTCTTTGATTGTATTATATGAGATTTACAGAGAATTAAGAACCATTCCACTGCTGACTTATGTGTATCAATACACCGACAAAATAGTTTCAGATACTCAGAAATTTATTGCAGGTCACCCTCAGCCTTATCACTGGCATATTCAGAACTGTCTAGACTAAAGGTGGCACTTGGTAATGTGAGGTATTTTCATATCTTTCTTCATCTCTAGGCTTATCCATATAAAAAAAATCAAATCTGGAAAGAAGCAAGAGTTGACATTCCTCCTCTAATGAGAGGTTTAACCTGGGCTGCTCTTCTGGGAGTTGAGGTAAGAAAAGTAGATTAGACGCTGGTCAGTAGTGCTAAGAAAGAAGGAAGAAGAAGGAAAGTGCTTTCCGAATATATATATTTCAAGTTGTTAGAAAATTATCTAGTAAAATATAAGGATTAAGAATATTTGGCAATTTTAAGTGAAAGGAATAGAGGAAAAGAATAGGCTAGATGGAATATAAAAATATAATTGAAGCTTTGTTAGATTTATTCTATTTAATATTTCATTTAATGAGGCTCACTGAAATTATCTTGATTATTAATTTTAAAATCAGAATATTTTGAGAATGTATATATATATAGTATGTATGTATCAGTTAGAAGTGTATAGTCCTGCTAATAAAGTATGTTCGTTTAGGAATAGGATTGCCTACTTATAAGTAGTCCTGTCTAAGTCTGGAGAAATCTTCCACTCCAGTTTGAACCTTGTCAAAAGTCATGAACATAATGTAGTGCCTTTTGGCACCTCTGTCTTACTAGAACCACACTGCCAAGAGAAGTAGCTGCTTTCTGCTACAACACCTTATCTGTGGCAGTGAGGAAGGGAGAGGTGCCACAACATCATTAGGGTGACTTGCAGTACTAACAGAGAACTTCGGTGACAGCAGTCACGATAATGGGGCAAATCCTTGCCAGATTTTTTCATTTCCTGTCAACTGCTCTGTCATCCTGCCTTCGTACATTATCTTGTGGGTATACATCACCCCTTTTTTGTGTGTTAATTCCCCCAACTATTTGCAATCCTTTTAGCTCTGTTGAAAGAATTCCTTTCTTCATTCCTGATTCCCTTGATAAGAGTCTATAAATGTTTTTGAGTTTGATTGGTTGCTTCACAAGAATGCCTATTGTTCTATACCATGCATTAATAGTTAGAATTGTAGAACCATGTAGTGCTAAAGTTCAAGAGGACTTCTGAGGTCAGGTTGTCCAAATCTCTCATTAAATAGATGTGCCAGAGAAGTTGATAAAGCATGTAACATCAGAGTTTGAACCCCAAATTCCTGGCTCTTTCTCTACTATTACAGTAAACCAGAGTAATAAGAATTGTTCCATGTTTGGTCCTATAGAACATGACCAAAATTTGAAATGGTTTGTTCAATTATTCCTTCTGTAATGGTATAACTGAAAAATGTAAATGATCCTTTTAGTCCCTTAATGATTCCATAACTACATGACATTTCACTCTTTAATTTATCCCAAACTTCTGCCTTCTGGTGCTGAACTACCACTCCTTTAAGCAGTTTCATTTTATTTTTTATTTCATTACCAACTTTAACAGGAAAATAACCCTCGCCCCGCAATTCTTAAAAATTTCTTCATGAAACTTACTATGTGTGAGATAGTAGTGGGTACAGAACAAGGCTGTGTTGTGTTGTGGAGGCTGAGATGAGCGTACTTGTTAGCTAAGTGACTCATTCAATACATTTGTTTGTCTTCTGGTTTGTATAATTCAAATGTCTGCCTTAGCAAAATGGCAAATTGTTAGACTCATCACAGAATGTCAAAGATGTAGAGAGTTTTTCTTAAGAGGTATACTTTGGGTTTGAATGTGCCTATCTCTAATTGGGTGTGTTTTCAAAGATAGATGTTTGTAAGAAGTAGATTTTGCCTAAATTAATAATTTATTAAGGATATGATGAATTAATATATCTTCTATTTTTTTGCAGGGAGCTATTCATGCCAAGTACGACGCAATTGATAAAGATACTCCAATTCCTACAGATAGACAAGTATGATTTGGATTTTCTCAAACAACCTAAGACAATTTTGCCAAATCTTTAAATTTTAGAAAGGCATGAGGAATTTTCTTCCTTCGTTATGAATACTCAGCAGCCATTGTATGCATGTGGTGTTAGAGTGACCATAACTCTTGTACTCATAAATCAGTGAGCCAGAGTTGCTCCTTAAAAGAGTGTAGGCCAAGTAACTTTTTCTAACAGTTGCACTTTTTTATCTGAAGAATTTGCCCTTTATTTAGACCAGGTTGTAAAGGAAGGTTTTTTGAAAACTATACTAATAAATACCTTTTCAAAGGAAATGATCTGTTTTCCTTACTTAATTATACATAGCATTTTTTTGGTCTTTACAGAGGATTAATATAAAATTCAGAAACTTCAGACACCAGGATTATGTAGGTGGCCTATTCTGAAATTCATGTTACAGTTTCTCCTTTCCTGATTTTGGGGTTTATTGGAGACCACTTTATTACATTTCCATTTTATTGTTTCCCTGTTTTACAGATTGAAGTGGATATTCCTCGTTGTCATCAGTATGATGAACTGTTATCGTCACCAGAAGGTCATGCAAAATTTAGGCGCGTACTAAAAGCCTGGGTAGTGTCCCATCCTGATCTTGTGTATTGGCAAGGTAACTTTTTCCCCCAGTTATTAAGACTCCTTCTTGAAGTATCAGGAGTATATTGCATAACTGACAATTTTAAAAATTAAAACAAAATATCAGAATATCTTTGGCTTTGAAAAAAGTCAATACTAAAGCTGTGATCCATTTTTTGAGAGGTTATATGAGAACTTTTCTTTTAACTTTGTCTAAATGCCTACTAGATTTCATTTAAATACATGATATTCCATGAGACAACTTGCCGTCAAGTTGTTAGGAAAGTAGAAAGTGTATTTTGTGCTATTGTAATACTTGTGGATACATTTTTTCAGTGCTTATGCAAATAATAAAATAATTTTGTACCATAAATAATTGGGGGCTAGTTTGTGTTCTTGACATCTAGTGATTCACAAGTTATGCTTATCATGGTTATTAGGAATTGGGGAATAGGATATCACCTTAAACTACTCATTTTATTTATTGTTTCTTTTTTTAATATCTTTAATTCTCCACATCCTTGATTTTTAGGTTTTCTCATAATTATTTTTGTGTCATAGATAAATTCATGAATGAGAAACCCATTTCACCTAGTCCTATTTTTGAATTTGTTGTTATGAACAGTGGTTTTTATATTTCAATTCTCTATTTCTGGCCAAACTTAAAATGAAGCTATTATTTTTCTTAGCTCTATCCTTTTTAGAGTTCTATATTTTCCTAACAATTATAGGTGTGTTTATGTACATTCTTTCAACATGATAACCTATGAATAGCATTGTTATCAATAAAATAAATATGTCATGTATTTGTATTTTACCCAACAATGTTTAACAGATTTTTTTTTTCATTGTCCCAGAGAAACATGTAAGACAAATCTCCCTCTCCTAGACGAGGAAACATGCCTGGTGATATTAAGTGATTGCCAGGATCACACAGTTAGAGTTAGAGATGGGACCGTATCCCAGGCCTTCTGTCATTTTTACATTTTCCTATTACTCTGTTTCTCTCGTCAACTCATAATAGTATTGGTAATCATACTAACTGATTTGTATTGGGCATTTACTGTGTGCCAGTCACTATCACTTACTCCTCAAGATAACCTTGAGGTAATATATTTCTGGGTGGGTAATCCTTATAATACTTAATCTGTATGGAAGTAATGCATATAAGAATAAGGTATATAAGGTATATATGGTATATAAGGTATATATAAGGTATATAAGGTATATATGTAATCTACATATGTATCTACAATTTTACTGGATTATGTTTATTTGAATTCTTTCCCCCAACCTCTTCCCATCAGGTCTTGACTCACTTTGTGCTCCATTCCTATATTTAAATTTCAATAATGAAGGTAAGCCTATTTAACATTTAAATAATCATTGTGCATATTATTCTAAAATATATTATTCAAACATGAAATTTTTTGTTTTCCTTGTAAGGTTCTTGCTGTCTTCTTAGTAGATGCTGTAAATTTCTGTCAAATAAGGTGTTAGACTCATTTTAGAGGATGTGAAGGATTAATTTATTCCTGGAGAGTTTCAATTGTGACCAGGCAGCAATTCGAGATTTAGGGAGAATCTGATTATTCTAGACGCTTTTGTCTACTTTCGTGACCATTTTTATGAAACTTTGGAGAAAATTCTGACTTCTTTAGAGATTAGTTTTAGTCTGTGTGTACTTTCCAAACACTCTGTAAAGAAATCAGTATTGGTCCTGCATCTCCAAAGCCCGTCATTCCAGCCTCTGCCTCCCTAATGAAGACTCTTCTTATTCTCTCTCCTGAGCCCGTGCAGCACTTTGCACTTCTGGAAATTTACCTTGTGTATGCTTTTGTATTATAGTTCTTTATATACTAATACATAACCCTTTTTTTGGTTTTTTAATGACAGATTTTTTGTTTTCTGTGCCCCTGTTATAATGCCTTTTTTATAGTAGGTTTTTCAGTAAATATTTGTTAAACTTAACTGACTAAAATCCCAAATGATATCACATGTAGAGAGTGTTACCATATATAGCGTGAGTCTCTCAAAGCCCAATCTCAGAAGCTCCATCTTTTCAAATTCTGTTCTTTGTTAGAATTTTGCAGTAGATTTCTGGAATTGAGTAGAGATAGCATAAACCAGAGAACTAAAATTTTTTTATTGAAATAGTTTTTAAAATGTACTGTTCTCTGATATCATTCCTCATTAATCTAGACCAGAAATTTTCCTGTGTTTGGTTAGGCATTGTCCATTATCACACATATTGATCCAATAGTAGGGGTTAAGTAGTTGAAAGAACAATTTATGACTAGTGTGTCTAAATCCAAAGGGCTCAGTCTCGTTTGTTTGCATCAACAAAAATTAAGGATCTTGAGGTTTGTATAGCTCATTAATGATGATCATGTATACAGATTAAAAAAATGTATAAAGTTCCAATAGTGAAGGTTTTTATTTTTGTGGAATAAGGATTGCCACAGGAGTTTGAAATTGAAAAATTGCTAGGGTGGTTATCTTTTGTTGTCGAAAATATTTTCTATTTTAAACGGTAGAGGGGTTTTTTTCCCCTTAATTTTGTGTTTCCATTAATTATTAACATAATTCTTGTTTAATAGTAGATTCAAGGAATGTGTGCTAAGTAAGTGACTGCTGATCACTTACCCATTAACTAATTGGTTTATGACTTTGCCTATTCTTTCTTAGCCTTGGCTTATGCGTGTATGTCTGCTTTTATCCCCAAATACCTGTATAACTTCTTCTTGAAAGACAACTCACATGTAATACAAGGTAAGCAAATGGCTTGATAAGTGGTGCGCAGGTCCGCACCCAGGATCCGAACCCGCAAAACCCAGGTCACCAAAGTGGAGCATGCAAACTTAACCACTATGCCACTAGGCCGGCCCCAGTCTAATACACTTTTTAAAGGTTTATTATACAAATAAACAAGACAGAGTCTTGTTTCATTTGAGAAACCATAGTGTACACACCATGAATTTGGAGAGACTAGTCAGAAAGGCCAAAAACACTCTTATTTAGTTTGATTGATAAATCAGCAATGTATTTTAACATTCAATATTATAATTAAAAAACCTCCACAATTATTTAAGGTTTATTTGTCTAAGTGTTAATAATTTTCTCAGTTATAATTTCTATAAATTTGTATTTGAAATCTTGAATTGGTAATTAATTTCAAAACTTTTAAAGCCACAATAAATATTCTTTATATTATGATGAAAAATGTAGCATGTATATTTTCTCAAGAAACAATAGGCAAGGTGTTTTAAATCTTTTGTTCAATTTTTATATTGACCATATATGTTATATAAGAAAAAAAGCAGTTTCAATTAATTTAGTCCTTCAATAAGTAATGCCCTGCGCTGGCTCTGTGCCAAGCACTGCTTAAGGAATTGAGGTTCCTTCGGTAAATAACATGCAGTCCTCTTCCAAGGAATTTTATAGCCCAATATAGGAAATAAATATGAAAATAACTATTTATAAGTCAATAAGTATACATATTACTGTATTAGCACAGAAGAAGTGGGAGAGGTTATTTTGATTTTTTAACTTTTTTTTTTTTTTGGTGGCAAAGGGAAGAGATGGCATTTCTAGAGAGGCTTCATAAAAGAGGGAATACTTACTGATGAATTTGAAATTTGAGTAGGAATTTGCTTAGTGAAAAAGGAGAAAGACATTCTTAAGACAGAGAACAAGGAAGAGGACTGCAGTCAAGACCAGTGCCCAGTGGGCCGATCAGGCAGCCAGTCATCAAACTTGGTGCATGGAGTCAGAAAGAGAGGGGATGGAGAGCTAAGGAAGGAGCTGGAACAGTACACTGATCATTGCTTGCTACAGTTTATGGACGAACAGTGGTTTACTTTTCTTCAAAAAGTTTGCTGTAGGCTTGGAATTAGCAATAGTCAGCTCTCATTGTATTGGTTTCCCTCTTTGTTCGTCCTGCCTCCCCCTTTGTTTCAAGGTGTTTTAGGCTTTAGACTTCAGAGTAACATTGGTTTTGATTGACATAAATATTACTCGCACACTTCTCCTCCACAAGTTTTGGAAAAATCCTGTGTCATGTGAAACCAATCATTTCAACAGCTAATTGTAGAATTGCACACTCATTTAGTCATTTAATTATCTCTGCAGCAACTAGAAGTTTCTGTATTCAATAGCAACTTTAAATGTTTGAAAAAATATTTTTTATAATTATACACTAACATAATATAACTCTACATAACATTTTATATTTCCAATTTAATGCACATCTTTGTCATGGATAACTTGATGGTAGCATATTGGGAGAGAGTAGGAAATACACTGAGTGTACAGCCTTGCCATTTTCAAGAATATCTTGCATCATGTGACTAAGGATATTTTTCCTGAGACAGAAATGTTCTACCTTTACTAGAAATATTATGAGAACTGCCCTGAGGCGCAAAGTGAGTTTGCTTATGGGTTTTTTTTAAATCAGAGCTGGGAACATGAGCAAAAAAGAAAAGTGGCTCACAAATGTAGTCCTAAAAATTACCTCTTTTTTTTCTCATCTTTTGAACCCCTCTCTTCTCATTTAGACCTAAAATTGGTGTTTGTTCTTGTGACTGTAGACAGTACACCAAATTTTACAGCTGGCAAACTTTGTAATAGGAAATAATCTAATTAGATTCATTTGCAGTTGTTGGCCTTAAACAAATAGACAGTTATTTCTCCAGCAAAAATTTGTTTATTCAGGGTCAGCAAAGAATTGCAATTTGAGGTCTGCAACCATGGCGAGACTCGTGCAAGTCCCCAGCAGCAAGGGGAGGAGAAACTCTTTTATAGAGGGAAGAGGAGGTTGGGGGTGCTATTGAGTTCAAAGTGTTCAAACTCGCTGACTGAGTCATGACAGTCTCACTGGCTGAGCTTCTTGCCATCAAGAGAAAGTCTTTCTTCCTTCTGTTGGGCTCAGCTATCAACACAAGGCATGAGAGCTCCCTCTTTTGGCCTCCCGACTCCATTATAATGAGGTTTCTGTTTATTAATTTTCACACAGTAAAATAACTTTGACTTCTTTTGAGTGCTGTGAGTCAAAATGTCACCAAATGGTTTAACTTGGGTGCATTTTAGTTGACAAGAGATTTATGGTTCTGCATATTTATCTATACTTAATCATCTTCAGGATAAACTAACAGCCTGATGAAAAATAACAAATAGTTATAGAACTGAGAATGCCATTTTTTATTTGTGAGCAGAAGAAACCTTTTGCTTTAAATCTGTTGCCCATCATCCTTCAACTTCTTACCCCAGCTAAGAGAATGAAAGTAGAAACACTGTTCAAAAAGGAAAAAGTAAGGATACTCATGTGTGGGACTTTTTGAAATTTCATCTGTATATCTATTTTATGAAATTTTTTTTTAAAACAACAGCTTATTTATGAATAGCTGCTCAAAATTATGATAGTATCATATAACATCCCTACACTGAATTCTTTGTGGATTGTCATTTTAAAGTGTGTAACAAGAAGCTGTTGTAAAGGAGAGGAACAAGAATTTTTAATATGGGGAGGGATTAGAAGGGAAAAAGACAATTTATTTTCATTTTATATCTCATTTCAAAAAGTTAAAAGATAGAAAGTTTCATTAAAACAGAAAATTTATATTACACATGATTTTGTGCAGTAGTGCAACATTAAACTTCACTTGAAGTTTAAGAGGAAACTTCATAAATACCTTGATTTTTTTTTAATAAAGAATAGCGTTTACCCTTACATGGGTCACTTATTAGTACAAAATACTATTTGGGGGTTATTTTATTGCTCTAGATGCATATCTTCATTATTAGAAATCCCAATTAGAGTGTTTCGTCAACATTTTAAAAGAGTCAGCAGTATATCTGTGGAATCCTTTGCTTTATTTTGACTGCTGGTCTGTTTTTCTGGAGCGACCCTTAAATTCTCTCAGGTTGTTTTTTTTTTTTAATTTACTCTACGGAACTTTTAAGTGAATTTTTGAAATAACTTGAAATATGACATGGTGCTGATTTCGTCAGTTCTGTCATATCCCCCTTTAAAGGAATTTTTCTGAACAAGCCATAGTATATCTCATTCCAAAGCCTGTCCTGAGCAACCGAAATTTATGCAAGCTTTATAACTTATACTCACATGTATGAAATAATATATAGCATATAATATATAAAATAAATGTATACATATATTTATTTGTATTTTATATATTACATATATATATTTGCACAGATTTTATATATATGCAATTATAACATATCATATGTCATATAAATCTAGCCATCAATGTTTGGTAAAACACAAGTAAAATATTTTCATGATGGATTAGCTTTCTTCAGTAGATCATTAATTAGCCATGTAATCCCACATAGTAATTATCTTTTATCAGGCTCAAATAAGAATGATATTTAATAAACTGGAGCATAGCTGTGGAGAATTACCTGAAGCATGATTTTCTGGTTTAAAATGAAGCCTGCTTTTTAGAAGTTAATGACTGTATGCTTTCATCGGCATACAGCTGAACGCTTGTGATTGTTCATGTTGCACACCTCTAGCTCCTGGGTGAATTAGGACTATAAACGTACTGTCACTAATCGGAAGTAGAAAAAAAAGTTAAAGACAAGTCAAACGTAGAAGTTCCCTTGGGCCTTGGGATCTGTCTTGGGTCTCCACTTGAATCTGTGACTCTCGAGGCTGATGTGAATTGTACCTTTCTCATTCTGAGAGGAAAAGATGAGACAGTGGCTAGATAGAATGAGTTCTGATGCAGGAGAATAAACATCAACTCGAGGAAAAGTATTAATCAGATACCCATTCTTTATCCAGCACCCGTGGGTAAAGTTCACGTTAGCTGCAGAATTCAGCTTCATCCTGGTGTTGAACACAGCACTGCCTCCACTTTTTGACCCTGTTGCCTCTCTTTGTAAAATATGTAATACTGCCTATAGGTAAACAACTATAAAATACATTGTGGTCATTAGAAGCAAAGTTTTAACTGAGGAAAATGGAGAAAGGCTACTTATACTACAGATTGTCAAGGATTTAGTACTATTTCTTGAAATATTAAAACTAGAGAACTTTAAAAACTAGAAAAGAAAGGCAGACACTATTTTTAGAGATTATTTTCACCAAATTATTGGTTTGAAAAATAGATCTGTTACTTTATTGAAGGAGAGAGTTGAGGTTATTAATTAAAGGAAAACTTTCATTGAGTTATTGTCATTTCAGTCTCAAAAAGAAAAACAAGAAGTTGAGCTCTCTGAAATATGTGTCAGCTTGACGCTTCCGGTTAGTTAAAATATGGTGGTTACTTGCCCGTGAGTCGCTTGTTGCCAGTATCTTGCTTAGATTAGTACATGGTGAGTAAATGGGCAAGAATAGTAATTTGTTGAAACAATGGAAAAAATAAGGAAATATTCCTTATATTCCAGCTGAACCCTCTGAATTAGAATAGGATTAGCATCAACAGCAGATATGTTTAATTACCTACTATGTACCTATTTTCTTTCTTTTTTTTATTGAGGTAACATTGGTTTATAACATTATATAAATTTCAGATGTTATTCCTAAATGTGCCACATGCAGAGTCTTAGATGGAAATAAGTAGAACTGGAACAAATGCCTACATCTGTATATATAAACAAGTTTGAGGCACAATTATTCTATTTGTGACTGCTTATAAAGTATTGTTTCTTATTTAAATATCTGTTAACACTTTCTGAACATGCAATAAATGCGAGACATTTAATATTGCTAGAGAAAATGTATTTGTTGAATTTAATAGGAAAACGTCACTAGTCATGTGTATAATTTGTAATTCAAGAAATGAACTGATAGCTAGAAGGTAGAAAATAAGTTGTGGCATAGCTTTTTGATATGTTTGTTTAATAATATCAGTGAGTGATTAAAGTGGTACCAAAACAGAAAATTATCTATTAAAGTATGTTTTCTTCATGGAGAAATTTAATTTCATTCAAAATGTAAATAAAGCTGTAATTTATGTGGATTTAATGTTTTCCTTTGAAATACTGTGTAAAAATGATGATTTTCTTACACTTTGTTGTCATTTCAGAGTATCTGACTGTGTTCTCTCAGATGATTGCATTCCATGATCCAGAGCTAAGCAATCATCTCAATGAGATTGGGTTTATTCCAGATGTAAGTATATGGTGCATTAATAGAACAAGAGGTAAAAAATAAAGCAGAAATTGGCAGCACAGAAGAGTACTATTTTTAAAGTTCTGTTGTCATAGAAGTCCATATATCTAAACAAGTTCCTGCTGCTAATTGTAGCCTTGTGTCATAAAGTTTGTGTGGTTACCTCCATATTCTCACCTTAAGTAAAGGGAAAGTATCTTGTTTTTGTTTATACTATCAAATTGTTTTGAAAAACTCATTAGTGTGGGTGTTGTATTTAAACTGTGCTGTGAAGGGTTTTCACTTGGATTTAATGATATTCAGGCCCGTTTTTGAAGAAGTAAGAAACTTGAACTGGAGTGAATTCTTAAGTAGCTGCTTCTGTTTTGCTTCATGTATTACCTTGGAAGCTTTGCCGGATTCCGGCTTACTTCCTTAGCTTCTTCGTAGTCCACATCAAACCAAAAGTCAGAGCTGACTCTCAAAGGTTAGCCGGATTTAGTTCAGCCTGCTACTCATCTGCAGTATGTTATGTGGAGTCAAACCTCTTAGAAAGGTCAGTTGGACTCCAGTATCACAGGTTTTTATAAACCTCAAAGAACACTTTTTTGAGATAGAGATCTCCTTATTCTGTCTTAACCTTGTTTGTTTTCTGATCATGCCTTTCCTCTTGAGGCTTATGTCCAGAGACCAGTATATTGATGGTAAGATTAGGACTGAAAATGTTTACATTAACACTCAAGTAATGCATTTACAGTGTTAACAATAACACTTATAGTATAAATACTTGCAGAGTCCTCTGAAGCTTAAAAATACTTTCATAAATATTATTTCATTTGATTCTCAAAACAAATCTGTAAAGTATATGAAGCAGATAATTTCACCTTTTAATAGATAAGAAATTTGGTGTTTGAGAAAGTAACAAAACTAATTAGTCACAGAACTAAAACTTTAACTTATATCATTTGACAACCCTCTGCCCCAGTCTAGTTCATCTTCCATTGGGAGGGTAGAGACTAAAATGTAGGTGTACTTACCCTGAGTTCACTGCTCTTTGTATTGAGCTGTGATGTGATCCTCAGGCCTGAAGTGGCCATCCTTCACATACACAGTGTCATTCGCTTATAGGCTTGTGCAGAAATACCTTTCATTTGAGTACATGGCTTATTCAGTAAGGGCTCCAAAAAGAACATATACAGACTAAAATAAACAGAAATAAAATAAGGACAAGCCCTATAATTATGGATAGAGATGAAAAACCCTGTAAAAAATTAACCAGTATACATATTATCATATTAAGTATTGACTTTTATATAATCTGCCCTTTCTTGCTTCACATTATAAATGTGAGGTATAATACAACACTAAGTTAAATCTTATGGCTAGAGTTGAAGACGTTATAGAGGAGCTGACTGCTGAGTTGGTAATAGTGTTAGATTTTTGAGGAAAAAAGTCTTAATAACTAAGATACAGACTAAAAGAAGAGAGAATTATTTTCAAAACATTTCTCTTGAAAGCACCTTGTTATACTCACTCAGTGCTCAACAGGAAACTACATTGGTTCAGTCAGTGTTACAGGTTAACAAGAAGCATTTATGTAGGAAAATATGACAGGATTATGCAGACAGTCTGATAAAATGCTTAGAAGTATTCATGAATACAGATGGTACTAAGAAAGGAATCACAAAAGGAAAAATAACTTATCTCTGCTTTAGTTAATCAGAATAATGGGGGGGGACCCGCCAGCCTGGTGGTATAGCGGTTAAGTTCACACGCTCTGCTTTGGTGGCCTGGGGTTCACAGGTTTGGATCCTGGGCGTGAACCGACACACTGCTTGTCAAGCCATGCTGTGGCGGCACCTCATATAAAGTAGAGGAAGATGGGCACAGATGTTAGGCCCGGGCCACTCTTCCTCAGCAAAAAGAGGAGGATTGGCAACCAATGTTAGCTCAGGGCCAATCTTCCTCACAAAAAAAAAAAAAGAAAAAGAAAAATGGAACTCTGAATGAGTATGGTGTGAGGGATGGTGAGCAAAAACCACCCTTAAAACACGGCGGTGTAGATATGTACTGAGTGCTGACTGTGTGCCAGGCACTGCTCCGCCCTCTCTAAATAAAGCACGCCCCTAATCCTCACAGGTTTGTAAATCTAATTAAATATAGAAATAAAATTCTCCATAACAATAATATGAAAGGTAAGAGGAGGTGGAACTCTCTAATGTTTTTGCATTACATGAGGGGGAAATAAATACCCTCATTACAGTTAGACATCATGTCAGGGACCCTTGCAGATCTGGGATTTGATTTTGTTACTGCCCAAAAAGGAGGTTCATCTGCCTGCCGCAAGACATGCCAATAGTCAAGAGGCAAGGTGGTAGGAGAGAAAAAACTTTTATTACAGCTTGCTAGCAAGAGGAAAGATGGCCAACGCCTGTCCAAAAGAACCATCTTACAGAACATAGACTACAGGCCAGTTATATTGGGGCTAGTCTCTGGGTGGGGGAAGTATCTGGTCTCAGGGTGGGGGCATCCATCTGATCTCTGGGTGGAGGCAGACATCTGATCTCTGGGTGACGGAGGCATCTGGTCTTAGTTCCAGATAGTCTTTGGTTTTACTGGACATGCATCAGAGACCGGAGCAACGCCCTACACCCTGATCTTTCAGTTGTCATTGATGATGGCTATCAGCATAAGCTTTCTGTTCGGGGGGTCATCACATTCCTAAGGAACTCAGAAGAACAAAGTTATCAACTTATAGCAGCTGGGAGGGGCCGTAAAATCTACAGAGCATGTCTGGGTTAGGTAATCAGATGTCATTCAAAGTTACAGTAGGGTTTCTTTTCTACAGTATGGCTTCCCTGTGTCAACCTTGTCTTGAGCCGGTATCAATTTCACCCTACATAAAAGCTAATAATGAGCCTGTTACCGTTTCATGGATCCTGGCGGAAAACCCGACTACTGGGTCAGAGACAATGGACTTCATCATTCACAGCACAGCACACAGCACAAGCACTAGTGCATTTGTGTTGGTTTCCCTGGCCTCTAAATCTCATAGAGACAACATGGGGTCCAGATGATACCTGCATATACAGTGGATTGCATTATAGGAGAGGAACTCTGAGCTTAGGGAATTTGAAATTTTTAAGTAGACAGTAAGCATGCCTTCTCTTTGTTCTGGAAAGAGAGACACTCTTTTTCTTCCAAGTTTATAAGAAAACCTGTCCTTTGCTGCAAAGGGAGGTTCTTATCTCTATTTTCCAGGGCTGTTTTTATACAAATATATTTGAAAATATAATCTAGAACAAAGGGCAGTCAGTGTCTCTGTTCACAAGAAATACACAAGTACAGGAATGCATATTAAAATTTAATGGTAATCACTAAAAGAATAGAGAATGTGTAATTTCTAAACCAATAGAGGGGGGTGTGTGGAACAAAGAAAAGTCAACCAATCCTGTAAAAACATAGAAAGAATGTAAGTTAATTAGATTTCCTAATGAAGAAAATTTTCAGATATTTGTAAAAGTCCATCTATATTCTATTTATGAGAGATAAACAAAAACTTAAGGATATGAATCAAAAGGAGATAAAAAACATATGTCAGGCAAATATTAACCAAAAGAAAACTAATGCAGTGATATTCATATAATCTAGTAAAACAGAAAAGAAAACACAAAACAGACCCATCTGTATATGGAATTTGGTATATGACAGAGATGGCTCTATAAATCAATTAGAAAAGAAAAGGTTATTGAGCACATACCCTGATAGAGTTGGGTGACTCTGTGGAGGGGAGGTGGGAATCAAAGCCAGTCTCACACTGTATATAAAAATAAATTCTAGATTGATGAGGAGACCTAAATATGGAATGTCATATTTATTCCATCTAGGAAAGAATTCTTACAGAAGTTATAGAAAGTACAAAACATATTTAAAAAAGAATTCAAACTGGGACACTTGTATAACTTCTTATGAAAACTCTCTAATACTAGTTTTACTGTGAAAGTAATACTGACTGATATGTGCAGTGTGGTCAGTCTCCTGAAACGTTCATAAGTGTGGGATGGGGGACAGCTCCTGTGGGATGAGAATGTCCAGTGCAGGGTAAATGCTGAGCACCCTGCTCCCCAGCCACCGACTGCCTGAAGTAATCCCCAATCATTGTCACAATAAAATGCTTACAGATTCCCGAAAAATGACTCTGCGCATATTTCCAAACCTCCTTTAGGGAACGGATCTGCCACTATTTAGAATCCTAGAGTAAACAAAGAGAAATGAGGTAAGAGAGAATATATCTTAACCTGGAGAAAATTCCTTTTCCCACAACTATTCTCTTGTCGTAGAGAATGGGCAAAATGAAAGATATTTAACAAAGTTACAATGTTAATAGTGTTGATCCAAATAATCCATAACCAATCTATAAATCAAAATTGGGTGAGTTTATTATGCACCAAGTTTGAGGACCATATAGCCCGGGAGAGTCCTTTCACAAAGAAATGGAGCGCTCCAAAGAAGTGGGGTGCACAGAGTGGTTATACACTGTCCAAGAGCATATATCACATATGAGTGCAATGTCCTTTTTACAGTAGTCACGAGATTGTCCTGTCCACAGTGATTGATGGACACGCAGTATCAGGTCTGCTGTCTCAATGGGCACAGCAGGTAGCAGGTCTGTTGAGTTGGATGGTCACAGGATGATCACAGCAATCAAATCCTAGCCTAGGGAGAAATGCTTATCCTTAAGGAAATGCCAGTGTGGGGGAAGTTGTATCCTTATCTTCAGGGCATTTGTTCTTGTCTCTGGGACATGGTAAATGCTTAAAGCAGATATGCAATACATGCTCAAAGGCCATGTCTGGCCCTTTTGGAAAAACAAAGGCCGAATTAGTTTTACACCAAATGGCTTCCTCATATACTCCAATATATCCTATTGCTTGCCATTTATTTATCAATAGGAAAATTGTTTGGAAATCTGTTATCCTGTTTTTTTTGTTTGTTTATTGTGTTTCATTGGCCTGTTTCTCGAGTCTGTAGATAATATGAAAATGTTGAGAATATTTTTAAATTTAATTTTAAAAACAGGTTTGATGTTTTTGATGTAGAAATTGTTGACAGTGAATAGTGGTGGCAGGGGTGTGATGAAATGGAGAATTTTTCTAACATTTTTCTTACTCTATTAATAATCACGTATTTTTAGTTGCATTTCATTAGTTTGTATGTGCAGTGTTTCTTTTTCTTTTTCCTTGAATTTTTTTTTTTTTTTTTGTGGGGAAGACCAGCCCTGAGCTAACATCCGTCGCCAATCCTCCCCTTTTTGCTGAGGAAGACTGGCCCTGGGCTAACATCGTGCCCATCTTCCTCCACTTTATATGGGACGCCGCCACGGCATGGCTGACAGGCAGTGCGTCGGCGGGCGCCCAGGATCCGAACACGCGAACCCCGGGCTGCCAGGCGCGAACTTAACCGCTGCGCCACTGGGCGGCCCCTCCTTGAATTTTTGTCTTCAGCGTTCTACCTTTAAAATAATTGCTTAGGTAACTTTCTGCGCCTCTAACAACAATACTGAATAGCATTCATCAAGGGCAGAGGTGGGCGCTTTGGTAATGAGATCCCAAACTGAGTTTCCTGCTTAGTAACTAATCCTATCAGAATAAGCCCCCGTTAATCTTCCGTCATTGAAATGCAAGCTCCCATTGCAGGAGGGACTGTGATTCCTGGCTCCTTTCCATTTGCCCTGGGTCACAGAACTCTGAATACTGAGTGCTAGTTGCTGAAGCTTGAATAGTTAGGAGCACTGTGCACTGATGTGATGCTTAGATTATATATGTAATGGTAGTTATGTCATTTACATAGAAATAGGGTGAGTAATGTGTATTTGGCAAAATTGGGACCAGGGTGATTTTTATCATTTTCGTCTTGGTGTATGTTTCTGCTTCTGAAAATATACTAGGTCCTTGACATGAGAACAAGAAAGTACACTTCTTCATTCTTAAGGAAACTATTTTTCTGAAATGCCATGAATAGCATTCAACTTGCAAATTATGAGATGTTGTCAGGTGGCCATTAAGAGAAGTGATAAGGGCTGTATCTCGGTGCTATATGGGCTTTTTGAACCTACCTGTCACTACTGAAAATAAAGCTAACAATTCAGTGATAAGAAGCATGCTGGCAGACCATTGTCATTTAATTACAGTCTTAATGGATGCTTATACGACTACTGTTTTGTCCTTCCTTAAAACTTATCACTGCCATTTTCAGAATTTATATTCAGCAGAGTTTGTACTAACAGAAAATGTGAAAGGATTACTCAAATATTTATGTATTTACCTGTTTGTTTGTTCATTTGTTCCTTCATTCATTCCTGGCCTTCATGTTGTTGTTGTTACATAAAGAAACTTTAGATTTTAATTAAAGGGGAGACTACCGATAATGAGCTTTCAGATTTTATCAAGCTGTGGTTACAGGGTAAATTAGGAGAGTGCACAGTGTTTAGAATCTCCCGTAACAAGAGTCCCCACTAACCTGTCCTGGTCCATATGTGGAGTGCTAGGATGTGTCCTTTTGTCTGGCTACCGCTCTGGTGTCCCTGACAGTAGTCCTAACCCTGTTCTGCTGACCTGGGATTCTTGAAGGCCCTTGAATACAAATGGCTAATTGAGCTCTCTTTCTCACAATAGAGCTTAATTATCTTTCAGAAAGGGCCCATATCTTAGAAATCAAGACTTATTAACTCCATGGGTAATGATAAAGTAATATTTTGATACCTTTTTGTTAAGAACACATACACGCAAGTTAAATATCCAGCAGGTTTCCCTATTTAGTAAATCCTCGCTTGAATCCCCCCAGTCTCTCTCCAATCTGATATTATACTGGTTGAGAGACAAGTGAAAGGAAGTATTAGCATAAGGCAGCAGTTCTCAAACTTTTTGGTCTCAGGACCCCTTTACATTTTTAAAAGTTATCCAGGATCCCAAAGAGTTTTGTTTATGTGGATTATATCTATCGATATTTACTGGGACATACTTAAGTATTAATTTATTTAAAAATGACAATAATAAAACTATTGCATGTTAACCAAAATAATATATTTTTCTGAAAAATAATTGTTTTCCGGAACAAAAGTAATAGAAGAGCAGTACTATTTTGTATTTTTGCAATCTCTACTTAATAGAAGAAAGCTAGATTCTCATATCTGCTTCTGAATTCAATTGATTGTGATACATTGTTTGGGGTGAAGTATGTGAAGAAAATCTGGCCTCACACAGATGTGTGGTTGGCAGAGAGCCTTTCAGACAGTGGTAGTTTCTTAAAGTTTAGTTGCAATGTAAATCTAAAACCATATCAATGAACTTTTCATTCTGTTACATTCAAATCCATCCGTCTTTCACTTTGAATGGCTTTTACTCATGCTTGATTTTGTAATGTCATTTGGAAAATACTGGTTCACTGAGTTGTGCAGGCCTTTCAACTATGAAATAGTTCATTATACAATATGAAAAGAAAAACACATTCACTAAGATCACTACTAATCTGATTGAAAAAGTCATTAAGTATTGGGAAGCTGCCAAGCTCACAGTGGCAGATACAAGTTTTCCAAAATTCTAATCTAGACAGCTAGAATTTTTTCTTGAAGTGACAGGCTCATCTCATTCATTTTTGAGAAATGTCTGCCAAATATCCAAGCCTGAAAAAAATCATTGTTTATGTGTCATTCTTTCAAGTAAAAAACACCTGCGTTGACACGAAGCCCAAACGATCGTCCAAATGCTTTTCTCGAGACAATCTTTGTACTTTATTACACAGTACACATGCTTTATGCAGACTTCTCAGTTTGTCTTCTCATAAGCCATTTAGAAAGATATGTAATACAATTAGTAACTTTTACTCCTTCACAAGAATAGGACTGTTATACTTTAGTGCCACTGTCTTGGTTTGTGATAAGGTGCCAGCAGTTTTATCCACAGTGGTTTTGCACCATTAGCACAAATGTTAACATAGTAAAAAACAACAACAAAAAAAGTCTTAGTATTGGTGTGAAAATAGCTTTAAATTTGTGGCCCCCTGAAGGGTCTTGAAGATCCCCAGGGGTCTGTGACCACAACTGGAGAAAGCTGGTATAGGGAGTAAGCACTCGGACACTGCTGTCCAGTGGACCAGGGTTCTAATCCTAACTGTTCAACTTCCTAGCTAAATTCTTAAGTTAGTCTCTCTTATCTACAGTCCTCTTATTATTAATGTTGATTACAATAACTCAGAGGATTATTTTGAAAATTAAATAAAATGAGACATATAAACTGTGCAACCCAGTTCCAGGAACACAGTGAGTGTTAAGGGGTTAACCATTATTGCTGTTCTTGTTTTACTTATCATTATTAGTGTCTGATCATGTTGCACTGTTTCTTTGGTTATATTAATATGATTTACATTTAGAAAAGCATTATATTACAATGTAATGGATATATTATTTTGCTGCATCAGTTAATGAATAATTTACCAGAGGAAATATGATGCTAATAACGATAAAGACTTTCTTGTTTCCCTGAGTTGGTGAGATTGCCACTTACCACTTTGATTTTTAACCTTTTTTATTTAAGGTACTTTTTTGTCTCCCAGAAAGTGCTACAGAGCATGTTTTACAGTCTTTTACTTAAAGTAAATTATAATTAATCCTATTTGAAAATTTTTAAAAGTTGTTTTAGTACTCAATGAGATAATTGAAAGGTACTCTGGAAGTATAGCTAATCCTTCCCCAAAATGATAATGTGAATCTCAGAACCGTTAAATTATCCACATGATTTTATTTTTAATTTCTGCTTTATAGTTTTTCAGTTCAATACTGTTTTTTTCAGTTCAATATTATAAGTCAAGTTAGAATAGAGAAAAGTATGTTTTTGTAGTTACTTTTTTTATTTGATTCTTTTTTTTAGTATTAGGGAAATCACTATGTGCAAAAGGTGTAACTAATATAACCTTTAGTATACAAGGGAAAGAAAATTAACCATTTATTATATGGGTCTAATGGACATTTTAAATTATTTTTATATGTTTAAGTCACTTTTTGGATAATATGCAGAAGTAGAATAAAGGCATAGTAAAAATAACTTCATTAAAAACTTTGGTAAAGGGCCAGCCTGCTGGCGTAGTGGTTAAGTTCATGTGCTCCACTTCGGTGGCCCAGGGTTCATGGGTTTGGATCCCGGGCACGGACCTATGCACCGCTTATCAAGCCATGTTGTGGCAGGTGTCCCACATATAAAGTGAGGAAGATGGGCACGGATATTAGCCCAGGGCCAATCTTCCTCAGCAAAAAGAGGATGATTGGCAACTGATGTTAGCTCAGGGCTAATCTTCCTCACCAAAAAAATAAAAATAAAAAATAAAGCTACTTTAAAAGAAAAATTTTAGTAAGGATTTAAGCATAACAAACCCCAAATTTTATTCCATATATTCCTTGTTTTGAAAGTGTATATATATGTGAAATGTGCATGCTTTGAACTTACTGCTCCTCTCATGCGTGAACCTGGAGCATGCCCATCTTGTAAATACTGACTCCAGATTTCAAACACATTTCTAATAGGTTCTAGCTTATTTCTGGTTCTTCTTCTTGCACTTGCATGGTCAAAATACAATTATCAAAACAAAATATTGACAGGGCTCATAACTTTGGAGAACAACTATCGTTTTTGTTACATAATTGCAAAATATTTTCATTTTTAGATTTATGAACACAAATTAGAATGATAAATCTAATGATTTCTTTTCTTTCTAATCATCAGTTTCCTTCCAATCACTTTGTAAACACACCTACCATTAGCATTTGTCCACTTATATTGTATAAAAATTTGTTGCAGAACTATCATTAAAAGATTAAAGATTATTCTCACACATCTTTTTAGTGAAATAGGATGGTCCAGGTTCATGCTGCAAAATATTATATGATGAGGTCCTTCCCATTCAAAGGCTAACTTATTGTCTACTCTGATTCTTTTGTTTGGGGAAATTCATCTAAGATATCATCACCTGAGAATTCACAGTTTGAAATTTCACTTGTATGACCAATGTTACCATTTCACTAGAGTCTGGAGTACTATTACCGATCTTCTGATTAGTCTAATAATTGTGAAACATTATCCTCTGTCAATTTTCTTCTCTTCGTAAAGGTGGAAAATGAAAAATTCTGAGTTCTCAACTGTGTTCACTGAAAACTTAAATAAAAAAAAGACTACAAATAATAGTGTCCTCATACATCTTTTATATCTTCTTGAAAGATGATGTAATACTTTGGATGATACAACAGGAAAATGAAAGATGGTAATAGTGATGATTTATTGTAATATTGTACCATCTTTCTAGGCAATTCCATCATTCTATTTTCTTATTACTTTAGTCTTTTTTAGCACAGTTGGGAATAATTGATGAATATTGATAAAATAATTCCTACTTTGATAAAAGAACAAAATATTTCATGATAAAAGAAAAATAAGACCGCAGAGATTTCAATAATATATCATAGATGTATAAAAGGATCCAAAGACCCATATGATAATTGTAAGATAGGATGAATTTTCATCTATTTTTTTAAAAGAATAAGTCAATTTTCTCTTTATTCTTTGTTAATTGTTTAAAATTAATGAAATAGCAATCCTCACAAATAGTTAGAACTGCTCAAAAAAGAATCTCAAAAACCAAAAGTGAGTGCAGTATACCCTGCCCTGAGAGTTAATAAGGTATGATGTAGTCAGCAGCTTTGAATGGAGATTATGAACTTCCCTCCCCAACCTCTACCCCTCCATCACGCTAACACTTATTCCTTAGCAGGAAGCTGGACCCATTCGAAGATAAGTAATGAAAGAGAGGGGAAAAAAAAGAGAAAAGAAATAAAAGAACCACTTAAAAAGAAGAAATAAAAGACCAGTCTTGTGTTATCTCACAGAAATAGCAGACAGCATGATCTCACTTAAAAAAATGAGTTCAGTGAAGAGAATAAAGCGTCAAGAATAGATCACAGATCCACAGAAGGAGGTGAAAAGTGAACTGGTGAAGCCCAAAGAAATCTGAAAATATTATATTAATAATAAGCCCATTAAAATAGCACAAACCAGAATAAAAGTATAAACCCAGTCAAGGACAATCAGTAGTTTTGAGGGAATCATACAAAATAAAATGGAAAAGGATAAATATAGTTAAATAACTGCATAGAGAATTTCAGATAAGATTCCACAGCAACATTCATGGAGAATTGTGTATAAAATTTTGAGAGAAAGTAAGTTGTTTGAGGTATTGCATAACAGCCAAATTGTCTTTCAAACATAAATGTAGCATATAGGCATACTTAAGCATGAAGAATTTAGGGAATACAACCCCCAGGAGCTTTTTTTTAGAGAATATAAAAATAATAATAGGTGATGAAATCCAAGCAAGAAGGAATTGAATAAAACTAAGAACTCAAGGGACTGGTTAGAAGGACAGCGTGGGTCATTAAATCCATTTAAATATAGGACTAATACTAAACAATTGTGTTAATTATGTTACAGCATAGAATGTAAATGTTATGAACCTTGATGTAAAAATAGTCTATAAAAATTGAGGTGTTAGAGAAGGGCTAGAAAGTATAAGTGTACTAATTTTCTCATCTTTCAAAACAGATAATCAATAGATAACACTTAGCTTTGATAATCTAATTTAAAAGTTTTTAATGTTCATAAAAATGGCAAGTGTAGTATGATCCAGGTTTTCTATAAGTATATTTATCTAAAATTTTAGCTGTATATGCACAGAAATATATCAAGTAATGTTCATCATATGTTTATTATTTGGGGGTATTAGGATTTGAGGATTTTTTTAATGTTTTTCTTTTACAAATATAGAACATTTCCTTCATCACAGAAAGTTCTGAAATGTGCTCCTCCGGAAGGATCTGAAACTAAAACACCAAACAGCCTTTTTGGTTGTGTTCACAATAAGTAGGGGAGGTAATTTACCCACAGTTTAGAATATAGAGTGTTACATTACCAGGTTATGTAGAAAAATACTTATAACCCAGCATGTTTCTGTCTTCTCTACCATCTTTGTAGAGTATAAAGAACAACAGACTAGCAGAGTCCTGGATTCTACTGCCTGCTTTATAATTTACATACCTGTGACCTTGGACATAGTGACCCACTTCAAGCCTCAGGTGGCTCCTCAGTAAATTAGGAAAAATAAATAATACCTACCTGACTACTACAGGACTCTTGTGAGCCTCAGATAAATTGAAATATATGAAAATGCTTTGTAAAAAATGGTGATGATGCAATGTTGAACACACATTGGATGAGGAAGGAAGGCTTAGATCCTCTAAGAAGTTTCAAGTCTCAAACCAAACAAGTTACCAGGGTAGTTTAAAAAAAATTGCTTTATCATTGGGGGATCTACCATCAATGATCTGTCAAAGAATGCCAGATGATTTAGATGAAGTTTTCTGATTGTCAGGAAACAGGGACATGTATCCTGGAAATTCAAGGTCAGTAAGCTTGACCTGAAACCCTGGAGAGAGTCTAGATGGCATTGATTCAGCACAGTCAGCAGTGTGCCAGGCGCTGTGTTCTGCACTGCCTTGTTTTCTCTCTGTGCATGTGTATGAGTCAGTGTTCATATTTCTTTGTCTCTGCCATGGCACCTGGCATAACAGCTTTCTTCTATAAGGAATATTGGTTGCTTTATTTTAGCAGCAGTCTTTTGCCTCAAGGTTACTGGTTCACAAAAATATCAGAATATAATTTTTTTTCTATATAAAATATTCTAAAGAGTTGCTCTAGAAATCACTTTATCATCTGATAGATTTGAAATTCTCACCTCCTAACTCTTGTCCCCTTATTGGTGGTTATGGAAGTGAAGGCAGGTTTTCTACTTGAGGCTGTTTTCTCAAGATTCTAAACAGCTGCAAGACCAAGAGTACTGTTGAATGAGGAGAGCTGTTCAGTCCTGCTTCTGCCTGTACTGTGTGTGTGTGTGTGTTTACGTGTGACCTTTCCCGTCCACTGGACTTATCCTGGCTTAGCTAAGCCCTCATCTGTCTTCATTGTTGAAAAATGTACTGGTCTTTTGAAAATGAGTGGCACAATGGAACAGTACAAATTTTTTATGGAACATTTTCTTGACTTTTGAAAATTTTCTTTTGTATCAAGCCATGTTATTCCCTGTGTAGCTAAGTGGACAAGAGTAAGGCAGATATAGACAAAATAAAGGATCTTGTAGAATTTGGAAAATAGAAGAAAAATATTTTATGTAAGAATATTTGAAATATTCTTAGTTACTATTAATTGAAATATTATTAGAGTGTGCAATGTTTATAAATAAAAAATTCATTTGACAAAAGATTCATCTAGAGTTTATAAGAAATAGTTCCTTTTTTAGTCTTTTTCATTTTTATACATTTACAGGATTTTGAGCCATAATTTTCTGCTCTTCAAAATCAAGTTAATGAGCCCCGCCTTTGTTTTTCCTGTTGACATTTCTAATTTTGACAGTACCAGACCACATATGAAAGCACCTCATGAAATGCTAAATATCACTCTTCTTTCATGCTGTTGCTAGGGGGCAGTATGTACTCAGTGGACTCAGCAGATGAGCACTAAGCCAAATCAAGCATACATATCTTCACGGTCTGGAGAAAATAGTTCAAGCATGTATGATTTCTTTTCATTGGGTTTCAGTTTCTCCCTTTAAATCAGGAAATAGCTAATAATACCTCTAACTTAATAAGACTAATTGTATATATTTCCATATTTGTAATAAAATATTTCATTAATTGCTGTTTTTAAAATTAAAACCTGAACCAATCTAGTATTCAAAATTATCTTATTTTGCTGCCTTTTTTTGTGTGTCAGACTATATTATGAAGATGTACCAATATCCTAAGAAATAATTTAAGATGAAACTATCAGTTAAAATTTTTTTTTTTAAAGATTGCATATTTATCTTTTTTTTTTTTTATTTTTTTGTGGGGAAGACCAGCCCTGAGCTAACATCCGTCGCCAATCCTCCCCTTTTTGCTGAGGAAGACTGGCCCTGGGCTAACATCCGTGCCCATCTTCCTCCACTTTATATGGGACGCCACCACAGCATGGCTGACAAGCAGTGCATCGGCGGGCGCCCGGGATCTGAACTCGCGAACCCTGGGCTGCCAAGCGCGGACTAAACCGCTGCGCCACCGGGCGGCCCCTCAGTTAAAATTTTTAAAGTAGGAAATATAAAAAGAATAAATAACAGGCTTTACAATTTCACAGAATATATTATTTACCTGACTGTAGTTGGTAAGAGGTGACTAGTGCTGGTGAGTACCTAGGAGTTGTTATATAGTGTGTTAAAGAAATTTATTCAACTTGAATTAATCATTACTTTTTAAATATCATTAGAATATGCTTCATTTCACTTATTTCTAATAACTTTTTTCATAGTTATTGTCAAAGTATAGGCATATAATTCAAAATTTCAAGTTTAATTTTTTTAATACTTTCCACTATATATATGTTTGTAAACTAAAAATTATTAACTAGTTTTCTCATTATTTCATTGGAGAGGGTATGGAGAAAAGGGAACTCTCATACACTGCTGGTGGGAATACAAACTGGCGCAGACACTATGGAAAACAATATGGAGATTCCTCAAAAAAAATAGAAATACTGTATGATCTCGCTATCCCAGGGTATTTATGCAAAGAACATAAAATCAACAATTCAAAAAGATTTATGCATCCCTGTGTTCATCGCAGCATTATTGACAATAGCCAAGATGTGGAAGCAACCCAAGTGCCCATCAATGGATGAATGGATAAGGAAGATTTGACTCAGCCATTAAAAAAAAGACAAAATCATGCCATTTGCAACAACGTGGATGGGCCTTGTGGTTATTATGCTAAGCAAAATACGTCAGACAGAGAAAGACAAATACCATATGATTTCACTTATATATGGAAGATAAACATGTGGATAAGGAGGACAGATCAGTGGTTATGAGAGGAGAAGGAAGTGGGGGGAAGGGGTGGATGAAGGGGCACATGTGTGTGGTGACAGAGAGTGTTGGTGGTGAACACAATGCAGTCTATACAGAAACTGAAATATGATGTACACCTGATGTTTACACAATGTTATAAGCCAATATGACCTCAATAAAATAATTTTTAAAAAGAAAGAAATTTGAATAATAGTGATGAAACTAATTTCTGCTGACTTAATAAACCAGGCTGAAGAGTTCAGATTTTATATTTATTGTTTTCTATAATTTGTACTCGTTACAGTGAAGTCACACACCTTTGTACTCTTCAGTTTTCCCATTTGTAATGTCACTTGAAAGATCTATGTGTATATAAATGATGATCTTGTGGAGAGTAGTGGGCTTTATTTCACATACAGTACTTTGATTTTAATGTAGTCTATAATTATACTTACGGTTTCTGACTGGCATTTTGGTAGCATAAATACTCAATTGTGTACAATGCAAAGGCATGCAGCTCTACTCATAAATTCATAATTGATGGGTGCTGAAAACGTATTTATTTAAACCATATAGGTAGTACAAAAGTCTTTGTCCAATAGTAGCCTGCATTGATGTAAAAAGTAAAATAAAATTAGAGGTCTTTCAGATTTTTCTATAAATTATTATTGATTTTTGATACTTGCTATTGACAAAGGAGGTTTCACTCTACTTTTAGAAATTGAGAATGATTTCTCTCTTGCAGAATCTCACAAAATTAATTGAAAGTGTATATGCATGTGTGTATTTTTTTTCATTCCTAGACAGTAAACTTAGGAAAATAAATTTGTCACTCAGCTAAATAACCGAATTATTTCATTCCTAGATCTTATTACTTTTAGTCTGTTATGAAGCTTCTTATTAATTTAGAAAGTGGTAATGAAAAGCATTTGCTTCATAACACCTTTTTATGAGGCATTTGAACATTTTTCAAATATCATCATCTAAAATCAGGTAACTCAACACTGACGAGAACTGTTAAAATCTCAGGAATATTTTGTACAACTTGTGAAATACACCCTTGGAATTAGCATGCTGGTATTGTGTTTGGATTAGGCATTGTCTTGAGTGTGTCCTTCAATGAAATGAAGACATTCTCTGGAATAATCCTTGGCAAAAGAGTTATCTGCATCATTTGTGATAGATATCATTATTTAATTAAATATTTGTGATAATAATTATAGTTATATTCTCTTTTAATTATTGGAGTAGATCGAAATGTGGAGCGTTTTACCATTCAGTTTATTGGTAATCATTCTAATTATCTCTTTTGTTTCCTCTTTACCCATCCCTCACACCCCTTTCTTTTTCTGCTCATAGCTTTATGCCATCCCTTGGTTTCTCACCATGTTTACTCGTAAGTATCATTTTCCCTTTTCTTTCAATATTGTGTTAGCAAAAGGACAGCTCCATTCTCCCCCAGTATTTTATAATTGCAATAATATTAAGTAGATTTAATTATATAAACATACTATGTAATACTAATGTAATAGATTTGGGTAGAAAAAATTTCAATTGTTCTTATTGCTGAATATCAAAAAGAGTGTTGTCTAGGATGAAAACCCATCCTACATGTCATGACATGGTAAAATCTCTTGCCCTCTATTGAAAAAAAATTAACATTAACTGTAGTATTTACATAAAGCTTTGGAAAGCAACTTTTACAACCAAATCAAACTTAATTCTTAGAGATTCTCTAAAAACTAATACTTCATTACTTCCTAAACTAGAATTCCTCTAGAAATTAAGCAGATTCTGTGAATATGTTATTCTTTAATCAGTTACAGATATTAATACACTGGACATCCTGCTTAAATATGTACATATAATAAATGGAATACAATATTTGAAGTAGCTCTGTATGCCTTGACCTGGAAGGATATCCACAGTTTTGTGAAATTAAAAAAAGACATTTCACAAAAAAGAAAATTGCTGATCGGATTTTTTGATAGAATATTAATAAAGCAATTATTTAAAGTACATAATAGAAATATAATGACAATCTAAAACAATACTAAAGTTCATCTAGGTAAGTAAACTTGTGAGAATAATGTAACGGGAAAATTCTAGGAAGGAATATAATGAATGGAACAACTATACCAGATTGATGGCAGAGATTAGAAAATGTCATCTATTTGAGCAATCTGATTGTAAATTTTTAAGATACCTTAGGAAGCAGTAAATCTACAAAGGCAAATAAACATTTTATAAGAAGTTTTACCTTTGGTCATAAGATAATTGTCATGTGTCTAGGAAAGAAGTTTATTATTATTTTAATTTTTGTTTTTTTTTTATTTTAATTTATATTTTGTCATTTTTACAGATGTATTTCCACTGCACAAAATTTTCCACCTCTGGGATACCTTACTACTTGGGAATTCCTCTTTCCCATTCTGTATTGGAGTAGCAATTCTACAGCAGCTACGGGACCGGCTTTTGGCTAATGGCTTTAACGAGTGCATTCTTCTCTTCTCTGATTTGCCAGGTATAGATATAAATGGATGGAATCACTAAATCAAATTTAATTATAAAATATTGAGGCATTCTTATAGCAGTTTGCAACAATAATCATCCAAGCCCTCAGAATCTCTTCTGCGTGAGCCTCATCACCCTCTTTGGATTCTCTGTGCACTGCCTCTTCTGTGGCCCAGCATTGTAGATGTAAAACTGGCTCATACTAGCTCGCTGTGGCTTACTTTCATGTCAGTGATGCCACCAAAGGATAAAAAAACTAGAGGAATGACATATTTGCCTTTTTGCTGAGGACAGGCTTCTTTGTCTTCGGCTGATGGAGAATAAATAAAGGCCATTGGGAAGGTGTTTGAGAATCTATGTTTATACAAAGATGTAAACCACATGGAACTCTGCTCTCTCCTATTCATAGCTGCTTACTAACAATTTGACAGTTTGAGGAAAGGAAACACTGTCCTCTTGGGAGGGCAGATCACACTCCAGGGAAATTCCACGTCATCCAATGCAGGATAGTAAGTGAAGCTACATAGTGTATTCACAAGTGAGGAGTTTGTAAATCTAGAAGTTGAATGCTTAAGTATAGGAATATGGAATGCAACTGTGGTCTAAGTTTTGATGCTGTGGTTGAAAAGATGAAAGTAACGTGGTTACCTAGGGTATAACAATCTGTGGGAGAAGAAGATTAAACTACAGTTTTACAGAAGCCAAAATGTTTTTCAGGTAGAAAAATTCTGCTTTCTTCAAACAGCATTTCATTGGCTCCAACCCTTCTGCTGAGTTTATTGCTGTTCTCCATATTTTCAGGCAGGCACAAGTGACTGCTGATAATAAACGTACTTAAAATTATCCACAAGATAAATTTGCCTGAAAACCAAAGAAAGAGAGGTACCTTAAGATTGTATATTTATTAAGCACTCCCTAGAGGAATAAGAAACCTGCTGCCTACCCTGGTTTTTATTTTTAGTAGATGATCTGCACCTGGTACTGCACCATCTCTGTTGAAAATCTTCCTCCTTTTTGGGAAAATAATAACAAAAATGCTTGGATTTATTTGAAATTTCTCCTCCCTCCCCCCAAAATTAAAAGTATTACCATCAGCTTTCTAACTTATCAGACTTCAATTAAAATAACTTATTTCTTATATGAACAAATAGTAGTTTAGTTCTTATATTATTTTTTTCTGGGAGATTCTTTATGAAAATCAAGTTATCTGTCTTTTTTTTTCCCCTTTGGTGTTGAACAGTAATAAAGAAGCTAGTTTCACAAACTAGGAATACCGTCTATACCCACAGATGTTTTCCTGTCGTTCCCAAGTTGCCAAACAAAGTAAACAGAGGATGATTGATTAGGATTAAAAGAATTTTTTTGGTCAGTTCTAAAAAAATATGTTAGGAATGCCGATTGGGCATTTTCAAGTCAAGCAAATTTAATGCTGTTCCAATTTTGTACATAAATGCTCTGGTTAAACACTGCTGAAGGAATCTGTTTTCTATTATATAGGCAGATTAGTGGTAACTCTACTTGTTGTTAAAATAAAATTATTATTTCTGAAATCAAAAAGTAAGAATATATGTTTGTTAGAACTGACTCTTGCAAAGGTAAACTCTACTTACTTTGAAAGTAGCATGCTTTCTGTTGATGGGAATTGCCTTGATGCCCGGTGCCATTATTCTGGCTCATCACTTGCTTGGTCACTGTATATGATTCCTGTTGGGAAGAAAAAAGTTTATAAGAAAACTGTCCAGGGTAGTGGTTAAGTTCACGCGCTTTGCCTCTGGCAGCCCTGGGTTCACAGGTTCGGATCCCAGGCGCGAACCAACACACTGTTTGTCAATCCATGCTGTGGCGGCATCCCATATAAAGTAGAGGAAGATGGGCATGGATGTTAGCTCGGGACTAATCTTCCTCACACACACAAAAAAAGAAAACTGTCACTGGAAAAAAAAAAGGAAGAATTTAAATGCAGACTTGGGCCTTAAGTACACTGTCTTTTGTTTTATTTTTAATCTAAGTGCACTTATTTGGGATGTCTTTGCTAAACAGACCTAAAGAGATGTCTTTTTTCATCACGTTGAGCCCCCTAACTGTACTTGATGCTTGAAGGAACTGGGAGTGGTGATGGGAAATCCTAAAAAGTGAATCCAGATTAATACACACACAGACACACTATGTGCCTCTTCTAAAGAAATGTGCTCCACCACTCACTGCCTGTGTGAATTGGGAAACTTTCAGTGTGGCTCTGCTGCTGGACGAGTGGCCTGTAGAAGGTGATAGATATGAGTTCACAACCAGCTCTGGCACATAGTAGCTGTGTGAACGTGGGCGAGTTTTTAATGTCACTGGAAAGAGAATCCTATACATTATGAAAGTGTCAGTAAAATGGAGATAACATCTGCTTTAGTGTTATGGTGAACACTAAAAATAATATACATAATGCACTGACACAAAACCTGGTACCGAGTATGCATAACTATTTTTTTTGAAGTTCACGTAGTATTTAATATTTTATTATGTAAAAACGTGTAACATTTAACCTTTGTAAGTTCCCTCTTCTTTCTTCCTCCTCTTCTTCACTTTATACTAACCATCTGATTCTTGGAGAACCCAGCAGAAAGGCATTATTATTTTTGCCAAAAATTGTTCCCGCTTCTGTTCCCTTGCAGTAGATGTTATAGTGTGATGTTATATCCCAAGGAAGTACAAGTGGTGCGAAAAGTTCTGCTGAAAGTTCTTGACGTGTGTTGGTATGTGTGTCATTTTAGTACTACAGGAGATAATGGAGCACTGCATTTGGCATTTCTCAAACAGTCTGAAAATAGTGGCAGGGTATTTTGGAAGAAATACTGGATTTTTCCTAGCACCATTCAATTCTATGTTGGCTACTGGTATTAAGAGAACAAGTTTCCAAGGTTACCACCCTTTCAGCCCAATTATAGGATGAAGTCTGCCAGCCTTCAGCCTGCTTTCTCTAATATTATTCTGCTGTGACGTCCATCTAGCTGATTTAAAAAAAAAATTTTTTTTAGGTTACATCCAAGCAGTTTTTAAGATGAATATGATAATCTGAATAAAACCAAAATGATAATGATTTTAGAGTGGATTTGTAATAGCTGAGATGTTTACCTGCTTTTTTTGTTTTGTTGGTATATTTTCTTTATACAGTTGAAAACTAATTCAACCTATTTATATCATTATATACGGCTGAAATAAATTCTTAGAGTGCATATCTTTGTATCCCTGAGCATCTTCAAAGATAGGAATATTTAGAAGCAGAAAAGAAGTTTTTCTTAGAGAACCTGTAGAAACAAATGGGGAAAACTGTAGAAAGAAATTGGGAAATCTATGTGGAAGAACACTTAATTTATTCTCAGAGAGTAAAATAGTTACTTTAAGAGAAAGAAATATGTATGTATAAGAAGGAAATACAGAGTATGCTGAAGGGACTTCAGCATATGAAAAGTTTCAAATCCTATTTGCAGGAAAAAAATTAGCATTTGAAAAATCTTTGTTGTGTGATGTATGTTTAATACAGAAGCTTAATTGAAAGGAAAAGTTTTAAATAAAATTTTAAAAGATTTCATTTCAGTATTACCTACATACTTTACAGTAGGATTCATTTGCAACACACACATGAAAAATACTGGTGGAGTCTCACTGTTATGTAGCACTTCACTGGCTCCTCAAAATATTGTATTAGTACCTTAAGTAGCTAGGAAAGATACTTACCTGTTCTGACTTAAAGCACCTTTGTGATGCAAATTCTTACCACATAGCGTAGCATGGAATATTTCATGAAAGCAATACATTTTTTGAGCAACACAGTTATGTGCCCGGTTGCCTAATATTTATAAGAAATCCAGGCCATTTTTTCAAATAACATACAAATATGTTGGGTCTGAAACAAAATGAGTCAAGTTATGAAAACTAAGAAATAGAGCAAAGTACTAAAATGTGCAAACTCTTAAACCAAGGCTCATTATTTTCCTGTTTATCCGCAAGATGGAATTGGATGTTGATGAGGATGAGAAAGTGAGGAGAAAATTCATTTTAATTTGTGAAATTTCGTAGATTTTTAAGGTACTTTGGATGATCCCCCTGGGGTGGGAAAGGGAGAAAGGACAGTGTGAAGTGATCTGGGTTTTCAATGAACATTTTCTTGCTTTCATTTAGGGATAACTATAAATGATATAGGGTTAAATTAATATTTATGTGTAATCTTCCAGTTGTAAACAGTGGCTCACATTTTTAGAAACTATAAAACTTGAGCCAAGTATAACTGATTGTAGCCAGTAAGATACTAATTTGTGACCCCTCTATGACATAAAGTTAGAATGGTGATGAGTGCTGCAGACAGCAATAGGAATTTGTAACAGCGATGCTACAAGTCTGAGAGAGTTACAGACCTTCCTCCAGTAAGTGATGTTGAAGGTAATACCTGAAATTAATTACGTGACATTGGGAATGGCAAGTAGAGAGGAGAATCTTCTAGACAGAGGAAGAAAATGCTCAAAAATCCCAAACAACTCAAGGAATTGGAACTTCTAGCAACTCAAGGAATTGTACTTCTAGCAAAAGTGGCTAGAAAAGAGAATGGAGAGGTGGACAAAGAATGATCCTGCAGGATCTTGTAGGCACATCAGAGATATTATAGAAATATATGTTTAGAGATATTTTCTTTCTTTTCCATGTTTTTGAAAGAATGAAAAGTGTCATTGAAAATAACATCAGATACCAAAATATGAATGCTATGTGGATATTTCTTGAGCATTCTGGTCTCTACATTCCTTTCAGGGAGCTCTATCATGAGCAAAGCAAAAGATTCTTAACATAAGTGCTCCCAATAGTTATCCATAATTCCTTTTTTCTGACTTTTAGCCAGATACAGGATGGAGAGCTGATTTGGTGAAAGAGTAGAGCAGTGGTAGTACGCAGTTGTTCAACGAGGTTTTGTATGGTCAGCCCTGTGAGGTTTGATACCACTTGATACCACTTTACCCGAAGCTGAGAGTCCATTAATTATTCACACTTTCTGCTTGTAGCTACATGATGTTAATGCATGTCTATTTCTAAGTGCGTCTTCATGGAATTGCACAACGACAGTCATAGTGGAAGTTAAATATGGAGATTTTAGCTGTGGTCCTCCTGTCCCCTACTACACCCATAAAAATTACATATTAACATTGAGATTTAGATGGAATATTAAATTCTTATGAGTTTAAAATTGGTTAAGGATAGATGAAAGAATAGTTAATTCGTTTTTATTAATGTGATTGTATAGTCACTGAAATAAAAATCATGAAAATCTGTTTTCAAAATCTCATTAGGTTATATCAGCCTTGTTTGTGGGGAAAATACTGCGTTATTTTATGGAAAAGGGGAAATGTGAACAGATGTTAGAATACATGACTTCCAAGCTGAAAATAAATATTCGTGAAAATAGATATACGTCTACACAAAGCCAGTAGAATAACTGGTGAAGACTCAAATTGTGAGATGATTCTAGAAAGCTGGAAGATTTCTCATAATACTGATCTAGTTGTTGATCTTGAAGCATACCACTAATTTTGCAACATGTAAGTAGCTTATAAAGTTAACAAAAACGTTTCTTATATGTTGGGAACTATAATGAAAAATAAGGTCAGAGTTGGTCAGAATTTTCTGCTTACCTTGAAAATTGAGAGTAGATTATAGCACTAATATGTCTTAAGCCTGGTCCCAAGATGTCAAGAGTCTAATGGGAAGGCTCTTATCTAGACAAGAGCTGCTTGTTTTATGATTGACAGGTTTCTGCTTCCTGAATTTTTTTGAACAGTCCAAAAATTATTTTATAGTTTAGATATGTCATTGAACATATTTTGTTCCAACATGCCAATGATAAAATTTGTTCATATTTGTTTTACTGTTGAGTGTTTATTGTGCCTTGAGTTTGCAAAATACTTAAAGTAGAACATTTTTCACTCTTAAAGTATATTAAAAGTTATCAACCTCAGAGACCTTTAAAAGTTAGAAACTATGTTTAAAATTTCCCCACATACACTGCTGATTAATAGGTAAGAGTGTAAGGACCAAAATGTATCATACTTACAAGTGACATTTAGTATACATTGTTCCATATGTGCTTCGCATTATAATAATATAATACTACTAGTGGGTTTTCTTTCTTCCCCCTCCTCTACCTAGCCTTATGTGTATACAAAAATGAAAGTAACCTGATGTGCTACCTGTCTTAAATGATGATCTTGAATAGAATGGAAAATCACTTCTTAGGACATGTCCCCTTGAAGTCTGCTGAGGCAAAACAAAATAAAAAAACAAATCAATAGACTAGATTAGAGAAAAAGAAGAGAAATAATTTGCCAGTATGCTTATAGGCTATAGTGCTTATAGTTATTCAGTATTATGTAGCATAGAAGAAATAACTAGAATTTTTTTACTTTCAATACAAGAAAATACATTTAATTACTTTGAAAAATTCAAACCATTTCAGTCCTTCAATACAAATGTTTATCAATTATATGAAAAATGCTTATTGAACTTGAGCACAAGGTTCTAGTTGCCAAAAGGAATCAGACTCCTGTTTTGTTTCTGATTCACCATTAAGTGTAAAAGACAAAAGAGAAAATGATGGCTGCTACTGAGTTGGTGCTAAATCTTCCAAGCTGCCACATTGTTCTTTTTTCTGGTGTGTACTGTGTACCATTATCAACACCAGCTACTTTGCATCATAGTAGCTACTTACCCAGCTGCTAAGTGATAAAGACAATTATGTTAAGAATAGAAAACAGTTTGTGTCCATATATCAGTAATGCTTATTGCATTTCCTATTTATTTCTCACTTCATTGTAGACATTAAACAGCAGAGATGATAGATGCTTAGCAAAATGTGCCATTAATTGCATGCACATATCATGGATTTGAAAGGCTGAGTGAATTAAAGTAGGATCCCAGTAACATACTGTACCATCCTTTCCCCTTAGACTGCATAACCAAGATTGTTCATTCATTCATTCAACAAATATGTATTGACTTCCTACTAGGAATGTGTGTGTGCGTGTATAATAAGTGTATATATATATGTATGTGTATGATTAATAATTAATTTTATTACAGTTTCTCATTTCTTTGTACTGGCCCAGAGTATTCATGTGTATTTACTTAAAGATGATCCAATGTACCCTGTAACTGTGGCTGACACTGCTAACTTGGGTTATCTTGATTACATATAGTATTACCTTCTGGTTCCAGTAAGTTACTTGACTGGCTTGTCCATTAGTTCTTTCATTTAGTGAGCAATTCAACTTCCCTCTCAGAACTGCTCTGTAGAATCAGTAGGATTTGGAATCCAGTGGAATGTGAGGTGTGGATGTATTCCTATACCTTAACTGAGGTAGGGAGTGGGAGCAAGTCAGGGAATGGGTGAGTGGGCATGCTGCTAGGAAAGATAGTAAAGTTTTAGATATGTGCTGAAGATGTTTATGGGGCACCCAGAATGAGAGGCTGAGGCATTATTAGAGATTTTGAGTGACAAAATGATGAGTACAATTTGAAGATTACTCAGAGACTAAAATCTTCTCCAGTATCCTTGTTTTTGTCTCCCCTGTTATCTTTGAGTTTCCCTAGAGACTCCTTCTTAAATAAGGTCTGAGACATGCAGTTCTTTCAGTTGTAATCCCGTTATTACACAGGAGCCCTGTTGATGTGAAGGGAAACTGTAGGGAAGGGAAAGTGTTCCTTATTCCTGTCATTAGGCCTCAGCCTTTTACTGAGCCTGTACCCCTGGGCTGTGACCTTCACAAGTGCTTTCTAGTGCCTGCCCCCCTTTGGTGGGACTGGAAGGCCACAGGGGGCTGGACTGAGTGTCCCCTTCCTCCAGTCACTTAGGCTCTGGTAAAACAGTTTCTCTTGAGGGCAGGCCTTGTTAAGGAGAACAGAATCTCTGGGCGTATTTTGAAGTGGCTCCTTTCCCACTCTCCCTGCTGGAGGCATGGAGGGATTTTCTGTGACCTTCATGATGTTCGAAGCATGAATTGGACTAAGAATGTGGAAAGGAGCACATAATAAGGACAAATAATCCAAAAATATTATATAGATTAATAATGGTGTCGGTAAGGCTAAACCCCAATATATGTGGGCTTATGAAGAATACCATGTTTAGAACAAAAAGGCAAGGCAAGGGTAGGCTTACTCTTGGGCAAATATTCAATCATATTTATCACTGAGACTCACCGCTTTTACTTTAGTTTTTGAGCTGTGAAGCACCTAAAGTGGATGAACTGGTTGTCAGGACATCTTGGCCACTTTCTATGAGACCTTAGAATAAGTAAGGTGGTTCATTCAACACATGTTTAGTAAACACAATTATATGCCAGACCCAGTGCTATGCACTGGGAACACAGAGATAAGACATAGTACCAACCCTGTAGGAGGATGGGGAGGAAGCACTGAAGGCCTAGAAAATAGCATAAGGATGACACAGGTGTGTGACTGCATGACCATCTTAGTGTACGAAGGATGCTAATAGAGTGACTGGAGGGCAGATGACAGAGAAAGATGCTGGAGCGGAGGGCTAGGGTAACAGCACTAATGGGGGTAATAAATACTGGTGGATAGAGGCCTGATTATGGGGACCTTGCATGCCATGCTGAGGAATGTGGACTTTATTCTGTATGCAATTGGAAAGTTTTAAACAGAAAAATGACGTGATCAGATTTATATTTTAGAAAAATGACTGTGGGTATAGTGTGGAAAAGTGCTATGATTTTAAGCAGTGGAAAGAGAGCAGCTGGCCAGGGACAAGTTCAAGAATATGGTGAGAGTACCTGTTGAATTTAGATCTGTACCAAAACAATTTCCATGACAAAGTCCCGAGAGAACTTTCAGATACTGTCTCTTCGGCACCTGTAAAATCTTAGTAAGTCGGTCTCCCACTGCAGATTTCTTTTGTTTTAGAATCCTCTTTAGCTAGTAATAACATTCTATCCATATATTCCTTGGACTACAGATGATACTCATTACAAACACTCTTAAAATGTGGACCAGTGAGTTACTCAAGATTATTGGGTCTTTCTTGGGAAGACCTTGAATCTGTGCTGACCTACCCACTATGATATACTTCATCTCGGTACATTAAGTGGTGATACAGGTGCTTATCAACCTGAGGATGTCAAGGAGTGCTGTCCTTGTCATTTACCTTGAAGAGAATGCTTCCTAGTATGCATATGTTATTCCATTCACCTTGTTTTCTGTTAGTAAGATAAGCAACTTTATAGTTTTTGTCTGTTCGGCAGAGACTTCCATTTTATTATTGTTGGGATGTTTTCGTGTCATAGAACATCAATACCTAGAATGCTTCTCACCTTCTTTTTATAAATAAATTCTTTGTGTCAAAAAATATTCATTGTTAAGACAATTAGATTAACAGGTTGCAGATCACCCTTATTGATGTTGACACCCTTTGTGATGTTAATTAAATTATTCAAATGTTCAAAAGTTTTTAATAGTATAATAAATGATGCTGTGTAATTGAACAGTTAGTATATAACCCCCAACTCACCTCTCCATTCTAATCCAAGTGAAAATTTCACGTACACAAAAGAAAACTTTACAGGAAAAGAATATGCACAGACCTTGTGCTTTCTCTTTTTGTTTGTTTCTCTCATAAACATATTTTAATTGAAATAATATTTATATTATTTCATATTATATTAATATGCTTTTTTTAATACTTTGAAGCTCTTATGAAATGCATATACACATAAGATTGTTATATCATCTTGATGGATTAAACCTTTTACCATTATGAAATGTGTCTCTTAATCTCAGTAATAATCCTTGTCTTGGAGTCTGTTTTGTGTGATATTAAGGTAATCACATGAGCTTTCTCATGCTTAGTCCTTATATGGTATTTTTTCTCTATATTTTTTCAACCTGTCTGTGACTGTAAATTTAAAAATATTTTAAATATATATTTATATTCTGTTACTTTAAATTTAAATATTATATATTTAAAATATACCACTTTCAGACATATAGCTGTCTAGACATACAGACATATAATTTAGACGTATAGTTCCTTCTTGTTCCGTCTACCCAGTCTGATAGAATGTTTAGTCCATTTACCTTTAATATGATTATTCATATGGTTGGGTTTATTTCTAGTTGTCACTTCTGCTCTGTTTCCTTCCTTTTCTGACTTCTTTGGGTTAATTAAATATTTTTAACATTTTATCTTAATACATTTGTTGACTTTTAGTTTTGCCTTTTGAATTAATTTTGGTTAGCAACTTTAAATCACTTTTAGAGTTTGCAAAGCTTTTTAAATTTTTATCTTGTTTAAGTATCACAACTACATTAGATAGATTTTCTTATTATCTCCATTTTACTCTTGAAATAACTGAGACACAGTGATGTTGTGGAATGCTCATCATTATATAAGTGAGTTACAGGCATTTGGAGCCCAAATCCAGTACTTTTTACCATACAGAGGAACATGTTATTTGTTTTCCATACCAACAGTTTCAAATGGCTCAGTGTAGTAGCTTCGGAAGCGCAGCTCTGACTTCCTAGGAAGCTCATTTTAACTACGAGAATGATGATACCTGATATCAGATAAAACCCTCAGGTAAATATCTTTTCTTTCCACATGTGTTAGTCCTTTCTCAATGAACAGCAAGTAAAAACTTGACTTTTTAATATTTTTAACCTATTTTAAATATAAAACATTATCTTACAAGACATGTTTTATAGTTGTGGTTTGGATATACAAAATAATTTATTTCCTATCCTTAGCAGTTCTCCTGGCTGTTTATTCCCTAGCTGCCTCACAGAGACAGCTTTGAGTTTATTGTCTCAGACAAAGGGTGGTGGGACAGTAATCATACTCTTGTTAACTACAGATGAGAACTTGAGAGTGGAGAAGGAAATGTTTTGGTGAAATTGCCCAATATATTAAATGTCCCGTGTAAACCAAGATATTCCAAAATGGCTTCAATGGTCCCTCTTGTCATGTGATTGCAGGATTAGGATAAAATTAATATTTTAATTCTTGCAAATCCATTTTCCATTTTATGTCCGGTAAAATGCAAGGGGATTTTTTTTTTAATGATAGTATTTTTTACAGTGGAGTTTGTGTTGCATGTGGATGAAAAGTCAGTATTTGTTACCCCAGTCAAGACTTAAATCAGGTATAATACAGGGAGGATGTGATTACAGATTTTTAACTTTTTTCATTAGTTTGAAAAAAACACTCGTTTAAAAAAGGTGCCTTTGGAGCTATCTAGTCTGCCATATTTACTGATGTCACTCCTGTCCATTTTTTGTTTTTTTAATTAATGGACTTTATTTTTTTAGAGCAGTTTTAAGTTTATGGAAAAATTAAGCAAATAGTACAGGGTTCCCATATTTCCCCTCTTCCCTGCTCATAATTTTCTCTGTTTTTAATATCTTGCCTTGATATGTTACATTTGTTACAATTGATGAGCCAGTATTGATACATTATAATTAACTAAGGCCCATAGTTTACGTTAAGATTCACCCTTTGGTAGAACAGTTCTGTAGGTTTTGACAAGTGCATAATGTGATGTGTTCACCACTACAGTATTATGCAGAACAGTTTCAACACCCTAAAAATCCCCTGTGCTTCAGCCATTCATTCCTCCTTTCCCACTCCCCCCATCCCCCCCAAACCCCTGGCAACAGTGATCTCACTGTCTTTGGTTTTGCCTTTTCCAGAATGTCATGTGGTTGTAATCACAGAGTGTGTAGCATTTTCAGAATTTCTCCTCCTTGTCTACTCATGGCTTCATAGCTCATTCTTTTTATCACTGAATAATATTCCAAGTTTTTGGATTTTGAAAGATAAAAAAGAAGATTTTTTAAAAGGCAATCTCTTTCTAAAAAAATCTATCAAGTGCAAAATGGACAATTAGCCTATATTTCACCTGGGTTTAAACCAAGAAGGCAGACTAACTAGGATCGAAGGCTGATCCCTTTTTTTATTTCAGTTAAAGTGCTAAAACCTTTCATGTGCTTTATATATCTGTCTTTATATATATTGTCTATAAAACCCTTGAGTTCCTACTGTGTGCTGGAATAATCTTATTTACCCTCATAACGCTCCCAGGAATTAAGTAATAATTCCCTATTTATGATTGAGAAAAGAGGCAGAAAAATGAGTGGGCCAACGCCATATAGCTGATAAGTGATTGAATCATTGATGGTGCTGCCTCCCAGGTTGGCGCCCTCTTCACCATGCCATTGTTGTACCACTTTCTGAGCAGATATCTGTCTCCCCCTTTGCAGGCCGGGAGCTGGGCCGGGGCCAGGTTTCAAGCCTTCCACACCCATCTCCTAACTTCATCCCACCCTTTCTGAATCAGAGCCTTTAAAGTTGGAAACTTTTCCAGTTAAGAATGACAAATTGTACATGTATGCTTATCTCTACTCCCTTCTGAAATGTCACTAGTGTAACAGTAAGGGAATGAGAAAAGTCTGATTCTAAGAACCAAGAGAATGTAAGAAGTGCTCTAGTAGACAAGACATGTCAGCGAATACTTGCAAAATAGAAAGCAAGTACATCAGCAGTAACCCACTTAATAAAGCAAAGGAAACCGAAACCTTCCTGCAAAGGGTGGTACCAGCAAGAAACAAGCCAGGTCTTGATGCAGAGCACCAAAACATCTCAGGAATTAAAAGTGAGTGAAAAGTGAGGCAGAAACCAGAGAAGAATCAGTTGAATCTATGCCTAAGGAATAGTTCATTTCTCCCGCCCCAAAGATCTGTGCTCCTGCCCTGCTCGCCAAGAGTCTACTCCTCTGCAGCCCGGCAGAGGACTGGAGGACAGGGCCAGCTCCAGAGTGCGTGGCTTGAAGCAATGTGAGGAGGTGGCCCCCTTTAAGAAGAAGGTATAAATTACAAGACAAAATTAGTCCATTAAAACAATATTTAGAGTGAGCAAAGAGATCACAACAAATTACAAAACAGGAAAATATCGTAATGTATTTTTTTAAATATCTGACATACTTCTATATTTTTCCCTCCTTTTTTGCTTTGTACTCATCGATCACCTCTTCATATGACAATAATTATACAATGTTTTCTATAGAGAAAATAGACAATCAGTTTTTCCACTGGCAGCGTTGGTTGAAATTTGTTTTTCATTATTGGTAGTAGGAATGCATAAAAAATATGACTTAACACAGGTGTAGCCTGTTTGTTGTAGTGCTGCAGGTTTGTTTCCTATAAACATCGATATGCTATTTTGTGAAATTCCTATCAAAAAAGAAAAAAAAGTTAATGATGTACTTATAATTGTATATATAGCACTCTCTTTTGATCAGGCATCAATGAGAACCAGATTCTTTGCTTATAATTTTGCCTGTTTAATGTTTGGAAGTATTTTTCAGTCTGATTTTTGGCTGTGTACATTTCAACTATGTTTCTCCTACTCTAAACTTCTGGTGCTGGAGCACATTCAGATTGCATTACAACTTCTGCTCCTGTGTAGTGGGTGGTGGGAGCATTCCCAAGAAGTCATTCCTAGAGCTAGTAATAACTTCACTATACTGTCAAAGATGAACAAAGCCAGACACTAGTTAAAGTGGTAAGGACAGGTTTTAATCAGTAGTAACTCTTGCAGTAAGGAAGAGTCCAGCATGAATGAATGCAACTTCAATTTGTAGAGAGGTGACTAGGCATTTTAAAGGGAGAATGAAGGAATAGGGAAGGAGGTGACTAGGGACTCAGAAGACTCAGGGAAGTGAAAAATTACAGAAAATGTGAAGGGGGCATCTGTCCATGTGAAACCCACTGAGTCTGCTAACTGGCACTTACTAAAGTTAGGCTTCTGCCTTCCCACAGAGGCTGGGAGACAGGGACTCTACGTTCAGGTGTTGACTGGAACAAACAGTAAATTCTTCTGGTAGTCTTGACTTTTCTCAGGCAGGCACTTCAAGGGGGGCTAGGGTCTTGCTAGGGATGTGGCCTTGAACGTTTATAAATTATGTTAGTGTTTTGTTCAAGTCTTTATAGGCCAGAGTTGAGCATAATCAAGAAAGGGCTTAGAGGAGTCCGGCTAGAGTTTGGAGAAAATCTTTGTCAATACCCAAAAGTGACTTTAAGTCACAGAAATATATCCCATTAAACAAAACTAAATATACCTCTAATTTAGCTTACTCTTAGTTATATTTCAAAGTGTCCACCACCGCTATAGTGTTGCCCAGCACAAGAGGAAGTGTAATGGAGGAAAACTGGTGTATCTTTAGCAGTCTTCACTGATTGTGGTGTAAATATCTTTACTTTTGCAAATTCTCCAAAACATGACCGTGGGAACAGTAACTTCAGAGGATATTCTTTGGAGTAAAAGAATCAGAGAGTCTCTAGACTCAGAGTCAACAGCATAGCAGAGAACAGGAGTGAGGGGATGTGTATAGTTACAGTCCCCAGGCCCCTCCATGGTCAATTCTCAGCATGCCGGCAAGGATCAGACAGGTCAGAGACAGGTCTGGAAAGAAGGCATGTCTCCAGAAGGAAAAATACCTTACTTAGGGGTCCTCTAACAAATGACCGTGCCCCCAAGTCACCCTATAGTGAGTCCACCAGCCACCAAGCCCTGCCCACATATACAAACCTTCCCCCTGGATTTTAAGTGCTGTTCTTTTAACTATGTAGAGTCATAAATCACCAAACCTCTAAGGAAAGCCTGCAACTAACAGACTCATCACAGACTGAATAGAGGAGTATCCTAAGAAAGGTAATTATGAGAAGATATTGCAACTACGAAAAATCAGAGGTTTTTGGTAACAACAGAAAAGATTTACTGGAAATTAAAAATGTAGAAATACAGTGAGCTTTCTAATAAAATAGTTGGATGAGAACAGAAATACAGATGGAAGGTAAGAGGAAAAGGCAAAATTATCAGAAAGTCAGTTCAGGGTTTTCAAGGTTCTTCTAATGGAAGAAAGAAGGGAAGAGAAAAAAACAAAGAAATTATCGCAGACATTAAACAAGAACTTTTTCTGTAACCAAAGGATTACAAAAGGACTGTCAAATGCCTAGCACAGTGAAGTGATATACACTTCCATATGTCATTATGAAATTTCAGAACACCAGGGCTTCTAAAAGTGTACTAAAAGGGAGAACATCACATACAAATCATCTCAATGACAATGGCATCGGACTTCTCAGAAGACGACAATGGAGCACTGCCTTCCATAACTGAAGGAAAAAAGTTCAACCCTAGAATGCTGTGCTGAGTCCCATCGTCAGTCCAGGGCAGAATAAGTATATTAAAAGACATGGAAGATTCCAAAACAATTTGCTTTCTGTGCACCCTTTCTTAGAAGTACTGGAAAATATGTTCCACCAGAATGATGGAGTAAATCAAGAAAGAGTAAATAATAATATCCCCAAATTAGAGGTCAAATATAGGAGAGAGCCAAAGGGAATTAGACGATGGTAAGGGAGATGCCAGGACCACAGCTGTTCACTAGATCTGGGAAGCAATTCATGGCCATTAAAGCAAGAGAACAGAGGGCTTCAGGAGAGATGTCTTTTCTACCTGTCCTCGTCCAAGTGAAATGTGAGATGTGTTTTATCATTTTGAAAATAGTTCACTATTTCTGAGAGAGATGATAGTAAAGCATGTGGATAAAGAAACCGAGATTTAGAGAAATTATTTCTCTCAGAGTCACAAAGTACCTTGTGGAATCAAACCTGGGAAATCATAATCCAGGGTACATGCTTTATTCACAGTGCATTACATCGAAATTATAATGCAAGATAGAAAACAGTAGTGCCCTAGGATGAGAGATTACTTTCTAAAAATAATTGCATATTTTAATGTACAGCTTACAAGAGATTTCGCATAATATTTTGGTTGTGATAACATGCTTTGGAAGGATTTTGAGACGGAGAGGTGGCGTGGGTCAAGTGAATGGAGAATGGGATATATGCCAGTACTGATCATCAGGGTGGAATTGGGGTGGATGCCAGCAAACTCTCAGGATTCGCTGTAAGCCTTTCATAGTATCAGTGGGGTGTTTTGGAAGCAGATGCAAATGACTTTTCCATTGCCAGAGATTTAAGGCCTCAACTCTGCAGCCTCTGATCTGGACCATTGCCTTGACTTCAAGCTTTTTCTGGGTGACAGATAAATCAAACTGATTTGAGCACTGCAGATGCAAAATCTACAGTCCAAAATTCTTTTCTTTCGGAGATTAAACAATGTTGAGTGGATAACTTTTTTAAGATGACAGGATTTTCTCTTTAGCTGCAAATTTCTATCGTAACCATATTAGTTGGAAATTTTCTAAAATGAATTGAACGTATCTCTTCCCTCTTAAGTGGAGTAGAACTATCTTAAACTTTGATTTTTCTTCTAGTTGGTGTCTGTTCTCTTTGTGGAATACCAAGTCGATATTATGTTATAGAGCTTTTTAAAAAAACATTTCACTATATTGACCATTGCTTAAATAAATAGACCCATGTCTCAGAACTCTGTTTTATAGATTTTATGTTAGGAATAGCATATGGGGTGATGAAATCTGACCTCTTTGTGTAGCCGTGGAAGTAATCGACTGTGAAGTTGGCAAACATCACCAATAGCAGATAAAGGAATGCTTAATTGAGGAACTGGTCTTTCTGGACTTGCTGGCCATATCCCAGATCTAAATGATCTGGGAAATAAAAGATGCCTTATAACCCTTTAGTAACTTCAGACATTCTATTCACGATAACACACTTAATACATTAAATCACTTAGCTTCCTTGTGTCTTGGTTTCTTCATCTTCAACAGAAATGAGGGGGATTACAATACCTGTCTACAAGAATCTTTGTAAGAATTAAATAGGCTAAGTGAAAGTATGCAATGCCTGTCACATCACAGATGCTGCATAAGTGTCCATTTCTCTTCCCTTCTCCAAGAGTTTTCTATCTTACAAAAGCAGACAACTCTAAATGTGTGACTCACGCACCATCCGCAGAATTGACTTAAACGTCCATTTCCTTTTCCCCTATATATAAGCTCCTCGTTTCAAAAAGAGAAATAGGGAACTTATCCCTTTGTAATTTCAAGCATGTAATATATTTTTCTCGATTGCTTATCTGAGCTGACACACTTGGACTTCTTCAGAGGAAATGAGAATATCTACCATTTACTTACAATAGGAATATACAAAGGGAAAAGCTAGTCCATGCCAAACTCCATCTAGTCAATTTGTTGAATTTCTATTGTCTTTCTGTGATCTCTCTACTTTCCCGATACAGGCATGACTTACTCTTCATCAGGAATATTGACCTCATAAAGAGCTACAGTTTCATCAAAACACACAAACAATAACTTGGGGTTGTAATAATCTTCCTGTGTATATTACCTCCGTATCAAAGATGCTTAAGTATCTTTCAAAACTGAGAAAGAAAAGGGAATCTAAGAAAATGTTTGCTTTACTATCATTTTAATCAAGTGCATTTAATCTCTATATAAAACCTTGTTTAGGGGCCGCCCGGTGGCACAGCGGTTTAGTCGGCGCTTGGCAGCCCAGGGTTCGCGGGTTCGGATCCAGGGCGCCCGCTGACGCACTGCTTGTCAGCCACGCCGTGGCGGCGTCCCATATAAAGTAGAGGAAGATGGGCACAGATGTTAGCCCAGGGCCAGTCTTCCTCAGGAAAAAGAGGAGGATTAGCAATGGATGTTAGCTCAGGGCTGGTCTTCCTCACAAAAAAAAAAATAAAACCTTGTTTAAACCTTTCTGCACTAAACTCAAGAAATTATAAAAGAAAGAAATGCTGAATTGAGATTTTAATAAATTTTGCCCTGATTATTTTATATCTTCGTTAATAGATGGAAATGAAACTTTTAAGTACACTTTACTAGAAGTCATGGTGAATCAACATCTGAATCTTTTGCCTGCCCACTCCCAAATTCCAGCCTTCCCCCCCAACCTCTATTTTACTTTGAAAAGGTAAAAATACTATCAGAGTAAATGAGGCAGATTCTTAAATAAGGAGATGTGTTATATTTCATGATGTTTAGATAATTATATACTGAAATATATACACATATATGCCATATATGTGTGTGTGTGTGTATATGTGTAGATAATACGAAATAAGACAGCCCTAAGAATATATGTATGTGCATATTACTACAAAATACCCCCTACCATTCCAGTCATAAATATACTGGTTAATATCTACATTATTTTTTACTGACATCTAACTAGTTATCATCTTAACCATATTTGGATATATGCATTTAGGAAAGATTGTGTTTTTTAAGTAAACATAGCAATCTAAATTCCATATGTTTACTTTTTTAAAAAATTTTTTATCTAGAAATTGACATTGAACGCTGTGTGCGAGAATCAATCAATCTATTTTGTTGGACTCCTAAAAGCGCTACTTACAGACAGCATGCTCAGCCTCCGAAGCCAGCTCCTGACAGCAGTGGAGTCAGAAGTTCAGCACCTTATTTCTCCGCGGAGTGTCCAGATCCTCCAAAAACAGATCTGGTATGTATTTGCAGATTTAATTTACAATCTCTAAAGGAAGATGGATGTTAAAATTAATATACCATAGTATCATTATTGCTCATAATAATGTTATCACACATGTCCTTTTAACCTAGCTGTTTTCTAATCTATGATTGTATTCATGCAACAATATTCATGTGTCTATTTGGTTGTAGTTAGGAAGATTGTTTTGACCTGTTCCTTCAGGTAGCAAGTTTCACTTTTTTTCTACGCAATCATAGTATCTGTTTATATATCAACTTGTTACATACTGAGAGAATTAGAGAAGCAAAGGAAGAATTATAAAAATAGAGAAAGACTAAGAGTTGTTAATAGAATAAGAATGTGCACTTATTGATTGTTGGTTGACCAAAGAAATAGCATTTTTAAAAACTATGCCATTCAAGTTTTTCAACATTGTTATTCTTTCTAAACACATGGCTCTATAAATATGGTCAACTAAGCTTTCAGCTATAATAATTCTTATATTTAAAATATTCCAATATTACCACAGTATCTTAAATTATTTCCTGGAAAATGAATTTCAATTAATATGTATAGTTTTTTAGATACCTTAATAAATTTAATCGGATAGGCTCTAACTTGTAAAAAGTAACATTTTATGGGTAGAGGATGTGAACAGACATTTTCCCAAGGAAGATATACAGATGGCCAACAGGCACATGAAAAGATATTCAACATCACTAATCATCAGGGAAATGCAAATCAAAACTACGCTAAGATATCACCTTGCATCCGTTAGAATGGCTATAATCACCAAGACAAAAAAACAACAAATGTTGGAGAGGTTGTGGAGAAACAGGAACCCTCCTTCACTGCTGATGGGAATGCAAACTGGTGCAACCTTTATGGAAAACAGTATGGAGAGTCCTCAAAAAATTAAAAATAGAAATGCCTTATGATCCAGCAATCCCACTATTGGGCATCTACCCAATGGACATGAAATCAACCATCACAAGAGGCATATGCACCCCTATGTTCGTTGCAGCATTATTCACTATAGCCAAGAAGTGGAAGCAACCCAAGTGTCCCTCGACTGATGATTGGATAAAGAAGATGTGGTATATATATATACAATAGAATAGTACTCAGCCATAAAAAAGACAAAATTATCCCATTTGCAACAACATGGATGGACCTAGATGGTATTATGTTACGTGAAATAAGCCAGAGAGAGAAAGACAAACACCATATGATTTCACTCATATGTAGAATATAAACTAACACACGGACAGAGAGAACTGTTTGGTGGTTACCAGGGGCATGGCGGGGTGGGCACAAGGGGTGAAGGGATGCATTCATATGGTGACTGACAAACAATAATGTACAACTAAAACTTCACAATATTATAAACTATTAAAACATCAATAAAAAATTTTAAAAAGTAACATTTTAATGAGAAAACGTTCCCAAATTTTCTTTCATGTATGTTAAACACTAGAGTTTGCAGCTAGGTATTTTTATAACAGGGTGTTTTTGCAAAAATTTGCAATTTTCACTCCTTTGCACTTTCTGTGATTTTCATGTTCCCAAATATATAAGAGCATCCATGTTTTCACATTTTCCCATCATGATCAAACTGTATTTATTAAAGACACTTCTAAACATGACTCTGATTGTGGTTGAATACAAAGCAGTTTTAGGAATTACAGTCTCTGCCTCCAGAAATATAGGTGATAAAGAGGAAAACAGCTACGTGAATATACGTAAAAAAAATTATAAAAAGACATTTCAAAGCATCCTAAGAGATAAGACTAAAGTAAGAACTTACACTAGTAAATAACTATTCGCATCACAGCTTTCCAAAAGTAGACGAGGCATCCTCAGGAGAACGAAATTTCTCAAGCACTAGAAGTTGTCCAGCAGACAGGATTATCACCATGTGATGGATTTTGGTACAAGAACTCATTTGTCAGTTGAGTTGTTCTAGATGACCTGTAAGGTAGCTTGAAACTTTGAAATTCCACAATTCTATATAAAAACTTATTTCATAAATTTCCTCTCATATTGTAAAATGTATTCTCTTCATAGCAGAAAAACATTAGTTCTCATCTTCATACTAGAGAGATATTCTTTGGCAGATGAGCGGTTTTTAGGAAACTGTAATAGCATATGATGAAGGGGGAGGTGAGTAAGCATAGAAATTAATATGATGAGACTGAGTTGGGAGTTTGAAAAATTACCTTAAAAATAAAGATATAAGAGAATTAATATCTGAATACTTGGTGTCTGTTTGAAAATAGACTAGATTTTCTAATACAGATATGTCATTTAATCCTCACAAAAACCTCTAACGAAGTGCTATGATTATTCCTATTTTATAAGGGGAGCATAAGACTAAACCCAGAAAGGGATTAATAGTTTATACAGCTGGGAAATAGTAATAGCAAAATTGAGCCCCGGGTCTTTATGATATCACAGGATGTATTCTTTTTTTTAACTGAAATATAATTCATATACCATAAATTTCACGCTTTTAAAGTGTAAAAGTCAGTGGGCTTTAGTATATTCACAAAGTTTTGCAACTGTCATCACTAATTCCAGAATATTTTCATTGCCCCAAAAAGAAACTCTATATCCATTATGAGTCACTCTCCACCTCTCCCCAGCCCCTTGCAAACCCTAATCTACTTTACATCTCTGTGGATTTACTTATTCTAGACATCTCATGAAAACGGAAACAGTACATGGCCTTCTGTGACTAACTTCTTTCATTCAGCATAATGTTTTCAAGATTCATCCATGTTGTAGTCTGTGTTAGTACTTAATTCCTTTTTATGGCTGAATAATATTCCATTGTAATGGATGTACTACATTTTATTTAATCAGTTCATCAGTTAATGGACATTTGAGTTATTTGTACTTTTTGGCTATTATGAATAATGTTGCTGCAAACATTTATATGCAAGTATTTGATTGTGGACCTGTTTTCAATTCTTTTGGATATATACTTAGAGTGCATTTTCTAAGTCATCTTAGAATGACTTCGACTGTGTTTAATTTTTAAGGAACTGCAGAATTCTTCTACGAAGCATCTGCACCATGTTAGGTTCCCTCAGCAACGTGTGAAGGTGCCAATTTTTTCACATTCTTGCCAACATTTGTTGCCAGTCTTTTTGATCATAGCCCTCTTGGTGGGTGTGAAGTCGTATCTCACTGTGGTTTTGATTAGCATTTCCCTAATGATGTTACACATCTTTTCATGAGTTTATTAACTATTCGTATATCTTTTTTGGAGAAAGGTCTGTTCAAATCCTTTGCCCATTTTTTAATTGAGTTGTTTTAAATTGTTGAACTGTAGAATTCTTTACATATTCTTGATACAAGTCCCTTATCAGATATATGATTTGCACATATTTTCTCCCATTCTAGTCTATATTATTTTTTTACTTTCTTGATAATGTCCTTTAATTTTGATGATGTCCAATTTATGAGTTGCTTCTCTCTTGCAACTTCCAAAGTTCTCTGTCTTTGGCTTTTGACAGATTGATTATGGTGTGTATAAATGTGGATTTCTTTGTATTTTTCCTACTTGGAGTTAATTGAATTTCTTGGATGTGTAGATTAATGTTTTTCATCAAATTTTGGAAGTTTCACCCATTATTCCTTCAAATAGTCTTTCTGCCCCTCTCTCTCTCTCCTCTTCTTTTGGGACTCTGTGTGTATATTGCTTGGTTGATGGTGTCCCAACGGTTGCTTAAACTCGTTCATTTTTATGCATTCTTTTTTCTTTCTGCTCCTCAAACTGGATAATTTCAATTGACCTATCTTTGTGTTCACTGATATTTCTTCTGCCAGCTCATGTCTGCTGTTGAGCCCCTCTAGTGAATTTTTCATTTCAGTTATTATACTTTTCTACTCCTGAATTTCTATTTCATTCCTTTTTATAATTTCTGTCTCTTAAATGATACTTTATATGTGGTGAGACATCATTCCTTTAGTTCTTTAGACTTACTTCCCTTAATTTCTTTAGACATGGTTTCCTTTAGTTCTTTGAACATATTTAAATTAGCTAATTTAAAGTCTTTGTCTAATAAGTTCAACATCTCATAATTTTTTGTTGTTGAAAACTAAACCTTTTAAGTAATATAATATGGCAACTCTGGAACTCAAATTCTGCCCCTCTCTCCAGGGTTTTTGTTGCTGTTTGTTGTGGTGGTGATTGTTGTTGATAATATTTATTTGTTTAGTGAACTTTCTTGACTAAGCCTGTATAGTTTATATTCTTTCTCAAGTGTGACCACTGCTTAGGTAGCTTACTGATCAGCTAATTATTAGACAGAAATATCCTTAAGTTTCTGTGACCAGTAAGTCTCCCAGCCTTTGATGAGGGGCTCTTTGTGCATGTTGGGGCACATCTTCAACACTCAGGCAGACAGTCTGCACCTCTGCCTTAGCTTTCACTTCCTATCTGCTCAAAGCCTCAAGGTCAACCAAAGGTGAGAGCTTAAGACCTTCTCAGGTCTTTCCTGGGCATGCAAACAGACTACACATACTTGGATGGCCTTCTAGATTCCCAGAAATATGTTGGAGCTTTCAGAGCGCCCTATGGACATTGCATTCCCCAGATTTTAGTTTTAATTTTTAATTTTTTTGTCAGCTTCTTGTTTGCCCCCTACTTATGGCCACCTCAGGTAGCTGCAATATTTAAACAACTGCTGCTGACTATTTTTGACAAATACCTGCAGGGGAAAGGCTGCCCTGAGAGAGCTCTGAGTCAGGTCAAATAAAGACAAATACTGTGAGGAGAAATTCCCAGGGAATGGGCAGACAGGTCAAATAATCACAGTTCCTTGAAATGGTGCTTTTGGGGAGTTCTAGAATGATTGTGCCCCGTCCGGGGGTTGCCAGACTGCTGGTTTGTGGGACTGTTGGTTTTCAAGGTGACTGTGGAGCTGAAGAGAGGGAAATGAGAGTAGGGCAAATCGAAACCCTGAGGCTCACGTTCTTACTGAGATTCAGTATTTCTCTTGAATGTGCACTCTTCCGATTGCTGCAGACCTTTGCCTAATTTCCCGAGTTGTGAAAAAGTTTATTTTGATAATCTTTACCAGTGTTCTCATTGTGTTTTTGGAGGAGCAGCTTTTCTGCCATTCTCACTGATGTCACTCATACTCTGTGCTGTTTGTCCACTACATTCTAACTCTTGAGTCAAACAGAAAGGTTAGGAGATAGCTGATTTTAAAAGGTCGGAAAGGAATATTAACAGCTCAAGTAATATTAGACTTTCATTTTATGATAGAGTAGAATTTTACTAAGAAAAGTTGCTGTGTTTAAATTTGAGTAAGTGGTTTTAAGTTTTTTCCCTTACACCCTTGTCTGAAATGAGATTTTTGTTTAAAAAGTTTAATAGTTTGAATGTTACTAAAGCCAAAATCTCTTTATGTATTCCTAATTATGATAAGTCTCAGAGTTCTGGGTCAATTTGCTAAAGCTTTGTGATGCAAAATAAACTTTTTTTATGTACTCTTAAATCAGATATATTATCCCCATCAACAGCAATACTAAGTATGGAAAAGAATATACTACATTATTTACATGAAATGTTGCTATCTGAAGAATACTCAATGCTTAGTTCACTTTTCTTTAAAACTGTTTTATTCCTTTTTATGATATATTTCAAATGTAAAGAAAAATATAATGAATAACTTAAAAACCAATGCATTATTTTTTCAACAATACTTTTGAATACATACTATAAAACAGATACTGTTCTAGTTGCTGGGGGATATAGCAGTGAAAAAAAGAGTACCTGCCCTCATAGACTTTGCATTTAGTGGAGGATATACAGACAATGAGCAAGAAAGTAAACATATAGTGTGTTATTTGGAGATAGTACCATTGAGGAAGATAAAGAATAGGGAGATACAGAATGCCAAGGAGGAGGAGTCAGGAGAACATTAAAGAAGAGCTGCTATTTTATATATGGGACTCAAAGAAGGTCTAGCTGATAAGGAGATATTTGAGAAGAGAACCTAAAGGAAGTGAGAGAGTGAGTTATATACAGATTTCTTGAAGAAAAATACTTCATCTTTGCAAGTGCAAAGATAGTAGCATGCCCTCTATGCTAGGGGAACAGTAAATGGTCTGTGTATAGAATGGAATGAGTGAAGAGGAGAGTAGGAGATAAACAGAGAGATCATCAGTGGTTCAGATCGTGTATGACCTTAAAGAATTTGACTTCTGTAGCAAATGAGATGAGAAGCCGTTTGAAGATTTTGAGCAGAGTGATGACATGATCTGACTTACATGTGGAAGGATTACTTTGGCTACTACAGTCACACCCCACATAACATTTTGGTCAAGGACAGACCATATATACAATAGTGGTCCCATAAGATTAGTACCATACAGCCTAGGCAGTGCAGTAGGCTATACTATCTAGGTTTGTGTAAGTACACTTTATGATGTTCGAACAACTACAAAATCACTTAGACACGTTTCTCAGAACATGTCCCCTTCATCAAGCAACCCATGACCATATATAGAAAAATAGACAATAGGAGGACAAAGGCAAAACAGAGAGATGAGGAGGAAGCTTTGGTGGCTGGGACCCAAGGGGTAGCAGTAGAGGCAATGGGAAGTTGTCAGATATATTCTGAAAGCAGAACCAACAGATTTTACTGACTGACTGAATGTGAGGTATAAAAGGAAAGGGCTTCCGGATGAGTCCAAAGTTTGTGGCCTAGGCTAGACAGATGGTGTTTTGGTGTTTTCATTTACTTATATAAGGAAGACTGTAGGAGGAGCAGGTTGGAAGGTGGAAATCAGTGTTCAATTTTGAATATGTGAGTTTAGAGATTCCTATTAGATGTCCCTGTGAAGAATAAATACATTTTTGTTAGTTTTGTGAATATCTTTTATATTATTATGTTTTCTAGTTAATTATTACCGGCATAATAGAAAGATTATTGTTCATTTTAGATTCATTTTATAGTTAGCAAACTTGTTTGATTCTCTCTTTTTTTTTAATAGACTTTATTTTTTGACACAGTTTTAGGTTTACAGCAAAATTGAGCAGAAAGTACAGAGATTTCCCATACATACCCTGCCCCTACACATGCATAGCTTCCCCTGTTATCAACATCCCCCTCAGATTGGTACATTTGTTACAACTGATGGACCTACATTGACACATTATTATCATCCAAAGTCCATAGTTTACATTAGGGTTCACTCTTGGTGTTGTACATTCTATGGGTTTGAACAAATGTATAGTGATATGTATCCACCATTATAGTATCATACAGAGTAGTTTCACTACCCTAAAAACTCACTATGCTCCACCTGTTCATCCCTCTCTCCCCCTCAACTACGAGGATAAAATACTAATCTTTTTACTGCTTTCATAGTTTTGCCTTTTCCAGAGTGTCATGTAGTTGGAATCATACAGTATGTAGCCTTTTCAGATTGACTTCTTTCACTTAGTAATATGTGTTTAAGTTTCCTCTGTCTTTTCATGTCTTGATATCTCATTTTTTAGTACTGCATAATTGTCCATTGTCTGGATGTACCAAAGTTTATTTAACCATTCACCTACTGAAGGACATCTTGGGTGCTTCTAAGTTTCAGCAGTTATAAATAAAGCTGCTGTTAACATCCATGTGCAGTTTTTGTGTGGACATGTTTTCAACTCCTTTGGGTAAACACCAAGTATTTGGAATTGATTCTCTTTTTAAATCTGTAGATTGTAGATTCTCTTGGATGTTTATGTAGCTAATTGAGTCAACTATATATACAAAAAATTTATCTCTGTCTTTCTAGTTACTATTTTTATTACATCTCTGATTTTTTTTTTTTTTTTTGGTCTTATTGCATTGGACAAGGCTTCTGGTATAAAGCAAAATAGAAGTGTTGAAAGTGGGTAGATTTGTTTATACCTGAATTTAATGAAAATGCTTGTAATTTCACCATTAAGTTTGATGTTTTGATAAATACTCTTTATTTGGGTAATGAATTTCCCTTCTTTTTCTGTATTACTAAGAGTGCTTATCATGAATGAGTGTTGAATTTTATCAAATGCTTATTCTATTGGTAAGGACTGATTAGGATCCCTTTTCCTCCTTTAATCTGATAATGTATTACATTATTAAAATTTCTGATATTGAATGGTTCTTGCATTCCTGAGATAAACTCTACTAGGTCACTACAAAAAAAAAATACTGACTATATTCAATTTGCTAGTATTTGCTAGTATTGAATTTCTGTACCTATGTTCATAGGTGAGATAAATCTATAATTTTCTTCTCCTGTCTGTCCTTGTAACTCTTTGATCTTAAGATTATATTTCTCTCTCCCTCTTTCTACTGTCTAATCAGTTGGTATAAGAGGAATTATCTGTTTGCTATAGCTTTATTAAAACTTGTCTATAAAACCATCTGAGCCTGATTTCTTTAATCAGGGAGATATTTGATTATCCATTCTTCTTGAGTCTATTTTTATAAGTTCATGTTTTTTTTTTAAATTATCCATTCAATTACCACATTTAGTTTTATCAAAATCCTTTTCTAAGTGTCTATTTTGTCTGATTTTTTTATATTCATATAACCTTTATACAAAATATTTTAAAATTTTTTTTATATTTTATCTGAAATTTTGTCCCCCTTTTCCATTCTAATATTGTTTATTTGAAGTCTTCTTGGTTCAGATTTAAATGTTAGTATAATGGAAAGTAGGTACAAAAAAATAATGTATGCATCCCCTAAAAAAGCATATTCATTAAATAGGATAATTACAATTCAGATTTATATACGATATATTCTGTGTCAGATTCTATAACAGATAAAAAATAGCTTTTTGTAAATTGAAACATAAACTGCACTCTGTGACAAGCAGAATGGAGGCTTGAAAACAGCTGTAAGAAGAAAATTCCGCTTAACCCTAGTTTATACATGTATGTATCTTGTTTATCTCTGAAGCAGACAGTTGTAGCAGTAGCAGAGAAAGCATGCACTTTGCTGTTAGATGGACTTGGTTTCAGATTTCAACCCTGCTCCTTTTTGGTTTTCTATTCTTGAATAATTCACATAAGCTGTCTAGGTCCCTGTTTGTAAAAGTGAGCATCATTGTAATAATTCCTACTTGCAGGGTTGTTTTATGAATGATGTATGTAGAGCACCTACTTCAGTGTCTGATGCATAATGAGCACTCAGAAATGGTAGCAACATTATTACATGTTTAGTAAGTAAAGGTTAGTGTTTCAACTTTGAAAACCACCCCAGAATTTTATGACAGTCTCCTCCAGTCTCCTCTATTTAAATAATTTGTACAACAGAAGAGACGTTCTGGCATTCTTCTCTTCCCCTCAGCTATGTTAGCTTTATCAGATCACTCTACATTTAGAAGTCACCAAAAACAATGTGAGAGGGAGAGGGAGTGGGAGGCAGGCCCTCCAAAGAAGGAATCTTCTGGCAGTTTCACCTCAGTAATTTCAGTTTAAGATTTCACTTTGACCTTTACTTCTTAGTTTTAATACTATTTTGATCCTGAAACTACTAAAGAATTGCCAGAAGAATTATTTAATCTAGTGCCAATGTCTCTGCCCTCTACTTTTCCTTAGATAGCTAAGACTCTGCTTGACAATTCTCTGACCACATACCATACACACACACACACACACACACATACATATAAAGGTATGTAACTGATGAATAGAATGAAATTTTTAAACTGAATGTATTTTGGAAAAAGACTAGGCAACACTGAATTTCCTTAATCTATTTCTTTGCTAAATTTTAATCACTGTATTAACTTATTGATGACTGGTATAAGTTAGTAGCATGTATGCTGTGAATAAGCAAGAATTATTAAGTTTGTGATTATGAACACATATACTAGCCTGGGATTTTATTAAATAAATTTTATTTTATTTATATAATGTTAACTGCTTATATATACTATTGTCGTAAAGTAAGCAAAACATTCATTGAATTATCCTCAGTTTACAGGTGTGCTTTAAGTATGGATTAAATATGAGTTTATTGTAGATAAAAACTTTGAAATACATTTTTATAATTTAAGTCGGAATAGCTTCTAAAAGTCTAATATAGATACCAGTTTACAAAGTTTCATCTCAGTAATAACACCACTGCTTTTTATAGTTTGAACAATCTAAAAATAACACCACAGTGCTCCATGGTTTTCAGGTACTCAAGTATATTATTTTGTTTCTCCCTAAATAAATCTCTAAAGGAAGTATTTTTATCCCTGTTTCAGAGTTGAGGAAACTCAGAAGATAACTTAATGCAAGTTAACTTGTAAATTGTTTTATCACTAGTGTAAATGTTGTGTTTTTCCCTTATTCATTGAAAGGTATGTATTAATGTATATCATATTTTACTGTATAGTCATAGCTTTTCGAGTATTTTTATAATTTTCTTCTATTTTCCTACTGCATACATTTACATATACTCATGCAATCACCTACACACCTCCTCTTAAATAAGTTGAAATGTTTTTACAATAAGATAGAAGGAAAAGCAGTTATGTGACCTCTTTTTTTCTCACAAATTATGTTGAAAGTAGAGTGTAAATCTAAAGGAGAACTAAACACTGTTGAAATTATTCAGAGCAGTAGATGAATTGAGAACAAAAAGTTTAGCCTTGCATCTAGTTTCTTTATTGTTTCTGTTGTAACATGGTTATCTGATGATCTCTCCATAAGCAGTCTGGAATTTTAGAGCATTTATAGTAGGTACAATTTTAGTGAAAGATGAAGATTAGAAACCCTAGCAGCTAAATATAGGATAAAGTTGGTCAGCCCTCTATAAGGTAAGTAAAATAAAGAAGTTTGATAGAAAACAATCATCTTTTGAAATTTGTTTTTTCCATAATATGTATAATATATTCTTAACCCACCCTCAGCCTGAAAGTAAGCTGAAAAAATTCCAGCATAAGAAAATAAGGGGTAGCTGGATTTGGGGATAGGATATCAAAAGAACTTGATTCACTTGATTAAAACGTGACTTTTCCTCCTGTAGTCCAAGTTTAGAGAAGCAGAAGGCACAGAGATTCCTAGACAGGCGTCTTAAGAAATTCATTAAGAATTCTGAGCACCTACCAAAAAGTTAATTTTATAAATTAGACTCTTGTAACAATCAGATGAGTTAGCCAAATGGTAAAATATTGTTACATAATATTGTATTTCAAATTTCTTTTTTAAACTATGAAATTAATGCCAAATAACATAAAAATTATTTTTTGCATAATATATTTTTTCACACTTTAAATGACAAGGATTAGACATACATAATATCAATATTGAATTATAGTCATAATAATGAGAGAAAAAAGTTATAATTATGCAAATAAACATATAATCTAAAATATAATCTAAAAATAATTTATATTTTGCTTTAGAACATATTTTATATATTCTCTATATACAGGTCTATTAATAAAATATGCGTAGTGTTTAGAGAATTTACTTTTTTTTAACAATGAAAGAAAAGAAAGTGTTGAATACTTGATTCAAGAGGAGACAAGCAGCTGATTCACTTTCTCAATGGAACTTCATATTTGTTTTATTTTACTACATATTCAAGGTACTGCAGAATTCATAACATGAGAGAGAATTCAGGAAGTAACTTGGAAATTTATAATCTTGAATGTCTTTGACTTGTGTAAGGTTTGCCGTCTCAAATCTTCCGTGAAGGCAGAGGATTTTCTTCATGGAAGGCAATAGAAGGCAATGAAATATCAGCAAAAAGCAAATTCTTACGGGGAAAGGTACCACCTCTTAAAATTCCGGAGAGCACAATCTGCCAGCAATATGGTGAGGTTTCTATAGTCTTAAGTATAATAGAGAGCTCATTGCAGGGTAAACTGGCTAACTTTTACCCGTGGTCAACTAGTCAGCTAACCGGCAAGTTAAGTTGACTCTGGCTCTTCACCTTCTGCTTTGTTCTCTGTACAGGCGGCAGCTGTCTTCACTAGTGAACCGTTGCTGGTTACGCAGCGAGGAATTCCTAGTTACAATAAGTAAATGAGCTACTCGGTTGAGAATAAATAGATCAGTGACATTTGTTATCACGTTGAAAATTACTTAGTCCATAAGGGAATTGGGATGGGGGAGGAGGGGAAATCACACACTCAAGGGAGCAGTTAAGGTTGGAAAAACATAACCAGCATTAGGTTAATGATTTTCTCTGTTGGGGGAAATTTTTGTGATACAAGCTATGCAAGTTAATCTCAACGATTATTTCCTCTGGTGGTAGTGATACAACATGCATAGTGGTTCTCAATTTGTAACAGAACTTCTGTCTCTCACCACCCAAGTCTCCCTGGGGCATATGGATAACCTGTGTAATTGTCAATGTCCTCTACCGACCTCTTCTTCCCCCAGTCTACATTTTGAAAGAACTTCATTCTTCAGTAGTTCTTTGGCCTTTATTTTCAGTATGTCCATACTTGAAGATGTACACCAAAGTGTACACCAGTCTCATTCTGAGATTATTTAATTTTCAAGGCTCTTCTGTGTTCATTTTTTAAAAATCCCCCTGTCTATTAAGATAAATGTTTAAACATTGAGTGGAACTATAGGAAGTAGTGTGAGCATTAAAGTTAGTGCTTTGACCATAAGATTTGCGGAAAGGTGGGAAATTCTCAGAATTCTTCAAGTGAGATGCCTGGCAATACCTTATCACCACCACTGAATTGTTGTTGAATTTATTAAAAAAAAAAAAACAAACCTGCTGCTGATTCAGTCTCAACACTAGCTTTAAAAAGCAATGGGATTATGTATGCAGTTTTCAACTCCAAGAAGCTTGCAAACGTACTAGAGAAAGAGTACGTCAGAGACATTAGGTGTTCTGAATCCAGTGGAACCATTGTGAATGTGGGCGGCTGTGTGTTTCCTAGAGGCCATTTTTATCATTCGATTTGCTGTCTTCTGTTTGGTTACGTACACTTTTTTGTCAGATTTCGATTCCTTTTGAGAGCACCTAGTATCATAAGTGTAAGCTACTACATTGTGCTTTTGCTGTTATCTTCCCTTCTTACTTTGAGATTCAAAACATCATAGAATCATTTAGCAATTTACAAAATTAGTCCAAGTCCTTCAGTTCTTAAGTCTTCATATTGCTGCCACCTCCATGTGGTGAAAAGACATTCCTGTTGCCATAGGTATAATACTTATTGGACAGGTGTTATTTTTAGATAATACTCAAAAATAAATCTTTTCAAGTGATCATGGAGCTATCATCAAAAAAAAAAAGACCATATTAAGAAGTGGAAATAATGCAGATGACATTTCTCAGATCATTATTCAGTCAAAATGGAAAGTAATAAAAATAAAAAAAAAATTTCTTACCACCTAGAAATTAAAAATAAACCCCCAAAAATAAAACAAAATAAACTAAGCACCCTCTTTCTTAACTCTTCATATAAGGAGTGAAAATTCTAGAATATCTAGAAAATAATGAGAACCCTACACATCAGAACCTATGGAGTACAGCTAAAGTAGGTATTTCTCTTATCACTTTCATGATACCTTACACGTAGTAGATATTTATTGATTGTCCTTATCAAGTCATTTTATTTCAACTAGCCTTTGAAAGATAGGTTGGATTTATATAAGTAAAGGAAATCAAGAATTCCTTTTTCATCACCATTAGCAATCTCAACAGCACCCTAACGAGATTTATGGAAAATAAAAATAATATTGCCTATTTGCCTAATTTTGTTTTACTTACTCTTTCCAGTACATATGGTACTTTGGTAAAGAGCCCATTCACTGGAATAGGTCTATTTCCTCTGCTAATGAGGGAGCTTGCAAAACTGTGGAGTTCCACTGTTAATGTTCTGATGTGGTAGTTATACATGGCTAAAATTTATGATAACGTGCAGCCTGTTACTGTGTGAATATTAAGTACTTAAAGAGTTGAAAGAAGCTGGGTAGCTGTAATTATTCACAGTGAAATAAAGGAGTTCTTAAATACTCAGACTGAAATTATTTTTAAATGTAATTATTCTAATCATACATTTAATCATCTTTTACTTTGAATATACCTTTCTTGAGTTCAGTAGTCCAAGCCTACCAGAGATCCTTTCTTTCTGTTAGTGTGTGTGCAAGTGGTACTTAATTTTTATTTAATTTTATTTAAATGATGAGTTGAGTGCTTTCAAATGTATTCCACTCTGTAGGAAATATCATGGGAAAACAAATGTATGACTTCATATTTATAAAATGAGGCTATGTAAGTTGCTGAAGGAGGAGAGCAGAAAACAACATCAAAAGAAATGGCAAAGCCAAAGAGGCATACCCTTAAACTCTATGAACTTAAGTTGATTTTATTGGTCCTACATTTTAATTGTGAGCCTTATACTGAGAAGAATGGTGTTAGAGGAAGGTTTAGATCTTTGGCAAGAAATGCCTTGGTTGGTTGAAAGGACGTTAACTACACCAGCAATATTTCTGAAGTCTGTCTAATGTTAAAAAGGGAATCTTGATATGAGCAGTCATTCCTCCGCAGAGCTGATCCTCAGAGGAAGAATATCTTTGATCTGTCTCGAAGCTAAGTCAGCTTTTTATTTCTGTTAGTCAAAGAGGGAACTCCTCCAAGTTGGATAGAGATAATGAGAACTTGTTCCTGAAGTTGAGGAAGCAAACAGTCTCGTATGTGTGCATCGTCCAGTTACCATGGCTTCCAGTCAGGAGCTCCAGCTCCAGCTTCTCTTGTTGGCTCTAGGAGACCCATAGATCCAGTGCCTACTCAACACTTCACTTGAATGTTTCTCAAGCAGCCTCTAGTTCAAACATGTCCAAAACTGAATTTATTTTCTTTTCCCCTTAATGCTGCTCCTCCTCCAGCATTCCCTATATCAGTGACCGCCATTATCATTCCACTACTTGTTCAAGTCAGTATCTAGATTCATCCTCGACTCTTGCCTCTCCTTCCAAATTCAGTCAATCAAAAAGCCCTATTCACAAATCTGTCCACTTCTGTCTCTGACCCCATCATTTTAGTCAAGTTCACCTCATCTCTTTCCTGCATCCATTCTTGTTCTTCTGTAATCCATTCTTCAGACTTCAGCTAGCATAATCTTTTTAAATTTTTTTCACTTAAAACAACAGTGATTTATTGTCTCACACTTCTGGGGACTAACAATCCAAAATCAAGGTGCTGGCAGAGCCATGCACTCTGATGGCTGAAGGGGAGGATCCTTCTTGGCCTCTTCTAGCTTCTGGTGTTTGCCAACAATCCTTGGTATTCCTTGACTTGTAAATGCATCATCCCAGGCACATGGCCATCTTCTCCCTGTGTCCTCATATCGTCTTCTCTCTGTGCATACCTGTCTCTATGTCCAAATTTCCCTTTTCATAAGGACACCAGCTATACTGGATTGGGGCCCACTCAGCATAATCTTTTTTAACCAAAATTCTTATCAAGACTCCTCTCATTATCCTTACAATAAAATTCAATATTCTTAACATGATCTACAAGGCCCTGCATAATCCTTCCCTTGCCCACCTTACCAAATTCTTCTACCAGTGTCTTTCCCTGTTTATTTTCCTGTGAATACTTCATAGATACTTTTGCCTTAAGTTCTCTATATCTGCCTTCATTTCCTTTATTAAACTAAATTCTTGGAGAGTAAGAACCATATCTTACTCCTTTTTGTGTTCTCATTGCTAAACATAACGCCTGATGCGTTGTGTTCTCATTGCTAAACATAATGCCTGATGCGTTGTAACCTCTTAATAAGTAAAATAATAACATACTTCCTTCTTTGATTGTTTAGGTGTATATTAAGGAAAGAACCATTCTTATCTTTGGACCCCTAGGGCCTAATTCAGTGTCTGAGAAATAGTGAGTTCTCTGTGTATTTAGTTGAAGTAATAACCACAAATAAGGTTATACTAGTTAACCCTCAGTTGAACAAAGCATTCAGTTGCTTTGTCACAGCTCTTTATTGATCACACATACTAGCTCTAGCCAGCCCTGGTGTTCTAATGGTTAAGATCCAGCACTCTCACCACCATAGCCCGGGTTTGTTTCCTGGTCAGGGAACCACAGCACTTGTCTGTCGGTTGTCATACTGTGGTGGTTGCATGTTGCTGTGATCCTGAAAGCTTTGCCACCAGGATTTCAAATACCAGCAGGGTCACCCGTGGTGGACAGGTTTCGATGGAACTTCCAGACTAGACAGACTAGAAAGAAGGACCTGGCCACCCACTTCTGAAAAAATTGGCTATGAAAACCCTATGAATAGCTGGGGAGCATTGTCTGATAGACTGGCAGAAGGTGAGAGGATGGCACAGAAAGACTGGGCAGGGTTCCGCTCTGCTGTCCACAGGGTCACTAGGAGTCAGAATCGATGTGACAGCACTAACAACAATACTATCTCTATCAACTTTTCCTTCATAGCATGCATTGTGTATAATTGTATACTTATATGCTTATCTCTTCTCCACTGTATCCCTGCCTATCATAGTGCATGGCATAAATAGTATCTAGTAATCAATAAATATTTTTGAATGAATTAACAAAAAGTTAATTGCAGATAATCAGTGTTTTACTCTAATTCCTATAAGACAATGTATCTGAAAAATGGTCTTCAAAATTTTCTGTAATACTTGTTGAAAATGCGTATTCAGGGCTCCACAAACATCCCACATCTACTAAATCAACCCCTGAGTGTTGGCTCCTGGAATCTAGGTTTTTACTAAGGTCTTGGGTGACTCTTACCATGATATGTGCATACAATTTTCTCATGACTTTGCAGCTGAACAGAAATGTTTATTCATAGAAGGGGGGAAACCTCAATAATAAGACATTCATATTTATGGTTATAGTGTTATTTTTGTATTGATTCTTTGTGTATTTTTTATACTAATCTACTTGTTTTATGGTTATTTATGTCTAACGTTTTTGGGCAAATTAACTTTCCTTTCATTAACCAAAACCACCACCTGTTTCACTACTCAGCTGTCTCAGCCTGCCCGCTCTCTGAGCCTCTCCTTTTGTCCTTACTGCCAGGGGTCATCCCTCTTATAAATCTCTCTCCCTTGCTCCTCCACCCCTTCTTGTTCCACTTTGTGAAAGCAGTTCCTCATCAGCTGTGCTGACCTACAACACTGAAATTTGAAAGGCCATTCACGTGGAAATAAATTAGCATGAGAAATTCATCCAGGACTCAAAAAACCTTATATTCCCTACTAACACTTTATCATGTTTTCTCCCTTAAAATCAGTCAAAGGTGACCCTATTAAGTCAGGTCAGTTCGTATGTAGTCATCCAAGTTATAATTATAGGGTGTTACTATGTGAGTACATATGAGTATAAACACAGTTGTCATGTAACATGGAAAGCATCAGGAATTGAAAGTGATAAACTGTTCTCCCTCCTGAAAACAAAAACATGGGCAATTTTGCTTCAAGAGAAGAAATGTAAAGAAGCGAGAGAAATGTTGGTAGGGATTAAGGAAAAGCCAAGAGAAAGATGATTATTTTTTTAAAGAAACTTTTTTAATTTTACTTTTCCTTTTTCCTCATCATTTTAAGAGAATTTTGACTAAGTTCATTCATTCAGCAAACATTTATTGAGCACCTACTGCATGCTAAGCACTTGATAATTTAATTTGTTAAGGGCTTTCCAGTTACAGTGAGGTGTTCACAGTCCTCATTCATGGTGGTGGGGACTGCATCTTTCCAAGTACGTTGCTAACTGAGGGCACCTGAGGGAAGGTGGTGTGAAACAGGCCTTTAATCAGATGAAGGGAGAAGATCAGCAGGCCCTAGCGTTGCTCCCAGTCCAAAGGCGCTGTTCATTTCCAGTCTCAAATGTTATTTAGACAGACCCCCAAGTCCAGAGTTAGCAAGATTGTTATCATTTTATATAAACTTCCTTTCCCACAGTATATCAGTTCCAAATTTGGGGCGTAATTTAATTCAATACACCAGAAAACTATTTTGGCAGATGGAAATAATATATCAGGAAGGGATAAAAACATGTTTTAGATTGTTTGGAAGGGTAAGCTGAACCAAAATCTCAAATCCTTTGTGGACTGAAACAGAGTATAAATAAATAAAGTAACAAAATAACTCAAGGGTGATTCCTTATTTCCAGGTCAAGAAACTGTAAATTAGTAATGCATATTTATCATAGCTTTTTCTCAGTGACCCGTCATATTTTTCTCATTTAAAAAATCTAATTGTTTCACTGCAGCTGTCTGAAGCATGAGGCATTTACATGTTACATATCTTGTCACTATTTTTTTTAACATTTACTATTATCTTTTTTGTGTGAAGTTATCCTGGGAAGTCAAAATTCATAGTTGCATATTAAAGATGTTTTCTTCCTGAGTTATAGAAATCCCTGGGGCTTCTCATCCTAAATCATCAAATTAGTAAATGCCACTTTTCTGAATATAGAGATTTCAGTGTGCACAAATCTGTTCCAAATGGGGCAGCACCCTGTAAAGGTGGCAGGTGAAAAAAGGTCAGAAAAATGCCCAGAGCCAGACAAGAATCCAATAATGACTGAATGAGCACGAAAAGATTTCTAGAGTGTATTGTATTGAGGAAGATTGTTTCCTTGTTTGTTTGTTGGGTCTTGGGAAAGAAAAGAGAGATGTATAGAAGTTTTGGGTAGGAGGGTGTTGGGGATGGAGTTCTTGATGGAAAACACAAAAGAAGAAAATTAATATGAATTATTGTTATCTGGTGAAAATAACAATTGTCATGATCTAGAGTGGAGTGTCCTACTTGGGACTGGCCCGAACTAGCAGCTGAGCTGATCTGAGACAGCAGCACACATCCCTGCAGACGTCAGGGTGATGCTTTGACACAGCATTGGCATACCCACATTGCACTGCTGGGAAGGCTACACTGGTGACAGCTTTTGTTTCTTTGCAGTGTGATTTAATTCATTATCTGTTTGAGACAGCTCCTGGAGCAGTGTTTTTCCACCGGTAAATCTATAGAATATATTTTCTTTATGAAGAGTGATGGGCACAGACAGGGCAATTCCAACTTGCTAATGAATATCTGGGGTCCTGCACTGAGAGATTCCTTATGCAGCCTCAGAGTTCAGGGATGTCATTTCGTGTATCAGTGACATTCCATGGCATTTAAAGAGAAATGGATTCTGGCACAATTCTACAGAAAGGCTAGCGACAACAGACGCAGTTGTTGTATATGGGATTCAGTGAGTCTAATGACTGTCACAATCCCAGGGTATAAATGTTTATTCCAGTCCTTCTCCCAGGATATCCTGAAATATGTAAAATAAAGCCATGTTATATGAGAAATAAACCTACTACTAAAAATTCAGTCTGTTAACCTGAATCGTATAGGTGCTAACACAGAATTTAACAAGGTGCATAATGAAAAAAAGAAAGAACAGCTTTTATCTGCAGCATTCTCACATCTAGAGAATCGTTGCTGAAGATTATCTCTTTCTTTGTCGTCCCCCCCCACCACACCCCCAAAGCCAAAATGAGCAACTAAAAAGCCTTGCTATGCTGGAATCATTCCAAAAGTACTTCAATCTGAATTATAGATTATTGTTCAGAAATCCTGCAGAAATTAAGTAAAACAAACACTTAGCAAAGAGTAGACAAGTAGAGTCCTGACAGACTTAATTAATGGATTTTAACCTTTTTTACTTATCAAATAAATATTTGAATTAATTTAATTAAAAAATGTTTGTTTTCTTGAATAAATTAAATGATTCTCATTGAATCTAAATACCTCCTATGGTAAACTAGATTCCCACATGTATTTATATCCACTTCTGAATCCTTTTTTCAGTTACATTCACCTGTTTCAGTTTATTTCTTTTCCAGTACTAAGGTTATTAAAATTATACATGTGCATAATGTTTCTACATGAATTGTAGAATTAGCTTGTCTTTTTCCTCCCTCCCCTGTAAAAAATCATTTTGGTATTTATATTGTGATTGAATTAAATTTATAAATAAGTAGGGAAAATTGACATATGATAATGAGTTTTATTTTTTCCAAAAACAGGGTATGTCTTTCTATTTATTCATGTCTTCTTTTTAAGTTCCTCTGTGGCATTTTAAAGTGTGATTGCATATTTCTTGTTAGGATTTTTCCTATTTTAACCTTTCTGTTGCTATTATTATTGGGATAGTGTATTTGCTTATATTTTCTAGCTGGGTTTTTTATGTATATATAGGAAGACTTGATTTTACAAACAGTTTGGTGTAGTGATTGAGAATACCGACTCGGATTTTTGAATCCCAGCTCTGCCACACCAGCTATGTGACTTGTTTCTTTGTTGCCCAGAAAATAGAGATAATAAAATTCAATACTTTCTAGGACCATTGGGAGGATTAAGTGAGTTCATGCATGTGGAACACCACTGGCTCATAGTAAACACTCTGAGTTTTCACTGTTGTTGTCATCATCATCATCATCATCATTTATTAGCCACATTATTATTCTCTCATTGTTTGTAATAGTTTTTCAGTTGATTCAGACTTTCCACTTATATATCATCTGCAAATTATGGTAATTTTGCCTCTTTTCCAATTTTATACATCTTATGTCTTTCTATTATTTAATTGCTTCACCTAATTCTCCAGAACAGTGTTAAATAGTGGTAATGGTGGACATCTTTATCTTACACTTAGATTTAATGGCACTGTTTTTAAGGTTTTGTTCTCTTTTGGCTTAAGAGATAAATTTTATCATGTTACGAAAGTATCATGCATTCTGATTTCTTAAGAGTTTTATCAAATGTCTTTTCAACATGTTCTGATATTCACTAGGAACTGAACATAAGCCGTGACTGTTGACTCCTGAGCTTAGTCTTTTTATTATGTTTCATCTTTTGGAGCTGGTCTAAAGCTAGGCTCTGTTTTAATTTCTGTTTATGTAGCGGGTATCAGTGCTATTAGAAACTGCCAAACTTTTAGTTTAAACCAGAGTTATATTTAAAGTCCTTGCTCACCATTGGGTGGAAATATTGCAAGAATTCATAGAATGGATAATCCTGTGATTTAGAGAGGGAATTAAGAAAAAAAAATTAACTAGACTTGAAGAGCAATGAAACCTTGCTGAAAACCTACCAGCGAAAGTTAAAGAATAAATTTTAGTTAAATTTAAAATACCAAGAAATCCTTTGTTTTTTGATTAATTTAAAAGGAGATAATTATTTCTAGTAATATGTAATAATAAGTAATTTTAAATTACTTTTCCTGAGAGGTTAAGACCAACTTGTGGCTTTATATATCCATTTGTCATTCATTGGTTAATTCTTGAATATGTATGATATTCTTAGCATTTATGGCATCATTGTCATTTCAATTAAAGTAGCCTTGTGTGTTTTAACCAATAAATTTATCATCTGGTTTTGCAATAGAATATCTATTTTATTTTTTTTCTATAAAAAATACTTTTGAACACATTCAGATGTCTGGCAATGTGGACCAGAAATGCCCAAGAATGAAAAAAAATTTAATAAGGTATTTAATTGTTGAAATATATCTGTACATTTTATAGTCCCTTTGTCTTTTAAAGATTTTCCTCACCGCAAAAAATATTGCCTGTAATTCCTTTATCAAATATTTTTCCTTTTCTTAGATTAGTTTTTTTATTGCATATTAAATTATATCAGCCAAAAGGAGGATATGAAGACTTTTTAAAAATTTAACAACTTTAAAATAGAATATATCAAGAATAAATATTACAATAATTTATCTATTGCATTATAGCTGATAATTTTAGTTAGCTGTAATTGATGTTATATTTTTTGTACATAAAATAATTTATTAGATTTTCTTATAAAAATTCTATATTTCTTCATGCCCAATTTATGTTTCACAATATAGAACTCTTGACAAATCTTAAATGAATTGAAAAATTATTTTGCCCCTGAAATGCTTTTATTTTCAATGAGAAAATATGAAAAACTGACTACTAACCAACTTAACACTATGGAAAGGCTCTATTCAGATTTATCAGTTTGTAATATATATTATGTGTTATAAACCTAACGTACATCTCCATGATCTCTGGCTTTAGGTTGGTTGTGACATGTACGTAACCTTTCTGATCTCATTAAGATCAGAATCTCTTCATTTATGTGAAAAAGTTTGAAATACACCTAAATACATTATGGACATTGATACTTCTTGTGTGGGATGGTTTGTAGTGTGTTAAAATAAATGATTAGAGACAAGTGAGTATCCTTCCTTCATCATAAGATCTTAAACGGTCTTCTGTCTTCACAGCTGAAATTCTCAATTTCCCTTCACTTGGGGCATCTCAATTATATTAAAATATATATATTAAAATATATAAAGTCATGTTATATCAGGTTAGCTGAAGCCTGATATTACTGAACATTCCAGCAGATCTTAATCGTGGTCCTCATAGTTAATGCCGCGGCACTTTGCAGAGCTCACCCACCTTGTTCTTAGCACAGCAATAAGGACAAGAGAGGCAGATCTCCAGACTTCCTTCCACGGGGATTGACAGAAGCTTCCAGCTAGAGAGTGTTTTGGTCATTTATTTGACATCCTGGTTATATGGTGAGGGGAGTGATGGGGAGGCTCCCAAGTGACAAGGACACCTGAGCAGAAGTGGTGGCGCTGATCACTTGAGAGTATAAGGAAAGGGGTGAGAGAGAAGAGTGATGGAAAGACTGCCACGGGCAGTAGAGTTGAGATGACTTAACACAAGTACCGTGACCCATCGGTCACCAGCTGGCTGTACCTGGCCTCCTGCTGCCGTGAGCACCGACCGTGCTTCAACATGGAGTGGCAGTTTCGTTGCACTCCGGAGGGAAGGTACCCCGGGTTCCCCAGGGGGAGTTCAGCGAGTGGAGCCGCTCATGTGGAACGTCTCCATCTCGTTTGCTGCAGCCTGGGAAATTGATCATGTTCTGGTTTTATTTGGAAAATTACTCTCAGAAGTTTATAGAAACTTATGCACAGTAGCTCAAGCACCAGCACTCCCCACACACAGTGCCACGTTGACCCTGGTTGTGCCCATAAATCACGGATACGAGAGTTCTTCACTTTCTGTAACCTCCATCTCTTCCTCCCTCACTTCAACCAGTTTCAACTATGAGATGTTTCCCAGCTGCTTGTCTTTGAAATGCGTAAGTTCTTATTCATCTAAGTTTACGTAATCATGTCATGCTTTATGAACAACACTTTACTGAGCCTCACAGTTAGAATCACCCCGAACCTCTCGAAGGAGAAACTCCTCTGGTGGTGTTAAATGTTATGTACGAAAGGGACGATTAGGCACATGTGTGGTGATGGACTGTAATTAATCTTTGGGTGGTGAACATGATGTAAGCTATACAGGAAAAATATATATATATTATGTACAAGTTTCTGACTTTTGTCCCAGGAGCTAAGCAAGAGTTTGGGGACCTATCGCCTGTTGAAAATCACTCAGAAATGAGGTTATAGAATTCTAGAGCTAAAAGAAACATAAGATTATCTACTCCTGCCCCCAAATGAGGAAACTGAGTCCCAGAGATGAAGTATCTCCTAAATGATATTGTATACCAAAGGGAAAATTATTGTCTTTACAGAAATTTAGCTTACAATTTTTCAGAAGCACATCTATGAAAATTTTAGCATAAAATCTCTAATCACTGAAAACAATTCTGTCTCCACTCTTCTTTGTGTTCATATTCATGGACGTTCTCTCTTTTATTTGAGGGAGAAAATGTTCTCTCTAGTGTGAGAGCTAGATTCTGCAGCGTCCGGAGCATAACGGTCTTATGTCCAACCCCATTTCAGATGCTATGTTTCTGTATCCCAGAAATAGGGACCTCCACCCATTCTGTCTAAAATCAAGAGGGAGAAAAGAAAACACCAAAATGCCACTGAAACAATTTGTTGTTTTAGATATATGAATAAAAATATCTCTGTAGATTGGTAAAGTTTTTGAAGGTAGTTTTTCTTTGTTAAAATTCCTTTGAGAATGATAATGTCTGCCTTGTGCCATTTGCCAAAGCCTGTCCATCCTCGTATGTGAGCTTGAAATATCTAGCACTAAGAAAGCAGAGTCTATTCATTGTAGACGTGTGGAAAAATAAGTATTGATGGACATTACCCTAAAAAACTCAACCTGATGTATTTCCAAAGCTGACTGATAGTTTACATAATTTAAGATTTTCTCAGCAGTGTATAGATGTGCCTACCAAAATTAGGATTTTTTTCTTCCACTTTTTTCCTTTTTTTTTTTCAAATTGTTTATCCTTTCTCGTGACTTAAACTGCAGCTTCTATGCTGATAATTCCAAAAGTATGATCCTCTAGCCATGATTTCTCCCAAACACCAGCTTCTGTCTCTAATTGCATTCTCAACACTTCAACTCGGTAGACCCTAAGCAACCTCAATTTCACATATCTAAATCTCAACTTGTCTCCCCTTATCGACTGTCTGTCACTGTTATTATCTTTTTTTTTCTCTAATCACCTATGTTCAAGACTTAAAAGCCATAATTTACTCATCCCTGTCCTTTATCTTCTACTGTATATTTTCCTTACACTGCCTCTCATAGGTCTTCCCTTCTTCCTTTACCCTTTCATTAATACACCCAATTTTACTGAATAGCTCCTGAGTCCCAGGCTCTGTGCCAGGCCGTGGAAGTGTAAAAACAAACAAGTCCCAGTCCCTGCTTGCAAGGAGCTCATGTGTGTTGGAGGAGACCAGTATCAGCGTGGAGCAGGTGCTATAAATCTGAGAAACTGAACTGAACTTTAAAAAATTCTTTCAAAATGAAGATAGCATCCTGACTGAAATTTCTGCCTCATTGTACCAGGCAGAAATGACAAAAAGTGGAAAGGATTTTCAATGAGAGAGGCCTTATTTAACATACCTCCTAGAGGTAGAAACAGAACACCTTTCAGTATGTTTGATAGAATTGCTTCACACAGAATATGCATGAAAACCCCAGTTCTTTACTGGGCAAACTCCTGTTCATCCTTTCAACCTCAGTTCAAATGTTACCTCTTCAAAGAAGTGTTCCCATGTTGTCCACTGTCTCTTGGGCAAATGAATTGCCCGTTATTCTGTGTCATGACAGAAACCAAGATGCAGAGGATTCAGGAGGGAGTGGGAAGAAGAAAGTCCAGACGAAAAGGCAGAGGGAAGGTAGCTAGGGACGGACTCACCGGTTGGAGAGTAATTTTATTATCTAGTATTTACTGTTTTAATTTATCTTTCATCTGTGGGTGAGAGAGAATTGGATATATTTGTAGGCCAAGGAAAGATAGTGAAAGGGAAAGGCTGAAGGGAAAAAGAGGATAATGTATAAAGCAAAGCTCCCAATTTCCAGTGTTGTCACTTAATGTAGATCTTCATAAAATTCACTTTCTAACAAATCTTTCTGCCTGTCATTTTTCCCATCTCAATTTCTTCCTTCAAAATACAGCCAAATTAGTCTTCCTAAGATACTGCTAACATGTGACACATTCCTCCAAAAATCCTACAGTACTTGCTTATTTCTTCTATGCTCAAGCGCCTCTGTCTTTCAGAGCCCTTATGATCTGTCCCCCACCTTCCTGTTCAGTACTGCTTCCCTCTCGTCCCAGGGTGGATGTCAGCTCGGGAAGATTAGTCTCTTCATTGTCTTTCTCACACCTGTTGACTAAGTCCTACAAGAACAGGTGTCTTTGTTTGCTTCATTGCCGTTATCCCAGGGACGATGCCTAGTACTACTAGGTGCTCAGTAATTATTTATGGACTGTTTCCTTGCTCATTCACACTTCAGAACTCTTACAATTGCCCACGTATCCAACACTGTTCTTTCTCTTTTCTAAACCCTACTGATTTTTCCTCACTCAGGTCCCACTTACTCCACCTATATTTTGCTAACTACTTCTGCCCATACTGTTTTTTCCTTTCCCTGAATTCTCATAGTTTGTCCCTGTGATTCTGTACATGGAATCTTCTAAGAGAGGCAGTGTAATGACATGGTTAAGAGCTCAGACTCCAGGGCGAGACTAACCACATTTGAATCCTGGCTCTGTTAATCACTGAGTATGTGGCCTTTGGTAAGTTATTTAACCTCTCTGTGCCCCAATGTACTCATCTATAAAATGAGCAAAATAATAAAACCTCCCTCATAGGATTATTGCAAGACTTAATGAGTTCATATATGTCACGTGCTTCACAGTGACCAGTACATAGTAAGCACCATGTAAATGTTTTCTGTTATTATTCTGTAGTTTTATTAGTCTTGCCTTTCCAACCAGATTATAGACCCTCTGAGGTAGACATATTATATCTCTCTCAAGATGGCCAGCACAGCCTAGTTCATTAAATATTTGTTAATTGATGATTTATTCAAAATTTAGACTATAATAAGACTTCCATGAAATTCAAGCTGCTTCAATTTTTAATAAGAATTTATTTTACATAAAGATCTACAGTCTACCAAACATTTTTACATCTGTCATACCAATTGATCCTCACAGTAAATTTGTGAGGTAAATAAGGCAAGGGTTGTTATTCTCACTCTACAGCTTAGGAAGTTAAGGTCAAAGAAGGGAAGTGTCTATCACCCCTTCTCCCAGTGCTGCCATGTCTCCCTACTTCTTGCCTGCTCAGAGAGGTACAGACAGATTAATAAGTCTTCTGTGCAAGTGGACATTCTACTGCAAAATGAATGTCAGCCACCCTTCTTACAGCTATGCCCAGATCTCTACAAATGATTGTCTTGGGCACTCCTCCTCATTTGTCTTGTGAGGAGGGATTTGAGTGTCCAGAAACACCCATTCCTCTACCCTGTGGGATGGGAAGGGAGGTGCGTCTTATCTTGCACACTGTGCTCTCCACAGAGTTGAGCCCCCTCCCAACTAAAGCTCCTTATGTAGGCTGGGAGGGAAGGGGAAGCTGGGGTATTGGTTAGAAGTGTAGAGTCATTTCTGTCCCTTCTCAGCCCTGGTGGAGGTATTGGTGGCTTTTAGTAGTGGCTTCAATTATTTGGTAGCATATTGGAACCTCTGTTTCAACGTGGGGACAACATCAGTCAGCATCCTGTTACACATGCATGCATTTATTTATCAAACATTTTAGCACCTTCTCTGGGCAGGGCCCTGTTATACTTGCTATAGAAGATACAGAAGAAATATAGGAAATTTAAGCTATTGATGTACCTGGCTCTGTGTTGTCATCAGCATGTTTATATTGATCCAGTCTCTCTCCTGGAAACATCATATGTCACTTGAAGAAATCTTTGAGTACAGTTTTACTTTTACAAGTTGTCCTGAAGAAAAAGTGTATTTTCATCGTGTTGAAACATACATTATTTAATACATGGTTAGCCCTGTGATGTTCTGCCTTATAAGCGTGCCTACTTTTGCTTTTTATACTTTGATTCATATTTCCACCTTTCTTTTAGAAGATTATTTTTAGTATTCCAGTTAGTGTCCCAATTCCAATTATTCAGTGAAATTTAATAGTCTTTTTAAAAAATTGTTTTTGCTCAAGATTCAGATAGATCTCTATCGGAAATGTGTGCAATGTATGTCACTTTCTGTGCTGCCTAATTTTAAGTTCTTAAATTATAAAGTAGATATTTAATAAATATTACTTTGCTTTCAAAATGAAGAGATTTTAAATTGACTCAGAGAACCTGTACTGCAGACATTCTGCGGTCATCCTGTCCTTGAGGAAAAACCGTTACAACCTTCAAGAAAATGTCCGTTCTATCGCGTGTCTCGTGAAGCAGCACTACTTGCCTCGTTTGTACCCTGGAACTATAAATATCTTCTGGAATCTTTAATTTCCAAATGGCCTTAGAGGGGCTAATTTTTTATATTAAGATTTCTCTCTCTTTCTAAACACACACACGTGCACACGCACACGATAGCATAATATATGAAAACGGCTTCCTTTCATAAGGAAGGGTGTCTGTTTTGTTTTTAACCTTCTAACATACATTATAAGTATGATCACATGTTGAGTTGTTCCAGAGTGCTGGATCAAAATATATTACTCTTAAAGGAGACAAAATTGTTGCTAAGAAAAATATCAGCCATTTAGGCAGTAATCTACTAAATAATTTTCCCTTATGTTAAACTAGGAAAAATAATTATTTAGTGATGAAAATGAATTTGCATTTGTGTTGGTAGAAGTTTAGAAAAGTGTATTAAATATTCTTTCATGGAGCCAATAAGCCCTTTTCTCTAAATTCTTCATACATCTGATGAAGAGGTGAATAAACATCAGTTTATTCAAACATTTCTTTATGCAAAAGACAAAATAGTCCTTACCAATGAAACATCCCAGTGAACCTGACATTTTTTTCCTATTGTCTATATTAACTTTTGTGTGTCTCCTTTCCAACCTTGAATGCATGAAAGCCTGCCCTCCTTGCTGATCTCTTTTTTATTATTTTTAAGTTTTATCTGAATTTAAGAATAATAGTGGTTTTATTGTTTTTCTTTAACATCTCTACATGTTTTCCAGTACCAGATTTGATTACCTATAATGGTGAATATAGCCATGAGTTCTCATTTTTAAAGCCTTTTTATATTGCTGTAAACATTTGATAAGAAACATATTCAGACAGATTAGATTCACAGTTATTAAATATTTAAGAGACTTATATAATAATGCTGGTTGAAAACAAATCCCATATTTTTATAAATGTTTAAATTTTCAAAAATAGCTCATACTTAATGAATAAAACTTAAACGTGAAAAAAGGATGAAGGAAAAAAGTCAAATTGGGGCCAGCCCAGTGGTGTAGTGGTTAAGTTCGGGCGCTCCATCTTAGCAGCCCAGGGTTCACAGGTTCGGATCCCAGGTGTGGGCCTACACACTGCTTATCAAGCCATGCTGTGGCAGGCGTCCCACATATAAAGTAGAGGAAGATGGGCACGGACGTTAGCCCAGGGCCAATCTTCCTCAGTAAAAAGAGGAGGATTGGCAACAGGTGTTAGCTCAGGGCTAATCTTCCTCACCAAAAAAAAAAAGTTAAATTAATTCCACTAGCTCACAGATAACCACTTACACAGTTTCTATTATCAGTCATATATATATGCAAAAATGTATATACACAACATGTGTTTACACACACACACACACACACGTTTGCATATATATATATATTCGCTATAAAATATATATACACACACACATATATTCACTGTGATATACATCACCAAACTGGTATCATAGTGAATTTATAATTTTATAGGGTCTTTTTCCCCTTGACAATATATCTTGAATATTTCCTCCATTCAGAAATATTTTTCTAAAATACAATATTAATGGATGAATGGTATTTCTTTACATGAACTTGCTGCCATTTATTTATCCTATCTCCTTTTATCATGGGTTGACATTATTTCCAGTTTTTCATAATTTAAGAAAAACAATATGTTTGATAAATATTTTTCCATGCAACTTCGTACAGTCTATGATTATGTCAATGGAACAAATTTCTAAAAATGAATTTCTATATTAAAAGGTGTACATATTTGAAAGTTTTTAATACATATTACTAAATTTTCTAAAGTTTGTTATTCACACATCTAAACCGTGTGTATTTTAGAGTTCTGCCCTATACTGTACTGTCAGAGTTTAACAGCAAAGGTGGTACACTCAAATTAGGATAATTCAAGAAGTTTATTTACAGAGATGATAATTACGAAGATGATGGTGGAATATTGGCGAAAATATAAGAGATAATGCAGTAAATTATGGATACTAGCTACAGCCCTGTTACCACCCAAAGGCCAAAAGGGATAAGGTAGGAAGAGGTTACCAGATTGTGAAAAAAGAGAAGCAAGTAGAGAAAGCCATCTTGAGAGGAACAGTGACCCTTGATCAGTGGACATAGCCAGGCCAAGGTGACTTCTCAAGTAGGGAACCAGGGAATAAATATCCTGACCCCATTCTCCCTATTGTCTGTGCCCACTTGAAAGACAGAGGACCTGGGATCCCTCTTGATGTCGTCCAAACATGTTGCAGCCCAGAGCAGAGAGCAAGGTGGAAGCCGGTAGAGAGTGAATCTGGAGGGGCAAGCAGAAGATGTGTTTCTATGATTGGGAATACGTTTTATATGTCTGTGATTATTAGTGAGATAAAAAAATTTTTGTTATTACCCATTGGTGTTTCTTTTGTCAAGTATATGTTTACATATCCCCCTTCTTTTTTAACTAAGCAGTCTTTTTTTCTTATTGATTTTATCTTATTGGTTAAAAGAGCTTTTTATATACTAAGGGCATCTTAAATTTTTCTTTTTCACATACATTACTCTTCTTTAAGAGTTTGACTTTGCTGTATGCTTATAAATATTTCTAGTCATCAATACTTTTTCTCATCCTTTTGTGATTCCACTTTTATACTTAATTTTTTGTTCCACCTATAAATCATTTTGCTATATATAGTATAAGGTAGAAGCATAATTTTATTTTCTTCCAGTTAATGTTATGCCAACACTGTATCCTAAATAATGCATCCTTCCCCTGGTGATTTGACGTAGCATCCTACTCTTTTGCCAGATACTTACGTGTAGTTGAGTCTGTTTTTGTGCATCCATGATGTCCTTTTAATCTTGTAGTCTATTCGGGTGCAGTACCAACAGTGGTAATTTTACAGTTTTAATATATAACAAGGTATTTTATTATTTTTTAATATTTTCTTGACATTCTCACCTATTTAGTATGTCAGATGAACTTTAGAATTTACATTTCAAAATAGAAAAAAAGATCCTTTTTAGGAGTTTGATAAAATTGTAATATATTAATACATTACTCTGAGGGAAAATGAAGTTCTTGTAATATTGAATCTTTCTTTCCCGATGGCATCTTATGTCTCTCAGTTTTTTCAAATGCCAATCACAAGACTGTTTCATTTTCTTTAAATGTGATCAGCTTATTTCTAAGCATTTTATTTTGGAGGAGTATTTTGATATTGTGAAGGTAAACTTTTGTTCATTGTATTTTCTGACTGGCTCCTGCTGCCATAGAAAAAAGCTAATAACTTTGTTGTATGTATGTTGTAACTAAAACCTGACCAAATTCATACCAGTTTTATTGGATTTTACTCTGATTATTCTGGATTTTCTAAGAAGCGTATTATATCATCTAAAAATAAAAGTAATTTATTTCTTTTTTCCAGTATTTATACCTCTTACTTTTCTTGTTGTCTCCATAGCAACTTCCATAACAATAAAAAATAATAATGCTGATAACTATAATATATTTATGCATTTTGATTTTAATAAGTCTTCATCTGTGGTTCATCATTAAGTAGAATGTCAGATATTTGAGACAAAGAACATCTGCCTTAAAGAACATCTTTCATCATTCTAATCAAGTTTCCTTCTGAAACATATTTACCATGAGTGTTTCTTTTCTAAAATTGGGAATAAATGTGGAAGTTTTATCACATATGGCTTTATGTCACCTATAGTGATGATTACATATTTTCTATCTTTTGACTCGTTAAAGGTGATGAATTATTTTAAAAATTGTCCTAATGTCGAACCATCCTTCTTTCCTGGAATATGCCCTACTTGGTCACAGTATGTCATTCTTTTAAATTGCTACTGCATTCAGTTTTCTAGTTTTGAGATTTTTTTTTAAATCTATATTCATAAGGAATATTGGTGTGTGTGTGTGTGCACGTGTGTGTGTGCATGTTGTGCTGTCTTTGTCCGATTTAAGTTTGAGGTTAAGGCAGCATCATATAACAGCCTGGGGCACTTCTCAATGCTGTATGCCTTGGAGCAGCTGTTACATCATAGAGGGTCCCTGTTCTTTAGAAATGAGATCGAACTGTTGGGGGAAAAATGTTTTCGGCACCTTTCTTCAAAGTAATCATTTGAAAACTTTAAAATTTTACCTGTATCTACAAAGTCTATTCAGATTTTCTATGGCTTTTGAATACACACACATATACACACACTCTCATTCTCTTCAGCTCTACTTAGGCTATGCATATATAGATCTCTCCAGATTTGCTACTTTTTTGTGAATATTTGGAATCAATATTTTAAAATTTTAATAATATAGAAGTGTACGTAGTGTATTATTATTTTTTAAATATTTTTACATGCTTATATTCTCTCTTATTTATATTTAATTAGAAATGAGAAAGAAAAAGAATATAAAAACGTGTTTACGTTTATATTTTTTCTCATTTCTAGTCATGCACATACACACAGTTCATATACAGATTTTCCAGTTTTATTGATTTTCCCTAAAATATCACCTATAGGATTTATCTATTTTTCCTTCATTAATATATTTATTATTACTAAACTATTTTGCCTACTTTCCTAAGGGTAGTTTGTTTTTATTTTTGCCTTCTTTATATTCACCTAACTTCTTTCAATTAATTAGAGTACATTTTGCGAGTTTTATGTGGTAGCCACTGTTATCTTCAATTTTTCAGATGAGGGAAGGAAAGATGACTGTGAGAAATTATTGAGACAGATATAGATTTCAGTGTTCTTGATTAACCATCACAATGCCCATCACAATGCCCAGAGGCAAGAGAGAGTCTAATGATTTTCCATCCCTGAAGAGTCTGTCTAATAATCCAGACATAAGAAAAGATTCTGCTCTGTAGCGTTATTTCATCATATTTTTATTCACTCATTCATTCATCAAATATCTGTTGAGTTCCTTTGTGCCCGACTCTGCTGGCTCGTAGGGATACAAATATGAAAAGACGTGAAACCTGCATTTAAGGATATTGTAAGTCAAGTGGAGAAACAGGCACTATATCGCAAATACAGTAATTACTGTGATGGGGATATGTTCACGGTGTTTGGGAACATATACATACCCGATAGCACAAAGTTACTCAGGAAAACTAATGGAAGATGTAGAAATATTATTTTATTCATTTATAGTCCACAAATATATTTTAATACCTTTTATGTGTCAGATAACATGCTGGGTCCTGGGGAAGACTAGGCATAAAAGTCATTTTCCTTATCCGTGAGGAGCTTTCAGTCTAGTGGGAAATGAATAATCCCATTATAGTAAAGATGTGTACCAGATACCTATGGGACACAGACAAGAAAGTAAATAAAGCTGTCAGGAGTTAAAGGCTTTCTTCACAGAGAAAGTAGTGTTTGAGCTGATATGTGAAAGGGGAGCAGGGATTTATTAGCTGGACAAGGTGTGGCATTCTCAGCAGAGGAAACAACATGTACAAAGGCACAGCGCTGTGAAGAGGCACGTAGTCTGCTAATGCAGAAGCATAGGTCCGAGTTGGACCTATGACATATTTTCTTATTTTTCGACTAACAGCTTCCATGATCCCTGTAAGAGATGATGAGGCCTTGGATGGGGCAGTGAGTCAGGGAGCAGTTTCAAGAGATACTTGATGGAACATGGGGATGTGTTAGATGAGAATGAGAAATAAGGAAGAATGAAGAGTTGATGATGATTTCCAGGTTTCTGTCTTGGGTAACTAGATTGAAGTTAGTGCCAGGATGCATGACAGAAAATATGGGAAGTGTTCTAGATACCAGCCCTGTATTCTCATAGTTAAAATTCCTTCATGGCTATTTAGGAGCTTTTACATGTGAAACATAAGGGTATACAGTCAAACTCACACTAGAAGTCTACCATTTCAGCCTCTTAGGTATCATGACAGAGTCTCCTCATAGTTTAAATGGATACAGCAAAATGCCTTTCTTGTTACCCAGTTTAGATTTTTGCTTGCTTGGTTAGTATTATCACTGATGCATCCAGATAGCCATTTCAGAGAGCCCACTCTGAAAGATGATTTCTTTCAGTAACACTGTTAAATAAATTCTGACTCTAGGTTCACAATAGAATGTGAATTATGTAGAAAAAAAAAGTAGTTCTCAGATGAATTGGTTTCTGATATTTGGACATCTAAGCTTGATATGCATCGTGTATACAGGTTCTTGGGCAGAAATGAGAAATTAGTAGACATTTCCAGAGTTGCTCTATAGCTACCCTAAATCCTTGTCCACTGTCCATAAACGAAGTCCCATGAATTTGAAACCCCAGTCACACAGGAAAATGCTGATGTCAATGATACTAAACGAGATGAAAGTTTTATTTTTATGCCTCTAAATGGAAATGATACAATGTGAATAGCAAAATTGCATATAAAACTGTCTAATAAAAGAAAAACTAGATTCTTTATTTTTTAATATTATATTTTCTTCATAAAGCAAAATAGTGTAATTTGTCCTAAATCTAACTTACTAATCTCCTAAAATTAATTTGCAGAGGAACTTGCATGCACCATATTAAAGTTCTTTACTGATACACACTCACAAAAGTTCAGAAAGTTGTGAATTTGTGAGTGATTCCTCTCTCCTTCTGTTCTTAACATTTTGTGTCGCAATTGCTCTTTCCTTTGAAAAACTCCTTACATACGATGCATTTAATTGAAACCAATGCCGAGGTCAAATCTTTCTTAAACAATCAGTTCTTCGTGGAGAATACTTTGGTCACATCTCTTCTTCGTCACCCAGGGCACACCTTTCATTCAGATGAAACCTCCGTTTGAAATGCCACATTTGTCACTAAATGAATAAAAGCAGAAGTAGGGTGATCAAAGTTCTTTATTTTATCTTCATATATGTACGACTTCATGTGAAGGCTGGGAAAAATACCTAATAGATTGCAATCCAATGAAAAAGGAGATGGAAGCATTGATTGTGTGGCTTGCTGATATTAAAGCTCTTTAATCTTTTGAACCACTTTTAATTTCAGAATGTTTAAGTTACTTTAATTCCTAATATTAAAAAATTAAAATTCCTAATGCTTGTTTTTTAAGAGCCATGAACCCATAAAGCTTGGCAATTTCCATTTCTATTTAAAAGCTAATAAAGTGAGAGAACAAGTGCTTTACCACTAGAGAATTTATGGCATAGTCAGGGAAACCCAAGGGATGAGAGCTGACATTCAAACTCCAGTTGAAAACAATATTTTTTCAAAATAAGTCTGTCTGATAAGTGATTCATATGCTTTATTCTCTCCTGCCTAGAAATTCTAAATGTGGAATTCCCACAATGGAATTGAGAAAAGAAAGAAAATGAGTAGAGATAGACTCAATTTTGAAAACTTGTTAAGCATATAAGTAAATTTCAAGTGAATTTTGAAAATTCTTAAATTCTCAAGCTATATTAAGTTTTTAAGAGTGACTACTAGTTGAATAAATTTATGTTGAATTGAGTTGAGTATTATTGTATTGCCTTTTATGGGGGGGAAAATCCTTCTCCCTCCTAAATAACATGGAGAATAATTGTAAATAGCCCTTAGTCTGAATCAGTCTTGTGCCATGTGACAGACGCTAGACCAACCTGCTGGTTTGATAGTCTGGAGTCTGATTTTACCTCCTTCACAATTAAGACACATTGTCAGTTTGGTTTAGTATCTAAGAAAGCATTATGTTGCTCTTCCTTCATCTCTGAGAATCTAATTTCCACTCAACCGTTCATATATAACAAGTTATGTTATAAAAGACCAATACATACATTAGAACCAGTTTCTTTAATTAGTATATATACTGAGTTTCAGCGTAATTTCCCATATTACCAGAGCTATAATTAATGCAACTCACAACAGTAATTATACTTGAAGAAAAATCAAATGTGCTTAAAGGAGCTGTTTTTAGAGATACACAGTGCTCTCATAAGGAAAAATCTGCCTCATCTCTTTGTGTCACATTTTAACCAAGAGCTTGTAGTGATGCAAAAGGAGAATGCTTTTCTGTATGTGTAACTACTGAAAATGTAAACTCAGTACATACATAGTAAGGACTACAGTTACACTGTCAGAAGGGATACAGGACTACAGTTACACTCGGGAGGGATACAGTTAGTTACTACTAAAATGAGATACAGTTTTCTGTTCTCTCATCTGCTGTAGTGATTGATCTCAAGAGCCTGAAGATACTCTATACTGTTTGTCTCTCTATAGTATTCTCAATATTTGTGGTGTTTGTACATTTTTTCAGTCAAGAGAATCCATCCCATTAAATGACCTAAAGTCTGAAGTATCACCCCGGATTTCAGCGGAGGACCTGATTGACTTGTGCGAGCTCACAGTGACAGGCCACTTCAAAACACCCATCAAGAAGACCAAGTCCAGTAAACCAAAACTCCTGGTCGTTGACATCCGGAATACTGAAGAGTATCCTTTACACATGTGGTTTAAAGAGTGGTACTGCCTTATTCATGTTGCTTCCTTTCCATTTAGAGGGTGTGTGGCAAAACAATGAATATATCTGGGATTCCTCTGAATTCAAGGAGCTCAATAACTCTCAAGCTGGATTCCAGAGTAGACTTGCATAATGGTTCATGGGGTAACTGCACACCAGAGACCTCAAAATATGTTCCAAACAACATCAGAGTGTTGGGATATTTTCTTGGTTTTTGTGTTTCTCTGGTGTATATTACTGTTCTTGAGGGCATTTGAATTCTTCCTGCTGTAGATAAAATTTTGCCAAAGATGAAGAGTAAGTAGTCACCTGTCTACCTCGTAACCTAGAGAGAGAGTTTGCCAGATCTCAACATTGAACTTGTACTTATTATAATTTTCAAAATATTGGCTTATAGAGAACATATTAAAGTATTTTTCACTAACATTTTACTATGAAATATACCATAACTTCTGATGATTTTGTTTAGCATTCAGTAATAACAGTTACAAAATTGTAACAATTCAGTCTTTTCCTTATATTTTCATTATCTGTCAGCTCCTCATAAAGCATACCTTGATTCTCTATACTGTAGAATCTAAGCAAATGATTTTCAAACTTTTTTTTTAACAGAGAAACTCCCTTTTAAAGTAAAATCTTTCTTGGAAACTCAACATATAAAAATATAAATGAATTTCTATAATTAATTTTCTTCATAAGTTAACATATAACATAGTTCTAACATTTCCTAACTATAAATGAGGATTATATGTAAATGAGTTAGTGGGTTGGTGGTTTCTTAGATGCTAAAATTGGCATGCAGTAAGTTTTCTTGTGCATATTTTCAATCACAATTTTTGAAGTGGAATTCAAACCATACATTTACAGCACTCCTGAAGCAATCCATAGACTCTTAGATTAATGAGAATATGATTTGAGAGCCCACTATTTCAGATTATACATCTGCATCTTTTTGTGAAGTTACTACCTTCTATTTTCCCTAAATTGGGAGACCCCTGAGTTTGGAGAGAGCACAGATGCTCATGTCGCTGGTTGTTAGGACTTCAGAGGTACTAGAAGTCCCTAGCAGAGGAGGTGAGTGGGCCCCCAAAGAAGGATGGATTCCAGTTGACTGGTCAGGGCCTGCTCTAGAAGTTGTTCTTATCTGTTACTTCAAGAGTTTAAAATACTTCTAATTTTTAAACTTTATGTTCCTTTCAGTTGAGCCTTTAGTCATAGTCTCATAAAATCATCAAAAAAGGCATAGCATTGTAGTGCCCTACTTTAATTTTAAAGACTATTACTAAAATAGTTTATGTACACACCACTCTTCTGATAGTTCCTTTCAAATAATTAACTATTTGAAATTTAAAAATATACACAATATGAAAATGACACTCAGTCCAAGGTTTTCCAAATCTCACAGTCTTGATTTTTATATTGATACTCTCCTTTGTTTTCTGCAGAATAAACATAAATAGAACAGCAGAAAGCAGAGCAGCCTGAACCTGGTTTTCGATGAGTATGGATGAGCCTCCTAACATAGGAGTGCCTCTGTCACCCTCCATGGCTCAGAGCTGGAACGAGGCAGAGACCGGGCTTGGTTGTTTTACAGTCTGCAGTTGCAGGCTAGAGAGAATCCGGATTGGTCTGCACCCCTTTAGAGTGGGGGCGGGGCCAAGGGAAGGAAGAAAGGAAAATAAAGTCACCCATCTTTTATGACCCTCCCAAAGGACCCACCTAGTGAAATTTTCTAACTCTCCTTTTGAAACCCTGCTTTGAAACCAAGGTATTCTTAAAGTTGGCCTCTATCCTCACAACATTCCTAGCTTTTTCCTTCCAGTATCCTCTTATTTTCTGCATATCTACTTCTGTCCCACCTCTAAATACCCAATGTTGGCACCTGTGTGTCAGTCACAGTGCTTTGAGAGAAACCACAAGCTAAACTCTTTTCCAAGAGTCATTGGTTAACAGTAGGTTCTTCTAGTCTCAGGAGCACAGTGAGGAATGCCAAGCTGTAGAGTCTAAGATCCCCTGTGACGGAGGTGTCTCAGCTACCTGCCTGTGGCCTTCCGCGACTGGGGCACTCAGACCTTTCATAATCTCTTAGGATGCAGACCATTTGATTACACTATGAGGAAATAAGTAACGTTTCTTTCTAACTTGATTAATCTTAAATTCTGTTCTTGAAGAATTAAAGGCAAGGGAAAAGTGTGTGTGTAGTAATGAAGAGATTCATAAATTTAGTGCTTCAAATTAATATGTTACAATGGGATGTTTGATTTTTTTTTCAATGTCATCATCATTAATAGCAGCCAACAAATACTACTGTCTGTAGTGCTGTGAATAATTTTTTTAAGAAGAAGGTATAAAATATAGTTCTTATTTATTAGGTGGCTTTTAGTATGAAGAATATAAAACAGTAAAATATTTTATGTGGCAGATAAATGAACAAGACGGCATGTATTAAGTGCCAAATGAGTGGTACAAACAAAAAAGCATCAGCAAGAAAGTCATCTCTGGGTCAGAGAAGCAAGGCAGGGATGGGGCTCAGTCCTGTTCATCTTGTAGCCCCAGCACCAGAAAGAAGCACCCGGAAAATACCACATAAGGACAAAGCAGGACAACAGACACAGTGCTCATGGCCTCCTGCCTGCACCCTTCACAGTTATAAAGAAACAGTTGGCAATATGTAAGCCAACTGTTCTGTATTGTATTGTATACAACTGTTGTGTGTTCTATAAATGATCCAGTGACTTCTGAAGTCTTTCTTCCTTTAAACCCAGAAGCAAGACAGTACTTACAAGAAGTCAGTAGAATTACGATTTAGAGCTAGAAGCATTCATCTCAGCTAACATTCATTCATTCAACAAATATTTACTGGCCATCTTAGTATGTGTCAGTCAGTAGTTAGGGTACTAGATTTTAAGGATTTGTTGGTGAACGTAATGACAAATTCCCTGTGCTCATGGAAATTACATTTTAATTGGAGAAACAGATAAATATATCTGTCATGTAATCTTAAATAGCATAAGTACTATACATAAAAATAAAGCAAGGAGAAGGACAGAGAGTAATAGAGTTTGATGAAGTACTTAAGGAAAGCCTCTGAGAAAAGGAGCTGGATGATGAACAGAGGTGGACTGCAGACGCCTTGGGGAGGAACATTCTAGGGAGAAGGAAGAATGAAGACAGAGAGCCAAGTGTATGAACATGCTTGGCCGTTTTGTACCAGCAAGGAGGCCAGCGAAGGAAGAGACGAAGTCCAGAGGTAAGGTCACTGAAGCCGAGAGAAGGCATGGGATGGTCAGAAATCTCTGCAGTGTGATTTCAGGGTTACTGAACATGCCCTGATTCCCAGGGTACCTGTAATCACTAATTCCCGAAAATCCACATAGAGATGTGTGCTGTCAGCTTAAGGCTTTTTACTGTCCTGTTGAGGATGCCAATGTCCGTGGCAGCAGTATTATGTTTTAGCTGTTACTGTAGAAAAAGATGCACTTGGAATGAAAGATGCAAGTGAATTGACTTCTAATAATGCCTATCATTAAGCTCTCACAGTGTGCCAGTCATGGTGCTAGCCCTGTGATGTTGAAACTGTTAATATTTCTATTTTGCTGATGAAGAAACTGAGGCTTAAAGAGGCTAAGCAGGGGGCGGGCCCAGTGGCATGATGGGTAAGTTCACACGGCTCCACTTTGGCGGCCTGGCATTCGCGGGTTGGGATCCCGGGTGCCGACCTACACACCGCTTGTCAAGCCACACTGTGGCAGTGTCCCACATACAAAAAAAAATAGAGGAAGATTGGCAAGAGCTATTAGCTCAGGGCCAGTCTTCCTCACCAAAAGAAGAAAAAAAAAGGCTAAGCAGCCTGCCCACGGCCGTATAACTGCAGCTGGTAGACCAAGCTTATGCTCCTAAGCTTTGAGCATGTGGCTGTTTGGTCTCTGCATAGGGCTGTTAGCATAAACAAGGTGGAACAAATGAGTTAGTATAAATTAATGACTGAGACGTGTTGATCCAAGTGATGTGTTCAGATGCTGTACACATTCTTCAAATCTTACACACAAACTCAGCTGTTACTTCCAGGTTGTGCATATAGGGGCCTAATCCCAAGGGAACAAACCTACCAATAGTTGTCTTCCTACAGACCCAGCCACAGATTCAAGGAAAACGAACTATTTTAAATTTTGAAAAGCAAAGTTGGAATACTTTGGGGGAGGAAGCATGTTAGAAAGATTCTTTTCTACTATAATGACTTAATTGTTAAGGTTTAATCCATTCAAAATTTTTTTTATTACATTTCCCTAAAACTATCACTGAGATGCTGGTGTTTTAAAACTTAACATATTAAAGCCTTTTGAAATCCTGATAATATTTTTTAAAGAAATCATTTTTGTAGGTTAACTCTTGATTCTGACCAAGGTAAATCTTTGCAATTAAACTCTGGGATTTATGTGACTTTACCAGTCTGTTTAAGAAATGAATAAATATTTAATACTGGTATATTTTTAAAATAATTTCATTTCTCCCTTGCCAACAAAATGTACTCCTATACAGTAGAGAAAAAAAAGAAACTTTCTTTAATAACTTTTCCTTCTCCAAAGGAAGTAAGTTATTTTTGAAGGGTAGTTTGTAATATTTTTCAAATTGTTTATAGTCTCCCTATATCATTTTTATCGTCTTTGTTTTTATAAATCATTTAAATGGGAATATTTTGTTTAACCCAGTTCTTACATCTTCATATAGGTGAAAATTTTGTTTTCCTAATTTGTGCTTTTAGGAGATTAAATGTCTAAAATTAAGTTTCATGTCATCGTTTTTACCTATGTAAAATAATTGAAATGATCGTTTATGAAGAGAGAAGAAATCTTATCCTTTGGCAAAACAAGTGATGATTCATTACCCATGAATTTAAGGGACAGCCTTACCACCCCTTAGAGCCCCCTACTCGTGTAGGGGAGGAAAAATATCTTTTTCCCCTACCCTTCCAAGTTCTTGGCTGGGGATCCTGTACAGAAGACAAATTAACAAGAGAAAAGCACACAAATTTATTTAATATAACTTTTGTGGGACAAGGGAGACTTCATAAGGAAATGAAGACCTGAAGAAGTAGTTAAACCTGAGCATTTTTGTGCTAGGTTTGATGAAGAGTGGACAGTCGTGGGAAGAAGCAATAGGGCAAGAGGGTGTGAAGCAAGGGCAGTTAAACTAGGGGACACACTGAGCAAGGCCTGTCCAGTCAGTTCCTCTCAGTGTCCCTCTGTCTCAGAGATAAGGATGTTCCTTTCCTCTGGGTACAGGGAGGGCACCCCTCAGTTGAAGCTTTTGTGACCTGATTCAGGGAGAGGTCAGAAAGTCCTTCCTGCATATGCCATTTCTCAAACTCCTTCAGCTTAAAATATCCAGTCTGTCAAGATGCCATGTTTTGGGGTAGTGTGTCCTGAGCCCCATTACTTGAAATTCTGTTGAAGCTTCAGTCATTTAGCTTATGATATCCCAGTGCAAATACCAATACCCTGCAAGAGGTCATCTCTCATCAGTTTCTGTGGTTGTAGGTGAGGAGAGGCACATCAGCAATCAGAGGGAACCACCCTAACCCCAGTGGGGCCACGGGCGGTGGGGAGGGCACGGAAAGGAAAGCAAGAGGACGTAAGACAGACTTCACTCCTTGATGATAAAGACGTAATCCCAACTTCAGAATAAGAAGGAACCCTAGAGACAATCTAGTCTGAACTCTTCATATCAGAGCTGAACAGCTCACATCAGGGAGGCTAAACAGCAAAGTTTTGTTGAAGTCATATTTTATTTTTATTTGTTTTCATAAGAAAGATGAAATGTTAATCAAGTCAGTTATGTTTGTTATTCAATACATTATGGGGATTTCACAACAACTAATAATTGCATATTTTAAAGAGGCAATAGAAAATGTTTCTCATGTAGTGGCATAGATTTCGTGAGTAACGTTAATAGTTGCAAAGATAATACACAAGCCAAACTGTTGTTTTCCTTTATAGTTCTAAATATTTAGGGTTTCAAATTTCCTGGATTTCATATTAAGAGTGGTCTTAGTCATGTAAATGTGAGTCCAAGTGATGTTACCTGGAAACAGAAATACTTTAAAGAAATGTTTTTCTCATTTGCTTGAAGTCAAGGCTGAGTTTTTGCAACTTTATTTGTAAAACTCTTACCTTTTTAACAAAAATACCAGAAACTATAAGAGGGACTATCTCAGGCTTAAATTTTTTAGTTTGAAAAACACATAACTCGGTTATTTTCATTATTATACCATGTTATTCATCCTTAGTAAATGCTGGTTTTGCTCTTGTCTGTGTCCTGAAGAATTAATTTCTAAAATCTTCTTCAAAGTAATTTAGAGATACTTGTGTTCAGAGCAGGATAGATAGTAAGGAGTTTTAGTAAGATGTTTTTCATCCCATTTGATTCTAGGTTCAAACTACCTGAATTAAAATTTGGGGGAGAAACTGTGTAACCATAATATGGTTTATTTTGCTTTTTGAGAAGGGAATTTTATTCCACTTTCAAGAGCTTTTACATCAGTATCATCTCCTATACAAACCTGTCCTCAAAGCTTGCGATTTAAGAACTGGAAACCAAGAATTCCAGAGTGTTCAGGTCTATTCTGAAATTCTGTTTCTCCCCCCTTCCACCGCAGAACACCCCTGCTTGCTGCTAAAAATCTCGGGGCCCCCAAAAGTGAATGGAAGAAACAGCAATCAATCAACCAAATGATTAAAGTACCTACTGTATGCACAGACTAGATAAGGTGGTGGGGACACAAACCAGTGTGGTAGATGGACACTGGCCTCTAGGAGTGCAGTCTTACTGAGGAGGCGTGTATGTGCCCATATTGACACAGACATGCATCTGACGCATGTACTGGCACCTGACAGGGAAGTGTCAGGGTTAAGATCAAGGACTTCAGAGCCGGATTTGAATCCCACCTTTGTTACTTTCTAGCTTGTGACCCCAGTAAAGCTGCTAACCATCTCTGGGCCTTGATTTCCCTGTCTGTAAAATTTGGATAATAATAACGCCAAATTCCTAGGTTGTTTTGAGGATTAAATAAATGAATGTATGTAAAAAAAATTCTATCTGGTATACTCCTGTATCTGAATGGACCTCGTAGGATGTGGGCGTCTATGGTAGCCACTGCTGAGGGGTGTCTCCACCGTCTGGATCTGTAGTCAGTTGGGAGAGGGGCTTTAGCTGTTGAAGAGCTCCTCTTTGCTCTGAGGCCACCCGCAGCCCCAGTCCATCAGTCATACAGTCTCATTCACTCAGCCAGTCCGTCCTGTTTGAGGACTGCTTTGCCAGGCCCCTGCTCACCAGGGGCTCACAGAGCTGTGGTTAAGATGGATGCCTTGAAGAGACGATTATAACACAGTGTGAAATGGTCTGTGTCTGAGACCATGGGAAGGATGGGCACCTAAGCCATCTGATGCCTGAGATGGTTCTGGAAAGAGAAGGAGAAGTTACCCCAGCAATGACGGGAGAGAGGACATTTCAGACTGAAAACGTACTGTGTGGGTGCACAGACAACGTGAGGAGGACACATGCAAGGACCAGCAAGTCCTCTGGATGTGCATGGCTGAAACATACGAGGGTGGGAAGTGAGGCTGCAGTAGTGGGCAGAGGCAGCTTCGTGGAGAGTGTCGCATAACATGCTGGGAAGTTTGGGTCTGATTCCAAAGGCTGTGAAAGTATTAAAGAACTTTAATCAGGTAAGTGGCATGCTCAGATTTGTATTTTCGAGAGATTAATGCAGCGTGGAGGAAGGATGAGAGAGGGGGTAATGGTGCAGGCAAGACTAGAAGGATGGAAAGAGCGAGGCCTCTAGCTCTGCCCTAAGATAAGCCAGTTTTACTGGGCCCTTTGGGTCAGTACTGGAGAAAATCCAGAGAAATGACTTTTGCTGCTGTTTCTTTCCCTTTTCTCGTGTGTATTGACAAAAGTGATTTCCATAGCGTGGTACCTGCAGGCATTGATAGGTAATGGTGCCACTAGCTGGACAGCCCAGGAGGCATTTAGCATATTTGCCACTGACACAAGTTACGCTAGATTTGGCACAATTCTGAAGTTCATTTACTCAGCAAATATGTAAGATGTATTCTAGGCACAGTATTAAGTGTTGTAAGAGTTTCATGGGTGACATAAATACAAATCCTTCCTAGAAATTGTTTAAAGTCTTGATGGAAGTCCTGTACATTAGTATGTTTTATACAATGTCAAATTGCTGTTATGAGAGATATACAGATACTGTGGGAAGGGACACTTTCATGGAGGAAACACTTGAAGGATGGATTATATTTGAACACTCAAAAATATGGAGAAAAGGTGTTTAGGCAAAGAAAGCTACAGGAGCTAGGCAGAACATGTACTGGAAACAGTATGAGATTCCGTTTGGTTGGAATTGAAGTAGTTAGGTGCTCTTCATGAGGGCTGAACTGAGAAATTGGGGCTTTGTCCTATAGACAGCCGTGGAAGGTTTCTCGGGGATGTAATAATCAGAAGTTTGTTCTTAAATTTTTAATCTAACAAAATCATGAATAAAATGGATTTCCAAGGGAAAAGATGAGAGTTGGAGAAAACAGAAAGCTACTGCAGTCGTCTGAGCTCAAGGTAATGAGTGTCTGAAGTAGGCAAGTGGCACTGGGGACAGAGATGGGAGGATGGGATTTATTAGTGCAGCAGAATGTTGGATGTTGCCACTGAGATGTCAGAAATGAGGTTTTAGACTGATTTGGGGGATGGTGATGCCATTCAAAGAAAGCAGCAATAGATTAGCAAGGAAATTTTTATATCAGTTAATGCTATTTAGTTACATTATATATGAGGAAACTATGGGCTTAATTCCATATTCCCTTTTGGCTACTGATACACTAAAGTTGTAGCCTTTTACTTTGGGCTCTATAACACTAATTATAGTTAGTTAACATAGCAAACAAACAAGCCAACATAAAGTGTGTGTACCTTCATCAGTGGTCTGGTGGAAAGCTGGTGTGCTTTGTATGTAGAGCTATGATGTCACTAAGTGTGGTACCCAACAACATGCTGTGCTCTTTTAGGATTTAGGAAAACATGAGATTGTTTCTGTGTTGAATTTTGAGCAGTCAAAGATTTTAAAGGAATTTTAAAATCTTTTTGTAAAGTAAAGAGTCTTTCTTGTATATGAACATTTACCTGTATAATTTACTTATACAATGTACCTATATTATTCCTAGAATGGATATTTTTTCTATCTGCTTGATTAATGTATGGCGCATCTGCTTGCAGTATTGTTACAGAGACTGACTTATGAATACAGGAAATTCTTCATATCCTAGAAACCTCGAAGTTAATGCACATCATCCTTACCTGTTAATATTTTTCTAATAACCCAACTCTTGTGTCACAAAAAATTTAAAGTCCTTTTTCTGATCTATTTGTACATTGGGCTACCAGATTTTGTTTAATGTGGACATTTATTTTTGTTATAAGCACACGCTTGAACGCTTTTTGGCAATGTCTGCCAAATGGAGTGTTGAGCTGAGTGATGTGTTTTTGGGGAGGGGAACAGCTTACTGTAAGACAGGGTAATGTCACCAGTCACCAAGGAAAAGTCTTAAGTGGCCTAGAATATATCACAGGGTGCAATCAGGATGGGAAACAGCCCTATTCAAACGCCCCACCAGGTGACTGCTGCAAGAACTGGTGCTTTTTTGCTTTTGTAGCTACTCTTATTCCATTGTAGAGATTTCATTGTAATTATTGCTGGCTTCTTTATTATGTCTTTTATCTTTTAATTCCTTCAAGTATTCCATCAAAAAGTCTTAAGAACACTGAAAGGTTGGAAAGGTAGTGCCTGCAACTGCCACTGCCACGTTTGCCAAAGCCAACCTGAAAACTGTGGTGGGCACTGTTATAATTACAGTTCCAAGATATGTGTATGAGTGGGGCTAATTACCACATCAGTACTTGGGCTCCTATGGCTTTAACAGTCTACACCAGATACTTTGAAGCTGAAGCTTTTTAAATTCTTCATTTGTAAGATAGCCTAATGTCTGGCTTTGGGGTTGTGCGCTCACAATAGAACCTTTGTAAGTGTGGGTGTCACTTTTTTAAATGCAAAAGGCAAATGCAGAGAATCCACATTTTTGTCTGGAAGGTGAGGAGAGCAGTAAAGTGATGGTCATAATCCTGGCATATGTGCTGTCGTGTGTTCATCTTTAACACCTCCTCAGTCTGAAGAGCCTGCGCATATGTGTCTCCTCTGAGTGCAGTGAGATAAAGCTCACGTCCTTAGAGCCTGGAGAAAGCGCTTATCCCAGCATATTCTCTGTCACTTTGCTTCTGTGCCATAGTTTGCCCAGGACTAATCAGAGTCGACTTTGAGAATTAGAGTCACTGTATGTCAGAAATTTTCTTCTATTTCTGTCCAGTTAACACAAAATATACAGAAATCTGTTCTTTGCTCACTTTTCAAATACTTAATATTTTACTATGATTATGAAGGACTTAGAAGGTGAAAAAAGTATTTAACTACCTACCTTGACAGTATAATCCAACAGCCTCTCAGATGTTTAGAAATTGCCGAAGAAGTTCTACTTCATCATAGAATGTCTATGACACACAAGACTTTCTAATGTAGGCAGTGAAACTTAAATAATTACCAAGGAAACAAGATCCTTAAATAACCAAAATTGTCTTCATTGTTGAGCTTACAGGAAAGAGAATGTTTCTTGCGAATGTTAATATGTAACTAGGCCAGTCTCCTTCTCCTCTGCTACTTGCCTGTAACACTGTGAAGGATCGCTGTGTAGAGGTTTCACCGCCCAGTCTACAAGTATCCGTGCCTACCCAATCTTGTTTGCACTGGAAGTTTTATGACAAGAGTGTTCTTGGATGAGTGCTCGTACATGTTTCCAGGACTTTTCAGTTGAACTAAACAAAGAATAAGGAAGTATGGGTTAAGGCTTTTTTTCTTTTGTGCCTTCCCTTCCAGAGTGTTAAAATATTGCCTAATAAAGGTTTGGAATAGTTTTGCATTTTGGATTATAACTTTCCTGTTCCCAGAAAGACTCTGTTGCCATCATATGTTGTCAAGCATTTTAACATCTAATCTAGATTTTTTTAAAAAACATCAAACCATAAAGTACAACCAACAGAAAATTCCAGGATGATAACAAGTTTATGACATACTTCTACTGACTAAAAGGCAATTGGGACTAAAATCTTCTTTAAAAGCATGTAGTAAATTGGTGATACTGAGCCCACAAAATCATCAGATGCTCATCTATGATTTTGGATACAGAGATTAGATATTGGGTATTGGATACAGATAGGTACTTTTTTAAGCCAAATATTTATAGAATTTATCTTGTAAAATAAATAATTTTATTTCTAGAGTCACTAATTTTTTAGGATGTGGATGAACAAATTGTCTGTAGGAGGGACTCAAATGTGACTTTACATTGTAAAGCTTAACACAGTCTAAGCATTGTCTTTTGTCTTTTATTTCTGATTTTCGAGGGAGAGAATCTAACTGGCTGTGCCTGCATCAGCTGTTCCCTCCCCTCCTCCCCCCACTATCCTGTCAGTCATGACTGAGGCAGGGTCATCTGATGCAAACGTGACAGCCAGGTTCACTCTCCTCAGGGGCAGTAGTTCCTTTCAAACAAGGAAGCAGGGCGTAGGCAGGCACCTGAACATTTCTGCTGCAGCCTTGGACTGGGATAGATTTGTATTTGCTACTGTGAAAGCACTAGAAATAAAAATGTACACAGTTGATAAGGGCCGTTGGATAAACACAGAAACTCTGTCTGGCAAACTAATCCAGACTGGCAGATGTAGATCCATTTGCTGAGAATATTTGAGTTGTTAGGTTCTTAGTTTGTGGTATCAACAATTTTCATTTTAAGATGTCCTTACTGGAGATAGAAGTACTATCAGAGTAATTATAGCTGAGGACAAGGTCATTACTGTTCATGAGACTGTAACTGAGAATACTGAGTAATTGTCAATGTTTGAGAAATTGTGCCTATGAAATCCAAAGATGATCTGCCCATGATCAGAAATTCTCTGTCCATTCTAGAAGATGCTAACCAAACAATGTACACTGGGATGCTAATGTTTATTCTCTCTCTTCATTTTCCAGAATTTTTATGGTCCTTTCCCTCATTATTAATGCCAGATGCTTTTCTTTAAAGAAAAAGTGATGAAGCAGCAGCTGACCAAAAAATTTCAAATTAAAACGTGATCAATGTCCACCATCATTACTGAGAGTAGGAGTGTCACATTTCTCCTCTCTCCATTAATGAGAAAGACAGGCAGACAGAGAAACAGAAAGAGGGAGGCAGTATTCTGAAACCGAACCTATGAACTGGGGCAATTGAGAAACTGTCATGTCAATAAATAATTATAATTTTCCCTCTTCTACAGTGATGACTGATGAGTTTTGGGGGGAATATTAGTTGCTTGTGTCACACCTTTTAAAACTCTATGACTTTTCCATTTTTTAAAGAACATATCTAAAGTGGAAGTTTAGGGGAAAATGCCTCTATTGAACACATAAACATCCCTTCGTGGTCATCATCAGGATTATTAAGGAAGGGAAGAACTATTGTCTAGATTTCTTATAAACTAGTCTTCACATTCACTCCCCTTCTAGCCTTTCTCCATATTGTTGCCCAAGTGCAAATGTGATCCATTACTTCTCTGCTTCAAATACTTGCTGAGTTTCATTGTTCCAGGATAAGGACCACTGTTATTAACACAAGTCGCAAGGCCTTGCCTGCACGGTCTGGCCTCTCATCCATTTCCAGGTTCATCTTATCCCTTTGCTCTCAAAATTCTACTGGCTCTGGCCTCCTTCTTTCTTGTTATTGGTCATGTGCCTTCCACTATAAGCCCAACATTTCTACCTGAAACGTTCATGCCTTTCACCACCCTGTCCCACCTTCAATTCATCCCTTTGCCTAATTAATTTTCATTAATTCTTCAAAATTTAACTTGGCCATTACTTACTTTCTCAGTGAAAACCTTCCCTGTCCTTCCCAAATTAATATATCCTATCAAAGCATCATATACATCTCTTTCAGAGCAGTTTTCACAGGTGTTATTTTATGTTTATTTAAAGAGTTATTTGATTAATAATATTTAAGAATGGCTTCCTGTATAGACTGTATGAAGAATCTTCTTTTTAACTGTACTTTTTTTAATTGTACTTTTTAATTACTTACGGGGACATATTTTTTTCTTTAAGATCTTATGATATTTCTAAATATTTCAAGCTAATATATGCTTTTAATTCCACAATTAAAAGTAATTGTCAATGAAACCATCGGAACCCATCTAAAGTGCGAATATAATAAAACATCACCCCCTGTAGAGAACATCAAATTGGAAAGAATGGAAACATCAGTTCAGTTTACTTGAGAAATAAACCAACAACAGAAATGTTTCCAACCAGTGCTAATGACCTCTAACAGTTTTGAATAGAGTCCCATCTCACAATCACTTGCCCGAAGTAGATAGGCTTTTGCAGGATCAAGTTAGATCTGAGAATATCCACTTGGCTGTATTACCTTCAGAGCTTTAAAGTATCGTAGGAGTCGTGATGAACTGAAAGGCATGAATGTTGTGCAGCTACGTGACCACTGCATCCTGACCACTTTCCCAACACTTCCTTCAATCGGGAAAGTCTGTTTACATCTTCGGGTAGTCTTCTTCCTTTCTCTTTTCCCTTCCGTTTTCACACTTAACGTCTTTTTCCTTAGGGAAGGAAGGCCTTACTTCGTTTAGATAAGATACTCATGTGAGCATGGAAGATGTTTAGAACTGTCAAAAGTTCGGGAAAAACAGGAGTAAAACCAGTGAATCACTGAGGTGGTCATTAGTAAAAGTCTGTTGTGCACACACCAAAAAGACAGTTTGCAGACCAGGAGCACTGACACTAGAACACGGAGGCTCCGAGGGATACTGTTACAAAGCAGCTTACATAGTGTGGAGGGAGTGGCTGTTTATTTTTCATTGATTAGTTACAGTATCAGAATTTTCCTAAATGAAAGGGAATTGGTTAGTAGTTACTTCATGTCAATTTGGGGGAATGATTTAAGTTTCACTTATGATTTTTTAGAGGCATAAGCAAGAAGTGACCCAGGTCAAGTTAACCTCGCTTCTCTTGCAAAATAAGCTAAATTGAAGCTTTGCTCATATGACTAAACTGGTTTTGTCTACTCAGGAATTTTCAGATCTGGTCTCCATTTGTGTTTGATTTTAACGGTACTGTCTTCTGGGAATCGATTACCTCTGTGAGTTTCTCTCACATATTCAAGTGTGCACACAAATAAATGTTTTCCTTAACTTTCCTTCTCAGTTTCATTCGGGGCCACATTTCAGGCAGCATCAACATTCCATTCAGTGCAGCGTTCACTGCAGAAGGGGGGCTTACCCAGGGCCCTTACACCGCCATGCTGCAGAGCTTCAAAGGGAAGGTCATTGTCATCGTGGGGCACGTGGCAAAGCACACAGCAGAGGTACGTGTACTCAGAGTGTCATGTGCATATGATGATGAGTTATTTACCTGCCTACTATCACAGATTGTTGAAAGTATATTTCTTCAGGAATTGGTCACAAATCAAATGAGCTTTGAAGATGTGTCTGTATTCTTACATAGAAGACTTGGTTCTCTTTTTCCCAATAAAAGAATTCAAGCTTTTTTCCTCAGTGTGCAGCATCAGGATCAATAGTAAGCTTAGAAAAATCCAAATGATAGCCTAAGGTGGTTTTTTTAACTGCTTTCTGAAGTTACAAAGAAGTAGCTTCAGTTCCTTCCAATGGAGAAGAACACTGGGGCTTGTACTACTTTAAAAGTACTATTTTATGTATGATGACAGTATAAATGTTGTTATATTCTAGTGTTTGGGAGAATCAGCAAAATGGCAGAGTAGGCAGCTCTAATCTCCCGTTCCTCTACAGAAACATCAACAAGTAGAAGCCATACCGTGTGGAATAGAAGTGGCAGAAGCAGGCATCCTTGTCCTCTCCCTGACCTTAGAGGAAAAGCTTTCAGTCTTTCACCATTGAGTGTGATGTCAGTTGGATTTTTTCGTAGATAGCCTTTGTCATGTTGAGGAAATTCTCTTCTATTCCAAGTTTATTGAGTTTTTATCACAGAATGGTGTTGAATTTTGTCAAGTGCTTTTTCTGCATCAATTGAGATGATTATGTGGTTTTTTCCTTCCTTCTATGAATGCAGTATATTATATCAATTGATTTTCTTATGTTTAACTACCCTCGCATTCCTAGCATGAATTCCACTTAGTCATGGTGTATAGTCCTTTCAATATCCTCCTGAATTCAGTTTGCTAGTATTTTGTTGAGGATTTTTGCATCAATATTCATCAGGGGTATTTGTCTGTAGTTTTCTTTCCTTGTAGTGTCTCTGTCTGGCTTTGGTGTAAGAATAATGCTGGCCTCATAGCATGAGTTAGGAAGTATTCATTCCTCTTCAGTTTGTTAGAAGGATTGTTAAGTTTGAGAAGGATTGTTGTTAATTCTAGCCAGGGCAATTAGGCAAGAAAAAGAAATAAAAGGTATCAAAATTGGGACATGTGTTAATTTCTTAGGGCTGCCATGAAAAAGCAATGCAAACTGGGTGGCTTAAAACAACAGCAATTTATTCTCATAGTTCTGGCGGCTAGAAGTCTGAAATCAAGACATCAGCAGGGCCATGCTCCCTCTGAGACTTTGGTGGAATCTTTCCTTTTCCCAGCTTCTGGTGGTGGCCAGCAGTCATTGCCACCCACAAAATGGGAGAAAATATTTATAAATTATATATCTGATAAGGATTTAATATCAGAATACAAAATCAACACACAAAGATCAGTTATATTTTATTCACTAACGGCTCCCACAACTCGACAACAGAAAGACAACCAAATTTTAAAATGGGCAGATTTTTAGACGTTTTACACATTTCTCTGAAGAAGATATACAAATGGCCAATAAGCACATAAAAAGATACTTGACATCGTTAGTCACTAGGGAACTACAAATCAAAACCATAATGAGATACCACTACACCCCCAAGTGTTGGCAAGGATGTGGAGAAACTGGAACCCTGGTGCATGGCTGGGGGGAATGTAAAATGATGCAACTTCTGTAGAACATAGTGTAACAGTTTGTCAATTACTTCAAAATGTGAACAGAATTACCATATGACCAGTAGTTCCACTCCTAGGTAAATACCAAAAGAATTGAAAATAAGGACTCAGACAGATATTTGTGTGCCCGTGTTTACAGCAGCATTACTCACAATAGCCAATGGTGGAAACAACCCAATGTCCATCACCAGATGAATGGATGAATAAAATGTACCGTATACATGTAAGGGAATATTATTCACCCATGGAAAGGAATGAAGTTCTGGTGCACGCTACAACATGGATGAACTTCCAAAACATGCTAAGTTGAAATAAGCCAAACACAAAAGAACAAATATTCTATGATTCTACTTACATAAAATATCCAGAATAGGCAAATTCATGGAGACGGAGAGTAAATTAATGCTACTAGGGTCTGGGGAAGGGGGAATAGAAGTTTTTGCTTAATGGGTTCAGAGTTTCTGTTTGGGATGATTAAAACATTTGGAAATAACCAGTGGTGATGGTTGTACAACATTGTGAATGTACTTAATGCCACTGAATTGTACACGTAAAAATGGTTAAAATGGCAAATTTTAAGTTCTAGGATTTGATGTGTTCAGGCTACCCCACTGTCCCCAGTTCATCTGAGCCCTGCAATTTTTGGTCAAACAGTGATAGAGAATCTTTCATAAGAGCTGTTTTGATCAGGTCTTATCTTTTTCTTCTGAGAGTATTAAAAACAAACAACAATAAGAAAAAAACAGTGATTTTCAAGCCAATAGTAGCTTTTCTTCTAAGTTGAAATCAGTGCCCTGGAGCTGGCATCTGGCAGAGTCCTACTTTGAAAAGATTAAGAAAGCCACAGTGGAATGCTGTGAAAAGAAAGCAGAGGTGCAAGTCTAGTCAGTAAAGTTACAAATTATCTTTGCAAATGTTTATGATTTTTATGTCAAACCCATATTTGGACTTGGGAATTTTTTGTTTGCAAAACAGTAGGCACTAATTTTAATTTTTCTAGTTTTACATCTTCTGTTAAGACCTGGTGAAAGAACTAGACAGAAAATCCAACAAATGAAAATGTTAAATGACATAGAATATTGCTCAATAAAAGCAAAAGGCTCTCAGTATTGAGTTTAACAAGTAGCAAAACATCATTGAACAACTGCAAGAAAGAATAAGGAACCACTTATCTAGATATGACAGTATTAAAACCACCCATTTGGACCCAAATGAAGACCAGAATGTCTTTTGTAATACAAATATGAAGGAATTACTCTACAATGACCAGATGTATTGAATATATTGTCTAAAATCACATAGGAGAAGATTGAACAGATCTGAGAAATATTGCTTATTCATGTATCTGAATAACTATGATTGAAAGATATATGATACCATTTTAGTTATGTATTCATTAACTATTTCCTGTGATTACAATTGATTAGCAATTTATTGCTATGAGATGGTTTTTTTATACAATTACCACCGCATAAGGCTTTTGTATTTGGCCTAGCTTCCCCATTAAAAACCTTTAGAATCTGCCGCCATTTCTTATCTAGATAAAACATTGCCTTTCCCCAGAATAGGGCAAAAAAAAGAGGACTAAAAAGATCTGAGTTTAATTAAGGTCCCACGTGGAGGCTTCTCCGCACCAGAGTTAAGTCCTACTAAACCTCGCTTGTCAGTTACTCTGTAGTTCACCTTGCCCTACAGGTTAAACAAAGCAGTGAGCTGTTGTATAATCGAGCATACCCGAACAGTCTGTGAACAAAGCTGTGTCAGCGTCACAGAAAGTCCCATCGTCTCAAGTGAGTGGAGTGGAGTCCAAGCCTCTGAAATGTGGACGCCCGCCCCAAGGCTGGGCAGGTTTTGTCCTGACGCTTGCTGCTGTGTGCCAAGTTTAATTTGATGAGCCAGACGAGTGGAGGCTGCATCTGTTGGTAGGATTTAAGGGAGAGGGAAGACTTCTGTGTCAAACAGTGGTCAGCTCAGTTCAGGCTTCGTGTCACGTTTAACTGAAAAACATGGCACGGTCTTGCTCATGTCTCCTTGCAGAGATAATCATCTTCTTCAAACTCACAGGAAAAACCACATCTCTGATTGCTAAGCTGGAATTAGATTCCCTGGGCGTAGAAGGAAACCATGCCAGTGTGATACATACAGAAAGCCCATAGAAGATACCTCTCACAAAACTGAAACGTGCCGAATTAATCTTAGAGAGCACAGGTATAAATCTGAGAATTAAGGCAATAACTATTCAGATCAATAGGGGAGGCAGAGATAGCCCACTATCCATACCATGGATTAAATGAACCCAGAGGAAGGGGCATTGTTATATCCTTGAGCAGATTACTCAGGTTTAAAGGAAATTTTGATTTTTACTATTAATCAAATATCATCCAGGGGAAACTGTATGGTTTGTTTTGATGCTTAGGCGACCGTTCCTCACACTGCCCTGCTCCCAGCCTCGGGTCAAGGCCTCATAAATCTCAGCTTGACCAACACCGTGGTGAATCCACCTCTTCCCTAGAAGTAGATTATCATGTGGAGTAAGAATGATGCCTGAGCACAACAGCGTGCTTTAATGTGTTATTGGATTATTTTCCCTCCCCTGTGGGGAAATAATGTAGTGGATCCAACTCTAGAGTTAGTGATGGGTCTCAGAATGGAAAATAGCTAGCAACATGGACCAGAAAACCTGGAACTCTGATTAGTGTTTCTCTACCTTTAGTGAGTCCTTAAGAAAAACCGTAAACATCATATTGCTGTGTTAGTCACTGAAACACATGAGACTTTAAAAATAATTACTCTCTATCTAGATTATATTTTGTGGTTATGAGATTTTGTCCCTGCCAGTGTATCACGTTCAAAAGTTTATCTAAGAAAGAAAGTGAAGGAATCTTTGCATTTCACTTTGTCTTGTCAACCCTTTGGAAAATATTAGGAACAGCTCATCTTACCCTTAAAATGTTATATTCTTGGCATGAAATCAGTGTTTTTCTTTGGTCATCAAAAGAAATATTCATCTGAGAACATAAGAGCCAGTTGCAGTAATAAGCCACATGTGCTATTATTCTTTCCTTTAAAACAAAACAAACAACAAAAAAGAACAAAACATATATTTCTGAATAATATTTGATTCAGAAACCTAGACAAGAGACGATTTTTGTGGAGATTCTATGACAAAACAATGTGAGAGGGTGATGCTTTCTACACGTGGCATGTAAGGATTAAATTTGAAATATGGCATCTGTTTTCAACTGAAAATAATCAGATTTATAATATGCCATTGCATCTATTTGTAAAAATAAGATAATAGTCCAATTGTGTTTGTTAACAGTCCCCTGGAGGCCAAGGTTATTTGGTCTTCGGATATTAGGGTGGAAGTTAATTTGTACCGTGGGGACATGAGGCTTCCACCCTCTCCTCCCACCCCCTCCCTCCCTGGGTCCCTTAACCAAACTGTACCAGGTTTCAGGATACTGTGATGGTCACTGGGCCTGTTGCCTGTCCCTCTTTCTCGCTCTGGCCCTGTCTTCTCCCTCTCTGGGTTCAAGCTCTTCCTCTCGCCTTTGGTCTCAGGCATCTGAGATTATCCTACTCCAAGTGTGTGCTCAGAGGGGACCAGAGGACTCTGAAAACACGCTAAGCCAGTGCAGCATGTGTCTTGTCCCTGTAGTAAACTTCTCTGGCCCAGGTAGTAGCTACCTAGTTCTTCAGATTAATATGATACTTAGAAACCACTTTGTATGAGGTCTTTTACCTGTCGGAAAATGCATTAGCCCTCTTTATAATGGTGGCTAAAGCATTTTGATTAAGACTGGGAAGTGAATCTCCTTTATGAGCTCCAAATATGCAAGGAACTCTTTCTTGGTCTTTTTAGACCTGTAAGCACCAGCTATGGTTAAACTTGGTTTTCTTCCTGACTTTTCCCTTGCCTTCTTGTCAGCACGTTTTGGTCTGTGGGTTTGTATCAGATTATAAGAAAACATTTTGCATATTAATGCAGCTTGAACACAGGGACATCATATGAGGCTTAAGAGGAACAGTGAAAACTCCTTTCTTTAACTCTGCATTTGTTAAGTGATGGAGGATCCTTACTTTAAAACACTCATGAACTAACATCTGTCCTGGAGACTCCCTATTCTCATAGCTGTTTAAAGTTTGTGAAATAAAAAGCAGTATAGGAGTTGTAGTAAAGGGGACTTTAAAACACCTAACCCAGACGTTGGTTGTCTCTTTTTAATGTGTTAGCTAGATTTACTAGATATATTATATGTCCAAGCAGTTTTTAAAAAGACAGAGGGAGTTCATTTCCAGTTTCCAGAAAAAACTGCCAAGTCACCCTCTGAACCTTGTGATCTCTGGCACCTATATTCGTGACCTGTTGGATGAAAGTTATCTTGTGTCAATATGTGTTATTCCACATACCCACCCTGCCCTCCGCAGCCCACCATTTAATTAATTTCTCCTTACCACAGGAATGTTTGTGGCTGAATAAGAAACTAACTAACCGTAGTCGCCCTCCCGCTGACCTCAGAGGTTGGAACTTGGCTGTGATCCATCGCAGCCCTCACTGTTTTGAACCTGAGTTTTTATTGTGTACATTCTTTTCAGAGCACAGTATACCGTGTGTAACATGACCAGGAGCTTGGGTACATCTGAGTTCACTGTTCTCAACTGTCTAGTGTAAACAAAAGTCAATAAATGATTGTTGCTGAAATTCTGCTCCCAGATATCACAGGTCAGAGGAGAATGTACCTCAGGGCTCCTTGGAGCCCCTGATACAGGATGGTATTGGGTGATGGGATTTTATCAGAAGATGCTTGTCCTCTAATAGGAGCCAGCACACTTTTTTATTAGAATAAGAACTGTTTTCAAACAAATTTTTACATCATTTCTAAAAATGTTTCTCCTACTTTTTTAATGTCAACCCTTTTCAAAAAATGTCCACATAGCCATTGCAGGGAGGATTGTTTGAAAGTGTCAGCTGTTGTTAAACGCTCATCTGTAAACTTACAGGAAGGTCCCGGTTCCATGTGCACAAGCACTAGGTCGGTATCAATCATCATAAATTTAAAAATTCAGTGAATTAGTGTGAAGGAAAACTTTTTAGCCTAGAGTCCATCATGAGGTTTAGAATGTCTTTGAACTGATTGAAATTACATGTAAAGTGTTGTGCGTATGTGGCGGGTTTTTTGAGAGAATAGATCTATAGTGTTCTGATTGCCAGAAGCGTATGTGACCCAGGCAACAGTACGCATCACTAGTATCAAGTACTGCTCCTTTATAGACAGTTCACCATGAACACTGTACAGCCCTACCTCACATCCCTTTTGGGGACAAATGTGCTTTTTAAGTTTGAATCTATACAATCACAAGGTGTCGCAAAGAGCTTTCCTATTAGGATGGATTGGGGAAAGGAAAGAGGAGGAAGAGAGGAAAGAAGGAAACTGGCTTACAGTGTTCACTGTGAATCCAGCACTTACACATATGACACCAAATCTAATCCTCCCAACCACACTTCGAGTGTACGACACAAGTGTATTATTATTACACTTTTAACAGGTGAAGAAACTAAGGCCACAGTGGCTGTGACTCAAGGAGGGGATGGGCTACATCTCACGCTGCATTTACCCTTGTCCAGGTTCTCTCATGCAAGGATCCCACAGCTCACCGGTGGGGGACCCTGGTTCAGACTCTGCTGTCTAACTCCTGCACTTTCCTCCAAGCCACCCAGCCTGTCGATTGAAATGGTGAATTCTCTCACCTTTGTGACTACAAATTATATGGAACAAATTATATGGAAAATTATTGTTTGTCTTATCACCCTTTTAACTAGGTCTGAAATTCCCTCGTCCCCACCACCCAGCTGTCTTCACTCAGGTCACCAATACCTCAGGCCTCACGCTTGAATTCCTGCAACTTCCCACTGTCCCTGCCTGCAGTCCCCTTCCCTAGTTCTACCCTACAACCAGACTGAGCTTTTGGAAATGTAAGTCTCATCATTGTCAAAATGCCTCTATGACTTCCTATTGCCTTCAAAATAAAATTCAAACCCTAGTCATGGTTTATAAGGTGTTCATGATCTGGACTCAGCTTTGTTTTCCAAGTTCATCCCTCACCCTCTTAGGTTCCAGCCATAGTGAACTACTTGTAGTTCCTAATAGATTGTCTTTCTGTACTTCTCTCTGTTTGGAGCATTCTTCCCACTCATGTTCACCGGGGGAACTCCCATTTGTGTTGGAAAGCTGTTTATGTAGCATTTCTTCATGGAACTCTTTCTTAACTTCTCAAGGTTGGGACCAGGTACCCTTCCCAAATGCTCAGAGAAAATCTTTTATTTACTCTGATAGTGCGTTGGGACCACTATCACATACAGAGTTTCTGTGTGCATCAGATAACACATCCTTCTTTTAGGGGCACACAGCACCATGTGAGGGCACATACCTTGGGAAGGAGAGGATGGGCTACATTTCTTGCTGTACTTACCCCTTGTCCAGGTTCTCTCATGCATGGCACAACCTTAAATGCTGGCTCTGTGTAGCATTTATCAAATGGCATTGCAGTCGCCTCTTCACTTATCTGCATCTCCAGCTAAACTCCGAGCTCACTGAGGACAGGGATTATGTTGTATTCATTGTTGTACCCCCAGCCCCTAGCATAGTGCCGTTCAGGTAGAAGGCGCTCAATGAATATCTGATGGTTGAATTATTGACTAAGTTAATGAACGAACACATGAAAAATAATAGTTTACAGTAGACTGTGAATTTGCAGAAATTGGTAAAAAGAGGGAAGCAAAAGAAAAAATATTAATATCAACTACTAGTTTCATTCAAGACAAAAAAAATTGATGGAAACTATCACGAGGAAACAGCAATGAGAAAGACTTAGTCCTTTGCCCTCATAAAATTTGCAGTCTAGTTAAGAAGATAAGACATGTATACAACCGGTTAAAACTCAAAGCAGAATGTGGCATGTGCTATATGAAATTTATAATTAAAGTGCTAGAAAATCAGTGAGAAGGAAGAAATTTCTTCCCATTAAATGAGGGATTCCTAAAGCTTCATGGAGAAGGTAGCTGATCGACCTCGCTTTGAATTATGGTAGAATTTCAGTAAGGAGAAGTGTTGGGAGGAGGGCCATGGTCAGCAGGAACATTCCAGGCGAAGGAAATGGCACAGGCTGGTTGGAAAGCACCAGGCTTCCTTGAGGAGCACGTTAGCTGCAAATCAGGCTGGAAAGATAGGTGGAGAATGTGCTCACAGACGGTCTTGAATGCTCTGCTAAGGATTTCGCATTTTAGCAGTGGGGAGCTATTGTAAGTTTTTAAGAAGGAAAATGACACTGTCAGCTGTATTTTAGAAAGTCATTTGGAAAATTACTTTTAAAGTGTCTTTTCTCCTTTTTGCCTCTGATCCCAATGAAATAGAAATTTTAAAACACCAAGAACCAGAGGCCAGTTAAAGAATTTCACTCTCCCTATATTCCCAGTCTGTTTCAATGCCATGTTCTTCCCAGATTCTACCTTTATGTTGACCTTCTGTCTCAAGCTTGCAGTCTCCCACTGTCTAAATAGTTTCTAAGCCCCAGAGTTAGTGAAGCTCACATGGCTTTGGGAAAAGACAGGAGGGGGTTTGTCTGCGCCTGAGTGGCAGAGGTCTGCAACTTTCAGAAGGAGATCGGGGAAGTGGCCTCACTGCTTTTATTCTGTGATTCAAGGGGTCTGGAAACATCCTGTCATTACCTTATCTTACTTGGGACACTGAAGGACAAACTTCTCATTAAGCTTTAACTTAAATATAAATAAAGGCATGTATTTATATAAAGAATAAGCAAGTGTAAGTCTAAAATGAGGAATTTCTTTTGTCCTCAAAATGCAAAGAAACTGTCGACCCAATATTATCAAAATGAAACTTTCAGTAAAAGCTTTTAAGTACTACATATTGTCTTTACTGACTATAGATAAGCAAGCTGTTCTTTGGGAGGAACCCACAGATCTTGACTCACCTTGCTTAAGGACAATAGCCCTAGGCAGGAAAAAAAATCTCTATACAACAATGACTGGGGTCCTAGGATTTCCTGAGGGTCTTCCCTCATGTTACCGTGTCGGCAGCACAGTACAAGTAAAATGGAAGGAAAAAACTAAAAGCACAAGAACCACTCAGGAACTAATCCAAGAGTAACTGGGGTCTAAAATGGAGTAGGAGCAGAGGAAAGGAAGGAGGGGATCCAGGACAGAAAGCAGAGAGAGCTGGCACAGCTTTGTGCCTCAGTGAATGTGGAGCCAAAAGAGGTTTAAAAAAAAGTCAAAGATAACTTCAAAGTTTCTAGGTTGGGTTTTGGGGGAGGTTACTGATACCTTTAACAGAGATAAGGATGACAACAATAAAGTAGATTTGGAGAGATTATGATGAGTTTTGGACGTACTAAGTTTGAAGTGCTAATAGGACATTAGTATAAAAATATCAGTCAAGCATTTAGATGTTCAGACTAGAATTCAACGGAGAGTTAAAACTAGATGTGTATATGTAGAACCCTTCCACTTATGAAATAGACAGTATTCTACAATACAGAAAAAAAGGTGTAGGGGTTTTCTTTCCTATAATTAAATTTAAAAGCTTGTAAATGCATTATTCCAGAAAGGAAGACAAATTCCAGATGATAGGCTCAACAAGAGATTGTCAAAAGACCATTAAAAGATATAATTTATATTTGTTTCAAGAAATTGTAAAAATCCATTGTCTCCATTATAAATCAGCTTATAAATAAGAAAAAATTTGCTTTAGTGCAAGTGATGGGTAGAGATCAACAACGAAAACAAGATCAAAGGAAAAATGGAAGAGGAAGGAAAGGAAAACACCATTTGACAGATGAGAAAAAAAATCTGTTGTTGGGATTTCAACAAAGCAAACAATGGAGTGGTTGTGGCATTGACTTTACATTCTGTGGAGGTTTCATGTGCCTCTGGGAAATATTTATTTTTCTTGCCATTTCTATTGAAAATATATACTTTAAAAAATGTAAATTCTCTTCCTTTCCTTTAATTCCCCTGAGATTTTGTTAGAATTACATGTAAGAGAGTAAAATAGAAGAGGCAAAGAGTAGAAATTTATAATTGCACATGAAAATTTAACTTCTTTTTTTCACACACCTCTGGAGGGGTCCACATTCCACTAAAAATTGCCAACTCCTCAAGAACAGGGCTAAGAAGTAAGCATGGAGCCCAAGAGTGGACAGTGAAACTTTCACTGCATCCTCTTCCAATTCAGTCATCCACTTCAGGTCCTTACCTGTGGAGACTATCTCTCAGCTGACTGCTCTGTGGACTTCTGCGTTAAAATTATCACACAAGAATTTATCATTTCTATACTTATAAACTTTGTCATCAATATTTTTTTGTGTAAATGTATTTTTTTATATAGATTACCTTTAAAAGACACCATTTTTTAAACTCATCTTACCTCTTTCAACTCATATAAGAGTTGGGTGAAGACCCTGTTAGTAAAGAATAAAAGAAAATAACTTTGACTCTTACCAGAACCAATTAGGCAGTTTCCTTACTGTTTGCCTTAAAATCCTTTCTGCCTCCTCCACCAACAGTAAGGCAGCTTAACAGTGCCTGACACACAGTAGAAGCTCAGAAAGTGTTTGTTGAATGAATGAATCAGTTATTCAGCAGATATTAGAGCAAATATTCTGTACTGGGCACTGTTCTGGGCATTGGAGGAACAGTAATGAGTAAACAAAGTCCCTACTTCCATGGAGTTTACAGCATTGGGAGAGACAGTCAATAAACAAACACATATATCAAGTGGTTATAATTGCTGAAATGAAAAATAAGGTAGGGTAAGGGAAAAGAGTGCTGGTGGCCTATTCTCTTTATAAGATGATCAAGGAATCCCTTATTCTGAGTGAGATGGACAGCCACTAGAACATGGGGAACAAAGGGTTTTATATGATCTGACTTTTATTTTAAGAGAATCATTCTGGTTGCCATGTAGAGAAAGACTGTAGGGGGCAAGGATAGAAGCAGTCAGGAAGTTATTGCAATAATCTATAAGTAAGAGGTGATGGGAACTTGGACTAGGAGATGAGATTAGAGAGGATGAGGATGGGAGGTGGAGGAAGGGTTTGCAGATTTGCAGATCACGTAGGACCTCATAGACCATGGTGAAGACTTTAGATTTTATTCTGAATAAAATGGGAAGCCATTAGAGTACTTTGAGAAGAGAATTTAATTGATCTGACATTTTTAAAGGATCACGCATGTTGTGTGGTGAATAGACCACTGGGGCAAGGATAGAAGCAGGAGAGACCAGGTAGGATAATACGTGGAATAATGTAGGCAAATAATTTAGGAAATAATGGTTGCTTGGGCTAGTATGACAGTAGCAGAGGTGGTGAGAAGTGATCAGATTCTGAGAAAGTTTTGAAAGTTAGAGACTACATGATACGTTGGTAGATGGAAAAAAAGAAATATATATCCAGGTTTATTGCTTAAACTGGAAGAGTGGTATTACCATTTCCTGAGATGGAGAAGACTTCAGAAGGGGTTTGGCGGTAGGGATAGGGTAGGAATCAAGTTTGAGAAGCTAATTAGACATGTAAGTGAAGACATTGAGGAAGCAGATAGATTCATGAGTCTAGAATTCAGGGAAGGGGCTAAAGACATAAATTTCAAGTCATCAATGTATAGATGGGACTTAAAGCCATGGGACTAGATGAAATCACTTAAGGGATGGGTGTAGATAGAGAAGAGAAGTCAGGAAGATAAGGAAAGTCCACCAAAGGAGACTGGAAAAATCAGCTAGTGAGGTAGGAGAACTAGGAGAGGTTGGTATACTGAAGACTAACGGAAAAGAGTTTTGAAAAGAGGACAGTATGACCAAGTATGTCAGATGATGCTGATGGGTCAAGTCAAATTCAAATTGAGTCTTGAAAATTAGATGACAAGTGGAGATTATCGGTGACCTTTATGAGAGCATTTTGGGGGAGTGATGGAGACAAAAGTCTGGTTGGAGTGGATTCAAGAGAGAATAGGCTTCCTGCAAAGAAATGAAAAGAAGTAAAGAGAACAAACCTATAGATTAAGGAAGACTTAAAAGACTCCCGTCAGTCACAGTGTGTAGACCTTGTTTGGATCCTGATGGAGATAAACAGTTTGTAAATATAAATACATGGATGATGGATGGATGGTTGGATGTGTGAATAGGTGACATTTATGAAGTAATCGGAAATTTGAACACTTACTGAATATTTAATAACAGTCATGTGCCACATAACGATGTTTCAGTCAATGATGGACTGCAGATAAGAAGGTGGTCCCATAAGATTAGTACCATAGAGCCTTGGTGTGTGGTAGGCTATACCATCTAGGTTTCTGTAAGTGCACTCTGTGATGTTCACACAACCATACAGTGCCGAAAATATTAAATGTGCACCATATTTTCAGCATTCAGAGGGTCAAGAGGACACATAAGACTAATATAGCATCAGTCTTACATCCATAAAACCAAGAAAATGAAATTACTACAGGATAATCGCCAGTTCCCTTATTCAGTTCCATGCCCAACCAAAAGTGATATTTCCATAACCCAAATTTCGCATTATTTGGGGGGAAAGAAATGGACAAATAAAATGGAAGAGAGAAAAAGACTTCTCAGTTTGAGCTTCGCCAGTGCATTAGTCAATTCATACCAGTTGTCCAAGCCCCAAGATGAACTTAAAGCTCAGAAGGCCAAAGTTTCACATCAAGAGCCTTAATTATCCTGCAGTGTGCTCCTTGCAGAATTGTGCAGGAACCCAGTTTTCTTAGTTTCCTGCTGCTGCTATGGATTCCACCCAAACCTGTGTCCTAGGACACCCACCGAGAAACGTCATGATCCTGTTCTGTGCTCCTCTCAAACCTTACTTATCCTCACCTTTTAATTTCTTGGCCTTAGTTAACCTTCACTCTTCTGTGGAGATCAAAAACCCCTATCCTCCACTCATTCTCCTTCTACAGCAGAACTTGACTTCCTTTGGACAAACATGCCAGCCTCTTAGTCCAAGCTGAGATGAAGATAAGGAGAGAAAACAGGATGGAGTGGCACCTTCCAGACAGTGCTGTTTTGAGGTGAGCCCACCCAAGCCCTAGACATGAGTCCCACCAGCAGATCCTCCTGACCAGAGGAATGGCTGCAGTGCAGGAGCTCTGCCCTCTCTGCGTGGGAGCACCACCCACAGGAAATGCACCTGCCCTGTGGTCTGAGTCCCAGTGTCCTCTCCCAGCAAACGCCAGAGCCTGCACTTGCACGCGGGAGGCGGCCCTGTCGGTCTCAGCGGGTTGTGCAGTTTGAGGATCTCCATTGTTTCCACATAGGACGACTCGCACAAATTCCAGCCCTGCAAACATGACAGCCTCTCTTGGTGCAAAGTGACGTGCTCTCACACAGGACTATGCCTAGAAGAATTGCAGTTTGAGGTCCCAGACAAACCTGACCAGCAAATGAACCCCATTATCTAATAGAGTGATTCTCAGTGCTGGCTACACAATAGAATCACTGGAAGGCTTGAAAAAAAACGGATGCTGGAGCTCCATCCCACGAAACTCCACTTATTGCTGGTCTGGAGTGGGCCTGGGTATCTGTTTACTGAAAGCACCAGATGATTCTGATGACTTCGTAACCACAGTTCCTGCCACCTCCATCAGGGATGTTGCTTGAAAGTCTGGGTCTGTGATCCCCATCTGAAGTCAGGCCTCTTCCAAAGCCACAGCCACCGTCTGCACTAGACCCTTAATCTCCGAAGTCCAGTGCCCTGTGCTTTACTCACTGAAGCTCCAGAGCTGCCAGATGGACAGTAGAGACGATAAACCCTGAGCTCTGCATGCCTGGCTCTCCTCTGTTCCGCCACGGTCTTCTCCCTGAGAGACGGGGCTCTTTTCACACGGCGGAACCACCATGTGCATCACAGCCCTTTCTCTCCTCCCTGCCCTGTTGAGCTGTAGCCACAGAGCACACTGCTGATCAGTGGAACAGTGTGGCCGTCACGTCTGGGTCCCGTTCCCTTCAGGTGTCAGTAATGACAGGAATGGGGAGGGCGAACAGCCTCCCAACCCCTGTTAAATTCAGCAGCACCCTGAACTTCTGCTTGTGGATTAGTCGTGTTGCTGTCTCCTCCACTGAACTATAAGCACTGCAGGAACTGGAACAGAGCCCGGTACTCAGTAGGTGCTCAGTGAGATGTCTGGTTGATAAATGAATGAACAGATGAGGGACTAGGTGGAGAAGAGGAGCTGTTTCCATGGCAGCAGTGGGAGAGATGCCTCCTGGCTTCACTGTTAGGGACCAGTATTTCGGAGGAGTAGACCTCACAGTCCTAACCTGAAAACAACACTGCTGTTTCTCTTTATGTGAGTGCAGCATTGCTTCTTTCCAGGGCACCTAAGCATCGCCTGTCCTTGTGGTCTGTTCTCCTTTTCTTCTCAGACCTCCCACGGAGCAGCGCCCTGATTGCTCCAGTGCTCTGTTCCGCCTGCTTTGCCATTTTCCAGCTCAACAGCAGCCTCGTTGTCGTGTCCCTCCTGGCAACAACAGAGGGAACTCCCCCAGCTCTACAGCATAGTTTAAGAGAGATTAGTTAAACGTACAGTCAGTCTTTCCTTGCTCATTTTCTGACTTCTCCGGTGTTTTGAAAGTACTGAACGCTAAGACTGCTTATCCACAAAGCCTTTTGAGGAATGGTATGTTTATCTTAGAATTCCAGCCTAAATGGTAATTGTATTGCTGCATGTTGGAGAATGAAGCCAAGATGTTTCAGTAATCATACGGTACCAGGGACTGTGCTGCCTGCACATGACTCGGAACACATGAATCTGGTCAGAACTGGGGTTCAAAGAGAAATAAGGAAGAACAGATGAAGACCAGCCCACATTGGCACTCTAGCTCACCTGATACCTTTTGAAATACAGGTGCACTATTTCTCTTGAACGTTAAGGGCTGTTAAGGATACCCTCAGGTGGCTCTAAAAGAATATAGGATCTGACATGTGAACAGCCACTTGAATCTCTTCAGGCACCACAGAGAATGATGGAGAAGGTAAATGGGGTCAGCAGTCCTGAGATCCCTTTATGTGAGTTGGTTTGAAGATTGCTAAGATCCCAGTCCAGCAACATCTCTTCCACCTACTTACTGACACCTTTATCCTTTTGGCTTAAGATAGTACTTTTCAAAATATTATCCATGAACTACCTGCTTTAGAATCATCTAGTGGTGTTTGTTAGATAACAAACAAACAACACAAATTCCTGAGCCCTAGATCAATAAAGCAGAATCTCTGGGGTGAGGCCTTGAACATCTCCTGACCAAACCAGTCAGCTGGTTTTTGAACCATCAGGTCTAGACTGCTAGCTTGAGGCTTGAGACCAACTATAAGCTTCAGACACTCCCAAGACACAATAGCACTGTGAGCAAGTATTAGTCATTTTCTTGAAGGATCTGAGATCAGGTTGTGAGAAAGTAATTGCGAAGAGTGTGAGGACACAAATACCCAAGGAGGAGGAATAGGACACCACCAAGGGGAGGGCATCGAGATGGAATGGCCAGAGAGCTGGAGAAACCTCTTTACCTCATCCTCTTGCCCCAGGCTCTGTGTCATTTGTCATAATTTAGTTCATCTGACAAGCATATACTGAGCCCCTTTCATGTGCCAGGCACAGGGGTGGAAAGAAACAGAACAGGCTCGCTGTCCTAGGGGAGTTCATGGCCTGGAAGAGGAAGCAGGCTCTTAAATGGGCAATTTAAATAAATGTGGTAAGCCAAAGGTAGAGATTTGCACAAAAAATTTGGGGGACTGAGAAGAGGGGCCCCTAATGGAGACTTAGCTCCTGGAGAAGGAATTGCCTGAGCAGGGGAATAAGTAGAAATTAGGCAGGTGGGGAAGATCTTTTGAGGAAGATCTAAAGGGGGGCTAGGAGCTGGTGGGAAGCAGAGCGCATTCCCCTCAGAGGGCGACCTGCACAACCAAAGGCTGGTCCTGACGTGGTGCCATCCTCGGGATGCAGGCAGCTCGGAACAGCTGTGTCAGGAAGCACGAGGAGTCAGGAAAGATCATCAGTGATCCTGCCGCGTGGACACGGGCAAGGCAGGGAGATATGTGTAGGTCCTGGTAACTTCTCAAAGTCCTGTCTTGCTAGGCATCTAGAAGATTTCTTGGATCAGTCTATAGCGAGGTGTGGCCACATGTTTATGGTTTCCAAGTTTATGGTCTCAAACTGTTCATTGCGGTTCCTCCAAAAACATGTTAGAGCCCTCTCTGGGACACTGTGCATGAAACTGCAATAACTAATAAGTTGACAGTAATATCAAAATTGTTCAGTATAGATTTGAGAATGTTTTGACTATCACTGGAAGAATACATGAAAAATAGGAATATTAATGACCTCCGAGAGGGAGGCTGAGAACAGAGGTGGGAGAAATTTACTTCTCACTATTACCTCTTACCCTGTTCGAACTGCTCACCATGTATATTTATTGCCTATTCAAACAAGTTGAAAAGAGAACTAAAAAGGCGCATTTATTACATAGCATAAAGAAGTTGTTTGTCAACATATGAAAGAGTGGTTTAATTAATATTAAAAACCAAATTAATGATTCATTGATAAAACAGTGACAGCAAAGGTATCGTTAAAGTACTTTTGTCATTCACAGATTGAGAAAAAATGGGATTGGGGAAATATAAATTTTGTATATCCTCTATAAATATGGCCTTTTTTTTTTTCAGTTTGCAGCTCATCTTGTGAAGATGAAATATCCAAGAATCTGTATTCTAGATGGTGGCATTAATAAGATCAAGCCAACAGGCCTCCTCACCGTCCCATCTCCTCAAATATGAAGAACCAAGAGTGTGACTGTCAGAAGGACAGAGCGACATCAGCCCCAGCCACACTCTTCACAGCCCCACGGCTCGAAGACAGAGCCAGACCTCCAGATGGTTGCGTTTCCATAAAGTTTTGTCATGAAGCTTTTCTTAAATCTCATGACCCGAGCATTCAGCTATCCGGGAACAAACTGACTGTACGTGTATTGCTGAAAGAATTTTCTTAACAGTGAAACCTGATCATGTATTTTTACCACTCTGCAACACACAGCCTGAGGAATTCAGCTGACAAGGCAGATTTAGCACTGTCAAGAAATCGCAGTGGCACTGAAGAAGCGACAGTCCTAACAAAGGTGTTATTCAGAAACATAGACTGAGTGTGGGCTGAAGTCGTCTTTCTATGATAATGAACAGGGAAAAGCGATTCACAATACATTCCTTGTAAGTAAATACTACTTTGGTAACTCATTTTTGGCCCAGACGAGTTGTGTATGTGTTTAGAGGGAGAAGAATTTAGCCCATTGAAGAAAGTAATAATAGTTCACTTCCAGAAAAATGAAAGTCAGAAACCATTCATATTAGAGAGAATATTTGTTCAGCTCCTGTAGTAGAAAAACCCAAAATAAGAGTGACTTAAACTAGAACTTTATTTCTCTCTCACATAAGGGTCTGCAGAGTCAGTCTAGGGCTAGAATATTGGTTTTGTAATCATTAAGAAATCAGATATCTTTTCTCATTGCTTTACCACCCTCAACATATGGTTTCAATCTCATGGATCATGATGACTGCTCACTTCGTACCATCACATCAGCAATTACAAGGAAGAGAGTGAAGGAGGGGTGGTGGGGGGAAGGGGAGAGAAGAGAATGAAAGAAATAGGAAGGGAGAAGAGAAGAAAGGAGAGAAGGGAGGGCATGCTCCTTCTCTTGAAGAGCACAAACCAAAAGTTGCACCTATTACTTCTGCTTCCATACCGCTGGCTAGAACTTAGACATGTGGCCATGCCTGGCTGTAAGGAAACTGGGAATGCAGTCTTTGGCTGGTGGCCATTTACCCAGCTACACATGGTACTACTCTGTGGGAAGAGGAGGACACATACTGAAGGACATCCTTTGACCTTCAGTTGTGTTTTAACTGAGAAGTGTTCTTTCATCTTTAACTTAATTCCTCTTCCGTGTTAGGACTGCCTAGGTAGGACATTTCAGTAAGAGCCTCAGTTCAACCTTCTGGGCTATGGTTTCATTGTTGCTGTTCATTTTGGGGTTTTGTATCTATTTTTTATTGAGATATAATTTACATACCATAAAATTCAGCCTTTCAAAATGTACAATTGAGTGGTTTTTAGTATATTCACAAAATTGTGCAGTCATCACTACTTTTTAATTCCAGAATATTTTCATCATCCAAAAAAGAGATCCTGTACCTATTAGCAGTCAGCCCCATTAACCCCTCCCAAGGTCTTTGATTAATGTTTGCATGTGGAGTGAGACAGGCGTCCAACTTCATTCTTGCACGTGGATGGCAAGTGGTCCTAGGGACCCTGTCATTTTGTTTGTTTTGCTCAATTAAATTATATTCATTCATTCATCTTAATGTTTTGAATACTTCCCATGTGCAAGATACTGACATATCAGTGGTTGTATCATTCTGTGACCCTACATAATACACAAAGAAAAACTGTGAGAATTAATGAGAAAAGAAAAATTTTGTGTGTGTGAGGAAGATTGACCCTAAGCTAACATCCGTTGCCAGTGTTCCTCTTTTTGCTTGGGGAAGATTGGCCCTGAGCTAACATCTGTGCCAGTATTCTGCTGTTTTTTGTATGTGGGACCCTGCCGCAGCATGGCTTAACAAGTGGCGTATGTCTGCGCCCAGGATCCTAGGCCACCAAAGCGGAGCACACCAAACTTAACCACTATGCTACTGGGCCAGCCCCAGGAAAGAAAATTTTACCACAATTTCTCTAACGTCATTTTGGGGCCATCATCTGCCCTGCTTAGGGAAATATTAAATCCTCCTGTCCTTTCCTCCAGTCTTTGCTGACTTATCTGACTTCATAGTCATCACGCAGCCCTGATGGCCATTTGGAAGCAGTGGTTCTGAGTCTTACCCTTGTCTTACTGAGAAAGCAGAGAAGTGTGGAGGGTCGGGATTTGAAGTGAATGGGGTGGTAGGTAGTGGGAGAGCTGTGTGAGAAGATCACAGTAGCCAACCTGCATCACAATTTCGCATTTGATCTTTCTTAAAACTTGATACATTTAGGCTTATTTTGAAAAAATGGAAGTTTTTTAAACATTCAAATTATGAATAATATTAATATTCTCAACAGTAAAATAAGAAAGAGCATACAATCACTACCGTGGTTACAGGCAGGGCATGTTATTCAATGGTTTCAACAAAGTTGACCTCAGCGACTATTTGTTGAATTAAAGCTGTATAGCCTGTGATTTCTAGAGGGTCTTTTTAATATATCATTGAGTCCTACACTGTCACTATCAGCACTGTTTCTGGCATCAGCAGTCCCTCTCCTCTGCCTGGAATGCCCTTAGTTCACCACCAGCCCCACAGACACGCGCGAGCGCACGTGCGCACACACACACACACACACACACACACACACTTATAAATCCTTCACAATCCAGCACCAGTAGCATCTCCTCCCATCCTCTCTGACTTTCCCATGCTGCATTAAGAGCCTCAAATCTATCAAAGCATTCCACTCGTACTTCTTATAATAATAGACTTCTTACATCATTTTACAGTTATCTGTTCACATTTGGGCTCCATATTAAAATATGAGCTCCTTTAAGGTCAGAAACCATAATTTATACCTCTGGTTATCTGCAATGACCCACTACACTGGAAATGCTTGATAAATGTTAAATTAAATTGAATCTCTAGCTTAGGGGATTTTAGAATCTCAATGAATAGGAAAAAATTAAAACAACCCAGGAATTTTTTCAGGTGCCAAACTTATCTGGTACTTGATGATATAAAAACAAATTGAAATCTCAGTTCACTGAGTGAAGAAAGAGGATCTCTGCTGTTCCACCCGGCTCTAAAATTCTCCAATCCTGGAAGTTGGAACAGATAACTTCCAACAACAGGGTGAGCTAAGCTAGTTGCATCCCCTTTCCAAAACATAGAAATGCTAGATTAAAAAAGAATATTAAAAATGTCTAATACTTAACCAAGGCTGAAGGAATGAAGAGGAATTCCTTGATGTCAGACATGCAGAGGATCTGAACCACTGTCCGGCCCTGGGATGTTAGGTATCAGTATAGGCCCTCGGAACTGAGGGTTAGCATGCACGCAGGGATAGAAGACACAGCCCTGGGCCTTCTGGAAGGGCCTTTACAAAGTGACAGTCTCAAAGAACTCTGCTCTATGAAATAACTAGAAATAACTTCCCAGCCAGTCAGGGAAGGTACAGGGAGATTGTCATGTCCTGAGTGAAGGAAGCCGGATCTGTGGTTGACAGATGGAGGTCTTCAATGGAAAGGCTGGGGTAAGTCCCCGAATTAGAAGAGGCTGTAGGGCATGTGTTCATCTGACTATTTAAAAATGAGAACTAGGAATTGTATCAAACTTTTGGAAAGCATAGATGGTGCCAGATCTCTGTTCAACTCCTCTGTTTCCTTCTCCAAATAGTTACCAAAAAAAACTTCTTTAGAGATTAGTATCAAAGTATGGCGCAGCCTCTCAAAGGATCTCATGCAGTAGTCTCATGCAGTGAATCCGCCTCATGGGGAGGAGCCGGCTGCCCTGGCTGCCGTGGGGCGGGTGGGTGTTTCATCGATCAGAGTCGTAAGTGGTTATCTCATGCTGGCTCTACATGTGCCCATTGTTAACCAAGAATGCATTTTTCTTGATCAACATTCATTAAGCCAAAGAGTGGAAGCAAACAATAATATTTATGATAGATTTCTGTTTGGGTGTTTGGTCTCAAAACCAAATACCTTTCACAACTACCAACCTAGATTTTATGTGTAAAATAACAGGGCAGTGTTCCAACCTTAACCTTCCGACACAGACACTTAGCATTGCAGTCGCTCACACACAACCTTAAGTTTTGTAATCCATTTTTATCTCACTTAATATTAGAAATAGTACACATTGTAAATAAGCTATTTTAAAAGTTAGCCGTATTTTTTAAAAGTTGCAAGTATTTCTATCTCTTCTGAGTAATTTTCTTGTTATGTCTTATGATAGGTGCTTGTCATGTGAAGACTGAACTTGGGTCTTGCCAAATTCAGTATTCTATAGATAGACTGTGATATTTGTAGCTTCTGTGGTGACTCTCAGGCCTAATGTCTCCTCTTGGGTTGACATTCTTTAACCTTGTTCCTCATCCCTTTTGGAGGACCCATTTCTAGTTTGCATTGTCTGCAGCATTTCAATAATACCATTCTGCTCTAATGTTCACTGTGACCAATCAACAGTGCATGGTGAATACCAAGGTGTGGTATTGCCAACAATCCTGAATGATACATATTAATCCTCTGGGTGGTGGAAGTTAAAACACTGTCCTCTCTTGGCTTAAGACTAGTCTTGGAGCTATAACAAATGCATTTAAAGCATTAGATCAGATTCTAAATATTGCTTCCTGCCACGCTAAGAGAGTCAACTTTGGAAAATATTATGTCTTTATATATATCTGTGACCTTTTTTTTTTTTTGGTGAGGAAAATTAGCCCTGAGCTAACATCTGTTGCCAATCCTCCTCCTTTTGCTGAGAAAGACTGGCCCTGGGCTAACATCCGTGCCCATCTTCCTCTATTTTGTATGGGATGCTGCCACAGCATGGCTTGATATGCAGTGCATCAGTCTGTGCCCGAGATCCAAACCCGCAAACCCTGGGCCACCGAAGCAGAGTGCATGAACTCAACTGCTATGTCACCCGGCCGGCCCCTATATCTATGACTTTTTAAAAAACAGTACATGGCCTACCATTCTTTTTAAAAACTAATAGTGTGATTGCTAGTTAAAGCGTTAAAACCTGAGACAATCCATGCTTTAATTTTCTCATTAACCCTGGAAACTTATTTTTGTTTCCCATTACACGTAGCTAGTAAAAGACAGATCCAAAATTACAATTTGCTTTCCTGATTCCTAACCCGTTTCTCTTCCCACCACTTACAGACAGAGAAGGTAAAGGACACCAGTTTCAACCCATTACACGTCTATTACAGGTCCACTTTAGGTCAGGCCCCATGTTAAAGGATGCATGGGATTCAAAAATGAACCACTAAAAATGTTGATTAAACTCACTGTTGACTCTGTGACATACAAGTGCCACCTGATATCAGCACCTAGCAGATGCCACTGTCCTTGTTACTATATTCACCCATCCAAAAGTATAGATTTCAAAAGAAAAGAATGTGGTTAAGTATCCAGTCTAAGGGGAGAGCCACTATTCACAGGAACTTGCTATGTTTAAGCTATCTCTTCACCTCCAAGACAACATTACCCAGAAGACACATCCCTGGAGAGAACCACACTGTCTGTCTACAGTCAAATCCTTGACATCCAGAGTCAGAGCTGGGCCTTGAACCTTTGTCTTCTCTGTCTTAGCCAAGACCAGACTCGAAGGACTGGAAGAGTCCTTGTGTCAGCCTCCCAGTCGTGAATGGAAAGCCAAGGAGGGGGACTAGCAGGGGGTGGGAGGGGAGTAGTTAGTTTCTAGGTCCGCTAATCATAAAGAGACGAAATAGAGGTCATTTGCTAACTTAAAAAAAAATTTATGTTTTTTGCTCTGAGATAAACTCTCCTGATAATTTATTACTTGTCATATTGCATATCTTTTCTAAGATCATTAATAATCCCATGTACCATGCATTCATCACGTGGACTCCATATAGGGTCATCAGGATCTGAAAGGCATCGAGGAACATGACTCCTGGGTTGAAGCCAGACGACACAGAGGGTGATTTGCATAGTGATGTGCAACCAAGAAAGAGAATCTTTATTTTTTAGCGGGTGGTGAGGATTAAGAACCATCTCAGCATGCACACATTATTGCTAATATGGATGGTGGCAATACAAGATGATGGGATGAAACGTCTAACTGAAGCAGGGCTCAGGGGACCATTTTAACTCTCGATCTGAGCCTGTCTCCTGCTGGCAAATGTCTCAGGAGGTTCTTGTCCCAGAAGTATTGTCCACCACATCCCCAGCCTGCCCGATGATGGTGCCCTGCAGAGGCCTTCCTGGGATTGGCCTCAGGGTGAAGGCCTACCTGAGCAACTAGTGTAGGCAGGCGGAATCCATTTCCAGGGATTTATCCATTTACCTCTGTGTAGCCAAAAAAAAAAAGTTATCACAAATTATTGATTCAGAGCTAGAAGGTTAGTTTGAGTTCTTTACTTTCCCAAATTAGTCTGGTAAGGCTGATGAGTGTTAACAAGTTTTCAACCCTACTATGGGGCTATTACAACTCAATGATGTACAGTCCCCCTAAATTGTAGTTTTTGTTTAGTTTGTAACAAGATTTGTTGTCATATCAACATGACTTATTGTTAATGTCAGATAGTCATTTTGATTTATGCCACCATTTGGCACCTAAAAAAGAGGCATGAGATGAGTGTTTTCCTGGTAACAAGGTAATTTTTTAAAATACCCCTCCCCCTTTTTATAGTAAATTAACTAATGTGAATCCCAACAGGTTAAGTGTTGCAGTGTCCCAGGTAATAGACAAGGACGAGTTCAGATTTCGGAAATAAATATACCTGTAGATATTTTACAAAACCTATTGGACATGAAATGTGCTGACTGGGCATTTAAGCACATATTCCAAAATATGTTTACTTGTAAATCACATATTTTTTTAAAGCGTGTATGTGCAAGTAAATGGAATAATTAAAAGGAGATGATTTTAATAAATAATTTACCTTAATCCACTCATTTCGATATAAATTTTGGAAATGTCATTTTACCTTGGGTCCTATGCTGCAGTCTAACAACTATTTAAGATTTCAGTGGTGATTTACATAGAGCAGGATGTTACATACTTGTACAGAAACTATTCCACAGATGACAACAGCTCGAGCAGAGCTGACTGTGTTAAGTGCCCTGAAAATAATTGTATGATGTTCTGAAATGAATTTAACACTGCCCCTTTTGATTAAGTGCAGTAATATCAAAATTCATATTAAAGTTCATTATTGTCACCTAAATTAGTTCTATTAAATCTGAAACTATAAATTAATGAGGAAATGAATTGTTGCAACTGTTTAGCCATTTTTATTAGCTTGTCCTGCCCAGGACGTGATCTGAGGCTTTTAAAAAGATGCCAGGCATTGTTGTAAAGCCTGACTGAAATTTTATGAGGGTGTATTATTGGGTGTGTCCTTTATTATTTACCAGCCAGAACAAAAAGATGGTTTTCAGGATCTGAACAAAATGCTAAATTAAGTATCTGGTATAAATTAGCTGTATAAAAATAACCAAATGAGGGGGCCAGCCTGGTGGCATAGAGGTTAAGTTCTCACCCTCCACTTTGGTGGCCCAGGGATCGCAGGTTCAGATCCGAGGCACAGACCTACATATCGCTCATCAAGCCATGCTGTGGTGGCATCCCATATACAAAATAGAGGAAGAGGGGCACAGGTGTTAGCTCAGGGCCGGTCTTCCTCACCACAAAAAAAAAATAAATAACCAGATGAAAATAGTCAGTTGTACAAGGTCCTGCTGACAACTCCAGTGTAGACCCCCACCTGACGTGGCTCCATGTTGTGTTTTTGTCGCTCAGTGGGAGCACACAAGTGATGCGCCATCTCAAAGGCAGGTGAGACCTGCGCTCCCCCAGGATGCCTTTCCCCTCAGACGGCAGGTGTGTTTTTGTTGACCTAGATCTGGAGGCTGGAAGGAGGAAGAACTGTGGGCTGGAGCTTCCGGTTGGCAGGCAATTGTTGGGTGTTCGTGGTTGAAAGAGGGGTTGTTTCTCAAGGATCTTTCATTTCACAACACTAAGTGCCCTTCAGCCCACGGAATCCTGGAGAATCCCGCTTCTCGCAGCACCATTCAGGAAGCTTGACCTCCACTGTGACTGTTCTCAGAGCAGGGCCTCCCGATCCAGACACCTGGAGAATAAGAAATATGTTTCCAGATCCCAACGCTATCCCATTGAGAGTAAATTTTCAGAAGAGCACCCTGTGAGAAACAATCCATGTTTCAGAAAGAGGAGAGAAGAGACGGAGTCTTCCTCTCCCTTCAGGAACCACGAATTGGAGGGAGCCTGCAGGATGGATCAGAGACCTTGGCCTCCGGCCTCCTCGCTGTAGCACTCTGCCCCAGTGGGCCTCTCGAGGGCTCTGTGAGGTTCCAGGTCTTCATGAGTGACGTGGGGTAATAGCACCTGCCCACCCCTCTCCCAGCCTGTGTGGAAGCTCAGGGAAAAGCATTTTGTAAAAAGAAGAGTATTATTCAAATATAATATGTTTACAAATTTTATAAAAGCATAACTGTCCTGTAAAACTGTCAAGCCAAAATTTTTGTCTACCGTGTTATTTTTGAAGAAGAAATCTGACAGAAAAAGTAATTGCTCTTACAATCCACACATGCCCTTTAGGCAACGTAAACAAGCAGGAAGACTCCTGAGCTGGGCGGGTTCAGACTGTACCCTGCACCCCTGCTGTTTGGTTAGAAGCAACCGTTTCGCTAAATTGATAAGTTTTATCCAAGACCCTTTCAGATTTCTCTTTGTTTTACACACCGCCCTTCCCCAACCCAGTTTTACCAACTTAAAACATCCTCTTTTTACAATAATCTGAATTCTCTCTTGATAAAATCTGGCAGTTTCAGCTCTGCCAATAGCCATCTACACCTAGATAACAGAGATTAACTTTATTTCAAATCCTCTCTTCCTTCAGTTTTATCTTCCTCTCCCCTCTCCGCTCTCTCCTGGACTTCAGAGCAGCTTTGTGTGCCATGCGGAAAATCAATGGTTGGGCAATGAAAGCAGCTCTTGTTTATGTCCGCCTGCTGAGGTCATCCTACCCAGTGGCATCTGTGTGGGAGCCACAGGCATTCTCCTGGCATGCGGAGAAGTGCATTGACTCAATACCCAAAACCGTCATAAGGAGAGAGGGCTGCCCGGTTTAAATGGGTAGGATCACATCGAAACACAAATATATTAATAAGAATAAGTAGAGTATTGGAGTACTGGTGTTTGGAGTATAAATTCAGAGTGTTGTTGAATGTGACCCTGATTTTTTGAAAAAGCTATGTCTGGACTTGTTATGGGGCTCACAACTGTATAGTTTTTCACATTCTCTAACAGGCACTTGAGAAGTTATTTGAATTTAGTAGGCTTTAAGGCTGATGACTAATAAAAGGGCTTGTGGGTGGTATCTGATTCTACACGATAAGTAGAGCACTGTTCCCCACTGCAGAGACGGCCAGGTGGGTGGCCTGCTCACCCGGGTTGTCTGTCTGTCAGTCTCTTCCAACAAAGCTGACACATGCCATCCAGCCCTGTCACATGCATTGCTTAGCTCTCAATGTTCTTTATATTCCAAGGCCATTTCTTGAACCAGTATTGGGAGAAGAGCCCCAAAAAGCATATCCATTCCCCAGTGCCCTCAAAAGTGTGCCTTCCTGGGTCCTGGATCACGTGGCTTGTGCTTCCATGATAACACCCGGTCTGTCCCTGTGATGTCGCCAGTGGGATATGTCAGGTAGTACAGTTCCCGTGCTCTTTTATGGTGGTAAAGCCAGGGGCCTAAAAATCCCTGCCAGCCACCCTCCTCTCCACCAAGCTCCCAGATGAAATCTACACACCAGGGGTAATAGGCAATGCAAAACTAAGTACCAGTCGATGGCTGGGCCAGTGACACCTGCACCTCCACTCAGAGCTTTGTAAACCTGAGTCAAAGCCCGCAGCTTAGACTCAAGGCCTGTGGAGGGTCTTCTGTGCTCCACAGCAGAATCTAAATCTTGGAATCCCATGTTCCAGTTTATCACATGGTATGGGAACCAAAACAAAAGACCAGTAAGCTTCAGTATGCATACAAAGAGATAAGAACAAAAAAAGATGTCCAGGTAACTAAAGAGGCGTTATCTCAGCTTACCAGCTGTACCGCTTGCTGTGGAAGTAAAAGAGCGAACCTCTTAAAACACAGTAACCCGGCTGTGTTAGGGCTCTCCAGAGAACAGAAACAATATCTGTATGAGCTTGGTTGTAGAGAAGTGGCTCACACAATCACGGAGGCTGGCAAGTCCTGAGACCTGCAGGTGAGTCGCAAGCTGGACACCCAGGAGAGCCGACGGTGTAGTTCCAGTCCAAAGTCCAGCAAGTTTAAGACCCAGAAGGAGCCAATGTCTCAGTGTCAGTGCAAAGGCAGGAAGCTGATGTCCCTGTTCTGAAGGCCATCACGCAGGGAGAATTCTCTCTTCCTTGGGGGGACAGTCAGCCTTTCTGTTCTCCTCAGGCTGCCAATTCAAAAACACCCTCACAGACACACCCAGGATGATGTTTCACCAAATATCTGGACACCCTGTGGCCCAGTTGAGTTGACACATAAAGTTAACCATCATACCTGCCCGTCAGTAAATGTGGCCCAAAAAATGTTCTGGAACTAGACCAATCAGATCAGCATCCCCTCCTTTTGTGGGAAGGAACCAGGTAGGGGACAGAGAAAGGTGAGTGGGCCCTCTTCCCCACGTCTACGACTCTTCCCCCATCCAGATTTCTTTGAGGTCAAGACGAGTAGCATTTTCACTTTGCTGTGTCCCATGGAAACGAGCAGAAGTGGGCGTCAGTGAGCGTTTCCTGAACGAGGGACGAGGTCTCTGATCACAGCATGGAAAGCATCAATCAGCCATGATTGGTTAAGCACCAGCTGTGTGCCTGCACCCCGGGCCGTGCAGCGGGTGATCTTACAGAGCCAGCACGTGGTCCCTGTTAGAAGGGAACAGTCACGTAACTGTGTGGCACGGGCTACAGATGTTCTGTGCACTCAGCACACGCTGGGCCTGGTCCTTCCTGGGAGCCGGGGCTGTCCCCAACGAGACCACTGCTCAAGGGGGCTTCTGTGCTTCAGACGTGGACACTCGGCCTCTTTATGAACGTGTGACCTTCGGCAAGTGTTCTGCCTCCTTCAGCCTCAGTTTCCTCGTCTGTTACACAGATTGATCAATGCCTGCTTTGTGGGCTTGGTAGAGGAGTAAAGATGGAAATGGTCATAAGGCCTTCAGTCCTTAGCACGCAGAGCACGTGAGAGCAGAGGTGAGTATTTTTATACTTTTTATTGCTAACCTCCCAGAGGAGAGCTTTCACATTATTATTCATCCACCTTTAAAAGCACAGTAAATCTCCCAACGTCTCCATGCACGAGGTCTTTTTCCACCCCTTATGTGGGAATAACTAGCCAAGCCAGAGAAGCGCTAACCTTGCAGTGGGCACAGCGAAGGGCCGAGAGGAGAAGGGGACTAGGGCCTTTCCTTTAGAAGCTCACCCCAAAAAGAGGGCGTGGGGAGGGCTCTGAATGTTAAACAGCCGTGAGCTAGGCATTGTGGAATCCAGTGCTCTTTGGGGAAATGCACCGTTTGCTGGGGTTATTTGCCAGACATCCTGAGGGCCAGCAGGCATTTGCCTGCTGGAAGAAAGACACAGCAGTGGCCAGCTGCCGCCGCCCCTGACCTTTACAGAAAATCTACCCCAGACCGTGGGGGATCTGGCGATTCCACCTTGATAAGCTGCCCCATTGGTTCTGACGTCTTGATTTGCAAAGGTCCCATCTTGAGTTGGGGGTGGGGGGGGATGGAGCAGCAGCCGGATATACCCTCTTAGCCTCCGCCCGTGGCCAACGGGTCCTCCTGCCTTTGTCCCTCACACGTGTCCGTTTCCTAAAAGCACAGGGTTACTTCTCGGCAGGTGGTGGCCGCACGTCTTCCCGGGCACCTAGCACACGGTTCTGACACCGCTGAGCACACAGCCCCGTGATGAAGCTTTTCTCTGCTGCTTAGTTATGGCTGTTAGTAATCAGTTTTTGCTTTAACCGTCTGAGCATTCACGGGCTCAGGTGAGAGGGAAGAAGTTTTTGCTTTACAGCAGTGTTGCTCCATTTCTGATTCTGTTCTAAAACTAGCCTAACTGCTTAATCTTAAATTTAAAAAAAACACACACACAATAAGTCCTTGGAACAAGTTTTCTGTTGGGACTTTTAATTCTAAAAACTACCTTAAATGTGCCTCTTATTACAAACACTCATACTAAATAAGATTGAGTTAAAATTGAGGAGGTTAATTGTTTATTTTTATTGCCGCTTCATCTTCTTTCCTTAAGGAAGAGTACGGACTGATCACTCAGGAACTTGGCTTCCCTCAGAATACTTTCCGACACGTGTAAATGCCTGGGGAACAGTGGAAGAGGAGTGGCCGCACTGTTTGCACTGATGGGCAGAACAGCGTGAAGTGCTACAACAGGGCGTGTGCGTTAGGGTCCTCAGATGGGGAAGCCCTTCCCCTTCCTGGCTGTGTGACCCGGGACGTTTAGTTTAACCTTGCCGAGCCTCAGTTCCATATCTGTAAAGTGGGTTAATAATCGTATGTGCTTCAGAGTTATAGTGAAGCAATGTGCTAATGTTTGTAGAGCTCTTATCAAAGTGCCTGGCACATAGGAGACCCGGGGCATGGGCGGCTACTATTATTAATAACACAAGACACCACACAACCGTGCTTTTTCTAAACTCTCCTGCCATTGAAACGCAAGCAATGGTGAAATTGGGCAAGCAAGATGCATTTCTCACCTAGCAAAGGTAGCCTCCTCTATTCATGGTGTCGACAGGCCGAGGATGGGCTAGGAAATACAAGGAAAGTGGAGAAGCTGCCAGCAATGCCCTCAAGGAATTAGAGGACAGCCAAGCAAGGCGAGTCCATGTGCAGCCAGAATGCGGAAAGCTTGCCTGGTTTGCGGCGGAGGCCCGGAGACCCTTTTGCTGAAACCTCACGAGGAGCAGGAATTTTACTGCGATGGGTAGAAGAGGAGGGCTCGCAGGTAGAGGGAAAAAGAATGTCCAGCTGCTAGGAACGAGGGGAAGTGAAACTCAGGGGAGGCAAAAGCAGTGGAGAATGTGAGGGGCAACCTGCCCGCCCCTAATACTTCCGGGCCTGTGCAAGAACACAAGTGGAGGCCCTTCTTCTGTGCTGTGTGCACAGGGAACCCCAGGGCTCTGGACTGGGGTCTCGGGAGGTGGGGGTGAGGGTGGAAGCTCAAGTTGTGCCCATCCCCTGGGCCCAAGGTGTGGCTGGAGGAGGACTGGGGGTGGGAGGCATGGACTAGAGCATGGGGCAGACCCAGAGGAGGGCCACTGGGGAATTCTGACAGTAGCATGATCTGTCAGTGGTAACGTTAGACATGTCACCCTCACAGCAGAGAAGAGGGCTGAGTGAAGGAGGTAGGTCCTGGGGGAGGGAGTCAGGTAAGGCTTCTGTCCTTGTGGGGGGACATGATGGGCAGTTGGGGGGCCAAGTGTCTGAACAAAAGGAAGAACAAAGGGGATGGAAATAGAAGAATAGAGACAGGAGATATTAAGGATATAGAGTCCACAGGACTTAGTAACTTTTAAAAACATGTGTCTGTGTGTGGGTGAGGGGGCAGAAAGGAAGATGGAGAAATCTAGCTTGGCTTCATCGAGAAGCAGTGCTGACCAAGATACGGAGGTAGGAAGAGGAGATTGAGTTCTCTCTGGACTTGAACTGCCCGCTAGAAACCCCAATGGAGTTGCTTCAAAGGAAGCCGGATAGATGAGCCGAGGGCTCGGGGTCGCGATCGGGCTGGACACACGTGTCTGGGAGCTTCAGCGCATTGGCAGACGCTATGGATGTGGATGAAGTTGGCTGGGGAGGATGTTGACGAGACAAGAAAGCTAAGGGTGGAACCTAATCGATACCTGGTGAAGGATGGGAGGAGAAGGAGCGAGATGGATGGGCCGGAGAAGGAGGTCAGCATGACAAGAGCCTAGAGTTTTGTTGAAGAAGAAAAGAACAGAAGTGTCAAGTGCTGCTGAAAGTTCACGTAAGAAGGAATTTAGAAACGTTATTTTATCAGCTTAAATGTCGGCTCTCGTAGAGATCTTCCTTAACCCTTCTGTTCATGAACATCCCAACACACATTCTCTTTCAAAGCACCTACCCCAATTTGTAACTGTATATCCATTTCCAAGTTACTTTATTTGAAATCCGTCTCCCCAGCTAGACTGCGCACTGCAGGGGCCCAGCCTCCTCCATGTCCTCAGTGCTTGGCTGGGATCTGGCACAGAGTGGGGGCTCAACAGATAGACAGTGACTCTGCTGAGAGGAACCTCAGTGGAGCAGACGCTGGGCACAGCGGGTTGAGGAGAAAATGGAGAAAGTGAGAAGACCACACTTTCTGGAAATGATTGCAAGGGAAAAGAGGGCAGAAGCTAGAAGGAGAATATGAAGTCAAAGAGGAGCTTTTTGTTACTTTTTTGAATAGAAGAGACTTGAGTCTGTTTACATGATGAAAGAGTGGAGCTCATGGAGCCCAAGAAGCCAGAGACACAGAGAGGAGGGCTGGGCCCCAGAGCCGGGTGGACGGTCAGCAGGAACAGGAGGGTGGTTCTGCGTGGGCACAGTGGACCGGGGGAGAGGTGTCCATCTGGGTGAATGGAGATGTGGGAGAAAGAAGCTGGGAGAATTCATACCCAGGAGTTTCCATTTTATCTGTACAGTAAGAAGCGGGGATGGTGGCTTGAAGAAAATAATGAAGATCTGAAGCATGTGCTTGGGGAAGGAGCCAGCCAGAAGGCAGGCTTTGTGAGGGCAGCGGCTCTTCTGTCTTTTCACACCCGGGTCCTCAGCACCTAGAACGGTGCTCAGCATACGAGCTGGTGGATGAATAAACAGTGTTGTCTGGGTTGTCAATTGCTGCCTACCAACCTCTCCCTACCCTCAACTTCGTGGCGTAAAACGACGACAAGGTGTTATTCGTATGTGTCTGTGACTTAACCAGGTGGTTCTCTGACTTCACGTGCTGACAGCTGGGGTGCCGGCAGGTGCTGGCTGAGAAGAGCCTCGCTCCCCGGCGGGCACTGGAGGGGGTGCTGGCTGGAGGCCCTGCTGAGGCCGCGGGCTGGGCCTTTGGTTCCTCCACGTGGGCCTCTTCATACAGCTGCTTGGCCTCCTCAGGATGGAGGCTGGCTTCCAGAAAGGAGCATTCCAAGTGGCAAAGGCCTTCCAGTAGCTGCCTTGATGAGGACAGGGCCATAAGAAGAGCAGGGGCTGGAAGGATGAAGCCTCCCAACCCTAGACTGCCCACCTCTGAACGTCTTTCGTGTGAAACAAATAAACGTCTCTGTTGTTAAGCTGCTGTCTTGGTTAGTCCTGTTTTTCTGTGGCACGCAGCCAAACCTAATCCTCACGAGGACAAGCAGTGAACGAGGAGCAAGCAGAGCTCCTGGCTGCACCGCAGCCAAGAAAAGCAGTGTGGCTGGGCCAGTGTTTCTCGTTTCTATCAAACAGGGGCTCCCTTTTCTTCCTAACAAATGTTCTGTAACACCTATCTCACTCACCTGTAATGAAATGGATACTGTTGCCTACTGGCAAGGATAACTAAACACACACACACACATATGTTGCCTTAACTATAGTCAGGAACATAAGTAAAAGGAAGGCAACTCCTAATGACATATTTAACACAGAGATGCTGGAGTGTGGCCACCCCCACGAGTGCAAGTATATCAGGAGCTTGCACCCACATATCATGAATAAGCTTGGATTTAAGGGAGGACATGCTTACATGAATATCAGGTAGGACACTCAAAAAGCACATGGAGTGAATTGTGGACTGTCCCACACAGTATAGGACATCTGACATTTCTGTCCAGTAAGTCCAGTAAGACCTTCACATTGTCACAACCAAAACTGCTCCTAATATCCTAAATGGGGACAGTGCCGCTCCTGTCTGAGAACCTCTGGTCTAAGAGGGGTAGGAACACCTGGGCACCCCGCCAGCACAGAGAGGGGCCTCCCCTGTGCTCCTGCCTCCCGAAGTGGAGGACCAGCCTCCTGTGGTTGAAGGTTCTTACTTCCCTCTCATCCTGCTTTCGTCTCCAGAGCAGCTGTAGCCAAGGCTCTCCCAGTTAGGAATGCCCGATTAGCAGTATAAAATAAAATATAAATACAGGATTAATTTTAAATAGGATTAAAATAAAAATATAGGATTCCCAATTAAATTTGAATTTCAGATAAACTGAAATTTTATAGCATAAGTGTGTCCCAAATATTGCATGAGACATAATTACACTAAAAATTTACTTGTTGTTTACCTGAAAATCAAAATTTAACTGGGCATCCTGTATTTGATCTGATAACCTTCCACCCAGTGCACCCTGCTCTGCCCGGGATCTTAGGCAAACCTCTTCTAAAGGGCACTGATCCAGTCAGGAGACTTTAAGAACTACGTACATAAAACAGCATTTCCTGAGGAGAATTCCATGGAGTATTATTTCTACAAAATGCTCTGAGGGAAAAAATGTCTGCTACCATAACGCCTCTTGGAGATTCGTAATTCCTAGCTCATGCTAAAGCTTAGCGACATCCCACCATAAAGATATCCATCTACTGGTAACCTGGTTCCCAAGTTCATTTCACCCAGCACCTGCTAACTTCCTCAAGCTCTCATGGTCCACGAATGCTCTGCAGGAGGCCGGCTTGAGGCCACTCTAATGCTGGAGCCCGAAGCTGGTCCCCTGTGGCCACACTCAGGCTGGTGGTTCCTCTGACTCTCCAGGCATCACTTTCTCGTCTGTAGAGCGGAGGAGTTGGATGAGATTAACCTGAAGGTCCCTGGAGTCCATGAAACCTGGGAGATTCAGCTTCTACACATTCCTTTCCCCAGAGCTCTGCTCTTCTCCCATGGTTGCTAAGAGCCACCTCGAGCTAAACTCAAAAGTGGGAACAAACCAAAAGATCAAACCTCACACTGAGCATGAGCTGTTCCTGGAGCCTGGCTTCTCTGTCCAAACTTCAGCCTTGACCCATCTCAGGCCCCGCAGATGCCATAGTGATGATCTGTGTAATTCCATGGGAAAGACGTGGGAAACCCAATTATAACAGCCATAATTCAACAGCCTAGCAAGTGCCAGATGTGTGTGCTTCCCCATAGCATGACGGCTTATAAATATATGAGAGCAAAAGAATGTTCATCTATGACAAAAGACCTTTAGCACATTTACTGGCGTCTCTAATTTGCAACAAGCTGAGTTCCAGTTGGTCGGTAAGTTAGAGTCTTCTCCTAACACATTTCCCACAGAAATATTCAGCAAGATTTAGACTCCCAGGAAGGCCCTTTGCTCAAAACCCATTTAATCCACACTGAAACTGTAGTTCCACAGGGCTCCCTCAAGGGCTGCACATGGGAAGGCATCAATTTTTCCCCCTTCTCCCCCATTTCCTCATCTCATCCTCCAGACCTCCCACCCATAAGTAGCTCTACCAGTTCACCAAGGAAAGAACCTTTGCTATCCCCCCAATAATGGTATTTATATTTATAATGATAGGGAGAAGGCCATGAAAATGGTCATTCTTCAGCACTTAAGGGAGCCCCACCCATACCCCCAGAAGGGTGTTGGTCAACAGTTTATACAGAAGGGATGTGCAAGTTCAAAGTTCCTGAGTCAAATTCGAAATTGCCAGAATGCATTCAAGCAATCTCTGCTTCAACAGCAAAACCTGGGAGGATCAGTATTTTCTCATCTTCTATGATGGTGATGGAGGTGCCAGCTTGAACAAAGCTGGGCCCTCTGCTAAGATCCTCATGTGTCTAGGTATGTCCTTCTGTTGGTGGGCAGGTGGCCAGGGCAGCATAGTGCTGACCTACAGCAGTGGTTCTCAAAGCTGGTCCCCAGACCAAGCATCAGCATCACCTCGTTAGAACTCATTAGAAATGTAAACCCTGAGTCCCGCTCCAGACTCATTAAATCCAAAAATCGGGTTAAAACCCAGAGGGTTTTAACAGAGCCTGCAGGTGACTCTGATAAATGCTAGTTTGAGAAGCACTGGTCTAGGATGTTGATCCTTCTACCCGGCCTTCTGGATTTTCATCTGCTCTGCATGAAAAGAGAGGGCTCCAGGCAGCAGAGGAAGGATGTTCTCGCAAGGTTCTGCATGACCTGGCAGCGTGGTCACGGCCCCCTGGGGGGTAAGGGGGACAGATTAGGGGAGGCAGGCGGCCCCAGCCTGGGAGAACTCCAGAAATCGCAGCAGTTCCTTAGTGCCTTATAGGCGCTAATTTGGGCCTGTGGAGAGGGGACCTCTCCTGGCAGGGACACGCGACTATCAGGAAGGTCCCTGGAGCCGTGCACAGGTGAAGAGAGGCACAGGCACCTCAGGCAGCTTCTCGATCCCAGCTCAGGAAGCCTGAAGGGAAGGGCATGAGTGGGCGGTTTCCGAGGTCACATGTGACCCCTGGGTGTATCCGAAACTGGGTGGCACTCCAGTGGAGCTGGAGTTTCTGGGCCATGCAGCTGGGGGAAAGCCTGTGATGTTGAGGCTGTTAATCTAATCCTGTTCAGTTGGTGAGGCCTGGGAAGCCCGAGTTACGGAGGGATGGAAATCCGTTTTTAATGTGGGGTTTAGCACAGAGAAAGGTCTGATGACTTCACCCTCTCTGATGTCTCTGTGGGATAAACACCGACCAGGGAAAATCTTGGCCTGGATTTAAAAGCACAGAGGGGCCATCTCTCCCCCTATGCCCCCCACCCCCAGTATATACCCACACACGCACATGGGTCTACACGCACGTTGCAGTGGGTAATTACTGAGGGCTTCCTGGCTGATGATAAAAGCCTGCTTGCCCGAGCATCCGTCAAATCCACAGCCTCCCCCGACAATTACCCCCTCGACTTCAGCCCCAATAGAATAAACCAGCCATTCAGAGGTTTCTGGAAGCTTCAGTCCCAGCAATGCCTCCCCAGATGCAGTGGTTTAACAGTTTGTGGTCTCCCTGGGCGCTCACGAAAAGGGTATCACATTTCTGACCACTTTTCCTGTGGTCCTCATGGAAAGGGTATCACTTTTCCACCCCTTTGAAGGTCATAATTTCTGGAACGTTGGCATCTTCCTTTTCTTCCTACTTGTTTACCCTCTTGTAACTTGCAGGCAGTGAAGCCCAAGTCATGGAAATTGTTAATTGCACCCTTCAGTTTCCTTGAACAAAAGAAATGGTGATGGCTCAGCCTGGGGCTGCTGGGAAGTTCAGGGCTATTGATTTGGCCGGGCATGGCTGGAGCCCACACTAGCCGCCTGCTCGTCTTAGGGAGCTGCCTCCTGCCCAGCAATTCAGCTAACACTCGTATCGTTACTTTTTAGGATACGGAGTATCTGGGCATTCATTCTCCAGGAAGTTTATCTAGAAAATTAACTTTGGGGGGTTTCATGTGTTATATTAATTCACCCCAGACACCATCAGTTTAGCAGTGAAACCTCCGGGCATTAGTCAGCACTGGTTCCTGGTAGTGGTCACTTCCCCCAGGGTATCAGGAGATCAGACCCAGCAAGATGAAGGTACTAAAGTGCCCACCAGTGGCTCCACGCCCACTATTTCTTGTCCCCAAGTCTTTGTGCCACTGGGTCCTGTAATGCAAACCTCGTCTCCCCTGCTATCTGTCCCTAAACTCTCAACTGAATTTCTTACTCCAGAGAGCAGGAAAGTCAAAAAACCCAAATCTTTTCCAGGGTCTGTTTGGAGGCCTACCCCCAAGGTCTCAGCCTCAGGGACCCACTTCATTCCTGACAGCCCTCTCCAACTGCCCACCTGCCAGAGAACCCAGAGCAAAAGTCTTCTTCCTGACATCTGCCTTTCAGTCACTTCAGTGACGGGCCTGAATGCTGGAAAAGTGACTCATTGAAATGGAGCCAGAGGGAGCAAGTAAGTGAGCCCAGATATCACAGACTCCACAGTGAGCTCCTGGAGACCCAAGAGTTGTAGTGACCAGCGAAGGCCACCCCGAGGTGCAGCCTCGCCACATGTCACGGAGGCTCGGCAGAGCCCACGTCCCAGGCACGGGGCTGGCAGAGTGCGTGTGCTCTCCAGGTGCCTCTGCGTCAGGACAGACCGCTTTAGTTCTGCCATGGAAATAAGGCTCTAAACCGGGATCAGGTGTCTCCTGTTGAGGCCAGAATAGAGTTGGGAACAACGGCTTCTCTGGTGTTCTGAGAAGGACGGGCTCTTGGCACGGCTCACCCATCTCCCTTTGAGAGGGACATTTCTCCGCTGTCCTTGTTTCTCCTTCCTTCCTCCCTTCAGACTGGGTTGTAAACAACCCAAACAGTATCATCCGCTTCACCTTGAATGAGCCGTCTTATCCTCCTGTATCCATGTCACTGACACTTGATTCTGAGGTATTACGCCAGGTGATAACTTCACCATTCACAGAGGACCTAAGAAGAAAGGACAGTCAGAATAAGCGGGCTCATTGTTAGCGGAGAGGTGGCCCCTCATCAGGATGCTATTCCTTCCTTACCAGTGGCCTCTCTAATCTGGCAGAGTCAGAGAGGCGGGTGGGCAGGGAGGGAGGCATCTTAGCATCTGAGAGACTTTGTTTACACTGGCTAATGTGCTGCCCTAAGATGAAAGGTTTTCTAGCCTGTTATCAACCGTGGTAATGTTAATTAATGGGCTAGGCTCCCTTTCCACGTTTTTCTTCCTAATCAGTCTTAATCACATTTTGCTCCTTCGTGATCTCATACAACCCAGTGGTGAGACATACAACATCCTTTGTTTTCAGAAATCGTTCTCAAGTAATGGATCTTTCCACTGACATTTTCTCTCACCCATTTTGTGGAAACCTCTCTAGACCTGGCCTGGGACAGAGAGCTTGACCCCGTAAATAAAGAAGTGTGCCCTGAGCCCAGAGACGCCGTGGTTCCTACCCTTTCAACTACCTGTTTGAGAGGCCTTAGGGTCACAGGAAGGACCCAGGCTCCAGAGTTAGCTGGCCCAGCTGCATTGCCCGGCTCTGCCACTCAGTGACTGTGACTTTGGGCAAGTCATTCGACCTCCTTGAAAGTCAGTTTGCCCATCCATAAAATAGAGGCAATAACATCCATCTTGTGAGAATTTAATAATCTAATTTAGGCAAATTTCAGAGACTTTCTTACCAACCAGGTACTTGCTGGATATTAATTCTGTTTCATTCTTTTCTCTGTTTTCATATTTTAAACTCAATTTTGTCAATGAGCACTGAACAGGCAGGACCATTATGTGCTTAGAAACATTTTCTACAAAACCCCTCAAGTTAAGAGAGAGAAGGGTTGAAGACACCTACCCTCCTAAATTGAACTGACAGTATTTTGTTCCTTTCCATTTGCTGTCAGCTGATTCCTGATTGTGTATTTCCAGACCAACCTATCCTCTAAATGCCAGACTCAGGAAATCCAGCGGTCTCTGACGTCTCAAATGGATGTCTAATTGGCGTCTCAAACCTAAATATCGGGTGAAGAGACTTTTGATCTTCCCCCTGAAACCTGCTCCCCCCGTCTTCTCCATCTCAGTCAGTGGCAACTCCGTCCCCCACTGCTCAGGTCTAAAATCTTAGACGAGTCCTGGGTGCCCCTCTTTCTCGCGCACTCCACAGCCAATCCATCAGCAAGTTCTTCTGGCTCAACCTTCACAGTGTTCCAGAATCTCATGACCTCTCACCCCTCCATCGCCTTCATCCTAACTTAAGCCACCATCACCTTCTCACTGGATTATTGCCTCCTAACGGATCTTCCTGCTTCTGTACTCGGCTGAATCTTCTCAACACCACCGTCAAAGGAATCCTTTTAAAGTCTGAGTCATATCATGGCACTCCAAATGGCTGCCCCTGTCACTCACAGTAAAGGCAAAGTCGTTGACATAGCCCTCAGTGTCCTGTTTGATGTGGCTCATTCTGCTCCAGCTGACACTGGCTTCCTGGCAGTTTCTCAAAACTCACAGGCACACCCCCATCTCAGGACCCCTGAACCGACTGTTCCCTCTGCCTGAAATGTCTTCACCGGGTATCCACACGCCTCACTCCTTCACCTCCTTCAGGTCTACTCTCAGCCAGACCTTCCCGTCCACCCTACTTAAAACTGTAACCCACCCCCATTCCTGGGGCCCCTTTCATATCCCTCCCTGCTTTATTTTTTTTCCATAGCCCTCATCATCATGTGAAGACTGTATATTTGATTTGTTTATTATCTGTCTCCTCCCATTAGAATATTTTGTTCAATCCTGTGTACCCATCACGTATCAGGCATTCAGTAAAAAATTTTAAACAAATGTTTTGGTGAGTGAAATCCCCAGGATTTCTTTCTTTCTCACTTCATACACCTTTTTCTTGTCTCATTCTGTACTTCCCACCAGACTTGTGCTTCTGGCCAAAATGGAATAACAGGGGCCTAATTTACCCTTACATCTTATAATAGGTTGAATAATGTCCACTCAAATATATCAAGGCCTAATTCCCAGACTAGTAAATGTTGCCTTTCTTGAAAATTCTTTGCAGATGTAATTAAGTTGAGGATTTTGAGATGAGGAGATTATTCTGGATTATCTGGGTGGGTCCCAACTGTCACCAGTGTACTTAGGAGAGAGAGGCAAGGGACTTAACACAGACACACAGAGGAAAAGGTGACCTGAAGACAGAGGCAGAGACTGAAGTGATGTGGCTGCAGTCCAGGATCTCCAGGACAGCCACCAAAAGCTGGAAGGGTAAGTCCTGGATTCTTCAGTTGAACCTTCAGAGGGAGTGTGGTCCTGCTGACACCTTGACTTCAGACTTCTCGACTCCAGAACTGTGAGAGAATAAACTGCTGTTGTTTTAAGCCACCCAGTTTGTGGTAATTTGTTAAAGCAGCCCTATGAAACTAATACACCTCTCAAACACCTGAAAAACTGGACAAAATATGTGAAAAAACGGTTTTCAGATATTGGTCAACAGACAATGCAGGACATTGATAACAGAGAGAAGGGAAACAATCACCCAAGCTGACTTCCTAGAGAGTTTCCAGGCTGCAACACAGGGAGAAGAAACAGAGTCAGTGGTCTCCCTGAGTTGAGGATACAGAATTGAGAATTCGAAGAAGCCAAGGGGGTAGAATTCACAAGACAGGATAGAATTGAGGACAGAGCCCCACAGAGAGAGATCGCCCAAGACCTGCAGAAGGGTCACCTGGAGTCTTCAGCTGAGAACTGTTCAGCACATAATTGTGAGAAAAAATACCAGAGGTCAGGAAAAACACCATCAGAAAGAAACAGGGAGAACAATTCCTAGAGCTCATAGGTCCAGTGGAAAAACCTCATAACAAATGGGGCATCGGGCAGAGAACTCAGAAGGTTGTTACCTCTGTCGTGGAGCAACATTCACCCTAGATGAGAGGCTGCTCTGGTGCCACCTCACAGGCTTCAACGCAAGCCTCAAAAGGATCAGATCCTTCTAAGTAACTTAACTAAGTCCTAGAACAAACCTCAAAAATACATAAAAGAATATAAAAACATCCAGCACCCATAGAAAGGTAAAATTCACAATGTTTGGCATCCAATCAAAAATTACCAGACATACAAAAGAGCAGAATTTATGACCCATAATGAGTAGAAATATCAGTGACTTGAAAATGACCCAGAAACAATGATAGAATTAGTACAGGGAGAAGTTAAGAGTCATCATTTCTATGTTCCATATGTTCAAGAAAGCATGAGTGTGGTAAGGAGTTAGATGGGAGATACAAAAAAGACTCAAACTGAACTTCCACAGATGACAAATACAATATCTGAGATGAAACATATACCATATAAAAGCAGATTAGATACTGTGTAATAACAGATTAGTAAACTTGAAGACAACAACAGAAACTATCTCAAATGAAACAAAACAAGATAAAAGACTAAAAAGAGAAAACAATGACAATTTCAAGAGGCCTGGTATACCTGTAACTGGAGATCCCCAAAAGGCAGGAGGAGCAGAAAAATATTTGAGGAAGTAATGCACAAATTTTTTTCAAATTTAATGAAAACTTTAAACCCACAGATCCAAGACACTCAACAAACCCAAAGCACAAGAAACATGAAGAAAACTACACTAAGGTACATCAGAATCAAATTGCTTAAAACCATTGGTAAAGAAAAAACCTTACCAGGGGCCAGAGAAAAAAAGACGTTATGTAGAGAGGCCCAAAGAGAAGAATGACAGTAGATTTTTCTTTGGAAACAATGCAAGACAAAAGGGAGTGGAACACCTTCTTTGAAGTGCTGAGAGGAAAAAACACCTGTCAACCTAGAATTCTATGCATGGTGAAAATGTCTTCTGAAAACAAAGGCAAAATAAAGACTTAAAATATATAAAGCTTGAAAGAATTCATCGGCAGACCTACTGTACAAGAAGTGTTAAAGAAGTCTTGCAGGCAAAAGAAAAACAATACCAGATGGAGGTTTGGATCTATAGAATGGAACGGAAAGCACTGGATGGTAAATAAATGGGTAAAATATAAAATATTTTTTTCCTCATTTAAAAAATACTTTAATATGGTTGACTGTTTAAATCAAAGACAATAACTTTAGTACTGTGGGGTATATAACTTATGTAGAAGTAAAATGTACAACAACAATAGCACAAAGGCAGGGAGAGGGAAATGGAGAACATCTTGTGATGTTCTCACATTCCATGTGAAGTGATATTTTACTTAAAACTAGACTGTGATAAGTTAAGATCTAGACCATAAACCCTAAAGCAACTACACACACACACAGAAACCCCACACAACAACAAAGACCAAAGAGTTATGACAAAGAAGCCACCAAAGGAGATAAAATGGAACCATGAAAACTACTCAACTAATCTAAAATAAGGCAGATAAAAAAAGGAAAGAGGAACAAAGAACAAATGAATAAAATAGAAAACAAATAGCAAGATGGTGGATTTAACCACCCTATCGAAAATCCTATTACATGTAAATCATCTAAGATGACAGATTTAACTACCACATCCATAATTCTATTACATGTAAATGGTCCAAACACCCCAATGCAAAGAGGTGGTTAGCTCAGATAACTATAACTACAGGAACCCATCTTTAAATATAAAGACACAAATTGGTTAAAAGTAAAAGAATGGAAAAAGATATACCTGGCTGTCCTTATACACTCTGCCACCCCTGATTCTAACCCAGGAGCTATGACTGGTCTATTTTGTGGTGTTATCTGAAACTGGAACAGAGAGGGAAATAAAAAAAATAAAATTTGGAGTCTCCTTCCTCAGTTGTGGCCTGAAGACACATATGTCAGAATGCAGCTGCAGCATTTGCATCTTTAGAGCACTTTCCAGATTTCCCACCTCAACTTCTCCCGCTCAGGTTTGGTGATGGGCTCTTTCAGCTTACAGCAAACACAGGCACATTGTGTATGACACAATGTCTTAAGGATATAAAGACAGGTAAGAGAAAGAGGAAGCAGCCACAGCTCCCACACTGGCTGCTTTCAGAAAAACCAGCATCTCTTTTAGAACAAAGTGGAAATTGCAAAATTAGAAGTGGAGAACACAGCTACTGTTCAGGAGAGAACACAGCTCTGGAGCCCTGGGTGCATCAGTGGCCGCTCCTCTGATGCTCTGCTTTTCTCTGCCTCGAATCTACTGCACTGCTAGTTCCCAGTCTCAGGTCCAGCTCCACAAGAGAGAGGCTCTGGTTGGATAACACAAGTCACCGTCTTGTGTGAGGTCCTGTGTCAGTCAGGGCCAGGCAGGAAGAACGACCCATGCCGCCTGGTGCAACAGAGGACAGTTAACACGACAAACCAGTTCCAGGCCTGCTGGAAGACCCAAAAAGGCAAACAGGGACAACAAGGCAATTCAGAGCCATTAGCCCCTAGCTCTGAAGAGACGAAAGGAAAAAGAGGTGTTTGCAGGGCCCAGAAGCCCAGGCTGCCCAGAAAATACTTTGCTGGGTCAGTCCAAAGTGAGGCAGAGCAGAGAACTGGACAGACGAGGAATGGATCTGAGAGCAACACAGACAGGCGGACGAGCAGCCACGTGTCCTTACCGGGCAGAGTTGTCACATGGACCAGCCAGGAGGGATTTTCTGTGGATCACATGCCCACCCCGGTCTCTTGATTTGGAGGGATTTGAAAACCATGGCTTTGCACTGGAAATTTCCATATTCAAACCAATCTCAGATATGGAAATGAGATTACATTTGGTTAAAATCCTGTCTTCTCTCTTTTTCTTAGGAATTACTGGGGTTAATGGAAAGAGGGTTTTGGTTTTGGTTTTTAAAGATTCTTAGCAAGGCTCATTGTCGGAATTTCATTTTCCATCGCCTCCTGACATGATGCAGGTCATCATGGCAACTGTCGCTCAGTCTCTTCTTGGTTCCACACCTAAGGCAGGACCTGTTGGTTTTGTTTTCGTGCCTCAGTGTCTCAAAAGGGAGGGAAACTGATGGATTTCTGACCACAGCATCCAGCAGGTCGTCGTGTATTGTCTGACACACCAGCCCTTTGTAGAGAGATTATGGTGTGGAGGTCGTGGCCCTCGGGGTCTGGCCGTTTGGTGAGGCGTTTGTGTGGAAGGGCTGGGTTGTCCCCCACTGCTGGTCTCACGGGATATTTATTACATCATCTCCCTGAAAGAGTTCCTTTTTTTGCTTGGACAGATTTAATTTAAAAAACAACATTTAGTTTAGCTTTTTCATAGATTGTGAATCTCATATAACTTAGATTTGTGTTAAATTTTGCTAGTTTTAAAAGGGGAGGATATGGGGTTTCTTCCTATAGATTATATTCCTGTTTAACATGTCCACAGAGACATTCATTGATTTGTTCCTTTAACTGGAGGGAAAGAACTTTGAAACCTCTAGAGTGGAATATGACTTGCTTTGGGGCACCAAAGTCTCCTCGTCTGTGCTGTTCTTTCTTCTCCACTGGAGTAGGAATTCCCCAGGGCAGGGTATCGTCTGCTTCACTGCCGTACCCCTGGGGTCCAGACGAATCCCTGGCACACGGTGAGTTCTCATATTTGTTAACCGGATGAGCGATCAGCATCGTTTAACTTAAGGAGATAAGCCCTGAACACCTGGCACACGAGCACCAGAAACAGAATACGGGAGATGGTGGCTTCCTGCAGATGGTGGCACAGTGTCTCAGTCAGCTAGGGCTGCCACAACGAAATGTCACAGGCTGGGTCACTTAAATAACAGAAATTTACTTCCTCACAGTTCTGGAGGCAAGATGTCCAAGATTAAGATGCCAAAGAATTCCGTTCTGGTGAGGCCTCTATCCTGGCTTGCAGATGGCCTCCTTCTCCCTGTGTCCTCATGGCCTTTCCCCATGTGCACACGGGCAGAGGGGAGCCCTTGTCTCTTCCTCTTCTTGAAAGGACGCAGCCCTATCGATTAGGGCCCCACCCTGATGACCTCCTTGAACTTTAATTAGCCCCCTAAAGGCCCTATATCCAAATACAGTCTTGGTGTTAGGGCTTCAACACATGAATATGTCAGGGACACAATTCAGTCCACAACACACAGGTGTGTTTGTGTGTTTTGGTTTTTTCCTGGTAAATGTCTAAAGCAATGTGAATCTGGTCAACAGCACCTTGGAGAAGTGGAATTTTTTTATATACAACATTAATAATAGTTGTTTAATATCATCAGATATCCAGGCAGTATTCACATTTCCCCGAATCTCCTATGAGTTGTTAGTTTTATTTTAAAGTTGATACATTCAGATTAGGATTCAAATCAGTCAGGTCCATAAATTGCATTTGGTCCATATGCTCTAAAGTCTCTTGATTGGTTTTCTTTTCTTTTCTTCCAGTTTATTTGTTGAGGACACCGAGGTGTCGGTCTGTAGTTTCCCGCATCTGGATTCCGCTGGTTGCCTTCCCGTGGTGTGTTTAACAAGTTTCTCTGTTCCCTTCTCTCCTGCTGTCACTTAGATCTGGAGGCCCGAGAGAAATGGAACATTTAACTCCTAAAGTAGTTTCCTCTATTGACATGTTCTCCTCATTGTTTACGGAGAGTGAGGGTCACAGTGGTCTCTGAGGGGTGGAGGGCGGGGAGGGGCTGCCCCAGCCCGTGGGGACCAGCGCCCCGGGGCCCTGTGCGCTGGGAGATGCTCGGTGAAGACCCACCGCCTGCGGGATGGCGTGGGCGATCCAACTGTAAGCACAGATTTGAAAACTCGGAAAGTTCTGCTGCTGTCCCGTTGAAGGCTGCCCTGGAAGCCGGGAGTGCCCTTTCCTCTTACGGAGCTGCGCTGGGTGAACGTGCATGCTGGGATGAGGCGTAGGTGTAAAGACTGTAGCGATTCGGATGGGACTGAATGAGACTTGAAGACCCCAGAGGAGTGTGGTAAGACCTGCCAGTGTCCTCGGGGCTGTGCTGAGCCAGGAGAGCACCGTAGCAGTGGCACGTTTTCCCAGGGACAGTGAGACCCCCGGGAGCACAGGGTCAGCCCAGCAAGGAGAGGACACGAGAGCCCCAGGCACAGCTGGGAGCTGTCAGACGAGACCACTGTCCTTTCAGGCCATCTGCACGGTCCGACAGCGGGCACCAGCGTCCGCTCTGACGAGAAGGCCGGACCAGGCCCACAGCTGCCATCTGGCCCAGCCGGGATCCCAGAATCCATTTTTCTATCCAAGAGTTCTTTTCAGCTTCAAAAAGCCAGACTGGAACTGGAGAGTCAACTTCCCAACGTGAACGCCGAGCCAGTTTGGGAATCACTGGGCACAGGGACCCGCTCCGACTCGTTACCTGCAGACACACCCACCCACTCAGTCCTACAGCCGAGGGGAAATTCTCACCTCCCAGGCCTGGAGAGGCATGGCCTGCAGCCGCAGACGGGCCTCGGCCTCTGGTCAGACAGCACCCTCACGCGCCCCCGGGACTGTCCGGAGCACTCCGGCTTCCCCGTGAGCACGGGTTCATCTGACCGGAAACTCAGGCAGAAGGGATGCTGCTACGGGTGTACCTGCTCTGGAAACGAGTTCAGCCGAACAGAAACACGGATGATGAGCGCTGGTTTTGAAGATTTGGGGGGTTCATTCCTCACCAGCAATGGAACTCAAGCAGCAGCGGGCGCCTTTCTTTTGGCCGACCCGACCTGGAGCACGTTGGGGTCTCAGTTAGTCCTGGAGAAACTCAGACATGCACAGACTACACACAGTCTCCAGCTTCTAAAAGTCGTGTCCACCTGTGCGATGGTGTTTACAATTTCCTTCTAAAATTAAAATACAGAGGACAGGAACAACGGTGTTATCTCTATTGAATATGGCTGGTTGTGCAGTTGCTCTCATTCTTTGTGGTTCTCTGCCTTTTGTATTTGTAAACAGGGAATGTGTATATAAAAGTGAGTGTGGATAAAGAAGATGTGATACATATATATACAATGGAATACTACTTAACCGTAAAAAAGACAAAACCGTGCTATTTGCAACACCATGGATGGACCTTGAGGGTATTATGTTAAGCGAAATAAGTCAGACAGAGAAAGACAAACACTATATGATTTCACTCATATGTGGAAGATAAACTAACACATGGATAAGGAGAACAGATTGGTGGTTACCAGAGAGGAAGGGGATGGGAGGAGGGCGAAAGGGGTAAAGTGCCACATTGTGTGTGGTGACAGATAAAAACTATACTATCGGGGGTGAGCACGATGCAGGCTATACAGAAACTGATATATGACAATGTACTCCTGAAATTTTACGTTATAAACCATTATGACCTCAATAAAATAATTGTTTTTAAAAAGTGAGTGTGTTGTAAACTGTAAGGTGCGGATCCATATATATTTTAAAAGTTAATCTCTCTGCTCTTTGGCCTAAGTTTCCAAGTGGAATAATTCTGGTACCTGAGAATCTGGGCCTGAAAATGTCCATCCGCGTGGAGTCGTGGACCCACGCGGTCCTCGCCGAGAGCAGTGGAAACACACAGCACACACCACTGAAGCCGCCACCTTGACGTCCATTTACTCTAGTTTTTTATTTTGTTTTATTTGTTCCATAGATTCTGAAACGTGGAAGAGAATGAAACCCAAGGCACTTCTTGGGTTTATTCCTAATCTGCACGAGTAAGAGGAAGAACATCATCTGTCGGGCAGCCTGCCCAGGGGACCCTGGTTAATGTTTCCAAGTTTCCCTGGAAATGTTTACCCTCATTTCAGAAGCACACTGGGTTTCCAGTCTGTACCAGATCCCACCAGTTAGTCTGCGCCAGCACCAGCTTATCAGCAGGGAGAGATCTCCCCTCCCGCACTCTGGCGTGCCCGTCAGCGAGGCAGTGCCTTTCCCCGGTAGAGCAAAACCACTGTGTCCAAAGGTCCTGGATTTAGAGCTCAATTAGGCTCCTAACAGGCTCTTTGGGAAAGGTTTTCTCTCTGAAGTCTATTAGAGAATGATTTTATTAATGATTTGCTTTATAGGCCACAGTTTGTTCAGAAGGTCACAGAATTTTTTTTTACATTTTTTACTTAGAAAAATGAATGGAACATAAATATACAATTAACAAATAATTATAAAACCAACACCCATATAACATCCGCCTGGTCAAGCAATGGAGTATGGCCAGACCCCAACGTCCCCCGTGCGTCCCTCAAATCCTAACCCCCTCCTCTGACCCCTGTGGTCACTGCTTCCTTGCTTCTCATTATAGTTTCCCCACCTGTGTGTTTAGGCATCTCAAAAATCATTGTTTAGTAGGACTTAGTTTTGAGCTTTATATAAATGCAATTGCACGATAAGTATTGTTTGGAAGTTGCTTCTTTTGTGCATTATATTTATAAAATCCACATTGTTGCCTATAACTATAATGTATTTTTTTCTCATTGCTGCATGGTGTTCCCTTGTCTGACTAGAGCACAACATATTTATCCATTCTACTTTCGGAGGACATTGGGTTGGTTCCAGCGTTGAGCAATTATGAACAATTCTGCTCTGAACATTCTTGTACACAGGTTCCAGGACGTGAAATTCCCCGGGAGGGAACTGCTGGGATGCACAGAAGACATACACCTTCACTCGACCAGACAAGCCATTTTCCAAAGGGACTGTACCAATTTACACTTCTGCCAGCAGTGGAGAAGAGTGCCACTGATCTCCATCTTCACCAACAGTGTTTTATAAGACTTCTCAGTTTCTGATTTGATTTTTCTTTCTCTCTTTTTTTTTTTTTCACTGAGGAAGATTGGCCCTGGGCTAACATCCATGCCCACCCACCTCTACTTTATATATGGGACACCTGCCACAGCATGGCTTGACAAGCGGTGTGTTGGTCCACGCCCAGGATCAGAACCCGTGAACCCCAGGCCACCAAAGTGCAGCACCAAACTTAACTGCTATGCCAACGGGCCGGCCCCAGATTTGATTTTTCTAAAAGCTCCCACCTTAACTTTTAATGAAAAAAGATTATGAAGCTTAACATGACATCCTCACTGCATGCCCTGTCCACACAGCCTCGCAGAGCAAGCAGCTCCATCGGTACTGTTGCCCCTTCCGTACAGTCACCAACTGGCCCAGTGCTTGGTTTCCTTTAATGGGGCTCCAAGCCTCTTCACAGTCTGGAACCTTCTCCTTGCATATGCTTCACTTTGTTCATAGCTCTCTTAAGATGTTATTCCCAGAACTGAACATCGTCTCCCTTTGATGGTCCGGTGGTTGTGGAGAATCAGGTTCAAGGAGAAGTGGTTCTGGAACGTCATGAAGATATGTCAGGATGCCGGCTGCTTGCCGAGAGAGCAGAAGCAGGAGCGAGACCCGGCACCACTGTCTTTGTCTGTGATCCGACCGCTTAACTAGTGTGACATTTTAGGCTTCCCTTCCTTTCGGATGAACGAGAAGGTGGCGGAACTGCTGGTGGAGGGAACTGTGAGTGTGCATCTGCGGGCTCGGCTGCCTTCACTCGGGGAACCGCATTCACCGTCGTGAAGGAGGGAAGACTTCAGTCAGGGTCCACGGTTCTTTGGAAGATTGTATGTGAAGTAATGCCAAGGAGATTCAGAAAACCACGTGAGAGTGAGTGGCGTGCGTTCTGAAGCTGGAAATGCAGCTAGGAAAATACATGTATTTCAAAAGTCCTACCGTTTATTGAGCACATACAAATTGGTGGGCACTGTATTCGGCAATTCACGTGCATTGTCCCATTTAAGCTTCCCGACAATGAGGCCTGAATCTCTTTCCCCCCATTTCCCCGTGCCTACCTCAACCCGGATCACTCCTCCTCGTGGTTCAGTGCTCACCTCGAAAGCCCCTTCCTCCGGGGAGCCCCCTGACACCCCAAGCCCAGGCTGAATCTAACTCCATGCAGTTCCATGGAACCCAGTACTCCTGCTTCTTGGAACTTCACGTACCATATTGCAATCTCTTTTTTTGTCTCTGTTTCTCTACTAGATTGTAATTTCCAAGAGAATGGAGACTGTTATCTGTTTATAATTATAACTCAGCATTATTTCAGCATATAGTCCAGAACAGAGACCAAAACATATATGTTGAATAAATGAATGACTGTCCTCATTTTAGAGAGAAAGCAGGAAACCAAGTCAAGATTAGAGGCCTGGCCCCCTGCCCCCACCAGCTCAGGACCCTGTTTCCCGGGAAGTGCCTTCTTCTCTGTACCTGGCGAGGCCCTGTGCTGTGTACTCTGAGTGCCTCTTAACCCCACACCCCTCTCTGAGAGAGCTCCCCTGTCACTCCTTCAGCAGATGAGGAAACTAAGGCTCCAAGATTTAACATTTTGCCCAAGATTTCACACCCGTTAAGTCCAGAGCCTGGAGCTGAGCTTCTTGGGCTCTACCCACCCATCTCCTCCCCACACCCCATCCCCAGCATCTCTATCTGGACAAACCAGTTGCACAGAGTTTGGCTTTTGCAAAGGAGACCAGAGTGCAAGGAGGAGAGAGTGAGCTTTGGAACTGTGGCTACAATTACCCTCAAATTCTGTCTTCTCACTCACTAATAACTCTTGGGTAAGATGTCCTAACTGAGCAGTCTCACATGTTACCTAATAACAACTTAGACACGTGAATGGATCCACTGGGGCTCTCAGCCAGCCAGTCTGTGTTCAAACACATGCCTGTCCGTCCAGGGTGAGTTCCCAAACCTGCCCAGGCGGCCAATCCTCCTTTTCCAGCAGGATGACAATGGTGTGTCTGTCTGGGGCTGTGTGAGGCCTGAATGAAGTCACACCGTGAGCCGTGACGCGACGCCTGGCACACACATGTGCTCATGAAATGTGGGTGGATCCGTTGGGACACGTTTGTTGCCGGTACCGGAAAACCTTGATTAGACCAGTCTGAACAACAGCGGAAAGTCTCACGTGGAACAGCAAGGCGGAAGCTCAGGTGGCTCCACGGTTAACTCGGGGTTGTTCTCAAGGGCTCAGCGGCTTGACCCGCATCAGCCTCCTCCTTGACATCTCCCGCCACATCCTCCCCAACCCCATCCCCTGAAGAGTTCTGGACCTGGGTCTAGGGTTTGACTTTTCCAGAAGGCTAAAGACATGTTTTCACTGACACTGTCACACTAGCCCACGCCATTGCTGAGAGGGCGGGCGTCCATGTGGATTCCTCCTTCCTGCCAGGAGCAGCTTACTGTCACTCCTGCTCCCCTTCCCGCTCCTCTGCCCCTTCTCTTCCAAAAGCAGGCCCCGCATGGGGGGCAGATGGGTTGCCTGCAAGGCCGTGCTTTCCTGGGTGGGCCCGGGGCCATAAGAGTGGGACTTGGTGGCACTGCCCAGGAATTCATGTCTTTGGAAATAGTTTTCAATCAAAAAGTGTTAATGGTTGGAATGCCAGACAGTAGGGTGCACGTCGTACAGGAAATGCTCAGCTACTTCTGTGGAGTTGGGCTTTTTTGTTCTGTTTTGATTTTTAGTTCTTATTTCAAAAGCAAAATCTCAAACCGGAAAAATTTAAAGATACAGAAAAACAGAAACAGGTAAGCATGAAAACATCCACAATTCCACGTGACTAATAATCCTTTGGTATGTATATGTCAGTGTTTTTTGCTGTGCAAATACTTTCATTTTCACACAGAGAATCTTACCCTATATTCAGTTTGCTAACTGTTTTTCTAACTAAGCAATACAGCATGAAGGTCTTTTTATGTTAGTAGTTATGGGTCCTCAGAATAGACTTCAACAGCAGAGTATTGCATCGCCTGGCCGTACTGGAATTTACTTCAGGAAGCCACAGTGTGGGACAATGCTTTGTCATGACAAGTAGCATCTTGGTCATGGTTAGGCAGGTGCATTCTTGGGTTTGTTCTTAACTCTCCTTAGATAAATGGGTACCTGCGCTTCCAGCCGTGCAACTTGGCATAAGGAATGTCTTTTCTCTGTTCCCTGTCTTGCTCATCTTAAGATGGAAATGAGGCCTACCTTTCAGGATCATAGAATTGATGTCAATGAAGAAATATAAAAACTATAGTGCCTTAGAAACGAAGCTGGTATTATTATGATCACCCCTGGAAGCAGTTTTCTTGGAGCATAAATTAAGACGACGAGTCGGTGAGGACCTCTGTTCACTTGTGTTAACCTAAACGTGACTGTGGGCGGCGCCCCGCTTTCCCGGGGTGAGTGGTTGGCTGCGCGTTGAAGGCATCTCCCTCGTGTGGTTTCTCCCCAGTCTTTCCAGTGCTTCAGGTCCAAGACATCTCATCTTGGGGCCCAGGCTGTGTTCACAGACCAGGCTCGGGGCTGACACCCTTCTCCAGAAATCTCGGTGTGTAGTGACGTGGGCGCCATTGACTAATGTTTAACTCCGCAGGACAAGCCCTAAGTCACTGACAGAGGCTGGATGGACCTGGAATGTAAATGTTTGTTTACTCACTGGCTCCCTGGAGTGCGGGTTCTGTCCACCGACGGTGTTATCTCGCCCGGCAGGAAGTGTGTGCAGGGCCCTGCTGCTCCCACCCCGGTGAGTGATTTTCCACGGAAGCAAAGAAGCTTTGAAGACGCAGGACTGGCGGGAGTGTCAGCTTACTGAACCAGGGGCTACGGCGGAGCAGAGCTTCCAGCGCTGGACTTTGTCCTCACTCCTGAGCCTCTCCCTCCACACACACGCGCGCACACACACACACACACACACACACTTGCCAAATCCTTCTTTTTAAGGACTATCTCAAGGCCTTCATCTCCCGTAAACCTTCCCTGACCTCTTCCATGCTCTCGGATATCCCAGTCCTCTAAATTCTTCCAACACTTCCCAGTCTGTGCCGCACACGCTGGCCCCTCGCTGTGAACTCTCATCTCTGCACTACTTCATGTTCGTCGGGTTCGTTTCCACAAACAGACCGGCTCTCTGGGGTGGGGGCCACACACGGCCCTGCCTCCACCCCTAGCAGAGCAGAGCACGTGGGGACGCCGACGGATGTGTTGATTCAAACAGGACTGGCTCCTACCCTCTTGCTTACATTTCTTTCCGCTGATGCTTATGAAGAGCCCGTGAGCTCCGGGCTCCGACACGGCACTTCAGGAGGAGGGCGAGTCCACTCACTTCCCAGTCCTCGGAGCAAACACCACTGAATATTCACAGTGGGAATTGTGCACAGTGCACACCCAAGTAATAGTCAAACAGAGCGCTCGCCTGGGACTTGCTCTCGTTTCACAGAGAAACTTAAGTGACCAGCTCAAGGTGACACAGGTATTTTTCAGGCATCAAAATCACAGCCCTGTAAGCAAAAAGCTATAAAAGCTTTTGTATTCCTCAGTGATGGGTGCTACAAAAAGTACACCATTCAGTAAAACACTGATATGTCAAGATTCCACCACAGTAATAGACTCTAAGCATTTAATTCCTTTACTTGTGCAGAAAATTCTAATTAATTAGAAATTTGTCGAGGAATTTTTTTTTTTTTTTTTTTTTTTTGCTGAGGGAGACTGGCCCTGAGCTAACATCTGTGCCCATCTTCCTCTACTTTGTATGTGGGTCACTGCCACAGCATGGCTGATGAGTGTGTAGATCTGCGCCTGGGGTTCTGAACCCACGCACCTGGGCTGCTGATGTGGAGCATGCAGAACTTAACCACTACACCACGGGGGCGGCCCCCCGAGGAGTTCTTTTTAATGTGACAATTCCTTATAGGATAAAGAATCCATCAAATCAATAAAACTTCACCTATAGTTTTCTCTGAACGGTCCCGATAGTGCTTGGTGAGGACCAAAATAATTCCTGTTTAGGGCAACACGGTTCAGCTCACAAACCTCACTGTAATCTGTGCTCTCGATGTTCGGTGCCCAGGGTGTGTCAGAAACCGTCATGTGTCGTCGTGCAGGCTGGTGTTGGGCCTGGCTGTGAGGAGCATTTGTCATCGAGGAGAACCACAGAGTCACAGCAGCTCGGGCCCATTTCACAGCTGCATTAACTTATAAATAATCGGATACTTCTATTGCCAAAGCGTGTTTGCGGTATCCGTGTTGGCAGACGCGGAGGACACCAAGGAGCACGGAAGCAGCCCTCGAGGAAGGAGCACAGCCCTGTGCGCCCGGGACAGGACCCGGCTCGGAGCACAGGACACCTGCCCGGCTCACGTGGGCGGGGCCAGGAGAGATTCTGGCCTCAGGGGAGGCTCCCTCCCACGGCGCGGCCACGTCTCCCGGGACCTAGTTCTCTGTCCTTCTCTCATTTTCCGCAGGCTCAAGTCTATCCTCAGGCTCCGAAGTTCTTGTGGCCACTTCAGCTGTCCCCCCGAGGGGCAAGAGGCTGCTACTGCTGCGGCGTCACCTCCCGCCGTACTGCTGGGGTAGGGAGAGTCTGTGTCCACCCTCCGAGCGGTGACAGGGGTCCGCCCGGTTTGGGCGGGCCCGGCCGCTGCCCACGCGTGAACCGGTCTGTCCAGCCGGGCTCTGCGCTGCAGCCCGCGCCCGAACCGCCCCGGCTGAGCCGTCGGCTTGAGTGAGCGGGGCTCGGAGCCAGCACGGGCTCCACGCCGCCCGCGCCCTGCCCACAGCGGGGAGAGAGCGTTTCCACCGGACTAGCACCGGCTTCTGTGGTCGGGGGGGTGGACAGTAGGAAGCGACCGACAAATGTCCCCCACAAACGCCCGAGGGCGAGCTCCGGGAGGCAGCGTGGAGGTGCCCCTGCCCGGGAGCCGCCTGCCGCACCTTGGATGACGCTCCCACGGGCGCTGCGCCGTCGGCCAGCGGGGCCACGTGGGCTCCGAAGGCTCCACTCGTCAGGGGCCGCCTCGGCTGTCAGGAGGGGCAGTTCTGCAGGCGGGCGGCCGTGCGACCGAGGACGTGTCTCGCTCGGACTGAAGTGATGGCGCCGGAGCCGAGGAGCAAGCTGAGGCGGGTCGTGTTTCAGGGCTGTTCTCAGGCCGGGACCAGCGGTTGCGCGTCCACGGCACCTGCCTCGCAGTGACTTCTCCAGCACACGCGCAATGCTGGCTCCTGGGAAACGGCGAGCTCACGCCCAGCTGTCTCGGGAGGAGCAGCGTAGAGACTGGGAGGAGCCGTGAAATGGGAGCAGAGCCCCGATCCTAGTGACATCCTAGGCCGCGCCGCTAATTCGCCCGAGGCGATGTCAGCCTGGGCTCCGGACTCGTTCGGCTTCACAGTTCCTAACTGTGCGACCTCGGGCAAAGCACTCAACCTCTCTGATCTCAGATTTTCTCCTCTATAAAACAGGGATAACAATCCTTGTTGTGAATGTGGAAGCTCGCTGCGTCTCAGTCCGTGTAGACAAGTGGACACATGTTTCACGCGCAGCTGTCCCTTGCCGGGAGGATGTGACAGAGGTGGTGCTGTTTCTGTGGGATGGAGAAACACTGGGGTGTGAGCCTAAGAGGCTCGCGCAGCGGGGACATGTGGAGGCGGACGCAAACCTTCTGATTCCACGTGCAGGTGGCCGGCGGCTCGGCTGTTCCTGGGAGGACGGCACAGGCGTGGCACGCGGCCGCGCGCTGGCCGGGCAGAGTCCAGAGCTGGCAGGGTGAACTGCGGGTCTCCTACTCTCCGCAGATTTCCCCTTCGTTCGTAGCCAGTTTCCGCTCTGAGTGTGCAAGTCGGGTGCAGCAGCCCTGTGTGGAGCGAACCTTCTCTCGGGAAGGTTTTCAGATGATAACCAGGAGACGTCACCCCAGGCTCCGGTCTGGCTCCGCTGGGGAGGTTCTCGCCCACTTGGGAACACAATCTCCCTTCGAAACAAAGCCCGCAGTGTGGCCAGCGCCGTCGAGCCCAGGCTCGGGTCTGAGGTCGGGTTGCTCCCTCCCTGTGGGACTTTGGACAAGTCATGGAAACTCTGAGCGTCAGCTCGCTCCCCCGTCTGTAGAAGAGGGTGGGTCGTGGTGCTGCAGGGCTGTGGGATCGGCGCGACGAGAACCTCACCCCACTCCCGCACACGGGCGCGGGCGGGCTGTCCTCGCTGCGGCCGCAGAGGGCAGGTGCGCCGGCAGAGACGTTGCAGGCATCCGCAATCGTCGCTGCAGTTTGGAATTGGGGCTCTGAAAATTATACCATCTTTTAAATAAGAAATTTATTTAAACTGAAAAGTACTTAGTGTTGTTGCTTTAAAAGTGTCAGCTTGTCAAAGTGCCCATATATTACTTGACACACAGCTGATGGGTGGGTGGTGTCCATTAGCATTTAATGGACAGTGTGGATCCAGGAACCCCTCCCAGGGTCTCTAAGAGGGGAGGACCCCGATGAGTCGTCTGAATGCCCTGTCCCCATGCCCCCACCTCCACGTGACCCTTCTGCAGCACCTGATCACCGTGCTTTCAAATGGCGCTGTTTGTATGCGGTAAGCCATCTAGGGCACTGGCGGTGCTGACATAATAGACAGCGGAGCACGTGTGGTTTATTCGATGGAGTGGGAACTTTACAGCCCACACCGCTGACTGACTAGTGTGACTCGGGGCAAGTCATTTACACGTTCCAGGTCTCAGTTTCCTTGTCTGTAGGATAGGTATAATAATATTTCTTTAAGAGATTGTTGTGACATTTAAATAAAACAGAATATCTCAGCAGCTTGGCTCGTAGTGAGCACTCAATACACAGTGATAATTCTTTCGTGTGTTTTCTGGATTTCTAATTTTCCTCTGGTTCTTTGCCAGTGCTGGGTGCATTCGTTTTGTCCCTGTGTTACCTTTTCTAGATCCACACCATGTGAAAAATGTGTAGCTCCTTCCCAGCACCGGGTCTTGTCCTCCCGGTTAATCAGTGATGGTCGTTAGTTTGGATGCCAAAGGCTGATGCTCTTTAGGAATCTGGGCCTGTCGTCCCAGCTGAGGTAGGAATTCCTCATGCCTTTGACTCTTGGGCGTTCTGAGGTGACTGAGTGTTCACGGTAAATAGTCGTGGTCTTGTAACCACCGCCAGTGGGTTTCGCCCTTTGTTTCTGAAGAGACTGTGTCACACGATGCTCCTTCCACTCACATGCTCTTCCTCTGTTTTGGAGAATCCCCAGACCTCTGCTGGGCTGCTCTGTCTCTGGGTTAGAGAGAGCTGAATGTGCCGGCCATGGGCGATTTATGTTCCCCAAATTCATGTGTTGAAGCCCTAACCCCCCCCCCCCCGTGATGGTATTTGGGGGTAGGTAGGCTCAGGTGAGGTCATGAAGGTGCGACCCTCACGCCAGGATTAGTCCTTGTAGGAAGAGATGCCTCAGAGCTTTGCCGCTCGAGGACACGGCAAGAAGGTGGCATCTGACAGCCAGGCAGCCGCCCTCGGCAGAGAGGCCGATCTGGGACGTGCAGCCTCCAGAGCTGTGGGAAACAAGTGTCTGTTGCTGACGGCACCCAGTCTGTGGTGTTTGTTACAGAGCCCAGCTGACCGAGACAAAGGCCGTCGTATCGCTCCCCAAGCCAACTGTGCTATGGAAATTGGGGATTCAAAGCCAAATACTGCTCTTTTACCCCAACAGTAGCTACAAGAAGGAAATTTCAATGTATGTTGATCCTGTTGCCCTGACAATGACAGATATTTTCTATACATAAAGCTCATGTGCCATGCCTCATAAAATAAGTGCTGGTCATTCAAACATCTAAGTGTTTGGTGTTGGAAACTGGTTTGCATGTATGTGAATATACACATTAGGTATGTACAACAGGCATGTTATCATTAGGTGATCTACATAAGCCACCAGGAATAACAACAACTGTGCTAATGATAACACTGATAGTAATAGTAATGGTTCCCTACTTACTGAATGCCTCTTATGGCTGGATGCTCTGTTAAGTGCTATACAAATATTGTACTATTCAAATTAATCTGCACATAAATCCTGAAGGAATTTTGTGTCTCCTATTTTAAGATAAGGTAGCTGAGGGTCAGAGAGGCTGACTAATTTGCCCAAGGTCACACAGCTGGCAGTGGGCAGAGATGGGCATTACTGGATTGTGATAAAGGCTGTGATGGTGACAATGAGGAGCCTCCTGGGCCCTGAGCCAGGAGGACCTGGGAGGCTGGACAAGGAGGAGGTGCCATCAGCGAGAGCTCAATGAGCACACAGTCGACGCCGATGGGGGCAGGAGCCCCGCAGCCACTTATGCCCACTCTGTCCACCCACACTCCCTGGGGCAAGCACAAGCCTACAGGAGAGAGGGCTGGGCTGCAGAGAGAGTCAACAGGGTGGGTCTTGTGGGGGTGCAGCCGCCCCTCCTGGTGACACGCTGTGGTGACGGGGCCCGGGGACTCCACCGTTGCTCTGGGAGGTCGAAGAGGCCTGGTGAGGCGCCTGGGGACACATCTTTTCCAATGAGCTCGCTCCTGTCGCCAAAGAGGGAGACTGAGGCTCACCCGTGCTCCCCCGGCTGCCCGAGACACCTGCCTTTGCAGAGCCAGAACCCCGGCCAGTGCTCACAGGGGTGGGGGCGGTGCCCTCTGAGGCACATGTGGGGGCGCAGGACACTTTAGATGCCGTGTGGTTGGTCAGTTCTCTGCACCGCCCAGGGGCCACATCACCCTCCTGGTCGTGGGGTCGAGGGCCGCCCCCTTCTTTTTAAGGGAAGCTTGACTGCCTGTACAGAGAGGGTGACCCCGCTGAAGCCTGCGCTGGCCAAAGTCCTGGTGTTGAATCTGGAGGACAGCACTGGGGGGCGCGTGGTTGCTCCCGCCTCAGATGCACCGGAGTCGCCGGAAGGAGCTGTGAGTCAGCGCTCCTCCCGCAGGGCCGAGGCCCTTGTCCTTTCTGTCGGCATGACTCACCGAGGAGGTCCACCTTTTCTGTCTCTTGAGCTGTGCCCTGGGCACCCGCCAGGTGTGTTTTTAGCAGGTGGCTCAAGCCTGGCTTCCCGCCCAGAGTCTCCACGGAAATTTGGGCCTCCTCCTGTGATCTGGCTGAATCAGGAAGACCTGGGCTGGGCTTGGTGGCCCACATCCCAAGTGCCCTCATTCCACAGGACATCCGGCTTTTTGTCTGCTTTCCTGGCCAGGCCCTGTGACGTTGCTCCCAGCACTGCTGCCCACGAGACTCCCACTGCCCCCTGCAGGCCCTCTCCCTGCGGGGTGAGGGAGGGAGCAGAGCCCGGTCCACTGTGCTGGTATTTGAGGATAGTAACTCACGGCACACCCCTCTCCTCTAGATGAGGAATGACCTGAAAGACACCAGGCGTCAGAGGCCAAAACACGGGTTATATCACTGCCAGGCAAGATTCGAGAAGGCAGCGTGGACCTGAGATCCCAGCGACTTCCTCCTCGTTTACCTAAGAGGTGCTCTTAGCCAGAGCAGCTGGACAGTGACAGGACGGCACCACCTTCCCCCTCAGGGGCTTACAGATTGAGAAAGACGTGTGGAGGCTGCAGGGAGGCAAAGAGAGACAGAAGGGAGGCCCCATTAGCCCCACCCAACAGGGAGTCCTGGACCAAGAGTGTGGCCTGACACCAGTCACTGCCCCTAGGGCAGAGGGGAGAGGAAAGGAGAGAGAATGCAGGGATCTCCTTGAGACTTTGGAGAAGGCAGAAGTTCCTAAATTTGTGGGCTGGTGGGGACCCAGGGAAGGGGAACAGCCATCACTCCCACACACACATACACACGGAACCCCCACAACTACACACATCCAAGAGCTGTTTGGACAAGAAACAAGGAAGACTCAAGAGGCAAACAAGAATGATAAGAAAGAAAAAAGTGTAAGGGTAGAAGGAAATAGAAATATGAAACATCCTGAGGAATAATTCAAGGATCCAAGGCTCTGCTGTCTTGTAGACGGTGTTAAATTACGGAGCATTGTGCACTGTCACTAAACACACTCAGGTCACAGAGCACGGGGTGAAGGAGAAGAATGGCTGACATTCTCAAGTAACAAACCAGATACTCAAAAATATACCTCTCATGAGTTTTGCTGAGACCGGAATACTTTTTAATGACTGATGCTTTTTATTAAAGCAGTTAAGAGCCTCATGGAATATAAACTAAGATCATGTCTTCATTATTCAATTAGTTCAGGACTTTACAATTACTAAAATAACCAGATTAACCCATTTTTCAACATGGCATTTTCATCTCCTTTGAAAATGCTGGGAGTTGTTTAGAAATGGCATTGCCAAGTCAAAGGGAAATCTCCCACTTTGGACAAAATAGCCAATGATCTCATATCAGGGGCTGCCAACCTCTCCCACCCATGGGAGGATTTCCTTCATGCCCGAGGAAATCACAGGTTTGTATGGGAGGACAGGAGGGCAGGAATCAAGCCAGAGTTCAGCAGAGAATGCTAGTGGGCCCCTCCAGGGGTGTTCTAATAAGGCCACACAAACTTTGAAGCAAAAAGAACCTGCTTGTTTAGGACAGCTGGCTAATCTTCTTGGATTAATCAAGTTGAAACCCACTTGAAAAGACATAGACTTGGTAAGAATAGCAGTGCACACTTGACAGAATTCCCCATTAATACTATTTTTAAAAATACCTAGGGACTTAACATTTTTATAAAAATAACTTGGTATTCTTTGCAAACAAGTGTGACCCATTAAAGGAGAAATTTATGGCACCGCAGTTCCTCAGTGATCTCGTAAAAATATAAATAGAGATACATTTGCTTTTGAATATAGGTGAAAGCTAGCACATCAAAGTGGAAACAATATTTTGCAGTTTTCCTCCCAGGATTAGCACAGCTCTTTGAAAATCTGTTATATGCAGTGGAACTTCCTTATGATCTTGGAGGAGACAGAGGAAGAATTCAAGGTTTTTGACTCCCGTGTGGGAACTACAGACACAAATCACATTTAAGCATATTAAGGGCAGTACTTAGGATAAACTTTGTGCATTACAAATCAGATGTAGTTAAATGTGTTGATTGGATGACTGGATGATGACCTGGACATGATTACCTTGTATAAGATTTTAGTACCCATCTCGCTGGGGTGCCTTTCTCCTTTGCTGGCTTTGAGGAAGCAATCAGTCATCTTGGGGATCCCCATGTGGCAAGGAACTATGGGATGCCTCAAGGAGTAGAGGGCAGCTTCTAGCCTCCAGCCAGCAAGAAAATGAGGGAGAAGCAAGGAACTGAATTCTGTCAACAACTACATGAGCTCGGAAGTGGATCCTTCCACAGTCGAGTCTCTGATGAGACCACAGCCCTAGCTGACACCTTGACTGCAGCCGTGTAAGACCCTGAAGCAGAGAACCCACTCACACCATGTCTAGACTCTCAACTCACAGAAACTCTGCGATAATAAATGTGTGTTGTTGTAAGCTGCTAAGTTTGTGGAAACATTGTTAGACAGCAATAGAAGACTAATACAAGCTATTTCCTACAGTGGAATGATTGTCAGTCACTGTGTGAGAGGATATCTTTAAGGCAGTCCATGAAAAAGGCAAATGGGCAGATGGGGGTGTAAATACCTCCAGTTACAGTTAGAAAGATGTCCAAGTGTCTAACTCAAAGCAGGGCCTGTTCACCATATGGACTGTAGGAAGGCTGGGCATTTGAAGGTCTTCAGACTCTTGAGCAATGCATGCCTTGGAGACACAGCACTCTACGCTCCCTGAAAGATCAGGCAATTGACTCCACAATATGTTCCCATCAGGCTTTGAAATGACATTGGAAAAAGTCCATTTCCCACATAGTTCTTGTTAGGCCAAAAGGATACCTTTAAAAATTAACCATAATGCGGGGCCGCCCGGTGGCGCAGAGGCTTAGTGCACGCTTGGCGGCCCGGGGTTCGCGGGTTCAGATCCCGGGCGCCCGCCGACGCACTGCTGTCAGCCACGCTGTGGCGGCGTCCCATATAAAGTAGAGGAAGGTAGGCACGGATGTTAGCCCAGGGCCAGTCTTCCTCACACACACAAAAAATTAACCATAATGCAACCTCAGAAAATGTGGGTACATCTTTCTCATTCCTTAAAACAAAGAACAGACTTCTTAAAAACAGAGGTTCCGAGGTCATTGTTTTCCCTCTTTGTTAGCAACATAACATGATGTGGGGTGAAGAAACTAAATAGAGAAGAAAAAACTGCTTAAAGCAAAATTTCTTCATCCTATTTTGTTTTCTGCCTCTGGAGCATGACGTCTCCAGGTTAACGGATGTGCCGGGCAGCAGGTCCTTTGCAGTACGTCTGAAACCAGCTCTGAACAGCCCCTGACAATGAGACACCGAGGCCCGCAGAGCCCTGATCTCACATTCCCCGCGGGAGAACAGACAGCCAAGCTTTCTTCTTAACCCGAGGGTGGACACATGGCAAAGCTTGAGTGCATTCATGTTCCAAATGGGAACGAAGACCTTCGATTTGTAAAGAGGCATCTGCTTTGCCCGGAGAAGATCAAACTGTGTGTAGTTGGAGGGAGAACTGAGTGAACCGACCAGGCTCACCCCGAATCAGAAGTGATGCACGAGGCTGGGATGAGGTCTCCCGGCTCTCTGGAAGCCACACGGCCGTTTACCGGATTGTTTGGAAATCCCGGTGTGAAATCGGGGTCCTGGAGGGTTCCTGGTCTCAGGGTGAATCCTCCCTTGAACTGATCGGAAAGGACTCCTGAGTGCAGACCAGAGAAGGAGCTGGAAGGTGAATCCGCTGGGATGGCAGATGGTCTGGGCCGCGTGTGCTTGGAAGCCAGAGGCCCGAGGTGTGACACCTCCGGGACGCACAAGGACCACCCACCGAGAAGGCCTGCAGGAAGGGAATGATTTGAACCTCTGCTGAGAAAACCCCCTTTTGTTCAGTGAACACGGTCAAGGCTGGACGCTACACCTTCCCAACACGTGCTTTTCAGTCATGTTCGTTTTGCTTGTTTTGTTTTCACATGTTACCCAGAAGCCCTTGGACTTTGTGGCACTTTTATGAAAATTCTCAAGGCATTTAATCCCGAGCAAGACAGTTTTCACTAACATCCAGCAGTTTAAGTAGCTGTTGGAATAAAATGCCGTTTAAAGCAAATGTGATGGAGAAAATAATGTACTGCACTTAGCTTATCAGAATGGCTCCCGGTCATTTAGATACAATTGCAAGTTATTTTTCCAACACTGGCAGTGGTCTGGCCACAAATTTACCTGATTTTGCCTCTCCAATTTGGCTCACAGGCATTTTGCCTTCTGTGGTAAGCTTCCAGACAGAATCTGAGTTGTCCACAATCGCACAGAAGCTTTAACTTTAGCCTTGCTGTTAAAATGCTTTCAATACCAAAACCTTATAAGTATAACCCTTCTTTATACTTTATACTAGGAAGTCTAAAGTATAACCACTGAGCTCGACCAGAGAGCCTGCAGACCTACAAATTTCCATACTGCCCATTGCTGAGTCTCTCCAGGTGACCCGCAGAGCAGCTGGGGAGGGGGGCTGGGAGGGGAGGAGGGGGCAGCAAACTTTGTTGCCCTTTTTCATATGTTGTTTTTCAATGAAATGTTTTTGGATCTAGAAAGAAAGATTCCTATTGGCCTACTTCTTTTCTATTTCTCTTTCTAAAGGACGACCGACCGCGTAGCTCTGGCTTTTCTGGGAATCTAGCCTCCTGTACTCCATCCCAGGCCTCCAGGGAATGTTTCCATGGTTCACTGGAGCAAGTGAAGGAAAGGAAAGAGGCCAGCAATTACAAACGGATTGTGAATCATTTCCTTCAGCTAATTAGGCTTCTGGAGTCCTCGGAGGGCCTGGCTTCAGAAGCAGTCCAAAGTCCAGGAGAAAGATCTCAACGTTTATGGTTCATCCATTCAGCAGAGCCCCGTGCAGCCATTCAGCTGAGGCAGTAGGAGCACATTCAACTTCGGGGCAGCTGTTCGTTAAGTGTCGTTCGTTATAAGCCTTTTCCTGTAGGTCTGGAGAGCGTGGGCACAAATCAAGCAAAAAGCCCGAGAGGATAAACACCCAAGTGACAACAATGGCTGCTTCCAGGTAGAGACATCATGAGTCTCCCTTTCCTCCCTTCCCCCTCCTTTCCTTCCTTTTGAATTTTCTCAATATTCTACAATTAGCATTTGTTACTTTTGGCAGTGTCAGAAATGTTCCCTGGATAATCTGGTTTACCCCAGGTGGTGGTTCAGACCATGAAGCCTCTTCCCGCTCTGGCCTTGCCCCACGGCCCTGCAGGGCCCCAAGACTTGCTACTCTGTCCCTGCACTAGAGGAGAAAATTTTAGAAATCAGATCTGAAGTTGAGTCGTAGCATGGGAACCCATTATCCAAGTGACCTTTGGAGATTTGGTTACTCGATGACGCTCAGATTCCTTGTCCACAGAATAAGGAACCTAATTCTAACCGTGCTCAAGCACTGCAGTCAGATGAGGGAATCATACACAGTCAACCCTCGGCGTCCCCGGTTCCACACCTGTGGTTCAGCCAACCCAAGATCGAAAGGCCTACAATGGTTGCGTCTGTACTGCACGTGTACAGGCTTTTTCCTCTTGTCATCATTCACTAAACAATACAGTATAACAACTCTTTACATAGTATTTACACTGAATTAGATATTATCAGTAATCTAGAGATGATTTAAAGTAAATGGGAGGATGAGTGTAGGTTATATTGCAAATATCATGCTGTTTTATACAAGGGATTTGAGCATCTGCAGATGGTGGTGTCTGTAGGAGTCCTGGAACCGATCCCCTGCGGACACTGAGGGACGACTGTATTATCAAAGGAGTTGGTAAATGGAAGAGTATTTATGAACTGTGAATAATGTGCAGTTGTTAGCTCTTACTATAATTTCCCTGCCGTCCACACGGGAAAAGGAAAAGTCAAGAGGTCCCAAGCCCAGTGTGGCAGGACTGCTCCTTATAAGTGGGTGAGGGACATGTGGAAGCATAATCATTCATTTTTGACAGAAATGCTATTATCAAAATCAAATGTCCCCAGTTGTCTCAATAATGTCTTTCTGGTTATTTTTTCCCAATCCGGTAGTTAATCAAAAAGGCTTTCAGAAACACCAGCTGTGAAATGTGAGGAAAGTGGTGTACAAGTAGAACAGTCTATGAAATGCACTGAGATGTGGCCCGATGGGGTCACTGGCCACAGTGGTTGAGAATTTCAGCACCAGGGCCGCAGCACAGTAAAGGCCAGATTCTCTAAAGGTTCCCCAGCACTTCTCTGTGTGAGACTGGTCTCGTGCCTGGGGTTAGACAGAACACAACCATACTAATAAAAATTGCAACCCAGAATTGCCGTTTGCAATTGATTCACTCTTGCAATAATTGCAAGAGTGAACTATTGACCCCATGAAGAATGTTAGCATAAATGAACAAGCTTTGCTGCTAAAGGAAATACAACGTAAATGGACCTTGCTCATTACCCGTACATCTGTTACTGCCTGTCACAGGGCGGGCAGAGATGGGTTCCTGTGTCCTAAGAAGCTATTTGATGGATGTTCTAAGAACATGTGCAATGGTAGGTAAAAGTGCAGTTTCTCATCTACTTCAGCACACAGACCAGTGTTGAAAGCCCTGTAGACTTTATTTTTTCAAAGAAAAGTTGTAGAAATTATGCAATGAAAATTTATAAATCCACCTAGATTCACCAAATGTTAACATTCTGCCTCATTTGCTTTATCTCTTTCTCTCTCTCCATTCATATTTTTGTTATTGTTGTTGAACCTTTAGAGAGGAAGTTGTGAATTTTATTTTTTAAGGGTCTTTCTACATTAATCTTGGTGTCTGAAATTCGTTTCTCACAAGGTGAAAAAGCATTTTGGAGCTTTTAGCTGCATTGGAAACTTTTCCTCCGTTTAGTTTTTCAAATAGCTGGTAGCAGATCTCTTTGCAGTTGTGCTTTTGGGTTTCAAGGCTAGCCCTGCCCTTTTCAACATGCCCTTTAAAAAGTCACTTAATCTTTCTCAAACTCCGTTTTCCCCTCTGCCGTAGAGGCAATTACATCTACGTCCTTGTGTAGCAGTGAGGATTAAATCAAATACCATGGCAAGCACTTTGTAAACTAAATTTTCCGTGTAATCCAAGACGTTATTATTCACAGAACCAATGAAATAACATCGACTCAGTTTCTCCTAATTAGGAATTGGCCCTACAACCGTGTTGAACCCCTTTAGGTATTGGCGGTGCCTGCAGCAGGGCTGGTGTTTGCAGGCAATCCGTAGACCGTCCAGGGAAGGCGGGAGCTTCCCGCGTGTCTGCGATCCAGAACTGCCATCTCTAGAGCGGTGGTTCTCAGACGTTAGTTAGCATCAGAATCCCTGCAGGGCTGTTGAACCCACACTGCTGGGTGATCCAGAATGTGAGCCAGCAGGTCTGGGGTGGTCCTGAGAATCTGTGTCTCTAACAAGCTCCCTGGCGATGCTGAAGCTGCTGGTTCCAGGACCACACTAGGAGAACCCACTGCTCTAAGCCTGGGCAGGTTGGCTTCAGAGGGGAGCGTATGTGGGAGAAAGTGAAGCTCTACAGAAAAACAACCTCAACAGGCACAGGAATCACCTAGGGCTCTTGGTATATGAGGCTTTTGCTGCACTAGGGTTGAGGTGGGCTCATGGTTCTGTTCTAGAAGTGCACAGGTGATGCTTATGTGCTTTCACTTATGTGCTGGACCATACTTTCACTAACAAGGCTGAAAAGTTCAGCTCATGGCCACGCATTTGATTTCTATTAAAAAAGAAAAAGAACAGGCTGTTCCCTGTTTATTCCTAAATATTCCAAGCTTCCTGCTCTCAGCCAGTTGCCTGCTCTTCGGACAACTTGGATCATGAGTCCAGCTCTGTAGGAACCAAGGTACGTTTTGTTTTAATGATCTCATTTAATAACAGATTTGAAAGAGCATATAAAAGTATGTACAATCTAAAAAGAAAGCTGAAAAAATTCTACTCTGCATCCATGGCTCTTCCCTGCCAAAGAGACAGAACTATTTCATGATCAGGGTCGGGGTAATGCTGTTGACCCATCCTTGAAAATGCCCTGTGAATTCAATCATCATTCTCGCTCTTAACTCCAAACAGAAACATGTAATCCCAAATATTTTGTTTTTTTGATTGGTGTGGGACAGAGGCAAGAAGAACTGCTTCAGAGGCAGAACTATTAGAATTTGTCAAAGACTTGAATAAATAAAAATGAAGATAAGTAAAAAAGAAAAATAGTGGCAGATTTCAAGGATTTGCTTTCATTCAGAGAAGGAGGGAGTCAGCCAAGGGGAGCAGGTTTGGGTGAAAGGGACTTGGCAAGTTCGGAGCTCCTTGGATTTTTCCATTGGCTGGAACTATGGCTCACGGAAGCCAAGGGAGAAGAGTTCAAGGCCGTGGGGGCAGCCATCAACATGGCCAATTCTGCTGGTGTAATGACATACGTGGATGAAACAGTGGAACCATGTGCAAGATAACGAGCAGCCTTCGAGAGAGCAATTTTGGTAGAAGGCTGATGTTAAAGTCCAGTTAAGGAGGGAGACAGCAGTGGTGGAAGGCACTGAAGGACTGGTCTCATGTCAGTCACTCTTTCTAGATAGTGGGAAGAAAATGGGAAGAGTTAGTAAGGAAATTTGGCCTCAAACCAGCAGCCCCTGGAGAGCTTGCTATATAGCACAGATTGCTGGACTTCACCTGCAAGGTTTCTGATTCTGCAGGTCGGATATGGAGCCTGAGAGTTTGCAGTTCTAATGTGTTCCCAAGACTGATGCTGCTGGGTTGTGGACCCCTCGGAAAATCACTGAGGGAGAATCACCGATGTAGTTCGGGCTGTCTCAGCCTCAGCACTATAGACATCTTAGGCCAGATAATTCTTTGCTGTGTGGGGCTGTCCTGTGCTTTTTAGGACGTTTAGTGACATATCTGGCCTCCACCCACTAGATGCCAGGAGCATCCCCAAGTCGTGACAACCAAAAACGTTTCTAGGCATTACCAAATGTCCCCTGAGGGTCAAAATTGCCCCCAAGTGGAAACCACTGCCTTGGGTAATTCAACACATCTGAGAAGACTGTCTGCAAGCAGATCCAGAAACCCGAGGGGGCTTGGTCTAGAGAATGAAGATATGTGTGAAACAATGGAAAAGAGCCTGCAGGGTGGGAATCTCTGCTCTTTGAAGTTAAATTACCAGATTATGGGTGAGGGCTCAATTTTTAGCTTTTAATGAATTTACTCCAGAAAATCAACTTGGAACTAACCTCCACTATAATTCCAAGCTGCTTTCAGGTTTCTGCATCCTGGAGCCCTGAAAAGCATTTCTAGTAAATTATCCCCAATTCGCGAACGTTCCTGTCTTCTAGAATGTAGGCTTCCTGGACCACTGCCTCTCTGCATTTGTGTCCTCAGTTACGACTCCTATTCTGAAGGCCCTGCCGTCTGTCAGACAAAGCAATGTTCTGTACTGGATTTAAATACTCCATGCCCAAAAGCTTTGTTTTGTTTTCCTATTTGTGTCCTGTAAGCAGCATATGGTCGAGTCTTGTTTTTTAATCCAATCTGAGATCTTTTCCTTTTCACTGGAGTGTTTAGACCATTTTTATATGATTATTTTTTAAAATCTACCAACTTGCTCTTTTTTTCTGATTGTCTCATCTGTTTATTGTTCTCTTTCTCCTTTTTTCTGCTACAGTATTTGAAAATTTTAAAAGTATTAAGATGAAGTGCATCTGGCATAAAATTACCCATTTTGAAGTGAACAATTCAGTGGTATTTACAGCACTCAAAGTATAATGCAACAGCTACCCCTGTTTAGTTCCAGAACATCTTAATTGCCCCAAATAAACCTGTCACCCATTAAGCAGTTACTCTCCATTCCCCCTCTGGCAACAACCAATCTACTTTCTGTTTCCATTGATTTACCTATTCTGGATATTTCATATCAATGGAATCATCTAATATGTGACCCTTCACGTCTGACTCCTTTCACGTAGCATAATGTTTTTGAGGTTCTTCCACGTTGTAACATGTAATAACAGTACTGCATCCCATCTTATGACTGAAGAATATTCTGTGTATGGCTGCACTGTAACGTGCTTATGTATTCGTATGTTAATGGACATTGTGGCTATTTCTACCTTTTGCCTATTGTGAATAGTGCTGCTATGAAAATTTTGTACAAGTTTTTGTTTGAGTACCTGTTTTCAATACTTTGGGTATGTACCTAGGAGTGGAATTTCTGGGTCACAGGGTAATTCTATGTTTAACTTCTTGAGAAATTGCCGAACTATTTTCCACAATGACTGCACCGTTTTATATTCCCACGAGCAACATCCAGTTTCTCTACATGCTCGCCAACACTTGTTACGTTCCATTTTCTTGATTGTCACCATCTTAGTGGGTATGAGGTCATACCACATTCTGGTTTTAATTTGCGTTTCCCTAATGACTAATTATGCTGAGCAGTTTTTCATGTGCTTATTGACCATTCACATTTTTTTTTTTTTTGAGAAATGTCTATACAAATCCTTTAGTCATTTTTTAAATGAGCTGTTTGTCTTGTTGAGTTGTAAAAGTTCTTTACATGTTCTGGACACCAGACCCTTAGGAGAGATACTATTTGCGAATATTTTCTCCCATTCTATGTGTTGTCTTTTCACTCTCTTGATTGTGTCCCTTGATGCACAAAATGTTTTAATTTTCATGAAGTCATTTTGTCTATTTTTTCTTTCTTTTTTTTTTTTTTTTTGTGGGGAAGACCAGCCCTGAGCTAACATCCGTTGCTAATCCTCCTCTTTTTGCCGAGGAAGACTGGCCCTGGGCTAACATCCGTGCCCATCTTCCTCCACTTTATATGGGACGCCGCCACGGCATGGCTGACAGGCAGTGCGTCGGCGGGCGCCCGGGATCCGAACCAGCGAACCCCGTGCTGCCAAGCTCGAACTAAACCGCTGCGCCACCGGGAGGCCCCTGTCTATTTTTTCTTTTGTTACTCATGCTTTTGGTGTCATAGCTAAGAATCCATTGCCAAATTGGAAGGTCATGAAAATTTTCTTGTATGTTTTCTTCTCTGAGTTTTATAGTTTTAGGTCTTACATTGATCAGTTTTGGTGTCTGGTCTGAGGTATGGATCCCACTTGATTCTTTTGCGTGTAGACATCCAGTTGTCCCAGCACCATTTATTGAAGAGTCTATCCTTTTCCGCTTGAACGGTCTTGGAACACTGGTCAAAAAGCAATTGACCATATGTATGGGTTTATTTCTGGATTCTTGAATTTTTTCCATTTGTCCATATGTCTGTCCTTGTGCCAGTATCACACTGTTTTGATTATGGGCTTTGTGGTAAGTTTCGAAAATAGGAAGTGTGAATCCTCCAACTTTGTTCTTGTTCAAGATTATTTTGCCTATTCAAGGCTCCTTGAAATTCCATATTAATCTGAGGGTTGGTGTTCCAATTTCTTCAAGAAAAGTCATTGGAATTTTGATAGAGATTGCACTGAATATGCAGATCACTTTTTGTAGTATTGCCACCTTAACAATATTATGTCTTTTAATCCATAAACACAGGATGTCTTCCCATTTATTTAGGTCCTCTCACATTCTCTCAGCAATGATTTATGGTTTCCGGTATGCAAGTCTTTCATCGCCTTGGTTAAATTTATTCTTACTTATTTTATTCTTTTGGATGCTATTGTAAGTGAAATTGTTTTAATTTTCTTTTCATATTGTTCATTGCTGGTGCATAAAAAAACTGAGTTTTTTTAAATTGAAGTATAATTGACATATAACACTATATTAGTTTCAGGTGTGCAACATAATGACTTAATATTTGTATCTATTGTGAAGAGATCGCCACACCAAGTCTAGTTAACATATGGTTACAAACATTTTTTTCTTGTGATGAGTGCTTTTAAGATTTACTTTCTTAGCAACTTTCAAATATACAATACAGCATTATTAACTATAGTCACCATGCTGTCCATCACATCCCAGGACTTATCTTATAAACGGAAGTCTGTACCTTTTGACCACCTTCACCCATTTTGCCCCGCCCCCATCCCCTGCCTCTGGCAACCACCAATCTGTTTTCTGTATCTATGAGCTTGTTTTTTAGATTCCACATATAAGTGAGATCATATGGTATTCGTCTGTCTCTGCTTAACTTATTTCACTTAGCATCATGCCCTCAAGGTCCATCCATGTTGCTGCAAATGGCAAGATTTTATTCTTTTTTTTTTTTTGGCGAGGAAGATTAGCCCTGAGCTAACACCTGTTGCCAATCCTCCTCTTTTTGCTGAGGAAGCTTGGCCCTGGGCTAACATCCACACCCATCTCCCTCTACTTTATATGTGGGATGTCTGCCTCAGCATGGCTTGATAAGCAGTGCGTAGGTCCATGCCCAGGATCCGAACCTGTGAACCCTGGGCCACCAAAGTGGAGCATGCGAACTTAACTGCTACGCCTCTGGGCTGGCAACAAGACTTTATTCTTTTTTATGGCTAAATAATGTTCCATTGTGTATGTATACGTGCATGTATATATATATATACACACACACATATATACACACATACGTACATACACATACACCACATTCTCTTTATCCATTCATCCAGAGATGGACACTTAGGTTGCTTCCATATCTTGACTATTGTAAATAATGCTGCTATGAATATGGGAATGTGCATATCTTTTTGAGTATTTTCATTTTCTTCAGATAAATACCCAGAAGTAGAATTGCTGGATCAGCTAGTAGTTCTATTTTTAATTTTTTGAGGAACCTCCATGCTGTTTTCCATAGTGGCTACACCAATTTACATTCCCACCAACAGTGCACGAGGGTTCCCTTTTCTCCACATCCTCACCAACACCTGTTATTTCTTGTCTTTTTGATAATAGCCATTCTGACAGGTGTGAGGTGATATCTCATGGTTTTGATTTGCATTTCCCTGATAAAAATGATTGAGTTTTTAGTGTTAATCTTGTAGCCTGAAACTAGTGAATTTCTTTACTAGCTCTAGTAGCTTTTCTGTGGCGTCACTAGGATCATATCATCTGCAAATATAGTTTTACTTCTTCCTTTTCTATTTTTTTGTCTAATTGCTTTAGCTAGACTTAGTCATAACATACAATCCTTTTAATATGCTGTTGGATTTATTAGTGTTTTGTTGAGGATTTTTTGCACTTACATTCATAAGAGATATTGGTCATAAGGGATATTTCCTTTTCTTCTGATGTCTTCATCTAGCTTTGGTATCTGAGTAATACTGGCCTCATAGAATGAGTTAAGAAGTAAGTATTCCCTCATCTTCTATTTTCTTGGAAGAGTTTGGGAAGGATTTATGCTAATTCTTTAAATTTTGGTAGAATTCTGGGTTTTCCTTGTTGGGAGGTTTTGATTACTGCTTCAGTCTCTTGTCACAGGTCTGTTGAGATTTTCTATTTCTTCTAGTGTTATTTTTGGTAATTTGTAGGAATTTGTCCATTTCATCTAGAGACCCAAAAGTTTTTTGAAAGAAAATGTATATTTGAACATGAGTGAAGTTTTGTGAATGTAGATCTTGCAACCATGGACTTGTAGGCCTTCCAGCAATGAACGTCAACAGAGATAAGGCCCCAGGCCCTCACTGTATTTATCATTAAGGCCCTGCTACTCACATTGGGGCCCCAGGCCCAGCAGCATGGGCATCACCTGGGAGCTGGTTCGAAAGGCAGAATCTCAAGCCCCGTCCCAGATCCACTGAGGTAGAATTTGCCTTTTAACAAGATCTCCAGGTGATTCCCAGGCACATTAAAATTTGAAAATCAGTGGGCGAAGGTCCTGGAACCCACCACACTCTCAGAGCCTTCAAGGTGCCACATACCACTTTTCAGAATAGCAATTTTGCATTTATTTATATGATTTTAATAAATGTCTATTTTTCTTTCTACACTGAAACCCCACAAGGGGAAGTCTGTTTACTATTGTACCCCAGAGTCACGCACAGAGTAAGTGCTGTAAAATCTGTCAAGTGAATCAATGAACTGGAGGTTGGATCCCCATACTTATCTGGTTCCTCCAACCCCCAACCTCAAATAGGATTCAGAAGAGGTTCAACTTCTTAACTACCACACTCAGAAAACCTCAGCTCTCTTTGATCTAGGGATGATTAGGAAGGATCTCCGATATGGAAACTGTAGTTTTTCTTTAGCTCTTGCTTAAAGTATGTATTATCCAAAATGTGAACTCCCAGCTGCTAAGAGTTCTCTTACTGGAAAGAAAGAAGCCATTGGCATATTCTCTATAATTCTGCAGGAGGACTAATCCTGAGTGATTTCATCAGTTTTGTTTCCTTATAATTGTTTTCTCCATCAGAAAATGTTACTGGAATATGAGTAAAACGTCATAAATTAACAGAATCAACTAGTAAAAAAGACTTCACTTATCATTCATATATATTTATGTATAGCTCACCCTGTCTTTCCATGAAAGGATTTGAGGCAAATGTTGACAACTAAATGCGAGATAAGAAAGCGTAACCAAAGCAGTTGGCTAAGGTACATGTTGTGAATTTCCGATCTCTTTCCCTGCACGTGCTGATGAAAAGTGTCGTATCTCATAACCTAGAAAGCATAACAGCATGAGCAATACCTCTGTCCCCAGTCTTCCAAGCAGCAAACGGGGTTCCACTATGGATAGCTTTTGTGAAATATCAAACTACCTCAATATTCTTCTCCCAATTAAAAACAAAAAACCCCTCAAAACAACAAGAAACAGACAAATGGTATCAAGTGTTTTTATTTACAAAGAATTATTTTTATTTGGCTGTTTGGAAAACCACTAACATTTTTCACTTTAGAAAACATTAAATAATAAACGAGATGTCATACAGTACTTTGGATAACTTCTTCCATCAGTTTAGTGCAATGTATTATTGGCACCTAAAGTGAAATTTTCAATTATTTTCCCCTTTCTTCTTCAGTTGTGCAGTTATATGACCCAAAAGGAAGTGAATCATTAAAAATGGATCTAAGGCCATATTTTCTGGCCCCTACCCAAAGGCTCACTGATTTATATTCCCCCTCCAGCCTTGCCTCCACCAAGCAAAATGACAAAAGATATTCCATTGTACCTATTGTTCAAAAAACATTACTATTTTGTGGAAGTCGGGAGATTTCAATGGTAAGAGAAACAGAATTATACCGACTGGGTGAAGGGCAGGCCCTGGCAGTGGTGATGGGATGGCACTCTTTATCAGTAGCCAGGTTAAGTTGTGACACACATTGCAGAGAGAATGTACCAGATAAAAATCTCCTCAACTGTGTTCTTTGCTATGGTCTCTTTAAAAATCTGAAATATCCTCCACTGAGCAAGTGAAAGGGTGATGATACCTTTACCAAGGAAAAAAATAACGACCACCACATTAGGACATTATTGAAATACTAATATCTGTCCATCATACTCTCTTTTGGAATAAATAGATTTTTTTCTTTTTTTTTGCTTTTTGTTTTAATACTGCTAGGTTTGCCATAAAGGGAGAGACTTTGTAGTGAGCTCAGCATTTAGTGGGCTTTTCCCCTTTGATTCCTCTCCATTAGGAGGCCAAGCGAGAAACGCCCATATTAGATCCTGGCCTAGTCCTAGTTCTGGAGATTTTCATTACATAGTAATAGGATCAAAACACCTTTTGGGAGATTCTGTAATCTGTTACTCTATTAGGTAAGGATATCTTTAGCCATCTTAAATAGACAAATTTTTATCTGATTTTTTAAAAGCCAAAAAAAAAAAAAAAAAGAGAAAGTCACACTTCTTTTTTTACAAAGGATTCTAATTCAACAACTGTCCCTGCCAGGAAGTGCTCCCTCATCCTCCAGCCTCAGCCTGTTTCCTCTGTTCTATTCTTAGTGCACAGGGACAGGAGCGGGTCACCATGCTCTCCGCACCTGCCCTTCACACCCATGAACACCAGCAACGGTGTGCCCCTTAGTCTTCTCTTCTGCAGGCTGAACACTCCCAGTTCCTTTACTTTGTCATCACAGATCTTTTTTTCCAACCCTTTAATCATCTTTGTGATTCCTGGCAAAAAACAGCAGAAAATATTTTGATTACTTAATCAGAAACAAAGAAAAGCCTCAGGAGTAAGTTGCCTTTAGTGAGTTACGTGTTGTTTTAACGTAAAGATAACGTATGCAGGGAGGGGATGTAGTCACAGGTTCGTGGATCTTAGCATCCCCATCTCGTCCTGCTGCTCTAGTGTATGTGTGAGCCCCACTCCGGCACATCAGTGCCTCGCAGCACGGGACTTGCTTCCGATCCCCTCCTGACACAAGAGCACGCAAGTTCTGAGCTAGATCTGCCTAAATTTATACTGATTTAAAAATTGATATGACAGTCTGTTCCAATGGAGCTTCCCTCATGTCCCACTCACCCTGCTTCCATAAACAGAATCTTTCCTCCAAAACAACCAGAACTTTCACAAAGCTGCCTATAGCTTAACAGAGAGAGCCATGTTGTCATGGTAAAAGCTGTTGGTTTTAAAGTGTAACCTGAAACAGTGAGGTTTTTATATATTAACTGCAGTTTCTTGTCTACCCGAATGGTTTACTATCCTCTGGAGCGATCAAACTCAAGGCCATTAAAAAATTCATTCCTCTACAGAACCCTCCACATCATCACCACAACCTGACACCTCTTCCAATTTTCTCTTGCTGCCAATACAAGGTCATGGAACTGGATGACATTTCACTGTGTACTGTTTTAACTCGAGAGATCACAAGCTGCCTTTTCCCTTGCAACTAGAGTCTGAATATTAGGAACACATAACTACTTAATATCAATAGCACAGTTACACAAACACACTACTACTAACGAGGGATTATGTGCCCACTCTACACAACAGTCTTTAAAAGAAAAATACAGATAACAAGAATAAATGCATCTTGATATGTTACACGCCCTTCTTTACAAAGTGAATGGCAGTAAGTCAGAGTTCAGGTCAGGCCAGAACTAACAAGTGAAGAGGAGAAACCAATTCCACTCACACATGGTACAAATACATCAGGGGACGTCACTTCTACCTGTGGTACAACACTGAACAGATAACAGGATGGCCACTTGCACAGATTTCTTTTGAAAACTTCTTCCACAAGTTGCTACAAAGAACACCTTGTAAGCAGGATGAAGGATGGTATAGGTCACACATGCCGAGGCCTTCCTACGAGAGACAGGAGGGCCTGTCTCTCAAAGATGTAACACTCAAAGATGGTGCGATATGTCTACAGATGCCCCTTGTACTTCAAGGAGAGTGTCACTGTTCATTGGGATTGCACAAAAGCAGGCCAGCAAGACGCGGGTCACCCACCAGACTTTCTCCTGACCCACTGACCACTCTTCTCCGAGGCCTGATAAGAGGAAGGAGAGGACAGGAGGTAAGGGTGGGAAAAGAGGAGGGAGGAACGCGGAGTTCATTGCTAGTTGTGGAGTTGCTCCCATCCTTCAGAGCAGTGGCCTCTTTTCAAGCTCACATCATCCAATGCAATCTCCCCCATGTGACCACGCCTCTTTTCACCTTTGAAGATGACCTAGGGAGAGAACGCACACACCCGTCAAGCCTCCTCTGCCCTTTCCAATGCTCCTCATTTAGCAAAATAAAGGTGAACTTTCCCCACAACTAAATAGTCAACTTAACAGAAGGAAGGACTAGAACAGGGCTGCCACTGTCACCTGAGGCTTGCCTTTTGGTAGAAACTTGAATCATCAGTAAACTTATCAGACCACATTACTTCGAATCAGTTACTCGTTAAGAGGCCATTTAAACTATAGACTCCTTCAATTTGGGAATGCTTATGAAGTGGACACTTCTATCAAAGATTACCAAGGTTAGAAGTAAAGAGTGTGGTGGAATAGAAAATGCAGAAATGAAGAGCCAATGATCTGAAAGACCATAACTGTGTACCCATCTCAGATGCTTCCTAGTTCCTCGTCTGGGTTCATACAGCTCTGTTGCCTATAATGGGACAGAACCACACACCATGATCCAGCCACGGTGCTGTTCTACTTCCATGAAGGCCAAACACTCACTATTCTTGATTTTATCTTCTGTAGAACATCCTTGCTCCTTTAAAAACAAAAATCTTTTCTATGCTTGAAACTATTTAAAATGATTTATTGCCTTGTTTTATTTCTCCAAACAATATATTAAAAATTTTAAGGAAAAATCCAAAGAGTCAAACAAAATCCAAGACTCTGATAAAAGCTGTATTAATGGAGTCTATCCTTTTTAAAGCAGTTTCTAGAAACTACACCTATAGGCATAGATGCAGAATCTCTTAATAGCAAAAGTTTTATAGGCATCAACATAAAGAAGACCCTTTCTCCAAATACAGTCCTTATTTTGGTGGGTGTTATAGATCATTTTATTGTTACCTAAGACTTGATTACTTAAGATAAAATTTGCATATTCAGTCAAAGCTTTCCCATATCCTGTCCTGAATGGAACAGTACTTTCCAAGCATATTGTTCTGGGTTCCCACCCAAGGCTGCTTAACTATGATCTCAGAGGCAAAGGAAAAAAATTAGACTTTAAAGAACCACTTCAGGGTAACTCATGGTGGTAAAAGCTTGAAGTACAAGGAGTTAAAGGAAAAGGAAAAGCAGGTACAGTTCAGCTTGCCACCCTGCCCTTTGAAGTTTCTGTTGATTAACTTGAAAACTTTTTTTCATTAAAAATACTGGATTTTCCCCAGGGTGGGGGGAGTGGTGGTCTCAGGTTGCAATGAGGAAGGTATGAAGAAGCAAAAAGGGATTCTAGAAAGAAGCAGGGAGTGGAGTCTTCGTGCCCAGAGAACACACAAACCTCTGTGCCTGGGTTAACGAGACAAGGCCTCTTCAGTCAGACCCTAGAGGCCCCTGTGAAAGGAGAACGTCCAGGTTCTGCCTCCTGGGGGTTCTACTTACGCTCTTGACGTCAGCCCCTCGCAAGGTGATCTGCGTCTGCCTCCAGCCATGGCCACCATTCCTTCCCCACAGGGCTACTCTGTGGGCACCGTGTTTTCTCACAAACACCTGGAGTGTGCCCGAGTGCAGCCCTGTCACCTTGTGTCTGAACGACAGGCACAGGTCCCCCGAGTGCACGAGGGGGCTGAGAGGGAGCACCAAGCAAGCGGCTCTGCCCCCTGGGCCTCTGGCTTCCGAGACTGTCAGATACTGTCCACCTGGAATGGGAAAAGCAGGCTGTGTGTGTCCGTGCCGACATCCCTTTCTAGCACAAACAGCATGGATGGGAGTTCCACTCTTTTTGTTCTAAGAAACTTCAAACTGTGCCAGTCATTTGTAAAGAATTCCAGATTTTTGAAGGTGAAAAACATGACATTTCTTATGCCTGTTTTAAGTTCTGTTTTTTGTTTACAGAAAACACTCTTTGTTCATGGAGGGTACAAGTTATGCCAGGGACACACGGCAATCAGTAATCCTAACACTGACGATTCCCATGGAATGCGCTCAGACACAGGTGCGCACATCCACCACCTCCTGACCCTCACCAGTTCCTGACGTTGTCGTCAAGCTGCCCGCGGGTCTGGTGGTTGAATCTAAGTTGCCAGGGAGAATTTTCTATGTGGATAATTAACCTCTGGGCAGTAGAGCAGCTGGTCATTTAAAGGGCCCTGGATCCGTTATGCTCTCCTCTCTCTACTTCTTTTTAAAATCTCTAAAGACAGAAGGGTCCTTTAAAAAAGTCAGTTTGCTCTGCTTCTCACCCTGGAGTGACACCTCACCCCGGGAAGCTGCAGAGGTTTTCTGGAAACGCTCCACATCTTCCTGGAGCATCACATTTATTTGGAGGTAAGTAGTTTAAAACTTTTTTGTATTAAATCCATAACATGATGTATAATAAGACATAAATTTTCTATTACATGTCCATGAACACAAAACGTTAATAAAAGTTTTCGCTTTGGACGTCACTTTGATGACGTCCTCAGATCCCTCGGGCTGCAGAGTTTGCTTCCCCTGTTAGAGGAACCGCAATTAAGGAGACAGTTTCAGCAGCAGCGAAGCGGAGGACGCTGCCTCTCGAGAGGGAAAGTTGCGAATAGTATTTTGAAACTCAATCCACGTACCAATGACACCCCCTCAGCCTGCCTTATTGCAGCCAGCTGAAAACACACTGTGCTCCGACACTGCTCTGTCCACAGGAAAAATGTGGTTGGAATGCTGAACACAGGCATTTGTTCAGGGAGGAACCCCACGTATGTTTCAGTGAAAAGGTAAACCATCATTTCTTGTTTATGCTTAGTCCGTACAAGACATGATAAGGTTTGGGATGTCCTCCTATTATTCAAGTGATTTCCCCACCAAGTCCCCCCTGAGCTGTCATAGGACCAAACAGGTGCTTTCTATGCATTAATGACATGCCAGGCCCTGTGGCGAGTGCCCTCCGGGAGCATCTCATGTAACCCTGCTACCAAGCCTTCAAAGTGAACACCTGTTAGGCTTGTTTTGCAGATGCAGAAGCTGAGGCCTGGAGAGCTGAAGTCACCCAAGGTGTCACCCAGCCAGTAAGTGGCAGAATAATGGTCTGGGTTCAGAACTGCCTGACCCCCTATTCAGCACCTGCTGCTCTCAGACTGGATTCACTGGTTTACCCGTTTCTCTTCCAAACCAGCCCATTACTTTCTAGCATACGGTAGGAGTTTAATGCCCTTTGTTGAATAAATGATGTTCTAAGAATACAGCAAAAAACTGCAGGAAAATAGATCCTTGAGTCATGTACTTGACTCACCAAAAACACACAATATTTCTTATCCTCCTCCTGCCCCCGCACCCCCCCCCCAAATTAATCCAAACAATATTTGGGGCCAAAATATTTAGATGGATTTTGAATGTCTCCCCATAAGGCAGCTTTTGAATCATCACAGGTATTTTGCTTAAGACTAAGATATAAGGCTGTTACAGTTAACCTGCAGGTTTCAAGAAAACAAGGATTAAGCCCTGTGGAATGTAACTAAGAGCACTCTGCCAGACACTGCCTGTAGACAAGACAGCCTGAGGAACCATGGCATCGAACCAGAGTCGGATGATCCCTGTGCAGGCAGCTAAACCCTCCACGAAAACCCAGCGCAGAGGCTGTGACTGCCCCCCTCCGCAGAGCTGCTCTGTGGGCACCAAGGGTTCTCATCCTGGTTTTGTTTTTTTACCATGAAGAATTCTTTCCCTTTTTAATAGAAAATGTTACAAAGTAATTAGGGAAAAATTGATCTAGCACCCCAAACAAATGACCTATGAAATAAAAATTTCACTTCTGATTCCAAAATACTGGCTTAAATAAAATTACATTAAATATTTTCATGTTTTCAGTTTTCAAGCATCACGATATCTAAAGGTTTTTTTTTTTTAATAAATAGTAGATGCTGCAAAACTCAACAGAAAGTTAGGGGATAACATTCTAACTGACTTATTTTTAATTCTACACTGGTCTGTGCCTTTACGATTTCAATTTACAAACAGAATAACATAACGTCCATTGCTTTACCTGTTAACTGTGTGGGAAATGAGGGGAGATGAGGGGAATTTTGCAGTGATTTTATTTATATTTTGGGCCTAGCTGAGAAACCAGCCCAGGTAGAGCTAAAATGATGGTTTGCTGGTATTTACCCCTCGAATGCAAATAGCTTAGTTTTTTTCTAATAAAAGAAGTAGTGCATGCCCATAGGAAAAAAAAAAGATAAAATCGAAAAGCATAAAGGGTTTAAATAAACCATAATCCTCAAACCCAGAGATAATTACAAACATTCTAATTTCTGAACTTTTCCTATATAAATGCATCCACACAAACACACATGAATATGAAAATTTTTTGCAGTGTTATAACTTGCTTTTTTCATTAAATACATCACAGCAATTTTTCTATGTCAACAAATACAGACATTTTTCATAGATGCAAGTATGTCATTAATAATTTAGCCAATTGCTTATTGAAGAACAACTGCTTCCAAATTTTCACTTTTTTAAGATAAAAATACCATAAAATAGTAAAACAAGCAAAAAAATTTAAAAATATTTGCAACACACGAAAAAGGGCCAAGTTTCCTTTTTGCCTAAAAAAACTTTTACAAATCAATAATAAAAAACACAAAAGAGGGGCCGCCCGGTGGCGCAGCGGTTTAGTCCGCGCTTGGCAGCCCGGGGTTCGCGGGTTCGGATCCCGGGCGCCCGCCGACGCACTGCTTGTCAGCCATGCCGTGGCGGCATCCCATATAAAGTAGAGGAAGATGGGCACGGATGTTAGCCCAGGGCCGGTCTTCTTCAGCAAAAAAGAGGAGGATTAGCAACGGATGTTAGCTCAGGGCTGGTCTTCCTCAGCAAAAAGGGGAGGAGTGGCAACAGATGTTAGCTCAGGGCTGGTCTTCCCCATAAAAAAAAAAAAAAAAAAAAAACCACAAAAGAAAAATAAAAGGCATCACAGAAAGAATGACTTAAATATATGAAAAGATGGTCAACTTTTCACAATAAAAGAAATGCTAATTAAAATGAGATTCCTTTTCACCTATAAGCATGGCAAAGAGAAAAGAGTTTAATAAGATCTATATTGGGAATGGTTCTTAAATATTATTGGTGGGAGCATAAATTGCTTCAACCCTTATGAAGGGCAATTTAGTAAAAGTTATCAAAATTTAAAATGCAAATTCCCATTGATCCAGCAATTATACATCTAGGAATTTATCCAACAGATACATTCAAACATATATAAAATGATATCTGTACGAGGTTACTCACTGCAGCCTGTCTGAACTACCAGGAGGCTGGAACCACTGACGGCCCTCAGCAGATGCTGGTCGAGTACTCTGTTACAGCTAAGGAGCGGTGGAGGGAGAGCCGTGTATCAGAACGAGGGCATTGTGGGTGTCCTGACAGAGGACAATTTCCAACAGCAATGGCGAATCCCATTTTAATGGTAACTCTGGGCTTTATGTACGTTTAGTAGATAGTATTGATTATCCCCATTTAAGTAACAAGTTCAAAGTCAAAGCTAGTAAGTGCTGCAGGGTTTCAGCCCAGGCATTCTGGCTTCAAAGTCCCTGTTCTTCATGTTAACTCTTAACGTAATACCATTAAGTGACAAAAGAACGGTACAGGAGAGGTGCTGCTGTGCAGAACACTTTTCTGGAAAGGTAGCCAAGAAGCTGGGAAGGGCAACAGAGAGCCCGGGCTGGGAGGGAGCTTTTATTTTCACTGTTGATTTGTTTTTCCTTTTATGTGTATTTCAGAATAATGTTTTTAGTGCTGCACTAGACATACTCATATGTACACGCTGGCACACTCGTCACGTGTTTAAGTGAATTCCTTGAAGCCATCAGTAGCAGAGACACTGAGTCAGTTGAATTTAACCCTTGATCCCCAGAGATCAGGGTTCCGGGAGAAGGGCCCCAGGTGCAGCCTGGACATCTACAGGAGAAGGGCGTGAACTCAAGGCCACAGCTACGTGGCTCAGCACAGCACCATGTCTGCCTGCAGCACGATCTTCCATTCTTGGGAGGAATGTATTACTCTCACTTTCTCACAAGTAAGTTCAAGACTGAGTGTGATAAACACAACTGAATGAGCACCTGCAAGGGCAGTTGGCACGTGCTCTTACTTTGCAGCTGTTTCTCAAGGTTGCAAATTTATTTAATTGAGGGTTTTCTCAGAGATATTAGCATATAATATTTGCAAATCTGGATCTTGGATAAGAAATGCACAACATTAAAATTAGTCATAACTGTGGAAATCCAACACGTTCCTTTACAAATGGTATAATCTAGAAACAAGTAAACAATTAGCTTGGTAATTAGATAATACACAGAAATGTATTAAATTGCTTATGTTCTTCTCTGGCCTCAGCATCCAATGCACACACACAACCCCATCTGAACTTCCTAGAAGAAAAACAAGCATGAGAAAGGAAGCTTTACTACCATGTTTCCCTCAGTCTAGGGCTAGAGTTCCCCAAGATACTTCAAAGAGCCCCACCTGCCGTTCCACCCCGACAGATGCCAGGCATTCCGACCCCTTCTTCCAACTCTGCCATTCTTGGGTCTTCCCATCCTTTTTCCCAGCTAGAGCCCTGACACTCACTGATCTCCTTGGGATTACCTGGGACATTCCATTCTGAGTCAGAGGCTCTCAGAGTCCATGTAAGAGGTTTTCTAATCCAGCCCTTATCCACCGCTCAAAACAACATGGAGCCAGACGACACGCAGTCAAACGCCTCCACCGACAGAGAGCTGCCTACGTCCCTGTCAGCCTGATCTCTCTTTAGACAGCTCTAACTATCAGGAATTCTTTCTGAGAGTGGACAAAAATCCATCTCCCTGTAGTTTTCACCTACTGATCCAACTTCTCATCCCCTTGTGGGCACAGAACAACTGTGATAGATGTTGTTGGTCAAGAATTTGAAAAGCAGCCTGCTCTGTTATTTCTTCTCCTTGGGATTACCTGGGACATTCCACCTGTAGAAGTACCTTTCCATCCAGGTCATTCTCTCCTGAGCGACCTACAATTATCTCTACTCTTCTCAAACTAGAAAGAATCCACCAAATGGAAATGTATTTTCCATGGTGGAAAAAAAACCATATTTCTATGGAAATAACCCAACTCTTTGGCAGCCACGACACAGGGTTCACTCACTGATTTCATTACCCACTAACAGTCTGAAGTCTTTCACACTCCCTGCTAAGTCACGTCTCCCCTCCCACAGCTGTGTGGTTGGTTTCCAGACCATGAGCCATACCTTGTACTCGTCCCATTGTGTCCCCATTGAGCTAATCTTTGGATGCTGGTTGTGTCAGCACACACAGTCACTTCCTTCTCTGGCTTTGAGTCATCCACAGTTTGGTTAGTATGCCTTCAATATCCAAGTTCAACATCCAGTTCATCCCAGTTGTTGGTAAACCCCAGAGCAACCCCAGAAGAGCATCCTCCAGGGGCCAGAGCCAATCACTGGGAGTTATCCACTCACCCAAGCAGCTGCCACTTCTTTCAGTTTGTTCTGTACTATCACAGCCAAATGACCATTTCAAACTTTTTTGTCTACGATTATAATTTTGAATCGCTCATTTTTCTATCAGAGAGCAAATGGAATTTGGGTCAGAAAAATTTAATTATTTATATATGTGATGAATAATAAAAAGTGTTGAAAAGTACTAAATTGGTTCTAAAATATAGTATTTAAATTCTAAAAATCAAGTATTTTACATAGACTATCTACATGGACTGCCTACACAGAAGTGTAATGAATTCTGAGTTGAGCATGAATTGCTCTCTCCAATGTACGTCATACATGGCTATAAAAATCCTTCCTTCTGCACCCAGCTACTTTAGTCAGTGGTCAGTCAGTGAGACCCGAGGCCTGAGATCTGCTAGTGGGATCATTCACACCAGCACAGGAGACTGAGGCCACAGTGGGTTAGTGGAATGTTCTGGGGAGATGTTCTGGGCAGTGGACACCTGAGAGGCTGCATGGGCAGCACAGACAGAGAGGCCTGGACATGAAGCCGTTCTTTAGCTCATGGCCTTAGGAAAGGTATGTACCTTCTGGGCTTCAGTGTGTCCTTTGTGAAATAAAAACACTACCTGCTTCACAGGCTGGATAAGAGGATTAAATAAAATTAATGAGATGATAAATGAGCCAGGACTGCAGCAGGTATTAATAATGTTGGTTTCTCTCTTATTCACAGATATCTGTGACATTAATAATTAATAACAACACTGTCCTGCTCAGAGTTAACCTTAAGTGAGCGACAGAGTGAACATGGGAATGAGAGGGACTGTACAGCGTGTCTGGTATTAAAAATTATTATGTAGCTAAAATAAATTTAAAACCCCATTTGAATTTATTGAATATTCATATTTTTAGAAGCTTACCTCAAATTTTCATTTTTAAATATCTCTAATATTTCAGTCTTATAGGATCTAATGAATATATTTTTGTACTAATTCTTTAATACCTTGCTACCGAAAATGGGCATCAAGGACTGTAGGTTTCCCCAAGGAACTGTGAGAAATGCACCCAAATCTGCACTGTGACCAGGCCGCAGCTGATCTGTGTGCACGCCGACGTCTGGGAAGAGCTGGTTTAGCAGGGCACACCCTCTCTCAGGCTAACTTCTGTGAGTTTGTGCTCTGTCTATGCACCTGGGATGGGATTTAAGAACTAGGCTTTTAAAACAAATAACATACTTTTTTCCCACGTCTTATATCTTTCATTCTTAAGTCTGGAATCAGAAACATAAAAAGCAAAACAAGAAACCAAACTCCTCACCCTTCCATTAAGCTGGCCTCACCCATAAAGATTTAATTACTGACGGGAGGGGAAAACCAACAACATGTAGCTTTGCTTTCTGAAACAAGATGACAAAACATCTTGTAAGCACTAAAACTTTAGATAATAGGAAGTGTGCAAATTAAAAGTCTGTTAATTTTCTGAGGGACTATGTCTAAATCTACTTCTCTAATAACACTCTCTTGTGGAATAAGTAGTGGCAATTTAAACTAATTTCTCCAGCATCCAAGTTAGATTTAAATTTTTTTTGGAGAGGTATTCACAACTTCACAGAAATTTCACTGTCTCCTTCTACATCTCAAATCTTAGGGGAAAAAAAAGGACATAATTGAGATAACAACCAGGGACACCACCGTAGCTGATGGACAACTATATTACTCCTTTTATGCTTGGGAATGGGGCATGACAAATAACTTGAAAATTATATGTTAGAATGAGTCTAAATGTTTTGTCCACCAAGCTTTTTGAGAGAAATTAGCTGGCCTAGTTGATAACTAACAAATTCAGTTCACTTTAAAAAATAGAATATAAATACTGGACGAGACTTTCTTTACCCTCCTCGTTAAGTAAGCACAGAGCTGTGTTAGTTACTGGACGGGCAGAACGAGGCCCTCAGGTAGCAGGATGACTGGTTTACCTGCTGGATCCCCCACAGGTTCCCAGTGCACGTCTCGGTCCTTCTCCCTGATCCATCCACAGAGCCCATGGTCAAAATTACAGCTGTGTATCAGAATACCTGCAAGGAAAGGACCAGAAAGATGAGCAGACCACAACCAACCAACCACAACAAAAACAAATTTGCCAACCAGGGTCTCTCTGCACCGAGTGTTCTAGCCTCACTTAACTAGCCCCCGCCCCCACCCCGAACTTTTGTCCATGGGCTCAAAAGGAAACCACATGAACCCTTTCTCAACATAATTGTGCGTGTGTGTGCAGCTGTAAAAATAGAACACACACATGTTGCCAAATCATGACCTTGTTACATCATCACTTATAAAATATGATTTCCTCCTCCCAGTTTAAATGCTGCTTTAATATATTTTTCAAAAAGAAGATAATGATGATTCATAATTATTTTTGCTCAACTGACTGAACTATAAAGGAAACCAAGTTGTAAAAAAAGATGTATAATTTTCCCAGATGTAACCAACAATCCACAATTTAAAAGTTATTTTCTTGAAATGGAGGGAAACAATAAAATGCCATTATAATGGTACCAGGAATAGAAGTATCTACCTGGATCATCCTTTGCTTCATCATCGGCACTGACTCCTCTTTCGATTTCAAATACTTCAAACAAGTCATTTGAAGACTGCCGTGGAACTGCAGGAGAGAGAGGTTTAGTTCTGCTTTGATGAGGGATTGATAAACAGGCATTATCACCTTCAACACTGGGGCAGGGGGAAGCTCTCGGCATTTCACTCATCCGGAGGAATCCAAACTATTAAGTACATTTCACATGAAGATTCATGAAGTTTTTTTTTGCAGTGACTTGAACATTTATCTGGGTACAATTTTAAAAAATGGTTTTCCAAAGTTTCTAAAATTCAACATAAAAATACACTAAACAGTCTTCATCTGGAAAATACCTTTTAAAAGAGCTACCAGTTTCTAGCAAAATATTCATCTCTATGAAATTCTAAAATTCGCCTCTAGGAAAGGTACTTTGTGAACTCTAAATTAAGGCTGTTTTACCGGAAATAGCCTGCAACCGCAGTGAAGGGCTGACGGTCTAACCTCGACTCCTCTCCAGTGAACTCCGCCCCCGCTGCCCTTTCTCTGTATTTCCCCCCACGGCCTCCCCTGCTCCCTGGCTCCTTTAAGACAAATCCAAACTCCGGAGTGCAGCACTCACACCCCAACCCCAACCCAAACACGTCCTGTGCAAACCTGCCCTTGTTCTCTCAGCCGGACGTCCCCCCCCCCCCGGGCCGCCCTCCTTCCTGCCAATCAACCTGACAGACGTGCTGGTCCAGGGCCCAGCGTCAAGATCACTGCGGGCCCAGGTGAATGCAACCCTCCCCTCTGCACTGGGGAGGCTCGTGCTGACAACCTGTTACACTCTTTCAGCAAGAACTACAGCCGTTGACACACACGTGTCTGTCCCTCCGCTGTCTCTGGGGTCCTGGAGGGCACCGGTCATGTCTTATTCAGACGGCATTTCCAGGGCTTGATCTGGCGACAGGCGCTCAGTGTCTCCTGATCGAGCGTGAAGATCTCAGAAACCCACGCACTTTGTCAGTCCTTTTCCGCAAATGAGACAAGTGGGACGGAGCTTAAAAATCCGTCATTTAAGTCACTAGTTATTCATTCCACGTATATTTGATTGCGGCCCACGTGCCCAGCGCCGGGGGGCCAGGAGACGGGGTGAGAGGGGTGACAAGCCTGACGGGGCCTGGCCCTCAGGAAGCCGGCATCCTCACGGGAGAGCAAACATTAAACACGGATGAACACAATTCTCAGTTCTGACGAGGCCAGGAGAGAAAATCACCACGTGGCATCATGGAGAGTATTGGGGGCACTGGGGGGCACTGGGAATGCTGGTGGTGGGAGGGGAATTCTTGACCAAAGGCCAGGGAATACTCCCTTTTCTTTGCCAGAACTTAAATTAATTAGCTCTATTTTTATAAGGCTGGGAGTAAAAGCTGTAGAACACCAAGGAACAGGCATCGGTCAAAAGGGTTCTTTTTCAACGTTTCTATTATTTTTAGCAAGAATTTTTTTAAATTAAATTACAGTCTCATAATATTTGCACTAGTTTTTTTAGCTTACTGCTTTTGAAGTTTTTTCCTTTCTGTTTCAAAAGCCCAAACAGTGAAGCCCCTTCCCATTTCCCCCAGACTCACACGTACCCCTCCTGAGAAGGAGGGAGGGAGAGAAGATGCTCAACAGACAGCATCCGGGGCACAACCTGACCTCAGGCACCACTGACCTCCCTTACACCCCAATGACTGACAGCCATGCCATCCAATCACAGCTTTGCCTCCCTCATTTGGGGGCAGGGAGAGGGAGACTGCCTGACTTACTAGAAATATTATAAACTTGAAGGCAAACATGCTTCATTTCTCATGACATAGAGAAAGTTAAAAAAAAAAAAAACACCTATAGGACAATCATTTTTTTGTTCCCTTCTCTTGCTGTAACTTAAGCAAATTATCTCTGGACTGGAATAGCTCAAATCTTACAGTACCATATTTCAGGGGCATTAGGGCAGTTTGTCAGCCCCCTTTTTTCCAGAGGAAGGGTGGTCAAATGGTAAATAGGGTTGGTGTGGAGGGGGAGGATCGTCCCAAGGTTTCCCGGCACAGGGGGCCTGTTTTATGAAGGGAGATCAAGGACGACCCCTCTGAAGAAGCACCATTTAGCCTGAGAGGAGATGGGAAGAACATGGAACCTTCTAAGCCAAAAGCAAAGTGTTGGGATGGGGGAGGAGGAACCACAAGGTGCTCAGAACATTTAGAGAAAGGAGTTCACACTGTCTGGAGGGTGCTGGGAAATGGAGAAAGCGGCCGGGGATGCGGTGAAGAGAAAGGAAGGGCCGAGATCACACGTTTGGAAAAAGCAACCCAAAGACTCAGTCATCCAGCAACCTGCAAAGCGTCAGAAGCCTCATCAGGACTTCAGGACTGGATCTCCAGGAACTATATGATTTAGCAGCAGGCAATCGAGCACACCTTCACTGCAACTCGCTAGAAAATGTTCCAAGGAATTCAGGGACCTGAAATGCCCAGCAGCTGTTAGTTCTTACAGTCGTGTGTGTTCTACTCTGTAACTCTGCCAAACGATTGAGCTAATTCTCCTTCCTCACACAGGATGGATTGCTGAAAGCATCCCATGGAAGTGTCAAGAGAAGGTACCCTACCCACTCCCTGGTATATTTTACAGTTTATGTGAAATAAGTAGTAGGAAAATACCATCAAGCAGTATGATCTCAATTATGTACAAGAAAAACAAATGAACAAACACACGGACTAGAAAAAAGAGTGATAAGAAATACACCCCACGCATATACAGTCAATTAATTTACAGCAAAGGAGCCAAGAATATACAATGGGGAAAAGAAAATCTCTTCAATTAAAGGTGCTGGGAAAACTGGACAGCCACATGCAAAAGAATGAAACTGGACCTCTATCTTACACCACATACAAAATTAGCTCAAGATGGATTAAAGACTTGAATGTAAGACCTGAAACCATAAAACTCCTAGAAGGAAACAGTATGCTCCTTGACATTGGTCTTGGCAATGATTTTTTGGATATGACACCAAAAGCATAAGCAACAAAAGCAAAAATAAACAAGTGGGACTACATAAAACTAAAGTGCTCTGCACAGCAAAGGAAACCATCAACAAAATGAAAAGGCCGGCTACTGAATGGGAGAAAATATTAGCAAATCATATATCTGATAAGGGTTTAATATCCAAAATACATATAGAGCTCATATAACTCAATAGCAAAAAAACAATCTGACTGAAAAATGGGCAGAAGATCTGAATCGACATTTTTTCAAAGATGACATACAGATGGCCCACAGGTACATGAAAAAGTGCTGAACATCACTAATCAACAGGGAAATGCAAATCAAAATCACAATGAGATATCACCTCAGACCTGTCAGATGGCCATTATCAAAAAAAAAAAAAAAGAGAAGAGAAAAAGAAAGAAAGAAAGAGGTGTTGACAAAGTTGTGGAGAAAAGGGAACCCTTGTGCACTGTTGATGAGAATGTAAATTGGTGCAGCCACCATGGAAAAACAATATGGAGGTTCCCAAAATTAAAAATAGAACTACCATACAATCCAACAATTCCACTTCTGAGTATTTACCTGAAAAAAAACAAAAACACTAATTTAAAAAGATATATGCACCCCGATGTTCATTGCAGCATTATTTACAATAGCCAAGATATGGAAACAACCCAAGTGTCCATCTATGGATGAATGGACAAAGATGTGGTACATATATATAATGGAATATTAGTTATAAGAAAGAAGGAAATTCTGCTATTTGCAACAACCTTGAAAGCATCGTGCTAAGTGAAATAAGACAGAAAAACGAATACTGTATGATCTCACTTATGTGTGGAATCTGAAAAAAAAAACAACCAACCAATCAAGCTTATAGATACAGAGAACAGATTGGGGGTTGCCAGAGGTGGGGGGTAGGGTGGGAGAAATGGGTAAAGGGGGTCAAAGGGTACAAGTTTCCAGTTATAAAATAAGTCATGGGATGTAATGTACAGCATGGTGACTATAGTTAATAATACCATGTTACTATTTGAAAGTTGCTTAGACAATAGATCTTAAAAGTTCTCATCCCAAGAAAAAAAAATTTTGTAACTATGTATGGTGATGGGTGTTAACTAGACTTACTGTGGTGCTCATTTTGCAACATATACAAATATCGCATCATTACGTGTACACTTGAAATTAATAAATGTTATATGTTAATTATACCTCAATAAAAAAAAACCCAATATGCTAATAGTGCTAGTCTGAGTATTGGAAATACAAGTGATATTTTCTCATTTGTTGGTTTTTGTCTTTTGAAATTCTATATTTTTCAGATTGTTTATAGCAAGAAGTAATTTCTATTATGAAAAAAACTTACCTAAAACACTGAAAAAAACAGAGTTCAGTCAAAGCACAAATACAGACCCCTACCCTACAGCAACTATAATGTCTGTTATTTGTATTTTGAATGCTCAAAGAGAACTTCAAATAGAGTCTTCTACCTATTATTAAATGTGAGGCTATGAAATTGAAATATATTTGTGAAATTCAACATATTCTTTGATTCAAGAGAACTACTTTAATCAATGCAGAAAATGTTAATTAAAATAAATGACTAGCCTTGCCTGAAAACAGAATTATAACCAGGACAGATGCTGATACATGATTTTTCTACTTATTCTTCCCTGCTTCATATTTTGGCTAATAGTCAACTTAAATACATAATGTATCTATTTATTAAAAACAAATATATACAGGATATTCTCTGTAGCTGGACCATTAATTCTTAGAATTAGAATGGTATAGTTTTAGAGATTAAAGAAAGGACAAGAGAAACGCTGATGATACATTCCTCTACCATCTCTCCATCCATCCTCCCTCTATTCCATCCACTGACTCCATCCATCAGTCGGGAAACTGAGCATCCACCGCCTACGAGGAACCGGCCAAAACCTTGGTGTAAGGCACTAAGTATACTATTCCCTTCATGGGATCTGCATTCCAGAGGTGAAGACAGACACCTAACAATTTCCCCAGGTAATGAATGCTTTAAAGGAGAAGTAGAGGATGCTATGTGAGCATGGGGGTGAAGAGTGGGGGCTGGCTACGCTAGCCTGGAGGATGGATGCATGAAAATTTCTAAGAGGCGATGCTTACACTACGCCATGAAGGATTAGTCACTGTGAGCTAGCGCCCTAGAGAAAGAGGTGTGGGATTAGAACATCACTGGAGCTGTCGAGCTCACAGGGGAGCGGCTGTGCAGGGCCTTTTAAAGCCCTGTAAAGATCTGGGACTTTATTTTGTTGGAAACTGGAAGCCTTTGAAAGATTTTAACAGAGGAGTGCCAAGAGCTGGTCCACCACCCTGGCTTAGCTTGGAGAATGGATAGGAGGGAGTAGGGAGTGCATGTCAGAGGGCAATTGTGACCAAAATTAACGTAAACTAAAGAATGTTCATATACTCTTTAGAAGATTTATTTCCTAAAAACTTTCCTTCCAGTGGTCAAGGTTTCACCCGCCAAAAAATATTTCTTGCCCATCGCTTCTTACCACTTTCTCCGTGAACTAAAACAAAAGGAATATACAGGAACTGAAGCAAGCAGACAGTGGATAAAAACACGGTTGGACTGGGCTTCAGGGCCCAGGGCTTCTTCCAGATGGCTGGGGAGCCCAGGAGCCTGGAGCCCGGGAGCAGAATTGGCCACACAAATAAGCAGGGACCTTCTTAAAAGAACTCTGGCCCAGCACTTCCTATTAAATATATTTTCCCCCAGGGATATATTAATGTATAACCTGTGCTCATAAATGAGGTTTCCCAAAGTCTATCCCACTGCCAGACTTCTTCCCGAGCGTAACCATCGCAAATGTAAGAGCAATTTATTAAAGGTAGTTTGCAAATTCTGTTTCTGTTCTACAGTGGCTCCCAGGACATTACCCAGGGCAGCTCTGGCATTTGTTGTGGGAGTAAGAGATTAAAGATAACACAGTCTTAAATCCCTTCTATGCTTAGGGGTTTAGTTCATCAGGAGAGAATGGCACATATGTAACTTCCCTAATATTCGGAAGGCTCTTTCTGGTGGCAAAACCTAGGGATTTGTAGAGACTACAGGGTGGGGAGAATGACAATGGGTTTATGAGGCCGTCTCTTGCCTCTCTCCTCTCCTCTCTTCTCCCCTCTGCCCCTTTCTTTCCCTCTCCAGATGAAGAATATATGCATTATAGTTTTAAATGACCAGAGAGAAGCAAACAAAAGGACTGGAAGAGGTTTTTGACATTTCCTTAACCACATTAGAAAACATTCTTTTCCATCCACTGATTACTAGCAACAAGAAAAGGGTGCGGAGGTCCACGGAAACGAGCCCTCGTCTGCCGAAGCTTTCATCCCATAGGAAGAATCTAAAAAGTTCAAAGCACCTTTGGGTTGAGAGTAAAGAGCAGAACTGGAAAAAACTGAATCTCTAGTGAAAGGTGGCACATACAGAGCTACTCAATAATGAGCCCCATTTTTGTGACTCACCTATTTCTCCTTTAATAAAGTCTCAGAACAACTCGGAGCACTGCCTGGAGCCATCCCAGGAGAACAAGATATCTAAAAGACGGTTCCTTTCTAAGTATGACTGTGAGGATGATAACACAACCTTTCCAGATCAAGAGGACTTGACAGGCTTTGTTCTCTTTCCTCCTCTAAGGAAACCACAAAGGTCAGGCCCTGTCAGGACTGAGTCTGAGCACCAGAATGCAGGTGGGGAGCGGACTATCCATCAGGCTGCTTAGACTGAGTGCAGCCTGAACACCTGGGCTGGTGCAGAAGGCCACCTGCTGTGGGGAACCGGTGTCAATGTCCTCAGGCCAAAGGAATCACCTTAAAGGAAGGAAGGAAGGAAGCCTGTATCTCTGGTATTTATCAGACCATTATGTAAGTTTTCCATCCAGACACATTCACCTCTGAAAAGGCTGTGGTAGCTATTTGCACAGTAAAGAAGTTGAGGTGACAGCTGTCTCTATTTTAACATCACAACTGTTCAGCTGGGCACCATCAACACCTAAATGAAACAGGATATTCCAGTTACTGGGTAATAAGTAAAGGACCTATGAAGTAGCAGCTTGCTATTTGCATTTTCTCTGCTCACCTACCTAATAGCTCACACTTGCAAATCAATTTGTTTCATAAAGGATCTGGTTAGCCAGAAAGAACATTAAAATTGTAATGAACCATAATAAAAAGCACCAGAAAAATGTAAACTCAAACAAAATAGGGCTGTATTTTTATGAGTTAAGTAGGAAATGTTATCATTACCATATAAATGGGTTCAAAAACATCAACAGAAGTAGTAAGAGCTATTATGTATCGAGCTTTCATTATATGTACTGTGGATGCATATGTATCTAGTTCTCATTATATGTACTGTGTATGTATATGTACTGAGTTCTCATTATATGCCGAGCACTCTGGGGAGAGTTTTGCATGCACTCTCTCATCCCATCTTCACAGCAGCCCAGGGAGGTGGATGCCGTCATTATCTCCACTTACAGATGAGGAAACAGAGGCATAGGAAGGTTTCGTAACATGCCCCCCATCACAGAGTGGCTGTGAGACAATACTCTTTATTACTGTAGACATTTGTAGAGACAGATGTGCACACAACTTAAAAAAAAAATCTGACTTCTGGCTTTGGTCACGTTCACCAAGAACTCAATTTATACTTTCTGGAGAGAAATGTTTTTTCTTCACCAGCCACCATAGGATCCAATTAAAATATAAATCAAAAATCTTGGAAACTCTCAGAATTCACCAGATCCTGACCTATAAGCAGTGACAACTCACCCCTTCAAAACACTGGCAGAAAGTTAATCTTCAGGGAGATGTCAGGCATCTTCTCAGGGTCTCTCTAGCCCTTGCTGTTTACAAGGAAGCAAACTAGTTGTAAGACCTTTTCACCCCTCAGCAGAAACAATCTTTTTACTCATCACCACACAGAATTAGAAAAGAGATCATATTTCCATGACTAAGAACAATGTGATCATACCAGCCACAGACTCTGTAAAATCCCTAGAAGTGAAATGAGAGAAAGAACCTGTGGACACCATGCAAGATAGCAGCAATCCGTAAAATGGAAACAATTTTCTTCCTATTGTGTGGTACTTGGAATTTCAACACATTCTCATGATCTAGATACCACAGCAACAACGAGTCTAGTTCTCTGATGTGGTCATTAGTAAGAGCCCCTGATACATATTACATTGTATCCCATAATCTTTATTCTGCAACATTTTTCATTATATGACCCAGTTGCTACATTTTAGACACAACTGCTACATGTTAAAACATTCCACATGTGGGTAATTCTGTCCCCATTCAAGACACGGTTCTGGTGGGTTGGAACTGCCACTATGGTTTAGGGAGCCCTGCAGTGCAGTGTGGCCACAGGCCAGCAGTATTACCTGTGAGCTTGTTAGAAATGCAGAATCTCAGGTCCTACCCTAGACTCACAGAACCAAAGTTTTCATTTTAACGAGATGCCCACGTTTCCCATATACACATTAAAGACTGAGAAGTACTTCCCTAGAAAGTCTAACTCAGTAAATGTGCTGGAGGGGTTAGGAATCTACGTTTTAAATACACATCCTAGGTTACTGTGGTTCAAATGAGCTTGATAATGCTGAAAAAAATGTGTTTCCTGGTCCAAGTGATATTATATTTCTTGCAGTAATCTGAGCTTCCTAGCTAAAATTGGATGTATCTGACACACTCAATTGTAAAAAAATTTTGAAAGGTTAAAAATAGAAGTTAATAAAACCTTTAATGAATTTTTAAAAACTAGTATGTTCTAAATAAAATTAACACGACTAAGAATCAGAATCCCCAGGGGTACCTTTTCAAAACACACAACTTACTCTTCTGCTGGGAGAATGAGATTCTGTTACCCTGGCCCCTCTCCTAAGGAGTTGCTGCTATGATGAATGTGACCAGTGACAGTGGGAATGGAAAGATTAAAAGTCACCGTGTGAGGATAACAAAATGACAATGAAAATCACCCAAAATATCATAAACTGGATAGATCCATGGTTACTATTTGGTCTTTTTTCTTCCAGACTCTTATATACATCTATATGTGTGTAAATATCTATATGTGCACATATATTTTATACCTCATTGGGGTCACATGGTCACAGTTTTGTATATTCTTTTCACTTAACATTTTTATAACATGAGTATTTTCCCAAGTCATTAAATATTTTCCAAAACACATCATCTCATAATGTCTCATTGTTTTGTTGACTAGAATGCATTTTTCCCTAACTCCCTTCACTTCAGTTCTGCATAAAGTGTGTCTTGTTTCCTTTGCTCTGGGATAACTCCTCCCTGCTCCTATGCCGGATTTTCATCTTTGGTGCTTGGTCTCCCACCTTTTAAGAATCCCCTGCAGCCTAGTTCTGATGTCCATACAGGCATCCCACTGATTAACTCTGCTCTTCTTGCTCTAAGTCTACCCAGCACCTTTCTGCCCTTCCCAGCTCCCCTCCACCACGCTCTTCCAGAATCCAAGATCTGCCCACGGGTCTCAGAATCCAAGCAAATGAGGGCAAATGGGAGATGGCTCTTTGGTTTTATGGAGAGTGGTCCCCATACTTCTCAGTTCAGCCCAGCCTGACGTGAAGCTGGTTACAATGAACCCTAATCCCCACAGTTAAGTAATTCCAGGGTTAAATCCACTTGGGAAATGATGCACGTTATATGCATCTCCAAGGGGTTCACAATGACCATTAGTACATTGAAAAGTCCTACAGTTAACAAACCTATCTAGGTTGACTAATCCCTAGAATCTCTCAAATTTATTTGACCTCAGAACATTTTCAGGCATTTTGACTTGCATAATATCCTAGAGAACTAAGAAACACACTTTGAGAAGCTCTGGTCCATCCCTTTAGTGAGAGAACAAGGATTTCATGCTACATCAGAAAATATAGTCTTGCTCAAATCATGCCTATAGGGCTAGCCCTGAAAATACATCTGATTTCAATTCTATTCACATGGTCTAAAAACCCTAGGGTCCCTCAAGTTGAAATTAATTTTAAAATATGTGCATAATATTTCCTATCACACATTAATCACATATTATTTAAATGCTCCCCCCATCCTGGTTATTCCTATAAAATACAGTAATTTTTTACATTCCGTAGTAATTAATAAATAACAAACACTTTTACTTGTATTATGTCTCATCCTTGATACCAATCTGTGGGAATGGAAGGCTAGTGATATTACCTCCATTTTACAGATGAGAAAATTCAGGTGGAAAGCACAGTAACTTGTCCAATGTCATGTAACTCGTGAATAATAGGGTGAGAATCAAAACGAGATCTTCTTACTCACTGGATTCTCTCCTGAGCAGTAGTTACAGCCCTTCAGGTTCATGTGCCTCAACCTTATTTTCATATTCCCTCTCAATGCCTTTTCACTATTTCTCAACATCATGCTTAAAATTTAGAAGTATATTCGTTTTAGAGTTTTCCAAGAAAGTTTGTTTTCAATGACTATATTAAGCTGTGTTAGCATAAGAGAAAGACCAAAGTAACTTTGATCATTTGGGGAAGGACTATCAGAATCAACAAGTTAAACTTAGCTAGTTCAAACAGAGGAAGGATTACTTAGATCAAAAAAAAAAATTGAATCTAATATAAAATTCCATTTCATTCCATTCAACAAATATTTTTGAGTGCCTACTATGTACCAGGTGCTGTATGACCGTTTGAGGGAAAAACATTGGAGGATTAGATAGCTGCCTGTCACTCTGCACTGAACACACCTGGCAGAGAGGGAAGTGATTTAGATTACAAAAACATGTGTAAAAATACCCCTTGCGATCAATTTCGGGTCAGATGTGACTGTTATGTATCTTTGGACCCCACGGTTTTAGACAGATTTGGAAAACAAGGAGTGTTCAAAGGGTAAGCCAAGAAGATTGCTAAACAAGTTGAAAAACAGTATTTTTAAGAAGATTTATCAAACAGAAATTACTGAGCCCAAAGAAGAAAGAGTTGAGTAACTTCCTGAGAGTATTCCTTCAATACTACATGGAGTATGGGGTCTGGAGACAATGACCAGCTGTGTCCATCAGCCCTGAGTACCTGACCATACTGGAGAGGGGCAAGCTGTAATTTCATGAATTTACATGAAGGTTAAACAAAACAAAGAAGATCCCAACAGTGGGATGGGTTACTAGAAGCAACTATAGTCACCTTTAGAAATTTGGGATATAATTGGGATAATTATTTTAAAACCTCGTAAGGATATCACGCTTGGGTAATTCATTCATGTGGGCTTAGATGGAGGTTTCTAGGCCCCAAATTAAAATGCCAAAAGGCTATTATAACTATTCCATCTGAACCACTTATTCAAGTTTAAATAACTGTTTTGCTGATTTGAACGCCTTTCTTTTGTAGGACTAGTATAAGGACAAAAACGCCAGCTTCTGTGGTATTTTGTTTAGTCATGCGTCACATAACAATGTTTTGGTCAAGGATCAATCACATATGATGATGGTCCCATGTGACTAGTATTATATAGACTACATGTGCAGGAGGCTGTACCGTCTAGGTCTGTGTAAGTCACTCTGTGATGTTCGGACAACATCGCCTAATGGCGCATTTCTCAGAACATGTCCCCCTCATTAAGTGATGCATGACTGTAGACCTACAGAAACATTGTTTTAAGGGGTTTCTTAAATCTTTCTTATATTAAAAAATTTGTGTACCTTCACACAGGCCAACGTTCAAATAATAAAAGGATAAAGCAAATTATTTGAACTAGTTTCAGATGCTAGGAAATATATACTCTGAAACATTATCTCTGAATTGAAATCATTTCCCTTCTCATTAACATCAAATTTTCAGATTTAATAATACACTGAATAGAATACCAATCTCCAAAAAGGAAGGGAGGGACGGAGAGAGAAAGAAAAAATGGTGGAAGCACAAATGTAAAAAAGCTTCTCATAGTATTAAAATAAGTAACAACCAGAAAATAATATATTTTAATTCTTAAATATAGATTAAATATGCTATTATATTAAACTAGCTTTTGCATGGAAAAGTTGATTACATGATAATTTATTTTATTTTAAAATATTATGAAGGATCGATCTTCATTCATTCCTTTGTTCCACAAACAGTGTTGAAGTGCCCACCACGTGGAAGGCATTATTCCAGGTTCTTGAGATATACCAACAAACAAAACAAAGACCCCTGTCCTCAAAAGGCTTATATTCTAAAGAGGAGAGACAAAAATAGACATTACAAATCAGTAAATAATATAGTATGTTAGAGGGTGACAGACACTGTTAGGAAAAGGACAACAGTAGAGCAGTGAGACCAGGTGTGCTGGTGATGGCTGGAGAGCCACAGTATTGAATAGGGTCAGCGTGGCCTCCCCAGGAGGTTGAGATGATGAGAAAGTGAGCCTCGCCGACAGCTGGGGGAAGAGTGTTCCAGGAAGAGGGAACAGTTGGGGAGAAGCCCTACGATGGGAGAAGAATGAGGAAGAGTGAGGAGGCTGGAGCAGAGTGCCAGGAGCAGAGACCACCCAGGACTCTGTAGGACGTTGGGAGGGCCTTGGGGTCTTCCCGCACCACGTGGGTGCTAACGCAGAGCTCTCGACAGTGACATCTCATTTCAGTTCTGAAAGACTCCCTGGCTGCTGGGCTAAGAGACCCCAGAGGAGCAAAGGGGGAGCGGGGAGACCAGCTGGAAGGCTAGTAGTACACGTCCACAGCACTGCCCCATAATTCTGCAATCCAAGAGCTGTTTCTCTAACTCACTAGGTGGCAAAACCAACCTTCACTTAACCTAACCTAAATGTCTTTAGTAGCCAAATTTGTGTAAATATTCACGTTTCACTGTAGAAACATTAACATGCTTCAGTATGTAATATACAGCACACACACCTTATTACTTGTCTAAAATCTGAAAATGCTGTATTCTACAACTCATCTGGATAGAGGATTTGGGACCTGTACTCAGGGCAGGATGGCTTGGGCCAGGGTGGTGGCACTGGAGATGGTGAGCAGTGGCCACACTTGAGATATAATTTGAAGGGAGGGTAACATGATTTCCATATAGACTGTATAAGAAGAGTAACTTGAGATGACTCCAAGTTTAGCAACCAGTAGGATGGAGTGCCATGTCCTGGGGTGGGAAAGGCTGTGGGGAGAATGTGTTTGGGGTGACAGTCAGGAACAATTAGACATGTTGAGTCTGAGACATCTATTTCATCCAGCTGGAGAGGTTAAACAGGCAGGGGATACACGAGTCTAAAGTTTGGGGAGAAGTCTGGGCTAGAGATCTATTTGTGCTATAATTTTTGTCTTCCTTGATTTCCTTTTATAATCTTTGCAGTTTTTTTCTCAGGGGGACAATACACACACACATGCACACAGACACCATAAAGAAAAGCTCTGCTTAACAACCTCTTCCATTAAAAAAATATATATCCTTCAATGTAAAGAAAAATGCAATTTAAGTGTGGGGCTATTTGGAGATTGCCAACCAGTCTGAAAATTCATGAAATAGGAGAGCCAAATTCTGTTGTCAGACCAGTGGAGAATAAGGATGACTTAAGAAGTTATTATCCCAGAAGTGAAGAAAATATACCAACAAACAAAACAAAGAACAAAACTATTTTAGTTCAATACCATGGAATGAAGAAATGGTGTTGAACTAAAATAGTGCTAAGGTTCCTTTCCGTTTTCACAATGAATAAAAACTAGTTATTTGTCCTGAATTAAAAACTTAGAACCATTCCCTTATTCAGAATCTGTGCTACAATCACAAGACAGCCAATTAAGCAGTGTCCTTATATCCTATGTGCTAACAGTAACCAGCAGCCACAGCTGAAGATGAAGCGGGAGTGGAATTTAATTTTTGGCAGGAGTGTCCCGAGGCCGCACTGCTCTCTGTGGCATACAACAGCCCTGGCACAGGACCAAGGTCATTCTTTCCCAGGGCATGTCTTGAAGTCACACTCTCTTAGAATGAGTGCTCTCAAACACCATCGGAACTCCAGTTTCCCCAGTTTTACCCTGCTGAATTCTACTGGGGAACTTCAATGTTATTTTCAATTCATATGTGTGCTGGTATGGAGAGGAATAAGGGGAAGAAAGAGAGACTTTTTAAAAAGAGAAAACATAGAAAGACGCTGCTATCTACGTTAGAGTGTCTTTTTACATTAAATAGCCAGGTTTTTATGACCCTACTTTAAGGCAGCAAAATAATATAAATACTATATTTACTTAAGCACCCATGAATAAAAATCCCATTGTATGATCACAAAGAGATTGAAAAAAACAGAAGAGTAAGAAAGAGAGAGACAGAGAGAGGGAGGGAGGAGAAAAATTACAAAAATTTGCTTTTCACAAAATAAGAGATATGCACATATAAAATATTAAATCTACCATCTAATTCCTCATAAAGTTATATTTATTGCTCAAAATATGCACAATTATAACTACATCAGAATTAGACAATCTCAAGCTCTCTAAATAGCAAATGACCTAGAGGGAAAATTTTTATTGAGAGTCACATACAAGCAAAAATAAGCTTTTTCTCTTCTAAAAAAAATCACAAGTCAGTATTCTTTCTACCTGGTAAAAATGGCAAAAGTGTTCAACATAAAAGGAGCAAAGTTTAGTTCCATTATGGGGAGAGGGAAAGGGAAAAGAAGAAACTAGTAACGTCAAAGGAGAAGAGGAGATAGAAGGGGGAACACAAAGGCAGCTAAGAGCAGGCAATGTGGAATGTGACCAGCGGACAAGCACAGGGACAGACAAAGGTGTAAAAGTGCACATTTTGTCGGTACTGATACTAGGGAACAACCTCTTCCTCCTTCAAAACCTGCTTCTTTACCTGTAGCCTCCGTCCCCACTGGTGGTCCTACCCTTTCCCAGTCACCCACTTGATTCTGGGAGTCTTTAATCTAATCTGGCTTCAGTCAACATCCAACCACCAGTTGACAGCAAACACAAGGGGCAGCCGTCCAGATTTTCTCATCAGTCCTGGACTCGACCCTCCAGTTTATTGCACAGGCTGTGCTGCTTCCTCCCTGTGTACCTCTGTCCCGTCGACCAGAACACCTGCCCTTGCTCCCCCTGCCCCATTTCACTCAGGAAGCCCTCCCTCAACACCCCATGCCCACAGACCGATGAAGTTCCACCTCTTTCTACTCCCATCATGTCCTACACAAATCCTTTCACTGACCCAGTACCACAGTTACCTTCTGGGCGACTGTTCTGTCTGGCTAATAAGCCCAATGCCTCATCAGGGCATGGCACATTAAAGACACTCAGAAATGTTCACCGACTGAAGGAACACATAGACTGAAAGTTAAATGGGATGTGATACATCAAGTTCCCCATCTCTGAGAGTTCTCATGTAAATCTGAGTGTGTTAGAATTCCCACACTGGATAGGAGCTGTGATCTCCTATCTGACTTTATGATATTCCTTCTATTTCTACACACATCCTTATTTGCCCACTTGACTGACTTTTATATAGCTTTTTAAAATATCTAACAATGGGGATATATGACTTATACTTTTGTACACCTAATTCTTTTTATGAGTTTGATACCAATTCAAGGCATGGCCTGTGGCTGAAATGTCATCATAAAGATCTTATTTAAAATGGGCTAACATAAAAGACCCTGAATAGCCAAAGCAATCTTGAGAAAGAAACAAAGCAGAAGGCATCACACTTCCTAATTTCAAGCTATACTATAAAGCTATAGTCATCAAAACAGTATGATACTGGCATAAAAAGAGACATATAGACTGATGGAACAGAACCAAGAGCCCAGAAATAAACCCATGCATATACAGTCAACTAATACTTGACACGAGAGCCAACAATACTCAATGGAGAAAAGTCAGTCTCTTCAATAAGCGGTGCTGGGATAACTGGATATTCACAAGTAAAAGAATGAAACTAGACCCTTATCTTACACCACTTACAAAAATTAACTTGAAATGGATTAAAGACTTAAATGTAAGGCTGGAAACCATAAAACTCCTAGAAAAACACATAGGAAAAAAGCTCATGAAATCAGTCTTGGCAATGATTTTTTGGATATGACAGTTAAAGCACAAATGACAAAATCAGAAATAAACAAGTGGGACAACATCAAACTAAAAAGCTTCCGCAGAGCAAAAGAGACAATCAACAAAATGAAAAGACAACCTATGGATGGAAAAAAACCTTCAAGCCATATATCTGATAAGAAATCAATATCTGAAGTATACAGGGAACTCATACAACTTAATAGCAAAAAAATAAATAATAATCCAATTAAAAAATGGGCAGAGGAACTGAATAGGCATTTGTCCAAGGATGATATTCAAATGGCCAACAGAGAGATGAAAAGATGCTCAACATCACTAACCATCAGGGAAATGCAAACCAAAACCACAGTGAGATAACACCTCATGCCTGTTAGAATAGCTGTCATCAAGAAGACAAGAAATAGTGTTGACGAGGATGTGGAGACAACGGAACTCTTGTGTACTGTTGGTGGGAATGTAAATCGGTGCAGCTACTATGGAAAACAGTATGGAGGTTCCTCAAAAAATTAAAAATAGAAATACCATATGATCCAGCAATTCCACTTCTGGGAATATACCCAAAGAAAATTTAAAAAACTGTTGAAGAGATATCTGCATCCCCATGTTCATTGCAGCATTACTTACAAAAGCCAAGACATGGAAATAACCTGTATCCACTGATGGATGAACGGATAAAGAAGTTGTGGTATATACATACAATGGAATATTATTCAGCCATAAAAAAATGAGGAAATCCTGCCATTTGAGACAACATGGATAGAGCTTAAGGGCACTATGCTAAGTGAAATAACAGAGGAAGACAAATACTGTATAATCTCACATATATTTGGAATCTAAAAAACAATAAACAAACTCATAGAAAAGAGATCAGATTTGCAGTCACCAGAGGCAGGGGTAGGGGGAGCAGGAGTCGGAGGAAGGTGGTCAAAAGGTAAAAACTTCTAGTTATAAGATAAATAAGTACCAGGGATGTAATGTATAACATGACTATAGTTAACTCTACTTGATGACTTACGTGAAAGTTAAGAGAGTAAATCCTAAGAGTTCTCATCACAAGGAAAAAAATATTTTTTTCTTTTTCTTTTATTTTGCCCCTATAGGAGAGGATGGATGTTAACTAAACTTACTGTGGTAACCGTTTTACAATATATGTAAGTCAAACCATTGTGCTGCACTCCTTAAACTTATACAGTGCTGTATGTCAATTACATCTCAGTAAAACTGGGGGAACAACCCTCAAAAACAACGTGCCACCATTTATATGACTTACTGAACACATCTCCTCTGGGCTTCTGAGGATCTGTCTGTAGTCTGCTGTCAACTGTAATCCCTCTCGGAGACGTGGCCACTGGTGCCTCGGCTGTCGGTCTGGCGGTTGGTCTTTCTGGGGTGGCTGGTGGGGGAGGTGTTCTGGGTTCTGTGGGTGGGGGTGGGGGTGGGGTAGGCTGTGGTGTTGGCTTTGGGGTAGGTCTTGTTGTTGGCTTAGCAGTGGGCCTGCTGGTAATAACAGGAGGCACATATGGTGTCTTCAGAGGCCACCGCGTACTTCCAACGTCAGGAATCCAATTACCGTGTCCCCCGTCACCCTTTGAGATGGTACCATTTCCCTTTGGTACATGAACGGGACCTGAAGGTTCAATCATGACTTTCGGAATATCTAAGGGTCAAAAGGTTTAAATTAGTGTGTAACCACTTCCCCCTAAAAAGTAAAACATCAAATTGTAAAAAATAAACACATCAAAATCTCTCATGCCAACAAGGCTTATTTTTCACATTTACAATATCCACCTGCTGTCAGGCATGCTGTTTTCAAAATAACAAATACATGTGTGTATATATGATATACAAATATATATTCATATACACATATATCTGTCCTGTGGATGAATGCAAAAATTATATTGGTGTTTCTGTGATGAATATGTGTTACTTGAAACACAAAATGTTTTAAGTAATTGTAAAGTGGAAACAAAATTTTTAAAATGTAGAGACATTCTGAGTTATTTAAAATATGAGAAATTCATATTTAGAGTCTGTTAAGTGTCTTTATGGTACATGTATATTATAAAATCATATTTAGAATTGTCTAAAGATTAATACTTTTCACACTTTATATAAATTCAACTCACACAAAAATATTTTTATTAAATATTCTATATATTGTTTTATAGTTGGTTTTCCCCCTTACTAACTTATACAATTGCTTTTTTTAAAAAAAATTCAGAGGTCACAAAGATCATCTGTGGAATCTTTTTCCTTGATTATCTTCACCAAAAGGAATTAATATTGATCCTTCTGGAATGAGGTACTCTGCATTGGGAGTATCGCTACGTGACCCTTCAAAATCCTTTAATCCCCATGATTTTCAATAAATATTTTACTCCAGAAACTTGAAAAGTTATCTACTGTTACATTAAATGGATGCTACATTATGGCCTTTGGTTTATGAAACTTTCATCTTGGCAGGTATTTTTTTCGTGTTTATCTACTAATGTGGCCATACTCCAAACAGAGCTTCTAAAAATGTAAAAAAGCAAAGCAGTTCTGAGTGTAGGGAAAATAACTATGGGAGTAACTTCTGTGTTTTTTTTGTTTTTTTGGTTTTTTTTTGCTGAGGAAGATTCGCCCTGAGCTAATGTTTGCTGTCAGTCTTCCTCTATTTTGTATGTGGGACACCACCAGAGCATGGCCACCGAGGAGTGGTGTAATCTGCACCCAGGAACTGAACCCGGGCTGCCAGAGCAGAGCACACCGAACTTAACCACTAGGCCACGCAGCCAGCCCCAGGAATGACTGTTTAATAGTAGAACTAGGAGGCATAAGACAGAGAAATGAAAATTTTAGAATATATTCAGATTATCCCACCATCATAATCTAATGCTAATGACAAACATTCATTTCTGATTTTACCAAAATCAAATTCTCCGGGAGGGCTCTATCATTTCTTGCCAGCTAACAGGAACCATTTGAGAGATTTTAGTCAAGGAATTGAATGATTTTAAGATTAGAATGTATTACTGAGTCTTTAGTTTTTAAAAATACCTGAGCAAGTGATGTTATTGTGTGTGGAAAGCACAGACTAATATGACTAGCTATGAAAATTGTACTTCTTTGATCATTAAACTTATTCCTTATCTCTCCTAGTAATGGCCTTGGTGTAATCCTGAATTTCCTGCTGGAACTCAGAGCTGGGAGACAGCATTACTCACACACACAACTCCGTCCGTCGCCCTGGTACCCATCTTTACATTTGCACTTGTAGGACCCGTGTATGTTGTAGCATTGAGCAAAGCGGCTGCACTGGTGCTGCCCGAGGGAGCACTCGTTGATATCTGCACCAGGGAGCAGGAAGAGAGGAGGGTTACTGGGGAGATAAACATGCTGACATAAAAACATAGACAGTTTCAAGAAAATTTTTTTTGGCAATGTGAAGGTCCATGTAAAATGGGCAGATACACAGAAGAAATACAGTACATTTGCATCCAGAACTACCAGTGGTTGACCTGGACTTCCATTTGTTTAATTTAATGCCAGTACCCACCCTGCCCCTGACATCCGGTCATCACCAGTTAAGAGACCTTTCTGCGCCTCAGGAAGAAACAACACAAAGCAGTAGTTGGGGCTCGTTACCGTGACATTGGTATTTGCCTCCAATGTACATGAGGTCGAAGCCTTTATGACACTTGCAGACGTAACTCCCAAAAGTGTTGACACACTGCCTGAATCGAGGGCAGGAGGCTCTCCCGGTGGCACACTCATCAACATCTAGAACATAAGTCAACTGCATCTTAGGAAGGGCAACAGAATGTTCAGATGGAGTGGATTTTAAAATCAATAACTGCCTGCACACAGTGCCCCGTCAAATGTCATCCCACTGGCTGCCCCACCAGCAACACAAACTCCGCATCTCCAGATTTCAGCTCATCCTCCAACCCAAGCTCCCCGCCTCTCGCACCAAGTCTCAGGGCACACTGCACCCGCATCTGTCTAGACACGAAAACTCCGTGTCCCAGAACCCCAAATCACCAAGCCCAGCTAATTCCACCTCTGAAAAATTCTTTGAACTCATCTACTCTGCTCTTCACCCACCGACACTACTCTGGTCCAAGCCGGCACCTCCCAGGTCAGACCATTATAAGAACCTCCAAACCCTGCCAGTCCTACCCCCTCCAAAGCGTTCCCACTCGACCGTCAAAATGATTTAGTAAAACGTAAGATCGGATCATCACCATGCTCAACACTCTTCAACCGCTTCTGCTGCTTTCTGAATCAAATCCTCACGCCTGACCTGGTCCCGCAGGAAAGGGCCCTCACCGTCCTCACCGGCTGTACCTCCAGCCGCTGCCCCTCACCCCACACGTGGTACTTGAGCCACACGACCCTCTCTCCCTCAGATCCTCCAATGCCAGCCTCCCCTTCCCGGGCCCGCAGCGTCCCACCTGCTGGGTTGAGGCTCCACAGGCCAACGGGCAGGTCTGAGTCCAGGCCTTTCCTCCACCACCGTCCTCTAAAAGAGACCCTCTGTTCCCCTCCTAGTGCCTCCTATCAAGACTTAGCATTGTTTGCCATTTTATTGGATATTTGTTTCTTTCCTGTCTCCCCATTAGAAGATCAGCCCATGAGGAGGAAAATCTTGTCTGCTCTGCCCATCACCGTACACCCAGCACTGAGCATGGAGCCTGGAACAGAAAGTACGCAGTAAGCCTCTCGAGTCACCGAGTGCCGACTACAAGCCGGGTGCCGGCCGGAGGTCTCCGCAGACGTGGTCTCACTCAGCCCTCCCGATGGTTCTGTGTGGCAACCCCCCTCGTTAAAGACGGGGAGACTCGGGCCCAAGACAGGCGTTCTCTCGCCTGAGGTTACACGTCACGTATGTGGCAGAGCCAGGCTGAAACCGGAGCCCGGGCTCTTCCCCACAATCCTTCCCGGTCTACAGGGCGGACAATCCCACTCTGCAGCACAACACACACCTGCTGGCCAGCTTCATCGCTCCCTGCCTCTTCCATTCTAGAAGCACTGGGCTCCTGGGGACTCCAAGGCACTCAGACATGTGGGTCCCTCTTCCCGAGGCTTCCTCCCATCCCTCATTTTTAGGGAAACGAGGTTTGCATGGTCCTCTTCTGCGACACCCCGTCTCCTCTAAAGGGAAGCTAATCACCAGACACAAGGAGCCTCTTTCCTGCTCCCTCCCCTTTCTCCCTCCTCCTGCCTCTGGGAGAGGCTGCTGACTGAGACGCTATTTCAGAACTCACCCACACAGGTCCTCCCGTCAGGAGCCAGCTGCAGGCCAGGAGAGGGACACTGGCACCGTATCTGTCCTTTGACAACATCACAGCCATACTGGCAGTTTGCCATGGAGCACGTCAGGGCACCTGGGAAGAGCATGACTGTATGACCCAGAGGGGCAGGGAACAGTCTATGACTGAAATAATGATGTTTTCACTTGTCCTGAAATCAGTGCCACTGAATCAACAATGAAGATGAACAGGGCTCAACCATCCAACAATCTAAAGAAAGTCAAAAATGTGGGGAGGGACAGGAGGACCTTCCTCCCCAGGGATGATTAAGAAGTAAACTGGCTCTGTCACCATCTGTGGAAGACCTTTAACGCATTTGAAGAATTAAAAAACAAACGTAAAACTTTATCTCACACAGATTATCTGGAAATTTTTCTAGTGGCCAAGGAGAGTGGAGATTTGAGGTATTTTTCCAGATTACTCATGCTAAATGCTGGTCTCAACTAAAACATCCAAGTAACTGTCTCAACCACCCATTCAGTTTCCCCTGGACAGCAGGACAGTGCCCACCGAGCTGCACACGTTTGAGGTTCTGGCATCACCGTCACATGTTATTAAACATGGACTCACCTCATCCCCAAAACTACCATGCTAAATATGCAATGCAAAATAAAATGAGCTAATTTTTTTCTTTTATAAAATGCAACCCAGATAGAGATAACTGATAATTAACTAGTTTAACTGATAACTTGGTAAAAATAAAAATCAAGTCATCAATTGTTGAATACAATATAAACACAACCTTAGTTCAGTGTTCAGCCTACAGAGAATCTTAGGGCATGGTCTGGCATCAACACATCCAAACGCTCGCAGGGAACTCCACACGTTTCCATACATTTCTTTCTTACAAAGACACACACAAAATCTACTTTTTTGTTATTATAATCATTTATTTCTTCATTTGAAGTAGGTTTTTTTTTGAAAAGGGACATAATTTAGTCTTAGGCTCTTACAGAGAAATGTAAAAAGGAAGTGAGAAGGTACTTGTGAATGGTTTATAACCTCAACAGACTTGATGGCTTCTCCGCCAGCAAATAGCTAGTGTCCATCCTAATGGACAGCACAACTGTCCTCAAACAGTCACTAATGTTCCTTTTCTAGATGGAATAGTTCTATGCCCAGATAGAACACAGGGGAAAATGTATTGGGAAAAACATTAGAAAACATACTTAGTTTCGTGATTCTTGTTCTAAATACCATTTCCAAATCAATCTAACACTGGCACCCATAGTAAGAGAATGCTAGACATCTAAAATGGGCAACTCTTTTTTTGATTCTCAATTCCTTAGGCACACATAGGGACACACACTCACATCCTGTTCAGGAGGGCCCGGGAGGCCACTTTCACACACCACTAGAGCACAACATGAAATCGAGTCCAGAGCACTTAGAAAGCAGTGAGGATGCTTGACGTACTTGAGCAGGACCCGTCTGGCATCAGCATGTACCCGTTGAGACAGTAGCACTTGTAGCTGCCGTAGGTGTTCATGCACCTGTGCTTGCAGGGCCGTGGCTTCAGGCCACACTCGTTGAGATCTGAAAGAACGGGGTTGAGGCAGACAAAGGACAAAACCTCAACACTAATGTAAACCACTTAAGATAACATCTCTTTGTTGAAGAATGAAGGAGAAAAGGAGCTACAGTAACCAGCCATTTACGCAAGAGGCAGAGCCTGTGCACACTGTCTGAATTTCAACACTGGTCACACTAGGGGTGACCAAGAGTTCCCTATCAGAGGTGGCCTTCTAACAGTGAGAGGCCGTGTGAATTTCCAGGGCTTAAAGTACATAGCACCCATGACCTCTGTCCACAGAGGACAGTGAGGAAGAGCCTCCTCACAGACATGTGGCTCCCTTATCGGCCCTAGAAACAGCAGCACACTCATCTCCTCGGGGTGAAGGCGCCCTGTCACCTCCCGACCCCAATATTCTCCAAACATCGGGGGTCTACGACTAGATTCACTCCTGACTATGGGAGCGACCCTGTCAATGTCTTCCTGCCTCTGTTTAAAGAAGATACTGTGTGAGCCCACGTTAGTTTACAGGAAGTCTACGGACTTGAAAACGTTAGACAGCTCTGACCTTCCAAAGGAAAGCTACATGAATTACTATCATGGTGTTTCTTGGTCAATCTTGATTTCCCAGCCCAAGTTGAATACTGCCTCGAGTGAACATAAAACTCATGATGACAATGAACACTGAAATAGCAAATGCCCGAAACATAGACTTCATTAAAGAGAAACACAGCCACATGTCGATTCTGTCTGGAACTGCCAGCATAAGCACCTGATCCGCATAATTTAAGTATCTATTAATCTATGTCGTCAAATCAGAAATATAGATATATCTAGTTGCAAGCTGTTTTTGAATCTAATCAAATTTAAACCTGACCTGCTTGTTTATTAGAAATCTATGTATTTCACTTAATTAAACCACCAAGTTACATTGTTTTTTAAAACCACCAAATAACTATTGCATCTAAAATTTTTCTCATAGTTTACTGATTTTCCAATGTGGTCTTTTTCTAACCTTAACACAATGTAAGCAGATCCCCAGCTGGGCGAAGCCTGGGAGGGTCAAATAAATAAACTAGACACCTTTGTCGTCTCCTACGCTTTCTTCAATTTTCTACTTTATTGTCTCTTGCCCGTGAAGGGTATTCAAACAGAATCACATTTTAAAATATTTCAGAAAAACTTCCTCAAAGAAGGTGCTTTGCACATTATAGCATCAACAAAAATTTGATTTCTCCCTCTGTTAAACGAAGTAAACATTTTAAATCCAGGAGGAAAAACAGAAAAGAAATTCACTCCACTTCTCATTTTCTTTACCTTGTATTTCAATATTTATTAAAAATTAGAGTCAGGGAATCATTTCCCATGTTCTAAGAAGAGTGAATTATCATCCTAACACATCCCTACAGATTCACACCTGGCTTTGATAAATCCCTGGTTGATATTATAGTAAACAGTATTTAAATCGGAGTACATTGTTAGAGAAAGGCTTTGTGTTTTAAATATTTTTCTGCACTAAGCAAAAATAGAACAGGAAACAAACAATAGAGTAAGGCTGGATTCTGTATCTCAAGGGAAGGACACTGATGATATAAAATGTGTCAATTAAGAACCCTTAGGTTTAGTTTTAAAGAGCCACAGAAACTTCTGTGGGTTTCTTGTTGGGAACTGGTCAGATGTTTACAGCTCCAGGCAGCCTGTGTACTAGGAGTATTTATGCTGCTGGAAGTTTGTCCAGACACTGTCCATGGGCTGAAGCTGAGTCCAGCTGAGGCAGCTCAGTCTTGGCCACAAAGGGCCCCTGAGGATTGCTGTGAGCATCTTCACAGTCCAGACTGGCGCTGCCGGTAGTCTTCAATCCAGATTTATCTTTCCCCTCCCACGGGGAAAAAGCACTTTGGGGTTAAGAGTTGTGAAATTGAAAGAAAATGAAAAATCAATATAACACCATAATTCCAAAAAACCCTGGGAATCACTCTATGAAACGATATAGAAAAGCAAATAAACATGCAGTATTCAATGGCTAAATGCAGAGATGTCTCTTGGCTGTTTTACTATTACTAAATTGATACATAAGTACCCAAATACATTGAAAGCAATTGGAGAAAGCTGGACTCTAACAGCTGATGATGGAGTGAGTGATACTACCTGACACCTGGCTGGTGCTGATGTCCCCAGTGACAGCCATCACTGCCCCATCTGCCACAGGCAGGTGTGTCCTAAAAACTTCACACTGACCCTCACAAAGACCACGGCAGAAACAGGATTGCACAATAATCCATGATTATCAATATTTACCAAATATCAGACTTTTGCTAAAGCAAGGAGCTTCAAAAGTTTAAAGGCATCCGGTGTCCTGGTGACAAAGTTTTTTCCCCCAATTTTCTTCAGTTTCTAGTCTATGATTATTATACTTTATTTTCTTAGTAACCTACTGCCTTATAAAATTGAGTTAATACGAGCTGCTTCCAAAATCTCTTGGACTACAGACCTAGTAATGCTTGTGTTACTATCAAATTGTCAGAAATTCAAAAATGACACTTCCAATCTATAGTAAGTGCTCCTATAATAATAAGCAGAATATAAAGGACGTGAAAACTCTCCTTGATTGCACTTTCTCAAATCAATCTTAAAAGTTGATAAAAGAACCTAGGAAGAAAACTTCAGTGTTTTTACTTTAAATTTCCTTAAGTCTTGCTCTTTTGCTAGACATTTATAGTGTAATATAAATTATAAAGAATATTTAGAATAAAAAAAGTAATGAAATCTATCATATACCTATCTTATCACATCAAAGGACAGAATTTTACAATTAAACCACTTGCACTCCAATGCTTTAATTACTACGTATGCAATTCTTACAGCACATCAGCTATAGTCAGGAGTGTATTGAAGCAGGTTGGTGGGTTTAGGAGCTTTGGTTGGGGGGAGGGGTGAGAAAGGATCTAGTCCGGAACGAGAATGCAAGCTGCATAGCGTTATAATTACACTTCAAGAATAAAAGAATCAGAAATTTTATTAGCATGCAGACACTGAAAGCAGCTTGAAAATCTGGAAGAGAGTCATTGACTAAGATAACCAAATGGATTTTTATGGAAAATAATCTTTCATTCATTTAATGCATTTGTACTTTTTTTTCCTTTGAGGCTTCAACTGAGCAGTGTCTCAGAAGTCTAAGCTTTTACACATCTGACTAAAGTGGAGGTCACAGGCAAACGGATGTAGACATGTCAACTGCCAAAACTTGTATTCTTTAAATTATCAATGACTCTGAAATCAATCCCACTGCCCTATTTCTTTCTGCAGAAAATATACAAATGCATGAAGTTCCCTATCAGCAGAGAGACTAATTAATAATTTAAATGACTTTAATTCAGTCATTCTAAGTTCCTAAATCTAGGAGAGGGTAAGGGATAAAGTCTTTCAGAAGAAGGATTGTAAAATCACGTGCCACCTGACTTTTCTACCAAACTTTCCAGCACAGTGAAGGCGTTAACATCTTGGGTATTTCTATTCTCACAGCAGCCCTGCAGGCGAACCTCTTACTAACGGGTTTGCAAGACACATTAAATGACTTGCGCACAATCATACAGCTACTTCAGGGCTGTGCTGGAACCAGAACTCAGGCTTTCTCATATTACAAAATGTGCGCCCAGAGAAGGAAGCTAAGGTGTGGTTTGATTTCCGGGTAACCTAAAACTCCACACCCCAAATGTGATGGTGGAGAATATGACTGAGCACCTCTAAAAATCTACTGAGCAGAAGCCATGAAAACCCCAATCTCAGTTGTTTGGAATTCCTGACTTAACCTACGTATGAAAACAAAGGTTATTTTGTGATCTGATTTTCAGAAAACATTTGAAACCCAGAAAAGAAGAAGAAAGGCAATGATACTGGATGCAGTGAAAGGACAGTGGAGGCTCCAGGCTTTTCAGAGCACAGAGAAGCAGCACCAGGTGACAATGCCTGCTGCAGGCTTCCCACGCCCAGGATGCTGGAGGCGGGCACTCCCAGGGCGGGTCTTCAGAACGTTTGCAGGAAGTGACACAACTGCAGGAAGCCGTGCAGGTGGGAGGAGCAGACCACCTGAGACAAGGCTCGCTCACCCCTTGAAGGCAAACTTGTGACTTGACGGTCCGGGGGTTGGGAAAGAGGCTGTTCACTGCCGCGGTCAAGAGGAGGTGGGTAGAGGTGCTCGTCTTCACACCAGGGAGAAGGCAACAAGAGTCAACTTTGAACTGATGTCATTGTTAGCCCTAAAAATCTTTATGAGTATACATTAAACAATTACATAAAGTTGGTGGAGTTCAAAAAGAATGACTTAGATACTTGACAAAATTGCATTTCTGGCTCTTCCAGTTTCTCTCTTTATTTTAATCTCTATTTTCCTTAAAATTTATCACTGCCGTCTTTTCTTCTCAAGAACACACACACATTATAAATTAACAATCCATCATGCTCATACCAATATTTTTTAAAAACCCCCAAAAAAGAGATGGTCGTTTTTAAAAGCATGATTTTAGTCATCAACAGAGAGAGAAAACTCAAAACAACAGATTATACAAATATTGATTACAATCAATCTGCTCTGTTTAGGGACACTGAGGTCTTAAATGACCGGCTTAAGACTGTTTCCTATATTACTATGTTGTTCAACAGACTAAAATACTCCAAAGTTATGCACAAATTTGTGATTTGCATAAAGACCTTATTTAAATAAATAGCATGGTAGAGCATCAATATTTCATACAAGCGTAAGAATTTATGTTACATTTTGGTCACATGTAATCAGAATATACAAAAGAAGCTTTCTGCCAAAAATGGTAACTGTTGCCATTAAGAACTCACCAACATATTCTAAGGTGGGTGAGACTTGAGTAAAGAGTCAAAAAGGCCGTCACACCGTGTTTCAAGCAGTCACCCTGTTCACAGCCAGCGCAACTCCCCAGCTGCATCTTTCTAAAAGCGAGGCTGTAAGAAGCTGCCTTATATTAGGGATAAAGCACTGAGACCCTCAGGCCAGGGAAGGCACTCGACTTCAGACTTAGCTAGTCCACCAGAGCCCGCCAGCTCTCTGGTTCTGTGCTGCAAGACGCCCATTCTCCTCTTGGGATAAGGAATTCAACATATGAAAATTAACCATGGCAAAACATTAGTAATTGAAACTTGTAAACTGTTTCTTCTGAAATAATTATAGAGCACACTGTGAATTCAAAAGAATATCTTTCATTCCTAAAAATATGCAATGATATGATAGATCACATGCTAAAAATCACTTCCTAAAGGGCAAGTTGTAAAAAGATTATTGTCTATAATAATATCCTTTTTTGGCTGAGGGGAAGGAGGATTTGTACGGGCACAGAGACTAAGGAGGGGAAAATGCGTGAATAAAATGATCAGAGAAAGTAAGGTGCAAATCTTGCCCGAGTTCGGGTTGGAATTTCAGCTGCTGTGGAAGGACCCATGAGCCTCATGCAGCATGCGAAGGAGCAGTCCACGCCTGTGCTTTCATACGTGACCCAGCCACAGCAAATGCAGAAAGTGACTCAGAGGAACAGCAAGCCAGCACTGGCAGACCCACACTAATCTTGTGCCAGTTGCTCAAGCTGCTCACTCAGCCAAGCAAGTTTCCGCGGTGATTTCTTAAAGTCACAACTCGCAACAAAATTTTTAGTGGATACCTGCCTTATACCCACACCTACTTATGCCAAAAGCTAATTTCCAGCCCTATGAAAATATTTCAAATATACTTCTTGACATTTTTTCTCAAGAAAAAAGAAAGCTGTTTGATTTCCCAGATCTCTGAGGCGTGTTCTCCACTTCATTACAATGTATGGTCTGGATAAAAACAGCCTCAGTTAATTTGCTATGTCGCAGCTATAGACAATTTGCTCTAATCACATTTCGGGGGGTCTCTCAGCAGCACCCCCATTACCCAGCTCGCTCTCGGAGCCTCTCAACCCTGACGGGCTCTCAGTCCAGGACGCAGACACCGTCTATGGTGCTGCATTGGACAATCCTCGGGACTCTTCCAAGTCCTGATGGTGTTCAGGACCAAGAACCGTTACATGAAACAGCCACTCACTTAAATATTTATTGTGCACATATCATGTGCAAGTCGTTTTAACAACAGTCTTCTGGAACCCAGCAATCAGAGAGACACCACAAAGGGTTCCTGCTCTCAAAGAATATAAACCTTTCCAACAGGAACTTGCCACAGTTGCTTTTTTTGGTGAGAAAGGCAAAGAGAGATGATTAGAACACACAGGTTTACTGTAAGCTGGAGTTTTATACTCAAGATGGGACTTGAAATTACATTTTCAGTGTCGGCACTATTTTTGCAGATGTGAAATCCCGTTTTGCTACTAATGAAATCCTCTTCCCCTAAGGAATATCATTGTGGGAGGCAAGGCTCCAACTCAGAGTATTTCCATTTTTCTTCAGAGAAACAGGTATGTCTTTAGTGTCTTTGAAGTATATTAAAGTTGAAGTAGCTCCTGCAAATAAGTTTAAATGAATTTGTCTGCCATCTCAACAGTAGCTTCTTTTAATAATCTTTGTATAAATTCCTGGCAGCAGGACAACAAAGTTTCTGGTGCTGACATATTAATGAAACCTCTGATGGCTTTTGTTCACACTTAAAGAAGCATCTGGGACTCTAAGATCAACACTGATAACCCAGTAATCAGAACCAAACATGCTGCTACTTGTGAACTTGGACTGGAGAAGGAAAATCAAATGGGTTTTAAAAGAATAAACTGAGGTAATAAGAACTCCACTTATTTCAAACACACCACCTAGGTATGTTAGCAAATTCCAAGTCAAAAAATATATTATAAGACAGAAAAGAAGCACTGGGAAAAATCAGTTATCAATCAAGTAGCAGACAATATAAAACAGACTTTAGAATAACAGCTTGTCCTACCAGGGACACGCCACATTTTACTAGCATGGATTTCATCTGAGAGTCCAGGAACAATTACAGATACTTTCAAACATCAGTGTCCTGGACTATTTTGAAAGGTATGTCTATAAATCATGCGTTTACATGACACACCTCAAGGAGGATCAGCTACTAAAGAAGAAGAGTATCTCAGCAGTGTCGTTTCTGTATCGCATGCGGTCGAGCATCCACGGGACAGTGAGACCCCACACAATTGTTCCATTTGAGGTTTAAAACGATAGGGAGTATTTAATTTTAAAAATAAGTTAAAATTGACTCTTATCCTTGTGTCTTTCTAGTGAAATCTAACCCTAGCTTTTCTTTATTCTGGTTTTTTTACACATAATGGTGGAAAGTTTTTGGTTGAAATTAATGAAAAATGAAATGAGTGGATCACATTTCCAATGATATTTTCTTCATCCAAAACTAAGTGGGTAGAAAGAACAAGAATTACATAGACAATAGCTCTATTGACATAGTAGGTTTTTTCCCAACTAATTCTGTGAACTTGAACAAGACACCTAACATCCCTGATATCTCTTCAAATGAAAAAGGAAATAATAAGTTATAATTTGTAGCTTAATTGTAATGAATAACACTCTACCTCCTAATGTTGTCGTCATGATGAAAACAGATAATATATGTAAAATACCTGGGCACTGGGAGTGGTAAATAAGTGTCTGCTTTGATAAGCAACTGATGCCAGTTAAAATAGGTTGCTAAGTTAATCAGAATCTTTATTTCTCAGAGGATCATTGCAAACTGGTCAACAGTTGAAGGGAATTGAATCACAAAACCAAAGGGCTCAGAATGTGAAGGGACCTCAAAATTCCAAGTCAAACTTCCCACCTGACTTGGAGTCGTAAAGTGCTTTCCCCTAACTGGGGTCCAAGGAGGCTATCTGCCAAGGCTTCCCAGCTAGTCAGCGGAAGAGCGAGGAGTAGCAGGACGTGAGGCTTCAACATCACCGATGCCGCGAGTCTCTTCTTCAAATACAAGTAAGAACAAGAGGAGGAAATTCTTGTATCCTCTAATGCAATGAATTTTAAAAGATTTACCATTACTATATTTTTCTCTTTCAGCAAAATGGCAGCTCACGTATTTGGGAACAATAGTCATGGGAAAGTGGTTTGCATGTCAGGCAGGAATAGGGGCTCTGGACGGTTCCCTTGTGTCACCCCATCCCCTACCTTGACTGCAGGTTTTCCCGGTGTATCCAGGACGACACCTGCACTTGTCTGGTCCGATACATTCCCCGTGTTTGCACTGTGGCCGGCACACAGCTGTGGAAAGAGGATATCGTGCATTATTTCCGGGTCAGCAGCACATCAACCACATAGTATCTATGTTGTGTCCTTGTTTGATAATAAAAGAAAAACTAAGAACTTACAACAGAGTAGCAGAAATATACAAAATCACTGTGTCCTAAGTGGCAAACACTGTAGACTACACACTCTCACACAGGTGTGTTATGTGTATTTGTGTGTGTGTGTGTGTGTGTGTCACTTGGGGCTGAAAAATTTGCTAAACTTGAAGACAATGCTCAAATAGTCAACAAAGAAAAAACTATGTAAAACCATGCATAAACACAACTGATGTTCGTCAATAGTTCTAACTTTACAATAACCTGCACACATAATTCCAAACTCATTCTCTCAAATACACTTCAAAAAGTAGTTCTTAATCCAGAAATACTGGTTATGTGCGAACTCCAAACAAATTTCCAATTAAATAATAAAATACTTATTTTATTGGAAATGTATTTCTAAGTATGAAATGGTTCAAAATGAAAACTCAATATTTTTGGAACTTCAACTTAAGACTGCTCCTGCCATCTTGCTCTTTCTCAACCTTGAGGCACATCACAATTGCTCATCAACCTATAAGGGGCTTTCTATGGCCAATCTATTTCCAGCAAGTGGAAAGTTCCATTTTACATTTACTATCTTCCATCAACGGAGTTTGTCTTCACCCAAGACCACAAACACTGTAAATCATCACTCACATCTTTTCACAGTCTTCAATTCCTGCCAAGTTACTAGTTAGAATTTATTCTGCTTATGCTATACCAATGATTCTCAGCTGGGGGTATTTTTGCCCTGAATGGGGCATCTGGCATAAATGGAGACATTTTTGGTTGTCACACTGGGGAGAGGGTGCTACTGCATCTAGTGGGGAGAATACAGGGATGCTGCTAAACATCCCACAATGCTCAGATAACCCCCACAAAGACAAATTATCCAGCCCAAAATGCAATGGTGCCAGATTGAGAAACCTTGCTCTATACCATATATGTGTATGGTGGTACACTAGACACTAAAATAGATGAAACATCTTTGTACAGCATGGTCACTGGCCTCAAAGAGCTTACAGTCTAGATAGAGACAAAATGATCATGTTTTTAATTCAAGGCAACATTTATTTACAAGCAAAATGGGTGGCACATACGAAATTTGTGAAGAAATCATCACACAAGCGTATCCATATAGATTTGCGCAGAAAGCCTCGTAGAAGAGACCTGAGTTGGATCTTGAAGCATGGGCGGACAGAGGACAGAAGACTATCCACAGTAAAAAGAATTTCATAGCAGAATAGACCACCGTTCATTTAGGGGACACTGAGGGGGCTGGTCATGCTGGAGAGATGGGTAAATGTGGTAAATGCTGGTGGAAGAGTGAGAAGTGGACAATCATAGGTGGGTGGTATCAGTTGATGATGTTCCCTCAATTTCAGAGTGAGGATTATACACTTTATCTATTGGAAATGGGAAGTTTCTGGAAGTTTATCATCATCAGAATTACCTGATAAAAATCAAAACTGGGAATATTAGCATGGTCATGATAAGTAGGATGGACTAGAAAGACTCTAGTTGACATGAGGAAGGCATGATTTATGTTTGTGACAGGAAGAGACAGGTTTCAGGAACCACTGAGTGAAGAGCAGGTGGGTCTTGAAGGTAAAGAAGAACAAGGTCCCCAAGTCCCTGACACCTGCTCCCTCCTGTATTAGCCCAAGCCATTCTCTGTTCTGGGTGTGCTCCCTGCTTCCTCTCTGACAATTCTCAAACATCATTTCCTTCGAAACTCTAACACTCCTGTGAAATGGACGTGCGTGTTATTTTTGTTTTTTTTCTACACTTCCTCACTCTGCTCTCACTAACACTTCCCTCACCTGGCACCCCACTGGGCTTATCTGCCAATTGTACTTTCAGGGCTTCCTGCCTGTGTTTGTCACCCCAACTGGACCCTGTACCACTACTGATCCTTAGACAGTGCTGCTCAGTAGGTGTTGAATTAAAACACTTGCAGAAAGAAGGATGGGCAGAGTGTAAAGTGCAAATGATAGAGAAATGTACTTGGAAAATTCATAAAATCTGGTTTTAGACATGGCATGAAATTCAAAGGGAAGCAATTTTGTTCAGATTTGTAAGAAGAAATGAGTTATCTAGGAGGGCCTTCCAATATTATTTTTCAGTCAATTGGACATCTGGTAGATAGTTTACACACAGACTTTAAAAGTCCCAGAAATAAGCTATTCTTCATGGAATTTCCAGGCCCCATCACCAAGAAAGGCAGTCTTAAAAAAAAAAACAAGTTCCATAAATCTTAACAATTATATATGAATACAACCTGAAGGAATCATGTGTCCCTGAGCGCCCAGGGCACTGTATTTAAAAAGTACACATCTCAAAATCATTAAATGTAAGTCAAGGTAATAACTGCCCCAAGTAACAGGAATTTGAAAATCTCTCTAAAAACATGAAAAAGTAGTTTAGAAAGTACCACTTAAAAACATGGAAATGTTTATTTAGAAGAGAAGACTGGATGAAACAATTCACCTTGAGCCCCCAGGCTGGACTGCCTTTCGACCCCCGGACGAGCTTGGTGACCACCATTTATGCTGCTTTCAGGGGCTTGACAGAACAGAAGTTTCTACTGCCCCTCCCTGTCTCGCATTTGTGCTCGGGGGATGCCTGGTCTCAGGCCCACAGAGTGCACACATTCCAAGAGGCTCCTGCTTCTTACAGGTTTAGGGACTCGGCGTGTCCAAACAGACTGCTGTTTGCACTTCTGCCCAACAGACTATTCACTGAAGCAACCGACGACCCAGTATATACTAGCCAACGGCTATTAAATGGGAAAGGATGCTGATTGTGCTGACAGAACCAATTTTTTTCTCTTACAAAAAGAAAACACTTTGAGAAATGTTGCACAAAAGGACTTTCTCCTATTACCTTGCTGGCATTCGGTCTGCAATGGAAATCAACAAACATCTACTGAACATTTATTATATACAATTATTATACCAGGCAAGTGGGGGGAGGATGAGAGAGTCACAGAGGCTATGAAACATTAACTGTGAAACTACACAACACTGGCCCCAACCTAACAAGGGCTGTGACAGAGAGACAGAGGAAAGGGGTAGGGGGAGGGCCGGTCCTGGGAAGGCCTCCTGGAGGAAACATGACGGGCAGCGTCTCAGCGGTGACAGTGGGAAGGAGACAAAGCCCTTCAGAATACGAACAGGAGCAGTGTGGGGAAGGACGGAGGGGGCTCTCAGTGAGCGCCACGTGTTCTGGTGGGGCTGGGGTGGGAGTGCTGGCTCACAGCGGCAGGAGATGAAAAGCTGCTGGGTGCTTACCAATATCTGTTTTCCCTTCTTCTTTACAATACAACGGCTTTTTTTTTTTGAGTAGGGCATGAGTTAGCAATGGAAAACCACATTGCCCATCCTCCCTGGCAGATAAGGTAGCTGAGTCACTCAGTTCTGGTCAATTGTGTGTAAGAAGTGCCTGCGTGGGGCTTCTGGAATGCTACTTTAAAAGGTGGCTGACTTTAAAAGGTGTCTTCCTCTGTCTTCTTGCCTGGGATGTAGAAGTCATGGCTGAACTACAGTGGCTACTTTGTGACCATGAGGTGGATCTTGAGAATGGAAAAGAGGCAGGGCAAGAAGTCACAGTATTAGCCCACATTGTCATCCTAGCAATTTAGGGCACTGTTCTTTGTGTCACTGTTCCTTGCAGCCAAAAACAATTCCTAACTAACTCTCCTTGAGCACAAGACTATGGAATCTGGACTTAATCTTTGTTTATTATCAAATCAGCAAATGTTTTCTTGGCATACACACGTAGGATAGAAATGTTACAAGTAAATCCTGGTAAAGAAATGCAGCTTGTCAAATTTATTTTATACCTATAATATCATACTCATAGAAGTATCTAAAGAACCTCATTTGTATATCTACAGAATTAGATTAGAAAATATATATCCATCTCGAGACTAGAGAAAAATGATTCCCAACTTCTGTGTAAACTGACCCACCTTTTGATTACCTACTTCACTGTAATGTGAGCTCCCAGTGGCCAGCACACACCAGCCTTGACGACCTGCTGTGCATGCAGGTCAGGAAAAAAACAAAAGAATGAGGGGCACATTTTCAGTGGTCCATTTTAGAGTGCTCCCCTAAAACATCGGAAACAGACGAGACACTTGACTTGTAGGAATAACGTGTCAGTTGTTGCTACAGGTTAATCACAAAAGGCAGCATTGTTTCTCTGCGCTTCACCTGGATCAGGGACAAGCAGTCTGGGCACATTCGATGGTCCACTGTCCTCGGGCATCCACATATGGTTTAGCGGTTCAGTTAATAAAAGTCAGGTGAGGACCACAGATAGTCAATGAATGACAGATTTTTTCCCCCCAAAATCAGATGCCAGAATTAAGCCCAAATGGGCAAATCACACTCAAAACTTACTCTCTAACATTCCTGCAACATAATCTCCAAAGTGCCCTTAATATAACCTCCAAGTCATTACTTTAACTAGAAGAAGAAACAAGTCTCAACCTGCAGAGCAGACGCAGCTCTCTAGTGTCATATGTCCAAGCCTCTCCCGTCTGACTGCTGTCAAAAATGTCACTCTCAAAAATGCATCCTAACTGACGTAACGGGGGTTCTGAGAGTGGAACAATGCTTCTGACACTGATATAGTAGTGAGTCATCAAATAAGTTAGGGGAAAGTTCAACTCCCCTACCAGTTCTATATAATATTTCTTACCTAAACTAATCACACTGGCAGTCAAGTGCCAACATTTAAAAAAATAAGGACATGTTGAGACGCCTAAGCAGACGGTGGCTCTGGAAAGTAACAAGGGAAAAGCCAACTCAACCTCAGGTGTTGTTAGTAACTTGAAATGGATTTTCTCCTAGTTAAATAAGATTGTCTTTAGCATCCTCAGAATCACTTGTAATTTTTGCAATCTACATCATATTGCCACTCAGGGCACCACTAAAAGCAAAACAAAGAATGTTTGCCCTCCAGGTTTGTAATTTAAAGACAAAGGTGACACAGAAGTATGCATGGGCAGGGCAGAAGAATGAACGGATACAAAACTGGGAGATTTCAGAGCCCTCTCATTACATCCAACAAGGTTCACAGAACTCAGTTATGGGCAGACTCATTTGAAGGGAACAGGAACATATGAGGAGGAGTAGCTTTTTCAAGGAGCAATTGGCCTTGGTCCAAGAGAGAAAGTTGCTAAAAGCAGCATGAAACCGCTCACTGCTGAGGTAATGGGACCTGGGAGGAACGGAGGCAGACTTCTACAGGGTTCCACTGGAAAGGACCTTGAACCACCCCATACCACAGGTACCACAAAATCCAGAGGAAAGAATCCTGTGGATTCCAAGATCTCCAGAGGAAAACAATTCTCCAGCCTTCCTACCATCTGGTAATCTAGTGTCAATTATCCTATTTTCAACTAAATTCCTGTTGTAGTAAAAACTGAAATAAAAGCGCCTCTGGTTGTTATCTCTATAAAATACTATCTATTAAATGCTCTCATGAATACAGAACTCAAAGTCACAATACCCATATAAGGCAGGAGAGAGATGGACATTACCCTCATTTTACCAGCAGACAAGGGAAAGCACAGAAGGTTAAGTGACTTGCCCAATTTCAGTAAAAATTTCTGATCCCAGTTCCATGGTCAATGCCCTAGTTCTTCTTGTGTTCAGAAAAAGGCCAGAAAGCCCAGCATTTTCAGTGGATTTGGAAGGAAGGAGAGTGAGATAATAGTAAAAACACTGAGCAGGAATGGATGAGAGGGGTGGGAAGTGTCAATGGTATTTACACTTCCAGGAAGGAAAAGTCGCAGTTACGAACACAGTCTATAATTTAAGAAAAGTAAAGTAACCCTGCCAGAATATTTCAACATAAAATAATCTCTCTCTTCCATTGCTTGTTTTGTACAGATCCCAGATTCTGAACTGTTGATTAAGTATAGAATTGTTCCCTCTTCTCAAGTGTTGCTACCTCTGATATTTTTTTTGCTCCCACATTTTATCTGACATTATTTTTATTAAGAACTTGAACTCTTATGAACTATAGTCAAATAATAAGTTGACCAACTGACTGATAATTTAGAGCATGGAGTTAAAACAGATAAGGGCTTCTGGTCTCTATAATGTTGTCTCCTAGCAGCTGTTTGACAATAACTTATTTTATTTATTTATTTAATGAGAATCCATTTGTGTAAGGATCATGCTTTAGACTTTATTTAAATCATGTCTAATTCTTATTGGTTGGATACTCCTTTGTTTTTTTGTGAGGAAGATTAGCCCTGAGCTAACATCCGTTGCCAGTCCTCCTCTTTTTGCTGAGGAAGACCGGCCCTGGGCTAACATCCGTTCCCATCTTCCTCTACTTTATATGGGAGGCTGCCACAGCACGGCTTCATAAGCGGTGTGTCGGTCCGCACCTGGAATCCGAACCTGCAAACTCTGGACCGCTGAAGCAGAGCGTGTGAACTTAACCACTGGGCCGACCCAACTTATTTTATTTTTATATTTTATTTTATTTTTAACATTCAATACAGACACATTTCTCAAGTAATCAAGATCATCTCCATTTAACCTTTAGTTCCCAAAGAAAATAAGTGCCTGCATCAGCATCTTTGTACCTCAAACCAACTTTTATTGATCATAATTCAGCACTATCCCTTTCCACTTAAAAATCATCTGAAGAGTGTTCTCATTTTCAGTTTACTTGGATTTTAAGTCTTCTTTGTTTGCATTGTGATAAAAGAGTAGAATTCAGATTAATGCCTAATGAGACTTTAAGAACACATAAGAAAATGTTATTATTTATTTGGAAGTGTGAAGTAGGTTGTTGTTTTTCTTTTTAAGTAGGGTAACAGTAGCAAATGAGCAGCCAGATCTTTGTTTGTAAACACCATTCCACAATAAAAGGAATCAGGGTTGGGGCAGGGAGGGTGGAATATTTTGTTGTGACAAAATACAAGGAGATATTCAAAGAATGATAGAAACATGTGAAAAGCACACAGGAGCTGGCTTGGATTTGGGATAATTGAGCACCAAGAAGAATAAGGATAGTAACCAACACCAGCTGAATAATGAAAGAATCCATGGGTCCAAAGCAATTCCAAAACAGAAGCGGACAGAGTCCTCTTTACAGAACGCCAGTGAACATGCAGAAGGAATGACATGATTTGAAAAACACAACTTTACAACCACCTTTGAAATAAATAATTTGAGCAAAAATTATCCATAGATGTTAAAACTTTCACTAGTTGGAAGTGTGTTGGGGAACAAGATATTCAAACAGTTTCAATGTTTCACCCCACAGCTCACTCACTCATTATAAAAAGAAGGTGCCTTTCAGTGGAAAAATCTGGTGGACAGAACCTTAACCAAGTAATCAAATTTAGCATCACCAATAACGGAGCAAACTGGCATAGGTGCAATGGGACTATCCTAACACATCATCACCTGGGTAATGTGCTTGCGAAAAGGTTTAGCCTGAACCTAACGATCAGGAAATCATAGGCAAATGCAGACTGTGGAACATTCTACCAAGCAATTGACCAGCACTCTTAAAAAATGTCACTGTCAAGAAGCAAAGAAAAGTGGTAAAACCGTTCTAAATTAAAGGAAACCAAACAGGAATGAATGCCAGCTAAATGTAATATGGGACCCTTGACTGGATCTGGGTCAAAAAGAAAAAAAATCCATAAAAATCATTATTAGGATAATTGGGGAAATCTAAACATGGGCTGCTTATTATATAATATTATTGTGTCTATGTTAAATTTCTTAAGTGTGACAATGATATTGTGGTTTGTAGGTAAAATGTCCTTGTTCTCAGGAGACACATGCTGAAGTATTTAGGCATGAAGTACCATTATGTCGACAAGTTACTTTCAAATGGTTCAGTGAAAAAAAGTATATATATAGAGAGAGAGAGAATGTATAACATGTTAACAATTGTAGATGAAGAGTATATGGGTGTTTACTGTTTCTATACTTTCAACTTTTCTGTGCATTTGAAAATTTTCAAATATAAAAATGGGGAAAATTTATAAACATGTGTAGGGTAATATGGATACCTTGACAAATATTATCACTAAACTTGTGAACCATTGTTCACTTCTCAGTGCGCTCTAGAGAAGGGTGTAAGAGCACAGACGCTGGAGTTAGCCTGCTCGGGTCCCAACTCCACCACTCAGGAAACGATGACCTATGCAGATCACCCAGCTTCTCTCTGCTCTAAAATGGAGACCAGAGGTTGAACCAGAGACAGGGGCCAGCACTACGAGTTTTTACTTAAAAATAGTAAACCCACATGGTGCATGTGGAACTCATCCATAGTGTTGATGGGAGAGTTAAATGAGAAAATCCAAATAAAGAACTTGGAGCAGTACCCACCATCTGATAGTAAGAGCCCCTACGATGCTGACGATAAGGAGGATTATAAGGATGGCAAAGAGACGCTCCAGTGTCTAAGACCCTGCATGGAGCACTGGGGATACAAAAATCAATAAGATACTAAGTCCTCATTCTCAGGTAGGGAAGTCCAGTAAGGACGACAGCGGTAAGCAAAGACGTCTGAATAACAGATGCATGTAAAGGGTACAGGAGAGGAAGTGATCAATTACACAGGTTTAAGAGAGCCAGAAAAGGGTTTGGAAAGGAAGTGGTGCTAACAAATTTCTTTCAAAAAAGGAAATTTACGTCTGATTTCACAATGTAAGAATTCATTAGAATATAATGAAACATATATATATATATATATATATATTTTTTTTTTTGGTAAGGAAGATTTGCCCTTAGCTAACACTGTTGCCAATCTTCCTCTTTTTTTGCTTGAGGAAGAACAGCCCTGAGCTAACATCTGTGCCAGTCTTCCTTTATTTTGCATGTGGGATGCCTCCACAGCATGGCTGATGAGTGGAGTAGGTCCATGCCTGGGATCCGAACCTGTGAACTTGGGCCACCAAAGCGGAGTGCGTGGAACTTTAACCACTCGGCCATGAAGCCAGACCCAGAATATAATGAAACACATTAAAGTATTTCTTTCAGTTGAAAACTCTCATATTTGTTTTAGCTGAGGAAATGATGCTCTCATTTTGAGGTTTACTGAACAACCATCACAAAAGGCCAGAGAATTTTAATGTAACCATCATCACTTCTTTTAGCAAACCAAATCCCAATGTTTAAAAGAGTCACTGAATCATAATGAGCTGAGCCATATAGTAACTATTTCAAAATGGAATTGATTTTGTGAGTGTGCATAGACTTATAGGATGCGAGGCATTTGTCAGTTTGGCTTCCTGCTTTTTTTTTAAAAAAAGGAAAACATTAATTCATTAATTGTTCCAAATTTATGTAATGAAGAACCTTAAACAGAAATTTGGAAACAACCTAAATGTCCATCAATAAGGGATTGGTTAAATAAGTGATGGCACAATGGCTTTCCTGCCTCCGGGACAGTGGGCTTCAATCCAGGCCCAGCCTGCTGTTGGAGGGACCTGCTAACCCACGGCTCCACCATGCCACTCTCCTCCTTACTCATTCATTGACTCCTCGTCATGTTTACTTAGCTCATCACAGCAGTTCAAACTCTTAGTATGGCATCAACACTACCTTTCATGATCTGACCCCTGCCCATCCCACCAGCCTCATCTCCAACCACATCCACAAATATACCAACTCATTGCAGTTTGCAGGAAATAAGACACTCTAATACCCCCATGCTTCTGCACGGAACGTCATTCTTCCCTTGTCTGCTGGACTGACATCTAGACAGGCTTCAGCGCTCAGCTTCAATGTTACCATCTCCAAGACTGGCTTTAGCCTCCCCTCTGAGTTTAGAGCCCCCTCCGTGCCTGCAGAGCCTCTGTGCATACTATTTATATTCATATATACCTAGATCTTGCCATATCACCAGAGTTACATGGCTATTTTTCTTATCCAGATCCCCCATTAGACTTTGAGCTCTTTAAATACACAGCACCTGCTCTGAAATGACATGTAGTCTACTGACAAAGGCAGACATGACAGGTGTACAAGGTGTTAAGAGAGTATAGAAGAAGGAATTTCTCTGCAGAGAGGCGGGAGTAGGAAAAGTGTCAGGAAAGGCTTGCAAGAGGAAATGTGAGCTGAATCTTAAAGGAGGAACAGGAATTCACCCTGCAGATGGGTAAAGGGCCTTTTATTCAGAATGAGCAGCACAAGCAAAGCCAGAGAGGCATGAAGCAGCGGAGGGTCTGGAAATGCCAGGCAGCCCACTGGGCCAGGGTCCACAGAGCAAAGAAAAGATTCCTTCAAAGATAAGGCCATAGTCTGAAGAGCCTTGTTCTCAAAGAAGGGTGACTCTGTAATTGTGAACAATCGATGGATTGTAACAAGTAGATGACACATTCAGATTACTTTTTGTGTGTTTTCAAGCATGTAAATTGATTTCTTTTTGGAACTTTAATCAAGAGTTAAGATCTATGATATGTAATAAGTTCATAAGATAGGCAGACAAATTAAATATATTCATCTTGCAGTAAACTGTCTTTCCTGAAAACCACAATCTGCTTATTAAGATTACATCTTGTTCATCTTTTTTATCCCTTGTATAGAAGTGCCTGGTCCTTACACCTTCAAAAACATACTGAGTGAAGCAGACTGGGCTTTGCAGCAGCTACTGTGTTGGATATAGGGATGTGTAAGATACAGTCCCCAGCTCCATGGGACTCACAGTCTAGCCGAACCAATGACACAGATCCACAAGTAACCACAACCTGGGCAGGGGAGACAGGCTCCGGGCAAGCATCATAATAAGTGCAGAGAAAGGAGAGGGACTCCCTGGTGGAGGAAGTCAGGAGGCAGAGAGGAGGGGGCACGTGAGCTGGACTTGGGGCAGGGCTGGTTTCAGAATGCTGAGTTAAGAATAGGAACTGCAAACAGAAGTGTGGTCACTCATTCCCACAATGATTTACTTTTAGTTGAATGTCTGCTTAGAACGAGGAAGGATAGTGATATAAAATAGAAAAAGCCAACCAAAAGGGGAAAAAGATACAATGTTTGTTGAGGTGACTTTTTCCCAGCCCTGGATATAAACAAATGTTGAATTATTCATTTCTTTCAACCGAAGGCCAAAATGGTAAACTGGAATTTTTTTCAAGAACTTAAAACTATTGGGTAACATTTCAGCCACTGTGTCATAGAATCTTATCCCCCCCCCCCATTCCTCGTGCTCTGTTTAAAGCTGATCCTCTGTGGAGGGGTTGGGACAACTGTCAATGCTAACTGAAGCTGACGGAGGGGAAGGAAGCTTTGAGTAGGACGGTGGTGGAGAGACTGTCCACTCACAGCCTGTGCCCGCTTGGACCTCACCCCTGAGCACCAGACCCCGGAACGCAAGATGCATCACACGTCTCCACTTCAAGTCTCACGAGCACCTCGAACACATCGAAGTCACCATCGGCACCTCCCCTGTGTTCTCTAGCTCCCTGAGCAACACGCCAGGCACCTGCACATCCTCCTGGCTTCCGTCCTCCTTGTTCCTCACGACCATCGTCACCACCGGCCACCACCTACTGAATGTGCATTAACCACGAGACAGTTACTGGGCTAAGAGCCTTGTAAGTATTTTCTCGTTTGAGCCTCACAAAAACCCCATGAGGTGGGGCTCTCACCTACATTTTACCAAAGAGAAGCCATTGCCAGAATGGTTGGGTCAGTTTCTCAGGAACAGTGTGTGGAGGCAGCGAGTTGCCCACTGGCAGTGGCTGTCCGCAAGGCCCGGCTCCACGGCGCTCCTGGCACTGCGGGCCGGTCCATCCCTTCTTTCCAGCATCGTTCAGTCCTCATCCTTCTCTGTTCCCACCACCACCTAAGATAACACCTGATCTCTCCCCAGGTTCACTGTAACAGCCTCTAATCCTGAGCCTCGAATAGCTGTTCTCTAAACTGCCAATCAGGAAAACATTCAGAAATCGGCCCCAGAACCTCGAATGCCTACGGGTCCCAGGCATCACCCTGAGGAAGGGAGCCCCGTGGTAAGTGCAGCACATGCTTTTTCCAGATGGGGAGCTGCTAAGCAACTCCAGTCCACCAATTCCTTGCAGCAATGCAGAGCAACTGATATTTCAACAGAGCCTGACATCCATGTTTCCTATGAAGCACTGGCAACTATTTCAAAAAATGCTAAAACACTCTGTGAATGAACCAAATTCACCTCTATGCTAGATCTGATCCATCAGCACCAGCTTATAACCTCTGAAATACAGATTTGATGTTCCTCTACATTGGGATAAAACTAATCTATTTAAGTTGACATCAAAGGCCCTCCGTGAGTCAGCCCATTCCTACTTCTCCCACAGCAACTCTCGTCAAATGCCCTTCAAACATATACCCCAATGCCGGACTAAGGTTCTTACATTTCCTGGAATGCGCCCCTCACTCTGGCTTCTGAAGTTTTAATATATTTTTCTGTCTGGCCAGGGCACCCTTCACTTGACTTACAAATCCCTCAGGATTTAGCTGGGCCACCAGGCCATCACTCCTGGGCTGGGATGCTGCCCCCTGAGATATGCTCTCACAGGATCCTACCTGGAAACCCGTCTGCAATACAACACACCTCTCATCCAGTATTGTCATTGTCTGTGGGCCTTCAGCACTGACAGGAAACGACATGAATGCCTATAGCTTCATCTTATTGATAAGGTATCTGCGGCGGTTGGCCCAGGATCAGGTGATAGCACTGAATACGTATCTGCTGAATGAATAAATCAACTAAACACCACTGAGTCCATGAAATCTTCCTGACCTCTCCAGCAGGAAGTGATTCTTCCTCTGAACAACCTCAACTCTTTATCCCTAGCCCTTTCCTACTTTAGAAGCTTGAAGGACTAAGACACATCATCTTACCAAATTAGTTCCCCAAAAGCAAGATGCCATGTTTCACTAATCTTTGCATCTCTCCCAGCACTGGACTAAGTTTCTGGCCTCTAGACTCAAAAGTGTATCAGATAAATCACAGTAACTCTAAATGTAATTCTACAATTCTAGTTCCTTCCACTTCCTTTTCCTTGGTTAGGTAAACAAAACTGTACTTCACTCTGAGGTCTGCAAATGGGTATTATAAGAGAAGTGGGAAAGGAATGGATCAGAAGCACAGACAGCTATCCATGAAAGTCTTTACTTTAGAAATGAATAATTTGAGAAATTTTCTACTTCCAACTATTTCCAAAAGATGGGCATGATAAATAAAATGTATTTAAAAACATGCTATACCATCGAGACTATGACAGACCCAAGTAAAACAATTTCCAGAGTTATTTGTATTCTATATATTGACCCCACACTAATGATAGCCATCATTTACCACAAGACACTCTACTTATGGCCAGCAACAATCTTGCAAAGTAGATTTAAAGATTAGGAAATTGGGGCTGAGAAAAGTTAAATAAAACATCTCCTATCTCAGAGTTTGGTAAGTCACAGGAACAGGTCCTGAGCCCTGACCTGTTGGTGACAAGGCCCACATTCGACTCTCTCATTGGCATTGCCTCCCTAACCTCGGCCATAGCTCTGCTAGCTAATCCTGTGACTGGCGGTCATCATGAGACACACGCTGTGATTTTTTAAGTCTCCCTGAACAAAGAAATTTCTTAACTTTTATTTCTAGCACTATCAATTTTGTTCCCAAATGTTTTTATTAAAATCTTCCCTTAAAAACATTTTCCATGACATGATAGAATCTTTCATCTACCAATTTAAAGTGTGTTGTCTTCTTGGCACCAATTCCATTAAGTAGAATTTCACCAAAATTTTCCACTGAAGTGTCATAAGGGTAATCTATTAAGTGACATGATTCACTTCCAAAAGTCTTTTAAACAAGGAATTTTTTATAGCACTCATAGGTGCTATTATAACATCTTATATATTCTATACAACAAAAACATTTCTTACCTGAATTTTTCCATGGAGAATTAATGAATATGAGACACAATCCCCTCAGGTTAATGATAGGCTGGTGTTAGTAATTTCATTTGGTAGACTTTGTTTTTTTATTTGCTTCTTTAAGTATTAAAAATATAAACTGTCCTTTAGGTTAGAATGGAGGTCAATTTATTAGATTCATAAAATAAGAGAAAGGAATTATAAACTGAAAAGGAAAAGTTTAATGTAATAACTGAAATCAAATTAATTTAGTGTAATTATGAACAGAATAAACACATCTCTAAGGAATGCAGTTTTCCCCAAAAAGAGCAACTCAAAAACATAGCTAATGTTAAGTTTTATTGATAACTTTGTGAAGTTATTATTTAGAAGTTATGCCTTTCAAGACATAGATTAGCCAAAATCATTGCAAGAAATAAGTTCCTCTAACCTTTGAGCTGGCACCTTATCCTGGCTATTCTCTGCCTTAAGACGTAGAAAGCTGCAAAACAAATGTCCAAAAAAAGAAATTCCAGATCTTTTCTCTGTAAGGAGCTGGACTGGGGCATTTATCAACTTGTTACATTCCCGGAGACTTACACATTCAACTCTCAGTGCTTTTCTGAAACAAAAAAAAAATCTAGGACACGTTTAAAATAGTAATATTTTAGTCACCATTTTATCATTAAAAAACATTTTGTAACAAAAATATTAAGCAATAATTGAAGTTGTGCTATTCTTTCATATTCAAATTCTAAATTAAAATATTTCAGACCTTTTATGACACTGTACCTTCCAATCCAATTTTTCTTTTTCAGAATATTAATTTTTGGTTCCAAGAGACAGTATCCTTTTATTTAAATGAGTGTTGGACAAAACATCTGAAAAAAATTAAAACTTTTGATCAATTAAGAACCAAGGCTGGTAGTTTTTAAGTTGATATACCTTGACTTACCTGTTTCTTACATGCTGTGTGCTCCCTTCTCTCCAGCTCTGGGAGGAAATATTAAGGTTTTTTTTTTTTCTTTGCTTCCACAGCACTTTCTTCTTGCATGGCTGCCTTGGTTGTCAATAGCAACAAGAATTACCGTGAAAGCTCAGCCATTTTACTTGAAGATACATAAATAACCCAGTTTAATTAAAGAAAATGGAAGAAACTTGAAACACTACTACTAACACTCAGGGTTTGACCAGTCTAGAGGTCCTAGAGGTAAGAGAAGGAAGATTTTACCACTTCTCTCTTGGAGTAATGCCTCCTTCTTTGAAGCATAAAACATCCACTGTAACTTTCAATTTGTGTATTTATTTGTAGAATTTAAAATTAGGGAGGCCGGCCTGGTCGCGTCGTGGTTAAGTTCACGCGCTCTGCTTTGGCAGTTGACGGTTTGCCAGTTCGGATCCTGGACGCGGACCTACTCACTGCTCATCAAGCCACGCTGAGACGGCGTTCCACATAGAGCAACTAGAAGGATGTACAACTAAGACATACAACTATCTACTGGTGCTTTGGGGAGAAAAAAGGAGGAGGATTGGCAACAGATGTTAGCTCAGGAACAATCTTCCTCAAAAAAATAAAATAAAAAAATAAAAATCTGACCTTTAAAATTAGCTGAATGGAGCTTTCTTTTGGGTAATATTAGAAGAAAAAAATTCTAAGTCCAAATTGATTCAATTAGTGTAATAATTTAACTGGCGATCCAGAATGATTGCTCTGTATTTTTAAACTCACACATTACATTTGCTTGTTAGAGATTTTTTTTAGGTTGGTTAGGTTTATAACAAATTAGTGTTTTGTTTTTATTGTTGTTGTTAACCTTAAAAGGACTCACCATATCTTGATGTTGACACATTTCTTAAAATAGGTTAATGAAATATATCAGGTACACTCTAAGCAAAAAGCTGAAAATAAATCAAAGCATAAATTGCAAATTATATTCTAGAACACATTACGGAAAATTGTTTATGACTGTGGTTGTGCATGAGAAGGGAAAGAGATAAAAGGATACCGTTTCTTTAATACTCTTTAATTGCCAATTTTGAATAGTCTACTTTATCAGGAAAAATATATTAAATGGTTTTAAACAAAGATAAAACAACTCAATAAAGAATAGCAAACGTCATTATTTTTTAACCAATTGTATTAGTACAAGCAGCCAAGCAGTTCTGTATAGTTAATTTTCATCTTACAATATCTTAAAGTTGGGTCACAATTCTCCTACTTATAACTCAGCCTTGACACACACAGATTTAGTAAATTTTATGGTGTCAATATGTATGCCCATTAAATAAGGCTCCTAGCATAAAGTTTTAGCCAATTTCCCATATTTAAATATTTACACTTTAAAACTATACATAACTGCATTTTAAATCAAAGAAATGTTAAACGTGGAATAGATTACTTCCAGGAAGTTTCTGGGATCTATTCTCTATTGATGCATAAGGAAATTTTCATAGGCAACCATCACTACAATTTTTGTGAAAGTCACCAAAAACAAATGCCCCGCACACATTGCTGGTGGTGTAAACCCCACTGCGAGAAGACTGAAATAGGACTCATTAGTAGCACATAACATAGGAAATCTGTCCATTGTCTCCTACAGTCATTGTAAAACAGCCACAGTGGTAAACACATGCAACACTGCCAGCGAAGCCACTCCTCTGTGGTTTCCGACTCCAGAGCTCTCTCCCGAGACCTACCCAGGAGCCGCGCTTCAGTTCATCTGCGGGCTCGCAGTGATGCTAGGCACGGTCAAAAATAACAAGCACTCTGATGATTTTATGAAATTGTGACTAACATAAACCAGAGAAGCTAAACAATTTGGGGATTACTTTCTCCTGCCTGCTAAACACAGGTTTAGAGAGATGGAGTCAGTCCTGGGCTTTGGACAGTGTTAGGAAAAGGGACGGATAAGTGCCCTAAGGACCTGAGCCCACTGATTATCCAGAGGGCTCCCTGTCTTCTGGTGTAGACTGTGACTGACTATAAATGATTATAAAGTGCCCAAATGTTAGGCCAAGCATAACCTTTGAAAATAATAAAACGTTTCAGACTAAGATGACTGATGCAGTTACCGCATGACCCAGACGGGAGTCACACAGCCCCGCAAGCAAAGAGCACAGCATGACACATGCACCCCCTTACAGGTGACAATGCCAGGAACATGCATGAAAGGGAAGGTCCTCCTTGACGCTACACTTCTACCTCTCAATCCATACCCCACCCTTAAATTTCATGCTGTATTTCTCATTGTCAAAAAGGTTGACATCAGCCTGGCAAACTCTGTTTATAGACAACTATCCAACTCTGTACGTTTATAACACCAACATTCTGGACAGCAGATCCCATGAACAGCATTCTGAGTAAGAATCAGGACGACCCCAACTCTCAGTCCACTACTTTCTAAGTACTAAAGCTACAGAATTCATCAGACCTCAATACAAGATTAGAGAGCAGAGCATTTAGCAAATCTATAAATTATTTCTTCATAATTTTATATTTTCTTCCCCAAATTTAACTGTTTCAAAAAACAATTCTGCCTTAGTTAGAAAGTGAAAGAATACATGGGAATGTCTTCATTCTTGCCATAGACACCAATGTACAACAAATCTTTTCATTCATCAGTGATTTTAAAACTCAATCCAAGGGACAAAGGACCTTGAAACCACCATGATCTTTGTGAAACACCATGAAATATTTATGCAATCATAGGAACTTGGGATAATTTATCCAATAGAAACTATTGCCATAGTAAATATATCCAATATGAAATCAACTCTAAACACTCATGTACATTAAAAAAACTACAACCAAGCATAAGCTGCAATTTGTGTTTTTCTTTAATGATCAATGGCTTTGCTATTTGTTGGCATGTAAACATTTGGCAGATAATTACGAAGTGCCTAAAAAATCTTAACAGTGAAATAAAATAGGAAGCATCAAAGGCTTTAGAAAAATATTATGGGTGGCAGGGAGCTTACATTTGGAAAGTCTATCTATGGAGTTAGTTTCTATACATTTAGCAACGCACACCTTTGACCATTTAGGGATCTTTCGTAGAAGCTGAGTTTGAGAACTCTGATTTATGAAAATAAAGCCAAAGATTTTTGAAAAATAACATTGTTTTTGGCAAAGTAAGCATAAATCCAGAAATTTCAAATTGTTTCTTCTTTTAGGTACATGAGCATAAATTTAAACTGTGATGACGTATTTCCTAAAATTCCAAAGTCAATAATATCTACAAAAGGCAACCCTAACCTCATGATATGATAACGCTATAATAAGAAAACAACGTCCATTCTGGAGAATTGACATCATTAATCTACAGAATGGTTAAAGAGATATAGGGCAAATGAAGTGCTCAGCTAAAATTTAGCTGACTCTAGATCGCCCACATGTCAATCACCTATGGCAAATCCTTAGTCTCAGCATGGCTCTTCCTGTATTGAGGACCTACCCAGGCTGTCTCCATCCTCCAGTTAATGTACAGCAGAAAATAAGGGCTTCTAAGTAAATAGAATTGGGAAAAAAACTGTTTCTTCTCCAAAATCAAATACTAAAGCTAAGAAACCAAATTTGATTTTTTTTCCTTCCATTAGAGTTAAGAATAAGTTGGCTTAACAGTGTCCCATCAGGCTAAGTTAAAACTAAAATTCTTGAGAGAATCTATGAAAGAACATGGAATGAACACATAGATATTTGTCACTATTTTACCACATATAAAAAAACATAATAACAATTTATCATGTCGGGGCTGTAAAGTATCCTTTATGCTGGCTTTATTAGGAATTTTATTAGGAGTTCTATTATGGCCATAATTATCTCTTTAATTATGTACTATAGTAATTAAGTGATGAAATCAGAAAATTTAGTGCATTAAAATGGAAAATTTCTTTGTATTTGATATTACTTAACTGAACTCTATACCTTGTAACACACCAATTTTTTAGTAACTAGGTGTACATTTTGCAACTGATTTGCCCACGTAGATTCCCAGGGATGAGCTGTCAGTCATGTGAGGCCTACGCTACTGGCGTTCTTCTATGGTTGTAGTCAGTGATTGATAGAACTTTGAAATTTTTTCAAGCCAAACTTTCCTGGCTATGTCTTCTCATCTTTGAGAACTGATCATTTATTTGTTCCTATGAGGAAGTGGAAGATCGTGGCCCTGGCAGTGTAAACTCCTCAGCGCCCCACCCAGGTTGACAGAGAGGGTGACAATGCAGACAGGTTACATTCTTGGCTGGTGTTGACCAGGAGGAAAGGCATTCAAAGTCCCTCTCTCTGCTTCTCCCAAGGAGATGGGGTGCTTCCTGAATTGTGCCCTCTCAAGACACACTTTGAGCCATCTTCTTTTGAGAGAGAGATTCTCCCAGGGCATATGAGCATTGGGGTTTCAGGATCCATTGCCCCGAGGCTTCAGAAGTACATGAAATTTAGCCCTTCCTCACGTCCCAGTGAAAAGGACTTGTTTGGGTCTGGATGGTGCCAGGTAGAGGACATCCCTCAGACCCTGCTTTGAGCCTATTCAGGCCTAAGTGGCTTCTTTAAAGCAGCCCTCCACGAGATCCAGGTGAACTAGGATAACAGCCAAGGGTCACTTTGGCTCCTTCGCACACCCGTAACAGTCAGGAGCTTTGAGGAAATGAGCACTGGTCAAGGACGTTGTTGTTCCTTGGTTCACTGGCCCTTATTCCATGTAACAGCATTAAGTAGGATAAACGATGCCTGGAAGCAATGTTTGTGCCTCATCTTTTACCCCAAGCCACAATCTGCATGGAAATGAATAAGTGGATACCAAAATGGTGATGAGTTTATATACTGATATCCAATGAATACAAAAATAATAACATATAAAATTGATATAAAAATCTTCCCACTGCTTTCTTTGCAGGACCTCCTTATAGTGGATCCTAGAAGACGCCTATCTGCCTTCCACTTACAACGCCTCTGGATACCAACTCCATCAACTGTTGACTGATCTTTAAAATACGTGAACCAAGAAAGAAAACATATATGGACTGGCTTTTAATGAAAAATGCAGCAAACTTCAGGACACTGTAAGAGATCCTAACTTGAAACTGCCTTGACTAACCGGGGGTTGTCCATCCTAAGCACTGTACAGTTCACCCATCACGGCTAGATGTTCTGGGCTGGACCAAGCAGAGCCATCAGAAGGCTAAGTACATATAATTCTTCTTAAACTGCATACAGAATAGCTTTCCATGAACCACACTTCTGGAGTAAGAGCCTCATCCTAGGTTGAAGGATCTTGTATGGAACAGCTGTACAAAACCACCACTGGCTTCATGACGGAAGCGTTGCTGGAGCCCCTTCCACTCCGTCATTCACTCCCACGCCGGGAAGGACCACGTGGAAGTCTTTCAGAACTCTATGTGGGGAAAGCCATAATTTCCCCAAATAACTGGCTTGCTTTCTCCCTAACAAACAACATGAATTATATGAGCAATAACACTTCCCCTTTTCCTTTGGCTCCCAGAAGCTAAGAGCCAAATTATAAAACATATGTAGGATCCTACGGCTTATCCTATTCAATAACTCTCCTCCCAACATCTTCCCTTCTGTTCTACCCTTTTTTCTCCTGCTAGCCCTTGTTAACTCTATTTTCCTACTTTATCGCATTCATCCTGGAAGCCATTTCACATCCTTCCCCAAACAAGGTAGGACATAAACAAATAGAAATAAAGAAAATCAATTCTATTTATCTTGTAAGGCATCTTCTAAGGAATCAAAAATAGAAAGTGACTGAACAGAAGGTGTGCATTCTGTAATATTATCCACAATTTAACCTCCTTTAGGTTACATATTTTATATAAGAAAATTTATAAAAGTAAAATGAGAGCTGTTCAGTTATTGTGCTTACATAAAACTGGGATCTCTCTACAACTCTCCACATCTGCAGGCACATGACAGTGACGATGACTATGCAGGGATATTCGCTGCAGCATATTTCATAAAAACAAAATATTGAAAACCACCTAAATCTGCCTAAATGGGAATTTTTCAATTAACTATGGTACATCCACAGAAAAGGCATACTGTACAGCCATTTAAAAGAATGAGTCAGGTTTACAGGAACCGATAAGGACTGATCTCCAAAATGTAATATTATATGAAAAAAGAAGATACAGAATAGTTCATGCTATCACTTTATGAGAAAAGACAATTTTGGTAATGCTTAGAAGTCTCTGCAGAGATAATAGGACACAGAGGTTGCCTTTCGGGGGCTGGAACCAGGTGGAAGGAACACAGGGATGTTAGAAGGACTTACCTTCGCAAACTTTTCTCTCTCTCAATCTGTCTCTCTCTGTCTCAGTCTGTCTCAATCTGTCTTTTTTACTTATGCATGGATTTCTTATTTTTAAAAAAATAAGATGATTTAAGTATGTAATTGGGATAAGGTGTGGAATAACTAATGGGAAAGATATACTTCTACAGTTTTAAAGTCACTTTTTAAAAGTATTTTGGTACAAGGATGTTTTAATATTTCCTCAAAATCTTTATGTCATGACAGGTATCCCAAAAAATTTTATTCAGATATCAAAATTCTACATACTCCTCCCTAATAGGTCATGATCTAGTAAAACACTACATACACAGCTATAAAAATTATGGCTGAACTATAAAGACAATAAAAGGTCAATGAATTCAGCAATTCCTAAAAGAATGTGTGAGTCTTTCCTACAAGTAAAAAGGATCTCACATCCATAAAAAGTAGACAACTGATAGGCAGGAAGCCAGGTGGAGACCCTGGCGAATAGACAACCCTCATCCCATCCTCCCTATATCAAACAGGTGCCTCTGGTCCAAGATTCAACAGATGAAAAATGGGGCAAAGGGGCCTTCACTGACTTGTCAAAGGGCTTTTTGGGAAAGAGAAGGAATCAGAGCATCCTAGAACCAAACAACAGGTCAGATTCTGGAGGCAGGATTGCAAGCGCCTTATGTCAGCTTTGCAATCCAGTCTTTCCATTACCGACTTACTACCGAGAGAAAACATTGGCCAATTGCTCAAAATTACAAACGTACACGCCATTTAACCACATGTAAAAAGTTATCTTGCAGAAATACTATAACACATGCAAAACAGTATTTTTTCAATGTATGTTCAAGGTTGCTTATTTTAGAATTGTTTGTATTAGCAAAAGATTAGAATGAACATAAAAGTCCATCAATAAGAAACTGGTTAATAAATCATGGTGTAGCCATACAATGGAATACTATGACTCCATAAAAACATGAGCAAGCTCTGCTGCCAGCCCAGTGGCTTAGTGGTTAAGTTCGCGCACTCCACTTCAGCAGCCTAGAATTTGCAGGTTCAGATCCTGGGCGCGGACCTATGCACTGCTCATCAAGCCATGCTGTGGTGGCATCCCACATACAAAATAGAGGAAGATGGGCACAGATGTTAACTCAGGGCCAATCTTCCTCAGCAAAAAGAGGAAGATTTGGCAACGGATGTCAGCAGAGGGCCAATCTTCCTCACACACAAAAAGATAAAATAATGAGCAGGTTCTTCATGAACTGATGATAAGGAAAGCCTTCCGAGATGCACTATTAAGGAAAAAAAGCAAGATAAAGAATGGTGTATACAGTATGATTTCATTTGTATTAAATGGGTAGGGGAGGAGATATATAGGAATTTCCTGTAAGTAAAGTATTTCTGAAAGGTACACAAAAACCTGATAATACTTATTGCTCTGAGGAGGCAAATTTGAAGAAATGAATGCTTTTTCTCTTACACAATAAATAAATATTATTAAAAGATTGATGGGAGAAATTTTAAAACCTGCACGAAGTTTCTAGGAAACGGGCATAAGTATCTGTTGTGGTGGGGGGAGGGGGCAGTGATGAGGATTAGGCCATCAGAACCCTTCTCTTCCTCCCTCTCCTCTCTCTGTGATGAACACCTTCCATCACCTACTGAAGGATGCCCGGGGAATCACTCAGCATCACTGGATTATCATTTTAAAAGCATGTGGTTGATTCCACTCACTCAAAATGCACATAACATGAATTCTACAGATAAAAAACACCATATAGAAATGCAGGACATTACACTTGCCATAGCAGGGAAGGGGGAAAGCACACCTACACTTTTCAAAGCTTATGGAAAGGTTTCCAAGCAGCAACCACAGTGTTGTTTCTGGGGCCAGAGTGGCTCCCTGGTCCCAGTGCGGGCATGCGGGGGCACTGTCCTGCAGCCTGTCCTGTGGCAGCGTTTTGAGGGCAGACCTAGGAGCTGAACTTGCAGGGACCACAGTGCTTCCCTTCACTTGGTCTGATCTCCCAGCTTGAGAAGTACTGAAATTTCTAATTCATAAAGGTTAAGACCTGCCCAGATTAACTTTAGGAGAGGATCTTAGGAAATTAGTAGATCTTAACAGTATTACATAAAGATCAGTTCTAAAAGGGAAAAAGAAGGAAGGAACCAGGTAATTTCTGTGAAACTTAACTTTCAAGATGACACATACTCAAAAACTGCCTGTTTGAAAAGGTCAAACTTCTTCAGCACTGACTTTAGTTAGAAATTTGCATTCCAAGACCACTTAAAGTTACCCAGAGTACAAGATGTTCTTAAATAACCTTTTCCTGGGAAGTGGTGGTTGAATAATCTTAATGAAAAACTTTACTGCCTGAAGTTTGGAGATTCAGGTTTAATGCTGACAGTAGTTATGAGATGTCCACTGCTTTGCTTTTGTTCATTCCCACCTCAAAAAAAGAAGCAGGGTCTGTATTCTCACCCCAAAAATCAGAGGAGGAAGCTCCTGTTAGGACGGTGAAGCAGCTCAGCTGCATGTCACTGGCCCCAGGACCTGCTGGCACCCTGTGACAGGGCTCCGGGCAGCACAACTGCCCTGAGACCCTTCGTTACTCCCGGAGCATAGGACTGTAAGGGTATCAAAAAGCCTAGCTACACAGTGCTAATTCCTGTCCACTGGAGGTCGATGTGGTTGCTGACTACAGGGGAAAGGCATTCACTGGGAATAATCTCTTTGCGGGGGAACACTATGTGTGGCCTTCAAAGCCGATTCCAATATTTCTTATTTACTCTTGATTATGAAACTCTAAATAATCAAAAACAGGTGTAATCTATGTAATTTTGTGACTAGGGACAGGAAACCAATGACCAGTATAGGGAGCAAAAATTAAACCATGTTCCACTTACAAGGCCAAGTTTGTGAACCCAGATACGAGTAAGGAATGAAACATGAAATTTAAATGTTTCATTTACTAAATTGAAATTCTCTGCTTAAACTAATAACCTTTTCATTTGAAAAGCAGAAAGAATTAATTCAACAATGTAACGATGTGCTCATCATTCTTTCCAGTGGTCCACAGTCATAAGCCAGTCACATACACTATCCAACTAAAATTATTTGACAACTCCAAAGTAGCTTCAGAATGAATGGTTGTTTCTCGGTCCCTACATAACACCAACCTGTAAGTCTATCTAACGTTGGTAAGAACCCCAAATTTCCCTTTTACACGGCAATTGTATGGTTGCAGCCTTTACTAACTTCAGGAAGGAAGTGGGAGGAAACGAGGTTTAGAACTAATGAAGCAAAGTCAAACTGGGGGGTAGCTTTTACATCTTCTAAAATCTCCAGAGAAACATAATAAAACATCTGCATTTTGCCTGGTCTTATGGAAAAATGACACAAAACCACCCTAATTCATACAATTTCCTTCAGAAACCACAAAATGCTCACTGACAGCCAAAGAACTCGGAAACTGAAGAGTTGTGCGGAAGCCTGGAACCGGTAGTGCTTTGCGTTTCTCTTCACACCTCTGCACAGTGCTGTCAGCAGAAACGCTGCTGTCCAGCCACATCTTTGGCCAGGTCTCCAAGCAACAGAAAGACAAGCCTACAGAACGCAGTCTCTAGATCCTACAGACTCTCTTCCACATTAAGAGGGAGTTGAGAGCTGCTGTGCACCTTCGAAACCCACTAGTGACATAAGAAAACTGCAGCTGAGAAATGGTAAACAGCTAACCAGGTGCAGACGTCACAGCTCGACTCAGGGTCCCAAATGGGCTATGCTTTCAGCCAAGAATTGTTTCCAGAGCATATGCAGCTTTTTAAAATAAAATATACAAACCCTGAGAAATCTTTACGACAGAGCTCTCCACTTCGTAGGAGCAGGGAAATTGTTAAAATGAAGTGTGCCATCAACATGATAGAAAAATTATGGGATAGAATAACTACAGAGCAAGAAACAAATATTTTGTGACAGTCTGAACGATTAAGGTGCTGTGTGCTGTAAATATGTAGCCATTGGTGTGTTATGAACATATTAAGAAAATTTCCTTTTACAACAAAGAGCCAGATCAATCATCAATAAAGGTAAAGCCCAAGACAATTAGAGGATCAAATTCTGAATTCCAGTATGTAGAGATCTGTGGATGAGTCAAGAGTACAGAAGAAAGACTCAAAGGCGAGGGGCCGACGAACACAAGAACGAGGAGAGCATAACCTGCCTGGTTCTGGAAGGTCCTGCTGCCCCAGCTGGCAGGATGGGATGCCCGGGGGCAGGAACAGGGGGACCCCTCCTACGCCTGTTGGGGAACATCTCTGATGCTTCCTTCCTTGGTCCCAGAAGGAAGGACAGGAGCTTGGATGAATGTGGCTTTGTGGCCAGACACAGCGAGCTGGGAGCAGAGGCTGAGCCCTCTGTAATGCTCGCTGGCCTCTCCAAACAAGTCCATGAAAAGGGGGGTAGCAAGTGAAAATGAAAGGCAGCATGTTTTGTGTAAATATGTATATTTGACTCATATGAGTATTGAGTCAAAACATCTCACATATGCTCAACCAAATGGAATCAACACTCACCAAAGGGTCACTGCACAAGGGCCTGAGATCTGATAAATAATATAATGAGGGTCCAGCCCCCCAACTCATACACACATCTAACGGTTAAATTGGGAGGTGCTGTCTATAGGTTGGGATAGTTTCCTTACACTTTGTGTGCTAACTTGAAGGAAAATTCCAAAGTGAATCATTCAGAAAAAAAGAGAATGAGGGCACCTTTGATAAGGAAGGGAGAAGGCTCCTCAAGGGAAGGAACTCTGAGATTATCAAAGGGTCAGAAAGGCAAAAACATTTTCCATATTCAATTTCCCAGAAGCAGAAGCTCTCTAAAATTTGTATAGGTAATCCATTACCAGCTATAACTGTTTAAGAACAGCAAGGCATTTCCTTTGGGTAAATACAGTGACAAAGGTTTTAATTTCACAAAAGCTTTCTTGAAAACTAATCAGGAGTTTTCCATTTGTCCCCAGCAAGCCTCTTTTTGGTGCAGTTCTTCCCACTTTGAGCTGACCTCTCGCCCCCACATTCCTCCACCTGCTTATGGCAAAACAAAGACGGGGGATCTCTGGACTGACAAGGGACCTTTGGACCATCTGAGACCCTGGAAAAACAAAACACGCACAAGGAAACATCCATCTCTGAACTCACTTTTACAACTTTGCCGTCTACAAGATTAAAGGTAAAGATCCACCTGGCCCTTTTTAATTTAAAGGCATTTTATTTTATTGCAACACAGAGAACCTTGGGACCATTTTTTATTTTGGCAATATAGATGCAAAAATACATGTCATGCCTAAAGAAGGGAGAGCCTGATAGCAGGATATGTCCCACCCCACAACACTGTCTCAGCAGCAGTATGCCCTTGCATTTCTTTAATTTCACCAAACATGTATGTAGTATTTCCTCTGTGCCAGGAATAAAGGGTTTTTCAAATCATAACTTGTTTAAACCTCATTATGGTCCTATGAGGTATTGTACTATCTTAGATCCATTTCAGAGGTGAGGAAAATAAAGCACAGAGAGATTGAATGACTCACTCGAGGTCACACAGCCAATAGGAGGTGGAACTAATTTGAACCCAGTCAGTCCAGCTCCAGAGCCCATGCGTCCCTCTGTCATGCTGCCTCTCAAACTTTCACCAGATCTAAGTTAAGATAAACTGTTACTTGTGCAGGATCATCTTACACATTTTTATAAAATTACCATTTCAATAATTAACTCAGGCCATGTTGCAGTTTCCTCAGATTCTTGAGGAATAACAAGAAGGAAAAGATAAATACTATCAAATACTATATTGACCCCTTTGCAATCTTTTGGAAATAAAATGCAGGTGTAGAAAATAATAAAATAGTGTCCTGAATCTTCTGGGAAAGCTACCTTGTAGAAAGTGAAATGCTAGGAAATTGCTAGGATGTTTAAATTTTGAAATGCCACTGCAACTTTGAAATGTCTTTACACTCACGCAAATCCAGAATCGCCGAGCTGGTGTACATTAGAGAAAATTTAGCTACATGGTAAACGGACAGAGAACAGCTCCTAGAGGTTCTTCCTGGGGAATTCCACAGTCGATGAACCTCTAAGAGGCAGACAGAGATAGAGGAGTTTTCTCCTTGGAATTCTTTAAGCACATCTGGCACAGCGCACATCTACTCCGACGCCTCTGCTGACTGCTGGCACTGTGCCCGCGGGAAGGCGCTCCACTGAGTGCAGGGCGCTCTGCCAGGGCAGCCTGGGCCTTGGGGGCTGGGCACCGTGTGCACTCAAGGCACTTCAGCGTTTGCTTTGGGAGTGTCCTGCAAATTAAGGCAGCAAAGAAGGAGGAAACTATCTCTGTTCTTGCAAAGAAACAACTCCTGGTTTACTTTGGGGAGGTGTGCGTTGGGCCAGGAGAAGGGTCCTCTATTCACCCTCTGATTACGATGTCTGATCACTTGTCAGAGTGCATCCCCGTAGCCTCCTGCTCCGCAAATACCCTGACCCTGTGGTATAACTGGCAAAGACTATCTTCCACCAGGTCCATTCTTCTTTTTGATCATCTTCCCTGAAAAACAATGTTGAGTAGACTAACCAGTAGGGGCACGGCAGCTTTGCCTAGTTCTTTTGTTTGCTGGAAACTGGAGTTACCACCGCCACCCTTCACAGTAAGGTGCAACAGCCCAGCTGTGCGGAAAGCCTGGACGGGGCTTGCAGGCAGCAGGTAGACAAACTTAGTCCTCCTTACTTTCCATCCCTAACCAGAGACATCAGCCTGTACGTGCAATTACAGAGTTGACTTGTCACGGTCCCTCTCCCTTCTTCACAAAGGTCGGGATAGACATCACCCGCAATTCTTAAAGATTAAAACAGCGGAGGGGACTCCTAACTTTTCTGAACTTAAATGTCTTTGATTCCTCACACTGCCAACACATCTCTAAGGCAGGTTCCTCCCTTCTTAACTGCCCTCCTCCACTCCTCTACGCCCCTCTCTCATCAGCAATAAAACATTGGGATCTATGGAACCAACTTAGTGCCCATCATCTCACCAGGCATGCCAACCTAGCACTCTAAACATGCCCCAGAAATTTACTCGATCACTTGTGGATTTTTTTCTAGGTGGATTGGGATAAAATGTTGAGATCCAGATAAAACACCGGGAACAAATTTCTCAAACTTCTGTGGCGTGGCTCTGATTTCTACCATTAAAACATCCATTTGTGATCATGGAAAAGGTAAAAATCAGTGTTCTGATTTGACACCTATTACATGATGTTGATAGAACTTATAGAACTTACAAATGATTTTTTTTAGAGGTGCTCTTTGATTATTCTGGGTGGTCCATTTGGAACACAGTCAATACAATCTCGTTTCAAAAAATGATTTACAAATGGTCCACTTTACTCAGCAGCTAAGGTAAGGATTTTATAAATGTCATAAGGTTCAGAATTTATTTAGTGTAAATACAGTCTAGACTCATTATCTTACCCCCATCTCAGAGCCTGGAGCAAAGAAAGAGTGAGCCTGCTGAGAAAACAGGGGCTGGAGATACTGGGGATGAAAGCTAAAGTGAATATCCTAGGTGGCTCTCTGTGAATATCCAAACTGGCACCTTCCTGCAGGTGGCTCAGGTGGGAGAGGGGCAGAATAAGGAGTCAGAACCACACCCCCAGGCCTTGCTTAGTAAGGAGCCCTCTGATGTGCAGAGGAGGCCACGGTGCTAGTGGAAAGCCCCAGGGAGGTACTCACGCTGACACTGTCCCCAGGACCGGCGGGCCCAGCCCCAGCAGCAGTCGATCCTCCCACCATAACGACACAGGCCAACGGAGGACACTATCTGCCTGGGCCACCTACCAAACAAAAAGATTCAAAGTAAAGAAAGACACTTTTGAAATTAAAAGTAATTTCTTCTTTGTTACTGTTTTAGAAACAAAATTTAAGTCACACCCAACAATTTTCTATGAACTCCTTCATGCCTGCAGAAATTTAAGGATAAAACATCTTTGGGGAAATAGTTCTGCTGTGATCTAATTTCAAATTTCAGACAGTTAAACACCCCCCCCCCACACACACACACACAAGTATGGAAGAAAGGAGGGAGGGAGGATCCTTTCTTAGATGGAAATAGCACCAGTTAAAGCCAAGAATTCTCAAGGCTGCCACTCATGGGGTGGTTTCTGAAGCCTGAAATAAAACAGTTCTCAAAGACCCACACCTGTTACTGAGGGGAAAGCCCGTTTTGACTGACTAGTCATAAATTAAAAGTATTAAATAAAAAAGACATGTCAAAGCAGAAAGAAAAAAATTCTGCCTTATATAAAGGGTAGATGTGGGAATGGGCAGAAAGAGGAACGTTCCTCAAAATCAAATGAAACAGAACTTTTGGAGATATGACTCTTCAGCAGAAAAAGTTCCCAGAAAAAAAAAAGTACTAGAAAAAGTCGAACTGAAAACAAGGAGCGTTTAACGTGTAGCTAACACCTCAAGTGTCCTCGTGGTTTGAAACTTTCCCGCGTCGACAATTCAGGTTCTCTTCCTCTCTAATGTAAATAAGGACCAGAGAGAGTATTCGATTTCAGGATACCGATTTATCCACCAGATTCCCCTCTGACACTTGGTAAATCGTCTCCTTGTTTTCCCCCAGAAGATCAATATTTTAATTGGCTGCTTTAGACATCTTTTTAAAACTACTTTAAAATCTTACGCATAATCATGTGAGGTATTTCTTGTTGCAAATGTGTGTGCAAGTAATGTACGACATACCGAATGCGGGCCAAGAATTGCTTTAATAAAAGAAAATAGCCTCTGGTCGCAGCCACGTTTTCTTAAACTTTCCTAATCTTTTCAACTCCCTTTGTCTCATACCCCTTCTGCCCCCGAGTCCAAAGTACAAAATAACCCCCAACTTTCTATTTTCTCGACCAGCTGGTTAACAAGCGGCTGCGCTTCTCCTTGGCGCCCCTCTGGCTCCCCCCCCCCGGTTCCCTTCCAGGCACAAGAAAGCCGATCAATCCTGGGGCGGATTCGTTCCAAGACCGCAGGTCAAACAGGTGCGCGCTCTTCAGGCTGCGCGCGGAGACGCCCGGCGGGTGGGGCGCTGGAAGTGGGGGAGTGGGGTGGGGGCGCCGGGGTGCGGGTTGGGGTGAAGTCGGGGGGGGCGCTGAGAGGGGGCGGCCGGCGGCGGTGTGACCCCGGCCGCAATTTCTCCTGGCCTCTCCCCCCGGTTTCTGCGCGAGCAGCCGCGATCGGCACCCGAGGCGAGTGTGGTCTGTGACTGCGCGGAGGGGCGAGCGAGCGCGCCCTCCCGCCCGCCACGCGCGCGCACACACTCATACACACACACACACTCACTCTCGCGCCCGGGCGCATCCGGCGGCGGACGGTCGGCTGAGTGACAGCGGAGACGGAGCCGGGCGCTGGAACCTGTCGCAGCACGCAGCGGTCGGCTCGCCCCAGGTCCGGGAGCTGTGCGTGCACGTGCACACTCACTCACACACACTCACTCGTAGCGTTCCCTCCTCTCGGTCCCTATTTGAGGCCCCTCCCCGGAGAACTCCAGGGGGGAGGCGGCAGGGCCCTGGAAGCCGGGTCGCTCCCCGCCCCCTCGTGCGAGCGGCCAGCAGCTGCGAGCCGGGGTCCGGCCCGCCCGGGGAAGTGTCCCACGAAGAGCAGCCCAACCCCGGGCGAGAGCTCCAGGCCGGCGGGCCCCGCGTGTCACCCCGCGTCGGCCGCCCAGACGCCGGGCCTCCCCACCCCGTGCCCGGCCCGACTGCCCGGCCGGGGCCGGACGGAGAGGCGCCGCCGGGCAGGCCCAGGACGCGGGGAGGGCGCCGGGCGCCGGGCCCACTCACCGCGCGTCGAGGTCGGCGGCCGCCGGCAGGTAGAGTGCGGCCGCGAGCAGCAGCGCCACGAGCGCGTCCATGCGGGCGGCGCGTCCGGCGGGGCAGGGCGGTGCGGGGCGCTCGCCCGCTCGGCTCCCGGGCTGGGGCGCCGGACCCCGCGGCCACGGCCGGGCGGAGCGCAGGGCAGCCGCGGCGGGTCTGCGGCGCGGCGCCGGGAGCCCCTCCGGTCCCTCCCGGCGAGGGGAGGCGCTGCAGGGGGAGCCGCGCCGCCGCGGGGAGGGGCGGGGCGGGGCGGGGCGGGGGGCGCTCCGCTCGCCGCCCTCCGGCCGGGCGCGGGGTGAGGCGCGGGGCCCGGGGCGGGGGCGCTGCGGGAAGGCGGCCAAGCGGGGCGGGCGCCGGGCGGGAGGAGAGCGGCAAGGCCCCCGCGAGGGGCAGCGGGGCGCTCGCGGGACGGGGAGCCGGGAGGAGAGCGGCTCGGGGCGGGGGTGCGCGCTCCGCGGGGTCCGCCCAGATGGATGGGGGCCGCGCGGACAGGTGGGGGCACCCGGACAGGTGGGGGCCGCCCCCCCGGTAGGGGGCGCCCGGGGCGAGCGCGCCTGTCCCGGACGCTGAGGCTCAGGGGCCGGAGCCGCGCAGCGTCTGCATCAGAGAAACCACAGCGGGACGTGGACGGATTAGCGAAGGCGAGCCCCGGAGTCTGCTTCCCCGCGGAGCTGGCAGAGGCGGATGTCGTGTTGTGTAAGCCACCGAAAGCAAGGCTGGGTCTCGGTTGCAGCTGGAGGGAACGTGCGGGCTGTTTCCGTCTCCGCCGGGGAGGGGCTGTGCCGGAGCCTGCGCTCCGGGCTTGCGGAGAGCGTTGGGAGCCGCTGAAGGATCATTGCCCTGTGGTGGCAGAGTGAAAAGTACTGTACGAAAGGACTGTTCAAGTGGAAACACGCGCTGATTATCCTAAAATGCACGTTAAGACATCGGTCCAGTCGAGTCACCCTCTTCCAAACCCTCCCCGAATGACTCCAGGGCAGTGAGCTGCCTCTCCCATCCTCTCAGGCCTCGCCTCCTGTCCCTCTCTTCCCCTCGTCCGTGGCCTCGCCTTTCTCGGGCGCTGCAGGCGTGTCCCTGCCTTAGGGCCTGACTGCCTGTTACCTCTGCCTGAACCTGGCTATCTTCCTTCAGTCTTCTCTCAAATGTCCCCTCTCGGAGGAGACCACCACGACCACCCTGTGTAACACTGCGCCCCTCCTCCACGCCCCCTGCCTGTTCTCCATACCACTCATCTTCCAGTTGCCTGTGTACCCTGCTCACTTCTTGTGTGTGCCTTCTCTCCGCTGGAATGCAGACCCTACCAGAACGAGTTCTTTGTCTAATGCCTAGAACGGTGCCTGCACTGACCAGTGCTCATGTTTATCGAATGAGTTTGTTACATTACAAACTTTTTCCCCCCATTTTTATTTTCTTTTTGAGGTTTCTCAACTTCAAACTTTTAATGGAAAGTTCTGTGGCAGAGTGACCTCACTATCCTGATCTCTTAGTGTGTATAAAAACAGGAATTTTCTGCAAGAATAGGAAAAATAATGGTTTCAACTTAAATGACTCTTTGATTTCCAAGTTGTTTTCTGTTAGCAAAACAAGTTTCTATTTTAATCTCAGGAAATATCCGTGCCAATTCAGGCTTGGGACATTATTTTAGGCAAACAGCTTGGTGTCATCCATTTCAGATCTTTCTAATGAAGTCCAAAAATGTAGGAGTCAAAATATTTTTTCTGCAGAAATCAAATTTTTGTAAGTGTAATGTAGGCTTGGTTCCAGACTCCAGTGGCTACTCCTTACCCATTTTCTTTGTTTGTTCATTCCTGGATTGGATTTGCAAATAAGCCATGCCAGAGCAATGGATATTTAGGGAGAAAGGGCCTGACCTACAGGCTATGACTGGAGATGGAAGAAAAGGAGGACAAGAAGTGGGTGAAAATGGGATGAATATCTGCAGCAAAAGTGTAATGTCCCCATCTGTCTGCCTCTTTTGTTTTCTTCCCATAACTTTTCTTTGGCCTAGAAAACACTCATTCGTCTTCTTTCTTCATGTGGACCCTCTGCACTTACCCTTCAGTCCAAACTTAGCTGACACTTACCCGGGAAGCCTGTTTGAAGGAGACTCCTGTGGTATGTGCTTCTGTAACCCTGTGCCCCCCAGAGTAGCTCTTAATGCATTGTGTTGTCTTTGCTTCTCTGCCGCTCTGGGCTCCAGAGAGACACTAATCAAACCAATAGGAGGGCAAAGGCAGTTGTGCTATATCCCTGGGCCCGGCGCAAGGCCTGGCCCAAGGCTTAAATTCAGCAAATATTAAATAGATCTGACTGGACTGGATTGAATTCTGCCTGGCACACTTTACCTTCTCCCTTGAGTAAGCTGTAGCTAATTGTATCAGTCTTTGCTGCATCTTGGAATGAGGAGACTCTAAGGAATTCCAAAGTCTAACTGGTTAGTGTGCTGCAGTTATGACCACCAGTGACCATTCCAAAGAAAGATGGAGTTCCCATGGGAGTGCCATTTCACTCTCCCAGTCTTAAAAACAAACAGGAAAGAACCAGATCAAAACAGCTTGCTTGTAGCAATGTCTGTACTTTTCCAGTAGGACAACCTTTTGCTTAGGTTACTGCCAGGTAATGCCACCTTGCAAGTAGCAATCCCAGTGTCCTCACACTCAATTATCTATCAATGGTCACAATGTGATATAGGTAAACAACAAAATAGAACAAAACAAACACCACTTCAAACACTTGGAAATTAGAAGCTCTTAATTATTTAGTCTTTTTTTTTTCAACAAATATTTATTGAGAGCCCACAATATCCTGGCCATTTCTAGGTGCTAGAACTTCAGTTCGTTGTGCCCTGAAAAAGTTTACATGACAGTGACAGAGCAAGACCATCAATGCCATGAAGAGAGGGGGCAGGAAGGATGAGGTAATGGAAACAGGTGGTGTGATTTTAGGAGTGATTTGGTCACCCCTAGGGAGGTGACACTTGAGCAGAAATAATGAAGTGAGGTGGGGTGGAGTGAAGGTGGGTGTGTCCAGACAGAGGGAGAGAAGATGTGTTTTCTCTGTCAAGTTCTCATAGTCGGTGTCATGCAAACTGTCAGCAAGCTCTTGCTCCCCCATCCCACATCCAGTGGTGGCTGGATTACTGCTTTACAAACTCCTGTGAAGAAGAGAGAAGGATGTGGAACACACAGCTGCTCGTTCATAGCAACTTTGCCTCCAGGCTGAGCTGGAATTACAGCGATTCCCAGCCTGGCAGTGGAGGAAGTGCCTTGGTCAGACAGTCAGGTCATGCCTGCCCTCCTACCTCGTCCACCCGTCTTCCACAGCCGCATCAGAGGTGCCTGCTGGAGCATGTGCTTTCCTTGGGGCTGGACATCATGGACAGTGCTTTTTCTGCTGGTAAAAATTGGAAGGCCTGGGTGTTGCTTTAAGGAATGAACAGAGACACCATGTTTTCAGGCCAGACTCATGGTTTCTGTGGCTACAATTTCCTTAAAACCCTAATAGGGTCTGATCTAATTGCTTCCAGTCAGTTCCTTGTGCAGATAACCATACCAAAGTCTTTGCTAGTCCTAGTTCTTAACCCTACTTCATTTCTTTGCTTCCTCATGTCCACACCTCACTCTTTCATCTTGATGAAGGCCACCTTGAGGCTGGCTGGAGTGACTGGGTGTTTGGGACAGCAACTCCCTTACTTTGATCCTAGCCACAAGACTTGGATCCCTTTGTTTATATTAATGTTTGGGGCATAAAAGCAGTCATCTTTTTCAACCCTAAGAAGCCTGAAATTTCTGGACATTCTCATTTCCTTCCATTTCCACTAGCAAAACAGCCAGTTCTGGCCTGAGCCCATCTCTTTCTTAAGATATGTTATAAAAGCAACGAGGAGCAGCAAAATACCATAACATTTTCATTTTTCAAGGATGTTCCCTTTATCCGGATATATGTTGTGCCTTCCAAGTGATCATAGATAATGATTTTACAGAATAGCAAACAAGTGTCACGAGCTTTCCACCTGCACACGGCAGCTAGAGTTATACTGCCATCAGAGCACATCATCCCTTCCAAGAATACGTAATTCCAATACTATTTAAACTCTTCTAAAATACCAAAAAAGAACGCTTACAAATTATTTCTAAGAAGTCATTGATATCTCAACCTGAAAGAACAGCCTTCTCATATGTGCACAAATGTACACAGCTCATCTCAGATACCAATATCAATGCAAAAGCCCTGATGAATGATTAGCAAGGATGCACTAGGAGTGTATTACAAGAATCCATTACAATCAAGTTGACGGAAGACCTCCGTGTGGGTAAAGGGTTAACAAAATCCTTTCCCCTTCTGCATGAGAAGTTGAACTTATGTTAACTTTCTAGCTCTGTTCCCCTGGCAACCTGATAAGGCGGTTTGTGAACTATGTTGTTTGTTGCTGGTAAAAATGGACCCCTGATTGGTAAACTGCATTTAGACAGGGAGAACCAAATATGCCTGCCAGAAAACCATAGCACTCGACCCACCCGAGTTCAGTGACTCTTATAACTGTGCACATCCCTTGAGGAGACCTTGGACACTATGCCTGTGCGGTCGTCACAAGGGATATTGGCTCCAGAGGGGCATGCGGCTGTTAAGCAGAGCAGTTTCATACCTCTGAAAAGTGTTTCTCATCCTGCCCCTGAGCTGTTCTGCTGTGTGAGGACTGGCACTGAAGAGGAACCCTTGTTGTTACCGTGGTCCCTCTCCTACGTCCTTCTGAGGAAATAGGTGCCAAATGGGACCGTGGTAGTCTTGTGAGCCTGAATGTTCTGGACGGTGACTTAAACCCCGAGAAAAGCTGAGGGGACTGCAGACTCTGTGATCAGCACTAGTGATGCCTGATTTTTAAAAGAATCTATTGATGAAATAGGAGGATCTATCTATCTATCTATCTATATATATATAACATATATATAACATGTCAAACTAAAAGCCAGAATAATGTATAACATGAATACTGGGATAATTCTTATTAATGTCAGAAATGAAATGAGGATGCCCATATCACTACTTTCATTTTATAATATTCTAGAAATATTATGTGATGTGATTAAACGAGAAAATATGAATTTTTGAAAGCAAGAGACAAAGTTCTCATGAAGATGATATGATTATGTAACTAGAATAGCCAAATAGTCATTTAAAAATTTATTGGAAAAAATAAGATTAAGTAAGATAGTTACAAAAGTTGGTAATTTAAATATATAAACACATACCTATATGAAAAAGTTTAAAATATAATAAAAAATTACCAACTTAAAAGACTGGTCTTCAAACTTTTATGCGGCTTTCTCTCAACAGACTGGAGGCGCTGGTCTTTCGGTCTTGTGTGGCACACGCGAGGACCCCCAAGCTGCAGGCACAGCTACTGCTGTCCGTGTTCCTCACGCATCTGCAGGTGATTCTGCAGAGACGACCGAAGATTTTACTTGATAGGCCTGTGGTTCTATTTTAATTAATATCACCGAAAGAATTGAAACAGGCATGAATGGCTGACCAATAAATTAGAAAGCATTTTCAGGAGTTACAAAATAGAGTTACGTTTAGTCTGCTACATTTCAGCCTTTTAAAAATTGTTTCTTAGAGCCAGCCCCCAGGTTTAGTGGTTGAGTTTGGGGCTCCACTTCGGCAGCCCAGTTTCGTGGGTTTGGATCCCCAGCGTGCACCTACACCACTTGTCAGTCATGCTGTGGAGGTGACCCACTTATAAAGTGGAGGAAGATTGGCAACAGATGTTAGCTCAGAGCAAATCTTCCTCACCAAAAAAAAAGTATCTTAATGATCTGATACAAATTTTAAAGTTTTGATTCATGTTTTTATGTATAAAGATGGAAAGATTCTTCTATGTTGACAGTAAATTTTTATTATCACAAAAGCAGGGGTGGTCGCACTACCCAGCTTCCTTAGCACATCACCCCCAATATCCTTGGATTAACACAATAAAAATTCCTTTCATTAGTGCAAAACTTAATGCAGGCTGGACAGCTCTCCTAAACGGTCCTTTACAAGTGGCTATTCAGGGATCTGGGCTCCTTCCACCCTGTGGTTCTGTCTCCCTGGAGTCCTCCTCAGGTAGCCACATGGACAAGGGAGAGAGAGCACAGGCAATCATCCCTCGGGATTTGTGGCATTCCATTGGCCACTACCTAGTCACATGGCTCCAATTTAACTGCAAGGGAAATTGGAAAATGTGTTTTCCCCATGTGCTGAGGAGGAAAATGAAGACTTTTAACTGAATACCTAGCATTGTCATTGCCATGTCCTCAAGAAGCCAGTGAACTTAGTATTTAATAACTGCCAGAAAGAAAGCTTAGCATTATGACATCACTAAAAAATCATTGTTTTTAAAAATCATTCTCCAAAATTCACTTAGTCAATGATTTTCGTCATTCAGCAAGTCAATTTATTTATTTGGGAATTCTTAACACACAACTCACCCAATAAAGTACCTGGTCTAGCACCTGGCACGTGTAGTAGGTGCTCAACAAACATTGATCGCCTCCTCCGCTGGAGACAGGGTTTCCCTGCCAGGAACTAAATGCTTCTCTACGAAGATGTTTCTACGTCCAGGGCAGGCAACTGCAAACACTTGCATTAACATCTTCTACACCTAAACCGGCGCTGACGTGCTGTGTTGTGAATCTCTAACCTCATTCGAGCTTGTATCAAAGTATTTGAGCAAATTCAAAGTTGCATAAAATACTCTTGCATCCCACTGCCACACGGGGGAAGTACTGGTTAAGCTTTTCACTTTTCATAATAAATTGTCAACCTACTCTTCTGGGTCTCTAAAACATGGATCTGTTCTCAAACAACATGGAAGTCCAGTTATTTAGGCAAAACTTTAGGGCTTATCAAAATCCTTGTTGAAATAAATGATTTTTGTGGAAGCCAGTCTAGGAAGGGGATGTGCTATCTATAACTCCTCTGGATTTCCCAGATATTAACCTTGGACCAAGTCAGTCTCTTGGAACTTAGCTTAGAACCTGGAGGACTCTTCTCTGACTGATTTGGACTCTGAGCTTTTTGGGTTGATAAGAAGATAGAGGTACATAGGGTCTGCACCTGCAGTTTCTGGAAGGCTGTTGTGGATGTTATCTGATGTGTCTGTCTTGATCCCATAAAGTAACTAACTTCTCACAGAATTGAGACCCAAGGAAAAATTTTGTCTCTTCTGAGAAGATTTTATGTCTTCCATTTTCTGATGAAGTTTCAAGTTTCCCTTGTAAATTGGCTGCCAGAAAACTACAGAAACAGTCAAAAGATCGGGGGTTAATGAGGAGAGAGGGCTGAATGGGCAGACACAGGATTTTAGGGCAGTGGAACTGTTCTGTGTGATACTACGATGGTGGATGCATGTCATTATACATTTGTCAAAGCCCATAGAATGCACAACACCAGGAGGGAACCCTAATGTCAACTGTGGACTTTGGGTGATTCTAATGTGTCAGTTTAGGTGCACTGACTGTAACAAAGTGCCACTCAGTGGGGGATGTTGATAATGGAGAGAGGATGCATGTGTGGGGACAGGGAGTGTATAGGAAATCTCTGTACCTTCCACTCACTCAATTTTGCTGTGAACCTAAAACGGCTCTAAAAACAAAGCCTATAAATTTTTTTTTTAAAAAGAAAGAGTAATGTATTTTGCCATGTTTCCCAATAATTTAAATTGTGTATAGCAGTTGTGTTTAGTGTTATTTACTTAAAATTATGGACAATTAAAATTCTCACATGAACTTGGAAGAATATACATAAATAAATATGAGTATATATGTATATTTTAAAAAGTATCTACCAGGAAGCCCAGAATTGAATTCTGCCACAAGAGTTGTTATAACTCCTGGAATGGGTTAGCCTGTGTGCTCCAACCTTCTCTGGTCCTGATTTTCTCTTTCTGTTTTACTACCTGAGATGTTGTGTTATAATAAGAAATATACATTGGGTCTTTGTCTTCGTTCCTGGCACAGAGCTCCTAAAACTCTTGTAATTTCCTGAATGATAAGGGTGAAAGGAGCATCTTCTGTTCTTCATAATAAGCCCCTTTCAACCACACCTGAGTTTAAGTTAATGAGGTGACTCTCGATGGGGCCCTAGACAGCCTTAGGATGGGGGCTGGTTGCCATCCATGCGGTTAAGATGGAACCAACCATGAGGTTAGATGGCTAGATGGTTGGAACTTCAGCCCCACCCGAGACCTTTGAGGAGGGGAGCTGGGGAGGAGATTGAGTCCAGTCACCAATGGCCAATGATTTAATTAATCATGCCTATGTAAGGAAGCCCCCACTAAAAACTCTAAAGGACTGGGTTCAGAGAAATTCCAGGATGGTGAACACATCTGTGGGCCGGAGGGTGGCAGCCTGGATAGCGCATGGAAGCTCTGTGCCCCTTCCCACATATGTTGCCTTATGCGTGTCTTCCATTTGGCTGCTCCCGAGTTGTACCCTTATAATAAATCAGTCATAGGAAGTAAAGTATTTCCCTGGGTTCTGGGAACCATTCTAGCAAAGTACTGAACTGGAAGAGAGGCTCGTGGGAAGCCCTGACTTACAGCCAGTTGGTCAGAAGTACCAGTGACAACCTGGGACTTGTGGCTGGTGTCTGAAGTGGGGGCAGTCCTGTGGCACTGAGCCCTTGACTTGTGGGGTCTGCGTTAACTCTGGGCAGTTGGTGTCAAAACAAATTAATTGTAGGACACCCAGCTGGTGTTGCAGAGAATTGGAGAACCGCTTGCTATGGAGACCCACACATTTAGTGTCAGAAGTGTTGTGAGCAGGAAGAAACAGTTTTCTTTTGTTACCCTTATTTCATGTTGTCATTTCTTGAGGTTTTTCTCCAAGTCCATTTTGGAAAGAAGCAGGAATAAAGTAAATTCAATAAATAAAAAGACAAAAATATAGTCTCCCAATTATTAACATTTAGACTTGATCTAAAAGTTGTAGCTTAGTTCTTTGTTTTAGTACTTCCCATCAAAGTTTTTTTTTTCTGCTTCTAGCATTGAGTTCTATTTGCCAGAAAATCTTTAAATTTCTAATTGTAGTATCTTTCCTGTGCATAGGTAGTTCACATTCTTTTTAACAGTCCACCTTTGCCCTTTCTGTTCAAACAATAAAATCTGTCTCTCATAGAATAGATTGTCTTTTCCTAAATGAAGATGCAAAATACAATTCCAAGACCTCACAGCTCTCTGTTGGAAAGCTCCTTGTGTATAACCTCAATCAGTTAAGACCACTTTTACTTGTTCTGCCCCAGGTGGAAAAAACAAAACACCGTGCTGTGCACAGCCCAAGCTACACACGGTTTATTGAATGAGCAAGGCCTTACTCCCCAGTGCAAATAACCTGAAATGTAAAATTCATTGACATTGGACATTGGAGGATTTAGATAGATTCATATTTTTAACTACAGAGTGTCTTCAACTCTGGCAAATGTGCATATTAACTACAATTAATCTGCAAAATAATCCACCAAAGAAATCAAATCACTTTAGAGGTATTGTCTCATTCTTCTAGACGCATGTCTAGGAATATAGTGCGATTTGGAAGAACTTTTACTTAAGGAAAATCAATGCAGAATAGCGCTTAGGGTAGGTCAGACTTCAGATTTAATCCCGCTCTGATAAATACCAGTTGAGCTCTGACTGAACCCCCCTGCACCTCAGTTTCCTCTTCTATTATGTAGGAATATTAATGTATTATGTATACAGGTTTCTGTATATTACGATGTTTTGACATCATAAGAAACCTTTCTGGCTGGAGAGACACTGCCCTTCTCTGGGCTAGCTGATTCTTAGAGAAAGCGAAGGGCCCAGCCTGCAGCCTGACTTTGATATGCAAACTAACCAGTCCAGAGCCAACGCTTCTATCTGGCCAGTGCTTGCCAGAGGCAACATTGCTCGCCTTAATTGTCCCAGGGCCAGGTGCCAGGCAACTAGGGACCACCCCTACAGGCCAAACCAACCAGAATTATTCAAACTGCTCACCCTGCCCTGCCTTGTCTTTCTCTCTGGAAATCCCAATAAATGTCATGGCCTAAATGCTCCCCGATTCCTGTCTTCTGCCTCCTGACCACCCCAGTGCTGTCCGTGTGGCCCTGCTTGGCCAGCCTCCTGTGTCTAGGACCTGTGAGGACAGTACACTTTGTTTCTTCCTGAGCCCCCTCTGTCTCTTCTTGTGGCCACACCTGACTGACCAGCTCATGAAAGAATATAAAACAACCAACAGCAAACGTGTCTTGCAGAGTTAGTGTGAAAGTATGAGTTAAAATATAATGCCATCATTACAGTGCCTGGTACGTAGAAAACATTCAATTAATGGTAGCTTCTGGGAAAAGGGAGTATAATGTAGGAGGTGTAACGTCAACGTTTAAGAACGGGATCGCAGTCCATGCTCTGGCTATCTGGACAGGAAGCGATGGAGCGTCTACCCCTCTCTCTCTTCCCGCAGCATCTGGGATAGAAAGCAGTGACCATTTCTGCATTCTTATGAGACCTTTTTTTTTTTTTTTTTTGCCACAGGGATTTCCGCTCTCTCACTGTGATAGAGGCTGGAAGCAGGGGCTCCTGTCTTTCAACAACAGGTATGAATTCCCAACAAAACAGCTGATTTAACCTTCCAGAGAGGGAGGGATTCACCTGGACTAGAGACATAAAGAGTTTATTATTTTTAATGAAATAAAGATGAAAGTGATGCCAGGTCGGAAGAAGAAAAGGAAAACGCTGACTGAAGCTGATATCCAGATTCAGTTCCTAGGAGTTGTGCCAAATGCTCCCTGACAGACAGAGATGTCCTCTCAGCCCATGCCAACCCTTGGTGCCATCAGCTCACATTTCTTTATAGTCTAGAAGAAAGATTTATTTTTTTCGATAAATCATTTAACAGGCATCTATTCAGTAAGTCTTATGTGTACTGTATGGTGCTACATCTAAGTCCTACCCAGGTGTCTATTGGGTAACTCTTTTTTCTTTCAGTTATTTTATTGAGGTCATAATGGTTTATAACATTGTGTAATTTCAGGTGTACTTTATTATTTATCAGTTTCTGTATAGACTGCATCGTGCTCACCACCAATAGTCCAATTTTTATCCATCACCATACGTATGTGCCCCTTTACCCCTTTCGCCCACCTCTCAATCCCCTTCCCCTCTGGTAACCACTAATTTGTTCTCTTTATCCATGTGTTTGTTTATCTTCCACATGTGAGTGAGATCATGCAGTATTTGTCTTTATCTGTCTAGCTTATTTTGCTTAACATCATACCCTCAAGGTCCATCCATGTTGTTGCAAATGGGACGATTTTGTCTTTTTATGGCTGTGTAGTATTCCACTGTATATTTATATACCACATCTTCTTTATCTATTCATCAGTTGATGGGCACTTGGGTTGGTTCCATGTCTTGGCTATTGTGAATAATGCTGCAATGAACATGGCGGGGGGCGTAAGTCTCTTTGAATTGATTTCAAGTTCTTTGGATAAACACCCAGTAGTGGGACAGCTGGATCTTATGGTATTTTTATTTTTAATTTTTTGAGAAATCTCCATTCTGTTTCCCATAGTAGCTGCACCAGTTTGCATTCCCAGCAGCAGTGAATGAGGGTTCTCTTTTCTCCACATCCTCTCCCACATTTGTTATTTTTTGTCTTGGTAATTATAGCCATTCTGACGGGTGTAAGGAGATGTCTCATTGTAGTTTTGATTTGCATTTCCCTAATAATTAGAGACGTTGCACATCTTTTCATGTGCCTGTTGGCCATCTGTATATTTTCTTTGGAAAATGTCTGTTCATATCCTCTTCCCATATTTTGACTGATTTGTTTTTTTGTTGTTGAGTTGTATGAGTTCTTTATATATTTTGGAGATTAACTTCTTGTTGGACATGATTTGCAAATATTTTCTTCCAGTTGGTGGGTTGTCTTTTCATTTTGTTCATGGTTTCCTTTGCCTTGCAGAAGCTTTTTAGTCTGATGAAGTCCCATTTGTTTATTTTTTCTTTTGTTCCCCTTGCCTGAGTAGACATGGTATTTGAAAAAGTCAAAGAGTGGACTGCCTATATTTTCTTCTAGGAGTTTTATGGTTTCACGTCTTACCTTCAAGTCTTTAATCCATTTTGAGTTAATTTTTATGTATGGTATAAGATAATGGTCTACTTTCATTCTTCTGCATGTGGCTGTCCAATTTTCCCAACACCACTTATTAAAGAGACTTTCTTTTCTCCATTGTATATTCTTGGCTCCTTTGTTGAAGTTTAGCTGTCCGTAGATGTGTGGGTTTATTTCTGGGCTTTCAATTCTGTTCCATTGACCTGTGTGTCTGTTTTTCTGCCAGCACCATGCTGTTTTGATTACTATAGCTTTGTAGTATATTTTGAAGTCAGGGATTGTCATGCCTCCAGCTTTGTTCTTTTTTCTCAGGATTGCTTTGGCTTTTTGGGGTCTTTTGTTGTTCCATATAAATTTTAGGATTCTTTGTTCTATTTCCGTGAAGAATGTCATTGGGATTCTGATTGGGATTGCACTGAATCTGTAGATTGCTTTAGGTAATATGGACATTTTAACCGTGTTTGTCCTTCCAGTCCATGTGCATGGAATATTTTTCCATTTCTTTATGGCATCTTTGATTTCTTTCAATAATGTCTTATAGTTTTCAGTGTATAGGTCTTTCACTTCCTTGGTTAAATTTATTCCTAGATATTTTATTCTTTTTGTTGTGATTGTAAATGGGATTGTATTTTTCTCTTTCTGCTAGTTCGTTATTAGTGTATAGAAATGCAGCTGATTTTTCTAAGTTGATTTTGTATCCCGCAACCTTGCTGTAGTTGATTATTATTGGGTAACTCTAATGTGTACTGCACTGTGCTACATCTAAGTCCTACCCAATCTCTGGGGCTATGAATGAAGCCAGCTTCATCTCTTATAGTCATTTAGTTTTGTTTTCTTAAAAAAAAACACACATAAAACAGATTACTGTCACCAAGAAGTTCCCTTTTTTATGGTAATGAATCAATCTTTTTTACTCATCAAAAGTAACACTAGGGTGGGTTAGGATAAAAGAGATTAAAACCTAAAATTTCAGGAATAAAGGCTCCCCAGGACTTAGTAGCATCCTGGAAACTGAAGGGGCTGCACAGAAGATTCCTCGAGGCACCAGTGATGTGAGTTATACTAGAGAAGAGTGTGTGGACCTCCCATCCATGGTAAAGATGTGGTTCTCCTTAGAGATGTTTCTAACTTTTCCCATTGACCCACCCATGTTTTTAAGGCCCATCTTCCCCACTAAAAGTTTGGTTGGCAGGTTTGGAAGTCCAGGACTTATTTTTCAGAAATCTGCAAGCTGCTTGAAACCCTAAGAGTAAGGTCGTCAGAGAGACAAGAAGAACGAAGGCAAGAGTTCTGCTTCTAGCACTGGTGGACCAGCATGTTTTGAACCAACCCTCTCTTTGGGAACTAGAAAAGCCACATAAGGCCCTGGGTTCGTGGGGCCCAGATACGGGAATACAGGGAAACCCAAAGAAGTGAGCCTGGAATTGCACTGCTTTTTGTCTTCAGGTGACTGCCAGTTCCAAAAGCGGGAGATGAGAGGTAAGATGCCCAGCAGAGCTTTCAACAAACACATGGGGCGGGGGAAGAAAAATTAGAGCTCAGAGCTTGCCAAGGAGGATGGGAGCTGGTCAACTCCCCAGGTGTTCACCTGGAATCCTGAAAACTGTACTGGAGGAGTGGGGACCCTGGAGACAGAGTAGCCCTCCCACAGACCAGAGCTTGATGGACGCCATGTTCACTGTGTCTGCTCCTAGCTCCCGGCCAGCTGCCAGAGGCAGAATGAACCCTCCCTGGAGGAAGATAGCATCACCTGTGGCCACAAGTTTTCTCTGACTGTTGTGTATCAAAGTCTGGCAATCAATTAAAAACTGTCAAACATATAAAAAGATGAGACTGAAAGAAAAACAGAGGGCAGTAGAAACAGACTCGTAGGGGATATAGACATTGGAATTACTCATAGAATTTTAAAAAATTATGATTAACACATTTAAGAAATTAAAAGGCAAGACTGAGAATTCTGGCAGAAAATAGGAAATAAAAATAAAATTTAAAAAATAAAAAGGAAATTCTAGAATTGAAAACACAATAACTGATATTAAGAATTCAATGGATGGGTTTAATAACACATTAGACACAGCTGATAAAAATCAGATAAGTCAGAAGAAAATATCTGGACTGAATCATAGACAAAGGATGAAAACTACAAAAAAGAGTGTAAGAGACCTGGGACAGGTGACACGTCTCCACAAATGTAACTGTAGCCCTGGAAGGGGAGAGATCAGGACAGAGAGCCTGGGGCAGATAAAGGGATGAACAGAGAACAGATGAACCAATCTTCCAAGATTGTTGAACAATATGAAACCCCTGGTTTAGAAAGCATCACGCACGAACCCAAGCAGGATGCATCCAAAGAACCCCCCGGCCCCGGACAATACTGGGAAAACCAAAGACCAAATCTTAAAGCAGGCAAGAGAAAAAAGGCATGCAAACTTGATCAGCTCTTCCTACCTCCTTCCTGGGGGGTGCTCTAAGAGGACAGCTCCGTGTGGGAGCCGCAGACACAGCACGTGCACTGGGTTTGCTTTACTCGGTGTTTCTACTGCCAGGTACTTTGGGGACACGGAGGCAGCGTTCCTCGCTTCAAAGTGCTTGGAGCATTTACTTCATGTTTATGGTGTGGTAGGCCCTGATATCATGCGCAGATTTAGATAAGCAAACCAAGGCTTGGAGAAGTTAGGAATCTGGCTGAGGTCCTGAGGCTGGTAAGCATGAGGCCCGAGCTCCCAGCCCCTCGCTGTGCCAGCGGGGAGGGAGGGTCATGGCTCCACTCTCCGTCATCCCTCACGCTGCCTGGCCTTTTCCATAAGCCAGTCACTTGCTCAAGTGATGCTAATAACAACCACCCCAACAATAACAGCTGACTTTGCTGGGCGCATGCAACACACCAGGACTCAACTACTCCTCACAGCCTCCTTGTCAGAAGGTCCTGGTCTTATCCATCTGCGCACAGTAAAACGCTGAGGCACAAGGAGAGAGGTCACACAGTGATCGATGGCGCGGTGGAGCTGGAATCCCACACCAGGCAGTTTGGCGTCGCAGCCTGTTTGTAGCCATCGCCACGTTCACTGCTCTTGCTCCACTATGTCCATTAACTAGAGAAGCAGCTGGAGAGGGTCATCTGTGTCCACCGGGCTGGGGCCTCACTGTGACTGTTGAAACAGCGCACAGCTTGGCTGTCACAGACCATGTGGCAGAGATGCCAAGAAAAGGCAAGCGACCACAGAGGGGATTTCGAGCTGTTCCATGTGGCTCTGAGGGCATTCGTCTGAAGCCCCCCCCCCCCCCGACGACGTGAATCCTTAACTCACCTATTTACCGCAACGATTTCCATCGCAGACTTTTCCTTCTCCTCTGTTTTGCATCCTCCCAAATTCATTTTAGCTTTACCTCTCCCTTCGGTTAACAGGTAACGGAAATAGTGTCAGAAATAGTCCTTTGCTGGGTCCCAGATGAGTTGAGCCCCAGCGCGCTCAGCAGTGATCGGGAGAAAAGCACCGTGGAGGGAGCAGGCGGGCGCTGGGGAGGCGCCCGGAGGAAGGCGGCGGCCGTTCTTCCTCCTCGGGAGAAGGGCGCGTCTCCACCCCGCACAGCTCGGGGGAGTGGGCGGGTGGCACAGTCCTCCCGCCCCGCCTGGTGAGCTCGTGCCGCCCCGACGGCCTGAGTCCCCGGGCCTGCGCGTCCGGGCCCAGGCCGGCTCCGGGCGGCCGTCCCGCGCGCTCCTCGTTTGTTGCGAGAACGGGAGCCCGCTCTGGCGACCTGGAGCCCAGGGGGCCTTAGCACGAGCCCCGGGGGATCCGGCCGGAAGGTCTCGGGCCGCGCGTCCCCGCCCCGCCCCGCGGGCCCAGCTGCCCCAGGCTTTCGCTGGACAGAGCCCGCGGCGCCAGGCACCCCGACGCCCAGCCCGCGTCCCTCCGTCCCTCCGCGCAAGCCCTCCAGAGGAGGATAATCGGGTCTGCTCACGGATCGGGTGTCCGGCTGTTTCCCAGTCAGGGAGGCCTGGGTTTACCCGGTGGAAACCCGGGAAGAGGGGCTCGCAGCGGGCACCCTGGTCGGGCCAGGGAGAGGGGCGGTGGTAAAGAGGTCCAAGATCAACATAACATGATACATTAGGCAGAGAATATTCAGTTCAGGCACATGCAATCATCAATCATCAATACATGATTTTAAAGCCAAATGCCTGTTTCCTGTGCTGAAGCTTGACCTGGGAGGAGGGGCTCGCAGACAATGGGAGACAATGGGGAAAATTTCGGGAGAGCCGGCAGAGAGTAACATTTTCCCTTTCTCCTCTGACACCTTCACCTAGCCGTTGGAGTTAGCTTCCAGATCAGAGCAGGGCCGGGTCAAGAAGTTCCGGAAGAGACAGCTTCTGTTGCAGCCGTCTCCCCAGACCGGCTCAAAGCTCAGAGCCAGACCCTGGCCCTGCCCAGATTTGGGAGCCAGACAAAGGGGGCGTCCAGGGGTGTCATCAGCTGCCTTGACTTCAACTTTCCAGGGCCATCTTTTCAGGATCAGGATTTCTCTGTGGCAGTGGAATAGTTTAATAGCAAAATAGTCTTATTTTTATAAAATATTAAATTATTTCAAATAATTTTTCAATTAAAATGTAGCATATGCAACCTTTTAAATATTAAAATGTTCACATCAATTTTTTAAAATAAATGGTTGTTCATCCTATTCAAATGAAAAAATTGTTTGACTATAAAGTTGCAAATATTTTTTAAATGTTTTGAAACTTAGATTTTTTAGTTTTTCAGGTACAATTGAAAATAAAATTTTAATTTTTGTCTATTATTTTGATTTTGTTTTCTTCATGTTTGAAGCATGTGTGATTGAATTTTTTCTTTTGAAATCCAGTTTCCATGTCACTGTATTGTTGTTTCAAGTTTGAATCCTTTAACGTTAAACTTTTGTGTATCATTGAGTGGTTGTCATTTTCAGCCAAAAATTTAAAAAGATTAGATATTTTTATATGATTCTAATACTTGAGCATATCTTATTTTAAATCCAACTGAAGTTTTTAATGAAAAACAGCATTTTTCCAGAGGGGAAAGGAAATGTATTTGTAATTGGTTGGGCATTAACACTTGGCATCCACTTATTCCTTTTTCACTTTGCAGAGAGGGAAAGGAAGTTGGACAATTAAGCAGAATTTTTCCGTTGCTTTTCCAGGAAAACCAACCACCCTGGGAGGTCAGTCTTGTTCCTGGTTCTCAGAGGAGGAACCTAGAGAGGTGAAGTAACTCGTCCCAGGTCACATCACTGGTCCGCGGCAGCGTCTGGCTTCTGATTCAGGTACATCTGATTCCAGAGCCCGTGGTCTGACTATCACACCCACGGCCTGATGGTTTCGCAGACAATAGATTCACAGTACGTCTTGCTAGGGCAGAAGAAATTGTATGTCTGAATTAGCTATAGCGCATTCAATGTAAAAGCTCCATTTTGAGTGTGTGTGTGTGCAGGAGCATGCTCGGGCGGTAGGAGGGTGATCACTGCACCCCAGCATTACAGAGTTACGCTCTCTGTAACCTTAGGACAACCCACTTTCTCCTGTAAAAGAGGAGAAAATAGCTGATCTTATATTGGCTGTAGAGCCTGTGCAGTGAACTCTCATTAGGTTTGAGTTATTGTAACTAAAGCAGACTATTATAGCCTAAGTGATTACGTGAAAATAGCAACATAAAGGCTATTTGAGTGTTCTAAGGTTGATGGTCTTAAAGTTATGGTAAAGAACATTGCTTTATATTTGGGGGTTCTGCTATTTTCCTCCTGGGAAATGACCTCCAAGTCATTTATACTCAGCAGCCGGGTAAAGACTGAGGGTGAAGAACGGGTATGTAACCACATATTCTGTGAGTTACGGTCAAGAGTCATGGACCGACTAGTTAAAATCAGGATGTTCCCACGGCCCCTCAACCAAAACATAACACATAAGTGACACCTGAAGGAGTGCATCAGACGCAGGGGGCTGTGCCAGCGAGAGCCCCACTCAGCGCACTGCACGCGGAGGCTTCCAGCTGGAGACTCGGTTCTCCTCCCCAATCCCTCAGAGCCTCGCTCTCAAGTAAAGTCCCCTCGAGAGCACCTGCACATCTGCTTTGTTAGACGACAAAAAGTAGCTCAAATGACAACAAAGACACTGATGTAGAAGCTGCATGGAAAGTTTAAATATATTTTTTTCTTCAATGTTGAGAAAAAGAAATATTTTTAAGTTAATCTGTAATTTTATATTTGTGATTTTAAGTGGTGAGGGATCTAAATTAATGAATAAATCAAATATTATAGATTGATTTATGGTTATTTCATCTATATCCCTAAAAGTTTGTATGTACAAGTAGGACAAAAAATTGGGAGAAGGAACATCTCATGGAAAAATGGGGATCCCATTGTTTGCCATTAAAGGATTGATTTTTGAATCTTTCCATTTGTTCAAATGTTTGCCTCTATCTCTCAGTAAATCATAGGTAGGGAAGAATATGATGATAAAGGCCTTTAAGAAAGATTATTATGACAGCTCCATATAAATGAATTGGAGAAATGATGATCTGGAAATAGGGTGTTGTAGTTATAAAAGAGTACAGGAAATTGAAAAAGAAGTGAGGTTTTCAAGAACTTTAACCGAGAAAAACTCAACAGGTCTTGGTGATGGAGCAGGTGTAGAGGGTGGAATTATAAGCGAATGAAGTTCAAGGACTGGTACTCGGGAAGGGTCACATTGGTGGCGGTGTTAAGACTGGCCTTGCTCTAATTCTCTGCATCCTGATTCTTCGCCTTGTACCACCTAGTGAAATATTGCTGAGGAGGACGAAATGTCAGCTTTTTGTGACGCAGCAGTGTCAGAGCACCAACCGCTGTTCAATTCCTACACCCTCACTTACGGGAGGCAGGGAGCCTGAGATGTGAGAGCTCTGAGGGGGGATGGGAAGGAAATGCTGGATTCCCTGGCAAGTTTAGTCCCCAGAAATCCTGCACAGGTACATTCCAAGTGAGGATTATGACCCTTCTCATGGACTGATGGTTGTTAAATTGATGTTGGCGTCAGCTGGGTTGTACAAAGATAAAGGTCCTTTCTTGGAGAGCTGAGCACTTCAGCCAACATTCCCGATGCTTCTGCCCTTCTTCCTCATCCCAGTCAATGCAACTCCCTGGTATAAATATCTACTGACTCGATCGGCCCTAGCTGGCGGGAGCAATTCTGCATCCTCACTCTGTCACTCCAGAAAGAAACTGGAGGTGGAAGTAATCGCTGTCAATCCCAGTAGGCACACTAAATATCTCCCCTACTAACTCACACTAGGGAGATGCATCTTATACTCACATTGTTTGGGAGACACACAAATGCTCACAAATAGTTTGGGAAGAAGAAAAGTTTGATGTTAAGATTCAAAATTAGCTAACTGCTCAAATATTCCAGTGATGATATATACGTATTTTGGTGCAAAGAATGCCCGGGTATAAATTGTGGGCTGATGAGTTAGGCTACTATTTGAAACATTATGGCTCTTAGTTTTCTCCAAATTAATATGCCAGTTATTCAGAAATGCAATTAAAACAATTAAATTAGTTGCTTTATAGTTTTGAAAGCATTGCCCATACGTGGTAAAACAAATCACAGCAGCACAGAAAGAGACAAAATTGAAGGTAAGACACTCTTCTCCGCGCTGCCCCCTCAGTCCCACTCCCCAGAAGTAACTCTCAATCCTGAACATTGTGGCTGCCGGGAACTAGAGCCCTGACAGCGACTGTTAATTTATGCAGGGTTCAGAGTGGGTGGCGTCAGGATTGCGTCTGCAGTTTGTGACATAATCTAGAAGCCACCTGCATGCACAGTGTGCCAGAAATATCACACCTCATTGTCACAGGGTGGTGACACAGCTCCAAGCAGTACATTTTCAAATGAAAGGCTCCTAAGCAGGAAGGAAAGGGGCAGAAGGAAGGAACTTTCTCCTGAGGCACATCTTTATTTTCTGAGGAGGGAAATCCTCTCAGATGCCCTTTGCAGACTGCACTCATCTCTCATTCCACAGACAAGCTCCGAATCCTATCCCTCGACCCACCATGGGCAAAAGAGAGTGAGACAGCCACGCTGGTTGAGGTGGATGCTGACTCATCCCCTGGGGCCAGGCGTATGGCTGCCTGAACAGAACCAGTGTTCTCTCCACATTGGTGATGAAAAGTGGTGAACTGTGTCTAAATGCTGGCACAGAAATTTTCTATTTATATGTAAGTAAATATAAGTACTATATAGTGTATCATATATATGGACATGCCACATATGCATATACACAAATAATCACACAATACTTGCCCAAGTATCTTACATTTTTTAGATAAATGAAGTACTCTATGCGTAATGCTTAGCACATAGTAAATGCTTTATCAATGCTAATTACTATTATTTTATTATTATTATAGTCTTTCAGACAATATACACTCTTTTTTAAAAGAATGAGGATCATTTTCTGGCAGATATTAAATTTTACTTTACTAGTACTTTAAAAAATTGTGCCAGCACTTTTATTTTCGGCTATGCATACTCTTGAAGCTATTAGCTGCATAGCTCCCTTAAAGAGAGATAAGAATTACTGTGGTCAGCGGTAAATTCCATTTAAACATAGTGAAGTAATTTTGTGAATAACAACTAGGTGACTAAATGTTGACTTTCCGATGACTATCTAGCTGCAAATATTTCTAATCATGTCAGTACGCATACAGAAATAAGGTTAGGTATTAAACATTTTTGGCATATTTGCACAAAACATCCTGTTAGCAAGTGAATTTTACATTATTGACAGATGTTTTGGAAGAAAAGATAACTTTGCCACTATTTGCCTAATTTATGCTGCACAGAGAAGATGAGAGTTGGAGAAATTCCTGTGGAACAGAAGGGCAGTGCAGATACTTAAGGAAGACCAAAGCCCTTCTCTTTGAGTCTCTGACATGACTGGAGAGAAAGAGAACAAGGAGGATGTCTCCTCAGTCGTTCCTGAGATACGATCCTGCCCAAGCATCTAAGGTAGCCGCATGCGCAGTGAGTCTGGCTTCAGATTGCTCTTCAGCCCACATGAGCTGACCTCTCTAGTCCTTATGGCCGTTGTAAAATGACTTGTCTTTAAGGTAAAAACCATAGCTTTTAGTCCCCTGTTCTCTTTGTTCTCATCATTTGTCCTAAAATGTATTGCTAAGTATGAAAATATGATTATATGTGACAAGTTGTTTAATCTCTCAGACTTCATGTTCCTCCATTTCCAAAACAAGTGGGTTGAATAGATGACAGCTAAGATCTCCTCCAGATCTAAAATTCTAAATTCAAGTTCAGTGTTTCCAGAAGTGATTGGTCATGAGAATCACCTGGAGGCACTTCTAAAAATACATTTCCTGGACCATACCTTCAGACATTCTGACTCATTCATCAACAAATGATTATTGAAGGCCTTGCATTAGATTCTGGGTACCCGGCGATGAATGAAGCAGACATAGTCTCATCCTGCCGCAGCCCCCCAGAAAGACCGAGAGTCAGCCCAGTAATTTGTGTTTTTACAATGTTCTCTGGGCAATGCTAGTAACTAGACAGTTTAGAGAAGCAATGCTTCAGACTAAATGCAAACGAGACATTTCTGAGGGACTGTCTTAATTTTATTTGGGATGAACTCAGCTTTACACTCTAGAAATGCTTGTATTTTTCACTGAAATATTTTAAAAAAGCTTCTCTAAAACATATATATGTATATGCATATATGTGGATGTATGTATAGCCTAGACTGAAACATAAATGCTGACAAAAAGAAAACATGCACTTGGATGTAATTACAGTATGCTGCTATTGGGTGAGGTTTTAACAAATTAACATTGATGGTTGATACATTAACTACAGACATTTGCACAAGTTAAAGGACAACAATATTTGATTTGAAACGTTGAGAGTTAAAGTTCAGATTGCTTATGCAAGTAAATGAGTTATTTATTTTGAATTCTGTTATTTACTTTGATTTGTTCTTTTTTTGTGTGAGGAAGAACAGCCCTGAGCTAACATCCGTTGCTAATCCTCCTCTTTTTGCTGAGGAAGACTGGCCCTGGGCTAACATCCGTGCCCACCTTCCTCTCCTTTATATGGGACGCCGCCACGGCATGGCTGACAAGCAGTGCGTCGGCAGGCGCCCGGGATCCGAACCCACGAACCCTGGGCTGCCAAGCGTGAACTAAACCGCTGCGCCACCGGGCCAGCCCCTGATTTGCTGTTTGAGGAATTTTACAGCATCACCTACTTTAATGTTCAACAGTTGGAAACTTGCTGGAGCATTTGACTTTATGACCTATGAATGCTGAGATTTACAAACAGATATTTTGTGCTTGCTAGAGTTATACAACTCTATCTTCCTTCAAATAATACCAGATTGAGAATTTACCAAAATGAAATAAATGGAAGAATCCTTGTGTCTGTGGCACCAAATTGTAAATTCCAAGACCATTTGACCTCATTCCAGGAAGTGCAACTCTGGGAGACCAGCAGGATAAATGTTGACAAAGGGCTACGAACAGCCAACCCTTGATTGTTTGATCTGTAAATTAGACCCTTTATCACAAGTTTTTCCACGTTAACACCTACATTCCAATACAGCCAGTGAAAAATAAAAAGACACCGTTCAAGCTGATGTCTCTTCACGTGTCGTCTCTCTGGAGCAGTCAGGGTTCCAGCAGGTGGCTCCGATGAAGAGAGTTGGCTGCAGGAAACACAGGCAGGGCAGCCTGGGTGAAGGGAGGAAGAAGGGATGTGAGAAGCAGGTAAACAGTCTTGGATGTGAAAGGACAAGAGGAAGCCAGAGGAACGGCCCCTCAGAAGGAGTTGTGGTTGTTCAGGCACAGAGCACCCGAGAGACCCTCCCCTAAAGCTGGGACAGGGAGAGAAACCGTGCATGTCCCCCTTCTGACTTTCTGTGTGTGCTTCCTGGGGGCACTGGCAGGGCAGAAGTGTGGACAATTTGAGGAAAACCCCAGACTCTAAACCCCCAAAGAGAAGTTTCTAGAGAGGGAGACTCTCTAAAAAGACAACTTTTAGTGGGCGTTTAAAACTATGCCCTATTCTTTATCCATAGACAATTTACTGTGTGGCTCCATGACTCTTTTCAAACCTAAACTCTGCTTTTGGCTGCAAACAAGTTTTTGTCTTCTATATTTTTACTAATTTCTAGCTGCAAGAATTACATGCTTTTATGTTGCCTCCTCCTCTAATCAGTTATTATATTATTAGTAGTAAACTGTAAGCAAGGAGCCAAATCTAATACAAAAAAGATATTTTGGATTAGCTGCAAATTGCTCCTCTGAGTGAGGATAATCCAGAATTTGACTTTGGTGATTAAAATAATAGGATTAAAAAACGATTCAGTTTATGTGTGCCTTCCCTCTGATTACGGGGAGTCGGCCGTGTCGTTGCAGGGCCTCTGTCGTCAGCGTGGGTATGGGCCCGAGTCAACATCCACACAAGCTTGGGTAATGGAAAAGCCAAGACACGTTTTATAAATTCAGCAAGAAAATGAGTAGTAGTCGTTAATGCTGCTGGGAACGTGGATGAATAATTGGCTTTGAGAGGCTGCAGGGTGAATGGACAGCAGCTCAGATGTCATTGCCTAAAGAGGACAACCGGTGTCAGGTAGCTGCCATTCACGTGATTTCACAGTCACCCAGAGGACTGTGACCCCCATCAGGAAGCACGAGTGTCACTGCCAGGACCTTAGGTTCTTCGAGTGCAGTGATGTAAAAAGACCCCCTGCAATTTGCTCTGGAAGGATATCTTGAGCATCATACAAGTGAGCTGCACATTCAGAGAGCAAAATGAGAAAGAGTAAGAACACTAGTATCACAAACATACTATTTACTAGTTTTCAAAGGGTGACTTAAATAACTAGGGATTTTTATAGTGGGGAAGCTAAATTTTCCAACTTTCATTTATTTTCCTTGTGTGTAAAACTCACCAAAGTGTAAGGCAGGGCACGGGCAGAGGAAAGTCCCTTCAGTTCCATTCTGTTTGCAAGTTACAGTTGACGGTAATTGTTGGCCATTTGTGTATTTGCAATCATTTTCAAGTAACCTAAGTAAACTTAGTTTCATAATAATTTCAGCTTTATAATAATTTCAGCATTCACCATAGAAATAAAATTTGAGTAGTCTGAAGATTCAGAAAAGACTGTTGATTGAAACCAAGTGCAAAATATGCTTTCCGCATGAGGTTCCTCTTCCGCCTTTCCAATCCCTGATGCCTGATAACACCCCAACAGATCCAAGTCTGGATTTTCATTCCCTGATCTGTTTTACCTGTTTTAATTTGCGTCAGCCCGTCCATCCCAGCCACAAGCAGCGAGATCTCTGGCAGCACTGCTCCTGCCCCTCGTGGGGAGTCCACATCTGCTGTGTTGTGAGAAGGCCAAGTCTTGATTCTAAGTTTGCAGCAAAAACATGTTTCCCATTTTTGAAGACAATGCTTCCAACCATTGCTCCCCTCCACAAAGGATCAAATGGCTTCTTGTTGCCAGTAAGACTGTCACAAGATAACGAATGTAGAACTTCATTTGTGGTTTGGTTCTCTTTACCCACCTCCATTTATTACCCTCACTTCCACCTCACACACACACACAAAAGGCATAAGAATCTATTCAGGGTCTAAAATAGAAGTAACTTGAAAACAACCTTCTAATTTTTTTGAGAGTCTGAATTCACTGCTAAGGCAAAGCTATGAGTCAAGGACAAGTGGGGAGAGGAAGGGATGGCTCTGAGGAAGCCCATTGTGAGAGGAGAATCTTCCCCAGACGTGGGAAGTGGTGGAGAGAGGAGCCACTCCGCTCTCCGGTTGTGGTCTGGGTTCGGAGGGAAGGGCTGTGCAATGCGCTGAGTGGGAATGGACCCCGGGCTTTGGGGACCCCAGTGGAGCAACAGATGAAGACTTTTCTCAACTTAAGGCATTAAATCCCTTAATTACATTACATTACACCTTCAGATAATTTATGACTCTGGCGAGGACGGTGTGGGGGGCACAGTCTTAGGAGTTATACTCCATTTCAAACCTTTCCTATTACTAGCTACCATTTAGAATAAATTGCATCAATGAGCCTTGGTTCATGTGTCCATAAGCAAGGGATTAATCCCCATCAGGCAAGGTTGTGAGAATCAGACATCATGAACAATATGTGGCACACAGTCAACAGAAAAATGACGTAGAGTTAACATTATAAAATTATAAGTTATATTATATAAAAAGTTATATAAAAGTTAAACTTATAAAAGTTTTTCACACACAAAATTCCCTTCGCCAACAGTATTTACCACTTTCCCATCTTTTCAAAAAAAACCTTTGGGTCAGTTTATTATTATTGCTGTGGTAGGAACACTCAACATGAGCTCCATCCTCTCACATTTTCAAGTGCACGGTACTGTTAGCTGTAGGTGCAGTGCTGTACGGCAGACCTCTAGAGTTTCTTCATCCCGCGTGACTGAAACTCCCTGCCTGTTGATTGGCAACTCTCCATTTCCCCTGCCCAGCCCCTGGCAACCACCATTCTGCTCTCTGTTTCTGTGAGTTTGGCTATTTTGGATTCCTCATATAGGTGGAATCATGCAGTATTTGTCCTCCTGTGACTGGCTTATTTCCACTTAGCACAATGTCCTCAGGTTCATCCACATTGTAGCAAATAGCAGGATTTCCTTCTTTCTCAAGGTTGAATAATATTCCATTGTATGTATCGGCATACCACATCTTCATCCATTCATCCATTGATGGACATTAGGTTGTTTCCATATCTTGGCTCTTGTGAAGAATGCTGCAGTGAGCGTGGGACTGCAGGGATCTCTCAGAGACACTGATTTCATTTCCTTCAGATATGTACCCAGAAGCAGGAGTGCTGGATCATGTGGTAGTTCTAATTTTTCGAGGAACCTCTGTACTGTTTTCCAAGGGGCTGAATCATTTACCAGTCCCCCCAGTAGTGCACAAGGGGTCCCATTTCTCCACATCCTCGCCAACACTTACCTTTTGTTTTTTTGATAATAGCCATCCTATTAGGTGTGAGGTGATATCTCACTGTGTTGGGTCAGTTTTGTGAACTGCTTTTTCTTCTAGCCCATTCCACGAGGTTTCAAAAGAAGTAATAAACACTATTCACCTAAAACATTAGTTCTTAGCACATTTTGGGTCACAAGACCCCTTGGAGAATCTGATGAAAGCCACGGAACACTCTTACCAGTAAAATGCACACATACGATAAATAATACAATTTTTTTCTGGGAATGATGGACCCCAGATACATATTTATGAACCCCAGTTTAAGATCACTTGCCCTAGATTAAACTATTCTCTGGCTTTCTCGACCAAATGATTTAATTCAGGGATTGGCAAGCTTTCTCTGTAAAGGACAAGAGAGTACACATTTTCAGTCTCTATCAAAACTACCCAAGTCTGCATTTGTAATGTAAAAGCAGCCATAGAAAATATGTAAACAAATGAGCATTGCTGTGCTCCAATAAAACTTTACTTGTAAAAGCAGGCTGTGGGCTGGCTTTGGCCCTTGGGCTGTAGTTTGGCAATCCAGGAATTCTTTCAAAAGAATTAAATGTGTTGCAGTAGTTAGGAACTGGGAAACTCTTGAATACACGCACAGACACACACACACACACACACACGCACACACACGCACAGACACACACACACACACGCACAGACACACACACACACAGACACACACACACACGCACGCACAGACACACACACACACACACGCACAGACACACACACAGACACACAGACACACACACGCACAGACACACACACACACGCACAGACACACACACACGCACAGACACACACACACACGCACGCACAGACACACACACACGCACACACACACACGCACACACACGCACAGACACACACACAGACACACACACGCACGCACAGACACACACACACACGCACAGACACACACACAGACACACACACACGCACAGACACACACACACACGCACAGACACACACACGCACAGACACACACACGCACGCACAGACACACACACACAGACACACACACGCGCACACACACACACGCACACACACACACACACACGCACACTACGAAGGCCATGCAAATCTACTGTAAAAGAGTAGCAGCTGCTGTGTCTCCTTTCCTCTCGAATGCCCGGGGTGGGACAAGAAACCAGTGAGACGACCCTCCTCTCTCATCATATTTCATAATAATCTTTTAATTTGCACCTGATGGTAACTGGTGTCTTCTTTCAATTGTTTTGGAACATCATCCGAGCCATCCATTAGTGCTTCTTACCAGTGACATAAATTTATAGTACATTCTAATTTATGACTGGGGAGAGAGGAAAACACTCAGGATTTAGTAGGCATCTCTTTATACCTACATTCCACCATGTCTTCTTAGGACAACACGCCTCCTTGAGGAACTGTTCAAGGTTCCATTCTACTGTCTATTTTCCATTACTGTGTTTCTAAAACTTGTTCTTGGAAAGCATGCTTGATGACGTTCACAGTAAAAACTTCCCAAAACTATCGCAATGTGAGTGTAAATTCTATATAGTAAATGTCTGTACATTTAAAAATCACTGAAAGAAAAAAGCAAACACCTTGCTGATAGCTGCCAGCAAGTCTTCAGGAAGAATAAACACTGTCAGGCTAAACTGATCTATTAGGATAAAAGTCCCAGGTAGATGAAGACAAAGAGAGAGTTCTAATTTATCTTGGCTCTGGGAAGGTTAGGTGACTCAGTTGTACGAGGCAATAAATTTAGAAAACATGGTCCAGACAGCATAACTATTAGGTAAGAATACCAATTGTCCGAGGGTCAAAAATAATACAAGGTGTTTTTCAAAGCCAGTTAGAAGCTTCGATTTTTTAAAAAAGTTTTCATCACCAGCCTAGATAAAGAAATAAAGAAGTCAACCTAGTAATGTCCTAGAAAAATACACCTTAGAAGGGCTATTCAAGAAGAAATGGAAAATCTGAATATGTCAATAATCATCAAAGGAATTTAATAAGCAGCTTAAAATCTAACTCCTATTATCTGCCCCCAAATATGCTACACGGTTTCACAGGCCAATGAGCCAAGCATTTGAGGACAATCCCTATCTCATAAAAACGGTTCTAGAGAATATAAAAAAATATTTTTCATATCAGTTAATGGTGCTAGAATATCCTTGATCTTGATGCCCAAACCAGAGCAGAATACATCAGGAAGCGACAATCACATGACATAACAAAGGTGATACAATTAAAAATAAAGCGTTAGTAACTGGAAAAAAACTTATCTTGAGCAACTTATTTTTCCCAGAAATATAAGGACAGTTTAACATTAGAAAATATATGAATGGAATTGGCCTCATCAAAATACTAAAAGGATAAAAACCAGATGATCACCTCAGGGATAGAGAAGAAGCATCTGCTAAAATCAGCAATCTCTGCATGATGCAGTCGGCATTGCAGCCACCCTGTTCATACACCATGTTCTGGAACAAGGCTGGACATTGTTAGGATGTCGATTCTTCCCTAAGCACCTCTATGCAGTGCAGCTCCAGTAAAGGCTTTTCCGTGGAACACGACAAGCAGATCTTAAACTTTAGATCGCAGAGCAAAAGGGCAGAAAACTCCAGGACTACTGTGGGGAAGAACGAGGCAGGGCTTCTCTCTGCCAGACACTGAGACTTAGAAAGTTTCAGGTAATTAAGAGAGTAAGTCCCATTAATTATTCTGTTCAGATCACTTACTTCTGTAATGCATCCAACATTTACAGCCAAGGAGGAGGTGGAAATTGGGCTAGATTTGGAAGGGAGCCTTAGAAGTATTGCAAGTCTTAGGAAAGAAGACTCCAAAGGTGAAATCAGGACTGTTCACTCTGAGGGTAATTCCAACAATACTATACAAACAATAATAAAGAAAACACAGGTTAAAAGTAATACTTTTGCAGTATATTCAAATTTAAAACAAGGAAAGTTAGTTCACAGCTGTTTTTCCTTTTCCCTGACATGAGATGCATTTTAAATGCAGCACAAAGAATTTGGCTAAAATAGAATTTCCTTGAGGTGAGATATGGAAAGTCCACTAAGATTTACTGAGGGAGGAGGCAAAGTCTCTTGCTCTAGATGTCTTCAAACCCAGACTGACTTTAGTCTGTCAGGAAATTTGGGAGTTTAATTTACTGAAGGTGCTCAAATTCATAACTTGGCTACATAAACTCTTTCTGGTCGTGTAGTTCTAGAAGTAATGTGACAATGCTCTTACGGGGAGATCGAGGGGAACATCGAGCTCATTACTTCATACACATCGTTTCCTCTCTCCCCACGGCCTCCTCTCACTTCCCCAAACACACACAGATGCTTTCCCAAATAGCTGCTCTTCACTCAGCATGAACACGCCCCTACGTCATCAGTCTACTCAGAGTATCACTGTCATCACTGCATTGCAGCTCTAAATTCAAAATATAATAAGGGAAGAACAGCTGCCATTTGCCCAGGAATGTACTTATGTATTTTCAGTCTCATAAAATTCAAAGTCAACTGTGGAAGATTTATGAAGGATCTAATATGAACAATAGACAGATTTGAATCGAAGAAATAAGTGAGACGACCGTTTAAAATTTGCAGTGAAATAAATTTGATTATGTATAAAACTCACCTTTATTACTGTTATAGTCAACTCCTCGTGGTTTACGTATATAAACGGTGGTTTTAACCATCTGTGGTAAATTGTTACCCCTGTGCTGCATTTCCTTGCCTATCCAAGAGGTTCTGGCTTACTTTTCCTCATTACTGGGAACTTCCTAAGGGTAAGGTGGTTGTTCTCAGCGGAGTTTGTGCTGCGTTCCAGAATCACACTGCTAGATCTGCTGTCCTCGGACAGGCGAGCCAGCCGTTCCATGCAAAGCAGAGTGCTTCGTCCGGGAAATGGTCGTGGGCCCCAGGCCCTGCGTCTGCCCCGCTCCTGACTGGGATGCAGGCAGATGGCGAGAAACGACCTACGCCTGCCCAGCTGACAGGCCGGTGAAGAGCCAGCTGCTCCTTCCTCACTGAAGCGGCTCTGGAGACAGACGGGGCGCCTCCCTAAGACCGCGCTCTGCTGTCTTGTTTCCTCGACAGTCGTTCAGTTTCGCTCGCGAGCAGGTGTTCATCAGGCACCTCGTGTGAGTCGTGCTCGATGCTGGGACAAGTTCAAATGGTAACTGTCAAACCAGCGCTCGGCGAGCACCTGCTCTGCTCACGTTAGCTTGAGTGCATTCCCTTTGCCTTCTCCTCCACGGACAGGGGCAGTGATTTACCAGGATCTTCTCCATGAAAACTATTCAGATGATGTAGGCAGTCACTTCGTTGTCTTCTCCAGCACTGGATTTGCTAAATATTTTTGAAAAACATTAAAACAAATAAACACAACACAAACCAAAACGATACAAAAACCCCACCTGCTGATGCCTGGATACATGTCCCCAGAGGGGAAGGAAGGCCTCATCTGTGTTCCCCCACAGGGAAGGTGTTAAAATGCATTACTCGTTCTACAAATATTTACAGAGGCCCTCCTCTGCCCCCGACATGGGATTCAGCGCTGGGTAGAGGCGGGGAACAGCGAGGCAGGGGCTGTAGTTCTCCGGGCCACGCTGACAGGCACAGCCGTGCTGCAGGGAGAGGGAGGGCAGCGGGGACAAGCCGCGCCAGGTGAGCTGGGCAGAACGGCTGCTTCCAGGAGGTGACACGGCGGACGGTGTCTGACTCACGTAACGGACACGTTCAGGACCCTTCAGATCAGTCATCCAGGAAATATTCTGTTTGTTCTTGAATTTTGTCTTCTTGCTCGATTATAAACTGTTGTTATTCGGAGCAGATAAACTAGACCTAAAAGCAGACACACAAATGAACAAAACCTGGCTCTTCCGAGAGTCCTGCAAAAGCAAATGACGATTCTTTTATTGTAAATATTGAAAAACAGTCTCAGATTTGGCTAATTCTTTCGTGCAGAACATTGAATTCTGTTACATTTTCGCTTCCTTTAGATCAGAAATACTTGATGTCATTTGGGGGCACGGATGCTTTTGAGAACCTAATACTGTGGTCCCTGTCTCTAGGGAAACGCATGGCCATTCGAACAACGGGGGACGGTTTCGGGAGAGGGCCACACATTCTCCGTGTCTCAGGTCACAAACCCTTCACATGATCCCCAAATGTGGAACGGGCCCTCCAGGTGTCAAAATGTGTCATCAAGCTGCAATAAACTAGTGAGTGTGACTCTGGGGCCAGAATTCAATAGGAAAGAATAAACATGAAGAAAGTCCTAAAGGCGTATCAAATCAATGGAAAAGTTGGGTTTTCATAATGGTATAGTGAAAAGTAACTAATCATGCCAAAAGAAATATTAGATTTCTGCCTCAAACCACCCACTAGAAGAAATTCTTGCAGGTTAAAGATTTAAATGTAAAACCCAAAACTCTTAAAGAATTAGAATACCAAAAATCTAGGTGAATACTTTTTTATCACTGAGTGGCAAAAATCTTTCTAAGCAGAAATCACAAGGAAAAGAGTGATATATGTGACCAAATGTGTATTTTAAATTTTATAATAGCAAAACAATAACGAAAACACCACCTTCCTCCATAAAGGCCAATTTAAAAAAATTGTAAGACAATTGACAAAAAGTCTTTAATCCATACAGAAGCCTGAGGAAAGTACCAGATGAAAAATGAGCAAGAAATATGAACACAATCCTTGGCCTCAAAGTGAGAGTTCAGTAGATGTGCTGATTAAATGAATACACTAGTGCTCAGGCAATTCACAGACTATAAATGGCCAACAAACATATGAAAAGTGTGCAATCACAGGAATAATTTCAATAATGAATACCAAAGCAAAATAGCATTTTTGCCAATCAAACTGACCAAGATTAAAACAAACATCTGACAATGCCTGTGTTGGGTAAGGATGCAGGGATATAAGGAATCATACATTCCCAGCAGTGTAAACTCGTGCCTTCCTAAAGGAATATTTGGCATTATGGATTGAGCACTTTGATATATGAGGCAGAATTTGCAAATTTGAAACGCGATTAAATAGAAGTTTCTCCAACTTTTTATAATAAAAAATCAATCCTTTGAGTGTTTTTCTAGAAAATTCCTTTCTGAAAGAAAATGTGAAGAGTCCACAGAGCAAAGACAGGAAATGCTTGTGGCACACACCTTCTCTCTCTTTGATGGTGCAGGACCAGTAAAACGCCCTACACCAAGGCAACAGAATTCAGAATCTCTGTTCTTAGCTGGAAAATGCAAAGGCTTTTTCTTTCTGTTCTCTTCTTCCTTCCTTTCCTTTTCGTTCTCTTCACTTCCTCCTTCAGCTACATTGCTGGTGGTGCACTGTATTTCTGTTTGCAATATCTGCAACCCCCTCCACCAAGGTTATCCATCCCCACCTGGTAAACTCAGGAGGGCTCTGTAGTTTGCTTTAGTCAACAAACTGAGGGAGTGACACAGACCACACCTGAGCAGAATCCTCAGTGGCTGGTTGAGTTTGCCATGAGACCAGCCGTGTTCGAGAGGCTGCTTAGTCAGGTGTGAAGACATGCGGAGGAGTCATGGCTAACCTGGATGGATATGTATTATGAGTGAAAAATACACTTTCCTGTGCAGAACTTCAAAAGGCACAGAGATTGTGTTACCACAGAATATCCTAGGGTCATTATGAGGATTAAATGATTTAAAAAAGACTAAACGAATTATTATTTGTAAAGGGCTTATTAGACTAGTGCCTAGCAAATACCAAATACTGTATTAGTGTTTGTTAAATAAATCCGTGTGTGTGTGTGTGTGTGTGTGTGTAGAACAAAGTCTAGGAAGGTAGAAAACAAAGTATTAAAAGTGACTTGAAAATTTTTTGTTTAGCCACATCTTCTAGTTTTTCTTCAATAGACATGTATTTCTGGTATAATTTAAAAAAATCTATTCAATAACTCATAACTACTTTGAACTGAGAGACTGTTTTTAAAAAACTGTAATTTAAAGAAATGTATTGCTTTATTATGATTTCATTAAATCACCTCCAGAGGAATGTATCTCTAATTTTATTAAGAAAATCAATAGAAAAACAAATGTCAGTATGTGGAAGTTCTATTAACGGCAGTTTTCTTGAATCATGGAGTGGACAACACCTGTAGCCAAAATCTTGAGAATCAGATGAAATGTTTAATTATTGTTATTCACCTGTTATTTGCACGCATGCTTTGAAAATGTTTTGATTTCTAATGTGACTGAAATTTGTCTCCCTAAATAAGATAAAGTGGTTGAGTCATTAGTAATTATAGTCCTGCTTCTCTGAGCCAGGTGCAAAGTCAATGAAAGATGAGCTCTGTTTCCTAATTTTACCACCTTGGGGAAGACAGATCAGTGAGAAGCAACTTTGCTTTCGATGGACAAGGGTAAGGGTGAGACCAGGTCACTCGCTGGAATTGTTGTCACTGCAATAACCTTCCTGCTGACTGCATCCAACCCCTCTTATTTGCCCTGGTTGAGAAGGAGCCTTGGATTTACACAGAAAAATCATGATCTCAGAGCAATCATTAACACCCATATCTATGACTAGCCACAGCCATCCCAGCTGGAGAATTCCACGCCTGAGAACAGGATGGGAGAACGGTGGGGTCACTTCCTTTCTTATTCTCCATATTCATCATGTGGGCTTCTTTTGGGGATGGCACTTCGAGTCACCTGGGGAGGAGTGAGAGAACTCATCTGGATGGTGGGCGTCCTGTAACAGGTACTTAACTCCAGGGAATTAGGAGGCTTCCCTCAGGAGGTCAAGTCTAAGAACAGGAGGATGAATGAGACTAAGTAGGAGGGGCTGAGGAGGCTATTCTGGGTAGTGGGACCAGCATGTAAAAAGCTCAAGATTATGGCATCTAAACTATAAAATAATAATAGATAGAACCTCTACACTGAAAATTATAAAATATTGCTGAGAGTAATTAAAGAAGACCTAAGTACATGAGAAGATATATTATGTTCATGGATTTTAAGACTCAATATTGTTAACACATTCATTTTCTCCAAATTGATGTAAAGATTCCAGGCAATATCAAAAATCCCAGTGGGCTTTTTTTTTTAAAGAAGATAATCCAATTAAAAAATTTACATGGAAATACAATGGATCTAGCACAGCCAAAACAATCTGGAAAATGAAAAATTAAATTGGAAGACAAACTACCTAATTTCAAGACTTACTATAAAAGTTACAGTAATCAAATGAATAGATTAATGGAACAGGCTAGAGAATTCAGAAATAGACTCATCCTTTTCCACCAACTGAGGTGCCAAGTCAATTCAATGGGGAGAATAAAGGTTTTTAAACAAATGTTGCCAAAACAACTGTATATTCTCAAAACCTACCTACGTCTATATGTGAATAGCTGGTGGGAATATTAAACGGTACGACCACTTTGGAAAATTGTTTGGCAATTGACATTCATTTATTCAGGGGACTTGAGATGGATCTTAGATCTAAATGTGAAAAGCTAGAACTATAAAGTTTCTATAAGAAAACATGGAAAGAATCTTCATAACCTTAGGGTAGGTAAGGATTTATTAGAGAAGACACAGAAAATATTAACCATAAAACAAAAAAAAAGATAAATTAGGCTTTGTGAAAATTAAGACATTCACTATGAAAATGAGTAGGTAAGCCATAGACTGGGAAAAATATTCTCAATATACATATCTGACAAAGGACTCATACCTAGAATATATAAAGAACTCTTATAAATCAACAATAAAAACTCCAAATGATCTGATTTTAAAAATGCACAAAAGACTTGAAAAGACACTTTATAAATGATGCTAACATCACTAGTCATCAGAGAAACAAAAATTAAAACCACAAGAAGATGCCATTTCACATTCACCAGAATGGTTAAAATAAAAAAGACTGACAATATCAAATGGTGAGGGTGTGGAGAACTAGAACTTTCATATATTGCTGGTGGGAACAGTAAATGGTATGACCACTTTGGAAAATTGTTTGGCAACTGACATTCATCTATTCAATGACCCAGCAATTCTACAACTGGGTATTTATCCAAGAGAAATGAAAGCACATGTCTATAAAAAGACTTGTACAAGAATATTCATAGACCTTATTTGTAATATCCTTGAAGTAGAAACAATCCAAATAAATACCAACAGGAGAATGGATAAACACATTCTGATATATTTATATAATGCAATACTACTTAGGAATAAGAAGAAACTATTGATACACATAGCAATGTGGATATTCCTTAAAAAATACTATGTTGAGCATAAGATGCCAGACACAAGACTACATACTAAATGACTTCATTTATATGAAGGACAAAAACAGGCAAAACAAATGTAGGGTGATAAAAATCAGAGTGGTTGCCTTGGGGTGGGGGAGACTGAACAGAAAGGGATAGGAGAGAACTTTCTGGGCTGACGGAAGTGGTCTACATCTTATTTCTGGTGGTGGTTGCACAGGTGTAAACAGTTGTCAAAACTTCTCAAGCTGAGCACTTAAAATCTGTTATTTCACCTGTAAATCATACCTCAGTTAGACAAAGAAAGCCCAGGAAAGAAGAGCACAGTGTGTTTACAGGCACAGACGACTAAAATACTCAGGGCTGGGGGTTAATTCTTTCCTTAACCACCACCCCCCTTAAGTTTTTCCTGTATTTTAATCTCAGTGATGAAACAGTGATTTATTCAAGTCCTTTCTCCTCATGAAATGTCAGCCAGGGGTTGAAAACATTAAAATAGATGAAATAAACTTTATCTCAAATGGAATAACCTAGGACATGTAAAAGTTAAGCACTTAGCAGCATGTGGGAAGGGACATGCCCTCTGTTTTTAAAAATGTCGGCTGGTGGAATAAGGAGAATGTGGGCAGGGAGAACTATTCAAACAAGCTTCCAAACTCTGTACTCCTCCCACCTCCAGATTTACCAAAATAAATAAAAACATGATGGATATCTGAACAACAAATCCTGTGACCATATATTATGATATAAAGAACTTAACTAATTCATTAATCTTTCTCTTCTAGATGATTTACCTCCACAGGCAAGGCATGGGGTCTCCTGCAACTCATCTTTGTATCCTTAGAAGAATCTAGGCCAGGGTCTTGAAAATAATGGATTCTAAATAATTGTTTATAGACTTGAGTTAATTAATCAATGTATTTACTGTTTAGTTAGAATTTATGTCAAAATTACATGTTCCCACAATGGGAAACTTACTGCAATTATTTTCTAAAGTCGTCATATAAAATGTTTGAACCAGCAATGATCTCATTTGGTAATTTATGGGAAATATATTTAAAAGGAGTATATGGAATGATATGCAAGTCCACCCCAGCTTAAAAATTTAACCATACTGTAATTACCTGACTCGATTTTTAAAAAAATTATAGAAAAAAAAGTACAATTGTTAAAAATATAAAAAACAAACAACGAACCCCACCAGGTCCAGTCTTGTCTCCATTTGAATATCTAGTGATCACAAAGGCTGCAGGCACACTGTTTTGGACTGAACACCACACTGGCGAGACCAGAGCGGCTGTGAACTGAGAAGGAGCTGCTCCTCGGGGATGGGCGCCCCCCTGGTGAGTGTTACTGGATTCTACTACAAACCCAGAGGCCCTTCAATCACACACTGTAAGAGCACTTGTGAGGCTTTGCAGGCAGCCTTTCTTCCAAGATTTTCCCGCTGCTTTCCTTCTGGAGCACAACAGGTTCAAGATGGCTAGTGCTGGTCCCCAGCTCTGCCAAGGGCCTCCTGAACGCCACTGGGCTTTCATCACCAAGTCGGGTGGCACAAGGTCAAATGCAACGACCTCCTACATGGGGACTCCCACAATCATGTTGTTTTTGGGAGAGCAGCTCTCTGGCTCCATGGATATCACTTGAACGGAGTAGCCACGTTCTTCTGCAGCTCTTGCTCGATCCAAATCCACCAGGCACATGCACTGCTTCCCTGCAATACAGGAGGGGGGCTCAGTCTGCGAAGGGGCTCTCTGCAGTGACAGAGCTACAGCACGTGGAGAGTGCAGTCTGCCCCCAAGTGCTGCTCAGTCTCTCTCATTTAATTCTTGATCAGCGTGGAGAGAAGACAATTAGAAATATATGACATTTCACAGACTTTTTTTCTGCTAATAATTTAAAGAACATTAATCTTTTAAAAGTATTTATAAATAAATCTCAAATAAACACTACAGATTCTATTTCCCACTTTGGTTAAAAATCCTTTTAAAGATCTTTTCATGCCCTATGAAAACATATTGTCTGTAATATTGTGAAAAAAATCACATCTGTTTTTAAGAATATCTAAAATAACACGCAAACGAGGAGACACCTGAAAGACATGTTACATTTGCACCCGGAGTTCTCAGGACAATGAAGAGAGAGAAATGGAAAATATCTGAGAAAACTCTCAATTGTGTGAGGATCATTCCAGACGCAGGTGTCTGCTGAGTGTAACATGATTTAATTTTCAGAGCTCCAGCACCCCTGTGAAATGGTGGTATTCAATGGTCTTTGTAATCTTTGGAAAACAAGAGGAAACGTGGCTGGCAAGCAGAGCAGAATGTGTGTTCCTTTGGTGAATGCAAACTTCTATGTCAGAAGTAGCTTGAGGTGAAAACGGTTCGGGGTTGAATATAGTCAAAGCTATAGTTTATCTTTACACTTTCAATTTCTTTAAATTCAATACATAAACCTCTTCATCCTCTTGGAAAAAGGTTACTGGCTATGCAGAACTTCATTAATTATAATAATGCCTGAACATTATTTTTAAATGATTTATTTGAATGTCAGCAGAAACTGCTCAACTAAAACAGCTTCAGAAGTGAAGACGGATAACTGGCACAGGGCCCTTCTGTGGAGGCCGGGAGAGTCCTTACAGAAAACAGTGGATGGTGAAATCAGTCAGTAAGAATCGGCAAAGAGAGATTCAGATTTAAAATATTTTGTACATTTTCCTTAAAAGGCCTCATGCCAAAAAGGATAAACTGTTAGAAATGATATAAAAAGAGATGTCTAAAATTCCATTTTGGCTAAGTCACCCGTCTTCATCAACAGCCCTATGGCTGACATTCTTTTTTTTCCTTTAAGATGTCTGTAAATCCCCCCACCTACTTTTCAATTTAAATGAAACATTCTCTGTCAGAATGGGATGCTCTACATTCCTTCAGGACCCACCCAGGGGTACACTGCAGCTCATCTGCCCTTGGCTTTGATCCCAGTCAAGTTTTCCTTTTCCAAGATATAGAAGAATCTCATGTTTTCACATGTTGAAGAAGTGTCTTTACAACTGAAATTCAGTTGTTGGCAGTCTACCTTTTGGGGCCTGGAAGCTTCCTAAATGTTCACATACAAAAGTGTGCCCTGTGCAAGTACAGATGTAGAAATGTGATGGAGTCTCCGACTTTGAAATGACCTTCCCTCTCCTCCTGAAGTGATCATGCCAAACGCTCCTCCTCCTCCACTCTGGTTATGCCGCTCCAGCCACTCCCTTCTGGTTTGATGCCTAAAGTATCACCCGTGTGCCCTCCTATCCACCACCCCAATTATGTCTTCACCGCGTCTAGTGGAGTTATAGCAAATGCAATTTGCCATACATATGTAAGTTATTCCTTAATGTATATTCACTGTACATTCTAATGCACATTTGACTAACGTAAAGTGTTGGGAACTGGAACAGGAGGAGGAAGAGGGAGAGAGAGAGGCTGCATGCAGGAAAGAGCAAGCTTTTTCCATAAGTTTATGCCCCAGAGTGTGAGAAAGGGAAAGAAATCACTTGTGCCTTCAGCCTCACGTTCAAATGCCTCTCCAACTGTGGGTATCCTGCTATGCTGACTTTGATTTTAGGGTTTAAAGATAACTATTTCTCTTTTCAACATGGTCCCTGAATGCAAGCTAATTGCTACATCTGGTGCCCGGCTGAAGAAACAGCAATCTTTTTCCAGTATACCATGATGGTCTTCAGTGTGTTGCTTTTCTAAATAATTTTAAAGATTAGTGTTGACTCCACTCAGTCATCTTAAGTTCTAATTTGGATCCTAACCTCGCAGTGATGTGACTTCATCATGGGGGGCATTGCAAAAGCGGATCAGTGTTTCATGTCTGAGATCAAATAATTTGGGTTCATATTGTGGCTCCATCACCCACCAGCTGAAGGATCCTGGGCAAGTTTTTGTCCCAATTCTCTCACGTGTAAAATGTAAATAATAGCACATACCCCACAAGTATTTTATAGGAATTTACTGAGAGAATGGGTGGAGGGCGTTTAGCTCAGTGCTTAAATGCACAATAACTATTAGCTGCTATTATCCTTCTGAATGTGATTTCTTTTTCTAAGCAAAGTCTTGGATAAATTCATTACTTTAACTTGAAATTCTATTGTAGGTCTTCCAATTTAGGTAATGTTTAGTATTACAATGTCAAATAAATTGGTCTATGATTAATAATATACAAGTATACTTTTTTTCCGAGAAAGAAAACATTATCATCCTCGTTTATACATTTTTTAATGCATAAATTTGGCATGCATAGTTGACTTTTCCATCATTATTATTTTATTCCATAGCTTTTGATAGATCCTTCAGTCTGTACCAGTAAGAAGGAGGTTTAACCTAATAATTCTATTCAATATACAAACATTGAAAATGTATTTAAAAGTATTAATGTTAATAAGAATGGAATAAAATGTTGTTATAGTTATAAAGCCCTTTTCAATATAGATTAAGTTTTCTGGGAAAAACAAGCTTTAGTTTCTTGTTGAAAAAATAGACCAGTTTTTCCCACACAGAGTCGGTGCATTCATTCCTAGGCACATTGGACGGAATCTGCTCGACAGCTGCTGTGTGAAAACATACCTATGAGCCTTCGTTGGGGTGGAAGCTGGACAGCTGTCTGATCTGCAAATCTGCACAGAATCATGTGTTCCTAAAAGAAAAAGCAATAGAATGTGGGTTTATTTCAATCTTCTGCTTCAAAATTGTAAAAATAAAAAAAAGACTTCATTTTTCTGGATTTCTACATTGTTTAATTGAACAAAGTGCAGCACAAATACTACTTTTGATAGAAGCAGATTTTTCAGACAATGGAACTCAGTAACTTTTTTCCCTTCAAGTAGACTGCTTGTCAGATGTAGTTCTTAAGAGCAGATTCATGGAAGATCCTCAGGGCCATTTAACCAGTTCCTTTTAGCTGAAATGTGGTTCCAATTTGTGATTATAATGTGTTAAAGACCTAAAATTCACTGATATTTTTCATGTAATAAAATTTGCATCTCAGGGATGTGGCTCCAAGAAGACATTCTCAGTGGCTTCCTTCCCACCACCAGAGGAAAGGGCAGGGCTGTAGGACATCACTCGGTAGCCTCTGTGCTCTTGGGAACCCAGCGCAGGGCTGGCTACTCCTCTGCTGGCCCTTTTAGAGAGGAGCTGGCTCTCTCACTCTCCCCTTAATTCTGCTTTTAAACAAACAGTGAAGAGGACCTGAGGGAATGGGCCGGTGGGGGGGGGGGGGGCGGTGCGGATTATTGCTTCTGCTTAACAATTTTGGGAAAGATTGCAGTAATGAGAACAGAACAGGCTTTAAAGGGACAGAGCTGATGAGTCTGCCCGGCACTGTTAAATCTGCAAGTAGCCAAAGATGCGTGATGTGTGGAGTGGAGAGCAGAGTGGAGTGGAGCGGGGATGCCCGCAGTGCTCCCAGGACAGCTGTGGTTTCCGGTGTGTACATGATCTCACCTGTCAGCTTAGCAAATGGCTGAACTCAGATTCACCATTTGTCCCTGGGTCTTCTGTACACTCAATTCAAGCCTCCATTTTTAAATAAGACAATTTAAGTGATTCTGTGAGGTTGGTTCTTTTTGAAGGGTTACCTTTGTCTCAACTTTTATGAGTTTAAAAACAAAACACTTTAACGCTCACTGTAAAATTTAGTGGCAATGGGTAGGATACTAATAAAATGGTGCAAATGAATAACTTTTATTAAGCTCCATGAACTGGCATCAACAAAGGGGCAGAAGAGGAATTTAGAAGTATATAATTTGAAGAAAAGGCAAGAAAAAGCAGACCCTTTGTCCTCAGGGTGTTTGTAAATTCAGACTCACTGTAAATAAGTAACGTCAGGCAAGCAGAGCCTCAGGGGAGGCTCGTTTCTCTCCTGGTAGTACCTGTGTAGCAGTTCTCCCAGCAGGAGTTCAGTTCTGAGAGGGAAGGCACGCAGTAGGTTCTCAGGAAAGGTTTGCTGGCTGAACTGAACTGTGGAGAAACACGCCTCCAAAGACTGTCCGGATACCTGGCACTAAGTGCACTTAGCTCTGCCTGCCAGCCCTCCCATCGCCGGCGAGGGCGAGAAATACTGACTCCGTCCTGCAGCAGTGCCCAAGGGTGGTGACCCTACAGAGCATTCACACCTGATGCCCTCAGGAGGGCTGGGCCACGCAGCTCTTGGGGGTGTGTGTAGGAGGAGGAGGGGACAGGGATGAACTGGGGCACCAGGGAGCTTTCTGCTCTCTGGAAGAGCCGTGTCTTTCCACTCCAGAATTCTACGTCTTCTCACCAGTGAGGCCGTGGCTCCCCGCCTCCTCGCCGCCCCAGGTTTTTCCATATGCCTCTTGGAGCTTGCCTTACCTAGCATCACTCAAGGAGGGCCTAAAAACAAGGGTCTATTTTTTGGTTTTCTTCTTATTTTCCAATTCATCTTCTCTGTTATTGGCAGGGCCTTGCGAGAGAAAGGTGAGGTGTTTTGCATCTGATGAAAATAAAGTTCCTGGGGTCCTAATGTTTCCCCAAGAACCTTACAGTTCCCTAGGAATTCAAAACTTTAAATCCAGTGGGCAAAGAAGAGCAACAACCTGGTTCTGGACGGAAGCATGAACACCGAGGTTTCTCTCGTCTCCAACGGCGTCTGGCCGCGGAAGCAGGGAGACTAGGAGGGGTGGAGGACAGAGGTGGAGGCGGGCATTTGTGAGTTACAGAGCAGAGGTGAAGGAGATACAGGTGCCTGGGGGTAGAAACGGACATTTCTAGGTCACTGTCCCTCACTATTGCACTGTTGGAAGGAGAAGACGGGAAAACTCCTAGAAGGCAGGGCTAGTCTACAGAATGAGACCCCATCTTTAGTGAGCCTGTGCAAGAAGTGGAATTAACTGAACTAAGAATCCAAACTAATTCATCAACTTTAAATGGGATTATTTATGTATTTCTCTCAAATATTATCATTTCTTAGATTGCACGGTGTCATGTTATTGATCACTTAGTTAGCAGTGATGTTCACAAAGCTGGAAACTGTTTTGCTCAGATTGGTGACTGGCTCAAAGTTATGTAATATTCTGACTCCTGCTGGGAGACGATTCTCTGCGGGTCTCGTGTTTCTTCGTGTCTTGAGAGCAGAGGCACTGCCTTTGTTTCCAGACCAGGGTTGGCAAACTATGGCCCACAGGCCAAATCCAGCCTATGGCCTGTTCTTGTGTGGCTCGAAAGTTAAGAATGGTTTTCACATTTTTAAAGGGTTGGAAACCAACAACGACGAGGACAATGTAGAATACATGGGGGATTTGTAAGTGGCCGGCAAAGCATAAAATATTTACTATCTTACCTTTCACAGAAAAACTCACCTCTGTTCCTGATTATCTTTTCAAAGATACAGTGAACAGCCTTGGAAGCTATACAGTGTCTCCCTCTGGGGCAAAGGGCAGGCGTGCACACTTACAGATTGAATCTTAAAACACTGGGGTTTCCTGAACTCAGGGCTCCTCTCCTCTAATGCCACTCACTGTGTATGTAGGCGTCACCTGCCCTTCGTGCTGCCCATGGGAGCCGGGCCTCAGGGAGCCAGTGTAAAAATGATGACAGTCTGGCTACTGCTACTGCCGTGAGCAATAACTGCCTTTTGTCTCCGACTCAGGAGTCCCCCACCTTCCGCCGGCATACACAAAACTGTGCAGGCTAACTCGTCACCTGCACATGGGGCAAACTCACAGACCCTTCACAAGTCTTGTCAATTAGTCAATTACTTGTCAATTACTTGAAGACTAGTATTTACTTGCCGAAAAAATCCATATTAGATGTTCATGAGTAATTCAAATATAACTATCAATGATATCCTCCATTGGAGAAAGGATATTAGGAAGACATCTGGATCTTTTTAAGGTTACCTTGTATGATAAAGTTTTCTTGAATTGTTCACTGAAATAGAAAAGAAAAAGGAATTGTCATCATTTTAAATATCAAAGACCAAGGGGAGAAATAGTCTTGAAGAAACTAAATTCTAAAAATTATGTATTTTACCTAAAGAGCATATGTTATTCTGAACTAAAAGCTATGCCAGTTTGAAATGTTTTTGTAAGAAGACAAAAGCATACCATCAGTATGTTATTAATTTTAAAGAATTTCTCTCAAAGATTGTTCACATATTAGAGAAGCACAACCATGTTTTTCCTCTTCCTGGCATGGGTACACACTGACTCAGGCACTTTAAAATGTAGGGCTCATTGTTTTTCAGGTGTGGTGAGGCCAACAGATGAGAGGAAGACTGCCACTGAACAGAGTTTGTTCCCCCCAGTTCCCAAGAGGAGGGGCACGGCACTCCATGCAGGGCCCCCTGGGGAGGCACCAGGGTGGGTCAGGAGGCCGAGGGAGTGGGGGAGGATGCAGCAGGAGCCTGTGTTATGGGTTCCATGGGAAGGTATGACAAGGCAGGTGAGCAAGCCTAGGACTGGCTAGTTTAAACAATGTCAGCAGGCTCTGGGGCACAGGGGCCATGCCGAGTTGTCTGGTACCTGGCCCTGGGGTGATCTGGGCACGGGGGAGTGACCCAGGAGTAGTCCTCCAGTGACAAAGGGGGCAAATGTCATAAATCTATGGAGATGTAATAAAATTGACAGACACTAAAGTGAGACTTTAAAATCAGTTAAGTGAGACTGCAGGCTGAACAACTCAAATTAGCATTCTTAAGAATCTTTATAGTGCCAGACTTGCAGATTACTTGATGGGTTGTAAAACATACATTTTATCTATGTAAATTTAGAATAAAATGAGATTTCAACTATTGACTAAGCCTCTGATTATATTTTATTTTTTGGTTTTCCATAGTTCCTTTGGTTTTCTCTCAACTGGTTGCAAATTGTAGTAGAGAACAAAACAATGAAAGACAAAGAAAAAGAAGGCTATTATTTGTACTTTAAATTACTTAGAAGACTTTAAGTATAAATTCTAGGAGAAATTCTCTCAGGTTTCTTAAAAGTGATGATGCAAATGAGCAAGAAGTCTTTTTTGACACAGAGGATGGTATTATATCCTATGCATATTATAGGATATAAATATGTTCCAAAACTTATGTATTTAATCTATTCTATAATTAAAAGGATCAGCATGATTCTCAATAACTATGAATCAGAGGGTGAAATAGCATCAACACTGAGAGAGTGGCCCTCCAGCAGGTTGAGTTGAAGAAGTGAGAAGGAAAAGTCTCCCTCTTCTATGGAACAAGGAGGACTGTAAAATGGCTGCCAAGCTTCGCAGATTAATCACCACCACCCATGGGCAGTACTTAAAACTACTACTGCTGGGCTGGCCTGGTGGTGTAGTGGTTAAGTTCATCACTCTGCTTTGGTGGCCCAGGGTTCATGGGTTCAGATCCTGTGCGCAGACCTACGAACCGCTTACCAAGCCATGCTGTTGCAGCGTCCTCCATATAAAGTAGAGGAAGATGGGCACGGATGTTAGCCCAGGGCCAATCTTCCTCAGCAAAAAGAGGAAGATCGGCAACGGATGTTAGCTCAGGGCTAATGTTCCTCACAAAAAAAAAACAACCAAAAAAACTACTGTTCTTACTATAACTGGCAACAGCTCACATCTCTTGAGTGCCTTACATATATCACTCAATTCTCACAAAAACCTAGAGGTAGTTACTATTATAATCCCTGTTTTGTAGATGAGAAAATGTTGGCAAAAAGAGCGAAAAAAAAAAAAAAAGTAAATTGCCTGAGGTGAAACAACTTATAAAAGAACGGGGAGCCAATATTTGCACTCAGGCGGAATACTTCCACATCCTAAGCTCTGACCAGTACACCGCCTGCCTCTCACAGGTGATGATTTCCATTTAGAAGTCCACAGAGAAGGGCTGAAGCTGTCAGACGACTCCTAGAGGGACTTGCTTCTAAGTTTCAGGCAAGGGCTGGATCCGGGAGAAAAATCAAGGGCAGACATAGAGGAGGTCCTCTCTTCCTTACATAACTTGTAAATGACTCTGGCCATTATGCAGAGGAAATGAGCTCAAAACCGAGATCTCACTGCCACTTTATAGCAAACGAGTTTGTGCGTTGGTTTAATCCCCATATTGGCCCCTTAGGTAGAACACTAAACTTCACCTTTTTGGAAAATTAAACTTGGAGGTGTTCTGGACGAAACCGTAACAGCAAGGGCACGTGACAAAGGAAGCCCGGGTTTTGATGCAGTGCTCGATCACCATGTCTGTCGCCACTCCGCAAGCGTGCAGCGCCACCTGCAAGACACACGCAGCCCCAAGCGCTGAGTTCTCTCTCCACTAACAACGCCACTTTGGTGCCTTTTCTCATTGTTACTTTTTGTGAGGACTGATCCTCAGGAGGTTTTAAGATACCAGAATATTATTCCATAATAGTTACAACAGTTCTCATTTGGACATACCAAAGGACTAGCTAGCTATTCATATTAATTAAGAAAATTAAGCAAGGTTGAAAGACTACAAATGGAACATTGCGAATGAAGCATAGGATTCATTCAATGGAAAGTCTGACGTGATGTTTAATACGGAAAATTTAACGTGTGCCTGTCTAAACCAGTGCTCTTGTTGCTTATGAATTTAGTTCAGTTGTAGCACGTGGCGAGAACACTAGACTGAAATCACAATTTCTAGTCTAAAACTCTAGTTGGCTGTGGGATCTGGAACCACATAAAATTTAACTTCTTTGGGCTTCAGTCTCCTCAACTATAAACTATGCTTAACAATACTGACATACCACAATGCTGCGTGAAGATAATGTAATCAGCATTGTAGAAAACTGATCAAATTATATTTATATAGCACCTTTTCATATTTCTATAATAACAGTTCTGGACACTGAATGACGAATCGCATGAACTACTTTCAGTGGATTTATTTAAAAACGAAGGAAGAAAATTAGGAATTGGAGTCATGATTAGGGCTTCAATTATTCATGAAAAGAAAAATAACTGTAAAAGTGATTTAAAAATCTGTTTTCAAAACAAATTCCTTAATGCTATCTATACTGTATTAAAATCTAAAGTAGACAACTGTGAAAATTATTAGGCTAAATAAAGCAAAATAGGACTCTATGAAAGAAAATCAGATGTGGGGATCTTGACAGATGAAGCATTTTGTCAGAAAATACTCAGATCTCCATTTCATCCTGAAGAGACACAAAGTGTACTGGATTATAACTGTCCTTCCTAGGGACAGATCTCTCAACTTCAGGGTAGGAAGGGGCTTTCAGGGTAACGAGGAGGAGATTTTCTGGAAATTTCTGGATGTGAAGTAATATAAGCCAGATTCCCTTTTGAACTGGAAAACCAAAAACAATGGTATATTGGGACAGCAAGATCTCTGCTCTCGACCCTTCTCCTGAATTCCCCTCCTTCCAGGCTTACATCAGCTCCAGAGACGTCAACAAGCCTACAGCTGATCTGCAACTTATGCAAAACAAAGGGTTAATATCTCTAATATATAACAAACTTCTGGAAATAAAGAAAAAGCCCAATGATCTGATAGTAAAATGGGCAAAAGATTTGGGCAATTCTAAAACAAAAACATGCAGGGTGCCGCCTGGTGGCGCAGGGGTTTAGTTTGCGCTTGGCAGCCCCGGGTTTGCAGGTTCGGATCCCGGGCGCCCACCCACGCACTGCTTGTCAGCCATGCCGTGGCGGCGTCCCATATAAAGTAGAGGAAGATGGGCACGGATGTTAACCCAGGGCCCGTCTTCCTCAGCAAAAAGAGGAGGATTAGCAACAGATGTTAGCTCAGGGCTGGTCTTCCTCACCAAAAAAAACACCAAAAACCAAAAAACAAAAACATGCAAATAGGCCTTAAACCAAAGTGGTTCAATACTGCTCAAAACAAGAGAAACAGCAGGTAAACTCCATCCAGGTACTACCCGTCACCTGTCAGGGCGGCAAGCACCCTACACTTGACGGCAGTCTGTGGGCTGGGCTGTGGGGACACAGACCCACTGTATGTTGCTGGTGGGAACAGAAACATCGCAACCCCATGGAGGAGGAATTCAGCAATACCCAGCAAAATCACACGTGCGACTGCAATCTCATTCCTAAAAGTCTGTTCAAGGGACACAGTGGCAAAAATATAGAAAGATTTACTCACTGAGGCAAATATTGGAAAAACAACAAAGTGGAAACAGGACGACTTGCCAGTGACAGAGGAGATAAACACAATGGTGGAATAAACACAGAGGAGCACCCTGCAGCTCTCTATGCATGACTATGGAAGATATTATTAAATGAAAGATAATGTCAAAAAATTCTCAAACCATTTTCAGTAATCATCATTGGTGGTTGTGTTTTTTAAGGACTCTAACGTGTATATTGTGAGATAAAACAAGAAATATGTTACTGTCATTAGGAAACAGATTTTTTGTTTTAGCATAGGAGAAAGAAGAGAGAGATATGGGATGGATAAGTTAAAATCCCGTAATCCTGAATTTAAATTGGAAGTTTCAGTATGAACCCATGATGATCTCTTAAAAAGAAGAAAAGTATTGCCTGGCTCAGACCTCTGAAAAGCCTAGAAACAAAGACTGAACCAGCAGCGATGACCATCCCTAGTACCCTGACTGTGGTAACCTAAGTAGCAGTTTGCTTTAGAAGAGTTAGAGCTCCATGGAGAAACAGCTGATGCCAGACACAAGGCAGGAGACGCACAGATTAACTGGTCACATAACAAATTAAGGACCCCAACTCAGACAGTCTGGGGGCTCCATCCTAGAGAACTACTCTTTACAAAAACACTCCCTCATTTTATTCATCTCGTTGGTCCTACTATCTTCTGAAATTACAATACCATAGGGAACTAGCATGTATACAGTGTCTGCTAGATGTCAAAATCTTTCCAAAGATTTTTAAAATTTTATCATTTAATTATTTTTCTTAATAATTCTAGTAGCTCTTATTATCTCCATGTGCACTAACATGTCCAAGGTCACCCAGCCAGCAAGCATTCCAGATGAACTCTGAATCCAAGTCTGACTCCAAAGCTCACACATCTTTCCATCATATCATGCCATACTTTCTCCCACCAGCATCTTTGGAGCTGGAAGAAACCTTAGAGATTATCTTTTTTTAATGAAGAATTTCTGGATATCACTCTTAGGTTCACCAATGACTTATGAGAAAAAGGAATGGAATATGTGCTGGTCACACATAGAGGAAGTGACAAAGGAAGGGACAAAGATAAATACATCTAATTTTTTTTCTTCAACCATCGCTATCCACAGTAATTTGTATGAAATCTAATTTCTAATTACATTTCAAGTGCCCGACCCAGAGAGTTTGTAATATAATACAGGATAGATAGATTTATTAATATTATATACACTGGATAGATTTGACAACTGTAGAAAGAGCATCAAACAAACTATGAGAATCTAACGAAGGCTAACATTCTGGGGGAAAACACATGTAATCAGTATTTAGCTGACATCATAGCAAACAAGTGTTTCACTGACCCAAAGAATTCAAAATTGTGGTTCTCAAATAACAAGTGTCTTATCTATCCCTTTCTTGGTATATACACTGAATTTAATAAAAGATAGTAATTGAAGCTGTAAACTTATCTAATGCCCAAGGCAAAGCATATTCCAAAGTAAATGTAAATATTTTCTATCCAGATACATCCTGCAGAATTCATGGGCTATAAATTAAGGGCCTTTCCTTTACATTTTCTTACTTCGATTAATCTGTACATTATAAAAGTTCTAAGTACAATACTTATCCTATCATGTAAGTCAACAGAATAAAACTGAACAGCCAAGAAAGTTACATCCACATAACTGTGCCAAATGTGGTGGTAAATAAATGAAATTAATCATCACTCACTCTCATAACATCTTGAAATGGCAGCCTCAAGACAAACAAGACCAGACTCTAGATACAACATCTTTTCATTCTTAGGGAACAAAAAGAATGTCTGTTGATTCTTCTCTAAGATAATATATGTTGATAAAGAGTATATGCTGATTTTTAATATAAGGCATATTTTGAAATACAATAAGCCTATGCTTTATTCACACCCAAAAAACTAAGCTAGTGCTAAAGTATCTGTGACTTGAATGGGCTTTCTGTGTTTTTGCTTGTTTGTTTTGAGATTCATTTAGCACTTACTAGCCTTTTCCTAGCCCAAACCATGCACATAGGTGTTGTTATTGCCCATTTTACAAAAAGGCTCAGGGGCTGGTACAAGATGACAAGTGCTGAAGCCAAGATTTAAACTTAATCTGACACCGAACCGTACTCTCCTTCTCCATGTTCCCGTCTACTCCTTCCTTTAGATGGGAGTGAACAGGAAGTCACTGCCTGGACCCTCGTCCCAGCTCTCATGGTAACTTGCGGCCTTCCTCTTCCCCTCTTGGAGCCTCACCCTCTCTATCTGTAAAATGAGAATGAATGAATGTAAAATGAACTGAATGAACTCTAAATTTGCCCCAGCCCAATCATGCTCTGAGGCTCTGCTTCCCCAAGGATTCTTACCCAGATATCTTAGACAGAAACGGGCTTGGTCCCAACTGTGCATTTATGTTCCCCCCTTTTCAAAACGTGCATGCAGTTATATTATTGGTAAGTTGGCTTTAAAATTCAAATAATGCTAAAAGGCATGTAATTACAAAAAGAGTCTCTTGTTCTGTATATACTCCTGAATCCCTGAAAGAAAATCTGGTGACCAAAGCTAATGCTTTTCAACTCATTGCTTTTCTTTCCTGAAATCCACCTCTGTTTTCCTATATAATAAATGTATATTGCTATCTCTTGACTTGTAAATATTAGACATGATCTATTGATTTTCTGTATGGGAGATGAGGATTTTTTTTGCACATTTTTTACAGCCTTTTCCTTTTTTTTCATCCTCTTACTGTTGTCATCTCCAATTTTCAGTTAAGTGTTGATGCACTGTTCTCACTCCTATTGGTTTGTGTACATGTCCACGCTGTGCTAAGTGTGCCAAACATCCAAGACTTTCCCCAGCCCCTCTCGTACTGGATACCACTGATTCCTTTTTCTTGTTTACCCTCTTGTTTTAGTGAAGCACATCTTCTAGTAGTTTTCTGATATACATTTTTTTGAGACCTTGAAATTTTCTTCATTACTTTCATACATGATTGATGGATTGGCTAAGTATAGAATTTTAAATTGGAAATTTTCCTTTAGAATTTTAAAGGCATTGTTTCACTGTCTTCCTGCATTCCACATGGCTATTGAGAAGTGTGATGGCATTTTGATTACAAATTTTTCATATAGGACCTTTTTTTTTTCCTCTGTGGAAACTGTAAGGAACTTCCTTTCATCTTTGGTGTTCTGAAATTTCACAACAATGTGCCTGGGTTTAGCTCATTTTTCAAGTGGGCTTTTTCAATCAAGAGACATACATCTTTCACTATTGACATATTTTCCTATATTAATTCTTTGATATTTTCCTCCCACCATTTTCTCTTTCTGGCCCTCCTATTATTGAAGTATTGGACTTCGTGGACTGAAACTCTAATTTAAAAAAAAAAAGCTTCTTTCCAGTTCCTATTTCGTCTCTTTTTGTTCCATTTATTGGGGTGATGTCCCACACTTCATTTTTTAGATTTTCTACTTATATTTTGGTGAACATATTTTTCATTTCCGAGAGTTTTCTTGTTCTGATGGCCCATTTCCCTCTATCTTCTTTCATTAATGAGCGTCTTTTCCGACATCTCCCGGAGGAAGGTCGTTTGCCATGTTTGTTGCTTTGTCTCTGTCTTCTCTTTTGGAAGTTCTCCATGTTTGATATTCCTTGGCTGTCAGTTCACATTAAAGAGCAAATCACTGAACAGCTGACTGGAAGTTCTGAATGAAGGGCTCACAGACTGGCAGGCCACGTCGGTGAGGGGGCTGTTGGGTGGCCGGCTGGTTGTTGTCTTAACTACAGCTGTGGTACCCATAGCTCTTTTTTCTGGGGCAGTTCTGATTCTGCACGGGAGGATCTTTGCATCCCTTTGACTAAGGAGAAGATGATTCTAGCTTCTGAAGTTTGGAATTAAGGGCAAACAGGGTGAAGGGCTGAGAGAGCCATCGCTCAGTGTGCAGATTCTCCCTCAGTTCTTATCTCAGTATGGCACATCGCCCACACCCTCCTCTGTGCCCCATATCCCTGCGCCTGGAGCGTCTCTGGGTCAGATTCTTCACAGAATAAACTTCTGGTCTCTTGCAGGGTCAGGGGGGAACAGTTATTGTCTACACAAGACGGGGTGCAAATCTGGGTCTCTCAATAACATTTTTAATTAAACAGGATTTCAGTCCCTCTTCATCCCTGCCTCCAAGATTTCTGGTGTCCTGAATCCCTGATATTTTCTGGGATTCTGCGGGCAAAGTGACTTCTTGCTTCCTGATCGCCTCTTGCCGCCCCTTATCCTGATTTTAGTTTGGTCTTCCTCTTCTCTACTCAGTAATTTACTATTTTTCTTCAGTCTGCTTTCTGCCTTAACATACTGGGGTTCAACTTACAGAATATTGAACATAATTTCACCAGAGATGGAGTACGATTTTTTTGTTCTTGTTCTCCTTGTTATTTGGGGTCTGATCTTTCTTGGGGAAAAGGGGGTTGAAATACCTCTATCTGCCCACTTCACCTGGAAAGTCCTCCATTTTGCCTTAATGATTTTTAAAAATTGTGTTTGCAGAATATATAATTTCTCAAGTTCCCTATCTTTTAAAACATGAATTACATATATTACTCTTGGAAAGTGTTACTGAATTACATTCTATAATTGCATAATCTTCCTCTAATTGTACACTAACATACCTGACTAGAAATGAGCGTGTAATTAAGCACTCAGCACTCATACTAAAATTCTTATAGGTAAAATAGCAAAAAGTAAATACAGATAACTCGAAAATAAACTGTTCTGAGATTTTGATATATATTGACAAATAGAACGCATGCACCAATACTGTTAGAAACCAATACCTTATCACCTGGCTGAGACGACTCTACGTTACTGTTGGTGGGCAAGTCGTTTAGCACTGACACAGTTTTTGTTTTTAATGCAAAGTGTGTTTTTCCATACTCATGGCCCTTTCCATAATATTGTTTGACAACAAGGTTTTTGTAGTATTGTTTGAGAGCATAGGTATTAATACACACTGTAAATTAGGTCTTAAAAAGTATAATTTTGCAAAGTAAGTTTTCATAATAATGAGGATTATTTATCCTACACTAGACGAGAAGGCAATAATAAACTTCTTTAAAAAAATAGCCTTAAAAAGTCAATTTTTAAAGCCATCTTTTGTAAGTTGCCCCTTAAGTGTATGTTAATCAATATGCACTGTCTTAGTTTGGCTGCTAAGAAATTACCACAGACTGGGTGGCTTAAACAGCAAACATTTATTCTCACAGTTCTGGAGGCTGGAAGACCAAGATCAAGGTGCCAGCAGATCTGATGTCTGGGGAGAGTCCCCTTCCTGGTTTGTCATGGCCACCTTCTCAATGTATCTTCACATGTGGAGAGCGGAGGGAGGAAGCAAGCTCTCTTTTCTCTTCTTATCAGGGCACTAATCCTGTTCACGAGGGTGCCACCCTCATGACCTAATCACCTCCCAAAGGCCCCATCTCCTAATATCATCACATTAGGGGTTAGGAATTCAGTACAGGAATTTTGGGGGTGGGGTGGGAGACACAAACATTCAGTCCACAGCACTTACTCAATTCAGGGTCACACAGCTGTGTATATTCAAACTGGAAGAAAAAAACCTTCTTGATGTTTTTTACTTTTGAAAAGGCTTTTATATTTTCCTCAGGACATTAATAGTCATTATAATCAAAGTCAGAATGATTCAATCAGAAGGTATTTCTTCTCTAATAATCCAATACTTCTTTGGAAGAAAGAGAAATCATATAATTTATGTATCTTACATGTTCAGAATTCTTTCTGATACCTGGTAGTAATCCTGAGGGCCCTACTAGCCTTTTTGGCTAAACAAGCTATCTGTCTGTCTATAAAAGATTAAACACATATTTATTTCTTCTATCTTTATTGCTTACAGTATTATGAAAATAAAAATAATAACATGTTAAATTTGGAATATTTTGAAAATAATAATAAAAAGTTATTACACAGTATATAGAGATAGCCACTTAAAGAAATATATAGTGGCATGATTTCTTCCCATCCTTTTCAGTGCAGTTTTTACATGGTTGAGATCACACTGCACAGAGTAAGAAGAGGCCCAAATCGTTGAGTACTTCCCAAACACCAGGCAACCTGCTAAGCGCTTCACATACATTGTATCAACATCGTATGGCCAGGTATTTTATAGGTGGAAAAACTGAGGATTAGTGAGTTTAAATAACTTGCGCAAGGCCATCAGCTAGTAAGCGGCCAAGCTGACTTGAGCACAAGGCTGATGAATGTTAAAATCCATACTCTTAACCATTGTGTTTATACAATTTTCTTCATTTACCGTTATAACTAAATCTTCATGTCATTAACAAATCATTGCAAACATCATGTAAATGAAACACTTCAAAGCTCCCGTATGACTAGGCCCACCTCACTGAAGCTGTGCAGTCAACGAGTAAGAATGTTTTAAAAATCTTTGCAAATTTTAAGAACAAGAATGGAATATCATTGTTGTTGAAGTTAAAACGTATTTAGTTACTGAGACTTTGAATGTTTTATATGCTTATCAGGCACTTATATTTCAAAAGAAGAAATAAGCACAGTGTCCACCAGAAGCTACAAAATAACTCTTTGGAACAAACATAGTATTTCTTCATCGATTCTGGTTACACGTGGGAGGTAGACTAGGTGGAGGTATTGGAAGACCTTGTTGAAAAATCTGCAAATATTTAGATTTGTTCTCTTTCATTATTTCAAATCAAACTAGTTTAACAAAGTCAGTATCTATTCATTTTTGCCTGATACAGGTCGTATTAATGGAGATAAGACTAATAACTAGTATTTCAATTCTTCTATATAAATGATTTGTTTAAATTTCCTGAAGATGGTTGGTTCTAAGACTTTAAAATTCTCTCCTTAAAATCTTGTTTGCTTCATTAATTTTCATATCTGAAGAAAAATAGTAAAAGAAGAAGGCATTTACTAAGCAACGATAAATGCCAACCAAATCTGTATGTGAAAAATCGCAGACTCACAGATTAATGCAGTTTTAATGCATTTCCAATACCTGGTTATTCTGATTTCCTCTCTAAATACACTATTTTCACTGGAATCTATTTAATACAAGAATTAGAGCCACTGATGCATTTAGTTTGATTTAGCTAGTGACAATACCTCAATTAACCTCCTAGGCAAACTATTTTCTTGAGAGTAAATCTAATTTTGGTTTAATACTCCAGGTAATTTTAATTCATTTTCTATATATCTTGACAATGGTAATTATGAAAGGAAAAGACCCATTACAGATATACTATTACGAAATGTAGAGAAAATATCACTTCCAAAAAGACATACACATTGTTAGCTGGTGCTAGTGAACTAGGACCTTGGAAGTTACAGGAAAATGCCAGAATGATTGAGTACAGAAGCCACAGAAGGGCAAAGAAAGCTGCGTCGACAGGCTGGGAGTGCCGTGATCTGAGGGGTGAGTGAACGGGCAGCAATATCCTGCTCCCTTACCCCTCCAGCCTGGTGTGCTGGTAACGTGGGCCCGGCTTAACGGCTTGTTTTGTGGAAGAACTTTAACCTTCACCTCAACGTTTATGTAAAATTTAAGCTGCACATGAATATGTATTTAATTTGTATTTGCCAGATCAGATGTCTACTTTTTCCCGAATTTCCTTATTAGCACATAACTGTAACAGTTACCTTATTAATAGTTTTCTTAACAGTTTACTTCTCTTTGTATAGGCATGGCTTGAGATAAGCAATGTAGATCATGTCTACAAAGGACATAAATTGCGTACTTTTTAGCCTGTAGAAAATAACAATAAACCTCACACGTTTGCAGTAGTCGGTATTTAAGTGAACTTCAGTGGACAAAAATCAGAAGTACCACAGGTCTGAGTTTCTGAAGCTGGACCAGAGCTTCACCCCGACAAGCCCACCGTGTGTGACGTGAACACAAATAGGTGGGGATGCAGGTTAGCACAGCCTCCTAGAGAGTGAGTTGGCAAATGTATAAAAAGACCTAAACGATGCATAACATATCCATCATGGCAATGATTACATGACAACAAGATAAAAAAAACGAGAGGAACGATTTGGGGAAAAGTTCTACGACAATGCTCAGTTAAAGGAGTGTCTCTGTAGCATGATCTCACAATGTTAACATATGTGTAAGTATGCATTTGCACGTGTGCATAAATATATAAAGACCAACGGTTTTTGACAGTAGTTATCTCTCAGTAGTATTCTCAAGAATCAGTGGTGATTCTTCTTTATATCATCATATATTTTTCATTTTGAGTGTACAGTCCTATAAAAGTCAGAAAAAATTATTTAAAACAAATACGAGGAACAGCAGCAACATTAACATCTTAATGAAACACAAATTCCATCAGAGCATACAATCTTGGGTTTAGATGAGCTGGCAGAGTCACATATCATAGGTCTTTTTAGTAATATCAAACAATAATAATTTGATCTGAAGGTTTTAGAAACATGACCAATATACTTTCTGTCTCTTGGAAGCTAAAAATACATGTAGATATCAAATCCTAGCTAAAGAAAATTTTATCTAAGGGCAACTCTAGTGTTTACAGTTTACTAATAAGCTATTTTTTTCTATTATCTTCTTTGTTTTTCTTTTCCTTTATTATCTTTCAAAAAATGTAGTATAAACCAAGGAAAGTTATCTTCATTAGAATTCATTCAATTAATAACTATTTTTAAGCACTTATGTGTCAAACACTGTTTTAGGCACTGGGGATTGTGCAGTAAAGAAAATAAGGTTATTGTCTGGTAGAGGAACAGGTGTTATCTTCAGCATGTAACGATGAAGTGCTAGGAATGAAACAATATTCATTAATATGCTATACTTTATAGATGGTAGAAAACAAAAGTTATCATTTCTTTGTTTAGCAAAGAATATAAAAGTATCTCCTTTATTTACTCTAAGGCATATAATTTTTCTTATTTAGTTAATTAGAGAAATTGAAATTGTTTGATTACTTACCCCAATATTGAACATCCCTGTAAAATACTCCATATTTGCTTGAATGAACCAAATGTTGCTTAAACCTAGTTCATCACTTCTCTTCTTAGCACGAATTAATGATAATTCCTTGTTTTCTATTAACGTAACCTAGATTTCACCCAGGAAACAATAGTATATTCAGTAACATAATCAGACATTAGGGCAAAGTACTACTACTGCATTTCATAGCTTTAGTAACATAGGACATATTATATTGATCCTTACCCTGTGCCAGGAAGTAGGCCAGATGCCATGGTACCAAATGAACAAGGTCCCTGAACTGCTGAAGCTTACAAATAAAGTGACAGAAGTGAAAGGGACAATTGTAACAGTGATGAGTGTTCAATGAAAGATGTCTCACGTGTTATTGGAGTGCTCGAGTTGATGACTAGGGGAGGTTTTACTCATCTAATATGGAAAAGCAACACATTAACTGAGGCCTGAAAAGTGAATAGAAATTAGCTGGGAGAACGAAGGAGTGTTTCTGGCAGAGAGAGGAACATGGATGAGGCCTTAGGTGAGAGATATGGTGTGACTGAAGAGGTGCTGGGGCACAGTGTGTGGTGGGGATGGTGGGCTGGGGGACAGGATGTGCAGGATGGGATGAGGCTGGAGAGGTAAAGGAGCAGATCACGTGTGGTAAAGAAGGCTCAGTTGCTGCAACGGATTGTATGCATTGTGGGGGGAGGCAGAAGGCGGGCAACCACGAGGAAGCTCTCACGGTACTCTGGCCAAAGGGGATGGGAGAGGACCACCGGTCTGGATGGAGAAGAGTGGGCAGAGTCATTTTCATTACTGTCATTCCTATTTCTACTCTTTTATTCTTCTCTTTATGGGAAAACTCTGGATCCTTTTGCATAAAAAAACCTTTCAGAGCCTTGGTGTCAGAGGCTTTCCAGCCTTTATTCTGGCCAAGACCTCCCTTGTCCAGGTTTAACACCTCTTAAGTTTCAGGAGAACAGTTAGGAAGGGAAGAAAAGACACTACATTCCTGACTCTGCTTCTCCAGGATCCTAATATATGAGCTTTCTTTCTCTCACTCCAACTATGCAATTGTTGCTTTCCTTAATAATAAAACTGACACCTGTCTATTTCTCTCAGGATTCCTTATTTATTTTGCTTTTCATTTTCTCAGAAAGAAAAAGAATAATAACCCTGCCCCTCCGTCATTCTCTTACATGTCATCTGGCCAGTCTATGAGTTTTCCACATATTTTTCTTCTGGAAGTAGTCACTGTAATTATTTTGCATCTTCCAGAGAGCTCACAAGCAAACAATCTGCCCCAGTTCAATTTGCATTAAAAAAAAATGATATCAAATTCCAGATTTTCATGTTTAAAGATGGCCTCTGTGAGGAATTGATTTAATATTGCAGAACAGTAAAAACAGCACAAACTTCTAACAAATAGTGGCAACAACTGGATAAATTATGGTACATTTACATAAATACGTTATGCAGTCACTAAAATATGATATTTAAAACTATTTGCAATAGGGAAAAGCATTTATGATGCAATATTGAGTGAAAGCAGGTGACTAAAATTGTATGTGCATTTTCAGAATCTGCAACAATAAGCATCCACATGGACAATCACTTGAGAACATGGGGAGAAAACCATTTGATGGCTCAGTGTGGTACATTTGCTGTTTTTTCTTTAAAAAACTTGTTATTGTTGTTGCAATTTTGATACAATGGATAAAAAACAGGATACCATGGGGCCAGCCCAGTGGCATGGTGGTTAAGTTTGCGTGCTCCACTTTGGCAGCCCAGGGTTCACGGGTTTGGATCCCAGGTGGGGACCTACACGCCGCGCTGTGGTGGCATCCCACACACAGAATAGAGAAAGATTGGCAACAGGTGGTAGCTCAGGGCCAAACTTCCTCACCAAAAAAAAAAATCAGGATACCAAGAGAACATGCTCGGCAAGTTTCAGAAGCTAGTGTTTCCACTATAAAATGATGATGAAAATAAACTAGTTTCATCATAGTTATTTTATTTATCAATGGAATAGTTATTTCTTTTAAAAGTGATTTTAAAATATAACCTTTCTATAAAAATTGAAAACTGTTTGTGGTACTTTACTTTTTCCCTTAAGTTTCTGAATATTGGAAGTTTACTTCAAATTAAAAAGAAAATGCCTGTGTCTTGTATTTGACCTGGGCGAATGATTATAAACTCAAATTGTGGGACAAGCCAGATGCGGCGAACTGAACTGCGAGGTTTCCCGGCGTTTCCCTTCAACCATGATTCAGACTTTACCTGGCATGATGGCAGCATGTGAGCAAGGACAATCCCAACGTGGCCCTGAAAGAGGCGGAAGAAGAAACAAGTGAACGCTGGTCCCCAGGCCTCTGCTCATTCTGAGACAGCAATCTTGCCAAACAAAAACATGACCCTGACTGGAATACAGTCAAGTCACAGAGTCCTGGAAACGCCAAGGAGAATACAAGGAGAGATAATACCCCACCGCTGCAGAAGTCCACAATCCTGTCACCGGGCCTGGCCTGATGTGTCACCACGTAAACAAGGTTGTTCAACTGCTGCTGCTTCCTCAAAGCTCGGTCACTGGACATCTTCCCTGGAAAGACAGAGAGGAAGAACATGGAGCGGTACACGTACCGTGAGGGAGGAGAGGACACATGTAGAACCGACACGTACACAGGAGGAGGGATGAACACAAACACAAACGACAAGTTCCATATAACCCACCATGAGGGGACGAGGGGCCAGAACCCAGAGATAAACTCTATTTTTGCTTATTTTTACTTTTACTCCTATCCAACTTTTCTTTCAATAGCCATTGATAGAAAATCTATGAAAAAATGTCTTCCAAAGAGAGGAAACAGTAAGTGAAACATTAAGTTCAGAGTCCGAAACAAAGTAAGTGTTCAATGAATGTTTACTGGACAAATAAAAATGAACAGCAATATTCTCTTCCCTCTATCCCTCTCAGAGACATACTGTAAAGATCACCTAATTCAACACCTCACTTAGATCTCTGTGGAAAAAAGAGATCTATAATAAATAATAACACTTTATCATTTAACTGGCACATCCTTGAACTCTCAGTTCTCCCGGTAAAGACACTGGGAACACAGGTGTCACATAGTCTGAAATATATCAATGGTGATTGTATTTAGAGAGGAACTGAATTTTCTCACTTCTGCTTTAAAGCTTCCTTTCCTCATGAGTCAGACAGAGAAATTTAATGCAATTAGAGGTTAAAGATACGGCCCTTCCAAGTACAAAATGCCTTGGCCCAGCAGCATGAAAACATTTTAACTTCCCTTTCAAAAGCCACTAGTCAAGTCCATGAAAATATCTTCAGAAGAATGAATGAAATTATTTGTTTTTACATATTTTAAGTGCACTTTTTATAAGAGGAAGATTAAGAAAATGTAAGAGAGAAGATTTCAGTGATGTAGATAAAAGGAGAAACCCAGATAATCTTTTTGGCTTGATAAAAGATTATTTACAGATACCAAGGTTTCTCTGCTCCATTTTCACAGAAAAATGGCATGGCTTTTTCTTTTCTTCTCTTTCTTGTTTTTCTTCTTTCCTATGTTACTAAATTAAATAAAAACATTGGGAAAATTTTATTTTAGGAAAAAATAGAAAATATGAGGAAAAAAGATCTATAGGAGAAAAAATATCCATAAACTCACAAGTCAGAGGTAATATTTTTGTATATATGTACTTTCAGCCATATCCATAAATTCAAAATTTTCTAGACAGCATATAAAATATTGTATTATACATCTTTGCATGTCAGTGCATTTGTTTCTATACGTTTTAATGGCTGCATAGTATTCCATTGACCCTATATCCATAACTTATAGAACCAATTTCCTAGTGTAATGATGTGGTCATCATCATACAGTTGAATCTTTGTGCACATTCTTAATTATTTAGCATGGCCTAATGTGAATTTCTAACACGAAGAGCATCTAAATCAATAGTCTGGTGACTTCATTTGTGAACACAGTTTCATGTAGCTTTAAAAGAACTGTCTTCATTTTTTTCTAATAACATAATTGTAAAAAATTTAAACACAAAGTGAAAGCTCCTGTCATTCTATCTTTCACAGATAACCACTCCTAAGAGATTTTATTATGACCTTTTTCCAACACATAGCAAAGTTGAAAGAATCTTAGAGTGAACGCTTCTCATACCCTCCATCTAGATTCGACCATTAACAACTTACTATACTTGTTCATCACACTTCTATCCACCCATTCTTAAGTCCACCTTGTTTTTTTTATGGCAATGCAGTTTTGATTTAGAGGAGGAGGAATAAGAACAACAAAGAGGAGGAGGAAGGGGGGTCAGAGGCAGAAGAGAAAAGTCCCTTGAGCCCCTTGGGAGAGCCAGTCACAAATGGTGCTATTGAATGGAGCCATCAAGAGCAAGGAATGAGCAAAAGCATCTCTGTCTTTGCTCTTTTTGAGAATTTAACATTTCTTAGCCAAGGATTTTCATAAAAGAAAGTCAAAAGGAATTGTCACTTGTTAAGAGCAAGGAGATAAGAAAATTTATTAAATGGAATATCTAATAGCAAGTTCTATACCATATTTCTATTAGACATTTAGAATTACCTAACTTTCTTAGGTCTGTTTTAAAAGCAAACGTTAATAAAGATCTGCTTTTCTTGCTAAGAGTGCATCTTCGCATGTAAAGAATCCATGCTGAAATGAAGGTTGAAGGCACAGAGGTACTTTTCAGGGCTGTATTTAAGTAGAGACTATTAAGCTGCACATAATATTCAGATTGAGCTAAAAATATAGTAGCAAGATGCACAGATGTTTTATGGAAAAACTGCCTCTAATAAAGCATTCCTCCTCCCCACTCCAGCTTTATAAATATTATGAAGCTCCTGGAAACATGAACTAGATCTCAAATACATTGAACAAGGTAAGAAAGTGGTTATTTTGAGATATGGTATTAATTTAAAAATCAAATCCTACTTTCTATTTATACCCAATATTCTTGTGCCTAAGACACCATTTACAAGCATAAAATTATAATCCATTTTCAGCTTGACTTAAAATGATGGTTCTTTAGGTGTCATAATGGAAAAAGAAACCCAAGAATCAAATGTTTTAACACAAATGATCTCATTTGTTCTGTGATGTAATTCCACCACAAAGGAGTCTTTTTCTTGTCTAATTCAAGTTAGGAGGAACCTGATTATTTAGACAACTTCAATGTTTGCATTGCCCATAAATAAGGTACAAGGGTAAAAAAGCCAATTTTTAAGCTAAGGAAGAGCCATAAACACCAGTACTTTGGTCAGTCCAAAGCATCAAGTAAGGCAAAAAAAAAAAAAAAAAAAAACCCCAAACGAAAAAAAAAAAAAACACGGATGGAAATGTGCACACGTGCAGCCAGAACCCTGTCTCAGTCTAGCAAACTACACTCAACACCAGGCAGCTCTTCATCCTTGCTTCTTAGTGTGAAGGAACACAGGGCCCTGAATGTTTCAACCTACTGGTGAAAGGGGGATGGTTGGGGGCTTCGATACACAGAGTTCTTTACTAAAGATTCATTTGCTGTTCTGTTCTCAAAGTATTTCTTTGAGATGTAGCACACTAAGCACATTCCATGAATTTTTAAAAATTATAATTAAAGATGGAGGCAAAGAAAAAGGCTTAAAGTAATGGTTTAGAGATTTTAAAAACATTTGTTTTGTTTGGAAAGCTATAAAATCAAGAGAGCGAGAGTAAATTTCTTCAATAGAGATGGACGTAGTAGAGATGTTCTCCTCTAGAGAAGGTGCAAGACAACTGAATAGACAAGGTGGCACTGATAGAACCTTGCAGGTGAGAGGGAAGGTGACAACCACAAATTTTAATGTTTTCAAGAGGCCTGATTAAAAACATTAAGACAACAAGAAGACAAGTGAACCATCACTCATGCTACAGGGCAATGGACACTGAAGACCAGGTTCCATCCCCAGGGGAGCTATGGTTCGGTGCTTGGAACAGTCGCGAAGGTATCTACTACATGCCAAGTACTTGTCTATATGCTGAGGACATGTCTCAAAGTGAGTAAGACAGTCCCTGTTCTTAAGAGTTAAGAGGGTATCTAAGAAGAAGGTATGGGATTCATTATGTGCAAAAGTATGCTCACTAAAGGTAAAGGACTAATTGTTGGAGACAATCGCAGAAGGCTGTACAGAGACTGGGGGCATTCCAGCTGAGTCTTTAAGGAGGAACAGAAACTTGCTAGATAGAATGGGCTGGGGAAAGCATGCTAAAAATGATATGGCATATTTGGGGGAAAACCGCAATTAGCTCATTTGTGCCTGAAGATGAGGATTGAAGGGGAAGTGGTAGAACCTAAGATAGACCTGAAAACATGGGCAGGGCCAGATGGGAAAGAGCATTGCTCATTATTTTCCCTGTCTGTGTTCTAGAGAAAACATGGCCTTGCTTTAATATTTAATGTGCCTAGAGCTCCTTAGAGACAAGATCCATTTGAATAGACAGCACTGTTATTATTACATTATTACAACTAAGGATGTTCTTTTAGAATGCGAGCCTGCATCATTTTTACTCTGGAGAGAGTATATTCTCAAGTTAGATAGGATTATAAATAAAATTATCTGGAGCATTCAACCTTAACAGATACTAATGTCATTAAGTGATTTAATTAAGAAAATGGATAAATTGAACTCATTGAATCATTTTGAACCCCGCTGTGCTAGATGGAGAAAGCCCTTGGACTCCTTATTGGATCTTCCCTCTCACTCTCCTCCCCAGGCTGGTCCCCCTGGTACACCTCTGAAAGGCCATGCTCACCAGCTCCTGTCCCTTTGTAGCATAGCTCATCACCGAGCATGCTTTTCCTGGGCATTTTACTAAAGTCCCTTCCAAATCTATCCATTAAAATCTCTCTTCTTTGCTGAAAATACCTTTAAAGGCTCCCCTCTGCCTTAAGAAAAAAATTTGACTTCTTGGCAAGAAAACAAGGCCTTCAATGATTTGGGACCTGTTACTTTGCCAACCACATCTTCCGCTACTTTCATGCATATCCCCATCTTCCAGCCTTTCTGAACAATGGGTAGTTCCTTGAATTTATCACGGTCAGTGAGCTGGCGGCTCTATAAATCTGCTCCCTTTGCTTGAAACCTGTTTTCTTGCTTTAGAACCTCAAGAACCCCACCACCTTTCCTCACTCCTGGCTGCAATTACATGTGTTATTTTGTAATAAATTTTTTTAAAAGAGAAAAAAGTTACTTTTTCAAATTCTCTGTTACTACCCCAAAGAACTATGTTTTACACTATAAAGCCTGTTAGTGTCATCTATTGAAAAATTTTTCTTATTATAAAATGATACCTAAGCATAATTCGTTATAACCACCAAAAAGAACCATTAGCTGAAATTGCTTCTGTCTCCCTGAAATAGAGATGATTTTTCCTGGAACTACATAAACTCGGGCCCAATTAAATGGGAAGAGTATGTGGAGACCGACAGGGACATAACCGGGCTCAGCACGAGCATAATGAATGGATTTTATCTGCACTGATGACTTATCTGTATCTCAAGGCAGTATGCTAACTTTGCAGGTACTAAGCATGAAAACAAGTTAGAAATCAAGGCTATGCCCGTATCTGTTGAAATAGCAAAAGAAGTCAACTATGAAACAGGAGTTTAGGTGGGGATGGAAACGTTTCTGAAAACGTTTGTGAGGGAATAAGAAAGCAGCCATTTAAAGCTACATCAAAAGCTAGAAAGGCAGGAGAAAATTCCTAAAGAAACTCCTGAGAAGATGCACAAAACTAAGTACCAACATAAAGTTTACACTTTAGGTTAGGGCAACTTTGTTTTAAATTCTGGAGATGACTTGTTGGAAATACTAAAAACTCAGAATAGTCCTTCCAATTTTCATTTTTAAAGCCAGTTGCAGGCTAGCATCACTAATCCTCTTAGCCAGGCCGACCCCAGAGAGACAATATTCTTGCAACAGTGGGTACTAATCACCGGACTCCTTTCCCCTCTCCCTTCTGCCAGCCCATGCACACCCCCCTGGTGCAGTCTGTGAAATCAGTAACCGTGTGACGGCATTTTCACTCTGATAGTTTAGTTCTATATACTATGGGAGTATTCAATAATTATTAACTAGAAATTCAAAATGCTAAGAGATGCCAATTTATTCCTCTCTAAATTGAGGACTAATGACCTCATAAATATTTTCTTAATCAATCCTTCAACGAATGAATCAACCAACTCATGTCACCTACTAGAACTGTGCTGGACAATGTTAGGGACACAAAGATGTGTAACACTTGGTTTCTGTCCTTAATGAACCTATACCTTCTTTAATAGTATAAAACATTATACTTGAGCTTAGAAAATGTATTTTATTAACCACATTGTACAATATTTTTAATGACTTTACCCTAACTTACAAAAATCCATCTATCTTTCCTCAAGCTTCTAAAATGATTAATAACAGCCTCTGTTTATATGATGCTTTGCAATTTATTAAGCACCTGCATATGTGATATATCACCCAACCTCACAGCTCTGTCAGGGTGTCAGGTGTACAACACTTTCCTGATTTTACAAATGAGGACACTGAGCACTGAAGAGGTCATTCAAACTTAGCACCTGCTCAAAGATGCACAGCTGGTGAGTGTGAAGCTGGGACCTAATCAAGGATTCCTACCTTCAGGTTCCGAGTTCTTTCCAATATAATCTGCGCTTTCTTAAAAAGATGACTTTGATTAATTGTGATGTCAGAACTTCAGGGCTGGTCCCTTTTTTTTTTTAATGTGTGAGACTTCAAGGAAATGAGGTGTTTTCTATTAGGGAAATGAGCGATTTCCCTAATAATTACATTTTAGGGGAAAAAAGTTAAATCTTCAGAATCAGTCATAAAATGCATTTATTTCAGTTTTTCCTCTAAATAAAATTTCCAAGAGCAGGCTTACCAGTAAAAAGGATCAATTTATGTTTTGAACTTCAACATGTTGGAATATATCACCACGGGATTATTTGGAGGTCTCGTAAGTCACTCTGTTTAATGAATTGATCTTTGAGTGTCACCTTTTCCAGAAAGAAACCATTTCTTCACCTTGGGCCTGTAGCAATCTCTTTGATTTTATAGAAAAGTGACATGGGGAGGTTGAGCAATCAATTTGTTGCAAAATCTGATTATCCAGGAGGAAAGAAATGAAAATAGATTGGGAAGATCTTTTATGTTACATTACTGCAGATGCTGACTAAATATAGCATGCACACTTCACCCTGCCACATCTAACCCTAGAGCATCTTTTAAAGAAATGGTAACTAAAAAATATTTAGGTAAGATGCTGGGTTGAAGAACAAAAGTTGAAGAAAGCATAGTCACATTTGCCAAATCAAAACGTCTGCTTTGGTTATAGAAGAGCTTAGATATAGTGAATAGTAGAAAATTAAAAACCGTATTCCTGCTATTTTTTTCTCTAAGATGAATAAAACATTTTGAATTCAGAATACCAGATCCCAGGGTTAATTGTACACATATATTTTCATTTCATTCAAATGCTATTTACGCCACACAAAGTAAACATTACTTTACCCTGGAATTTACTTAAAAAAAAAAGTTCACAGTATCTTCAAGTTGCCCACAAGACCAAACTGAAATGCTTTAGAACAAAAAAGTTAACTCCAGAAAATAGTTTAGGTATTTATTTCTTCTCCCTCTTTTTCAGAGGCTTAACTGAGCAATAGTAAGGTATTTTAACAGTCTCATTAACTCTTTGAGATCATTTAGGTAATCCTCAATTTGGCTTCCAATTTGGTGTGTTTTACAGTATTTAGGTTAAACAATACTCTAGGAGCCCAAAATAGTGTTAACTTTCCCAGAGTCAAGTGACTTTAAACAACAGCTTCCTTTGTGCAGAGTACTCTAATTTCTACTATGATCTGACCCACAGGTTTTCCTGTTTGATTTTTTCATATTTCATTTTGATTAGAAAAATGAAAATGGTGAATATCTAAGGTGATATGGCCCCCAATTCTTTGATACTATTAATACTATATTAAGACATAGTATTCCCATCATGAGGTGGCGTCAACACCTGTCCCCTTGAATCTGAGCTGTATGACTGCTTGACCTGTGTAATGCAGAATGACCCTGTGGCTGCTTCCAGCAGCTCCCACTCCTGTCTTTTGACACCTGTTGACACCTGTTCTTGGAGCACAGCACTGCTCTGGGAAGCCAAGCCTCCCAGCTGATGGTGTGTGAACAGATGGGCTTTCCCACCAAGCCCTACCTAAGCTGCAGATTTGTGAATAAAATCAGTAATTGTTATTTAGAGGCACTAAGCTTTGTGGTGGTTACTTATGCAGCAATAGATCATCAGAACAAAATCCTAACATTGGGTTTGTAAGGATTATCATCATCTAATAGTATTTACTAAGGCACCTACCTATATATGAAATGGTGCTGGATACTATAACAATAACCAAAACAGAGAACGGTTATTATACCTGAGAGTTAACACTCCAAGGTAGTAGTATTCCTTACACGTTACACAGGGACTGTAGAAACCTCAAAGGCAGTCTTGAATCCCAATCCTACTGTCCCTTTTCTCTTTCTAATGGTCCTAAACCTCATGGGCCTAACTATAAAGGATGTTTGGATCTCAGCAATAGGAGATGGTCAAAGAAAAAGATGATGGGAACCAACCCAGCCAGGCACAGGTAGGGATGGGGACAGTGATCCAAATTAGTATTCAAAAGGGACCCAGTCTGGACAAGTACTGATGTCCACACGGGTCTAGCAACAGTAGGGTTGAGGGACGGGAAGAAATACAAAGGGCTAGAAAGGGGAAGGTTGTGCCATCGGGGACATGCGGTGGCCAGGGCTTATCCTAAGGCATGACAGATGACAGGTCTAAAAAAGCAGGGCTACACTGGAACCGTACCATTTGGGAGGTCTGGGTTTATGGATAAAGGGATACATCAGTTCAGGGCCTGCGTAGGGCAGAGGAAGGCAGGAACGGACATTTTTTCCTAAACTGGAATTTTGAATCTCCCTCCCTTTCTCCGATTCTTTCACTAAAACCTCTACAGAGTAGTTCATTAATTCAGCCAATATTTTTTAAGCACTTCTTATATGTCTGGCCCTGATCAGGGTGCTAGGACACAATGGAGAACAATGGGGATTCTTACATTCCAGGGAAGGGAGTTTTGATAACAAAACATTCCATCAAGTGATAAATGATTTGGAGAAAATGAAAATAGAATGCTATGGTGGCAAAGACCTTGGTGAATGTTTAGATCAAGGAGTCAGGAGAAGCCTCACTGAGCAGGTGACAAAGCTGAGACCTGAATGACACGAAGCAGCCACGGCACACGAGAGAGAGCACTCCGCACGAAGGGAGCTGCCGATGCCGTCTTCAGGACAGGAGGGGACGTGTGAGGGTAACCGTAACTGCACGCATTTGTCCTCACCACCGACACACGTCAAGTCACTGACGGGACATTCTCATCTGCGGGCATCAGCACCACTGAATGATTACTATGTGCCAAGCATGTTTTACCTATTATTTCAATCCTCTGTCATGGGGTTGGCATGTTACTGCACTGTCCGATGAAGAAGTCTGAACAAAAATAAGAAAGTAATGGCCTTGGTCACATGGTCTCTCCACGGTGGACTAGGACTGGAATCTTGCCGGTCTCACTCCAGGGCCTGTGCTCCTGTCCGCCACCCCAGGAATCACAAACCTTAGCAGTAAAGTGTTTTTGAACATGACTCAAATATATATAGGACTACCAATTTATCTGTTAAACATTAGTAAAGTTCACTGTCTTTTATAGAAAAAAATAAATAGAACATTTTTCTATTTTAGTATGCACTATGTTGCCTCCCCCGTGTGGTAGAGACATATATGTTTCATCTGTATTTCTGACGTCAGAGAAATTTTCATCATTATTGAACAGCATTCTTTTGTATTTTGATAAAATATTTAATTCTAATCTCAAAATCAGCATGAAAGGCATGCTAAAGTCAATTTTTCAGCAAAATGTCATGTGGTGGGAGTGCTGGAGTTGAAGCAGATGTGTATAAATGGCTTCAATCTAGTTTAAAAAAAGTTATTCAGGACTTGGTGACTGCTGTATTTCAGGGCAAGTGCTCCTTTTGGTCACAACCAAAGTTCAATAAATACTAATACTCCTATGTCCTCCCTGCTTAGACTTTTAAATGCAAAAGTAACGGTCAATAGCTGATTAAGAACTAGAGTGTGTGGGTACACAAAACCAACCAAACCCACAACCAATCAAATAACCAAAATAATCACAGCGCTCTTGACATTTACATGTTAAAGGAATGCTTCCTAGATTCGGAGACCATTAAAAAGAATTTTCAGAAACTCAGAACAGAAAAACCCAGAAGTACATTTGAAATAACATGGGATGGGTAAACTTGTCTCATTAGAAAGATGTGTTTTCTCTCTCTCTCTCTTCTCTTGTGGTTTGAAATATCATATCTACACTAATGACACCCAAATCTGTAGTTCAGCTAACACTGCTCTCTGGAACTCTACATAAGATCTAGATTAGATTTTCCACTTGCATCCTTAATATCTCTGTCTATGCCATTCAGGGACCTCAAACCAAACATGTACAAAAACCTAACTCATTTATCTTCCATCAAGAAACCTATTTCTTTTCTGGTGTCCTCTCTGTCTGTTAATGGTATCATCATCTACTGTTAGTTCACACTCTTACAATAGTCTTCGAATTAAACACTCTGCCCTATATTCTCACCCTTTCATGCTCATTCTTTTAAGAATGCGAATGTGTTCATGCTACTTCCCTTCTTGAAAGTCTTCAAGGGCTCCCCACTACTGATAGGATAGATTTAAAACATTTTAAAACTTCATAGTCTGGCCCAGCTCCCTTCCTCCCAGCCCTCTACTCCCACACTCTCACCATTCTCTGGCCAGATAGAACTACCAGTTATTCTTCAAACACACCATGCTTATCCACCTTTCTGAGGTTTTAAACATATTATTTGCTTTGTCATGAATACCACTGTCCCAGAAATTACAAACTGTTTGTGGAACACTAGTCCCTCAAGATATCAGGAGATATTGAGAGGAAAAAAAAAGCGGCTTCCACCATCAGGGAGCCTTAGGAAATTTACATATTATCCAATTTTTTGGAGAATCACCATGCTCATTAGCATAGTACAGGCTCTAAGGAGTCTCACTGTAGAAAAACAGTGTTTCCCAAAGTTACTTGACAACCGGCTGCTTTTACTATCTAAATCTCTTTAGAGATGATTTTAGGAACCCCCTTTAGGAAACATTGCTTTATCCCACCTCTTTGCTTAAAAATGCCTCCTTATCCTTCAAATTCAGTTCCAATGAGTGCAGTGAGTCAACAAAGACAGACCAGATTCTTTAGACTGTGAATGCTTCCACCTCAGGACAACTGTATTTCCCAGGGACCGCCAGAAATTATTTAATGCATAAAACCCAGTCACATGCTAGTTAGGCTCAGGTCACTGAGCCAGCAATAAAAAGGAACAAAAGGCACCAAAAACATTTTTTCTTGAAAGTGAGAGTTATAAAAGCTATGTCTAGAAGTTCAAAGGCCTTAGCTATCATAGTATTTCTTCTTGAATATTAACTTAGAAAATGACACGACATATTTAATGAAAATTTTTGAAATACTCTAAGAACAGAGTCATAAGTAGTGTTTACCACAGTTGAAATAGATAAACTGTTTAATTATATACTGAAACAGCTAATTGTTTATGAGAACTCTCTCTCTCTTTTTTTTTTTTGGCGAGGAAGACTAGCCCTGAGTTAACATCTGTTGCCAATCCTCCTCTTTTTGCTGACGAAGACTGGCCCTGGGCTAACATCCATGCCCATCTTCCTCTACTTTATATGGGACGCTGCCACAGCTTGGCTGACAAGCGGTGCATCTGTCTGTGCCTGGGATCTGAACCTGCAAAACCCGGGCCACCAAAGCAGAGTGTAAGAACTTAACCGCTATGCCACTGGGCTGGCCCCTGCTTATGAGAACTCTTGGGGATAATGCTTAAAATTTAACATTTTTAGATATCCAATGAAATATACAATGTAAATATCTAAATATCCTCTTTAATGAATAGCCCTAAAATCTATCATATGACGTTCAGCTTACAGACATGGTAGCATAAGGGCATTCATGAGGAATGCCTATATATCTGCATACCCACAAAACAGGCATAGAAATTTCCTCACTCTTTAAAACAGGAATGCATGTCTTGACCACTTCCAAGAACTGCTAAAATCTGATTTGAAGTCACATATTTCCTCCCGTTATTTAAATCCCACACATATGATACACAGAGAAACCAAACATATAGAACAAAAAACACCAGGAGATGGTGATTAGTCAAAATTTCCCACCAATTTCCATTAGTTTAATCTTATAAACATGTGATTAGTTTTTTACTTTCAAGTTAATAAAAGAAGCCAGAACTTTCTCCCTTCATAAGCTAATAGGAAACAGGTAGACTTAGAGAATTATGTAGGACATTAGAGCAAATACTGTTGTACTGATGGACTTTGAAATTCATAAGTGGATGATTTAGTAATAGCCTTATACTTTCATTTATAATAAAAGAAACAACACTGGGTTAGCATATTAGAATTTTAGTTGCCCTTAAGGATTCATATCCAAACATTGAGGAAAAACATTGGGATTAGTAATAAGCAGCAGCAAAACTATAAATAACACATTAATTTACACAACCTACAGAAACGTGACTTCTTTGCTACCGTACACTTGGAAACATTGTAAACAGTGTTACAGGAGGGAGCAGGAGGAGCTATTTAGAAAACTAAAGCTTTCACCGGAAGTAGGAAAAAACCATTTTCTTTCTGTGATTGATAGAGGAGTAAGAGGAATTCCAACATTCAATTAGCAAATATTTATTAGGTGCCTGCTCTGGAAGGGTTGGGGATGTAGTGGTCCCTGCTGCTGCGGGCACACATTCCAATGGGGGTGGACAGATGAAACACACAAAACAAACAAACATATTCTACATCAGGGGCTAAAAGAAAAATAAACAGAGAAAGGGGACAAAGAGGGAGGGTGAGGAGACTTACTTCAGACAGGACGATCTGAAAGGGCCTCTTTGATAGGTGACATCCGAAATCTGAATGAAGTGATGGAGTGAGGAGGATAGATTATCTGGGAGAAGAGTTTTCCAGACAAAGGGGATAATAAATAGAGTTAGTGAACAGGACACTGGCAGAAGAGGATCAAAGAAGTAGCCAGAGGCCAGCGTATGCAAGGTTTTATAAACTATGTAAGAAGTTTGGATTTTACTTTGGTAGATGGATTTTGTGACATTATCTGACTTTTTAGAAGGGATTTCTATAGGCAAGCAAGGATAGAAGCAGGGAGTCTGACTAGGATGCTACAGCAATAGTCAAGGCCAGACATGACGGCTGCTCAGACAAGGATGGAGCAATGGAAGTGGTGAGAAGGATGAGGTTTGGCAGATATTTTTAAAATAGAGCTGACAGAATTTGCTGATGAATGGGATGTTGAGGGTGAAAGAAGGAGGGGGTAGAGCATGACTCCAGTTTGGGGCCTGAGCAACCAGATGAATCAAGCTGCCACATGTCGGGTTGTAGTAGAGGCATGAAGACTAAATCCTGAGGTTTTCCCATGTCTAGAGGTTTGGAAGCTGAAGAAGAACCAGCAAAGGAGACTGGTGAGTCATTCTACTGGTTTCTCAGAGGCCAACTAAAGAAAGTATATCGAGGAGAAGGGAATGATTGATTTTGTCAAACTCAGTTGACCAAGGAAAATCAGGACTGAGACTTGTCCATTAGGTTCAGTAACTGGAAGTCACTGGTGACGTGACAAAAACAGTTTTGTTGGAGTGATGGGGCAGAGCCTGATTGTTGTGAGTTCAAGAGAGAGAAGGACAACTAATAAATGTACAAGGCATAATGGAAATAGAAAATCACCATTTTACAATGGTCATAGTAATAACTGATTTGGGTAACAATCACCAATGGATACTAAAACCACTGGTGAAAAGCTATTGGGGAATAAGGCAGTCTTCCCAGAAGTTACTGACGATTCCAGAGGGAAACCAGTATCTTCACAAAAGGAGAAGCCTGAGAGATGTCAAGCTGATAGCGTGTGCTCCCTGCTGTGGGGCACTCACAAGGATACAACAGCCACTCTGTAGCATGCTCCCCAAAAATGTTTAGGAATCATTTTATTGTAGACTTGCCAACAGGTTAGCCTCTATCCAAATTGAGGATATTCTGCAAAATAATTGGCTTAGACTCTTAAAAAAAGTTAATGTCGTAAAAGACAAAAAAATTTTAAAGCCCAGGGTTCTAGATTAAAGGAGACTAAAGATACATGACAAGTAAAAGCAATGCATAATCCTTGACTGGATACTAGATATTAAAAGAGAGAGAGTGAAAGCATTATTGAGCAATTGGGAGAATGTGCATATGGTCCGTAATTTGATAGTAGTATTGTATTAATGTTAAATTTCCTGTGTAAAATTATTAGATTGTGGTTATATAGGAGAATGCCCTTGTTCTTAGGAGATACATGAGGAAATGTCACAATGTCTGCAAGGAACTCTCAAATGGTTCAGGAAAAATGAATGTATTAAAGAGATAAGGTAAGTAAGACAAAATAGTAAAAATTGGTGAATCTATATGAAGGCTATAGGGGTATTGACTGTATACTTGTGCAACTTTTTAAAAATACATTTGTAATTTTTTAACAAAAGACTGGGAGGAGGGTGTAGGGAGAGAAAATAAAAGCATAGACTTTTAAGGCATTTTGTTTTAGAGGGGAGCAGGTAAATGGGGTGGTAGCTGTAGGGCTATGTAGGGTAAGAGAGGATTTGAAAAAATGGAAGATACTTAAGCATTTCTGTTACCCTATGAGCATGATCCAGCAGAAAAGAAAAACTATTGTGAGCACAAGGGGATGAGATACAGGGCACTGTGACAGGCGTGGGCTTAAAATGTGAATCTGGCAGGAGGACCTGTAGTGTGTGGAGACAGAAGCTGGTGTGTGGTTCATTTGCTGATGGAAGCAGGTAGAAACTCTTCTGATAGTTTTTGTTTTTATCTGTGAATTAACAGAGAAGGGGAGGGAGTATTGAAAATTAGGAGAAGATGATATGAAATAGTTGTACATACTGAGTTGACGTGGGAAATCTTATGTAAGTATTATTAGCACTAAGGACCCACTTCCTTCCACAAAGATCTATATAATTATACGGATGGAAGAAAGCCTAGAACTAATCCAGTCTAACCAGTCATTTTATGTGCAAAGAAATGGAGACTTGGATGTCCCTTTATAGTGAGAGTAGGAGGAACAACTTGGAGATCGTGAACACGGCTCAGTGGCCAAATGTAGTGGAGTCCTCCACGTGGCAGTACTACGGCAAAGCACTTGTGTACTTTATCTCGCATACTGGAAAATCCTTATATAAAACTATATAGAAGGCATACCTTTTAACTCCCATTTTCCATATGAATAAAGGAGGTTCAAAAAGTTCTATCTCCAAAGTCACACAGCGATTTCCTGAATGAATGGAGTTTACGTTTGTGCTGCAGTTATCACAGTCTTACTCTAAGGGGTTCTCAGAGAACTCTACAGTGACTCTGGACCTCCTTGTACCTCGTGGATTTTCAAATACATTTGTTGAATCAAACACTTCAGTAACCTGAAGCCTGGGAAGGGCACAGTGCTGATCGTCAGATGCGTAAGAGGGAAGGAGAGGCAAACGAGGAAGGCGCAGCAGCAGACACCCAGGAAGGGAGTAACACTCAACATCAACCTTGGCTTCTTCCCTGTAAGTACACAGAGGAGGCAAACTGGACTCTGCTGACTGACAGCACAACATGTCTAACAGACGCAAGGGGGAAATTCCCAAGGAAACAATGTTCCATACACGTACGAACAACAAGGGCTTCCACACTGAGACAAGGAAGAGGAGGCAGAAGGCAGGTCTGAATCAACTCGTGAAGTCTCACGTGCCAAGGGAGCACGCACACAGCGGAAGTTCCCTTGCTCCCTTGTAGGGCGCAGTCTTTTAATCCCTTCCTGACCTATTTTTATTCAGCACTGAAAAGAGTACATTGTGTGACTTGGGTATTAGCTTTTAAGGAGATTTTAAGGAGTTTCCAGGAAAAGTAAAGCACTTTGCCTATAAAGAGGGACCCTTATACAGGCATCAGAGTGTGCTCTGTTCCCAAACCACCTGTTAAAAAGAAATAAAAAAACAAAACAGAAGCCAATATTCATTCCCTCTCAAAATTACAGATAAAATTAAAAATCATTTGGTATGAAAAACTTTTTCTCAATAAAAAATGTTTAAAAACCTTTCAAAATATATATATGCCTTCTAGAGTTTTAACCAGAGGGAACCTGAGTCCTTTTATTCATAAGCAAGAAATGAAAATTAATAGACTTTTCTGCTTCATCATGGATGTCAATCTGTATTAGATCATTAATTATGGATTATAATGAAATTAATATACAAACACAATGGGAAAATACATAAAGCTTCCTAAATCTTCATATAATTTAATTTTTCTTAGAGACTTCTGGCTTGATCTAAACCCTTCAGATAAACTTGTCCATATATTCCAAGTGAGTACAGATTGTTTTTTTCTCAGCCCTAATATTTCCAACACCTTTTTTACAACAAATATTTTGTAATATTCCCCTTAACTGTTCTGAAATGAAACTCAAAGATAAAATAGCTTACCTACCTATGAAATCTAAATAAAAGTAATTACTTAGCTATACTCTAAAGAAGAGGTAAAATAAATACTTTATGATAGAATAGTACTGGGGTACGCAGATGCTCAGGCACGATTACTAGGGGCTAGATGACCCGCAGATTTCTAAAATGCCGTCAGGCCTCACCAGGAAATATCATGACATGTAAATTTTCTGAATTAGATGACACTCTAGAATTTAATGCAACGTTTTACTACTGGAATTTTGCTTTTCATTAACCCAAAGCACCATAAATTTTAGAAGATGGGTGTTCACAGAGCATATCATAATTTAGGGGATTTGACTTCTATTTCAAACATTCCCCTTATAAAACCATCTTGTGTATACTAGTACCCAACGTTCCAATATAAAGGAGTTTCTTTAGATAAATAAATATTGTTTCTTAAATGAGCTCCCTGATATAACCATCTGGTTATTTTTGTTTCTTTTGCAATAGTAACAATAATGAATCATCTATCTGATATCTTTGGAAATATTTCTCATGACTAAAAATTTCTAGATAAATGAAACATAACCCTCTTAAGAACCAAAATTTTTTGTTATGAACTATTTCATACATATAAATGTATTTTACATATATATAAGTTATACATAATAATACTGATGATAAAATGAGCACCGGGGTATCTAATAGCCACTTTAAGAAATTCGTTCAGTGTCACAGAGTGAATTCTGACTCCCAGCGGCCCTGTGCACAGCAGAGCAGAGCCCTGCCTGGTCTTTCTGCTCTGTCCTCTCACCTTCCGGCGCTCTATCAGACAAGGCTCAGCTGCTGTTCACAGAGTTTTCATGGCAGTTTTTTCAGAAGTGGGTGGCCAGGTCCTTCTTCCTAGTCTGTCTAGTCTGGAAGCTCTGCTGAAACCTGTCCACCACGGGTGACCCTGCTGGTGTGTGAAATCCTGGTGGAACAGCTTCCAGCATCACAGCCACACACACCCACCACAGTGTGACAACCCACAGGTGGTGGTGTGGTTCCCTGATGGGAAACCAACTGAGGTGAGAGCACTGGATCCTAAACGCTAACCACCAGGGCTGGCTAGCTAAGAAAGGGAACATTCCTAATACTTATGAAGCCCTGTGCACATGTCCCACCCAGTGGTCCCTCCCTCACCTTTCCCTGCCCTGAGACAACCACTTCCTGAATTCTGTGTTTACCATTATATTGGCTTTCTTTTTAGTTTTACCACACAGATATGTAGCCCTAATACTATATTACTTAGTTTTGAATATTTCTAAACTTTAGATGAATGAAATTATATATTGTACACTTTTTTTTTCAAATTGCATTTTTCAATGTTTCTAAGATTCAACTATGTAGACATATGAAACAGTACTTTATTTTCACTACTCTAAGTATTCCATTGTAGAGTTATAATATAATTTATCTATTTTCCTGTTTATAGTCATTTGGAATGTTTCAATTTTCTTGCAATTACAAACAACCAAAAATGTTTTCAACTTTGAAATTTCTTCCATTGCTTGCATATTTGTTAGCCTTCTGTCAAAAACTTGAATATAATTTAATCTTTCCTTAATGAATCCAAGACATATTTATAATATCAATTATACACAATACAGAATTATAATAATGCCCTCAGAGGTTATAGAGATGTATATTCTATTTTTTACTGGAATTAGTAAATTTGGTCTGCTTTTTATAGTTCTTCTCGCTCCCTCTCTGGCTATTGGAAAGAAACTCCTTGCTGCTACGATGTTTATTCTAACATTCTCTATTTTCAATTTCCTCCCTGTAGACCAGGAGCCTAGCCAATGCAATTTGAGTGCCAACATGAAGAAAAAATAGATTTTGACTGAAAGACCAAATGGGAGCTTTCCTAGGGGGAATGTGTACTACCACGAGATAAAATTGTATTATGGAAGGAACAAAGCTTTGGTATTTCAAGTCTGGCTCGGGCATTTATTAGCTGTCTGACTTGTCAAGTTACCAAGTCTTTCTGAGTATTTGCTTTCTCATCTGTAAAATGTCCCTAACAATCCCATCTGACAGGACTACTGCGAGAAGTAAGGAGCACCATGGCACAGTCCCAGCTCAGCCGCTGCCTTCGGTAAAGCAGGCTGCTTCTCCTTCCTGTCCACTCGCTTCACACTAAAGGTTGGTATCTGCCCAACAACTTCAAGAGACCAGAGACGTCCCGGCTTACAGCTGGTTCACAGATCTGTTCTACATAGTTCCAGGTGCGTGACCTCCACGACGGTGCAGTATCACTACAGCTCTAAAGATCACAGCAAGCACCTCACCATAACTGTTAAGAACCAGAATTGCTACTGCAGAAAACCTGGATTATGACTTAAGAAAAGTTCTCAAATGCAAAAAAGAAGGGAAAAGAAAAAAAGAGTTACAGAGAAGAGAGATACGAGGAATGTGGTGAAGAGACAATGAAAAGACAATTTATGGATAACCAGTATTCCCAAAGAGAAGAGCAGAATAAATGAAATCAGAATTTTAGTCAAAGAAATATTGTCTTGAGAGAAGGAAACTTTCCTAGACAGAAAATAGACATGAATTATATTTGAAAGAACTCATCTGCTATGGCAAAATTAATGAGAAGACTACTTGCCTTTCCTGAGAAAAAAAATTAAACTTAAATAGACAGAATCTGATCAGATGAAACACTTCTGGTATTACAGCATGAAGGCAGGATAACTGGTTATCTACATACATAGAAAAGACAGGTTGGCCCCAGACTTCTGCACAGCATCAAATGGCACAGAATGGAGCAGCATATACAGGGTTTTGACAGAAGACAGTTGTGGCTTATGAATTCCTTATGCAGCTACATTTACCTGTGAAGGCAGTGGAACCACCTTCCCTAACATGCAAGTGTTTAGGTTACTCACCCTCTCTGGGGAAAAAGAAACACAGCAAACAAGGTCATTATATGCTAGGCTCTAGCTAGTCTAACTAGGTTTTATATATTATCTCATTTCATCCTCATAACATTACCTTCATTTTACAACTGAGAATAAATTATATCCCCCATTATTCTCATTTTACAATTGGGGGTATCCTTCGTTATCCCCATTTTACAACTGAGGAAACGGTATGCTCAGAAAAATTTATTAACTTGCCCAAAGTCACACAGTTAAGTACAAAAAGGAGAGACTAGAAACCATGTCTGTCAGACTCCATAAATTTGACTTCATAAGTACCCATGGGATGGTTCTTGGAAGAGAAAAATTTAAAAAGAGAAGATAGAAAAGTAAACATAAATTATTACAAGAAAATGACAGTTGGTTTCATATAATCCTGGTGTGGACAACCTTTCTAAATCTGACATCAAAAGCTTGCTTCTAATTTTATTTAAATTTTTTTGTTCCTGATGTAATTACCCATTTTTCTCTTTGTTAAAAAAAAATCAGAGAATATTGCAGGCTCATTACAGCAGAAAGGTGAATCACATAATATATTGATGAACTTCATACAGACATCCTATCACTCATAATAGATAACTTCTTAATTCAATTTTATAAAATTTGATCAGAGTTTTAACGTCATTTTATTTTGTCATTTTTTTACATTAAAGAAATTTCTAAGAAGAAGAAGAAAAACCCACCTTTTATCTATTAACCCAAAAATCCTAACACAGTTCATTTCACAAGGTCTGTACTCATTTATCTTGATATCTCCAAGACTTAGAGTAGAATGAAAAAATGAAACACAGTCCATTCTCATTATTCACAGATTCTGTATCTGCGAATCTGCCTATCACTAAAATTTATTTGTAACCTCCAAATCAATACTTCACTTGCCTTTGTAGTCATTTGTGGGCATGTGCAGAGCAGCAGAAAAGGAGTGTCCTGAGACACGAGTTCCCAGCTGAGGCTGAACAAGGTGACACTCTGCCTTCTTGTTTCAGCTCTCACTGCAGTGTCCTTTTCACGTCTACTTAGTGCCACATTTCTTCATATTTTTGTGTTTTTTTGCTGGTGATTTTGCTGTTTAAAATGGCCCCCAAGCACAGTGCTGAAGTGCCGACAGTGTTCCCAGGTGCAAGAAGGCTGTGATGCGCCATATGGAGAAAACGTGTGCTAGATGAGCGTCGTTCAGGCGTGAGCTACAGTGCTGCTGGCTGCGAGTTCAACATCAGCTCGTCAACAACGTACACTAACATATTTCCCCAGGAGCAAATGTTCAGTATTTTCTAATTTAGTGTTCGGAGTGATTTGATAGAACATAACTACCATGAATAATGGAACTGACCAAATTTATTGGGCAATTATTATGCATCAATAGCAACTGACATCATTTTTGAATATTCCCTTCCACGCTTTGCCTCTGTGTGGAATAATTTAAAATATTTTAGCATTTTGTGTCATGTGAATTTATAAAAATATTTATTTTACTTTCTAAGGATAAAACTGATGTTTCTCACTTTTTCTTCATGTCCATACCTGGAAAGAATTTCAAACTCAAGATTCTTAAAGCCTAGAAAAGTCCCCAAGAAATCATAGTGACATCAGGCAAAACTGCCTTTAGGGGGTCAAAAAAAAAGGGATTTTACAACCTTCTGTGAAGCCCATTTCAATGGTCAATATCTCTTGCTTCTAATTTAAATGTGTTCCATCAGCATTTATTTTATTTCTCCCATTGACTGGGCACTGTGCTATGTCCTGGAGATCACAAAGAGAATATGAACAGCCACTATCCTTAGGGATCTCAGTGTGGGGAAGGCAGTATACAGCAACAGTCAGGTAAACAGACCGCTGTAACACACTTTGAGAACTCCTAAAACAGAGCTGCCCAGTGAGTGCTGTGGAAGCACCTACGAGAAGGACCCTCCTCTGGGAATCTCTCTGTGTGTGCTGGGGGTGGGGCAGTAAGGGATGAGAGAAAAGGGGGAAGTCTAGGAATGACTTCCGAGCATGACTAAACCTGAATGAGCAACAGCCAGACAGAAAAGTGGTAGAAGGGACAGGGAAGAGACCAGGAACTTGAGAAATATTTAGAAAGTTGAACAGCTAAATGAGAACGAGGGAGAGAGAGGAACTGAAGATAACTCCCATGTTTCTAACTTGGGAAACTAAGGAGATGTTAACAGTGTTCTCTTAATTAAGACAGAGTAGAAACAGTTTTGAGAGGAAGGAGAGAGCACAAGGATGGAACTGAGCACACGGGAGAGGAAAGCATGAGTTCAACTTTGGGCATGTCCAATTTTTGGTACAATGGGACCTCCAGCGAGAGAGAACAAAACACTCTTGGAAATACAAGTCAGGAGCTCAGGAGAGAAGTGACATGGGAATGATGAGCACATGTGTGGCGACTGAAGTCATGGAAGTAAGATGAAGTGACCCAGGGAGAATGTGGGATTTAGAAGAGAAGAGAGTGGAAGACAGACCCTAGAGAATATCAATATTTAAAGAGCAGGGAGAGGAGGAGAAGTCAGCCAAGTAGACTAAGGGAAAGCCACAGCAGGAGAGCATGCTGAAATGGATGCAAGAGCATGAGCTTGGACTGTTACCAGGGAGGGGCTGAACCACAGTGACACAGTAAGGGCTGAAATGTGTGTAATGAATTTGATAGAGGGGAGGTCACGCCAGAGAGATGACTCTAGGCAGCTTAGTTTCAGTAAATTGATGCAGAGAGCAGGCCAACTGCAGAAAGTTTAAGAGGAAATGAGACATGAGGAAGTAGAAACACAGGGTAGACCCCAGTCTCAAAGAGCTAAACTTTGAAGCCAAAGAGGTGACATGGGGAGTAGAGGTTTGGTGTTGAAGACACTCAGGGAATGACAGGGGTGGCATCAGGAGCTTACTTGACAGGAGTAACCTGAGACAGGGGAGATACTTTCTTTTTGAGCTAGGAATGACAAGAAGCTGAGGGAGTTCCTGTTTTTCAACATGTTGACCTCATGCTCTACACACGTAGCAGAATTCCATTCTCTTTTGAATTCCATTCCTGTCTAAAGTCTAGCACACTAATACACCTATCTTCATGTGATATTACCCCAATAATTTTTACTTACATATTCCAAAAGGAAAAAAAAAGAGAGGGTAGGAAAGTAAAAGGCAAGAAAAAAGCTGAAGTATTAGGACAGAGTCTGAGAGTTACATTCTCTAGCAAACTACCTAATAAATGTGAGCACCACTCCTCAGAGATACGCTGCTGTCTGGAACCTACACTGACAAACTAGGCCTCCTTTGCTCAATCTCACACACACACACACACACACACACACACACACACTGACAAACTGGGCCTCCTTCGCTCAATCTCGCACACACACATACACATACACACTGACAACCTAGGCCTCCTTCGCTCAATCTCACACACACACAGACACACACACACGGATCTCCTCTTACCACCCTTTCCCCAACCCTCCTCCACATCCCAATTGGTCTTTCTGAGGTGCTGGAACCTTCCTTGTCTAGAAAGGAATGGAGTCAGCACAGCGGGCTGTAGGAAATTCTTGGAAGCCAATCCTCCACTGGGACGGCTGGCAAGAACTCAACTATACACGGAAATGACTATAAGCCACATAAATATAGCTCCAAAATCCAAACTAAATGTATATGCAATCCAACTTCCTCTTAGCCAATTCCAAAAAATACCCAAATACAAATCTGTAGCTTTTTAAAAGTTGGCAAATAATTTAAAAAAATGTTGTAGCAGTGTGTGGGCCAAGCAATACAAGTGTGCTATTGTCTGGCCTAAGAGCCATCAGTTTGTGACCTTATATCACAAGCCAAAAGTAAAAAAGGTGAGGAAGGGGCAAAAAAATGTGACCAATCCAGCAAAATTCAGAAAAAGAGAAAACTAAATGTAGGAAGAAATCATAATGGATGAAAGAAAAAGATAGATGGCCCAAATAACACCAAACATGGTAAATGTTTTATTTGTCCACCATAAGATATGGAAGCTTAGAATTAATAATAATTAAAAAGACAACAATTCAAGTAAAATAAAATAAGGGAAAAAGTGGAAATAAAGGTGTGAATAATAATATTCCAGGTAAAAAGCTAGCAAAAAGAAATAGGAGTTGAAATATTAATATCAGATAAAAGAATTTAAGGCTAAAATAACCAAATAGCACACTAATGAAAGGAAGACTCTACTGGGATGCAGCAGTTGTGAATTTAATGCACAGAACAGCAAAGTATCAAAATATAGTACACCAAATGAATAATTTAGAAAGAAAGCAGACTTTGAGAATCCATTATCAAAGTGGAAACTATGATACACATTTGACAATTCAATCAACAAAATAAAATATAAGTAAGGGGACTGAGTGTTTAAATAATGAACAAGGTGAACTATCTACAGATGTTTATATGGATGTAGACATGTACAGTCAGCCCTCCATATCTGTGGCTCCATGTCTGCAGATTCAACCAACTGAGGGTCAACAGGCCTATGATGGTTGTGTCTGTACTGAACATTACAGACTTTTTTCCTTGTCATTATTCCCTAAACAATACAACATAACTTTTACATAGTGTTTACACTATACTAGGTATTATAAGTAAACTAGAGATGATTTAAAGTATATAGTTGAATGTGCACAGGTTATATGCAAACACGACACCATTTTATATAAGGGACTTGAGCATCCACAAATTTTGGTGTCTGCAGGGGTCCTGGAATGAATCCCCCCACAGATACCAAGGGATGACTGTATAGGCAATTGGCTGGAGTTGAGCAGCAAGTGTCCTCCCTACATGTACATGGGGGCAGGCTTCCTCTTCAGCTCCAGCCAGGTATTGCCAGGCAGATTACAGGCCTAATGTTTCTAGGGGTTTCAAAAAAATCCATATTTTATTTATGAACACATACATGAGCACACATATAAACTTTGTATCCAGCATAGATGGAATACACCTTTTTAAATAAACATTTACAAAATTGATCACACATTGGATTAGAGATACTGATTACAATGCAATAAAAACTGTCATAAAGCCATCAAAACAAATAAACAAACAATAAGCACATGGAAAGTTAAACACTCCATAAATAACTCTAGGATGAAAATATTAATCAAAACGGAACCACATACTATTAAGAAATGAATAACAACGAGAACACTGTATGTCAAAACTAATGAGCTTGGAAGGTGATTACAAAATGGAGTCACACATGTCAAGGGCACCTAAAATGGCGCTGGGAGATCATGAGGGAAGTGGGTTATGCATGTCTCTACCCAGATGGAATATAAACTCCTGAACTGTGCTTCACCACTATCGGCCTGACCTTCTTCCAAGAAATATGCTTACTCCCATACATAAGAACTTTCTGCCTCAGAGAAGGCCTTAGTAACCAATTATGTACAGCCAAGAAGTGACAGTTGTTGCCAGCACCAATCACAAAGCTTGCAAAACAACCTCTGTAACTTTGTTGGAATTTATTTCTTTTTGCCTTTATCTCCTTGCCTCTTCTGTTCTTTTCAGAGCACATTTGAGTTTCTACTCAAATCTGTGTCTCTGAACTGCAGTTCCTAAGACCCCAAATAAACATTTTTGATTCTCTTACAGTTTACACCTCTTATTCATTGACATTACATGGTGTCAGAAGTGGGATCCAGAGAGACTGATCTCTGATTCCAGTGCCACTGCATGGACACAAGTAAGGTGCCTGCAAGAGTCCTTCATGCTGTTGTCTCCCCCAGCAGCTCCGGCTCCCAGTAAGTGCTCCTGGGCCCGAACCTCCCACGTGGTAAAAGTTCAGACCTTTATTTGGGTGTCCTCTGTTGCCAGCTTCTGTTAGAGAATTTCTGTTCCTTCTGCTCTCATATCTGGTAAGTACTTACAAACGGGAAGTCTATTTTCCTGGGGGACTACCAAAGGGCAGCCCCTTCTGGAACTTCTGCTGGTTTTATACTTAAAGAATACAATCTTTCTACATATAGATTTTTGTCCTGCTGGACTCACATTACTCAGGATGACCTAGGCCTTTATTGGCCAAGATGGGGCTCCTCTGATATTCCTAAATTGGTTTACTTGTGTGGTCAATTGGAAAAAAGTTATCAAAACAAACAAATTGAATAAGAAGCTTATTTCAATTGGCACTCTGAGGCCTCTAAACAACACACTGAAGAAGTTGCTTCCCTGCAAGCTGTTAGTTCTAAACTCACTGAGGCCAATTCAGACCTCTCTCAAATGCTTGCAAACCTAGAAAAGTTGGCGGACACTTCTCTTGCTACTGTCACTGCCTCCACTTCTCCTCTGTCCACTTGTCCCTCAATACTCTTCTTTGACTGAACTCCCTTTCTATAATGATGACCCTGAAGTTCTGCCCCTTTTAAGGTCAAGCCAGGGGAAGGTAATTCTTCTGTAGTCACCTATATGCCCTGGACAAAATTTGAGTTATTGGCTCTTGCTAAGGGATTCCCAGGCCCAAAGGAGGATGCCATTAAATTCACCAAGGAATTTGAGTTAATTATTGAAACATACCAACCTGGTTTTTCAGATTTATACCATTTGTTCACCTGCTTGTAGGAGAAAGAGGAGCTAAAGAATGGATTTCTAAAGCAGGGTGGAAAAACCCCATATCTGACTTCTCTAAACAAGGCTCTAAAGCTGTGCCAGATGCTCACAAATTAGCCAAGAGACTCCATGAGAAAATTCTTGATGTTTTCCCAAAGATTATAAATTGGAAAAGGATCCAGCAATGTATACAAAAATCTGATGAACCTGTGTTTGATTATTTTGACAGATTTGAAAAGATTTTTAATGGTTCCATATTCTGGAACTGATAACATTAATATGAAGCTTCTTCCCTGTTCAACTCAACTTCCGTAAATGGGCAGGAAGATGACATTGCTACTCTTGTCAAACGTCACCAGCTTAACTGGGCTACCAGGGAAACGCATGATTTAGTTACTCTGGCTGAATAGCTCTCAAAAACTTTCCAGAAGGCTGCCAAAAAGAAAGCTGCCTAGGCCCTAGATGTTCAAATCCAGGTCGCACAAATCATGCAAGTTCAAATGCAACAACAAGCACGCAGACCTCAAGTAAACAGCACTCCTATAAAAGGTGTCTTTAATTACCGTAAAAAGCCAGGACACTGGAGAAGGGATTGTTTAAAATTAAAAAGGATATTACAAAATCAGGCCTTCCAGCAGGCCCCTCAATCTAAAACCCCCTTTTCAAAAGGGGGAACTTTACAACAATTTCAACAATAGGGTTGCTCTGAGAATTTAAAGGGGACATTTCCTTTCCTCCTAAGCAATTCTTTGGAGGAAATCGATTTCATTACTGGAGATGAGGTTACCAAAGCTCTTATTGATACTGGAGCCACTCTATCGGTCCTTACCCACACCAGCCTCTCATGGCCCCTTCCTGGGAGTTCAGAAACTATACAAGTCGTGGGAGTATCTAACCACCCTGTGATTGCTTTTAAGTCCCTCCCGATTCTCTTTCAATTAGGATCAATATCAGGATCTCGTTCATCTTTGTTAGTTCCTTCAGCGCCAATATATTTACTAGGGAGAGATTTTCTCGAGGCCCACAAGGCCCACACATCCCTCTCCCAAAAGGGGGAATATCTCTTGAACAGGGAGACATAAACTGTTCTTCAACCAACGACCCTAATTCTATAAATATCCTGACAGTCTCCATGCCCATCCTGTCCACCCAAATCAAAGAACAGGATGATTCTATCTCAGATTGCATCCCTGTCTGTCTCTGGTTGAAAAGTGCCACCGATGTTGGCTGCATTCACTCTGCAATACCCATAAAGATTGAGATTGATCCAAATAAACCCTTACCTAACAATAAACAGTATCATGCAGAAGCAAAACAAGGCATTAAACCCATAATTGAAGAATATCTCAAACGAGGACTTATTATTCCTTGCACCAGTCCTTGCAATATCCCCATCCTTCCTGTACGTAAGCCTCATGAAAGAGGATGAGATCTGTACAAGACTTAAGAGTCATCAAAAACACTGTAATACCCAGACATCCTGTTGTCCCAATCCTCATACCTTACTGTCTGCTCTTCCTCCAAAGAGCAAATTCTTTCCAGTCACAGACCTCTGCGGTGCCTTCTTCAGCATCCGGCAGACCCTGATAGCGTTTTTATTTGCCTTCACCTGGGATGGACAACAGCACACATGGGCAGTTGTGCCTCAAGGCGATAGTGAAAGTCCAACCTACTTCTCTCAAATTCTGGAAGCAGATATACCTAATGTGACCTTTACAGAAAATTCCACCTTATTACAGTATGTGTGTTCCTCTGTTCCCCATCAAAGAAGGCATCTAATATGGACAGTTCACACCTCCTAAAGGAACTTACTTCTAAAGGACACAAAGTCGCTAAAGAAAAACTGCAATTTAACCAATCTCAGGTTAAATATCTGGAGCACTCAATGTCAGACCAAGGCTTAATAGTTGATCCTGACAGAATAAAAGGAATCCCTTCCTTTCCTGTCCCTCAAACTAAGAGGCAACTAAGAGGGTTTCTGGGACTAGCTGGCTGCTGTAGAAACTGGATTCCTAATTTCTCAATGATGGCTCAACCTATATATTCCTTACTCAAAGCTGATTCGCCAGAACCTCTTAACTGAACTGAAGAAAGTCAAACTGCCTTTGAATTAATCAAAAAAGTCTTGATACTCAAGCATTAGGCCACCCTAACTAAAAGCTGCCTTTCTTCCTTTTTGTCCACAGATAAGGAAATGCTCTAGGTGTCTTCACTCAGCAACACGGAGGACAACATAGGCCAATAGGGTATTACAGCCAATAATTAGGTCCTGTACCTGAGGGACCACCTCTTTGCACAAGGGCTATCACTGCTACTGCAGCCCTCCTTAAAGCCGCAGAAGAAACTGTCATGGGGTCTCCATTTCCGTTTATGTTCCACACTCAGTGGAAGCCCTCCTCAGCTCTCATCACACTCAGCATCTCTCGGCTAGCAGGATAATCTCCTACAAGCTCCTTCTCCTGTCTTCACCTAAGTCACTACCGCCCATTGTCACTCTGTTAAATCCTGCCACTCTTCTTCCCTCATTCTCTGACACAACCCTCACAACTGTATTACCTCGACTGACCAATTGCTGGTCCCTACACGGGACTTACGAGAGACATCAACTGAAAATACGGATGTGATTCGGTTCACTGATGGATCCTATCTGAAAGATAGGTCTGGTCAATACAAAGCAGAACATGCAGTTGTGTCCTTGATGGAAACAACACAGGCTGGTCCCCTGCCCATGGCTACATCTGCTCAACAGGTCGAATTTCTTGCATTCAATAGAGCTTGTTTAGCTGAAGGAAAACAGCTAATATCTACACAGATAGCAGATATGCCTTTGGAGTTGCTCATGATTTGGCATGCTCTGGAAACAGAGGTTTTTTAACTTCTGTGGGTCAAAGAATTGAAATAGTTTCTATGTACCAGACCTTTTAGATGCTATTCAAAAACCAAAATCTCTAGCAATAATAAAAATTCCTGGACACCCTAAGGTGAACACAGAGGAAAGTAAAGGCAATCACTCAGCTGATTCAGGTACAAACAGTGCAGCCTTACAAAATTACAGGCCCCTTTTTCAATTTGCCTTAAAAACAAAGTTGCCCCCAATCTTGTCGGGGACCTAAAAGACAACCTTATGGAAGCACAGCATCTGGTCACTAAACAAGAAAAGAAAAAATGGACAGAACAGTGATGCATGTTTGAAGGAAGGAAAAATCCACGGTAGGTCCTAAAAGCCACCCTCTCCTTCCCGATTGCCTCCGGGAACATACTCTAAGCTACGTTTATTACCTAACTCACTGGAATATGAATAAGACGATACTTTGGAGAAAACAATATTATTGGAAGCTGTCATCTAAGATACCTTCAAAGGTTTATTGGAGATGCCATATATGTCCTAAACATAACCCTGGAAAGCCTATTCACAGTTCCACGGGTCATTTCCCTTTACCTTCCGGATCCTTCGAAGTATGGCAACTGGACTTCATCCAGCTGCCATTACCTCAGGAAATAAACACATATTGGTAATACTATGTATGTTTTCTCACTGGGTTGAAGCATTCTCATGTCACAGGGCAATGGGTCATACAGTAAATAAAGTTCTTCTTGAAAGGATTATTCCCACTTGGGGAATTCCTTAGGAGCTTCATAGTGACAAAGGACCCATATCACAGGCCAAATTATACAATCTGTGTAAAATCTGGCCCATTCTACAGCACTTTTATCGTGCATATCACTCCCAATCTTCTAGTTGAATGAACTAACGGAATCATAAAGACTTATCTGGTGAAACTCATAGACTCTTTTAGTCTCCCTTGGCCAAAAGGCCTGCCCCTGGTATTGCTCAACCTCAGGTCATCACCTTTTGGTAAACATCAGTTATCTCCATTTGAGATAATTACTGGAAGGCCTATGAGGTTAGATCAACGACTATATGAGCCCATCCTACTCAAACGAGATATATTAACTTACCATAAGGAGCTCACCCTAACTCTTAAAGATAATGTCACATTGGTAGAGCAGTCTTCACAGCATGCTCCTTTGATACAAAGATCTAGACCATCATGACCTCCAACCTGGAGACTGTGTTTATTGGAAAAGACACCTCCATAAGGACGGCCTACAACCCTGAAGGAAGGGCCCACATCAGGTATTATTAACTAACCCTTGTGCTGCCAGACTAAAAGGCATTGACTTTTGGATTCATGTTTCTCATGTAAAAAAGGCTCTCCTCCCTGAATGGTCTTCCAAAGCTGCTGATGACCTCAAACTAAGATTTTCCCAAAACAATTCTACAACCAAGATTTAAAACTTCTTTGACTTTGTGCCTGGAAGAGAAGCTGATGGCACCTGATGCAGACAGGTTTCTCGAGACTCTGGACCAGGCCAGTACCATTCTACAATGAAAACTCCTTAAATACCCATGGGGTTTCTGGACTCCTCTTGTTTGCTTGTGCTATTCTTGTCCCTATTCTCATTCTCCTTTGTACCTAAGGATTTTTAACTTACTTTTTTTTATTTGACTTGACATACTTGGGTTCCCCAGGTTATAACTATCTAAATTTGCTTAATTGAGTCACCAATTGGTTAACAAGCAGTATGCATGAGATTTGGATAAAGGTTGCCATAGCAGCACTTACTATAAGCAGCTGTGGCAAGCCTTGCACAAGATTATCTCCTCCTTTTGTTCCAGCTCTACAGAAACTTGTTAAGAGTGCCAGCTCTACCAACTGTTGGATACGCACGATGTTCCTGAACTGGTAGAACAGCCTCTATCCTTAGAGGGCTGGAGAAATATAGCCGGGAAGGACGTAGGTTTTTCTAACGGCCTTTTTGAAACCACCTATCAGCTGCCTTCTGAAAAACACGCCCCAGATATCACCTCATCTCACTGGGTACCTCTCCAGCTCACTGTGGCCTTTCTCTCACCCAAACCTGGGTACTTACCCACAACCTTTCCTTATGCACTGAAAATGTAAATGGCACTAGAAAAACTCTGGGCTACTTACCATTCAATGTCTGTAAGTTTACCCTTCTCTATGATTTCATTGACCATGAATTTATGCCTCGCTGGGGTTTAGAAAATTATTATGTTACAACTCTTAAATCCTCCCTATAGTGGGGGGGGGGACTCTCAATGTAATGGAATTGCTAATTGGGAGGCCAACGTGCTCCCTTTAACCAGCACTCATTGGGGGTATAGATCAAAATTCAGGAGAATGGTGGAGATTGAGACTGAAGGAAACCTATAATAACTGTAATCAGCCAATCAGCCCTCAGCAAAATGTAACTAACCAAAATCATCTCATTTCTGCTCCAAGTTTATAGGAACCTCTGCTGCTCCTATAACCATTCTCACAATAATACTAGTTCTGATTATCATGTCCTTTGTGAAAATGAATACATTTATAACCATGAGATTCTTCTGAATTTAACAAAAAGGTCTGGGTAGGTGGACCCACTTATACCCTATTTCTCAAAAATACTGGATACTTCTTCCCGTGTGGTTCCAATATTTTTTCCATTCTTTCCACTTCCTGAAAGGGACATTGTGGGGTAGTAGCACTTGCCTCAGATGCTACAGTTAGAAAAAATCTTCCTTCCACTGCTTACATCCCAAACCTTGGCTCATTCTCCTATCAATTTAAAAGAGTCAAAAGAAACTATGATTTTCAGGGACTCCCTACAGATAACCCAACTGTAGATGATATAGAGTTTGGGTATGCCTTTGTTAGAGCATTATTTCCCACTTATGGAGTTATTGCCCTTGAAAAGGCCATCCATAATCTTTCCCTCATGATGGCTTCAACCTTCAGTGCCACCCAACAAGCTATCAAATGTGAACAGGGTCAAGTAGATAGTCAGACAAGAGTTGTCCTCAAAATCGAAGGACCCACGCATCCTAACTGCTCAAAAAGGGGGTACTTGCACACTCCTGAAAGAATGTTGCTTCTATGTAAATGAATCAGGTCACATAAAACAAGAGTTAAAAGTCATAAAAGATAACATCAATCTCAATGATCTAGGTCACACTACTGGTCTCCTGTATCACTTTGATCTATCTAGTTGGTTACCTCTGGAATCGGAGCCATCCTAAGATCAGGGCTTCAGGTTATATTAATGATTATTGTCCTGATTTGTGTGATCTTTGTTGCCTTCAAACTACTAATGATTTGCATTTCTTGGAGATGTATGTCTGTCTCAACCACCAGAATAATGACTGCTCAGCAACTCGAGATGATCAAACAATCTTGCAGCTCTGGACTAAAAAAGGACTTGATATGTTTTCCAGAAGGAGACCATGCCTAAGACTTATATCCTGACCACCTCCTCGTTGCTCAAATGTGGCCCAGCCTCCATCATGTAACTCCTATAGTTAATACACCTCACTTTCCTCTCTCCATGGGACATGACCTGACCTGACTTCCAGGAATGAGCCTTCCTGGCAATGTGGAATCAAGACTGCTTGATCAATGATACCTTCAGATAATAATCAACAAGAATCACCAATGATTGATCAGTAACGCTTTCTGATGGAAAGATCTTGATCAAAAGGGGAAATGTGGAAGATGATTACAAAATGGAGTCACACATGTCAAGGGCAACTAAAATGGCGCTGGGAGACCATGAGGGAAATGGGCTTATGCACGTCTCTACCCAGAAGGAATATACACTCCTGAACTGTGCTTCACCACTATCGGCCTGACCTTCTTCCAAGAAATATACTTACTTCCATAGATAAGAACTTTCTGCCTCAGAGATGGCCTTAGTAACCAATCATGTATAGCCAAGAAGTGACAGTTGCTGCCAGCACCAATCACAAAGCTTGCAAAATAACCTCTGTAACTTTGTTGGAATTTCTTTCTTTGCCTTTATAAACCCTTGCCTCTTTTGTTCTCCCTGGAGCACATCTGAGTTTCTACTTGAATCTGCGTCTCCTGAATTGCAATTCCTAAGACCCCAAATAACCATTTTTGATTCTCTTACAGTTTATGCCTCTTATTCTTAGACATGAGATACAGCCAAAGCAGGTCTCAGAAAAAAGTCTAGAGCATTTATTAGAAATACATCTATTGGAAAACAAGAAGCATGAAAATATAAATGACTAAAGTGTTTGATCTAAGAGATCAAGTAAATAACAACCACAATATATAAGGAAGAAAACAGTAAGATACAAGCAGAAGTAATAAACTAAGAAAGCAAACATGGTAGAAATAAGAAAAATTCAACTCAAATTTTGGAAATGTGAAAGATTTCAATAAATTTTTTTCATATATGAATATACTTTGCTGGTGAGGATATATTTAACAATAGAAGACATTCTATAGCCAATGGAGTGGTTAAACATTTGGGCAATTCAGGAAAAAACACACTAAAGATAGTAAGATGTGTGTTTTTTAATAGATTTAGTTTTTTAGAGCAGTTTTAGGTTCACAGCAAAATTGAGCAGAACATAGAGTTCCCATACACCCTCTGCCCCTCCACATGCACAGCCTCCCACACCATCAACATCCCCTACAGAGTGTGCCCCTACAGAGTACATTTGTTACAACTGATGAACCTACACTGACACGTCATTACCATCCAAAGTCCATAGTTTACATTAGGATTCACTCTGGTGTTGTACGTTCTCTGGTCTGGACAAATGCACAATGACATGTATCCACCATTACAACATTATACAGAACAGTTTCACTGCTCTAAAAATCCTCTGTGCTCCACCTGTTTATTCCTCCCCCCCAAACCCTCAGTAACAACTGATCTCTTTACTGTCTCTGTAGTTTTTCCTTTTCCAGAATATCATATAAAGATGTTTTTAATGTTATATTTCAAGAACATGAATAAGCAAATATTACTATATATATTAATAAGGATTAAAATACCTTATGAGATGCTAATTTTCTGTATATTTCTCAAATCCCCAGAGTATAAACAAACAATTTTTTTTGGACATAGAGAGAAAAGCAGTCATCTCTTTTCATACCAGATTAAGCCACAAATGGTTTCACAGGAACATAACATATGTTCCTGAATTCTTTCATTGTAGAGCTAATCCTATTAAAACCCCAAATATCAGCAGTACGTGTTTCCAGGATTCAAGCTTTACAACATTATAATAGGCACACCCTGCTTAGTGAGCCCTTATTCCAACTTCAAAAAGAACACAGCAGAGCTCTGTCAGGGTGGGCTTCATGCTATACTCACATAATTTATACAGATTAAAAATATCCAGAAACCCATTAATCCCTTTTACTGGTTTGTGGAAAAGAGACAGATTTTGGCTGGGGTGGGTGGGGTGGGGGTAATAAGCAAGATGATGTAGTGTGCTGAGATCTGAGATAGAAGCTGCACATTATAAAGAGCCTCCCTTTAATTATGCACGTAAAAATATAGGTACGGCGTTAGGAAGAGTAAATGCAAAATAGAAGTTGAATTCAAAGTCAAGACAAAGTTTATTTGCAGCTCACTTCAATTCGATAACACCAAAATAGTGCATGCGTTAGTGAATTCTCATGTTTTTTTCCCCTCCGTACTCCTCCCCCTCCCTATTTTTTCTTTCCAGTTCCCAGTATTTCTTGAGCTCCTGAACAATAAGGCAGACACTGCCCGGATCAAAGTGCCTGCAGTCCTGGTGAGGTGAAGCACTGACAAGTAAACACATGATTGAAACACACGGTACTTAGAACCATGATGATGGATACACCCAGAACAAAAAGAGCTCCTAGGAGCGTCAACACCTGAGGATAGGTCAGAGGAGCAGAAGAAGCTTCAGGTAGTGGAGCCAAAGGCAGTTCATCACAGGTAGAGCACAGAGAGCGGGGTGGGCAAGAGTCAGGCAGGAGCAAAACCCAGAAGCCGCGTGAAAGAAGTAGGGCTTTCTCTACAGGCAATGGGAAGGCACTGAAGATTTTAAAGCAGAAGAATGACATATGCAGATTTGTGTTTTTAAGAATCATTCTAGATGTGAAGTGGAGAATGAACTACAGGCAGGGAGACCTATTAGCAGCCTGTTGCAATAATCCATATGAGAAACAATGGTGGCCTTTAACAGGGTAGTGACAGAGGACACAGGGTGTGAAAGGATTTGAGAGACATAACTCAAAAGACAACCCAGCCATAAGACTTAATGATTAAATTGGATAGGGGGAGAGTGAAATGTGGCAAAGGGGGACTCAAGGACAACAGCTCCCTTCTCTAGCGTTCACCATGTGCCGAGAACTCACATCATCCTCACACAATCTTACGAGCTAGCTGTGGTTACTCATCCCATTTTTCACAGGCTCACAGAGGCTCACAACTTGTCCAGGATCAAATAACTAAGTACCATATTGAGACAAAACCAAACCTGAGTCTCACAGACTCCCAGGCTTATGCCCCTGACCACCAGGATTCTGGCACAGCCCAGGAGGAAGAGGGACGTACAGAGTCAGGGGTCATGGAAGAGCGGTTTTGGTAGAGGACCAGTGAGGAAGTCGATGTGAGGGGCTGGACCAGTGGCAACTGGATATTTGGTCTGACGTTCAAGATCTGGTTGAAAATACAGATTTGAGAGATTTGTGAACTGAAGCTGTGAAAATGAATACAGGAGAGAAAGCAGGACGAGAAGCAAACAGGGCCAAGGACAGCACCCTGCAGCGAAGGAGCCAGCAAGAGACATCTAGAAGGAACTACCAGGGAGGCATGAGAAAAATCAGGAAAACGTGACAATACCAGAGCAAAGGACAACACCATTCCAATGAGTCATGTGTTTTTGAAAGGTCAGGTATAATACTTATTTTTTTGGACTTGCTGAGAGCCATTTTAGTGCAAATTCTTATTGTCGAGTGAAAGGTCTATTAAAGAAAAGGGAAAAACCTTTATATGGTGGCCCTGGATATCAGAAAGCTGTATTTTTGGCTTATTTATTTGTAATCCAATTCTCATGAGACTTGTTTAATGAGACAGGTTCTTTCAGAGCAGGGCTAAGGCATAAACCCGATGTGGACAAACATGCAATGCACAGGGGTCCTTTCTGAGAGTTTGGCAGGTCAAGCTTATGAAAGATATTCTAGAAATTTTAATCAAGAGAAAACAATCTATGTCTTTAAAACCATCATTGAGGTGGGGAAGGGAGCTGTAGCTCTCAGGAGTCAGCCAACTTAGAATCAAAAGACAAATAATTTTGTCTTTAATTTTTCCCACCACAATTCCTACCTCCTCTTTTGTACTTTCTTTAGCTGAGACCACTACTTAAATAGTTCAGTGGCTCAGCAGGGTTCGTCATACAACTGTGAATAAGTAATGTTCCAAAGATGAGAAGGGCAGCTGTCCGTCTTCAACATAAAAAGGGAAATGCTTGCTTCTGTGGAGCGGAGGATTTATCTTCTTCTCACTCGGAGCTTACCAAGGCAAATCTCAGATGTGGATCGCTGAGCTGTGTATCACACCACTGTTCAATGATATCCCAGGGGCAAGCAAGCCATCTGAACCATGTAATACACTCAGGAGGGGTTTCATCTCACCCAAGAGTACTGGGATGAAAACTTCATAACTGGCGTCCAGCCCAAGAAGTGGATACATCAAGGCACGAGACCTGGGGCACAAAATGGAGTCCAATTCCACGGATTTTCACCTTCTTTCTTTCATCTTTCCTCTATGTTGCTCTTGCACATACACACTGCCAGTTGGGCAGGTAGATGTTATATGAATTGGATGTTAGCGTTCATCCTAATAAAATATATTTACATGAACTAAAAAGCTACTGGATAGTTATTGTTTAAAACTCAATGCATAATTAGGATTCTGAGAACACATCTGGAAGAACTTTGTCACTGTATTCTTAAACAAAAGGTACTTTTCAGAGAGTTTGTGAGGTTGCAAAGGACTTAGGACTGAAATACAGAAGATGCCAATGAAACAACTTTAAAAGAAAAATCAGGACATGTATCTTGTCTGTATGACTGCATCACATGCAAATGAAAAGACTAGAAAGAGTGACACACAATGAAATATGTGGTTTGACAGTATTTTATCTTTTCAAAAAGTTTTCTTTTAAACTATTATGTCACTTTCATAATTTTAAAATAAAATCTGAAATATATTTTTTTAAAAAAGAAAATATTTCCTTTGGAAAGGATACAAGATAGTATCTAAGCTTGATTTTTGAGTTGACTGAGGGTCTTGGGTAACACCTTCCACCATGTCTTTACCACGTGTCTCCAGTTTACCACGTATGACATGAGCCCCAGGAGAAGTTTCTCACCAGAACACACAGTCACATGTGGTCCGGGCAGTGATTTCCTGTGTGTTTACCTCCATTTCACCCCGCACCCCCATCTGTTCTTGCCTGTCCCTTCCCAAGTTAACTATGATTTTGTCTAGTCTCTATTATTAGACCTGAAAATAAAAAGATTACACACAGAGACAGCTCTTGGAAACTTATTTAACAGATGGGAAGACATTTTCATACAAAGTTGATAGGATTTTGATTCTGTTCTCTACCAAGATATATGGAGTTGTCAAAGAAAAACTAGACATTTTCTACAACAAAATGCTGCAGAAAATCTGAGGAGAGACTCTTTAACTCTGAGACCATCCGGTGGCATAATGAACCTTGTAACTGATGTCCACCAACAACCACGATAAATTTTTTGCAGGGAGAAAGTGGCTAATGTTGTTTCTCTCAATTTCTTTTAAAGTTTAATATGGGAATTTAAAAACATACACGAAAGCAGGGAGAATAGTATAATGAAATTCTATGTTACTTATTACCAAGCTTCAATAAATAGCACTATTTTGCAAATCTTATTCCATCTATTCCCAATCTGAATTTTTCCCCTGAGGTGATCTTACAGAAAACCCCAGACAATCAACTATTTCACCTCTAAATATCTCAGTATGTATCTCTAACAGATAAGGGCTTTCTTTGTTCTAACATAATCATGATATCACACCCAACAAAATTAGCAATAATTTCTTAATATCATCTAACACCCAGTTTGTGTGCAAATTCCTCAATGATCTCAAAAATGTCTTTCTGCAATTGATTTACTTGACTCAAGATGGAAAGAGGTTTGTGTACTGACTGCGTTGATATACCTCTCATGTCTTTTGTTTTAACAGTTACCCCTTCTCTCATTCCTTTTTTTCCTCACAAAAGTGACTACATCTTACTACTTATTTTTCTTCTGGATATTTTTGACTGATTTCAAATAAAAGTGAATTATACTGCTCAGAGGAATCAACTGACAATAACATCTCCTGCTTTTGCCACTCAGGCTCCCTAGTTCCTTACTCCTCCAGTTCTAGTCTGTGAATCAGCTGGCATCCAGCTGATGTATCATCTAGAGAAGAAATCAAGGCAGAATTTCAAACCAAGTATTAACAAATTCTCTTCCCTTTTCTTTGTTCTCCAGAGGATGACAATGGAGGTACCATTCAGAAACATTCTCAGAAGGCAGTGGGTTTAGGGACAAGGCTCTGAACTCCTGAGTATGAAGAGATACGTGGGGAAGGCTGCACGTCTCTACCTCTCTCCACCTTTCCTTGCCCTATTTTACCAAGCTACAAGGCGGCCAGAAAGAGGAATGCACAAGGACCCATGTGCGGAAAACCTTCAAAACATATTTGCATGCTTGAGTACATTTTGATCAAAGATAGAGCTTAGTAAATAAGCTCACAGAATGCAAGGAAGCATTCCTAAGATCCAGCTAAGATTACAGAAGTCTGGAGTCAGTGTATACCAAATACGCTAACAGGCATCTCATCGTTATAGGTTACAGGTGAGGGATGTTTCAACTCCAATTAATTGGTACTGGCTGATTAGAGGAGGGTTAAGAATTAGATACCAATTGCAAAGCAGTGGTAAGAATTTAATACAAATCAGTTAGTATTATTCTTATGCTTTTATAAAAAATATGCAGCATAAGCTTGGCTATTTTAACAAATTCTAATTAGATCTATACACATTAAGATTACAGGTTTTATTACACCATTGATCTCAGCGTTAAAAAGCTTTCTGTCATGAAAACTGTAGGCTTTCCTTGTTCATAAAAACCAGCTCTTTGCGTTTCAGTACGATTATTTCACCTCTACACGTAAACCTGACCGCCGGGCTGAGCACGACGACGAGAACAATGCAGAGGAGATTCAAGATGATTTCCAAGTTTCCTTCTCGTGGTAAAGGTTTACAAGTCTAGAAAATGCTGCTATATCATGCAGATCATAAGGGACTTACAAGGGATCTTCCGGGTCATCTGTCCCAATCTCACTTTCCACGCAGGGAAACCCTGCTCTCCATGCCGATGACACCTGTACGTAGGACTACAGTTTTGATGCTAAGATCAACTCATGTAGCCTAGTCTGTTAGAGTTTACAAGGCATCATCTTGTTTGATATTCCCAATAGTTCTATGAGAATAGTATTAGCATGTCCATTTTATGGATGTGAAACTGAGGCAGAGAGAGAGAAAGTGACTAGCCTGAATCACACAGCGAGTACGTGGAAAAGAATGTGGTGTCTGGATTCACATCTACGTCCTCTGTACAACACAGCTGCAACTTTTAAAATATTATTACAACAGTCCTGTGAAGTAGCCAAGGTAGGAAAACTATGCTCAGTTTTCACAAATGAGAAAAATTACGCAGTTTACAGCCATGCCCGAGGTCATGTGCTCATGGGCAGCAGAGCAGGGGTTGGACGTGGATCCCCTGTCCTCAGTGCTCCCCTGACTGCACCAGTGTGTGTCTGTCTGAAAATTCTGATTCTGGAGGTTCTCTTGTTCCTAGCAAATGCATTTATTACTTGACTCTCTGGAAAGAGTTAAAATGACTTCACTTGCCTTTACTCAATGCAGTTGAATCTTTAAAATGTTACCTATTTATGAGTTCTACTTTATTCTAGAAAAATTAAGACATACATTAACTTTAAGTTAACATAGATAAGTTAATACCAGTATAAAGATACACACTAATGAAACTGTTAGAAACCCTTCGGCAATTAAATTGTTAGGAAAGAAATGAAGCTACAAACAACTTAAAGTGCTTTGAGTGAAAAGCTGAATATTTATTTGACATTTATTCAAATCTGAAAGTTGAAGAGAGCAAAGGAAATCTTGAAATGCACTTGGTGTTGCAGAGTGTTTGGAAAGATAAGCTATTTAATTCTATGTTTTGTAAACAATTTTATTCTGTATCTATCTTACTCCTCATCCTAGAGCAGGATCCTGTCAGAAGCCGGGGGCTCAGTCGGCGGGGAAGTATCCAGAGTCGGGGAGAGAGGATCCCCCAGGAGGAGCAGTGCCTGGCACTCTTCTGGGCTGCTGACTGAAAACAAAAGGAGCCCAGAAGTCTCTTTGCTATGCAAAGGCCAGGTTTCACATCTATCTATCAACGCCTGGAACCATAAAATCCCACTCACTTGATCTGACTTGCGAGACTCTGGATGTGTTCAGCAGCCTGTCTCGGCTCCAGTAGTTTTTAATATGCCTGCACGCTGATTTCTTAAGTAATCACTGTGACTGATTCCTCCAGGCCGACCCATCTGACCCTGATCTGGTAACGACTGACACTAGACTGTCCCTGTTCCTCACAGGAAAAGACTGAGCCTCTTACCTGGACATCCAGCCTTTCAATTTACGGCCTGAAAAAAATGGGACAAACCATTTTAGATTATGGTTCCCCAGGGAGCTACAGTAAACTCACAGGGGTACTGTGGGATATTTCAAATCTTTGAAGGAAACACAGCTATACTGAACGCCTATTGGGTACCATACAAATTACTAGATGAGATGGTTCACAGTTTCAATAGTAATCACGCTAGTCATTTCATTGGTCTACGGGTGCTGCGAAAAAAATTACAGACACACTAAGGGTGAAATTTTGGAAAGCTGTGACACATAGATTTTTTTGCCTTATGTGTCTGGAATACTGTATTCATTCAACAAGTAAGTATTATATACCTAGTATGTTTCAGGAACTGTTTTAAGTTCAGGGAACCCAGTAGTGAATGAGAGAGAAGCAGCATCTGCTCTCATGGGAGAGAGAAGAGAAAACAGACAATTTTCAAAATGGGCAAGTGCTATGAAAAATTACATGGGATAACCAGGGAGGAACAAGTTTAGACAGGGTGGTCAGGAAATGTCTCTCTGAAGAAGTAATTTTTGCCCTGAGACAGTGACAAGAGGGAGCCATTCAAAACATTTTTTAAAAACCATGTTTTAGTTATCAAGAACCAAACAGTTCTATATCTTAACAGTTGTTATTCTTTTTTCTTGGCAGACTTCACAATCTATATCAGAGGAATGGCTGTCTTCTATTTTTGTCATGGACTGTTTTTTAGGCCATAAGAAAAATCACCTCGGGGCTGGCCCAGTGGCGCAGCGGTTTAGTCCGCGCTTGGCAGCCCGGGGTTCGCGGGTTCGGATCCCGGGCGCCCGCCGACGCACCGCTTGTCAGCCCTGCTGTGGGGGCGTCCCGTATAAAGTAGAGGAAGGTGGACACGGATGTTGGCCCAGGGCCCGTCTTCCTCAGCAAAAAGAGGAGGATTAGCAACAGATGTTAGCTCAGGGCTGGTCTTCCTCACAATAAATAAATAAATAAATAAAAAGAAAAATCACCTCACTTTTCCTAAATGAGAAAATGGAACTTAAGGAGAGACACCACCAACCACGGCTCGCTAGGTGTGTATTAGCCAGCCACGCTTTATTACAGTGAAACAATAAGGATGCCTGGATGTTGATTATCACTTCTTTTGAACTAACCACTGCACTAAGAACACAAAATTAAGAAGGTGGCAGTGGTGACCATTTGCACTGCTCATTTCCTTACACACCTTTTCTGTACACCACAGCTTGGGCGTGTCCTCTCCTGTACTCCAGCCCCCGCCACCCCATAGGTTTACTCCCCACATTTGATGGCAGTAGCACCACCGGGTCCAAGCCCAGTATTACCGATGCCTTTCACATTTTAAAATATTAACATCCCTACTTGGCGTCAACATATTTTTTTCGTACTGTAATTTGATTTATGTAAGGACTTGTGGAACATACTGATGCTCGCAGCTATCATTTTCTTTTAAAATATGAGTTTACTACAGAAGCGCTCAACCAAGAAATCTGGGTCTAGTGGCGTATGTAGAAGGCTCAGTTGGGAGACCTCTCGTCTTCCCTACAACCTTGCTTCTATACTTGGCACAGATTTCCACCGAGTAGGAGAGCAAAATCAGTCCTGGTTTTATGCATCTCTCCCCTTCTGCAATATTTTAAGTAATCTCATGGGTTGGAGGAAATTAAAAGTAATTTCCCCTCTCAAAGAGAAAGAGTTGTGACTAAAATGAGAAAGCACAGTGGGCTGAGAATTGAGAAATCAGAGAGCTGACCCTGTTTTGCCACTAACAAACTCTGACTTTGGGTTCTTGACTCATCTGGGTCTCTGACAGGCGGCTTCCAAGATGGCTTTCAGTGAGCACCCCCCACCCCGCCCCCCGAGGTCACAACTCTGTGTAATCCCCCTCCCTCCATGCGGGCTGAAACTCGTGACTTCTAATGAACACAGTAAGGGCAACAGGATGTTACTTCAAAGTTTAAGTCACAAAAAGACTGTGATTTCCCTCTTAGCTTGCTTTTCTTCCTGGCTCGCAGCTGCCATGCTGTGAACTGCCCTATGGAGACGCCTATGGGAACCAGTGCTCCCAGCCAAGAGTCAGTGAGGACCTGAGACCCTCATTCCAACAGTGCCTGAGCCCACCAACAGAAGTGGAAAGGGGCTTGAAAGTGAAACCTGTCCAAGTCAGCTTGAGTGGGACCACAGCCGAGCCAAGCCAGTGATGGCAGCCTTGGGAGAGACTCTGGGCGAGAGGACCTGAGCAAGCCTTGCAGAACTCCTAAACCACAGGAACTGTAGGGTAATATATGCTAGCTGTTCTAAGCCACTGAGTTTTGGGGTGCAGCAATAAGTAACTCATACAATCTCTGTTGTCTTCTCTGTTAAAAAAGAGTTTAGATTAAATGATTTATTTGAGTCCCTTTCTAGTTCTAAGTCTCAATGACCACATTATGTGGGGAGCAAATGTGTAAAAAGAGAAATCACTCATAGACACAAAAATTCCAATTTCATCTTAGAGTAAAATTCACAGTTCAAAAACCCATGGTAGTTTTGAAGTAAGATTCAAGATTTGTTCATTTGCCCTTGGATATGCTATGGCCCCAAGTCTGCTTTATGAGCAACACTGCAATTAAGAAAAAAAACTTGAAAAATATTTTCCTTATAAAGCATGTATTGTTAATAGGGATGTCTATTAAGGCTAATTAAATATTCCAAAATGCACACTTGTCCACTTCAGGAATTTGACATATTTGGGTTAAGGAATACAACAGGCTTTGTAGCCTTTGCATTAAAAAAAAATCAGGAATGATATAAGAAATACATTTATTTTATTATAAATGTCAATAACATACAAAATATATCTATGCTAAATCAAGATATATTTTGCTGAAATTATGTGTCTGTTAAGTGCCTGAATTTATTTTATTCTAAAGCACTTTCTGAAAATAGTATTTGCAGGTAGACTATGACAAACTGAAGACATATATTTTAAACCCCAGGGAAACTACTAAAATTTTTTAAAAAGTGGGATATAACCATCAAGTCCATAGTGGAGATAAAAATGAAATCATAAATAATACTAAAGATATCCAAAGGCAGGTTGAAAACAAGGAGACAAGAGACAAAGACCAGAAGGGGCAAATGGCAAACACGGAGCAAAGGGGCAGGTTGACTCGAGCACCCTTTCTGTCACCACTGCAGGGCACTCGGCTGAGCCCCAGCAGCCCGGAGGGGAGGAGGGGAGGGAGCGGAGCCCCTTCTCCTCCACTTTTAACTCTGTGACTTTGGGAAAGTCAGTTTAATTATCTGTAAAATGGGAAAGTTGAAATCAACTTTGGCAATCTCCAATTATAATATTCTACGGATCTAATGAAAATGTATGAACCGTTAACTCCTCAATATCTAAAAATATAAAACAAATGGTGGTATAACTATATTTCAATAGGTTATGCTTATAAAGTATTCATAAAACCACAGGAAATTACTCAGGACAAATAATTCCAATGGGAAAAAGGAAACAAAACTGCATGGACAGTATCATCACTAATACAAAGTAAAGAAACCAAATAACAACTATAATACAACTCTGCCTAAAAAAAAAAACTGTCAAGAAATTCAGAAGTTTTACAATGATAGTGAGACCTGAGAAGACTATTTTTCTTCCTTTTATTTTGCCAATTGTTTTAGTCAATAAATGTATGCGAAGATTATGATGTCCTAATGAAAAAGAAATAGTTTTAGATGTCTAGTTTTTAATATGTAATAATGGTACAAAAAGGGTACTTTACATAGTATCTAAAGTCCTGAAAACGTGTTTGCAAGCAAAACTTAAGTATAAATCTAGGTCCCAAAGAAAGAAATATTTGTGTTTTATTGAACGCTTCTTACTCACTCACGCCTCTTCTATCAGTGTCGGGTAAAAGGGACTCGAAAGAGGACTTGCCTGACTCTGGATTTACTCCCAGCCTGTGAGAGTTTCTGAAGAATGGTTTCCCAGTCTGCACAAGGGACAACGCTGCTCCTCCCTGTCCGAATCCAGGCGCCCCACCACTGTGCTCTGGAAGCCCCAATGTGACATTTCTGAAAAGTGGTGAGCCTCCGGCGCACTGACTCAGAGCGCACTACGGTCAGCGTTAACGCAAATTCTGAAGCCAAACGCGGCCTAAGGAGCCGTAATTTCTAAGGATGGGGCCTGAAAATGTGTACTTTACCAAGCTCCTCGATAAGCTTCAGCATGACAGGGACGTTGAACTACGTTCTGAAAGCACGGCCCTGGACCAGCGGCCCTGACACCCTGGGAACGGTTAGCCGGTTAGCCGCAGACTCGCAGGCTCCAGGCTAGACCTGCTGAGCTGGAAACCGGGGGCAGGGCAGACATCTGTGCTTTAGCAAACACCTTGTTGACTCTGGTGCACACAAAAGTGTGAGAACCACTGCTCTAGGGCCGTGTCTCCACACATTTACGAACACTCATCTCTTATCAGTAAGAAAGTATTTTGAGCATGTTCCTGCTTCTCAACACATACATTACACAAACGTACTACTGTTAATCCATGTCACACACGTGAACATTCATTGTATAAGTTGCTATGTGGACATATGTTTTCATTTCTTCTGGGTATATGTGCAAGAGGGGAGTTGCTTGGTCATACTATCACCTTTCACTTCCTGAGGGACTGCCCAACTGCCTACCAGACTGCACCACGTTACACCCCCAACAGCACTGTGTGAGGACGCAACTTCTCCAGATACTCGCCAACATTCTCTCTACGTGTCTTTTTTGTCTGTAGCCATTCTGCTAGGTGGGAAGTGGAATCTCGTTGCAGTTGTGATTTGCATTTCCCTAATGGCTAACGATGTTGAGCATATTTTTATATATCATAAAATCCATATATCTTATTTGAAGAAATGTCCACTCAAATTCTCTGCCTATTGTTTTCTTTGCCTATTTTTAAATTGGGTTGTCTTTTTATTATCGAGATAATAGTTCTTTATATAAATATTCTAGATACAAGTCCCTTAGATATATAATTTGCAATAATATTCTCCCGTTATATGGGTTGTCTTTTTACTTTTTTTTTTTTTTTTTTTGCTGAGGAAGATTTGCCCTGAGCTAACATCTGTTGCCAGTCTTCCTCTTTTTGTATGTGAGCTGCAGCCACAGCATGGCTCCTGACAGACGAGTGGTGTAGGTCCATGCCCAGGAACCAAACCCGGGCTGCTGAAGTGGAGTGTGCCGAACGTAACCACTAGGCCACTGGGGCTGGCCCTCTTTTCACTTTTTTGGTATTCTTAGAAGCACACAAGTTTTAAAATTTTGATTACATCCAATTTATCTATTTTTTCTTTTGTTGCTTGTGATTTTAGTGTGATATCTCAGAAGGCTTTGTATAATCCGGGGTCACAAATACTTACATTTTCTATTAAGTTTTATAGTTTCAGGCCTTATTTTTACACCTTTGCTCCACACTGAGTCAGTTTTCGAATATGATGTGATGTAGGAGTTATTTTATTCTTTTTAATGGTATTATAAGTGGAATGGTTTTCTTAACTTCATTTTCAGATGGCTCATTGCTAATGTGTAAAAGTATAACTGACTTTTGTATATTGCTTTTATACTCTGCAACAGTGGTGAACTCATTTATTAGTTCTAATAGTTTTTTAGTGGATTTCTTAAGATTTTCTATATGCAAGATCTTGCCATCTGTAAATCGAGATAGTCCTGGTAAAAGATGACATCCTTGTCTCGTTCCTGATCTAAGGGAGAGGCATTCAGATTTTCACCATTAAGTGTGATGTTAACTGTAGGTTTTTGTGGACATCTTTTAACAGGCTGAGGGAGTTTTCTTCTTTTCCTAGTTGGTTGAGTGTTTTTATCAATGCAAGTGTGTTGCATTTTGTCAAAAGCCTTTTTTGTGTATCTATTGGGACAATTTGAGTATCAAAATAAATAATGACGTTCATGGAGTATAATCCATTGAACAAAATCAGAACCCATGATCCATATTGATATAAATAAATGCGGTGGTTGTTCTGTATTCTGTTAATATGGTGTATTCCATCCATGACTTTTGGATGTTACACCAACCTTGCCTCTGAGGTGGGGAGGTAAATCCCATTTGCTTATGGTATATAAATCTTTTTAAAATCTGTTGCTTGATTTGGATAGCTATTATTTTGAGAATTTTCACATCCTTAAGAGAATTGGTCTGTTTTCTTTTCTTGTGATGACTTTATAGTAGGTTTGTTTTAAAAGTGTACAGGTTAGCAATTTTTAAACCACTTCCTGTGTATTCTATGAATGAGCAAATGGCAAAATATATTAAGGATAACAGCATTCTCAGATTTCTTGCTGCTGGAGAAAGAAAATACAAACATAGAGAAGAAGTACAAACATGAGAGATCTGGAATGAACTCCCAGCTGCTGGATTACACACACACACACACACACATCCTAGCTGTGTCCACTGAGAAGACCTAGAAGCAGTGGCGTCCCAGTATCAATTATTATACTGAGCACCCAGATCTTAGAATAAAGCCTACTTCCCGGGTTGGGTCAGGAAAATCACAAGATGATCTTGGAACATTTTGTGGTGCCAGAAATTAATGAAGTGCTCAAAGAATGATGGGGATATGTCAAAAGGACGGAGGAGTCAGTTTGAAGGGGCTCCTACTGGCCAAATCTGGGACAATTTGAGTAGCAAAATCAATAATGATAATAATGGAATACAGCCTACTGAAAAAAATAAGAATCCAGGAATCCATACTGACATAAATAAAGAAGAGAATAACAAATAAGTAAATGAATGAGGGAGGAGAAGGCAAAGCTTTTTCTTAGTTTGACAATTAATAAATACAGAAGGAAAGAGGAATGTTAGAAAAATCACTGTTTTGTAAACATGACAGTAATTAATAGTAATTGATTCAGGCAAGAATCATAACAGGTACTAAATGAAATGTGATGAGGAACAAGATACATAGTCTCAAAGAACTGCCACAACTTATTCACTAATTACAAAAGGCAAAACAGTAACTTTAGAGAAACCCGGCAGGCGCCACCTCAACCAGGTGATCAACACCACCATTGCCAACGGTGGGACTAGCTGACACCACGTGCCTTTCCTGTGGCACATCACTTCAGTTGTACTCCCGCCCCAAGTCTAAATCTGCATCTAATTATGAAAAAATGTCAAGCAAACATAAATTGATGGAAATATTCTTCAAAATACCTTGCCTTTACTCTTGAAAAATGTCAAGGTCATAATGACAAAGAAAAGCCTAGAAATCATTCCAGATTAAAGGAAACTAAAGAAACTTGAAAACTAAACACAGCATGATCCTGGACTGTATCCTGAACCAGATGAAAAATATACATAAAGATATTTTGGGGATAATTGATGAAATCTGAATATAGGCTATGGAGATAACAGTATTGTATCAGTGTAAAAATTCCTGATTTTGATCACTGTGCTGTGGTTATCTAGGGGAACATAAGGACTAAGGGGCAAAATGTCCACAACTTACCTTTAACCTTTCAAGACAAAAAGCACGTACTTATGTGTACACACAGATATGGACAGGGAGAGAAGAGTGAGCAGGAAGGATAAAACAAATGGGCAAATGTTAACATTTGGTGATCTGTATATCTTTTGCGCTATTTTTGCAATTTTCAGTAAGTTTGAATTATATTAAAATAAAAAAGTTTTCAACTGTACATATCAACAACAATTATGAAAAAACCCCACTGAATTTTATCAAGACCATACCAGGAAATTTAGTTTCAGAAAGTATATATATACATATATATATCACCTTGCTAAAGCAAAAGGAAACTACTTTTTTGCAAAAACCAAAAGATTCTATTCAGCAGAGTGAAGTTAAAAAAACAGAAAACAAAAGAGTTAGCACTGTCCCCAACATATTCATTTCAAAAGCTGTTTGTTCTAAAGGGTAAGAAGAAAAGATTCAATTTCCTGAAGATGTAATCTAGCATTATCCACACCAGGTGCAACAGCCTATCTCATCCAAATAGATCAGACCAACCTATGCCTCTAAGAGCAGGAAAGGTCAAAGTTCAAACCAACTGTCCATCTCAGACAGAAGGAGAGTATGTGAGAAGCGCTCCAGACAAATAAGGTGACTTATGTTCTGGCACAGTTGCTATTAACAATGAGATGACTTTGACATTAAAGAGAAAATTACTTGAGGCCAAACTGGTACAGTTTTTTTTTTTATACACAATATACACACAAAAACACAATAATTCTTTTCATATAACTTAAAATGAAAACCCTGAAATAAATTCTTTGTATATTTATTAAGACAAAAGATCAGAAGTGATTATTAAGAATTCTGAAGCAACCGTAATTCCTATGTCTTATGAAGCCATGAATGACCTTTTGATTTCTCTTTCTCTTCCCACGGTCCCCACATTCTCCTCGTCCTTCCTTTCTCTCTCAACTGCCCTGCCTGCGCAGGCTCACCACAACCACTGCTTAACGCTGCCAGGGGCAGTCAGAGCAACAAAGGTCGCTGACCTTGTAAGAGGCATGCACAAGAAGTGGCACATTTATTCTGACAGGCATTTAAGTGGAGCAAAATATCTTCCAAAGCGTCTCACTGCAACACAGTTCCTGCTGGGAAGAGTCTCTGGGCTTCAGAGTGTGAACACCCCACTGAGATGCCGCACACCCCTGAGAACAGCATCTGGCGAGCCCTGACAGCCACAGGAAAGGCTGTGACTCACAGCTGCTTTCCCGAAATCTGAAAAATTTAAATAGTTTAACAACTAAGAGACAGGGCTATAAATGATCAAAAAAGGAAGAAAATTTAGATTTCATCGTTAACAATCTGACCAAAATTATGCTTGGTTCTTCCTCTCCTCAGTAAGAGAATATTTGCACCAGCCCTGCCTGCTCTACTATTCTGCTGCAGAATGCGCTGAGGATGCCAACAGACCCACAGACAGGAAGCGTAAACGTAAGAAGTCCAAAGAAAAACAAGATCTCACAATAAAATAAAATACCAGGTGATGGTAACATCTCTTTTCCAATCTCTGTGTCTCAGGAACAATATCAAGGCTCTGAGCAAGAGGAGAAAGCTACGCTGGGCCTCGCGCAGCATCTGTACACATGGCTTGACTTCCTGACGTGAGGCAAACATCACGATTCTCCGTGCTGAGAAACCTGAGGCTTGGCGAGATCAGATAACGGGCTGGAGATCACACAGCGAGGAAACAGCTTTAAATCCCGGCCTGCTGGAGAACTAAGGACACGTGCATGTCTCTCTCCTGCCTCCCTGGAATTTTTCTACTAATACTACAGGAACATAAGAATATCTTGACTTTTCAAATAAACCAGGAGGAAAATATTCTAGAAATAAAATTCTGAAATGAATTTTAAGGATATAATATATACTACCAAATTAATCTATATGTAATTTGACTAAGTGACCAACTTCATAAGTCAAATGAAAATTATAAATTTATCTTTCTTATTGAAAAAGAAAGTTCAGACTGTGTTAACTGCATGAATCACTAACAAACTAATTTGTAGAAGTTAAAGAAAGAGGGTGACAGGTGATATCAGTGCATTTTCTCCTTTGGCGTCTATAATATCTTCCTTGGTAAAGCTATGATCCCTCATAACGACCCACTCAAATATTTCATCCATGTGTTCTCTGTCCAATCAGCTTTTACATGGCTCAGACTTCTTGTTACCAGCTGGGGAAAAGGACACAGTAAAATTTCCTAGAAGCTTTATCCTAGCAATCTGGTTGCTAGCCAGATACAGTAGCACACATGTTAACCTAGTCAGGAAAAATTTTCCAGAGCGTCGTGAAGAAAGCCTTAGGGGAAGCCAGTGAACCAGTGAACACAGCAGTTGAGTGCTGTGAGACAGCTCTTCCTTTGCTGGAAAGCTCAGATCAAACTCCCTGCAGGGTCCATCCATTTCACACTTCATCATCTGGTGCAGGTTGCTGCTAATAAGCCATGGGCCACCAGTGTGGTGAGGACAACATCTCTAAAGCACCCCTGGGTCTATCCATCATGAGAAATGGCAGAAACACATTTTGTGCTGCTCTTGTTAAGCAAGGTTGATTATTCATTATTATTAATGTGTATTTGTTGGCAAGGAACAGTGTGAGCTATGAAATGAGATGCAACATCTGTGCGGCAGGTTTTGTATTCAGGCAGTACTTTTTCTCTGTAGAAGGGAAAATAAGTAAGAAAGAAAGATCAGGTTTAAAGTCTGCGTATTATATATTTATCTATCTCAAGTGCCCTGCTGATTTAAAATTAATTCTAACCTAATAGAAAACAACTTCCCTCCAATGTCTTTGAAAAGCTAACCAATACTAAGTGAACGTGAATAGGAGATGCCTTGATTCTTTCCCCGTTAGTGGCCCCAGACGTTGGTGGCAAAATTTGGCAAAAGTAAATCTCTCAAACCAATTACTGAGTTCAAGCTCTTTGTTTATATCTGCCAAAAACAAAGAAAAATAACCTTGCCCTATCTCTGTTTCACATTAAACCTATGTCATCATTTGCTGCCACAGACACTAAATTTCTCACTAAAGAGTTTCTTTCTATATTTACCTTCCTTTAACAATAAAGATACTTGACAAACTGCAATAATTTGACAGAACATTGCAGAGAAAGTACTATTCCATATTGAATACTGATAGGCTAAAAAATGAAAATATAAAATAAAAAGAACTGAGAAATAGAAATTTGCAAATATTTTAAAGAATTATAATAGTGTTTCTTTTCCAAACTAAAATTCATCTTTAAAAATTTTTGGTCGTGCTCTTGACATGCTGCACTGAGAAGAAAACAGTATCACTTCTGCGATATTCCTGCTAGAGAACATCACCTAAATCTAACCAACAAAACATCAGAGAAGTCCAAATTTGCTAATATATATATATATGCACATATATAAGTAAATACATTTTTGTGTGACTGATGGATATTACATGCATAATTTAGAGGCACAGTGTTAGACTCTTGATGTGATTTCCTATCCTAGTTTTGTTTTTATTATAGCCCAACCCTTTTAATTTTTGTCACTTCTAGAGAGAAATATTCTTGAGTGATGAGAGAATATATGTAAGAAAGAATGCAACCAAATCTAAACGATGACTCTGAAACTGTAAATATATGAAGCCTTCTTTTTGGGCCAATAATGACTCTAAGATGACTTTATCAGTGACCCCTGGAAGTGATGGGGTCACAACTAGCTCTGGGGAAAAATAAAATTATTACTAAACATATATGTTTGATTTAGTGAGAATTAAAGCAATATAAAAACCTTGAATGGTTTGAAATGGCAGAAATGTGGTCAGAAAACTCATAAGAGTGCAACTTTGATTCTAAATTTTTTTTTTTTTTTTTTTTTGTGGGGAAGACCAGCCCTGAGCTAACATCCGTCGCCAATCCTCCCCTTTTTTGCCAAGGAAGACTGGCCCTGGGCCAACATCGTGCCCATCTTCCTCTACTTTATATGGGACGCCGCCACAGCGTGGCTGACAGGCAGTGCGTCGGCGGGCGCCCGGGATCCGAACTCGCGAACCCCGGGCTGCCAAGCGCGGACTAAACCGCTGCGCCACCGGGCGGCCCCTGATTCTAAATTTTAATGCAACATATAATTCTCTGCTACATCTCAGATTCTACTTCAGATTTCTAAGAATATCAAAATAACTGTGTTATGTTTATAATAGCTCCTTTGGTAACGCACGATAAACTGCAGGCTGCAGTAGAACACTGAAAACCGGTATTCCATCTCTGACTTGCGAACACAGGTGAGCAGCACAGTGACTGGTTAAGACAGTCTGGCTCCAGAGGCCACGCTTTTAAGTCACAACCTGACTTCAAATCCCACCTCTGCATTTTGTAGCTGTGGGACCCTGTGCAAGAACCTGATTTCTCTGTACTTCAGTTTCTTCTTCTGTTGATTGGGGAAAGTAATAGTACATACAGCACTGGGTTGTTATGTAGATTATATAATATTAAGACAGCGTCTTGCACACACCAAGTATTTTAAAAATGTTTTTTAAAAGACATATGTAAATGCTAGCTGAGAAGAAAAATGCTCAACTCTTAAATTCTTAAGTATAATTATTCCCCTCACCTTTTCCCTTATTTCCGTTTTCCTTCATCCTTAGAGACATGTCTTTTATGGTAGACTAACAGTGAAGGGCTTCATCAAAGGCACATTTTGAGGAGGAATGTTAATGTCTTCTGCACTCAAATTCTGATGTCCGTATGTGAAACTCCCAAGTTGAGGAGGCTTCTACAAGGAGAAATCGTGACAGGTCTGATACAGCGCTAACGCGACGTTGGTTCACACGTTCGTCTTGTGCATCATGTAAACAAGGGAGAGAGCAAGCCAGGTATTCGGCAGCCGGTTATTCTTAAACTCACTTAACTTCAGAACATATTTTTTAATGAGTTAGACTGTGCTTGTGTGGAATGAATTAAGTCTGTTCTGAGCTGAAAACAGCTGAATTGACTAATCGACCTTTCAGAATCTACTTAAAAACATGCAGGAAAGAGTGAAATGGAAGCCATTCCTCAATAGATATTACACTCAAGAATGACAATATTCAGGCAAATTCAAACCACCTTATCTGAAATAAAGGCATGAATCAATTTAAAACTGAGAATTACTTTTTAAAGGTTTATGTGGGTCTGTAAGTAAAAAAAGTGAAAAGTCCATCGATAGAACCGGTCACTGTAAATGGCACCTGGAACCCTGAAATGTCAGTTTCACACTGCACTTATCACACTGCAGCTTATCCCACCAAACACGACCAAACTGCCGTCTGGAAAAATATCAACACCTGCTACTACACCTTGAAGTAATAGGTCAGACCTATTAGCCAGGTCAGGGACGAAACTGCATCCACTTGGACCTGCCCACTCAGGAATCCTCTTCCATCTGCTTCAGTGTTTCTCACTTTTAAATCAGATGTGTTAATTGACTTAGAAAAAGCAGTAACTCCAAATAAACTGTAGTTTGGCTCGCTATAAGTAAATGTAAGAATATCCTGAAACAGGTCGGGGGAACCTAAGTGAGTTAGAACAGATTCATCTAGGATTTCAAGCTGGCGGCTGAAATCTATAACCTCTTGTTACAATCTGCCACTCACAGGCCCTTCAGTCAGATGCCCATAGTGCTGACAGTATCAATCTGAATCTTTTATTAGGTGATAAAAATTATTCAGGCCAGACTACTTTCCATATGAGAAGTTCCTTTGGGAAAACACTTGAAATCTGGCCTCAGGGACTGAAGGAAAGACACTGCCAACCTGATGACAAAGCAACAGAATATGTTGCTCCTTACTCAGAACCTCCGGGGAATCTTCTCCCTCGGGAGAGTGGGCTGGGGGACCCAGCACTACCCATCCCTCCCTGACAAGAGGAAATGAAGGATATCAGCAAGTGCAAGTGAAGAGCAACTCTAGATGATTTGCCTGAGGGCCACAGAGCTCAGAGACACACAGCATGACTGAGAGTCAAGCATGCAGGCGGCAATGACCCCTCGCATGACAAACGCTGGAGTGCTCTCCACGTGCTCTTGGTTGTTCCTCTCCATGGCGTATACCCACACTGCTACACCCCAGAAGCAAATGGCAGAGCGAGCCAGTCAAATAAGTCTGCAGAATCAAGAAGCCAGACACAAACTGCTTTACAGTCAATAAATACAGTAAATCTACCTGAGCCTCCCCTCAAGGAGAGACGGTCTCTCCCACTCTTTCAATAGACAGCACTGGTCCTGGTACTCAGACTCTAGAATGGCACATACTCATGTCCAGAGGCCAGAAAATTCAGATTACACCAGTGATGCTGCCTCTGTTCTCTCCAGAAAGCTCATCTTTAAAATGTAAAATTATAAAGGGATACATAAAATTGTTGCTATTTGTCCTTACAAAAGAGTTCTGAAACCATGGAAAATGTTTTTGAAATCAAGAGAAAACAGCAACCCCCACAACTCCCTGCACAAAAATGGGCCTCTATTATGAAAAAAAAACCCCATAGATCATGACCTTAGAGACTCTCAGTGAGCTGTCCCCACGCCACCAATCCTCCCACAGCTCACATCATTTCATAAAACTGCTTTTCAGACACGCACTTGAAATTCCACACCCATTCTCTCTAGTCTCGGTAATGCCATTCTCTCTCACTAAAATACTTCACATTCTTCTCTCTTTTAATCTACCATTTACTCTGTCTCAAGGCCAACTTCAAGACCTGCTTGACCTGCTTGACATCTTTCCCAAACAAAAATCCATATAGTTCCTTTCTGGCCTTTTACAACACCTGCTGCTTCAGTCTTTCCAATTCAGTAATCCCTTAACAATCAAGGAAATTATCTTCCTAAAATGTAACATAGTTGGCAAAACCTAGCTGATAAGATCAAAGTCTCACAGAAAAGAGAGGATTAAGAAAAAAAATAATGCTTTTTAAATCTGTTTTCCTTATAAAAAGAAAGTTCTAGAAGGCATCTATTCCCAAACACCACACTAATTGGAGTTATCCCCTCCCATGGGCTTCCCAACAGGAAACCTCGCTGCTGAAGGACATTCTCCATGTTTAATGTTAGGAGGCTGTTACCTCTTGAGGAGCCCTCCCTGACTTAGAATTCACTGTATTTTGCACCTGAATTCTCCCTTGCTTCTTTTTTGGCAAATTTTAGCAAAATGCTTGTGCTATTAACTGACCAAATTACTAGATTGTGTAAGTTTTCTGGACTGGTCTTCATCTGGTGGAGGAGAACACACAGGTTTCCTGTCCAGCACTGCTTCACAGACCCAACGAACTGTCTCCTCAGGAGGATGTGCCTAAACTATCACGCTCGTCATTTGGGGACACAAGTACAAGACCGACTTATCTCAAAACATTGGTTTTGAAGAATTAACGTATTGCATTTCACTGACCATTCCATTAAAAAACACGAGTCTCGTAAAAATGAAAAAAAGTCCATTTTTGTTCTGAGTCCATATAGATGTTTGCAGATATTGTTGTTATTTTCAGTAAGTTTTTAAAAATCAGACCTTAGAGATAATTCTTAATTTATTTTCTTCCTCTGAGGATGCTCAGTGGTCAGATTCAGCATTGTATTTTCAACTCCAACTGCCTCTCATATTATTTCCCCCTGCAATTCACTCATTATTTCATCGAAGTACTCATTAAATCTCTGCCTTCTTTGTGCTGGTCCCTCAGCCAGACACAAGAATTATAAATGCAAAGACCGACCCCTGCCCTCCAGGAGCCCAGTCTGTTTGTGGGGGAGATAGCAACTGAGAAGGGAATCTCCTCTATTGAAACTAAAAACAACTCTAATGTTTAACCCTCCAGGAGTGAGAGAACTGGACCAAGTAGCCTCCACTCTGTGCCTGAAGCTTCACCTCTCAAGTGGAGTCCCCTGAATTACCACCACCACCTTCACGCTGCATTCTGGGGTATGTTATTCTTGCTCAGTAATAAAAGTCTTTCTTGGGCTCCCATTAGCACAAAGAAGACAGGTTGGCATTTTAAAAAGACTTTCCTAAATAGTTAAGGTAGGACAAATAGGAAATTAATAAAATAAAACAAAATGCAGCTTAAAAAGTAATCTCAGATTTCTGATCTTACCACTGCTAGCTGACTTCTAGCCCTCACAGGCTATTGTTTAGCCCGTCTGAGACACCACCCTCTTAAGAATATACAGAAACTGACCACTGCTGCTACAGCCTTCTGTCTACAAAATGAACTAAAACAGAAAACCTGTGCAATTTTTCAGCTTTAAGAAAAACATGTTGCTAACTAAAATAAAAAAGGCAAACAAAATTCTGAGAAAACTATCTTTAGCAAATAAACACATATTCATTTTATTAAGGAATTCATTCAGATTGACAAGACAAAGACATTAAGAAAAATAAATGCAAGTATTAAACCCTGCTATGATAAAATAACACAAAACGAGTTATCCCTTTTATCCTGTAAAAATAAACAAAAAAAATCTAATGAACTACTGCCAGTGAAGGTGGAGTGAAGCAGGGGCTCCTGACTACTGCTGACAGTGAAATAAACTAGCTAAAACCCTTTTGGAAATCAACTAAGCAAAATGTATCATAAGCAACAAAAATGTTCATACCCTTTGATTCTATCGTCTCACTTTTGGGAAGCAATTCAAAGTATAGGAAAAGCCACGTGCAGGACGTTTTCATGGCAGTGTTATCCGTAGTGTGATAGTTGACACAAAGTTTATTCAACTGCAGATAAGCAAAATATATTAAATCTATTTGGTGAAACATTATGGAATCATTAAAAATTAGCCATTATACCAGGGGATGGTTGTATTATGTTTCAAATTTTTAAGTTAATTTTCTCAAAAGCAAACACTGAAACTATATGAAGTCGCTGAATTCTTTAACATAGTTTGACATTAAATAACACATTCTATACACTGCCTGATGAACGGAAAGTATGGAAGAAAAATGTTTAAAGATCCAGTGAAAATATTTATAAAACTAGAATATACTTTTGCTAATTACAGTTTGTTGCTTTCTTAAAAGGAGAAAATGCTGCATTTATTTTGAATTAGTCTTTTTTTGACTAGAACCTTGTATATTCACAGGCATTCAAACCTAACGAGGGTCGCTCATTAGTAGAAAACCAAGAGAATCTGTGTGAAGTAGGTTGGGTACAATGCAGGATTTACAATTAAATAACGCAATCACAGCTGCAGCAGAAGAGCCCAGCTGACATCGATCATTTCTACTCCTTGATACAGAGATACAAAATATCTTAGCAATAACCTACATAAATACACCTGTTTGGGTTTAAGCTTTTCCTCTTTACCGACATGCTTTGCTTAACAATGAGGATACATTCAAGAAATGCACCGTTGGGCAATCTTGTCGTTGTGCAAACATCACAGAATGTACTTAGGCAAACATAGATGGTATAGCCTAGGACACACCTAGGCTCCGTGGTATAGCCTATGGCTCCTGGGCTACAGACCTGTGCAGCATGTTACTGTACTGAATACCGTAAGCAACTGTAACACAATGGTATTTATGTATCCAAACCTATCTAAACATGAAAAAGGTATGGTAAAAATATGGCATAAAAGATAAAAAAAATGGTACACCTATATAGGGCAGTCACCATGAATGGGGCTGACAGGACTGGAAGTTGCTCTGGGTGAGTCAGTGAGTGACTGTGAAGACCTAGGACATCACTGTACACCACTGCAGACTTTATAAACACTGTACACTTAGGCTACACTAGATTTATAAAAAATACTTTTCTTTCTTCAATAATAAATTAACCTTAGCTTACTGTAGCTACTTCATAAAATTTTTAATTTTAACTTTTTGACTCTTTGGTAATAACACCTAGCTTAAAACACAAACACATTGTACAGGTGTACAAAAATATTTTTTCTTTATATCCTTATTCTATAAGCTTTTAAACTTTTTTAATGATTTTTTTTAAACTTTTTGGTTAAAAACTAACACACAAGAACCACATTAGCCTAGACCTACAAAGGGTCAGTATCGTCAACATCACTGTCTTCCACCTCCACATCTTGTCCCACTGGAAGGTCTTCAGGGGTGATAGCACACGTGGAGCTGTCATCTCCTGTGATAACAATGTCTTCTTCTAGAACACCTTCTGAAGGACCTGCCTGAGACTCTTGAGGAGGCTTTACTCTTTTCAGAAACATGTCTGGTGGTTTGCTTGGTTTGTTTCTTTTTGTCACCATAGATTTACTTCTAAGCAGATAATGCACCATGAATATTCCTCTCTATTAATGAAAACCTTTCAGTGTTGGGGTCCATGTTTTCAGACTTTTAAGGAGCTTGTTAAGGTCTGCAAAAGCCTCTGCTAAACCCCTCACTGTGAATTTTCTTGGGGGTTCTCCTTTTTCTTCTCCTGCAGTTTCCTTTTCTCTTGCCTCTTCTTCAACTATGCGTTCCCATTCCAGTTCCAACAACTCATCAGTCAGTTCCTCAGGGACCACCTCCAGGAGCTCCTCAATGTCGTCTGCACCCACACTCAGGTTAAGGTTGTTGGCCACCTCAACCACAGCCTTGTTGATTTCTGCAACCTCCTCATCTCTGGGAAAGCCTTTGAAGTTATGGACAAACCTCTTGAGAGTCTTCTTCCAGATGCCATTCATATACTCCTCGGTGACATCACCCCAAACCCAAGCAAGGTTCTCCCAGAATTTCATCAGTGTCTCCTCAGTCACAGCAATAGCCTGGGCAAAGGGCCTCCTTGGGTAGCAGGCCTTAAAAGCTGCTATAGCTGCTTGATCCATTGGTTGGATCAAAGAGGTGGTGTCTGGGGGGAGAAACACCACTTGGATATTGGGATGAAAATCAACAATAAAAAGGAGTCTGGGAATATTAGTGACAATAAGCAAAATCTTGAAAGGTATGTTATTCTCCAAACAGTACTTCTCCATTTCACTGGCAAAGCAACTCAGGAGGGCATCTTGGAAGAGGAAATGGGTCATCCATGACTTCTTACTGCTCCTGTACTACACTGGTGGTGTGTGCTTATTGATATGTTTGAAGGCCCTGGTGTTCTCACCGTGCCAGATCATGAAGGGTTTCAATTTGCAGCTGCAACACTGCCCCCAAGCAAGACTGTTATGCTGCCCATAAAAGCCTTGAAACCTGGCACTGACTTGGCCTCCTTATGGATACAAGTCCTTTCAGGCTTCCATTTCCAGAATAGAGGGGTTTCATCCATACTGATTATTTGATCTGGCAAGTAATTTTCCTCCACAATCAGCTTGTCTAGAATTTCCAAAAATTCTTCAGCTGCCTTCATATCAGCACTCGCAGATTCACCACTCATTTCACATTAGGTAATGAATAATGATTCTTGAATCATTTAAACCACTGAGAGCTAGCAGTAAATTCAGCATCGAAGTCAGGTCCAGCCTTTTCTGTCAAGGTCATAAACAAACTTTTTGCTTTTGCTGTGATAGTCATGGTGCCAAGAGGGATAAGCTTCTGTGTCTGGCCTTCAACTCAGGTCATTAGAAGTTTCTCCATGTCTAATATAGGCCCTTCTCGAATTTGTGTAAGTCCTGGTGCCTTCAATGAAACAGATCCTTTAGCAGCTTGTCACCTTTTTCTTGTCCTTCCAGATTGTAGCTATGGTGGGATGGGACATGCCTGACTGGCAAGCAATACCCATCACTGATTTTTCCACCTTTGTAGTCCTTAATCACTTTGCATTTCATTTGCAGGTCAATCACTTGAAGTGGACTCTGACTGGCAACATCAGCAGTGGATTTTGTACACTCAGGGGCCGTGATGAACAAAACAACATGAGAGTAAATCAAGCACAAGAGAAAACAATGAAATCAAGAGACGCGGTAGACACAAGCTGTGTGAGGCTGCTGCCGGGGTAACACGGCACTGTTTCACAGTGACCTTTTTTTATAAGTAGAGGAGTACAATCTAAATACACTCTAAAATAACAATAAAAAGTATAGTAAATACATAACCAGTAACATAGTCATTTATTATCATTATCAAGTACTATGTACTGTACATAATTGTATGTGCTACACCTTTACACGACTGGCAGATCCGTAGGTTTGTTTACTCAGCATCACCACAAACACGTAATGCGTTGCGCTATGACGTCTGATGGCTACAATGTCACTACGTGACAGGAATTTTCAGCTCCATTATAATCTTATGGGACCACCACCATATATGCAGTCTGTCATTGACTGAAATGTCGTTATGTGGCACATGACTGTATTGCTAAAAATACAAGCTATATGAGAAAGGAGGAGGACATCTGGAATGCAAGGAGACAATTTGTGTGAGAAATGGACAAAATTTGCTGTTCCTAAGCAAGACCTTTAATTTCAGAGTGAGCATTGTGGTCAAGGGTTTCCAGAATGTGAGCAGAATTTGAAGAGGTGCTGCATAATCTCCTACTCTTACCTCTAGTATAAAACAAGTGCATTCAACAAGTGGGAAATTACTTCATATAATATGACCTGACAGTATTAACAGAACAGTGAAAAGAATAAGGTAAGAAAACAGCTGAAAATGTCAAAAGTAGCCATATTCCAACAATGAAGGGTAGAATTTATCCTCCTGAGAATGGAAATTCTTAATATATTTTTATATGCTGCTTTTAATTTTAATCATATTAGTTCCAAATTTTAGTCTCTTAAGCAAAGACCTAATAGTTAGAGGGTTATTATAATTCTCCTTCCTACCTTACCTCCACAACTCTAGGATTTAAGAAAAATCACATTAAACAGCACTTTTCTACAACAGGTATGGTAATTGAAAGTAATTTTCAGGGAATTATAGTACGACTGAAATAACTTTTGTTGGATGAACTACTATTCCAAAACATTTCCACCCCCAGGTTAATAAATTTCAAATTTTATTAATTCTGCTAAGACAATAGCAATACAATCAGTGTGACTTTGCACACAAGAGATCTGCATGGATGCTCTAAGAGGAGACTGTGACATAATTCTGAAGCATAACGGATGTAGAGGTAGAATCGGCACTCAGCTAACTGACAATGTGTCTTGACTGTGTGTTACACAATGTTTGTTGCTTAACCTCTCCATGAGCCTCAAATTTCCTCATTCTAGATGATCTCTACTGTCTATCTCAGCTCTGAATTTCCATAATTAATCTGTCAGATATCTTAGGTTTGCCCCCTCCAAATTCAACCAGCTCTCTGCCCTGGAGGTTGACCTGCATGGGCCATTTCCACAGGCCCTCTGGCATCCCCAGGGATTTGTTGGTGAGAAGCCCAGCAGGAGACGGGGTGGTAAAGGAGAGTGGGGGCAGGGCATTTTCCTCTGGCTCTCACCCCGGCAGTCTTCTGAGGCTGCCTCGCCCTAAGTTTGCTCCCCTCTCACAGTAGCCTGCTGTAGGGACTCTCTCTCCTCTTCTCCCTCTCCAGGTCCAGTTAGGCCTGGAAGTGGAAACAACTCTGTGGCTACTAACTCCAGGTTCCCGACCTGTCCCTTTATGGTTCAAGACATCCTGCCTACAACTTTGTAACTAATCTCTCTACATACAAATTGCCTCAAAAAAATCCCAATTTGGATGTGCCATCTTTTCCTATTGGGAATCTGACTCATACAATCACTTGTTAAAGAGTTTGATCAAGGTGCAAGTCAGAATCCAATACCTAATGAAAAGAAGCTGTATAAATTTGAATATTGTTTATTAATGAGATTTAAGGTCACTTGAAAGAAACTTATCAAAAGCACTTATTTTATAAACAATAAAATTATTTTAAAACATCTTTTTGGTTAGATCACAGTCTGATTAATCCAACAATTACCTGGTTTTGCAATAAACCGTCTAGATGAGATGAAAGCAGAAAGGCATGACTGGAAAGCAATTTTCTAAGTTATTTTCTTTAATATTGCCTTTGACAGCTTGGCCTTCTTTCTTGTTTTGCTGAAAAAATGTAAGTGTGAATCTGTCCCCAAGAGCATGGAAGTATTTAGTTAATAAAAATTGTTTAAATAAAAAAGAAAGAGGGCTTGGCCCTATCTAACTTCTCCCCCCAAAAACCCGACAAGTAGTTTTTCACATCTAGTTCTCAGATGTGTGTGCTCCCACAAAAATACTTGTGTTTTCTCACTGCAATAGACAAGATGGAAGAAAACTATCATATAAAATAGTTTGTTTTTAAGATAAGGATTTGTCCTGGGAATTGAGTTTACCCTAGTTTTATAAAATATTTGCTATGTAATCGGATGCGAAATTCCTAGGTATTTTTTCCTAGGAAGCATATAAGTTTGCACTTATGTGTCAAGAATACAGCCAACTTTCTAATGTAATCACTGGTTTCAACATAAAAACTAACAACAATTTTCCACAAATAAATGTATAAAATTCACATCAAGAAACACTATGCTACTGATTGCTAATACTGTGTACTTACGCCATTTAAATGATGACGGTTTTCTATTTATGACTATGCTTTTGTCTCATGGTTAAGGACAATTTTTAAAAATTTTTCTGATAGTTCAGTCTTGAACAGTATGGCTGCAGAGCCTGTGAGCTATTGCGACCGCATAGCCATTAGAGAAATTACCTGGCTTCAGGTATCTCCCCAACATAAGTTAGGCCTAATTAAATAAAAATAATGAATGGGTTTGGGTGCTGAGTGGAGCTGGTTCAAAGCACAGAATAAAATAGTTCATTGTGTAGTTGAGCTGATTTTAATCATAACTGTCTGGAATAGCACGGAGAGTGCCAATTTAAACTGAAATGAATACTACTAATTAGTTTCCTTTAGCAGAATAATAAGGATCCACATCATTAGCTTTCCCTCTGTCTCTTGAATGTGATTATAAACATATATAATTTTTAAAAAAATAATTCTTGAAAGTTTAGCAATATCAAGAGGTTTTAAGCTTAAAAACTGAGTCACTTAGTGTAAAATACTCAAAGTAGTCTGGAAAGGCAATCCAGAACTAAATCATATAAAATTACCTCTTTGCAACGGTACAAAATGGAATTAATACAGACCTGGTTGTGCATTAACTACAAATAGAATTTGTCTTTCAGGGCTTTCAGAGCAGTGACATACAGCTCTGCAAATGTTCTGGGTTGCTTGTTCATTTGTCCTCATTAGAAATGATGTTAAATGCTAGAAATAAATGCTTTATTGCAGTTATCTTTGTTTTGGAGCAAAGTTTCTGTCCTATTCTTCATTGCTTCTGGATGACACCAACAGTAAGTTTTGCTCTACTTAAAACGGGCACTTACAGAAAATTCACCCACGAATAATTAATATAAAATTTCTGCAAGTTTTCATCTAAAGCTGTCCCATTCTAAAACATCAAAGCCTCTTATTATGACACCCATTATCTGTGCTCATTGGAAAAATTCAGAGAAAAAAAATTGAAGGAAATTCTTAGGAAAAGTCTTATCTTGAAGTGACTACACATCCCCAGTCCTCAGAGCACTTGGTGATGCTGGAAACACAGCAGGCCTGGCAGCGTGCTCCAGATTCGTTCACCAGAAGGGTCTTGCTGAATTAAAACGGTTCCGCCCCAACTACATTTCAACAAAACTGAAGAGATTAGAACTCTTGCGTGGTACTGTTTTCCAGAAATAAATATTTCATTACTCATATAAATCCTATTTCAACCTTTTGAAGCAACTCAATCTCTGAAACACACTAATATTTAAAAATATTCACTCTTGAATGGATAATTTGAGGTTTCTTATCATTGAAATCATAATATTCCTAAAACAAACCATGGTAACTTTCAAACTTGCCTATTGCTATAATAAATGACTACTGGAGTTGGGAATAGACCCCAATCTCCTTGATTGTTCAACAAATTCTCAACTGGTTCATTTGTATACAGACAAAAAAATTTCCAAATAATTTTTACACTCTACCTATGACCTAACTGAAATAAACTTCATATAAATTTGTATAATCACGTAGATACTTCCTCATGTCAACTACTTTTATTTTGTTTTAAAAACCAATACTCTTAGAAGATTCTATGTAATCCACCCTAGATAAACTGGCCATTAAAACCTTTCTTGGTAATCAGTCATCATGGGCTCTGCTTGCAAAGTACTTAAAAATATGGTCTATAAATAGGATTCTTGAAGTTTAACCCAGAGGGTAGAACAAAGCATAACATAATACTGGGAAGAATTACAGCCAATCTAATGCCAAGAGCAAAAAAAGACTTTTAACTTTTTTTCTTTAATCACATACCACAGTTAAGTACACTTAAAGAAAAAAAGCACTGTATTTTCCTAAGAAGACAATCGGGTGTCATGGCTAAAAACAGAAAAAGAAAAAAAGAGACAAGAAATCCAGTGAGCCCAAGGCTGTGTGGATTGAAGGACCAAAGCCATGAGCGTCTCACCAGTGCTCCCCCGGCTGAAGAACTGCCGCTCTGGTAGACATGGGCCCCGCACTTGTATTGTGGAGGACTGGGAAGTAGTAAAAGTTGGATGCAATCTTGTTACTCTTTTTCAGGACTTGTTTACAGCAAAGTGGTTCCAGACAATTTAGTTAGTAGTGCAATGTTATACAACTGTCACTTCCACCCTGAGCTGATTTAAAGTTCAAAATAAACTCATCCACTCAACCATTTGACAGTCAGAACAAAACACTCAGTCCCACTCTTCAGTACTTTGAAATGCAAATGTACAATTGAAATTGGACACTGCTAAGATTTCTGTATGAAAGAACTTTCTCTACTTCTCATGATCATAACATCCATAACATATATAGCAGCACGACATCCTCGAGGCACTTTCAAGTTTTCTGGTGGACGGGCAGGAGCCCTCGTGCAAACTATCAGCCAGGATTAATACTTGAGCTTTTCCTACACAACACTAATCACTATTCTGAAGCAATGTTGATATAAAGAAACTCAAGTTATATTATGTCAACTTGACTTTCTCCATTTTTCTGGGAACTTGAGAATAGCAACCTGTGAAATGGACTGTCTGTCAGAAGTGAAAGTTAACAATTATCTGTGTCTATTAGCATTGCATTGTTATTCATTATAAAGGAAATATTCTAGGATGTCTTCATAGTTCTTGCCTTGTATCAAACTATCATTTGATTTATAAATGATCTCCAGAAGTTTTCTAATAATGTTTTTTGAAAAAGATGAGCTGAGAAATATTTCAGTATTATTCTCTTGATCTTTTCCAATATTTCTACTTAAATTATATTTTTAAATTTTTATTTTGAAATAATTATAGACTCACAGGAAGTTGCAAAATTAGTACAGAGAGTCCCATGAACCTTTCACCCAGCTTCCCCAGTGGTGACATCTTATATAATTGTAGTACAATATCAAAAGTGGGATAGTTCAGTTTTGCTTGCTCAGTTCACCAGTTTTATTCGCATTCATTTGTGAGTGTATGTACAGTTTCATGCAATTGGATCCTATGTACAGACTCATATACCCACCCCATCACCACAAGGGAACCCCCTGCACAGCAGCACCCTGCCATGCCCATCCCTGTCTCTGACAACCATTAATCTGCTCTCCTTCTCTAGTTTTATCATTTTGAGAATGTTAAATAAATGCAATCACACAGGTAATCTTTTGAGACTAGCTTTTTTCGTTAATCATAATGCCCCTGAGACCCATCCAAGTTGTTACAAGTATCAATAGTCCATTCCTTTTTATTGCCGAGTAGTATTCTACAGCACGGATGCATCAGAATTTGTTTAATCATTCACCCACTGAAAGACATTTGGGTTGTTTCCAGTTTGGGGCTATTAAGAATACAGTTGCTATGAACATTCATGTGCAGGTTTTTGTGTGAATGTAAGTTTTTATTTCTCTGGGATGAATGCCCAACAGTGCAATTGCTGAGTCTTGTGGTACTTGTATAGTGCTCTTGTGATGTGTGGTGACATCTCACTGTAGTTTTATTCACATTTCCCTGATGGTTAAGAAGTAGACAATTTTTCATGTGCACATGTGCCAACTGTATATCCTCTTTGGTAGAATGTTCACGTCTTTTGCCAATTTTCTAATTGGATTCTTGTTTGTTTGTTTGTTTACTGTCAAGTTTTGAGAGTTCCTTATATATTCCAGATCCAAGTTCTGTGTCAGATTTGTATATATTTGTGGTTTGCAAATATTTTCTTCCAGTCTTCAACTTGTTTTATCATCCTTTTGACAGTCTTTGGCAGAGCATTTTTAATTCCGATGAAGTTCAATTTATCAAAAAAACTTGTACATATCGTGCTTTTGGTGTCATGTGTAAGAAGTCTTTTTCTATCCCAGCTCCCAAAGCTTTTTAAAATTTTTAACATTTTCTTCTAAAATTTTAAATTTTTACATTTAAATCCATGATCCATTTTGAGTTAACTTTTATATAAGGTGTGCTATTTAGGTAGAGATTCATTTTCTCTGCCTATGGGTGTCCAACTGATCCAGTGTCACTTGTTGAAAAGACTCTCCTTCCTCTCCTTTTACGCCCTTCTGCAGGTTCTTTGTTCTGGTCTAATGACCCATGTCTCTCTCGCCAACCGCTGTAGCTACGCAAGAAGACTTAATGTTGAACAGAATGATTCTATTTTATTGTTCTTTTCCAAATTCTTTTTTCCATGTAAAATTTAGAATAAGCTTGTTGATATCTACAAAAAATCTTGTTGGGATTTTAATAAAAATTGTGTTAAACCTATAGATAAATTTGAGGAGAGTTTGATAGAGTTATTTTAAGTGCTACTTAATGTGAAACTTTAAAAGGTTTAAAAATTTTTTAAGGTTTAAATAAAAAAGGCTTAAATAAAAAAATCAGTGCGTTATTACTATATAATTATAATAAATTGTGTATTTTATATGGTTCTTTTTTTCTTAAACTTTTAACATTTCACACAAAGAAACTTTAAACCCCTTAAAATTTCACAGGAAGAAAGTAACACTGAAAAATAAGACAGCTTTCTACTAGTTCTCTCCCTTTTTATGTTACCTTCCACTCCAGTAAAGACTACAACATGGTATATTACTTGTTTAATTAAAAAATTCACCTAATGGTTACTCATTAAAACCAATATAAACACGTTCCTATCATCAGCACTACCTCTCTTGATTAACAAGTACAATTAACTATTATTCTACAAAAGACTAACATTTGTACATAACGAATGCCTAATGCTATAATAATCTGAAGAATTTGCCTAGTAAAATGTTACCCACTTCTCTGCCAGATTCAATTACTTCTACTATTACTCTCACTGACTTTTCTAACTTTCTACTAGAAAAAATGAACTTAACACACGGTCTGCTCTATATCATTCACATGCATACATATGTGATGTCTCTCTCCATCTCCATCTCTATACCTGTATACATTAGTGTTTGGCACTCAATCAAAAGAACACCATTAAGCAAATAACAAACTTGTTCTTTGAGGCTTTGTTATATTTTAAACCATTTAATATAAATTCTGTCTATATTTATATATAGTATCTTTTAGAGGCTTTTAGATTCAGATTAAAGTGCAGTTTAAATAAAAGACTATATTACTTTTGGTAAAGCACCAAAACGCTTATTGAGAACCTCACTCTTGAAAGAAGAGAAAATAGTTATAAATTTGTAGAGTTCTGAGTCAAATATGGTCAGGTTTTGGATTTCACAGCTAAGCATAACTTAGAGAAATGAAAAACATTTATGTTAGGGAATTTTTTTCCCAGAAAAGTGAACAAAAAACCCCTTTCATCTCATTCTCTTGGTGTGCTTTTAATATTTTAAATGCCAAAAAGTTCAAAATGTAACAGCCTTGATAATCCATAAATTATTCAATACAAATAAAAAAATGTTAAGAATATATCCTTATGCTGCCTCACTGGAGAATAATTTTTTCACAGTAAGAAAACAAATATGTTAATTTTGAATCTTGTCTAGTGTGGTGGAAAATATAAGAATCTAAGACTAGTATTTCAAGAAAAAAATTTCTTGAAAGAGTTATTTTTATTTATATTATAAAGATACTTCTATTTTATTTATATTTGTTAGTATAATTGGCTTAAAGTAGAAGTTTTCATAGTTACCAATGGTTCAGAGGTATGCACAAGCTATTATAGGTGATGTACTCTATACTAAAAGCAGAAAAATAATTTTTTAGGCAGTAAAGAAAAATTTTAGAAAGCTTTAATCTTGTTCTTATTTTGCTGGCAAATATTTGAAAGCAAAGCAGCCAATGCATGCACTAACTCTCTCAGTTACCTAGGGTAATACTCCACACAGTCCCCCAAAGCAGCATAAGTAGCATTAGTTGGATACTTAGAAATGCAAATTCTAGGACCTCATCTCAGACCTGTCTGAGAAACTATGGGGTAGGTCCCAGCAATCTGTTTTAACAAGTCTTTCAAATGATTCTGATGGATGTCCTAGTTTGAAAAGCAATGGTTTAGGACACTGAAGCTTCCTTACATCCTGTTTAGAGGCCCTAAAACAAACTTTATGTTTCAGATTCCCCAAAGGAAGGCACTACTTATACTGCGGGTGAGACAATTCCTTGTTATGGGGAACTGTTAGCATCTGTGGCCTTCTGGCACAAAGAACAACAAATGATGCTATTTACCACGTCCCCTAGGGTTGGTAAGAACTTGTGAAGAATCACTGATGGCAGAAAGGCTCTGGTTAGTCCGGTTAGTCCTTCCATTCTCCCCTCGGATACAACTCTCTCCAAAGACCTGACATACTCTTCCCTTGCTCACCCAATCACTTCTGCTGGAAGAAGAAAGGAAGGATGACAAAGGGGTGGGGGTGAGAGCACAGACTGCACTGGGGCCCTCTTCACTAGTTATAGCGTGCATCATCACCTTATTTTATATGTTCTCCTCATGTCGACGATCAATTCATTCTTTTCAACCCCAAATATTTTACAGAAAATAAATGGGGAAAAAACCTGCATATTTACATAAATGATCCTTATCAGGATAAGCTTTTATTTTTTTTTTTTGCGAGGAAGACCAGCCCTGAGCTAACATCCACTGCCGATCCTCCTCTTTTTGCTGAGTGAGGAAGACAGCCCTGAGCTAACATCCGTTGCCAATCCTCCTCTTTTTGCTGAGGAAGACTGGCCCTGGGCTAACATCGTGCCCATCTTCCTCCACTTTATATGGGACGCCGCCACGGCGTGGCTGACAGGCAGTGCGTCGGCGGGCGCCCGGGATCCGAACCCGCGAACCCCGGGCTGCCAAGCGTGGACTAAACCGCTGCACCACCAGACGGCCCAGGATAAGCTTTTAAATATAAAATCTTAGTCATCCATACTTGTCATACATAAAGGTTGATAAAAAGAAATATTTTGCTACTAAGAGAGAATAATCTGCCACTAGGATTAAAATATTATATATTCCCTTAGAACCATTAATTCAATCAGTGATTTACATAAAAGGAGCTAGAATATACCAGTTTATAATCCTTGTTCTAAGAATTCATACATGCCTATGCCAAGCAAATGAAATCTACTGGGTTTAAAGCCCCCTAGAAGGAGACAATTTACTATCTCCTTCTAGTAAAACTGAGCCATTAAAATTTTTTCCTTTACCTCAACTGGTGAGTATATACTCTAAACTGGTTGGCAGGGTGAGGGTGAATGGGTGGTGATGTTTAAGGTTTTTATGTGCTACCCCCATATCAGTTTCCCTAAGGAGATAGTGCTCTCATGTAGCTCATAAGGAAAACCAAGGCCTCAGGGTCACCTAACTGGGCCATATTTCTAAGACAGTGGAACTCAGAATATAAGAACAAAGGAGACTATAACTGGAACAACACCTAAAAACTATCCTCTTGTTGCCTTATCCTTGATAAGGTCATGCTTCTGACTCTCCTCCCTCCAATGTGACTGACAGGGTTACTCTGGGCCAGGAGCAGCTTGTAACACAGGAACCTGAAACCTACAAAAAATCACCTAAAAACTACTGGAGCACAGAGGGGGCCAGCAGGAAACACTGCATGCAGTGAGTGACTTAGGGCAGCTCTATTCAAGGTCTTAAGGCAAAAGACTGTATCCATTCCCTCCTTCATAGTCAGAGGGCAAAAATTGAGAGGGCAAGAACAGAGGTGCTGCTGGACTTAACAAAAGGAAGGAGTCGCTAGGCTCACACAGTGTTGATCCTGGTTCATTAAAGTAGGAAATCACAGGTATTTGAAGCCAAATAGTAATAGAGAGTACGCAATTGCCTGAATCTTCTCAGTGCAGTAGGAGACCGTTGGTTGACTATTTTCTATGAGGGGAGGTGATTAATACTAACTTCAACCTTTCATTCCTCACTTTTTATAATTCATCTTATACAGAAACATCTGATAACAACTATCTGCATGAGAACTTTCACCATATACCCTCAAACATGAAGACAACTGCAAACAATCTGGAATTCAACTCCGTACGTGTATTTTTCACAGAGGTATGGGTACAGCAATTTTGAAACTACTGTTCATACACTGCAGGACTGAACAAATGAGCAAATACATAGGTGATGTTGGGAGCTATGATTTTTACTGTTAGAAAAGGTAGATACAGACATTGAATTCAAACGAACTAGGAAGAATCTTGTGGTGTTGGATTGGCATTAGAGGTATCAGGATAAACTCATGATTTTCAATATATATATAGATAACAGACATAGATATGTAGACATAGCAGTAGATATTGATGTGTGCGATTGTGTGTGTGTACGTATGTGTGTATACATACGTCTATTTCCTCAGAGATTTATCCATCAAACATCTCTCTGCTGAGAGGACCTAGAAGCAGTAACACTCCCTTAGCCATGAGCACACTGAGTGCCCCAATTCTTAGTTTCTAAACACTGTTCCTAAAAGGAACCAGGGCCCCTTGGAGAAACAGATGATTCTAGGGCTGCTCAGGGAAACAACAAACATGAGCCTGTATATTTTGTTATGCCAGAGATTAAGGAAGTGGTCATAGAATGATTGGGCATTTCCAAAGGGTCAGGAGCCAGCTTGGAGGGGCTCACAACCTGGGGCAACTTGACACTGAAATAATAATGACATTGACGGATTACAACATTTCTAATAAGATGAAAATTCAGGAGTCAATACTGATAATAAGGTAGATAAATGGGAAAACTTTCTTATATTAAAGTAGCATCTAATCATTATAGAAAGATGATGGAGCTGAAAAATCACCATTGTGCAACTATCATAGGCAAGAAACATCAAGTGAATATAAACTAGTGAGTGAAATTTTGAAAAGAAACAAGCAATGATGTAGTCTCAAATATCTCCCCACGAACTATTTATTAACTCCATAGAGCAAAATCCTAACATTACTGTAGAGGCACCTAGCAGATGCCACCTAATCAGATGGTTAAAGTTGACATCACTGGGCCCAGGTGACATGAGGTGCCTCCTGACATGATGCACTGAAAAGGACACAGCATCATTTCTGTGCTGCTCCTGCCAAAACCCATCATTGAACTCGAATCGTGAGGAAACATCAGACAAGTCCAAATGGAGAGACGTGCTACAAAAAACTACTGAACTCCTCCGAAAGTCCATGTTCTGAGAGACAGAGAAAGGCTGAGAGTGTTTCACGTTAAAGGAGACTCAACAGACTTGATAGACGTAACAGTCGAGCAGACTATTGATTAACAACAGTACGTCCTGAATTAAACATCCCGTTTCGATCATTGTACTGTGGCTATGTAAGAAAACGTTCTTGTTCTTAAAGGAGAGAGTTAAGTGTTTGGAAGTAAGGTGGCACGATGTCTGCAACTGACTCCGAAACAGTCCATAAAAAATATAATAATAACAATAATGACGATGATGGAAATTGAATCTTCAGTTCTCTTCAAACTAAACAATTTCAATTATTTTAGCCTTTTAAATCTATATGAAATAAAAGAATTCAAAAAGTTGCCTGATTTAAGTAGAAATTTGGGAAGATGAAAAAAGGATCTGTAGTCTCAATTCAATCAAAAATGACTGAGTATATATCCAGAGGATTCCATACTCAAAGAGTTCACAGTCCATGGAAGAAGGAACACATGCATATAAATAATTATAAGGTCAGAGCAGAGTACTATAAGCACCCAAAATGAAGTACAAGAACCTACTAAAGCAATGTTGAGAGGGGGTGGTTAAATCTTGACTTCCATTTTAGCATTATTTAACATTTACTATTTACTAGGCACTGTGTTAAGTGCTGTATATATTCATTCATTGAATGTACCAACAACCTCAAAAGGTTGGTACTATTATTATCCCTATTCTACAGATGAGGCAGTTGAGACACAGAGAAGTTGAGAGTCTGGCCACAGGTAACCTAGTGAGTTAGTAGCCTAGGTTTCAAATCAGGCAGGCTGACTCCATAGCCCATGCAGCAGGCTTAATGCAGGAAGCAGCATTAGAGTTGATCCTTAAAAGATGAGCATAATTTCAACAGAACGGGAAGTGGGAGGGAGAATATACAAGGCTGGGGGGAAAATAAAAGTGAAGGCATGGAGATAGAAATATAGGTTGTACAAGGAAACAGAAAAGTTCAGGGAATGGTATGTAGGGTGTGGTGAGAGAAATGGGAGAGAGCAGAAGGTGGGAGATTAGAAAAGCTCAAGAAATAGAGCAGACTCCACCATGAGGATTAACACAGCCTTTGTTAGAAAAGAGTCTGATGCTTATAATACGCACCACAACCCTGATGGTGGATGGTGCAGTCTTGACCTGGTAATGTAGTGGACTCAGCATAAGGAGTCAGTCTTTGTGACATCGAAATGAACCAAGTACCAACAAACCTTATTACAATTCAATCTCTCCTAAAAGGCAGTACTAGAACACTCTACACCCCTATGTATAATAATTTCATTTCACAAAGATTCTATTACCATGCAATACTGAAATTGCCAGAATTGTAAAGAAAAGTCTAAAATGCCACAATTCTGCCTTAGTTTAACAAAGACCATAACCTTTTAAGAAATAGTGAGTGAAGTGTGAGTAAACCATGTAGGTCTGCTGTTACACACAGCTCCTTGTCATAATATTTATGAAAACAGGGTGATCCAATTCGAGGGATAAAATGAGTAATATATTCCCTGAGCGCTGTGAGACATGCACTTCTAACCAGGAAAACGACCAGGCATGAAGGCTTCGTGCCAGATCTCTGAGTTGGGAGCACATGTAATTGATTACTCAATTAATAAGTTAAAATATTATTTTGGCTTCATAGTAAATTAATTATGGATAGAGCAAAACATGTGGCACTTAGAAAACTCTGTATTCATTTCTTGATAAATATAAATGAAAACTTGATTTTTATTTATTAAACTATAGTTTTAACCTGTTCAAAATCTATAGATAACCAAAGAGTATGCCAAAAATCCAATTGCAAGTACAATAAAAACAAACATTTAAATTTTTCAAAATGTCAGAAAATATTTAAAATTAAAACATTAACAAATTCATTAGTGACTATTTTTCATATATTTAATTAAAGACCAAAAAAATACATTTCATTTTTATAAAATATCTTCAAGGCACAGCTCTTAATTGCCCAACATAATCTTCTTGATTCTGGAAGAATCTTAAATTATTCCCTTGATTAACAGAATAGAACAGAATAGGAAGAAACACAGAAGAGAAGAGTAAGAAAAAGGAAGACAAGGAGTACTTGAAAATCAAAACTTATATTTGACTTAGTATAAAACTAAAGAATAGGTGAACAATTAAAGAAATAGAACATTGAGCTACAAAAAAGTTCTCCACCTAAAATGGTATTTAAAATTCAAGAAACATCCTGCACATGTCTAAATGGATTTCTGAGAGTAAGGAAAATCCATAGAGTCTTAAAAAGGAGAAAAGGAACTGAAAAGCAGTGTAATAATCCTGAACTGGCGCCACAGCTACTGGAGGGTATTTGCTGATGATAGGATCTAGGGTTTAACAGCAAGACAAAGAAGAGAGTCTAGTCCTTGACCCCTAGCATGGTGGGGAGCTGGAGCTAATAGCACTACATGAATTCAGAAACCTCAAAAAGCTATATTCCATATGAAAAGATGAATTTAAAAAAAAAGTCCTACTCAACAACAAAGGAAGATGATAAAAGGTAACTTGTCTGTTTAAACCTCAGCTCCAGATAGAAAAGGTTATAGGAATCTCAAGCTGAAAAACTAATGTTAAATGGTCTTGAGTTCTAGTACTTTGAGATGCTGGGCATAAGCAAATATAAATTCTTTCCATGGGAATTACTCCTAACCCAGGCCCCACAAGATTCACACAGATTTAGGTAGCCCCCAAATAACTCACAATCTAAAATTACAAAACTAACAGGAACATAAGACACCAGGAGTGAATCAATAGAAAAAACAAACAGCAGAACAAGACCTCTATGGACATCAGCTACCAGAAATAATACAGAATATAAAATAACTATGTTTAAAAAATTATAAAAAGAGGAAATTGACACAAGCAAGGAAAATGTTACTACCAAAACAAACCAAACATAATTTCTAGCAATGAAAAATATAATTATTTAACTAAAAATCTATGAAAATATTTTTTTTCAAACAATATTTTAAACAATGGGGGGAAATGATTACAGATGAGTTATTACAGAATCAAGAAATTTTTGTTAATTTTTATTAGGTGCGATAATGACATGTTGATTATTTAAGATGTCAATATTTTTCAGATGTCTGTTACCATAGTGTGACATGTTAGCTGGAATTTTCTTCAAAATACTTCAGCAAAGAAAAAAGGGAATAGATGTGGCAAATGTAGAAAAGTGTGGAACATATTAAATCTGAGTAATGTGTATATATAAAATTTTTATAATAAAAATAAAATGAAAACTCAATGGATAGTATAATCAGAATATTAGATATAGCCAAAGAGAGAATTAGAGAATTGGAAGACAGATCTGAAGAGGGTATCCTGATTCTGAGTAAAATTTAAAGGAGAACAAGTACTCACCTTCTTTTGGGCTCACTGCTGCAGGAAGATTATTCCAGTCAAGGGTCCAAGCAGGGCAAGGATGGGGAGAAAACATCACTTCAATGCCCTTTTCCTAGAAAAGGAAATAGGCCCTTTCCAAATGAATGAATTAATAAACTCCGGTTATGTTCCAGAAGGCCAAATTTCTATTTTCTATACTGGTGAGGAGGAAGATAAATATTGACAGTCACCAGGTATTCCTCAAGATATTTAGTTACATAAGAAATGTGATAACAATGTTGAGTTTTTGACAGCACAGTTGCTTTTCTACTATTCTTTATATTGAGATAATAAATAGTAATGCTATTTTTTAATATTACCTGAAACTAATGGAAGTAATAAGTTACCTAGAAATATATTGGGCATCAAAGAAAAAAGTCACCTGAAGATAAAAGTTTTATCAAAAACAATCCACATAATCAAAAACTGACTCTACATATGTCCATCAAGGTCTGTCTTTACATATATGAAAATTGCCACAGCCTAGGAGCTCCACTTACAGGACCAAAAAGCCTCCACTTTGACATACACCCAAAAACATCATCCATACCAGCCTTTTAGAAGTGCCTGCAATGTCTCTAGAAAAGGATCCCTTTATTTTAACCAAATGGTTCCCAACATTTTCAAAAATTATGACCACTTTTCCACATATAAAAAAATTCTCAGGCTTCTTCCCCATGTTAAAAGTTGTGCATTTATTTATTTGATTGACAGACAGTGGCATGGCATACACATGGATTCCCAGATCCCTTCCAATCACATTCTGTGTTCACAGCCCACAGGATAAATATCCATGGTTTAGGTAGTTTTATCTTCAGGAATATCCTATTCAAAAGAAAAATCCCTGAGAATCTATCATTAACCCCTTGATCAGTTAGTTCATGAGATTACTTTCCATTATGAAAACTAGCTGAATTCCAGTCCCAAAGGAAATAGTGTAGAGATTCTTTTATTGGGGCAGAGATATAGCTATAGGAATAGAGGTCTAGAGTTCTTACTTGCATCCAGAAAGAGGAACACATCTCTCTGATATCATCTACCTCTCGACCTCCCTTATTCTAGTCTAGCTGGACTGAACTTCATTTCACCAAACTCATTCCTATCTTAGGAATGTCTTTTTAAAAATACAGCTATAAGCACAGGACCTACATGCCACTTGTCAGCCATGCTGTGGCAGTGTCCCATATAAAGTAGAGAAAAATGGGCATGGATGTTAGTCCAGGGCCAATCTTCCTCAGCAAAATGAGGAGGATTGGCAACAGATGTTAGCTCATGGCTAATCTTCCTCACCAAAAAAAAAAAAAAAAAGCATATAGATTTTTGGTTTGGTGAAATTTTAAAACTTAGTATTTTAATACAAAGCAGATTACTCTCCTGATTATTTATTTAAAAACACTCAGGAGATGAATGAGAGATCCCTGCAGAGTTAATGATCTGACCCAGACACATCAAACTTTGGACATGCTTTGATACCTTCTAAAATCAACTATATAATCCTGTTTCATTGTTTCATCACTAGGCTAACAAAGCTTAGCTGAGGACCTAAGGGGCTGGTGTCACTACTAAAATCTTCTTGTTCTTTTCTAAATCAGCAAACTTGCTGTTAACTGTAGAACTCCAATACTTCCTAACCCAAGTAGGAAAATACAATGAAGAGTTTTCCAGTACAACTCAGATGAATAGCTCAAATTACTTTATACATTCTCTATTCAAATAAATCTTCAAATAGCCCAAGTTAAAAGCAAAATATTTTGTAGATGGTTTTGAATGGTAGAGAAAAGAAATCCTATTGGTTAAAATTTTTACAATTAGTACTGTTAGAAACAAATTATGCTGCAAAGAGAGAAAAATACATCATGTGTTCTTACTATATAAAAAGGCACTGAAATCAAAGAATAAAGTAAAAAAATTCAAAGAATTAAAAAATCTTAAAATTTGGACAAAACTTTAGAAAATAAACTGAGCTATTCATCTTCATATTTCTTTAATTCAAATCATCATCTCAAAATTAAAGAATTGAGACCAAATGTTTTCAACAGAAAAAGATCAGGTTAAAACAATAAACCTGACCAGGTGTAACGTGACTTCAGTGTCTTGAATATAAAAAAAAATGATTAGAGAAAAACACTTTTTAAAAATATATATTTTGACTTATTTGGCTCCAAAGACACATAATATTAAAAATCTACAATTTACTATATTTCACATAAATGCAAAAGACTAGCAGAAACATTAATTGGTCAAGAGAGATATAAAATAGCTACAAATAGAATTTATAACAAAAACAGTGTCAACAAATGACTACCAGTTGGGCTGGAATGCTCGGCAACATTGCCACACGGAGTTTTTCAAAGAAAATGTTAGTAAAAACAGTGTAAGTACCATTAACTTGGTCATGGTGGGTCTGGGGCCTCCTATAAAGGAAGGGTCGCTGTGCTCCTCTGTCCCGGGGGCCTCGCTGACGTGTGGATGCCGTTTGCTGGAGGTGCTCAGCGACTCTGGTAAACGGAGAAACTGGATCCCACAGCGCGAAGCTGCTGTCTCTACGCCCGGCACCTCCTGAACCCTCCGGTACCAGGCAGCCAGCAGTGGAAGCTCCACCAGCCTTTCAGAGAGCTTCCTGCAGACAACCACCTGGGCAGGAGAGCAAGCCCATTACTACACACATCTGTGTTTGCAACAGCTATATTGGAGTAACTTTCATACCGTGAAATTCACACAGTTTAAGTGTGCAGTTCAAACGAGTGTTAGTAACTTATACAGCTGTGCAACTACCACAATCCTCCAGTCTCGGGACACTGACGTCACACCAGAGAATGCCCCCTGACTATCTGCAGTCAACCTTTGCTCCCCTGTCAGCGGCAGGTAATCACGGAGCTGCTTCCCATGTGCATCCTTTTGTCTTTCCTAGAATTTCATACAAATGGAATCATGAAATGTGTCTTTTTTCACTTAACTTCATGTTTTCTAGATTTATTAATGTAGTTGCATTTATCAGTAGTTTCTTTTTATTGTGATGCAGCCCTTAAAGTAAGGCTTTTATCTATTGAAATTAGAAAAATTATTTTTCTGTTTTCTCTTGATCAGCTGTTTTCTCCCTAGCACCAGCACCAAACTTCAATTTCTTTAAAAATCAGAATGTTCTTGCTTCTTTGCAAAGCACTGAATGCTGTTTCCATAGAAACAGTTATAATGTCACAAATAGATTATGACTTATGATCATGAAGAGATAAGTAAAAAGGTCAAGTCACAGAAAATCTCTACAAATATATCTAGTATCAAAGCAGGAGCCAGAAAGGACAGAAAATTAATGGAAAATTCACACATACATATATTTTACTCTATTTTAACTGGACTTTAAGGTTAAATAAGCACAAGTAATTGATTATAAGGGCAGGGTTTATGTCTAACTCTCTTTGTAAACTGTAAGCACTTAAAACACTGCCTTGCAAAAAAATGCTTACTCTGTTGAATGAATGAACAAATGATCAGGGAACCATTTATTAACCTCAAGGAATAAACCCCTAAATTAACATTTTCCAAACTATGGTTACCACCCATTAGGAGGTTGTGAAATCAACATAGTAGACTTTTTTTTTTTTTTTTTGTGAGGAAGACAGCCCTGAGCTAACATCTGCTGCCAATCCTCCTCTTTCTGCTGACGAAGACTGGCCCTGGGCTAACATCCGTGCCCATCCTCCTCCACTTTATATGGGACGCCGCCACGGCGTGGCTGACAAGCAGAGCGTAGGTCCACACTCAGGAACTGAACCTGTGAACCCAGGCTGCCACAGCGGAACATGCAAACTTAACCACTACACCACTGGGCTGACCCCATAGTAGATTTTTAAAATAATGATATAAAATAGAAAATATCAGAGTACGCAGCATGTAGTCGGGTGGGTTATTTTGTATGTATTTATAAGTATACCTTTTAAAATATATAATATAAAGATGTATATTTGCTCAATCACCTTGTAGAATGCATTATTTACTGTGAAATTAAAAAGTTTGAAAAACACTGTCCAAATGGTACTCTGGGAGCCAAAAAGTTTATAATTCTCACCAAAATCCTTAATTGCCTAGAAACAGATTATGTGCTAAGGGAATTTTGCTTAAGCCACGATGAATCAATCAAATACGAACTGTTCTCGTGTCCTCGCTCTCCTTACCCTCCTTGGCAGTGATTGACTCTTATTTGTTAGATTCACATGGCGTCTGTCCTTCCTTTTGAAAATAGGCTGTGATTAAGTAACGATAATTCACGTTTAAGAGAAATTGAAGAGTTTTACTCTTGGTGATAGGTCATCCCAGTTAATCAACATGCCAGGCTGCTCTACTAACATCCCAACAGCTCAGGAGGTACCGAACCACATTCACCACACCTGAGAAGACATACTTAAGGAACTGGCTAATGAAAAATGTGAGAAATGAAAATTAAGTCCGTTCCTTAGAAATGATTTAAAAAAAAAAGTTACCTGGCTGATAAGATCAAAACCATTATAAATATCACAGAGTTACTTAAGGACAAGAAAATAAGAGAATTTATTCTTAAAGCAACAGTAAAAAATTATTGCTACCAAGAACATAAAATAAAACCCTCGTGGCTTTGCAGTTAATTGTAATAAGGGGCAGAAAAACTTGTCTGAATCAAGAGAAACAAGACAGAGGCCGGCCCGGTGGCACAGCAGTTTAGTTCGCACTTTGGCAGCCCGGGGTTCGCGGGTTCAGATCCCGGGCGCTAGCCAACGCACTGCTTGTCAGCCATGCTGTGGCGGCGTTCCATATAAAGTATAGGAAGATGGGCACGGATGTTAGCCCAGGGCCAGTCTTCCTCAGCAAAAAAAAAAAAAAAAAAAGGAGGATTGGCAGTGGATGTTAGCTCAGGGCTGGTCTTCCTAACAACAACAAAAAAGAGAAGCAAGACGTTACATTTATCCACAGTGTCTCCTCCTCTGCATTACTTTCCAATCATTTATTATATAAAATATTTCATTATTTTATATCATATCCTTAGTCATGTCTACTCTTTTGAAAACATGTCACAACTAACAAATGCATAGGTGAGCAGTGCAAATGGTAAAAAATAGTAAACAACTTATCTTAATGGAAATAGGATCCCAGTTTTGTGGGTTTTACTTACAGATTAGAACTGGTGGGTTAAAACTGAAAATCCTTCAGGACGTAATGCATAGGAGAGGACATGGAAAATATAAATTAACCTCTCAAATGGCATCCATGATTTTTGCAATATGCCAGCCAGTAGTGAGATCTCCATTTTATGTCAATGGAGACACTGAAAGAGGTATTTGATACGGTATTTTTGCTCAAAAATCAATTTCTACAATGATTTTACTTTAGCAATAAATGTGTCGTACTTCTAAAAACTCAATTCTAAGCATCAGAAATTAAAACAGACAATTTTAAGTCATAAGTGTTGAAGTTAGAAAAAGAATTCATAAACGGCACCTTCCCTGTCTTACAGGAGTGGAATCACCCATCAAAGTGCACCTGTTTACTAGGAGCAACTTACAAACCACCACCCAGCTGACCAGTATCAGGGAGCAGCAGGACTGTGCCTGGGGTGGCTGTTCACTGCTATTTCTCCCAGATGCCGCTATTCTATAAGCCAGAAGATTCTAGGAAACAAAGTAAAGGAGGGACAGTCATGAGAAGTGTGCATTTTAGTTTATTCCTTTTTAATCTATTTCTAAAACTTTCCAGAGGAGAGGGTTTTGTCAGGCACCTGCCGGAAAGAAGTACTGGGCCCTCAGGGGTTGACTTTGCAAACTAATATCCCTTGTAGAGGAAGAGAAGCTTGGAGCAGGTGTAGACACACCTCACCACTCTATCTGCTATTGTTTTGCATCTTTGGCTTTTCTCTGTTCAGCAGAACTGGGTATTTTCCCAAAGTCTTCTGATTTTGACCTCTGGTATTCCAAAACTTGATTTAGCAAAACTGACTGCTCTTTTATATTCTAGGTTCTGTTCTATGTTTCTGATCCAAACCCAGTAACTTGACCTTCATTCCTGATCTTGAACTGGATCCTGACTCTGATCATTTGGACTGCTACTCCATCACCTTGACATGTGTCAATGCAAGCATAGGGCTTGGCACCATAGCCACTATCTGAACTAAAACAACTGCTTCTTAACACAAGATGACTTAAAAGAGGAAAATATATATAACAGAAATGACACCAAGGCTTTGGCAAAGAAAATTAATTCCTGAAAGAAAATGTGCAGATCCAGGAAAAATACAAAGAAAGGAAAATATTTTGAGAATGAGTTTACATATAAATGTCAAAAAAGAAGAATTTAATCACAGAATACATGTACTAGAATAGGCTGAGTGCATACATTTTCTCCTATTTTAAACAAAGTTCTTTAGTATATTAGGTAGGTTTATTCAGTAGCAGTCAGGTAGATGTCCTACCTGAGTGGAGAGGAGAAAAAAATCCTCTCAGTTATGAATCAGGTAAATAGTATTCAAATTAAGCTAAATCAAATGCAAACTAGCTGAAGACGGATGTCTGGACAATGATCTAAAAATCACCTTCATGGAGGTGAATCCAATTTTTTATATTGTGTTGACTTTGAAAGCAAATACTCATCTTCCCTATCACCTTATTTTATTTTCTCTGTAGCACTTACATCATTTAAATATATTTTTTTGGCTTACTTGTTCACTTCCATCTTCCCCTATTAGAATATTAACTTCATGAGGGCTGGGACCTTCTCTGTCTTGTTCATCACTGCATTCCTAGTGCCTACAACAGTGTCTGGCATATACAGTAGGCTTGCGATAAGTTTCTCAAATGAATGAATTAATGGTTGTGCCACTCTGACTCAATTCTTATGAAATTAGAAACAAACAGCTATCCAAGAAGACCAAGAAGCCACGAACACCAACAGTATTTCATAACGTGCATCGAATGACTGCTATAATGACTGAAGTTGCAATAAAGAGGAGGGCTCAGGGATAAGAGAATTTAGAAATCATTTGACTAGGAGAAAAAAAATGGAGTTTTCTCCCCACCCAGCTCTGTAGACACTATGAATACATACGACATTTAAATACTAACCAACATCTAAACAATTCCTGAATCTCTTTTTCACATCCTTTAATTCTGAAGTTATTTTGGTTTCCAATCTTGTTTTGTTTCTATTTTGAAGAAAAGGCAAATGGTCTTTAAGAAAATGCCAGCTGACTGACCACCTAACTTATTAGCGAAGCACCAGCCTCCAAATATACAGATTTGCATTAGAAGTCTTTTTTCATCTGTCAGTAGAGATACCCGAAGTGATGGTGACATAGTATGAGAATGAAATCTGACATCTGATTCCTTAGCAGGGGAAAAGGTGAAATGCTTCAGAGCAAGAAAAATGCAGCTCTTGAAAACCAACTGGAAAGCTGCAAAGAGCTATAGCTTCCCATGTTCACTTTGATATTATTTTTGCCTTGTTCTTTTCCCTCCACACGGGGGAGGGGAGGATATATCTACCCACCCCTACTGGGAAAGAAAACTTCCCACGTAATCTTACGGGGAACAGAGAAGCACACAGATGAGGACAAAATATTTCTGACTTGATAACACCTAACAATGAAATCAGTATTTCAAGTGACTACTTAATCATAAAATATAGCTGACAAGAGTTTTTAGTGTTTTAACCTGGAACCTCTAATATTAGAAGGTAATCACAACAGCAATTTGAGATTACTAATCATAACAATTGCTACATTTTAGCAACTCAAGATTAAATGTCATAACAATCACTAACGTTTATGGAGAGCTTACTGTGCCAGCACTGCTCCCCACACTTCACACAGACTGTCCTCCATCCTCACACGGACCCTACGAGACAGTTACCTCTCTTCTACAGAGGAAAATGGAGACGGATGTTAATAACTTGCCGGGAGCAGAACGACGGTAAGAAGTGGACCCAACCTCAGCACTCTCACGCACTGAAACTTAGAGTGACGTACCCACTCCACCCGGACCTTACCAAAAAGTGATGGACACAGGGCAGGAGCACAAGGTCCGCCAAAGTGAAGTACAGGCCCTCGGCAAAGACGTGCTCCAGGGGAGGCAGGGCGCAGGCTCTGGCCCTTCTGATGTGAGAAGGCTCCCTGCTGGTAGCAGCCAGGTCTTCCTGCACCGTGAGCTTTGAGAAGGCCACTTTCAGTTCCAGGCTCTGGGGCGCAGACTCCAGCTCCTCAGGTGTTTCCCGTCCGTGGGCCCGGCTCTCCGTCTTCTCCTGAGGGAGGGCAGGCCCCGCTCCAGCAGCCTTCTGCTGCTTCAGCTTCTGCCGCCGGAGTTTGTCATCGTTGTGCACTCGCACCGGCTCGCTGAGCTTTTTCTCCAGCTGGAGTATTTCTGCAGGGATAGCTGGACGCTGGTCACAAGATTCTTTGAGAAAATTCTCAACAGCTAAAGGGATGGTGAGTTCACATAGCCTGGTCCACTGACTGACCTACAAAACAAGAAATGTTAGGATTCTTCACTTTCAACATAGCTTGAAGAAAAATAACTTTCTATTGGGAAATAAGACTGGGTTAGAAAATTTAAGTCTTGAGCTAAACCATCCATGGGCTAGGCTTTCATGCTGTTTCAAAAGACACTTTACAGTGCTTCAGAAGTGGCAACACCAAACAATGGAGGTTTAGCCTTCCTGTATCTGGAACACATGCTCTCCTCCTGCATCCTCACTGAACAAACCCTCACCTCCCACAGCCTTTAAAGCATACCCCCCCAAAAGAAGCAGGTTTCCAAAGCACTGCCACATAACCTTCTGTTCACGTGTGCAAGTTCCCTTTAAAAATCCTCAATGCAATTAAAAGACAAAAAAGGAAGTCATTGTCTAAAAATAATGTCTCCAAACCTCATAAATTAAATTTTAAATTCTTATTTTTCAATACTGCACTGAAATATTGGCATACACAATGGGCTGCTTAACTAGTATTGCATTGGTTACTGTAGGGTTTCTAAGTAAATGAAATTTTAGTTTCCAGCAGAAAGTTAAAATAAATGTTCAAATGAATGTATCATCACTATACAGCTTTAAATAACAGAAAAGAGACATTATACCTACTTCAGCACAGGCTTTCAAGCAAGTCTTCTTAAAACCCAGAAGTTCCAAGATTTCCTTCTTTGAGGAGTCTGCTTCATGTGATTTCTGGATTATGTGTCTCAGGACAACAGCAAGTCCCGCTCTACAAAAGTTGTTTGGTCTTTCTGCGACCGCAGGTAAACAGCAATTCTGGACTATTGATGGGAGCTCCTGCCTTGAAATAGTCCGTATTTCAATACCCTGGGACAGTACACTTTTAAGTACTGAAATATCTGTACTTTCTCCACTGAGGACTAAGCAAACTTTAAAGATTTTGCAGTCACAGTATGATAACAAAAATAAAGTTACAGATGTATGAAGAGGAAAGATGCATCCTTCTACTTGATGAGAAAAGTCCAGGTATAGATACTCTTCTGTAAGATTTTTCTTAATGCCTTTCATTTTCTTCTTGCATTGGGTCACCTGAAGCATAAATTGAAGTGGTTATAGGCCTTAGAATATAATTATTTAGAAGCTAAAATAACAGACGAATATTTTAAAAGCCTGTCTAGAATTCAGCAAGGATTTGTGATAGATATGATTCTACAAGATTTGCTCCTGGACTGAATAAATGACTTCCAAAAGAAAGATTTCCACCCCATGCAATTAACTAGTCTTAGGAGTGATTTTACACCCAGCTTTTTAAAAATGAGCATACCTCTGGAGCTTTGCAATAGAACCCTCCCAATCAAGTACTTTGGGGCTCACTACAGGCGAGAACAAGAGATGAATAAAATGGGAAATAAGAACCAAGACACTGAGAGCTGTCTGGGGATAACAGACCTGAGAAGATTTGACAACGGTGGAAATATTCGAATTTTCCCTTAACTGAGATGTTGATAGCTGAGGTATCTCAAAGGTAACATGTTCAAATCAAGTTCCTTATTCTCCCCCACCCCCAAAACTTGCTCCTCATTTATCTTCCCCATGTGTTAATGGAACCAAAAACCTGGGTAGTCATTTGTAATTACTCTTTTCTTTCGCACCTCCATAAGCAGCCCATCAAAAACTTATTTTGGCTCTACCTTCAATATATATCTAGAATCTGACCACTTCCAACCATCTCTGTTGCTTCCACTGTGATCCAAGGCACTGTCACCTCTCTTTCAAATTACAGCAACTGCCTCCTTACTCTGCTTCCCATCCTACCTCCTCCTCTAGTCTATTCTCAACATAGTAGCCAGTGATCCCGTCAAAAATGAAGATCATGTCACCACTATGCTCAAACCCTCCAGTGTCTTCCCATCCCACCCAGAGAAAAGGCAGTTCCTACAATGGCCTATAAAGATCTCTTTGATCTAATCCTCTTTGTACGTCTCCGAGTTCATCTTAACTCTCCTCATCGCTCACTGCTCCACCCAAGTGGCTTGTTACTCCTCTAGAACACTAGGTACATTCCCACTGCAGGGCTTTTGCACTGGATATTTCCAGTGCCTGGAATACTCCCTCATCTCCTTCAGGTATTTGCTCACATACCAACTTCTTACTGTGGATCTTCCCTGGCTACCGTATCCAAATTGTGAGCCCCAACCTCCACCCTCCCTGAGAAAACCTCTCTCCCCTTCTACGTTTTTTTTCATTGCACTTATCACTATTGCAACATGCAGCATGTTTAGTTTGTCTCCCCCAACTAAAAAGTTCCACGAGAGTGGAAATTTTGTTTCATTCACTGCTATGCCTAAAAAGGCCTGCTATATACGTATATGTACATATAATCAAGAAGTTATTTGTTGAATGAATGCATGGATGAATATAAACACTGGTTATTTTAAAGACGCAAACATAACAATTTTGAGGTCAAATAATTGATAGGTATTTTCAAGTCATAGTCCTTAAGACTTTTGTCAACTATCGTAATTCTGATTTATACGTTTCCCAGGTCTAAATTCCCCACATTCTAATCCATAAATCACAATTCCAAAATTGACACTAGATGGCACTCTTTAAAAGCACTCACCATGGAAGCATGTAATAGGAAGATGGGATATTAGAGGAAAAATTATTTTAAAAGCCTTTAAAAAGTACACATTCAACTTTTTTTTTTCTAGATAGTATGCTACTCTTTGCTTGGCTTTTTTTTGGGGGGGGGGGGAAGATTGGCCCTGCACTAACATCTGTTGCCAATCTTCCTCTTTTTTCTCCCCAAAGCCCCAGGACATAGTTGTGCATCATAGTTACAGAGTCATAGCTCTTCTATGTGGCTTGATGAGCGGTAAGCAGGTCTGCACCCAGGATCCAAGCCGGCGAAGCCCGGGCCGTCAAAGCAGGGCGTGTGAACTGAACCGCTGTGCCGCCGGGCCGGCCCCCAACTCTTTCAAGTGTATTTGAAATATACGTTTACCCTGAATTTTAGGAAACCTTCAACATACTAAATTTCCTTTAATATTCTAAATTTCTTGATTTTTTTAATCAAAAGCAAAATAGTCAAATACTCTAAGCTTCTTGATCCTCATATTTATTAAAGAGCTTATTATAACACAGGGATATAGCTAGTACTGTCTTAGAAAACCTCTTGATAATGTAAATACTCTACTGTTTTATATTTCTCTTATTAAAACATAACAGATATGCACCATGGTTTGTTGCTTCTTTACAAGATTATCTAGGGGAAAATTATTTCACGTAACTTAAAAGCAAAAACCTTTTAACCCATGCAAACCATTTTCTCCCTGAGTTTAATTACCATTTTGAGGGGTTTTTTTTTGGCACCTGGAGCTGATTTTGAAACATTAAAGGGTGCTTATTAAAGCTCACAAGCAAAAGAAAACATTTTCTAGGAAATTGATGGTCTCTGAGGAGTTTGCCCCTGTACATCTATTGCTGAATAATCTACCAACCCTTGTTAACTCCCTCTTCTGACAGTGGGATACTATAAAGAAAATTCCTAAGCTCTTCAAGAAGCAGATTTGAAAGAAAACATCATCAATTTCCTCGTTTGCCCAGCAGTCTAGGAAATAGTAATTATGACACTAGTCCTAACATTAAAAAAAAAAAAAACTGAAAACAATGTCATGCTATTTTATAGCTTTTAATTTAGGATATGTAGAAATCTTAAAATAAAATTAGGGCACATGTATTTTACCACTGTCCAAGGGACGTAAGAACCTCGAGAAGAGGCTTCCACATATTCTATCAACTCTTCTCCCTCCAAGCACTTAGTAAACACTACACGCCAACAAGAGAGGAGCAATAGCCTGCCCGTGGAGATTCCTGAAAATTAACGAGATGTCTCAAAGAAAATCCAAAGTACTGTTGACTCTTCTTATAATTTATTTTTTTCAATATAGATGTTGGTGTTTTTTCCCCTGGGAGATTAAAAATGTTACTTAATGATCTCAGAGTTAAAAAAACTTACTCTCCCTGGGCAATTTCTCCCCATTAAATACTAACATAATTTCTAAAATAAATATTAAGTATTAGCAAACCTGTACAAATTTGGTCTGTTTTTGGCTTGTACTGTCTTTAATTTTTCAACAGGGTAGAAGACAGTTTTCCCTTAAACTTTGCAAATACCACAGGCAAAAGAAACCCCTCTTTATTCTTCCCTGTTTCTACCTAGAGGATTGCTCAGTTCATTAATTTTACGTCATGAGCTTTAACAAGGTAGGACTGTAGATCATTTCCTGGGTCTCCAGGGTTTCTGGGGCACAGCTCTTGTGGCTCCATATGACGTTCCTGCCAGGCACAGACGTGGTGTCATTTGCTCATTCTCAGCTGTGACAGGTGCCACACTGCAACTGCCCCTGAAATGGAGTGAGAAGCAGCAGATAAAGCCCCAGACCTCAGGAGCTGGCAGAGCTGACCAAGTGTGCCTCTCCTCCCTGGACAGGCCAGTATGCTCGGGACTGCTGCAGAGGGAAGAAATAGGTAAAAAGAAAACATCTAGTTTGGGGTTCATACTTGGGAATCTTCAAAGATATTTTTAAATAACTGAAATCACAGTTTTAATATTTTAGGCATTCAGACTTTACTACATTCTCATTCTAATTAATATATCTCAGTATTGATAAGTTCAAACATTTCACATATGAAAAGGGAAATGAGTTTATAGGTGTTTTCTTATCTAAAATCATTTTACTACGTCACTCCATGCATATGTATATAAAAGAGAGAGAAAGAAAAAAACAACAATAAACATATTGAAAATAAGCATGCTTCTCCAGGAGCTGGAAAAAGTTTGAAAGTTTTATGTTCAAAAAATTTAAGTGTGGATCTATAGCAACTAAATATTACATAATAGACAAAAACATAAGTTATATATTACATAATAAAGACCAAAAAGTGCATAACTTCAACAAAATACTGACCAGTTGATTTGCTTTTTTTGAAAAAGAAATTATCACTGTGCCTGGAATTTGATAAGGACTAATAAATGTTAAATGAATAAACAAAGAATACAATTCTAAATAATGTTATGTACGTTTTATAGTCCACCCACTATGTGCTAAGCACACAGAACTTCTATACGTTACTTCTAATCCTCACAATTCTTAAAAGTACATTTTACTTCCATTACATGAATGAAAATTGTACATCAATCCAAAAGTAATTGAATCTATAAAAAAATCAGTATTTTTCTAATACAAATAGCACCATTTTATAAACTCAGAATTTCATAAATTGAAACATATTGCAATTTTATTGCAACAACAATTTCACAAAAGTAAAAATCATCAGAAACCAGGTTATTCTAAGCAATTGTGCCGGTCTCAGTAATCCTTGATAAAAACCTCAGTTCTAAAGGCAGGGCTATTGGGCAACTCTCAGCACTGGATTAAGTTCTTTGAGAGTTCTTCCCTGATTCCCTTTATTGAACCCTCCCCGGACCTCTGAGTGACCCATGGCTCAGTGCTTTGCCCTATTCTCAATCTACACTCACTCCTTTGATTACTGGCTTTCAAACTTTTGATCAAGCCACACAATAAGAAATAAATTTTATAATGCAACTCATTATACACTGAATAGAACTGAAACAAAAGAATCACAAAGAAATATCCTACTACATGGAATATATCTGATATCCTTTACTCTGTGTTTCTTTCTTATTATTTTTTACTGCTGGCAAGTACTCACTAGATTGACTTCATGACCCACTAAAGGGCCACAACTCACTGTTCTAGGGGATCTCCCATGTGGTAGGTTTAAATATCACCAATGACTCCTCCAGTCATCTCAGCTACACCCTTTCCCCTGAACCTCAGGACACCTATGTCCTACTTGACATCTCCACTTGGGCATTTTTCTAAACCTGTTCCTCTTTCCTGAGTGCTCGTGTATAATGGCAACGCCATTCACCCAGATGCTCGGGCCCAGAACTCTGAAGTCTCACTCTACTCTTCTCTCTCATAACCTACTCTTTCTACCTTTGAGATATATGCGATATCCAACTTCTTAGCACCTCTACCACTATCACCTTAATCCAAGTCATCATCAGCTCTTACAAAGACTACTGCAAAAGCCTATTAACTATTTTCCTCCAGTCTCCACACAACAGTTCATTCTCCAACAATGATCATGATCTTTTAAAAACATAAATCAGGGGCTGGCCTGGTGGCATAGTGGTTAAGCTTGTGTGTTCCAGTTTGACAGTGCAGAGTTCACAGGTTCAGATCCTGGGCCTGGACCTACACACCACTCAAGCCATGCTGTGGCGGTGTCCCATATACAAAATAGAGGAAAATTGGCACAGATGTGAGCTCAGGGACAATCTTCCTCACACACACACAAAATAAAATATAATAACACAAGCCAGATCACATCTCCTGCTCACAACGATTCAATGGCTCCCCAGCACACTTACAATAAAATCCAAATTTCCTATCATGGCCTATAGACCCTGGTGTGCTCCTAGCTACTCTTCTTTTCTGACCTATCTCCTGCCCCTCCTCCCTCTTGCTCACTCCTCTGCTGCTTTTGGAGGATGCCAGGAACCCTTCCACTTGAGAATTCTTATACTTGCTGTTCCCTCTACCTCCAAGAAATTCACGTGGCTGGCTCCTTCACTTCACTGAGGTCTTTGGATATTACTTCAGAGCAGCCTCTCCTGACAACCTGAACTGAAAAAGCACTCCCATCATGCCCTTGCCCCTTATCCTGCTTTCTTTCACTTTACATCACTTACCACCTGACATTATATCTCCAATGCTTAACAGGACTCGAATTTTAGTTCAAGGAATGAATAATAGAAGTACATAAATGAACAATCACTGTAATGAGAATGCTATCGCGAACTTGAGTCTTGGTACAACATGAGCCTCATTCTTCTCGACACCACTTTCTCTTTCAGAAGAATAAATCTATTTTAAGAGCCAACTACGTATAAATTAAAATGAAGAAACAAGATCTCCTCTGTAAGCTGAACTGGAAGAGGTATAACTAGAACCCGTCCAAACATGTAAGTAAAGAAAGCACAGAAGTTTTTATGTGCATAGATATTCAGACAAGAGAACTGGGAACCAAATTAGATGCTACATACTACTTAGCAAGTACAATATTTATGCACCAGGAAATACAAAGTAATGGACAGGAGCCTATACTCTGGAGCTCACTAACTGGGTCCAAATCCTGGTTCTGATATTTTGTAGCAATATAAAACTTTTCCGTGCCTTAGTTTCCTCATTTATAAAATGGAGACAATAATAACAGTATTTACCATATACTGTGTCGTGAGAACCGAACAACGCCTGTCACATTAGCAAGCCCCGACATAAATACTAGCTAACATTTTTCATTCATAATGTATTCCAAAATTCCTTATCCATTGACACTACTAAAAACACCAATTTTGATGGTCAAGCCTCAAATTATGTTTATATTTCCAAACTTCTCAGGAAAGGTAAGGGATTCATGTTGAACTGAAAAGGTTTTCCCCACAAATATTGAAAAAAATCTGTTTGTTACTAAGGCTGAAAGCCAGTGAGTCAAAAAATAGTAAGAGTATAAATATGATACCCTAAGTCCACCTGTATATTAACTGCTTATATTGCACAAAGTGGTTTATCAGTTTACAAGCATGAAAAATTACAAACTCTTATTTTTCTTAAAGATTAAAATTTAAATTTAAACTCATTTAAATTCCCTACATCAAATGTTCAACATTATAAATATTAGAACTTAGCTTAAGTTTTATACATTTTATAAAATAACACTATTTGGTTGGAAATATCACCTTACTTTTGTACAATAATATAGATTTTTTTAAAAATGCTTGCCTTACAGAGTTAGATAGCAGCTAATTACCTTAGATATTAAATGTTAAAAAAGGAAAGAAAAATATTGAGCTGTTTCAGTGTTTATCACATTATGTAATATAGGGATACATATAGTTAAGTCCCAGAGGACAAAATCCTATGATTAAAATTAGCTACTTTCTTATCTGGGCAAGAAGTGGAAAAAAATGTTTAAAAGTAAAAAAGCTTACTAGAACCTTAGCCATAAGGGAAGTGTGTCATCTTCTCTCTGGAGAATCAGAGAATCATCTGTTGTCATGGAATCATGACGCTTGCAGCTAAGCCTGACCTCATAATTGATAGGGAGCCACAGCAGGACAGGCTAACACGATAGCAACACCAGCAAGCCTGAAATAAGATTAATGGACCCCACGGCAAATAACAGCTTGCTATGATCTAAATGGTTTAATCCTTGCATTCCAAGTACTAATCATAACAGAATTTAGTAGGCTACTCTAACTACTTGAAGATAAAAACAACATACACTAAGGAACTGTGTAGACCACAGATGTTTTAGTTGACTGGCCTCAGAATTTGTTAAGTTTCAAGGTCTGCTAAACTGTTGCAGTTGGAAAGGCCAATTGGATACTCTGTATTTATTCTTATTTCAAGTCACAGGTAATACAAAAGCTACAAAGTAAACACAGTTTTAAAAAGAAAAAGCAACCTTGATCGGTCCACTACTACAGAAGTTCAAGTTTGAACTTTGTTTAAAGCAGGCAAAAGTAGCAGAAGTGTAAAAAGAATAAAAGAACTGATAAACCAATTCTTAAATCGCACTGATTTTTTCACAGACGTACTGTTGAAGTCAGATCTCTTAGAATGATGCCTTCAGATACAACTCAAACATGATTTCAAATAACGAGCACGGTTAAGACAATTCTCTCAGTAGTGTATACTCCCTACTAGGGAGTTTAAAAAAACCTCACATAGCTTAGTATCTGATTTTTTAAAATATGACAGCAAATCACTCAGTTGTATTTATAACAAAAAAGTTATTTTCACAATATTTAAATAACCATGATTACGCGTTTAAAACAGTCGCATCACTAGTTTCGCCAGCTTTTGCATTTGCTCCTTTAAACACTGTTTCTATGATAAGCTTAGGGAAAGCAGAGGAGCTCCACCGTCTGTATCAGTGGCCGAGCACGGGACACACTACCGAGTGTGGCACCGCCCCGACATTCGAGGACCTGGGGCAGGGACCGGCCGGGCCGCAGACCGAGGGGAGCCGCCGAGGGCACGCGAGCTCGCGGACGTTCCCGAAGCCGGGCCAGGTCCGCGCGACGACACTCAGGCCAGCGCTGCGCACGAGTGCGCGGCCGGCGGGGACCGGGAACCCAGCGCGCCGGCGCGCCCACGCGACACCGTCCTACCTGGTCCCCACCGGGCCGCCCGCCGCCCCCGCGTCCCGGGCCGCCGGAGCAGCGCCGGCCGCCGTTCGTACCCGGCGGACCGGAAGGACGGGTGCGTCACTTCCTGCCGGCGCGCGGCCGGAGCGTCCCCTCGGCCGGCCGCGGGGACCCGGGCCTCCGGCTTGGGCCGCGGGCGGGCGGCGGCGCGGTGAGTGAGGGCGCGCGGGCGGGCGGGGGCCGGGGCTCCTCGGTGCGGCCCGCGCTCCCCCGAGGCCGCCCGCCCGTCCGGGTCCGCCCGCTGGGGCCCCGCGCCTGCGCTCCGGGGTGGGCCCGGCTCCCGCGTCGCGCGGGGCGCGGGGAGGAGGCTGCGCGGGGAGGAGGCTGCGGGGCGCCGGGACCGCCGCTGGGGGACCGCCAGACCGCGCTCCGCACTGGCCGATGACTGCGGACTGGGCTGGCGTGAGGGCGGGACCCGGGTCCGGGAAGCCTGGGTTTAGGTGAGAAAACCCAGTTTAGGTGCGGAGACCGCAGAAGCCCCGGGGAGGGACATTCCGACGGAAACCTGGTGCGTTCAGTCATTTCTGAGCACCTGGGAGGTCCGAGCACTAGCTGTGCAGCGCGCAGCGCGCGAGCCCCGCCCTCTGGAGCTCACAGGCCAGTGGGTCTATGGCTTTAAGCCGGGTGAGGCACTGGGAAGAGAGCAGGGCATATAGAAACGTGTACAGGTCCCCGGTCATGAAAGACGTGCTGTCGTTGTGTACTGCTTTTGCTTTTTTCATGTTTGTGGGCTTTAGGGGGGCGATGGGGTGGTGATGGGTTTGAGTTTCTTTTTTTGTTGCTTTTTGCGAAGTAACTGTGGAAATGATTAGAGTTGTATAGGCGAGAAAAGGCCATTATACTTACTTTGATCCCTTAATTCTGTGGCCATTATTTTGTGGTACTTTGCAAAGCATCAAAGTGATAGGCAAAAAGATGAATAGACACTCCTCCCTTAAAGTACTCGGAGTTTTATAGCGAAAAAAAAAAAAAAAACAGGTATGCAAAAAAAAAAAAAAAGTATGATTCAAGGTAGAAAGTCCTAGAACCACAAGAAAGCACTATGAGATATCCTAGGAGGGAGAGATTAGTAGTAGTGTTTGGGGTGGAGAAGGATACACCAGCTGTGAGAAGAGTCCTTATGAGAAGTAGTGTTTGAAGTGGCTCTTGATAGGATTTGGAAACCTAAAAATGGGTAAAAAGCTTCCCAAACAGAGAAAAAAATGAGTAGAAGTGGAAAGGCCAGCTAATGGCTCTGCTGTAAGGAAGATCTGGGGATGAAGAATTAAAGTTTTTATGCCTGTTAATGAATCTTCTTAAATGCTAGGTCAAGAAATTGGGTTTTAGGGGCTGGCCCCATGGCTGAGTGGTTAAAGTGCTGTGCACTCTGCTTCTGTGGCTCAGGGTTCATGGGTTTGGATCCCAGGCACGGACCTACTCCACTCATCAAGCCATGCTGTGGTGGTGACCCACATACAAAGTGGAGGATTGGCACAGGTGTTAGCTCAGGGCCAATCTTCCTCACACACACACAAAAAGAAATTGGGTTTTATTTTGAAGACATTGAGAAGCCTTAATTTTTGAGGAAGAAAATGAAAAAAAATGTGTTTCAGGAACATTAATATGGCAAGAGTGTTGAAATCAAGGAGAATAACTAGATTATTGCTATAGTACAAAAAAAGCTACTAAAGACCTGAATTTGAGTAGTAGCAGTGAAGTGAGAAACGGGGCAAATGTGAGAAATGTTGTAGAGTTGGAATCCACAGGAAAGGCCTGCTGGTTGTATGTAAGGAATGGGGGGGGGGGGACTCAGGGACAGATTTAGGCCTCAGACCTGCTTTAAAAAGTTGTCATTTATTGAAAGAAAGTGCACAAGGAAATTGGGGGGGAGATATTCATAATCTCAATTTTAGTCATGACTGAAATTGAGGTACCAGTAGGACAATCAAGTAAACATGTCTACTAAATGCGGGATTCGAGTTTAAGAGAGATTGGACTGGGGATAAGCATGAAATCCTCTGCCTAGAGATGATAGTTGAAAACATGACTTACATTAGATTACCAAGGAAGAAATTGGTAGCAGAACTAAAGAAGATAGACAAGGACAGATGCTTGGGCAGTACCAAGAACATCAGGGATGAGAAGATGAGCTAGAAAAACAAGAAGAAAACCAGAAAAGCTAAGCATAACAGAACTCAAGGAGGAGAAGGTTTTTTGAAAGAGGAAGTGGGTGACGTGTATTCAGCTGGCCAGCACTTATTGAGTACCTGCTGTCTGCCAGGCACTCTGCTGGACACACAGAGCAGTTGGTGAGACAGTCCAGTGCTGGCCCTCACAGAACTCACTTTCTGGTGAACAAGACAGGCACTGTTTACATAATCAACAGTGTGGTAATGATTATGAGTAAGTACAGGATATTTTGGGACCATGTAAGAGTAAAACTTATTATTTTGTTGGGGAATGTGCAGAAAATGAGACTTGAAGGACAAATACAATGGGAGATGGGACACTTTGTACTAAAGTGCTGATGTGAGAAAGAGTATGATATGTCGAAGGACTTGAAATAAGTCGTGTGGCCTCAGCAGAGAGAGTGGGGGTGGCCTGAGATACTAGGTAACATTTAATGAGCACGTGCTCTGTGCCAGGTACTGTCGTAACTGCTTTACGTGTATTACCAGATGATGTAGGCATTAGAGGCCTTCTTAAGAGTCTTGTTCTTAACCTTTGGACAGTGAGCAGTGAAAAGAGTGTTTTAAGCAGGAGAGTGATGTGAAGAGATTTAGAGGGAGCAGGGTGGTGGTGGGGAGACTGGTTAAGCTGTTACAGTGGGCCGGAGGATGGTAGCTTGGTCTGGCAGGGGGTGGGGGGGTAGTAGTAAGGATTGAAAAGGCTAGATGAATTTGAGATATATTTAAGAGATTTGGTGATTGAATGGGGGTGGTGAGGAGGTGGGAGGAGTTAAAGCTGATTCTCAGGTTTCTGACTGGAGTGATGGTGTAAGTATCACTTGAGAAAGGGAATACCAGAGGAGGAACTGGTTGAAAGACAAGAGGAGAGCTTGTGAGTGGCTCTGTTAGGGCCGTGTTGAGAGGAGGCACCTACGTCAGTGAGGTATCCAAGTCAGGCTGGCACTTGGGTCTTGGAAGAGACGCATGGACCGGAGAGAGAAATTTACATTCACTGGCAAAAGGGTGTAGATCAAATTGTCTATAGAGTGGTAATTCTCCACCTTGAGAGTAGACCAGAATCACCTGGAGGGTTTAATGCGGATTCCTGGGCCCCACTCCCAGAGTTTTTCCTTCATTGGTCTGGTGTGGAGACAGAGTTTGCATGTCTAACATGTTCCCAGGCCGTGCGTATGCTACTGACCCAGAGGATGCATTCTGAGAAGGTGTGGAGTGGGACAAGAGGACACTCAGAACCTAACCCTGAGGAACTCATTTTTGTTTAAGTGGAATAGGAGGAACCTACAAAGAAGGCTGAAAAAGAAGTAGGAGGAGAAAATAGTATTTATTATATTTACCTGAATAAGGCTGTGAATACTCTGGTGAGAGCATTTTCATGGAATGATGGGACAAAAGCCAAACTGCAGGAAATGTGGCATAAGTAGAAGGAATGAAGAAAGAGTCTAAATTGTAGATGACTTTCTGAGGAAGTTTTGCTATAAAATGAAGAAGACAGGATAGAAGAGTCTTTAATATATTTAAATGTCAATGAAAAGATGTTGATGAAAAGATGCCAGTAGAAGGAACAAGGCTGGGGGCTGGAGATGGAGAAGATGTGGTTGATAGTTGTTAGCTCAAGGTTCCAGAGGGGGAAGGAAGAGATAGGATCCAGGTACTGGTGGCATTACATGGAGAGTTAGCTCTTCCTTATTTATCAGGTGGGAAAGCGGAAAGAATGGGAACAGGTAAGTTTGTAGATGCGATGGTGGGAAGTTGACTTAGTTCCTCTCTGGCAGCTTCTGTTTTCTCTGTGAAGTAGGTGAGGCCATCTACTGAGGTAGAGAAGCAGTTTCAAGGAAAATGGAGAAAGTATGACTTGTCTTTGCAGAAAGTGGGAAGTGAGTAGACCAGAGAAGCAGGACAGGATTGCTGAGTTGTGTTGAGTGCGCGGATGAGACTGGTGACTGTGCACATACAGAGTGTGTGTGTGCTCCTCTCAGCTGCACTTAGAGTTTGGGTGCAGGCAGGGAGATGGTGGAGAGCAGGATGGATGGCTACAAAGTAGAGGAAACTAGGGAGCTGTGGACAAGGGTGCTTAGAGTACAGAAGTCTTTGCAAGGCTGGACCATGGAATGGAAGCTGAATGGGAAGTAAAATGACACACTGCAAATAAATCAAGAAGGATAAAAAGAGATGGAGAAAAATCATTGTTTAGTCGTGGGAATTTCTGTGTTACTTATATGCATTTGCCATACACAATTCCTAGCACGAGCTAAGAATTCACTCCCACCAACATCACTACTACCACTTTCCTAGGTCATTGACATTTTTTAAAGTGGCAATTATTAATTTTCTGACATTCTCCTTTTTTTTAAAGTGACACCTAGATTTTAAATTAAACCTACATTTAAAGCATTAAATTTCTCTTAACATGATCTATATCTATAGATGTATATCTAGATCTGATCTGTTTATCTATATTTATATCTATCTATCCATCCATCCACACACCACACACCTAGGACTTTGTTTTCTAGAATTTTAATCTACAGTAAGAATGATATGGCTCTTTTACAGTCTGTTTTGGTCCTGGATTTGGGAATATACAGGAAAGGAATTGTATAGAGGTAACATGATTTGTTGTGACTCCAGGAAGATATTTTTGAAAATAATGAAGGAGATAAATTGACAAAGTTACACCACAATTGCTGACCTCTTTAGGAATTCAGTAGAAGGAAAATAAATTTCTTTCACTATATGTGCATTTGCCAGTAAGAAAGGAGAAGTATTAGAAACCAGAGAAGGCAATCCAGAGGGGGAGGAAAAGTAAGACAGAAAACTGAAATATGAAGGATAAAACACATAACAGTGAGGGTTTTATATTAGACCCAGCTACTGTGTTCTGTTTGATGAGGGAAAGAAGTTGGGGTAAAAAGATGCCAATAAGGAGAAAGCAGAGGGAACAAGAAACTGGAGGCCTCTATAAATTCAAAGTACAGGTGGAATGGGAATAAAGAAATGGGGGGGAAAAAAACCGAAAAGAAAGAGTGGCTTGGTACCCTGAAGAGGTTCCTGAGTCAAAGCATTGGAAGAGAATGATGGAAGAGTGTAGTCAGAGAATAGTTGTGGTAGCTGTCAAGTTTTATTGGGCGAAGATTGAAGCTCCTTGGGGTTGAAGATCTAAATAAATCGAGTGCAGGAAGTTGGAGAAGATCACCAATCTAGATGCTAAAATTGTTGAAGATGATGGCAGAGGGAGAGGAGGGTGAACCTGGTGCAAATGTTCTATATATTAGCAACAGTGAAGATGCAGGTGTGGATTTCAGGAGATGCTGATAAATGGTGGTCATGGAATTTTTTTCCCAAAGCAGCAATTTAGCATAAGGTCTCTGTACACCTCTCTTTGCTTCTTGAGTAGGAACAAGTCAAAGGAACACTCCTTGGGAGAAGGTTGTAAGAGGGGTGATGTCCGGGGGGTGGGGGGGGGGTTGGGTAGTAAAGGTAAAGAGACAAGAGGAGTGCAGGAGAAACAAGTGGAGCATACAGGGGAACATGCTGGTGATGAGCAGGGTCTAGAGGACGACAGGCAGTGAAGTTAATGTGGAGAGGAAGGAGGGCTGAGCCCGGTGAGGGTGCTGGTGGCACGTGCAAGGGGAGAGCAGCCATGAGGTATATATAATAGGGAGAGGGACACTGACGTTGCTAGACAGGCTGAAGCAGTGGTGTCCAACCTTTCTCATCAGTTATTCCACAAGTAAAAAAAGTGAGCACACTTCCATATATGCGTAGTTATCAATTATATGCATGTGCTGCTATCACTCTGTATATTAATAGTTCATTTTTTAATAAAGTATTAAAAATCAAAAGAAATTTCTAATATCTTCTCCCTGTTTTCCACTGTGGAGACCACTGGGCCAGAAGAACACGTTGCTAATTTAGGGGAGGAGTACAAAGCCTGTTCAGTTTTTTTTTCCTTGGTGAGGAAGATTGGCCCTGAGCTAACATCTGTGCTCATCCTCCTCTATTTTGTATGCGGGACACCACCACAGCATGGCTTGGTGAGTGGTATAGATCTGTGCCCAGGATCCAAACCTGCGAACCCCAGGCCGCTGAAGCAGATTGTGTGAACCTAACCACTATGCCACCAGCCCCTGCTCAGTTTTATAGTTGCAGGGTCCTATAAAAACAACTGACTCCAAGGTTCCGATTGGAACATTGGTGTCAGTGGCATGACTTCTGCAGTCTTGTGATCTGAGTGCTGACCCTTGTCACTGTTCTCTACAGTGAACCTTTAATGTGATTATGGAAATGCATAACTATAAATATGTTGCTTCTGTTTTTCAGCATAGAAATTTCAAGTACTGGTTTTTCTAGTATATTATAAGGATTCTTCTAAGTCTCAACTCTGTGGTCAGTCCCTCATAAACAGATTGTTCTGGATAAGTAGACTACTATGCTCTTTAGCTGTAAACAGGTCACTAGAAGGACCAGGCTGCGTTCCCTTGTGCACTCAGGGGGAGAGGCAGGTTTACCTTGGTTGTCATGGACATGTTAATGAGGAGCTTTCTCCTCAGAATGTGTATGGTGACCAGCCCCAGGAGTAAGTTTAAAAATAACCTTTCCAGGGGCTGGCCTGGTGGTGTAGTGGTTAAGTTCAACATGTTCTGCTTCGGTGGCCCAGGTTCACAGGTTTGTATCCTGGGTGTAGACCTGTGCTGCTCATTGGCAGCCGTGCTGTGGCAGCGACCCACATACAAAATAGAGGAGGATTGGCACAGATGTTAGCCCAGGGCCAATCTTCCTCACACACACACAATAATAATAACCTTTCCACACCTATCGTTGCATACAGATGATGTGTGTAATAATACAAACTTACGAAGTGACAGTGGTTGCTTCTCAATTTTTGTTGAATTCTTACTAATAGAACTGTTTGAGGCAGGTTATTTTCCTTCTAGCATTGCCCTTTAGACTACGTCTCATTGTGATTCAGATATTTCAGTAGAGCACAGAATCTGACAATAATTCAGAGGCTATCAGATAGATATCTAATACTTTCTTTAAAACTTAAAAAAAAAAAGCCTAGGGGTGTGTGTTTATGTGTTTCTTGTCAGAGTTAGGGAGGGATTAGGGTAGGTGCAAGTGGATGGGGAAGGTTCAAACAAACTCCATTTTCAGGCTGAGCTTTCATATGCCAAGATTCAACCTACAGCTAGCTTTAATGGCTTTATAAACCCCTGCAAATGCGAGACTACTGTGGAATTGCTGACAGATCCTTAACTCCAGAAGTGCAACTGTTGCATTGTTATAATATTAACCTCGAGCATAGAAGACAATTTCAAGCCTGAGAATACTGATCAGAGGATTGAACACAAAGTGTCAATTTTTATTTTAATAATCCCTTGCCTGGAGAAGTATTTGAAAAAGTGACAGCCAGAAGCAGAACCATGTGATAGCATTGGTATTAGTGGAGAACAAAACTTTTTAATTTTTGGAATTGTATAAGCCTTTGATGCATAGCTTCGCTTTTTTTAAAGCTCCTTAGGACGCCGAGCCGATCATGGGCCCTGCGGGGGATGGGTGGACAGGTGTTCTAAAAGAGATAGGGCACCATCCCTCAGAGACCCTGCTTTCTAAAATAGGTTTAGGCATGAGATGCCACATAGACTTATGTGATCCAATGAGATGGTTATTAGTGTGTTTTCTGAGCATTCAGGATTGGGGTTGAGGACCAAGGAGACAAAGGCAGTTAACATGAAAGCTGCAGCAGTTACCTTCGTATACAGTTGTCACTTAATGCATCCTCCAGCCATTGCCCTCCTGTGACACCTGCCCCACACTCAATCTTTCTTGGTTCCTTTCTTATGGAAAGAAGGTTTGAGAGAAGAAATTCTGATATATAGTAAACTCAGCCCGAACACATCAAGTTCGTGTGTACTGAATATTTTAAAACAGGAAGAGGCAGGGAGGAACTTATCAGGATTTAAAGCTTGGATTTGGGTACATAGAAAATTGATAATGCTCTTGCTTCAGGGGGAAAGAACTCGATATGCCAGTCAGGGGTAAGAAGGAAATTTACCTTTATCTGTAATAACCTTTTGGATATTTTGAATTTTTTATCATGTATACAATATTACTTATTATAAACAAAAGAAAAAATAATAAACTGACAGATAATTGCTCACTGTCTCTAAACTACTTCTCTTTTTTGCTTCAGGTGTTTGCAATGGCTGCTACTGTGAACTTGGAACTTGATCCCATTTTTTTGAAAGCACTAGGCTTCTTACATTCAAAGAGTAAGGATTCTGCTGAAAAGCTAAAGGCATTGCTTGACGAATCTTTGGCTCGGGGCGTTGATTCAAGTTACCGTCCATCTCAAAAGGTACCTACGGGAATGAAAAGCTTGGAGGGAGTTTGTAAGGTCTGTAGTGGTACAGTGGTAACATTTAGACCATCTCAAAACTATCTCTCTGCCAAAATCATCTTTCCTGTGGCATGAAGAAATTATCTTCTTTAGTTTTCTTCTTCCTTCAAGCTTTCAGTGAACTATTGCGCTACATAGAAAAGTTGGCTGGGTGTGAGGGATATTCTGTTCTGATACTTTATGTGTAGAGAAACCTACTGTTCATGATATATTTTAATTTCTAATTCTTTATGATCAAAATTTTTTTAAAAGCTGCTGAATGAGGGCCAACCCCAGTGGCCTAGTGGTTAAGTTCAGCGTACTCTGTTTTGGCAGCCCAGGTTCAGTTCCTGGGCATGGACCTACACCGCTCGTTTATCAGTGGCCATGCTGTGATGGCGGCTCACATACAAAATAGAGGAAGATTGGCAACAGATGTTAGCTCAGGGCAAATCATCTTCAGTTAAAAAAAAAAAAGCTGCTGAATGAAACCATAACTTGTAATTATTCTCTAATGTTTTAGGGGCCAAAAAACTGTCAAGTAAAAGGACAGGGATTTTGCAAGGATGTGAATTAAATACCGGTAGGATAATTTAAGGGAAAAGGAGATGTGGATGAACTGTGAGAACTGTGTACCCCAATCTTGACAGAGCGATCGAGCAGCTTTATGTGAAAAGAATATACATTTTGGAATCAGACAAACCTGTTTTAAATCCCACTGACTTCTTCCTGGTTGTGTGGAAATAGATGACATATCTTGAACATTTACTGTGTCCTGGGTACTTTTCTGAGTGGTGTGTGTGTATAATTAATTTTAATTGTGATAACAGTCCCCTGAGATAGGTGTTGTTTACTTTCCTCATTTTACAATTAGGAAACTGAGGTGTGTAGTGTCTTCATTTTACCCAGCCTCTGTTTCTGTATTAGTAAAATGGGGATAATAAGAACTACCTTGCAAAGCTGTGAAAATTAAAAGAGGTAAAGTACGTAAGTCACTTAGTGTGGTATCTGTCTGATACACAATAGGCTCTTGGTGAATGGCAGCTCTTATTATATTCTTAATACCTACTATGACATTCTTCCAATCATTGCCAAAGCTCTGGCCCTGGAACTCTACAAAACATACTACCAAGTTCATTCTGCTCTGAGTATTGGTGTCGTCCAAATAGGAAAAACCTCTTGTTACTAAAGAAACAGTATTCTGAGATTCTGAAACAGAAGGAAGTTCATCTATTAAAGTACATGAAAAATTTGTTGTCATTAAAAAGCCTGGTGCCCATAGGTTTCTTACTGGAAGTTACTTCTCTTGGTCGGTTTAGAGAAAATATTCTGTCAGGTATTTAAAAAGCACAGGTTCATTTAATTTTAGCCTTCAGCTGAACATTTCCATCTCTAGAATTGTGTCAGAAAGATTTATGCCAGTGTTTCTTGTACGTTAGCATGTATAAGATCACCTGGAGGCTTTGGTGTGCTTATAAACACTAACACCTGCCTCTCCAAGTGTAGTTCCAACATAAAAATTAGTTGATATTTTCATTTACATCAGTGAGTAAGTCGAATGTGAAATAATGAAGTTAGAACTTAACTCATCCATCAATGACTTGAGCAACTTCTTTGCTGAATTAGATAATAGTTTTTAAATACTGCCAGACTATGTCCTCAATTTTTTACATTACAGAGATGATACACTTTTAAGTTTAATCTGCTTTATTAATATTTTCTCCATCACTTTCCTGAGTCTGCACAAGTGGTCACCAGACTTTCTGTAAAGAGTCAATGAGTAAATATTTTAGGTTTTGTGGGCCAGATGGTCTCTGTCACACTGTCTAATTCTGCCATGGTAGTATGAAAGCAACCATAGATAACACATAAATGAATGTGTATTGCTGTGTTCTAACATAACTTTATTTACAAAAACAGGCAGTAGGCCAGATTTGGCCTACCGGTCCCAATTTATGAACCCCCAGTCCAGACAGTCAGCACAACAGTAAATCAAATCCTGTTCCCAATGTGTCTGAAGCCCCATTTCTCATCCCTTCCCTTCCCTTCCCTTCCCTTCCCTTCCCCCTCAGAGGTCACCACTGTTCTGAAGCTGATGTATAACAGTCCCATTTATATTTTTATACTTTTATATATTACCATAGAAGAATAGACTGCACTCACATGTTCTAGTTTTATTTAGTATGGTAGGGAAATACTCTCCTTTTTTTGGTGGTGGGGTGATTCCAAGAAGCTACTACATATATAAACTTTTATACTATTAACAACAATAGATAAGAAGTATATACATCAGCAAAGCTGTAATATAAGAACAAGGATTAGAAGTTTAAAACAGAATGAAAAGACAAGCCACAGACTGGGATAGAATATTTGCAAATCACGTATCTGATGAAGGACTTGTATCCAAAATCTATGAAGAATTCTTTGGACTCAGTAATAAAACAAACAATCCCATTTTTTTAAAATGGGCAAACAATTTTAACACTTTACCAAAGATATATGTATGGCAAATAAGCACTTGAAAAAATGCTCAACATCATTAGCCATTAGGGAAATGTCGAGTAAATCCACAATGATATACCAATGCATACCTATTGGAATGTCTAAAATTAAAAAAGATTAGCCATATCAAGTGTTGGTGAGGATGTGAGGACAGGGACTCTCGTGTACTCTTGGTGGAAATGTAAAATGGTATACCACTTTGGAATCAAGTCCAAAGGTTCTTAAAAAGTTAAACAGGGGCCGGCCTGGTGGCATAGTGGTTAAGTTCGCACGCTCCACTTCAGCGGCCTGGGGTTCATGGGTTTGGATCCCAGGTGTGGACCTATGCACCGCTTATTAAGCCATGCTGTGGCAGGCATCCCACATATAAAGTAGAGGAAGGTGGGCACGGATGTTAGCCCAGGGCCAATCTTCCTCAGCAAAAAGAGGAGGATTGGCAACAGATGTTAGCTCAGGGCTAATCTTCCTCACACACACACAAAAAGTTAAACATATACCTACCATATGATCCAGCCATTCCACTCCAAGGCATTTATTCTAGAGAAATGAAAGTGTATGTCTACACAAAGACTTAAGACATGAATGTTCATAACAACTTTATTTGTAACAGCCCCAAACTGCACACAATCCAGATGTCCATCAATAGGTAAATGGGTAGACAAATTTTGGTTATGTCCATTCAATGGAATACGATTTGGCAATATAAGGAATGAACTATTGATACACTCAACAAAATGGATGAATCTCAAAATAAATATGCTGGGTAAGGAAGCCAGACCAAAAAGAGTACATACTGTATGATTCCATTTATATAAATGTCTAGGAAATGCAAATTAGTCTGTAGTTACAGAGAGCAGAGCAGTGGTTGCCTGAGGATGGGAGGACATAGTTTCTCTAGGATGTCTACCTCTAGGGGTGACTGCAGAGGGACACAAGGAAGCTTCAGGGGATGGTGGATATGTTCATTATATTGATTACAGTGATGGTGTCACAGGTGTGAAACTGTATGGTGAAACTTACCAAATTTTACACTTTTATATAGGTGCAGTTTGTGATCAGTTAGTTCTCAGTAAAGCTGTTTAAAGAACAGGACATTACACTGGTCACAACATAATGTCTTAATTTTTAACTGAAAATTGTTGGATTTATGATCTCTTTTGTACAATGTATTAGATAGTCTGAATGTTTAATTATGGATATCTTGTTATTTCACCTTTTAGGATGTGGAGCCACCCAAAATTTCAAGCACAAAAACTATTTCCATTAAGCAAGAGCCCAAAACATCCTGCAGTCTTCCGTCTGGCAGCAGTAACGGCAAGGCCCTCACGACAGAGAAGGTGAAGAGGGAGGCTGAGAAGAGGCCTGCGGAGAAAGTAAGATTCTGTGTAGCCAGGAAATGGGTTGTGTATAGACAGAAACAGCATTTTATACTTGCTTCTTTTCTTTAGCAGTGAGTAAAAGCACATAATAGTCACTCAGTAAATATATTTTGATAATTATAGATGTTAACTTTTTGAAAAATGAGTAAAATTTAGAAACATTTTTTGACCATTTACTGAAGTACTTGTCAACGAATATTTGAGCCCTAGGGAATGTCCTAATTTCACGTATAAACTTTAATCTATAACTCAAATATTCTTGATGGAACAGTTGTTGAGAAGAGCTAGGGGCCAGCCAGTGGCTTAGTGGTTGAGTTTGCTCATTCTGCTTCGGCAGCCTGGGGTTTGTGGGTTCAGATCCTGGGCGTGGACCTACTCACTTCTCATCAAGCCATGCTGAAGTGACGTCCCATATAGAAGAGCTACAACTCTACAACTATGATACACAACTATGTACTGGGGCTTTGGGGAGAAAAAAAGAGAGGAAATTGGCAACAGATGTTGGCGCAAGGCCAATCTTCCTCCAAAAAAAAAAAAAAACCAAAAACAAAAAAGAATAGCTAGAGAGGAAAGAGTAAAGATGTAAATGACTAAACATGGAATTTGTTATAGAACAGTGTGTACTTTAATAGGGCTTCAGGTAATTCTTGGATTGTCTATTTTGAATGATTTCAGCACATAGTTAATTATCAAGATTTTAGTGCTTAATAAAGAATACATTAAAAAAAATCTTTGGTCATTCCTGCCCTCGAGGTGGGATATATTAGTCCCATATGTTTGCATACTTTTTTCTAAAATATTGTGTATTCCTAAACTATATTGTATTGTTTTCTGTGCTTTTAAATTTATATAAATGGTATCATGCTCTGCATATATACATATCCTTTAGTAACTTTTTCTCCACTTAACAATGTGCTTTTGAAATTTACCTATATTGATACATGTAGATCTGAATATTTCTCTCAGGTACCATATAATATATATGGATAAACCAGTTTATCCATTCTCCTACTGATGATTAGCTTATTTCTCCCTTGTCTCTATTACAATGGAGCTTCAATAAGCTGCTTTATATGTATCTCTTTGTGCACATGGTGATAGTTTCTATAGGATGTATATCTAAAAGTGGGTGTAATAGGATAGGTACATCTTCAACATTACTAGGCATTGCCAAATTACTATCCAAAGTGGATGTACTAAATTTATACTCTCACCAATGAAGTATAAGAATTCCAAATTCTCCATGTCTTATCAGACTTTTTAATTTTTGCCAATCTGACAGGTATATCTATAACGTTTATATCTTAAAGAGAGGAGCCAAAATTTGCTTTGAAGCAAGTATGACAATGTGTTAAGTCTGGATGACTGGTAGATAATTCATTATTTACTTCTTTTCAATGTATTTTAAATATCAGTTCATTATTAAAAATATTTAAGGGGCCGGCCGGTGGCACAGTGATTTAGTTCATGCTTTGACAGCCCGAGGTTCACAGGTTTGGATCCCCAGCGCCCGCTGACACACTGGTTTTCAGCCATGTGGTGGCGGCATCCCATATAAAGTAGAGGAAGATGGGCACGGATGTTAGCTCAGGCCTGGTCTTCCTCAGCAAAAAGAGGAGGATTGGCAACGGATGTTAGCTCAGGGCTGGTCTTCCTCACACACACAAAAAAATGTTTAAAATAAAAAATAGTCCTTTAAAAATAGTCTTATTAGTGCTGTGGCTTCTCAATTCGAAGCATCTGATAGGAGGAAAAAAAGGGGGGAGTATAAGTAAATGCATTGAACCTTCAGAATTCTTTACTGGATAAAAGAATACAAAGAGAAATACAGAGACATGCTAAACTGTTCTGACTTATTTATTTCTACCTTGCTGGTTTGTTTTAACATACTGATGATACATTCATTATAAATCTTCTGCAGATCTTTAGTGTGTACATCTGTCTCTAACTATGTGTAAGTATCTGTCACATGGACCTGGTCATTGCACCCTGTCCATCTTACCCATCTTATCCATCTCTCAGTGATTTAAAGTTTATTCTAACATGTTACTTTCTGATTGGGTGCTTTTTATAGGTGAAATCCGACATCACTGAAGCAGTTGATCTGCCAAAGAAACCTAGACTGGAGAAGCCAGAGACACGATCTTCTCCCATTACCGTCCAGACCAGCAAGGACTTAGCTATGGCCGATCTTTCCAGTTTTGAGGAGACCAGTGCTGATGATTTTGCCATGGAGATGGGCTTGGCCTGTGTTGTTTGTCGGTAAGTTATACCTTGCCATGGATTCTTTTGTTTCTTTGTAAAGAGCAAACAACTGAAAAAAAAAATCAGACCAATTGTTGGCTGTTTTTTATTTTGTTATTATTTGGAGAAAGGGTAGGAGATAAGTAGATTATTCCATACGAACTGCCCATATAACAGTTTAACATCTTGAAAATTGTCAAATATTTTATCTTCCTGACTGTGGCATCTTTAATCTGTTATGTTGTAGTAACATTTTCTGCCTTCTTGGGTTCTGGACGGAAAGTGATTATTGCTTTATTCTCTAGTGAGGAAGAGTATGTTCAGCAGACTCAGTTATTTCCATAATTTTTTTGTCTGTTTTTTTTTCTGAATTGTTGATAGTACTTATAAGCTGTTATATATCACTTCCTAAAACACCATTAAATATTTTCCTAAGGATAATCAAAATGAAATCAATGGCTCATGTAGGTTATTCTGAGTGTTGTTTTGAAACATGGACACATAATTATAAAAACACAGGTAATTCTGCTTAGTAGAAGATGCATTTTAAAAATCAGAATAACTAGATTTTAAACTTCTTGATGCCAGGGGCTATATTTTTAATTGTTAATGGCTTTCACTGCCTAGCACAACAGAAAAGATTGCCATCTTTGCTGCTATTTTCTTCATGAAAATGTTAAATTCTGGTTCACTGAGACTGAGTAAATAACTATAAGCTTTTGTGGACCTTATAGAGAATGAATTATTGTACTTCTGAATAGGATAATTTGTTAGAGCTTCATTATGTTTACATGTATTTGTTTATTTCAAACTTTATCTACCATGAAGGTTATCATTTTTAAATAAAGAAATGGTAGAATGGAAATGGGGAGAGAACTTGTAAGTGTAACCCTCCATTAGGAAACTAATGATAGTCTCAGGCTGTGGTGCTTGCTTTTTGTGCTACTGCAGTTTATACTTTTTAACTTTTTTTTTTTTTGAGGAAGATTGGCCCTGTGCTAACATCTGTTGCTGATCCTCCTCTTTTTTCTCCCCAAAGCCCCAGTACATAGTTGTGTATCATAGTTGAAGAGTTGTAGCTCTTCTATATGGGATGTCGCCTCAGCATGGCTTGATGAGTGAGTGGTGAGTGGGTCTGCACCCAGGATCCAAACCAGCGAACCCTGGGCTGCTGAAGCGGAACGTGCAAACTTAACCCCTGTGCCACCAGACCAGCCCCTGGAATTTATACTTTTTTGTTACATGTGTTGCTTCATTCTATTCAGTTGATACGACGTTTATTTACTGAACACCCTGTGTCTGCACAGTGATGTGCTAGGCACTGTAGAGGAGTAGGTCCAGTTCCCACCGTTAGGTGACTCCTATATCAGTGAAGAAGGTAGAACAACATGTAGGTGACAGATATAAAGGAATTTAATAGAGGTACAAAGAAAATGTTATGAGACTGTTGGAGGACTAGCCAAAGTCTACTGCCTCTGGAGAAAGAAAAAAAATGACAAGGAGAATATGGCCAAATTTAGTTACTGAGGCACCTTATATATTTATTAATGGTTGAGCATAAGCTTTAAAAAGAATGAAGTGCTTGTGCAGGCTACATGTTGTGGTTTGTTATTTTGCTCTTTGGTTTTCTGGAGTTTTTACTCTCTTAATATATCAGACTTTACCAGAACAACCTTGAAATGGCTTTAAATTGTTGCATTCAAATAAGCGCAATGTTTAATGGTTTGTTTTCTTAGGCAAATGACGGTGGCATCTGGTAATCAATTAGTGGAGTGTCAGGAGTGCCACAATCTCTACCACCAAGATTGCCATAAGCCCCAGGTGACAGACAAGGAAGTGAATGACCCTCGCCTTGTGTGGTATTGTGCCCGATGTACCAGACAAATGAAGAGAATGGTAGGAATCATTTCTCTCTATTTTAAGCAGTCTCTGTCAATTGTTTTGTTGATATGTGCTTTTCAAAATAAAAATTTGAGCATTTAAGTTAGTGAAAAAATAAGTCATGTAAGCTGATTATTTAAATGTTTGTGTATATAGCGTATATGTGTGATTTGTGTGTCTGTGCCTGAAGACTAGACTATGTTATATGTATTTTTCTCTGCTCAGCTTTTTGCTTATTCTAATATAGATAAACAGGATTGGAGACCCACAGCATGTGAATAATCCTTACTAGCGTGTCAGTGTAGTTACAGACATTTAAAAGTACTACAGAGCACGGTGGGAAGTGATGACATAAAGCCCCATCTCTGGCGCGTCTGGTAAGGATATTGACACGTCTGTTCCTGAGTGAGCCTGACCTACTAGACCCGCGGGCCCTGTGCAGAGGCAGTGCTTGTGCGGGCACCCTGCCCTGCCGTCCGTGTGTCTGTCCTTAGTCCTTCCCTCTCGTTGTCCTCCAGGAACCATTCACTCTGTTCTCCCAGTGCACTTTCTCTGCCTACTGCACACTAACGTAACTGCCTTTAGTATCACTGGGAAAAGGTTTTCATTTGTTATAGTGGATAGTTTTCCAACTTATATTCATTTAAAAAGTAGATAAGTGAACTTTGTCACTTTCCTTTTAAAGAAATCCAGTTGTTTACCTCCGTGACTTGCTTGCGCCCCCCAGCCCCGACTCCCCTGCCTTAGATTAGGGGCTCTTGATAGGTGAGGTCCCGTGTCTGGTAACCAAATGAATTCCTACATAAATTTTTCTGACCAAATGTATCTTTCTGAAATCAGAAGTACTTAAAGCTAAAAATTCAAGATGTCTATTTTACTTTTTAATCAGTTAAATCAGATATAAGAAATGTTTTTATTCATTCCTATGAAAAGTAGTAGAATTTTAATAGTATGTATACTTTCTGTTTGTAACAGGAAATTTCTGAGACAAGGTACAATTTTTTCTGCTCAGTCTGATTTTTATTTAGTTTATTATTTAAACTAGCCCTCCAGGACCTTAACCAAAATAATTGTGGATGAGCAATGCAGTGCACTCCAGGGTGTTGACAGAAGTCACTGAGAATTGGTACTAGTCAGATAAATAATTCCTGACAGTAATGTCTTTTTTTAGTATATCTTCAAAGTTTTTTTTATTATTATTTTTTATTATTATTTATTATTATTATTACTTCAAAGTTTTTTATTATAAATAAATAATTTAAAAAATTATTTATTTATTATTATTTTATTTATTATTATTATTTTATTATTATTTTTATTATTGTTTTATTATTATGTAAGTCTCTTAATAAAGTAAGCACTGTTCTCTCTAAGTTTTTCTCCCGCATTTCTTGTGACTTAGTTTACACCAAATTTACATTTGTGGTTCTGACCCTCTTTCTGGAGTGAACTTTGGCAACTGACCAGTATCCTACTATTACTTTAAGTTCAAAAACTTTAAAATTAAAATTTTCTTCCCCGTTCAATTTTTTTCCCCAATTGTCTGAACTAGAAAATATCGCTGATGCCTCTCTTAATTCCATATCCCTTTGTTTACTAAATTTGTTAATTCAACCCCTTCTATATTTCTCAGATCTGTTCATTTTGCTCTCATTACCCTGTTCCACAAATCTCTCATTTCTTGTCTATTGCTTTAGCCTCTTAAGAGGTCTCCTTCAATCTACTTTATTTACTACAACTAGAACAATTAGAATTATTCTTCTAAAATATTTATCTAACTGTATCTGCTTAAATATGCCCAGTGGCTCTCAATTACTTATCTAATGAGGTTATGCTCTTTCAGGTGGATATAGGGACCTTCTCTCTTTGACCCTAGTCTACCTTTGTACCTTCTCTCCCAGCACTTCACCGTATGCACCCATATACCCTGGCCATGCCAGACTAAATGTATCATTCCCTGAATATGTGGTGAACTTTCATGTTCCCATATGTTCTGCTTCTCAGCTTTTCTTCCTCTGGTATACCTTTTATTCTTTATCAGCTTTGCAAATTAAATGTCTGATTTATTTATCAATAAGACTGTGTCTCATTTATTGGCGTAGCACCAGAGCAGAACTCAGGACTGGACACATCCTACATTCTGTTGTCCTCATTTTAAGATACATAAAATGGAGGAAATGTGGATTAGTACCAGAAGTCAGTATGTTCAGTTTGTGTGTCTGTGGGTCCACGTACTGAATGGGGAGCCATGACTAATGTGAGAACATAATTAGAATACACTTAGAGTGGACCTGGGTGAGATACCAAAAGGCATGATCTGAAGTGAGCCTGAAGATCAGGGTCCAGTAAACACAGGTTTAATGAGAGAAGGGAATTTGGAGACAGTGGGGATGCTAAATCCAGTCATTCTAACTGTGCTTGCATTCGGTGAGGTTCTCTTATGTGCATTGCTTGTCGCTCCAGGGTTTCTCAGAGATACTGTAAATAGCATCTTATATCCCCTTTCTCCTTGCACTAATTTCTCCAACTAGGGCAGGTTCTGCGAATATGTCATTACAGGAAGAGCTAGTTAAGAACGTGATCGTATGTGGCAGGGTCCAAGGTCATTCTTCAGTTATAATTTTCTCTACAATTGTAATGGGTTTGGCCCCAGCACTAGGTAAGAGACTCTTAGGACTTACTGCAGTGGTTCTCAGTCTAAGGTAGTAACACACTCCTACTCAGCAGCATTTAGAAATAGGTGGTGTTTTTGATTGCTATCATACTGGCAATTATTGCTCTGAGTGGGGAATTTCATGCGTTCTGCAATGTGTGAGGCTGTAACTGAGTGAGAGCTGTAGTGCCTTTGTTGAGCAATACTGAATCAGTGATAATATCCTAGTTCCCTCAACTAGTATTACCAGCAAAGGGCAGAGAGTTCTGGCTATTTCTTACTCAACTTCTAAGATGACTAGGTGAAATAGAGGAAGCAGAAGATTCAAACCTGATCTCCTGGGCAGAGGCCCTCTCTCGCTTCATTGTAATGGGTCTTCATCTGCTGAAGCACACAAGTGAGGCTGGTCTGCAGAGTCTGAGCTCTGAGATAGTGGATATGGGTGGAGGGAAGTGTAGACTGAAAGCCATGCTTGTGGAGCGGTGCATTTCTGATTGACCCTGAGGGCTGCTTTCTCATCACATGGTGTTGCAGTAGAGGGTCAGGTGGCCCTCTTTTCCTGCTGGCAAGAGATGTTTTACCACAGTCTTCCAGCATCCTTAATAACATGCTGAATTGATTAATGATCTGAATGTCGCTCTATAATTGATGTTTGAAAGAGGGGTACTTTCATGTCGAAAGTATGTCATATAAAAAATGGGATGGATTGAGCCTTAAGGATCAAAATTATATAGTATGGCAAGCCATAGCACAGGAAGATTATACAAGAAGGCCCAAAAAGGATAAAGCAGGTTGCATTCAAACTTCCAGAAATGGGAACAAATTAGTAATAAACTCCCTGGTGTAGTCCTGCATGGCCTTATTAGGATTGTCAGAAACAGTGGAATGGCTGGGAGCTTCTTTCCCCATCCAGTGTGGATGGGTTCTTCCAGAGTCAGTTTTCTTACCCTTTGTAAATAATGATGATGAGTAAATAGTAGCTATTATTGTCAGCACTCAACATGCGCCAGACACTGTGCTAAACTCTTATCTTACCTAATCGTAATTCATCTTCATAACCCACCTTTGAAACAGATAGCATTATCTCCATTTTGCAGATGAAGAGAATGAGGCTCTTAGAGATTTACGTATTTTACCTGAGGTCGCATAGCGAGGGAAGTAGTTGAGCTGGGTTTTAATCCTAGTTCTGTTTAATGCCAAAAACTGTGCTCTCAAACACTGCACTACGCTGTTTAGATAGTCGTGATTATCTACCTGGAAAACACTGAAGAATAAACTGAAAAGTGACTAGAGTTTATAAGAGAATTTAGTCAAGTACCTAGTTATAAAATAAAGGAAAAAGTCAATTACTGGTCAAAATAAAATGGAAAATGCTGTAAAGGAACAGTGGCTGCAAATTCCTCTTTGATAACGTAGAAATATGTATTTGTGAACCTTCTCTAAGAATTCAGTGTGCCTCGTTCTGCAATGTGGAAGTTCACTGTTTATCACTAGTAGTCTTTTCGCCTTATTCTGTTTTTAAAACCATAAATTGATCTGTGCTACCTTTTAACTAACCCTCAGTTACTCAGAGACTTGTACCTGAACCCCTACAAGAAAACTTCTAGGTCTTGACGAACAATAGTAAGAAATAAATGCACTTCATTACGAGTGAAGCTAACTGGTTAAAAATAGTTTGTGATTTTCCTTTTTTTTCTTAAATAATTTGGTTTGTCTTGTTAAAGTGGTATTTAATCGACAATAATATGCATGATTTTTAAAGCTTCATATTATCTTTACTGTTTAGAAACTAATAAAGTCTATAAACCATTAATATGATGATGATAAAAATCATTTGTCCAAGAGTCTGTATTTTCAATGTCATAACAATACTTTTTAAATGTTCAACTGTATTTCAATTCAATGAGGAGTCCTGTGATAAATTTTTATTGTCTTCTTTGTGCATTCAACTAAGATTTTGTAGCTAATTTAATCTTAACACTGATTTTTACAGGCTCAGAAAACTCAGAAACCACCCCAGAAACCAGCCCCCACTGTTGTTTCTGTAGCTCCAGCAGTCAAAGACCCATTGGTTAAGAAAGCAGAAACTAAACTCAAACAAGAGACAACTTTCCTAGCATTTAAGAGAACGGAAGTCAAGGTACAGTACATTCAATTTTATCTAAGACTGGATTTTAATTTACTTGACTAAACAATAGTTACTTGGGAAAAGAATTAATGAGGAACTTTATATACTAAATGGCCATTTGTTGGAAATTAAGGCTGCATTGCTATTAACATTAGGTAGAAAGGGGACACTTACATAATTATTTAATCTCTACCTCTGCTGTTTCTCTTTTGATCACAATTCGGAGCTGTCTGTGCATTCCAAGGTTCTTTACCATCATTCCTATGTCTCAGACCCTTACCTCCCATTGGGGATTTGGTGTAGACCTGAGACCTCTGCCCTCTGCAGCAATGGTTTGTCCTCACGGTACTCTGCTGATGGGCCCCGCAGCTTTTTTCCTCCCTACTGTTTGGCTATTGGAGAAGTTTTCCTGCTTTGTCTTGTTTTTTCTTTTCTTGTCATGAGCTTTCGTGGTACCCACTTCTGATAGTAAGGAGCCAGATTGTCTGGTGAGAGTGTCACCTTTCTCATTCCTAGGCTTGCCTTCTTGAAATCACACTACATTATTGTTAATATCCTGACATTTTGATATCATGAAATATTTGTCTAATCTAATTTCATAACAAAAAGAGTGCTTTAACTGAGTTAGACATTCCAATTTTAAGCAGAGTACTAAAAATGGAAGAAAAAAATGTCAGCCCCAGATTCTCAAAGGTTGAACTCAGAAAATTCTAAAGTTATTACCTTGTGCAAGTGGCTATAAGTAGCAAAGACCAAGAACCATGGTGTGATGATAAAGAATATGAATATAAAGTACTCTGAGAAAGATACTGATCATTTTATTTGCAGATCATTTTTTTAAATTTAGTTTAGTGGGGAAGAGTTGATGCCCAAGAAATATCCATTATTGATTTGTCATATAGATACTGGGTGAATTGGAATAGAAGTAAGAGTAATTTATTGAAAGTAATTAGAGTTGCTGTATTCTACATTTAAATCATTTATAGGTAGATTTTTATACTAACCTGTTATACTAAAGTTTATTTTTAGGAAATCCAACATGGAATCATTTTATGGTAAATAAGGCCTTGACTGTCATGTTTGTTGTGATTGAGAGATTTTGGTGTTTTTATGATAAAAGTGAATAAATTTTTTTAAAATTTTTTCGAACATTTTTATTTTATTTTTTTAAATTGATGTCTTGATAGTTTATAACACTGTGGGGTTTTAGTTGTACATTATTGTTTGTCCATCACCATGTGGATGTAACCCTTCACCCCTTGTGCCCACCCCCCACCCCCCTTCCCCTTGGTAACCACCAATCAGTTCTCTCTGTCCGTGTGTTCATTTATATTCCACATATGAGTGAATTCATGCAGTGTCTGTCCTTCTCTCTCTGGCTTATTTCACTTAACATAATACCCTCTAGGTCCATCCATGTTGTTGCAAATGGGACAATTGTGTCTTTTCTTATGGCTGAGTAGTATTCCATTGTATGTATATACCATATCTTCTTTAACCAATCATCAGTCGAGGGATACTTGGGTTGCTTCCACTTCTTGGCTATGGTGAATAATGCTGCAATGAACATAGGGGTGTATAAGCCTCTTGTGATGGTTGATTTCATGTCCATTGGGTAGATGCCCAAGAGTGGGATTGCTGGATCATACAGTATTTCTATTTTTAATTTTTTGAGGACTCTCCATACTGTTTTCCATACAGGCTGCACCAGTTTGCATTCCCACCAGCAGTGAATAAGGGTCCCAGTTTCTCCACAACCTCTCCAGCATTTGTTGTTATTTGTCTTTGTGATTATAGCCATTCTAACGGGTGTAAGGTGATATCTTAGTGTAGTTTTGATTTGCATTTCCCTGATGATTAGTGATGTTGAACATCTTTTCATGTGTCTATTGGCCATCTGTATCTCTTCCTTGGAAAAATGTCTGTTGATATCCTCTGCCCATTTTTTTGATCGGGTTGTTTGTTTTTTTTGTTGCTCAGATGTATGAGATCTTTATATATTACTGGGATTAATCCCTTGTCGGACAAACGATTTGCGAATATTTTCTCCCAGCTGGTGGGTTGTTTATTCATTTTGATCCTGGTTTCATTTGCCTTGTAGAAGCTCTTTAGTCTGATGAGGTCCCACTTGTTTATTTTTTCTTTTGTTTCCCTTGTCCGAGTAGATATGGAATCTGAAAGGATCCCTTTATGTCCAATCTCAATTAGTGTACTATCTATATTTTCTTCCAGGAGTTTTATAGTTTCAGGTCTCACTTTCAGGTCCTTGATCCATTTTGAATTGATTTTTGTATATGGCGATAGGAGATGGTCTACTTTCATTCTTTTGCATGTGACTGTCCAATTTTCCCAGCACCATTTATTGAAGAGACTTCCCTCTCTCCATTGTATGTTCTTTGCTCCTTTGTCGAAGATTAGCTGTCCATAGGTGTGTGGTTTTATTTCTGGGCTTTCAATTCTATTCCATTGATCTGTGTGTCTATTCTTGTACCAGTACCATGCTGTTTTGATTACTATAGCTTTATAGTATATTTTGAAGTCAGGGATTGTGATGCCTCCAGCTTTGTTCTTTTTTTTCAGAATTGCTTTAGCTATTCGGGCTCTTTTTTTGCCCCATATGAATTTCAGTAGTTTTTGTTCTATTACCGTGAAGAATGACATTGGGATTCTGATTGGGATTGCATTGAATCTGTAGATTGCTTTAGGTAGAATGGACATTTTAACTATATTTATTCTTCCAATCCATGTGCATGGAATATTTTTCCATTTCTTAATGTCCTCCTCGATTTCTTTCAATAGTGTCTTATAGTTTTCATTGTATAGGTCTTTTACCTCCTTGGTTAAATTTATTCCCAGATATTTTATTCTTTTTGTTGCAATTGTAAATGGAATTGTCTTTTTGAGTTCTCTTTCTGTTGGTTCATCATTAGTGTATAGAAATGCAATTGATTTTTGTAAGTTGATTTTATACCCTGCCACTTTACTGTAGTTGTTGATTATTTCTAGTAGTTTTCCGATGGAATTTTTTTGGTTTTCTATGTATAAGATCATGTCGTCTGCAAATAATGAGAGTTTTACTTCTTCATTGCCTATTTGGAGTCCTTTTATTCCTTTTTCTTGCCTAATTGCTCTGGCCAGAACTTCCAGTACTATGTTGAAAAGAACGGTGAGAGTGGGCACCCTTGTCTTGTTCCTGTCCTCAAAGGAATGGCTTTCAGCTTTTCCCTGTTGAGTAGGATGTTTGCTGTAGGTTTGTCATATATGGCCCTTATTATGTTGAGGTACTTTCCTTCTATACCCATTTTGTTGAGAGTTTTTATCATACATGGATGCTGGATCTTGTCGAATGCCTTCTCTGCATCAATTGAGATGATCATGTGGTTTTTATTCTTCATTTGGTTAATGTGGTGTATCACGTTGATTGATTTGCGGATGTTGAACCATCCCTGTGTCCCTGGTATAAATCCCACTTGATTGTGGTGTATGATCTTTTTGATGTATTGCTGTATTCAGTTTGCCAACATTTTGTTGAGGATTTTGCGTCTATGTTCATCAGTGATATTGGCCTGTAGTTTTCCTTCTTTGTATTGTCCTTGTCTGGTCTTGGTATCAGGATGATGTTGGCCTCATAGAATGTGTTGGGAAGTATTCCATCTTCCTCTATTTTTTGGAATAGTTTGAGAAGGATAGGTGCTAAATCTTCTTTGAATGTTTGGTAAAATTCTCCAGGGAAGCCATCTGGTCTTGGACTTTTATTTTTTGGGAGGTTTTTGATTACTGTTTCAGTCTCTTTACTTGTCTGTTCAGATTCTTATTTCTTCTTAATTCAGTTTTGGGAGGTTGTACACGTCCAAGAATTTGTCCCTTTCCTTTAACTTGTCCAATTTGTTGGCGTAAAGTTTTTCAAAGTATTCCCTAATAATCCCTTGTATTTTTGTGGTATCTGTTGTAATTTCTCCTCTTTCATTTCTAATTTTATTTATTTGAGTCTTCTCCCTTTTTTTCTTAGTGAGTCTGGCTAAGGGTTTGTCAATTTTATTTATCTTCTCTAAGAACCAGCTCTTTTTTTCATTGATCCTTTCTACTGTTTTTTTGGTTTCAATTTCATTTATTTCTGCTCTGATTTTTATTATTTCCCTCCTTCTGCTGATTTGGGGCTTTGTCTGTTCTTCTTTTTCTAATTCTGTTAGGTGCGATTTAAGGTTATTTATTTGGGATTTTTCTTGTTTGTTAAGGTGTGCTTGTATTGCTATGAATTTCCCTCTCAGGGCTGCTTTTGCTGCATCCCATGAGTTGGTATGGTGTATTTTCTTTTTCATTTGTCTCCAGATAGCTTTTGATTTCTCCTTTAATTTCATCAACGACCCATTGGTTGTTCAGTAGCATGTTGTTTAGTCTCCACATCTTTGTCCCTTTCCTAGTTTTTTCCTTGCAGTTGATTTCTAGTTTCACAGCATTATGGTTAGGAAATCCAACATGGAATCATTTTCTGGTAAATAAGGCCTTGACTGTCATGTTTGTTGTGATTGAGAGATTTTGGTGTTTTTATGATAAAAGTGAGTAAATTTTTACTATGAAAAATATTTGTGCTCATTCATATATGAAACGCAAATGGCTTTCTAACTAGGGTAATGGACAAGAAAATATTCATAGTTAAAAACAGTTGAGAAATTTATTTTCTACACTGAAACAATAAGAAATTTACTTGGTCTCCCTTGTTGGTATTATTTCACTTCTGTGTGTCCTGATAGTACAATAAGCCATCTGTCATTCTGCTGAAAGGCAATACCAGTAATAGCAAGCCGTTGAAATGAAATGCTGTACACACAGAACTTGCTTTCTCATCTGTGCTTCATAAGTGCAGGTCTTTTTAATTACTTCAGATGGATTTTCTTCTGTGAAGTTTGTGGAAAGATCATTTAGCCAGATGGCAGACAGTTTTATGATTAATAGAAAAGGAAAAAAATTAGATCTTTCATAATTGAAAATTTAAAGTTTACTATACCTGTGTCCCTTTGCTTCCTTGACTAACTTTTTCTGATATGCATTCCTCTAGGAATTTATAATTTATGTAAAGTTTATCTTCTCTGGATAACTTTATGAGATAGTTATTGTATGAGGTTACTGTAAAAAGTCCTCTCATTTCTCAGGGTATGTGAACAAAGATCTAGACTCCTCCTCTTATAAAATAAAGATCTCAGAGCTCTCTATTTTGGTCACTTTTTACATTGGATACAGATGTTTACATGTAGAAAGTTTTGAAGGCTTCTTTGTAAGAACTAAAACTGTTTTTATCAACTCTTGCAGAGTTCAGTTCTAAAATATAACGATATATTTTAGGCATGATAAGTATTTTTATTTTTGAGTAAGATACTATTCTTAAATTTTATTTTAAGTACGATACTATATTTTTAAATAAGATACTATTTGTAAAACTTTTTCTTTTACCTATATGTGAATTTAATATTTTTGTAAATCTTCTTAAGAATATGAAGGTAGAAAGTGCCAGTGAGAACTTCACTTAATAATTAATTTGAACAAAGCACATTTTTGCTTAATGCAAAGGTGAAAAAAATTTGTTTTTGTGTGTATAGGAGCAATATTTATTTATATGTGGCATTGGCATCACTGTTAGCTTTTGACTGGCCAAGAAAGTTAATTAGAGAAATTGAAGTGTTAGACCTTTAAGAAATACATCTGGGAGCGAGTCAGACCTACTTAAAATGTCACTGTGCAGCTTATGGGGCAGTTGACAACATCCTTTATAAAGAAGCAGGGATCTCTTGTGTGATAGTTTTGATGGAAATATAGACAAATTGTGAAAATAAAGTAATGAGACCTTTTTATTATATCACCAGAGTTGTACAATTCCAAATAGTCAACATTGCACACCTGTATATATTTTGCTGTGCAGTAGCTATTTGCTTGAAATTTGGAGGGAACTTGAAAAAAAAATGGGTTCAGAATCGCACACATTCACTCAATAAATAATTATTGAGTGAATCTCTGTAGCTCAGACACCTCCTAAATATCCCGGGTGCTACCGCGTTTGTCCGTTCAGAGTGGATTCTGTTTTTGAAATGATTCACAAGTCATTTGGAGCAAAATCTGAAGAACTAGATGTTTTACTGAGCTACATAATACCTTTTTTGGGTAAAAACAAGTTAAATCATTAAATCTGATTTTCTGATATGGCTTGTAACTGAATCTAAAAGCAGTTCTCAAAAAGGAATTTTGTATATTTCTTTTTTGGAATCGTTAAAACAAGAATGTGGCATCCAAAAATTTCTTCTTTGGAAATGGTAGCATCCATTAGCTGTGGATAATTTTTGTTGTATGTGTTTTTTTCAGATCAGTTTCATAAGATCTTAACTTTGGTGGCGTGATTTAAATTTCCGAAGTCATTACTTTTGTTTAAAAAGTCTAACAATTAAACTTATTATATGTTTAAGAATATTATATTAGGTGTTAATTATACTTGGCTCTAATGTAATATTTATCTTATTTTTTTTAAGTCATCCACAGTTATTTCAGGAAATTCTTCTAGTACCAGTGTTTCCTCTTCAGTAACTAGTGGCCTAACTGGATGGGCAGCTTTTGCAGCCAAAACTACTTCTGCTGGTCCGTCAACAGCAAAATTGAGTTCAACAACCCAAAACAATAGCGGGAAACCTGCTACCTCATCAGCTAACCAGAAGCCTGTAGGTTTGACTGGTCTGGCAACCTCATCCAAAGGTGGAATTGGTTCCAAAATAGGTTCCAGCAACAGCACTGCACCCACTGTACCATTGAAACCACCTCCACCTCTAACTTTGGGCAAAACTAGCCTTAGTCGCTCGGTTAGTTGTGACAATGTTAGCAAAGTAGGTCTTCCTGGTCCAAGTAGCTTGGTTCCAGGAAGCAGCAGCCAACTGAGTGGGAATGGAAACAGTGGGACACCAGGGGCCAGCGGAAGTGCCACCAGCAAACCCAGCGCAGAACCAAGCAGCTCTCCCTCAGCCTCCTTGAAAGGTCCGACTTCCCAGGAGTCACAGCTCAACGCCATGAAGCGATTACAGATGGTCAAGAAGAAAGCCGCCCAGAAGAAACTCAAGAAGTAATGTGGCCAAGTAGGTTTTTATATCACGTTACCCCAAAGATTAAAATCTTATTAGGACGTAAACTGTAATACACTATAATTTAATAAAAGTCTTCATAATGAAATTTCTATTATTTCGTGCCTTAAAATACTAAATATTATTTGACAAAACTTGGTAATCTTTGCTATTTTAAATTGGTTTAATGTTTTTATTTTAACAGTTTCCATACTGTGAGTGAACAATGATTAGAATGACTAATTCTTGATGAGAACTTCCAGAATCCCAGAAGACTGGTAGCATATATGAATTTAAAAAAAAGGAATAGTTCTTCTTCTAGATCCCGCTGAATAAGGTGCCTTACAAGGTGGCGGGATGACCCAGTACAACGTTTTCTACTTTCCCTCCAATATTCTGGATATTCAGTGTCTGTCCCCAGCCTCATTTCGATCATCTCCCCTTTTTCAAAGTTAATTTTTCACAATCGATTTCTCATACCCTTGTATTATGTCGTTACCTTTTTTACCACCTATATCAATTATTTAGGGGTTTATCTTTTCCAGTAGATTGTGAACTCCCATGCCCTTTTAATGCAACACTTTTCTCACATTGCCAGTGTAACATACACATGTAGTATATACTTAATAAATGTTGAATTTTGATTTATCCTGGTTACACACATTCCTGAGAATACTTGAGAAAAAAACCCATTGCAAGAGTCTTTGTGGATAGATAATTTCTGACTTGTTTACATATTGATAGCTTCTTACTAAACCATGAAAAGATGTGCTGTTTTATTTTTAGTGCCCAAAAATATTATAGCATTTTACCTAATTTTAATTAACTTTGTATAAAAGAAGCTCCTATATGATGATTAATTCTCGAGATTGTTTTGAAGTTTATGTGTGTACATTCAGAGCACGAAGGGTCTGAGTTGTTGCCTTATTTGCAAGCCAACAAATTAGCCTGCCGTTGTTTTGCATGTATATTCTGATGAAGACGTGAGGCTCTCTGGATCAGAGGGGCAGTTTATTTCTCACAGAAAACACAGCACCGTTTTGTACCTGTGAACACCTCATTTCATCCAGAAACTGCATGTCCAGCGGATTCCCACACCCACTGGACCGAGCAGCTTGTTCCTTCAGCTCTGACGCAGGTCACTGTGTCTTCCCTGAAGCCTCTGAGCTCAGCCCCCTCACCCCGGCGTCTCTAACGCCGCCGTGCTCAACGTGCTGGCTCAGCCCCCCTCACCCCGACGTCTCTAACGCCGCCGTGCTCAACGTGCTGGCTCAGCCCCCCTCACCCCGACGTCTCTAACATCACCGTTCTAAACGTACTGGGAAATGATTTCCGTGAAGGTAAAGCTTCTTAAATTAAGCTTGACCTTTTTCTAAGGAGAAATATTCTTTTAAACTGCTCTGTTAAATAATAGCACTAGATTATTTATGGTAAATTAGAATTCGAGATGATCTCAGTTATCTCCCATCACTTACAAAGTGGAGTAAACATCTATTTACATGTTTAAAATCTGCCTGCAGATGTTTTTGTTTTAAGAAACAGATTTCTGTTGATTAAACATCAATTTGGCATCAACTTCAAATCTCCTTTAGGGTCAAAAGACCAAAAAAAAAATCCATCATTTTTGTTTATAGTTCAGGGCCAGTTTGGACTAAACTGGACAAAATGACCTGACAGACTCAGCTCTACAACTCTTAACAGTTCACGTAGCCCCGGTAGCTGCAAGAGATTAAAGTGGTGCTGCACACAGTTTGCACACTGGCACTGGAAATAGAAATTGCTATTCCATCATAGTCAGCATAGTGCTGGATAGAGTTGAGAAGAGAAGCAATTATTTTAATTTCTATGGTACTTCAGAGAGGACTTTAGAAGACTTATTTAGGGAGTAATTTTTCATTGAGCATGGCTCTTTTTATAGAAAATATGTACATATGAATATAAATTTAGAACCTGCATGAATGTGTAAGCATGCATGTGTCTAGTAATGTATAACTCAGTTGGCTATTTTCTAGAGGTGTATGTGGTATTAGCGTTTAATTGTCTTCAAGGTGCTCTTAGACCTTCGTTTTTCCATATCATTAAATGAGCTACAAGGCTTTGCAACTGAGCATGTGATAAAAGAGGCAGCTTTATATTGGTAGTATTTGTAGTCTGATTTACTTTGTTCCGTGTAGTTTGTTTTTCCTGTACAATTTAAGCTGTATGAGGGCAGGGTCTTGTGTCCTGTACACCGTGGTTTTCCCAATGCAGCTTGCAGTAAATATTTGTTGGCTCCGTGAATGAATACACAGATAAGTAGGTGAGCCAACAGGTAAGCTTTTAGGATTGTAAGCTTAAATCCCATTTTAGTAGAAATTTGGTCAATATCACTTTTCTGTTTTGCATATTGTGCTTTCTGTTAGATTATTAATCATAGATTTTAATGACTTTCAAAAAAAAGGAAAACACTGAAAGAACACTGGCTTAAAGTCAGAAGACCTGGTTTTGAATCCCAGGCCCTCTGCGTATTAGCTGTGTGATCCTCGGTTTCCTCCTCTATAAAACGTTGTTGGTGCGTTCAAGCCAAGTCCGACTCCTGGTGACCGCCCCTGTGCATAGCAGAGTGGAACCCTGCCCAGTCTTTCTGCTCCGTCCTCTCGCCTTCCGGCGCCGTATCAGACAAGGTTCCGCTGCATTCATAGCGTTTTCACAGCCAAATTTTTCGGAAGTGAGTGGCCAGGTCCTTCTTCCAGCCTGTCTTAGTCTAGAGCTCTGCTGAAACCTATCCTGGGTGACCCTGCTGCTACTTGAAATCCCGGTGGCACAGCTTTCAGCATCACAGCAATGTGCAGCTGCCACAATGTGACAACTGACAGACTGGTGCTGTGGTTCCCTGACCAGGAAATGAACCTGGGCCGTGGTGATGAGAGCGCCGAATCTTAACCACTAGACCACTAGGGCTGGCTCTATAAAACAGAAGATAACTAATGAGATAAAATGGAAGGCATCTCATATTCAAAGGTTAGGTGATTCTGACTATTAACAGGGATGTGGTAGTACTGTTTATTAGTAATTGAGATTATAAATTGTATTGTGATGACCATAGGTTATATAGGAAATACATCATTTTACAGAAATAAATTTTTTTTTTGGCTGAGAAAGATTCACCGTGACTTAACATCCCTTACCAATCCTCCTCTTTTTTTGTTTGAGGAAGATTGGCCCTGAGCTAACATCTGTGCCAGTCTTCCTCTATTTTGTATGTGGATCACCGTCACAGCATGGCTGGTGAGTGGAATAGGTCCGTGCCTGGGATCTGAACCCACAAACCCGGGCCGCCAAAGCAGAGCACGTGGAACTTTAACCACTCGGCCACAGGGCTGGGTCTGAAATAAATTTTTATTAATACAATAATTATAAAAACTATGTAAGCAATTAGAGAAAGCCGTAAATACATTTATATACCATAGTATTGTTTTTAAAGTAAGATAAGATTTATATAATTTAGTAAGACTGCATCCCCTAGATTTTGAACAAGAACATCTCATTCCAGTATATGCTAGAGTGTGACTTGTTTTCCCTAAAAACTAAAGCAAATCTTGCCTGTATTTAGAGGGTAATGTTGTGACAGCAGCAGCTGGCCTCAGGAGCCCTGGAGTGAAGATTTGTTATGTTGGAATAAGCTTGTAGACCACCGAGAATTCAATACTGAGTTTTTGTAGATATTATTTAGTGCACATAGGAAGAGGGAGGTAACTGACAAAATTAGACTTTACAAATAGGAACACTCTTATAAGTAGTGGTATATCCCTGGAGAGTATACGGTCTGGTGTCCTTGCAGGCAGTGACACTTCCTTTCTTCCCCGTCAGCCATCGAGTGCACGTACAGGTCTGTTGAGCTCGGACTCTGTGAGGACTGGGTGCACTCAGTGGTGGGCAGCGCACCGTGCGCCTGAAGAAGCCACCGTCATGACAAACAGGGTTTAAATAAAGTGGCTTTCTTGCCATCTTAGAATATAAAGATTTCCTCTCTTTATTCACATGGCTTTGAGAGGTTTTTTGCAATAGACAAAAATCCAAGGAGCTTATGGGAAAAGTAAAGAGTTTTTAATTCCATGTTTCAGTAGTGAAAATACTAACTTTTGTAAATCATCTAAACTACTCATCACAAATAGTGGCAGGCACTTAACAGCCATCTCTAAAAGTTCAAATGACATTTTAGGCAAAATATGGAGTATATCAGCGCTTAAAGTATTTCATGCAATGCTGCCTTTGTGTGACTAACAATGTGCATTGTGTCTCTTCCGCACAACTCAGCCTTCAAAGAGTTGTCTTATAGCGAATACTGAAGAGGATGCTTTTCTGAAGTATAAGGAATGTTCAACTCGTGGCTTGTGACTTTTTCACATGATTTAAGCACCCATGGTAAATTTGTATTACTGGATTTTTTATAATTTCTAAACTTTATTATGTGTAATATTAGTTTAGAGCATCTGTTATTTAAAAATAAATACTAAATAAAATGTATACATACGTTGGTTTATTTGCTTTACAAAGAAAAACAGCCACAAAAATTTTCCCTTCATTCTTGGTAGAAATACTTGTTTCAGAGAATTCTATACTGTACAATAACATTTAATTTTAAAAATATAAAGAAATAATTACATTAGCATGCCTCACCTTAATTATAATGTCACCAACAGTTTTATGTTTCTAAACTTCTTGAAGACTTATACACATCATAACTATCTTGAGATTTTATTTCCCTTAAGCCCAACAAAATAATGTCTGACCTCAAAATTACAAGTACTTGATTTTACACAAAATACTTAGAAAATGAGGGTATTGTATAATGTTAAAAAAAAAAATAAAGCCTAAATGGCATATGAAATGCAGTGTGTTTTTAAAATAGCAACAACCTAGTTTTGTAGTAATAGATGTTGACCACAGTAGTGGGACTGCAGTCAGCGGGTTCATTACAACTCTGCTCAGCAGCTGACTGCAGCTGTGATTTTAGTGGTGTGGTTTCCGCAAAGGTCAGCAGGAAGCATCAATCCCAGGACCACACAAGTAGACAAAGCTTCTCCTATACATCTAGTTACTGATTTCAGCCAGAAAAGCAGATATGTGCTACTTATATAATTCTTCATGTTTGGGCGAGTATTAAGGTCACAGCTAATGTAAATAGACACACACACATACAATTTCCCCCTATTTTGGTTCTGAGGCACGGGCGTAGTGTCCACAAGTAGTGAGTTTGGACTTCCTTTTGCTTTACCCTAGGCAAACTGGAATTTACTTATGTTTCACTGTTGGGTACAAAGGACCATTCAAAAGACATAAAAATCCCTGTGTATCTAAAAAAGAGAGTCTTCTTTTCGTACCCAACTCAAAACAAGAAAATATTTTATGCAAAAACAACTTAGTAGATCTTTATAAAACCATGTTTAGATTAAGAATTTTAGGAATAATATAAAATGCAAATTTTTCTATCATGGAAATGTCATCGTGAATAATGAGTTTCTTCATGTCATATATATATGTAAAAGTCAGCATCCCTCTTCATTTTATTATTTGTAGTCTTCAGTAATATATGTAACAATGTACATTATCGACATCAAATCTTTCAAAAAGTAACAAATCTTAAAATTTAATGTCATATTAGCACATTTTATGTGGACAAGGAAAGTCCACCTTATTTTGGTTTTTAAAGAAAACCACTAAGTCAAATTTAATCTTTTTTCTGTTCCAAAGAAGCATTTTTAGTCTGATAAAATGTCCTGACAAAACATGCCTGAAATCTTAGGGGACAGTTCTGAGCTATTCCCAAATTAAAATTCAGTGTCCTGGGACATTGCATTGCAGCAAATGTTCTCCTCAATGCCTGCCTTGTCTAAATGCAAATTGGCAACTAAAAGTATTTACATCTTGGCTCAGAACACGGAACACACACTCCCCATTTTTCATCCAAATGATTGAGCAATCCAAAAATATTACCTCATTAAAGTGTCATTAGTGATCATGCAGGATCATTTTTAAACAATTACACTTTGAAAAATGTTTAAGCAAAACATTAAAAATAATAAATCTAGATACTTCATTTGCTCTAGGCTAATATCATGGAAGTTCCTGTAGCCCTAGATTTTGAAAAACTCAATGCTTAAATGGGCCTGAGAGGAAAGTGGTCCTTGGTGTCCGTTACCTGCATCACTCAGTGCTTTGCCAACAGCAGGTGGACACACTGCTGGAGGGCCAGTGCAGTGTGCTGTTGGGAGGATGGAGCCCAGAGCCACACCGAGGTTCAAGTCCCAGCCCTACCACTTAACCAGACTGAGACCTGGGCTAGATTACTTCATCTTTGGGCCACAGCTTCTTCATAATGTTGTGAGTATCACATAAGTTACCACAGAAGCACTTACAACAATGTCTGGCATGTAGTATGCAGTCAGTAAATGTTAGATGTTATCATCATGTTATTCAGGTTTTTTTCATTCAAAACTTGTATTAAAGAGAGGCTCCACTTCAAAGACTTCCAGTTGATCAATTCCTATTCCTATGTATATTTAGTATGCTCCTGGGTTTATGCATATATGTATAATCCATATCATATGGTACACATACATATGTATAAACCATAGAATGAATATGGCATGTGTGTGTATGCATCCATGCATCTGAAAAGTGAGAGTGAGAGACAGAAATGTGAAAACAGAACATTTGAGGCAAAATACATAATACAGTAAAATAAAATACACTAAACTGAAGAAACCTTCTCCTTAGACCCCACCTTTCCTGGTGGTAAAGAACACATCTACCCTTTCAAAGCTCTCGCTTCACGTCGGTGATAGTTGGAGCTCAGGCTGTTTAGAGTTTCCGTCAACATGTATTCTTTGCAACACATTTTGAAATAGTCTTGTTAGGAAGCACAGTCTCTTAACACCTGACACAGTATCGGGTCGTGTAGTTTGGAGGTTTCTTGATGTCTGGGCCAGCGTTTTGTAGTGTCAGTTTCATGAGGTAGTCCATCAACAACTTACCAGACAATAACAGTCAAAGTCTTCTTTGCTTAAGCGTAAGTCATCTTCCCCAGGTAGTTAGCTGGCACATATCCTCTCTGCCCTTGAGCTTCAGCTAGCCACCACTCTGCATTGCCACTTAGGTCACAAAATCTAAGTATCTGAACTCTCTGGTATTCCTGAAGGCTGAGCTCATGGTCACTCCGTGCTTGAAAGGCATGAACTGCATAGAAAATCTAGACAAAGGAGCAAGTGACATTATTAAAAGCAGAACTTAAAATTTAGACAAACATAGGAAAGTTTACAAAGCTGTCAGAAGGAATGCTAAGGTTTTCTTATTTTTTTCAAAGTCACGTTCTCCAGTAAATCCTTTTGGATTTATTTTGCTGAAGTACAGCCCCAGTGAGGATAGAGAGACAGGCACTCTTACTGTTCCGTTGGGAGGAGTCTAAACTGTCCGTGCTTGAAGGCAACTTGGCAGTTTCTATTAAAATATTTTTAAATGTTAATTCCTTTTTATTCAACAATAGCTCTAAGAATCTCTTATACAGAAATAGAAAGATTGGTAGAGATTTTTGCACAATATGTCACCACAATACCCACCTGTAAGGTGAGAAGTGGGAGGGGGTGGGAATAACACTGACGGTTTGGCTAGAGGAGAATAGTTCAATTCTAGACCCTTAATAAGGAAATTTGTAGTCATGAAAATGGTGCTTTGTGAGACTAATAACATGGGCAAATGCTTATGATAAAATAGTAAGCAAAAAGATATAAAATCAAATGTACAATGTAAGTCTATTTTGTTAGTTTCTTCAAATGGTGGAATTAGAGGTGATTTTCATTTTTACTTGCTTCTTATTTTCTAAACCTTTATAATGACAATATAATAAATTTATAATTTTTAAATTATTTTAAATGACCTAAAAGAAACTAATAAAACATACCTCAGTCAAAAGAATTTTTCTCTAACCTCAAAAGAACACTTCCTAATGATGAGATATATAAGAAACCCCTGAAGAAGTGTTGATTTCTTCTTCCACTAAAATCATAAGACTGATGATAAAAATGTTTAGCTATGGTATAAAATTAAGCAACTGACTAACAACATTTATTCATTCATTCATATAACCAAAATGTATTAAGTACTTATTGAGTGCCAGATATATTATCAGAGAACTTACTACCCAGCTAGGGGACAAAACACCCCCAAAAAGGCACATGCAAAAAACCCCAAAAACAAACAAAAAAGCTACCCTTCACATGCAGGTGACCCATCAGCTAATTGTGAGCTTGTTTTTGAAAGAAGTAACCTTTTATAGGTGACAAAGCTGATAAAGGGGGTGAATATGTCATATTCAAAGGCACAGAGATGAATGCATGGAAACAGTATGCTGTGGGAAAGGCAAGCAGATTAACTTTCTCAAAATTGAGGGTCAGCATGAAAAGGAAATTAGGAGAAATATGGTGAGTTCATTGAGCAGGAAGAGAATGGGCAATGTGGGGGACTGTAGTTACAGGTAAGTGGTTCTTTAGAGCTTGAAGTGTTATTTAACTTTGATGAAATTCCGATACCACTGATTCGTATGTCGTCTCAACAACTCTGGCATGAGCTCCATCTCGGGGAGAAGAGCCACATTTCAGCTTTTCTCCACTGGCCACATCATCGTACACACACAGCGGGAATTCAAATAGATGTTGATTTGACTTGAAAGTTAGGCTGAAAGGCTTGGATATCATACAAGAACATATAAGAGATCATCCTGTATCCTACAAGATACAAGACAGGTTGTTGAACATGGACTATTTTGTAACTTAAAAACGTAAAGAAAACAAAAAGCGAGGTGCTACGAATTCTTGAGCAACGGAGAGATAGCAATAATAACCACCTTTCACAGAGCTCATGACAGTTTACAGGTCAAATGTGCTTTATCCTCAACAACCCTGTGAGCTGTGACTTGGAGAAGTAACCTGCTCTTAATTTTAGAGCTGGTCAGAGCTGCTGGGACCATAGCTTCTAACACCAAGTCCTATGCCTGCTCCAGTTCTCTTAATACTTTAGGAACCAAACTCAGTTCTAATAAGGATGTGCAGAGTGTACTCTTGTGGGAAGGGACTAAAGTCTCTAGGATGTTGTTGCTGCTGCTTTTGTTGCTGTTTAGCCAGTGAAAACACTGCATAGATCCACAAGAGCAGAGTGGAGGATTTGGTTTGCAAAAGCTTTCAGGAATATGATGTACCGTAATACAGCTTCTGAATAATCTGTAAGAGCTCACATTAGCAGTGGCCAGCCATCTTTTGTAATCTGAGTACATAATGTATATGCTTTACCAGTGCAGCTATAGATTCTTTAGCAGGTCGAAATACCTACTAATCCATGGTTCCTAAGTATTTGTGGTGGTCTTTCACTTTGGCACATGTTTTCTCAAGGGGAATACAAAATCTTCCACCTAGATCTACTTGGTATGAAATTATAGCAGCACTTATATTTTAAACACTAAATATAGATTCTCATGAAATTGTAACTTTAAAGTACAAAATTATAACTTACTTTCAGTGCTTTAGATGATCATGGTCCAAAGTTAATTTAGGATGAGCATTTTTCAGTTTTTATATATGTTTATGCCTCCATTCAACATAAGATAGATACTCAAAATGGAACTAACTCTGCATTTAAAGAGATGGCAGTTGATAACATTAGACTGCAAGTCAGAAGTTTTCAACGTGTTATAGATTTAAGAGTTGAAGGATTTCTCATTTTTTAAAATATTTTGATTGTTCTAGGCTGTATCTTTCTAATTTTCAACGATAATATATTTTGGTCCAGAAATTAATTAAAATTGTATTAATTTAAGCCATAATCATCTGATCCTTTTCTCTTTTTCCTTGGCATTATTAAAATATATTTTATTGGTTGCTTCTTTGCACTTTGTAAATCTCTGGCTCATTTTGTGTACAATATTCTATGAACACAGCCCAGTTCTCCACAGCTTTTACTTTCTCTATACCACTCTGTACTGGATTGTGGACTCACACACAATCCGTCACCACTGGTTATAACCCCGGTGGCAGCACTGCCAGTTCAGCATCCCCTTCTTCTGTGTCTGTGCATTCAGTTACTTGTCCCTTAGTGGCTGCTTCACCTGTCTTCACTGAATCTCATTTTGTTGATTTCTTCCCAATTAGCAACAATAGAAATCGTAATGTATTTTAATCTTCCTTTCCAAAACCAAAAAGCTACAAAACCAGCATTTCCAGTATTATATCATTTGTGGCTCAGGCAGCCAAGATAGTTATATTGCATGAAAAATGCTCATTCTTCTCTCTCACCCTCCAAGAGCAAGCTTTCCTGTTCTTCAGTTAACAGTTATGTATTGTTACTACACAAGTAATTTTTATAAATAAACAATTTTAAACAAAGGCAAGCAACCTCCCTCCACACACACAACTGCTATTAATACCTTGTATTTCTTTCTTTCCTTCCTTCCTTCTTTCTCTTTTCCTTCTACCTACCTTCCTGAAGTGGTAATAAACATTTATTATAGTATACATAATTTTTTTTTTTTTTTGTGGGGAAGACCAGCCCTGAGCTAACATCCATCGCCAATCCTCCCCTTTTTGCTGAGGAAGACTGGCCCTGGGCTAACATCCGTGCCCATCTTCCTCCACTTTATATGGGACGCCGCCACAGCATGGCTGACAGGCAGTGCGTCGGCGGGCGCCCGGGATCCGAACCCGCGAACCCCGGGCTGCCAAGCGCGGACTAAACCGCTGCGCCACCGGGCGGCCCCTATAGTATACATAATTTTTGCACCCTGCTTTTTCACTTCAAAATATATTTGAAAGTCTTTTCATGTCGATAAATAGCTCTCTCAAACATCATTTAATGATGAGTTAAATGTACATGACGTTACAGCCTGCTGAATTTTGAAGCGCTTTCTAAACAATGACATACTCGGCATGTAGCATTACCATCATAAGTCGTTGAAAATGTGAAGATGAGGACCAGACAATGAATTCAGGATCAGGGGCAAAACAACAAACTTTTTAGAGTCAGAAATTAGGTTCTTAGGATTATTTATGTGGAAAAAGAAAAGAGCACTGATTCTCAAGACACTGAATTTCCCTCTAAAACTGGGTTTTAGCCATTATTAAACCTGGTCCTCTTTGAGAAGTGCATTGTGTCTCATTAGTGCAACATTCTGCTTGCCAAACAAGGCATCTTAGGTACTGTGGTTGGCAGAACCCTAAGATGGACATCGAGGTGACCACCCCCTGTTGAATGTCCTATATGATCCCCTGTGTGATATGATGGATTTTACTCCTGTTATTAGGTTACGTTATATGACAAAGGTAAAGAGATTTTGCAGAGGTGCCTAAAAAGGTCCCTAATGAGTTGACTTTGGGTTAGTCAAAGATTGCCCTGAGTGGTCCTGACATAATCAGGTTAGCCCTTTAAAAGAGAGTTCAGGCCTTCTCTGGAGGGAGAGATTTGAAACCAGAGAGCTGCTCACTTAGTGGCCCTGAAGAAGCAAACCGTCATGTTGTGAACTGTCCATAGAGACAGCTACACGGCGAGGATCCGAGAGGGGCCTCTAGCTGTTGCAAGTGGTCCTGAGCTGATGGCCAGCAAGAACATGGAGACCCCAGTCCTCCTGGAACAAGGAACTGATTTCTGCCCACAACCATGAGCTTGGAAGAGAACCCCAAGTTTTAGAAAGGAACACAGACCAGCAAACACCTGGATTACAGCCATGAGAGGTGCTAAGCAGAACACCCAGCTAAGCTGTGCCTGGATTTCTGACCGTGGAGACAATACATTACTGTTGTTTTAAGCCACTTAGTTTGTTGATAATTTTTTATGCAGCATGGAAAATGAATACAGATCATGCCATTACCATTTAATGGGCAAAGGGGAGAATACTTTAGAATACAAAGACATATTCATGACTGTTCTTGTAATACTCTTTGATATAGCATAAATTAGGGAGTAGAGAAGTTAAAAATCAAGTCCCTTAGTATAAATTGTACTGCCAGGTTGTGAATATTCATTAGCTCATCCCCATTATCCTACAAACACTCTGGATCATAATTTAGGGGAGCTTCTAGAACATTCAGAGAAAGTCTGTGCTTTCTGTGTGGGATGTGCATGGAGGACTCTGAATGGACTGGTTCTAAGCCCCAATAAGCAGAGTGGCCATCCCTCCAAATTACACCTGTCACAGGGTCTCATCCAGTGGGCACTCCTCATTAGCAAAAGTGTCCCATTATAGAGAATAAGTTGTATTTTCACCCTACCTGTAAGACTTCTGATTCACTAGAACTATTCTAGAAAATTCTGGAGGCTCTTTATCCAACAATCTTTCTTCTTGCTTGGGTGGGAGAATGGACAAGCAAGGTAAGCCTTGAGAGCAGTGGCTTCTAACCTTTCTAAATAGCATTTCCCTTTGAAAACCCATTGAAAGCTATGGATTTCATTTACCATAGTTATGCACATAAGCACAAAATTTCCAACATATTTGAGGGGATTCATGAAACCTCCCATATCCCACTCATAGACCGCTTTGATTCTTCCAGTTCTTCCAGGTTAAAAACTCAGCTTTAGTGTAAAACTCACAATACCACTAGAGTCCAGGTCAACCGGAATTTGCCTATGTAGGACTAAGTTTTAGAGCCCCAACAATACCCCTGAATATCAGGTATAGGCCAAGGCTTCCCCTCCCCACCCTTGTTGTCAGGGGCCACTGGAGCCACCAGTAAGGCTGGATTACAGTCACAACACCCCTTGGCCACGCACTATTGCAATTCTGGAGGAAAGCAAAAGAAGTGTTGTCGCCACAGTGGGGAAGGACAGGGGAAGAAATGGTGACCTGGAGTGGCATCCAATTAAGCCAGCACAGGCTTCAGTTGATGTTCCTGATAATGAAATAAAACCAAGAACAAAAGTCTAAATAGCCACACAGAAAATTGCTTTATAGGGTTCCTTGAGTGTGCATATTACAATATTTAGTGAACTCTCTACAAAGATGATACAATTTACTCCCACTTTTCAATCATTTTATAGGGACCTCTATAGTGTATTATTCTCTTAGACTGTCACACCACAAATATGGGATGTTAACCACTTTCTTCTCTCCGCACTTTCTAAGAGCCAATGGAATGGAAACATTAGCCCTCTGGCAAGGATTGGGAAGATGATACAAGGCTTCCCTCTGTTTCCAAGGGATGAACAGTAGTTGCCTGATCGCAAGGGTCTGAAAACCACTGGCCCATGTACCTCTACTGGTTGGAATTAAGGCATTAAGGGAAATATTCCTATGTGGCCTTATCTTCTCCTCTCCCTTGTACTGGGGTTTCTAACAGGTGCATCCTCTTCAACTTGTAGTGAGTTTATTGGGACAGACTGTGGCCATACACAGGAGAGGCCTGCAATTTGGGCTGGGTTATTTCAACTCAGAGGGAAGTATTCAGGGATCCCTTGTGGCCACAGATCCAAGCTGCATTCTCTAGTCCAGCTTTATTAGTAATAACACTTATGTTTATGTCTCTGACACCAAGGTCTATTTTGAACGGGTTCTAAACTCAGAGGAAAAGGAGAACAAATAGCACTTTATGGAGAGATACCATCACTATACTTTCTATTTTGAGCAAAAGAAAATTATCTCATTTTTTTCCCTTCTTGGCAATGGAAACTTTAATGGACCTAATTCACATGATACATATTGACAGGATTACTCACAGGGAATTATTTTGCAGTAGCAGCTCGTGGGAACCAGACACAGTTTTAGACTACAGATCCCATGCTGAAAGCGCCTGAGGGAGGTGCTGACCCCAGAAGCCCCCATGAAACCACACGAGAACCAGAGCTCATGTCAAGCCGGTTGTAGGGTGTCTTGACAAATCTGGTCCTCAAATGTCGGCCCTAGGTTACTGGGATATGGCAAAGTTTGCCAAGACATTTAATCACGTATAGAGATTTCACTGATAAAAATTCATTAATCAGTTGGTATTATAATATAAATTTGTCTTCTAGAAACTCTGAATAAACTAAGAGAGTGAACAAGTAATAGAAAAATACTACTTTGAAATTCCAAGACAGAAGAATGATAAGAACACATAGTCATGTCCAGATGAGTTAAGAATCAGTCATGACTGTGAGAAAATATCTGCAAATTGTATATCTGATAAAGAACTTGCATCCAGAGTATATAAAGAACTCATACAACCAGAGAAAAGAAGGAAAATGATCCAATTTTAAAAATGGGCAAATATTTGAATAGAGATTTCAAAGAAGACACAGGAGTGGCCAATAAGTACATGAAAGATACTCAATGGCATTAGTCACTCGGGAAATGCAAATTAAAACCACAGTGAGATACCACTTCACACCCCCTGAGATGCCCATCGTCAAAAAAGACAATGAGGTGAGGATGTGGGGAAACTGCAGCCCACGCCCTCATACACTCCTGGAGGCGACTATAAAACGGTGCAGCCACTTTGAAAAACAGTTTGGCAGTTTCTTAAAAAGTTAATCGTAAATGTATCATACCCACAAGAAATTCCACTCCTAGGGGTCTACTCAAAAGAAATGAAATCCTCACAAGGACTTGTACACAAATGTTAATAGCAGCATTATTCATAATAGGAATTATCCAAAATGTCCATCAACTGGTGAACGGATAAACAAATTATGCTGTATCCATAGAAGGAAACACTATTAGGCAATAAAAAGCAACTAAGTACATATACACACTACTGATGTGGATGAATCTTGAAAACAAGATGCTAAGTGAGGGAAGCCAGCTGTAAAACACCACGTGCTGTAGGATTCCATTAACACAAAATGCACAAAATAGGCAAATCCATGGAGAAAGAAAGTAGATTAGTGATTTCCTGGGCTGGGGTGGGAGAGAGGAGTGACTGCAAATGGGTGCAAAGGGTTTTTGGGGTGAAGGAAGTGTTCCAAAATTGGATTGGGGTGACGGTTGCACAACTCTGTAAATATACTGAAAGTCATTGAACTGTACACTGAAAATGAATGAGATTTTTGGTTTGTAAATAAGACTTTAATAAAGATGTTTTTTAAAAAAGAATTAGTCATGAACTGGACAATTAATGTATTGATGATGAAAGAAACTAAAAATACACAAACATTTCTGAAGAGCAGTCTGGCATGTGTATCAAGACTCCATACATACACAGCCTTTGACCCCGCAGTAGTGTTTGGACTTGCCTTACAGATGTAGAATTCACAAAAATAGATGAGCAAGACCTTGTCTGAAATATTGCCAGAAATTTTTAAAACCCCCCAATACACTAAACATCTATTATTAGGGTAACAGTTACATAAATTATGACGTATCCACAAAATAAATGACTATGCAGAATTTTTTAAGGAAGAAGGTAGATATTTAGGTAGCATTGTGTCTAAGATATATTGTTAAGTGAAAAAAACACACAGTATGTAACACATATGCTATGTCCCCATCGTATAAATCTAGGTGTTTCTGTATGCACAGGCAATGAGTTAAAAGATGTACCCAATATTGTCTCTGAAGAGGACTGGGGTGGGAGGGGAATAAAGACCTTTACTGTTAATCTATGTATATCTTTCTACTATTTTAACTTTTCACAAATAACATGTGTTACCCTTATAAAAACAAATTTAAATTACTTAATAAAAAGCCACTAAAAAAAAGGAACCAGTTAGATGGTCACCACTTACATACGTTGAGACTTTCTGAGGTAGCAAAAAGGACCCTACGTTATAGTAGTTACCTCATTTTGTGAGAGGACTGTCCCAATCACCTTTGCATTGCTGCCGTGCAGGAAAGGTAGCTCTTACAAGTTTCAGTATATAGTATGTGGCATTATACGAGAAATTAAAAATGGCCAATTCCTAGATAGCATAATGAAGACACCGCTGTTACAGTAGTCATGGACAATTTTCCACCTGCTACTCATGGCGGAATCTGTGCAGTACTGAGCAGTTTCTCCCTGATGGGGGAGTATAAAAAGTCCATCCTCGCTTCACTCTAAGTATAAAACAGCAGGGTAGTAATAGTAACGGCCACCATTTACTGGGTGTCTACTCTGTGCTGGGTACTTTACAGATCCACATTATCGCTAATCCCCATCAGCGCTGCATAGTGGGAATTACTGTCCTCTTTTCCTCATTTGAGGAAACAGGCTCAGAGAATTAAATTCCTTGGAGAAGGTGCACAGAGACTAAGTGCCAACAGAGCTGGGTCTCCTTGACGTCAAAGCTGACCTCTTCCATCACATCTTACAGCGAGATCGAGCACCCGTAGAGAGAACATCTTTCATGATTTGAACAGCCAAGCATTTTTACATCAAGGCTCAAATTCTTACCTGTTCATCTACCTCTTGAAAACTGTCAGCGTCCGTGCCATTTGTTTCAAACTTTCCACATGTGCCACTAAGAGATGAGCTGCTGTCACTTATGCTACCTTCTGGGGTGTCTGTGACACTATCACGAGCCAGCCGTGAAGACACAAAGAGGTTGATGTTATCGAAATCATCATCACAGAACCTGTGCTCGGCATCCACCTTCTGCACTTTTGCTGGATTGTAGGGCTTTAGGAAGGAGGAATACACATAGCCTTTCATAGCTGGATGGGAAATAAAAAGAAAGAAGAAACAAGGTCATTTGTATACCTTCTCCAAACATTTGTGCTCAGAGAAGCACATAGAGGCCCCTGGGAAAATCTCAACTTGAAAAGAGGTGGGAGTTCTGTGCATCTTATGCAAACGACATACGTCCTGTGTCCACAAGCCACCTGCTCGTGCTCCCCAATGGGTCCTTCTGTTCCATCACAGCCACCAACTCCCCTTCCAGGAGATTGATGTCATATTCCTGTGTAGCGTTGCACCTGCGCTTGGCTTGGTAGAGCTCCTCTGTACTGTATGTGGACAGAAGTTTGGAGCGGTGAGCGTCAGTTTGACGTGGCGCTTCTGGCTGCGAGAAGTAAAGAGAAGTTTTGGTTTAGATAGATGTATAATAAGATCCTCACTGAGTTGGTAAATACTTCTCCGGAGATTTTTTGAATGTTGAAGCCATACACAACTTGGAATTATTTCAATATTATGCTGTGGCATAGATGGGGTTATTATTGTGAAGTATCCAGCTGAGTTATGCAGTGAAAAATTCTCTAGTTAGCACACGAGGGCAGTGTTGTAGAGAAGAAAGAAAATTCAGTGGAGAACAAGAAGGCAGAAGTTCTAACCCCTCTTGGATAGAAGAAATTTTTAATTCTTTGCCATACTGTAGACAATACCTTATGGATTAAGCACTTGATAAGTAATAGTTAATTAAGTAAATTGTACACGTGCATGTCTTTTTCTGGGAAATAATATCAGTAAATTAGGCAAGAGCCAAGAGGCCTGGACCCCGTCCCAGCTCTGCCACGAAGTGACTTTGACAAAGCCACTCCATCTCTGGAGCCTGGCTCCTTATCTAGAAAAATGAAAGGATTGAACTGTATGATTTTGCTCTATGAAATTCTATTCAGTCATTCAACAGATATTTATAGAGTACCGACTTTATGTCAGGCACCATTTTAGGTGCTTGGAATACATCATGTACAAAACAGATAAAAATCTATGACCTTACAGAGCTCATAGTATACAGGGTAGAAATAGACAAGAAATTCTAATATAATAAGTAGGTAAATTGTAGGTTATTAGACTGAGATAAGTGACATGGAAAATAATACACTATGATTTGGACAAGGCAAAGAAGTGATAGCCATCATTGTCATGAATCCTACCAAACTCACCAGAATTTGCACAGGCTTCTTCTTTTCAAAACTAAGTTTCCTCTCAATAAAGGTGGCACTGTTGTCCTTTACAAAATTCAGATTTTGAACCTCTTCTAGTACTCGATTCTGAATTTCAGAGATGTTTGAAGCCAACGATGGTATCTATTGGTAGAAATAAGACGGCATTGTTCCCAGACAGCTACTTAATCTTACTAGGTACTGAATTTAGTAGAGTTGTGATAAACAGTTGAGAGAGTGTAAGACAGCTCCACAGCAAAAAATTAGGGCAATGTTAGAACTTCTAGATAAAAATGGTCTTATTTGCTCTCTCTGAAAACCCCTTTCTGAAAGGGGGAAAGAAGCATTGGTTAAGAGCCTGTGGTGGTTTTAAAATAAATCAGCAAATTCTTTGACATCAAGAAATGGAGTCCATATCCCCTCCCCTCACAACTGGATGGCCTTTAGGATTGCCTCAGTGGACAGAATGTTAAAATGAATAGAACAATGGAAATGACGCTGTCTGACTTTCAAGATTAGGCTAAAAAAGACCATGCGGTTTCTGGTGGTTTCTCTTGGGACACTCACTCTGGGAGACTTAGTAGCCATGGAAGAAGTCCAGCTGCACTGTGGCCATCATATCAAAAGACCATGTTGAAACATCAGAGAGAGAGGGAGGGGGGTGTGTATGGAGCCCCAGCTGTTCCAGTCCCCAGCTATTTGAGACTTCCATCATCATCCCATCACCAACCTCAGACACGGGCCCGAGGAAGACTTTGAGACAACTCCAGCCCCAGACATTCTCTGCCTGTAACTTCATGAGAGACACCGAGACTGACTGACCTGAGCCCAGCGAACCCTGCGAACCATGGCAGACAAGGACGATAAATGACTACTGGTTGTTTTGGACCACCACATTTGGTGTAATTTCTTACAGTTATAGACAACCGGGACACTTTTCAAAGCAGTGGGATCCCCAGATTCTTTCTCCATTTCAGTGAAGCTGGGTGATTGCTTCTTCCCTACTGGCAGGAAACAAAGTTTTCTTCTCTGCAAATGGCAAAGCAGAGAGTCTCTAGACTGGGGACACTAGGCACAGACAAAGGTGGGGGACCCATATTGGAAAGAGGGTAAAGTGAGCGGATGGACACTGGACCCAAACACCTCCCTAGCGAGGTGTAGCAGTCACCATTACCCTGTAGTCAGAAGACTTGAAGAGTCATTCCCTGGAGATTCTGACCAGCCCCAAAGGACAGACCTAAAGATGCTATCATTGGAGGTTCCCAAATGAAATGACAGATTACTCTACACAATAGTGAGGGTCATAGTTTTCAACTCCTACCTGTGTGTTAATGCTGTGAATTAGTCCCCAACTCTTTATCAGTGGTGAATGATCAAGTATATGAGACTTTTGAGGCATGCATCTGACATGAAAGAAAGAGTCTGATAAAAAGAAAAGCAACCTGTCTGAATTTTAAGAAAACAACAAAAAAACCTTTTGAAGATTAAAATCATGAGAACAGAAATAAAAATAAATCAAAAGGTGGGTTTGAAGATTAAATCAGGAAAATTTCTTAAGAAGTAGAGCAAGGTAATAAAGAGAAAATTAAGTGGGAAAAAGATAACAAAATTAGAGTTTCCAAAAGAGGAAAAAGAAAAGGAAGAGAGAATAATCATCAGTGAAATATTCAGAAAAAGTTTCTGGGGGGTCAGAAACTGGTGTAGTGGTCAAGTTTGTGCACTCCACTTTGGTGACCCAGGATTTGTGGGTTCGGATCCTGGGCGCAGACCTATGTATCACTTACCAAGCCATGCTGTGGTGGCGTCCCATATAAAGTAGAGGAAGATGGGCAGAGATGTTAGCCCAGGGCCAATCTTCCTCAGCAAAAAGAGGATGATTGGCAACAGATGTTAGCTTATGGCTAATCTTCCTCACCAAAAAAAGAAAAAATGTTTCTGGAAGTGGAAGACATAAACTTTTAGGTTGAAAAGATTGCACCAAATGTCCAACACCCCAAGGTACATCATCATTATATTTCAGACTGATGGGGACAATAAGAAACTTCTAGAAGCTTTTAGAATGGGATAAGATGGAAGAAGTTCATACAAAGGATCAAGAATTGGAATGGACCTCAGAGTTGTCAACAGAAAGAGTGGAAGCTAGAAGACAATGGAACAATGGGATGCCTTCAAATTCAGAAACAACAACTTAGAATTCTACACCCAGCCAAATGATGAAGTGTATTATAGTATAAAGACATTTTCTCATATTCCTGTATCAAAATATTAACCTCCCAATTTTCCTTTCTCAAGAAGCTGCTCAAAAATATGCTCCCCCAAATAAAAATAGAAAGCGAGAAAGAAGCAACATGGAGTAAGGAAATGTGAGACCCCCCCCAAAAGAGAGGTGAAGGGACTCCCCAGAACGGTGATGAAATGCGATTCCAGAATTACAGTTAGTTGTCAGATAAAAAGGGCAACCAGTTCAGACTGGAGTGGATCAGACAGCTCTGGCAGAGATTTCTGCAAGAAGACATAATTCATAGAATACCTCATACATCTGAATGTCTTAAGAGGTGATTTAGTCAACTGGGAGATAAAGTTAGGCAAATGAAAATTAAGCTACTGATAAAAGAAAAACACAATTATTAACTTTAGGGAAAACAGAAAAACTATGCATGAAAGAAAAAGTAATCATGGTGTAGTATGGCTCAACTCTACCCAGCATTCCCTTTGTGTACTGAACACCTTTTGTTCACTTCTTCAAATTCGTCTCTTTCCTCCCCATTCCACTCTGAGCTCCAGGAGGCTGGTCAGCATAGGATGTATCCACAGCTTCCTTGCGCTCTGGCTTCCATATGGCTTCAGTCAACAAGAAGCACCCACAGGAATTCAGAATGAGGGAGGGAAGTGAGATGAGGTATTTATTTCCTGTTTCCTTTCTGCAGTATTGACGAACAGCCCCAGCTCCTGTCAGGGAACACTCTCCACGAACCTCTTTCTACACATTCCTGTAACCACTCCTTCCCCTGTCCCTCCAAACCTGGCTGTCAGTGAGGCTCCCTCCTTTGACAAGCCCCGGGGCAGTGCACTATCCCTTAAGGTTTCCCTATGCCATACTCACATTTTTGTAAATAGTCTTTTTATTAAATTTTTCTTCAAATGTCCCTTCAAGTGTGTTACATTTTTCCTACTGGCATCAAGACTGATACACAAATCAAATAGTTTAAACGATGAATATAAACTCAGCCAAATTTATGATACAGCTGTATTGGAGGAGAAATAGGAGGAGTGTGTGTGAATATATTTGTGGTGGAGGCAGAGAGAAGAGTAGCTAGATCTTCACTTCTCATAGTGGAACATATCATGCCTAAAATTGGAAACTAATGAAATGGTGACACGAGAGTCTTATTTTAAAATATGAAGGTAAATGCAAAAAAAAAAATCACCTAAAAGAGTTAAAAAGTAGTTGCCCCTAAGGAAGGAGAAATGGGATAAAGGGAGTGAGAGACTATTGTTTCTCTTAACCAAACCTAAACAACTGCTTGAATCTTCAAATCAGGTGTATGCATAACTCTTAGAAAAATAAAAATTAAAAATAGAGCTTTGGATTCCTTAAAAAATTAAAAATAGAATTACCATATGATCCAGCAATCCTACTTCTGAGTAAATATCCAAAAGAATTAAAAGCAGGATCTCAAAGAGATATTTGCACACTCATGTTCATAGCAGCACTATTCACAATTGCCAAGAGGTAGAAGTAACCCAAATGTCCAGGGATGGGTGAATGGATAAAGAAAATGTGGTGCATACCTACAGTGGACTATGATCCAGCTCTAAAAAGGAACGAAATCCTACCACATGCCACAACATGGATGAACCTCGAGGACATGCTGAGTAAAATAAGCCAGACACAAAAAGACAAATAACTGTATGATTCCTCTTATATGAGGTATCTAAAGTAGTCAAATTCATAGAAACAGAAAGTAGAAAGGTGGTTGCCAGGGGCTGCGGGGAGGGGGAATGGGGAGTTGTTGTTTAATGGGTACAGAGTTTCAGTTTTGCAAGATGAAAATGTTCTGGAGATCTGTTTCACAACAAAGTGAATATACTTAACACTACTGAACTGTACATTTAGAAATGGTTCAGGTGGCAAATTTTATGTCATATATTTTACTACAATTAAAAATTTTATACCTTTATAATTCCCATTTTATTCATATAAGAAAATTGAGACACATGGGGAGAAAATAATTTGCCTAGGTAGTATGGTGATGCATGGGTACTAGAACATGGCACTCTAGTGAGAATCTGTTCTTTAACCACTATTCAACTCTGCCTTTCAGAAATATATATACAATTATGTAAGATGGCACCACCGGGAAAACCACGTGAAGGATATACGGGCTCTTTGGGCACTTCTTACAATTGCACGTGAATCTGTAATTATCTAAAAATAAAAAGTTTAAATATATACAGTACATATAAAATATATAATAAAGTAATTTAACAAGGATAAGATTCTCCAATGGGCTTTTCACTTTAGGGCATTCGTAATTTCTCGGAAACAAAGTATCTCTTTACTCCTGTCTGCTGTGGACTACAGTATGAAAGATATTTAGATAATGTAAGACAGAAACTGAAGACACTTAAAATTCTGTGATTGAAACTGGGAATCAAAGCACCATGTCTTTTTTGATTAGCAAATTCCTGCCAAAGCTCAACTGTACTGTGAACTCGGGAACCTGCCTTCCACTGTGACCATATGGGGCAAAAAGTCTCTCTCTAGAGGCCTCAGAATGAAATTTTCCAAGGAAACTGCAAATTTAGTGAGTTTCATTGAGAAAATATTAAGAACAACAACAAAAAGTAATTTTTAATAAATAGTGCTAGGGCAACTGAATAGCCATTTGGAAAAAGATAAAATTCCATCCATATTTCACATCATGAATCAGGATAAAATCTATGTGGATCAAAGATTTAAATAAAAAATATGAAACTGTAATATACTGGAGGAAACATGGGTGAATTCATTTGGACCCTCAACATATGAAAGTCCTTTCTAATATGACTCAAAATCTAGACATCAAAATGAAAAATTAATAAATTTGACATTAAAAAAAAACTTCTACATGATGAAAAAAACCAGTACAACACTTAACGAGGGAATCTGTCAATACTAACAAAGTTACAGATGCATTTACCCTTTGATCTTGGGGTCCTACTTCTAAAAGTCTCTCCTAAAGATGCATCTGCCCACATCTAAAATTACTCTGGTATTATTTGTAACAGAAAAAGATTGGAAATAGTCCAAATGTCCATCAATAGGGACAGGTTACTGCATAAAAAAACACATATTGTATGATTCCATTTATATGAAATACAAACCAGGCAAAACTGTCTATGGTAAGAGAGGTCAGAAAAATGGTTACCTCTGGGGTGCTACAGCCTGGGAGTGGTCATGGTGACCCTTATGGGGAACTGGAAAGGGCTGCCATTTAGACCTGGGTGGTGGTTGCACAGATGTATACATATGTAAATATTCATTGAGATGTACACTTCAGACTGGTGTACTTTACTGTATATGTTATACTTCAATTTAAAAAATTTAGAAATAGGGGACTGCTCAGAGAAATGCAAATCAAAACCATAATGAGATATCACTTCTCTCCCACTAGGACGGCTATAATAAAAAGGACAGATGTGAGGAGATTGGAACCCTCGATCATTACTGTTGAGAATGTAAAATCGTGCGGCCACTTTGGAAAACGGTCTGGCAGTTCTTCAAAATGTTAAATACAGCGTGAGCATATGACCCAGCAATTCCACTCCTAGGTACATACCCAAGAGAAATGAAAACATGCATCCATTAAGAACTTGGATGTTCACAGCAGCATTATTCATAATAGCCAAAATGTGAAAATAACCCAATGGTCATCAACTGATGAATGGATACATAAAATGTGGCATATCCATACAATGGGATATTATTTGGCAATAAAAAGAATTAAGTACTGAAACACACTACAACATGGATGGGCCTTGAAAACACTATGCAAGTGAAAGAAGCCGGTCACAAGGAGCCACGTGTTGTACAATTCTATTTATACCAAATGTCCAGAATAGGCACATCTGTAGAGACACAAAGTAGATTGGTGGCCGCCTAGGGTTGGGGAGGTTAGGGGGAAATGTGGCGTCACTGCTAATGGTACAGGGTTTCTTTTGGGGTTGATGATAATGTTCTAAAATTGTGGTGATGGTTGCACAACTCTTGCGAATATACAAGAAACCACTGAATTGTGTACTTTAAATGTGTGGTATGTGAATTATATCTCAATAGAGTTGTTATCCCAAAACTAGAGGGCTGGTTCTGGGCTCCTGTACTGCTATGCAGTAGACCAGAATAGAGCTATAAAAGGAAAGAGGAAGCTCTCTGTGTACTGACATGGACGCATCCCCAGGATGTTGAAAAGCAAGTTGCAAAATAGTGCTATAATATGCGAGCTTTGTGTAGGAATAAAAATTCATATTTGCATCTAGTTTTAATGGCACAAAGAAGTGCTACATGGATAAAAATAAGCTAATAACAATGTGGTAGGAGTAGGAGACGGGAGGGTTAGGAGACAGTGGGTGGGAGACCGCTTATAAGGTTTTATGTAGTTTTGCCTTTTGAACCATTTAAACATAGCACCTTTTTATTCAACTTAATTTCATTCAAAGGATAAGTTAAAAGTTAATTAAATGCACAATAAAAAATAAAGTAGGGACAATTAATTTTCCTCCAAATGTTGTCCATTCATGAAATATCTAACCCGCTGAATGAGAACTAATACACTTGAAATGAAGGGCCAAGCTGATTTTTTAAAAGTTGACATTAGGTTGTGAATATCTTTCTTCCTCTTTAGGAAAATAATTATAAAATCATATCATAATGGAAAACTAAATGAGATATACATATAGTTACACACACACACACACACACACACACACACACACACACACACACAATGAGCCTTCTCTTTCTTGGAGGAAGACAGAAGCACAACAAAGCCGGGTTTGACAGTTATCCTATTTCTGTCATTGCACCCAGACGGCCGCTTTTGGGATCCACGTCTTAGTCAGTGCTAACATTTAAAAACGGTCGAATGGGAAGAAAATACAAAGTGTAAGTTGATAAGCTTCAACATAGCATCAGGCAGGGGGAGCTACGTTGGTTCCCGTCCGCGGAGCAAAGCTGAAGGGTGTTGGTGTCTAAAAAGGAATCTCCAAACAAGAGCTACAAGCGGGGAAGTCACAGCAAACCCCGCCGGGAAACTCTTGCAGCTTCCTGTGGAGACGAGGCATAAGCACTATCTGAGTGGCTTCAGTTAAAATAAAACCACACAGGCGCACACACGCTCGCACCCGCACCGTGAACAGGGCTGTTGGGCGCGGCGTGGGTTCCACCAGATCCTGGGGCCGGGCGGCCGGGTGCTTACCGGCACCGCCGTGGAGTAGAGGCGCTGGGCCAGCAGCGCCAGGTCCCCCAGGAGGGCGACGAAGCTGCGCAGGCAGTTGGACAGGATCTCCCGCGCGGCCTGGTTAAACACCCGGAGCTCCTCCACCAGCTGCGCGTTGAGGGCCTCGTACTCCTTCTTGGCCAAGTCGGACTCGGCCCCCGCCGCCCGCGGCAGGCGGCTGCTGCAGTCCAGCAGCTTGTCGTAGCGCTTCTGGATGAGCTTCTGAGGCCCCGGGAACAGGGACAGCAGGGCAGACAGGGGCGTCAGGACGAGCTTCTGCAAATGAGCTGCCTGCAAAAGAGGCACCCCGTCACGGTGGAGCAACCCACACCGCGTCCAGCATCAGCAGGCTCACTGCCTCCGGGAGGGTATCCAGCCGCATTGAGAGGGTGTGATCATTTTTCTGTCTAGCCAAACCTGTTCAAGGACTTAAAACAGCGACTCTAGACTCTCACACTGAACGTGAAGAGTGAGCAGGAAGAGGAATGCAAAGTGGAAGCCCACGCTCCCCAAAGCAGCCCACCTTTCTGCAGCTGCTGGTTCTGTCATTGGGGTCATCTCCTTCAACACTTTCCCCTCCCCTTCTTTCTCACCCCAGGGCCTGGGGGAGCCATCCCAGCACATGGGGCGGGGTAATCGCCAACCTTTCACCACCAAGACTGCGAAAATGAGTCACCATATCGTTCCCTTCCTTTCCTCGAAATCAAAGGAAGACAGTCCATCTCAGAATAGACTGTCCTATTCCCCCCAATTCCATGGCTACCCTGGCAGCTAACTTTGCTGGTGGAATTGTGTCCCCTATCCAGATGATACCCCCTTATTTTAGGTATTTTGTCCTGTGATAGAAATGACCACAGAGTTATTGCTTCCTCTAAATATGTTGAAGGATTAAGCTGATGCTGATTCTGTGTCTTAAACTGTTACATTTTTAGGTCTGAGTCATTGAAAATGAACTTCATATAAATGCCCAACTCCGTGCCAGCACCTGAGCACCCTAGATTTAATTTCTTCTATTTCTCTTTCCTCCTCCTCTATTCTGAAGTGCACTAGTGTCCTATGCTTCCTGACTGCCCAGCTTCATCCTTCATCATATATGCTTGGGTTACATGATTATGTTATGACAATTTGAAAGTAGCTTTCTCTTTTGAAAAGAGAAAAGCAGCTTTTCTTTTAACCCTACTGTGTAATTTGCATTTATCTGTGAACAAAAATAACTTACAAAGTCAACACAGGGATTTGGGGCATTGCTTGGGGCCTCTGAGTGGCCCCTCTCCTCCTCGTCCTTGTTGCATGAAATCTCCTGGAGTGCCATTGCACTCTGCAGAGCCAAGGGTGTGGCATCCTGAAACCCAAGAACAGCGTTCTGGAGTCAGCGCAGGTAAACGCATCCCAGACAAGCACGTCGTGTCACAACCCTCCATTACCACTCAACAATCAGCTGACATGTGGCAACCCATTTCCTCACTTCCCCCCATGTCACCTTCTCATACTGCCCTGTATGACAGACATCCTCTTCTGTTAAGGGGAGTCCGTCTTAAATTCCCTCATTGGCCATTTTTCAGCATTCAATTTCTACAGATCCCTTATTTTAAAAATTACTCCTCTTTGATTTATGTATTCAGTTTTCCTTAGTGAATTTAATGCCCTCTTTAAGAGAAGATGTTCACATTTTTGATGACTCAATTAGTGGAAATTGAAGACTTTCCTGCAGATGTTCCCAAGAGGCATTTGCTCCTTGAAACATTTATCAAGCACAGGGTTCCCACTGCCCCCTGGCTGTTACAACTAAGTTTTGGTTTTCTTTTCACAGAAGGCAGCGCTTCAGGAAAAGATTAGCAAACCTGATTGGAAAACCAGGCTTTGCCTCAGTTAATAAATAAGAAAAGAATGTGGCTTTTTGGTCACATAACATAGGATCTTGTCTCCAAATCATTGTGGCTGTCGACTCAATCCTCCGTTGGGGTGATATTTTATCGAAGCATGCAAATGTCTGCTTCCAAAAACAGATATCCAAGAGAAAATGGGAAGGGCCATTTGTTAACTGACTGACAGGTAATCCCGTGAACTTCCTACGTCTCCTCGTCATGACCACGGTTGCGATGTTGTTAAGGAGACTGCGTCTTCCTTATGAGCTCCACTAGAGGAAACTCCTGACTGCTGTCTCCACTGAATATCATTACACTGTACTCCATTAAGTCAGTGATTCTCAACAAGGGCAGGAAGTCTCCCAGGGGCCTGGAAGTTTGTGGGGTGTTTTGTCTACTGTGGTTGTAATGGAGTATCTGCATATTGTAGTCACTTACTTTGTTAGAATTTATTTTCCTTTATATTGACTTTCCTTTATGTACACTAAGCTACCTGAGGGGGAATTATCTAGGAATTTCATTCAGAACTGTAGGGCATTACAGATCAGTGGTTATAAAAGACATACCAGTGCCCGGTTTGTGTTAGAATTGTGTGACCGCATGTCTTCTTTGGGGTAGCCTATAGCTGAATTTGAGACCACATGTGGGTTTTGTGTTTTCATGGCTGTTATGTTATATGCTTTTTACTTTTTAGCTTCTCTCATGTCATTTCCTGCCCTCCTTTGATTGTCTCATTTCTTTCAGTCTTACTCTTAAATTTGCGAATATATGTTTTAGGTACTGGAAAGAGATATGCTAGTATAATCAAACAAATAAAGCAAATTTCTGCCTCATCTGCAATTTTGCACTAATGAACTCATGTCTATTATAAAAAAAGTGTGTTGATGGTCCAGTACCATGGCAGCCGTATGAGAAATATCCCACAGTCTGGCGATCTGGACTGGGAGATGGAGGGAGTAGGTGAGGGAACAAAGAACAAGACCTAAGTCCTCATACTGCTTCCTTCACCACAGTGGGCAGCTTCCCAAATGTGATACAGTAGGTGTCATCCTATAAACGAACGGCCACATTCGCTCATCATAATGACCATGGACATCGATATATTCTTGTAGAAACATTGAAAACCGTTGTGTCTCACCTACCTGTATGTGTTGAAGACAGAGCGAAATGTTCTTCACACAATGCCTCACGGTCTTCTCTAAAGATCTAAATAGCTTTTCTTCTCTGTTAAAGGTATTGTCTTTCACCTAAAACATAGAGGAAATTATTTATTTTTATAACTCCAACGAATCTGGGATTTAAAAACACATCATGGACCGTATTGGCCCAGCACATTACAGAAAACTCCTTGTAGAGATGAAAATCTCCCATAATGTGCTGACTGTTTTAACACAGTACTTTCTGGGTACCGGACCCAGCAGAACTGATGTTCAATTAGCATAGCAAAGCCACACACACTGTGCAGCTGGTCAGTTTTCACAGAGCTTCACCTATGTCATGGTAGCTGTAGGATGTAACACTTTCCTCTTCACATATTATGTAAGTGCTCTTAAATTATATTACCTTGTGGGTTTATAAAATGATTAATAAAAATAAAATAAAAATTTGATCTATTGACTGGAATTTATTGTTCTGTTGATATGACTCATCCCAAATTATTTCACAGTGGTTATTTAGAAAATATTCTTGGGTTCATGGCTAAAGAAATGTGATAATTTTTTATCAACTCAAATTCAAAAGATGACACGCTGAAATGCAAAAATAGTCTTTCTGTTAGGAAAACTCAGCAGAGTTAAGATCGTGGTCACAAGTGTTCAGTTATTTGTTGTTATCTTACATGTACACCTGTTGGCATTCAGAACAATATACTTTTATAAGCCTGTGGCAATTTCTAGGAGCACACTCTTATAACTGCTATTAATGATGAGAAGTATTTCTTGGCAACTAAAAGGCTACAAGAAAACCAGAACCAGCCTCTCACTGGCATAATCTGTGTGAACTTGCAAAGGTTTTGTGGAACTTGGTGTGCTCTTCAGTCTGGAACAGGGGAGTAACCACTGCTGTTCCCGGTTCACACGCGTGTTAATTTAAGAGGGTTGACCTGAGCACTGAATGCATAGGAAGTGGTGACTCTATTTTATTTTTAAATCCCTTCATATTGGTTATCTAGAAAGCTTTTGCTTGAACAGGCAGCATAGTTCTCTGTAATCCACACAAAATTCGACACACTCTGCTTTAGGGTCTCTAGGTGCTAACCCAGTTTGATGTATTTAACAATATGCTGGGGCAGATTTTTAAAATGCAGCTTTCAAAGACCCATCACCAGCTATTTTATTTTGTATATCTTGGCTGGGACACAGATGCTTCTAAAGTAGGAGGTCCAAGGGTTGCATGACGAGAAATGTTGCCTAGGTCTACTTCTCTACAGCCACGCCTCTCTCATGCTGCTTTATTAATGACACTGGAATATGATGCTGTCCCCCTTCTGCCTTGCAAAATCCTGTCTATTTTTTTAAACACTTGCTCAACTGTCACCTCTTCTACGAATCCTCCCTCTAATTCCTATTCTTTCCACTGTAGAAAATTAATTGCTTCCTCCTATGTGCTCTCACAACACTCGTTAATTATTTGAACGATTCTTTGCACTGATGGATTGCAAGTATTTGAGATTAAGTATTTTTGTCTTAATAATAATAATAGCTAACATTTATTAAACACTAACTATGTTCCAGACACTGTGCTAAAACCTGTCTTCCATTTCTCACTTTAATTCTTACACACCTCTCTGGGGTAGGTGCTACGATTAATCCCATTTTAGAGATAAGCAAACAGAAGCTTTGGGAAGTGTGGCAGACATTGTCACATCCTCCTGTAGTCCTCTCACTGATGGACAACCCGCACCTGTAGTTTAAGTTGGACACATGGCTGCCCCGCTGGAGATCACCCCTCCCACAGTCCTTGCAGCTGGCTCTGCCCTTGTGATTGAGTTGGGCAAATGGGATGGGAGCAGAAGTGATGTGTTTCATCTCTGAATCTTGGCCTGATGACATTGTCCGTGGGACTTGAGTGAAGACATGGCAGTGACCCAGCTTCAATCGGGCAGATGAAGACGTACGTTAGGGAAGAGCACAGCACAAAACTGGGGAGAACCGGGCTCCTGAGGGATCTTGTGCAGCAGGGCTCACCCGGACTCGCATCTCAGGACCGTGACGAGAGAGAAATCGATGCCCATCTGACTCGAGCTCCTGTGTTCGGAACATCTTTGTGACAGAAACTTGGCCATCACCCTCACTAACACAGGAAGCTCAAGAAACGCACCCATGCGAACGGGTGGGACCAGGGTTCACACCCGAGCTGTCCGAGTTCAGCCCTCTTTGTACTTCCAGCCTCTAACACAGCGTCTGGTCCACGAGTTCAATGCACGCGCGATGAATTCACTAGGATCTTCCTCTTGGGGAATAGCTTTATACCCTAACTTCACCAAATATTTCACTGGAGCTGCTGACAAGTGCAAAATCGACTGATGTGAGATTTATCTCGTCTACAGTCCAGCCTATGCAGCTGATTTTCTGATTAACGGTGAAATGCTTCATTGCTGACGGGACGCGCTCTCAAAAGATTAAGGGGAAATCTAATTAATATCCCTTCAGGCCACTTGGACTGCAATTCACTTTTAGTTCAAATTGAAAAATATCAGAAGCTGATGATAAATACGGTAAAGAATCCATCAGCTTCTACAGAAGCCTGCCCAGAATGAAGACCTGCCTGCTGTTCCTCAGCAGAACCATCCTGAGTCAGAAGCAACCTGCCGGGAGTAGGGGAGAACTGTTCGCATGACATTCACGCCTGCCTCTTCTCACGTGAGTTCCCAGTTCAACCCCATACTGTGGTCTGTAGCTGAAATGCCTTGATTTTCCTTTCCTCGGTCTATGACCACACCCCATAAATGTCCCAAACCTCCCACATTAAGCTCCACGTTGAGTGGAGAAGCCTGGAATCATCTGCTGTCCACGATGGACCCGTGAGCCCCTAGAAGGATATAAAGAAGTAAGCACAAGAATGGTACAGGCCCTGTGGTCTGGGAATGCCCACATTGGACATGACATGGTAACGTCGGTGCAGCCACAGGAGGAAACAAGAACGAGGCTTGGAAGGAAGAAGTGTCTTATACCTGCAGGTCCTAGAGGGGGTCACCGCATGTCAGCAGTGCCACAGGGGCATCACTAGGTCCTGGTCAGGAGGCAGAAGGAGCAAAGGTGGGAGAGTCTGGGCCAGAGCCTTTATTGGAGCTTCTGTGGGAAACCCTACAGACACAGCTGGGCAGGGTAAGCAGTCTAGGACTGGCCAGTTTGAACAGTTTCCATGGGCTCCAGGCTCTAGGGTGTCTCTAGGTGCCTGGGACCTGGCCCTGGGGGACTCAGGTGAGGGGAATGTTGCTCAGTGTATGAGAGTTAGACAAGGAGGGGGTTGGGGCTATAGACTCAGGGTGGGCTGGTTTGCGTGTGAAAGCTGTGTTCCTGGCCAGCCTTTTACTATATCTAAGACTCGGCTAGCCCTGGGAGGGGCATCTCTCCTCAGCCAACAAGCTTTTGTAAGATGTCAAAACATCATAAAATACAGAAAGTTAAAGCGTGATTAATACACCATGCATATTATATGCACATGGCAAGTAAGAAGTCTGCACATTAAAAGGTAAATACCAGCACAACCAACAACACAAGACAATGATGATGAAGACGGTGACGGTGATGGTGACAGCCAATACGTACTGAGTGCTTACAGGGTGTTAGGTGCTTTCTTTACAGGCACCGTCTCCTCTAACCCTCACAACCACTCCATGTGGTAGGTCCTATTATAATCCCCATTCGCAGACCATTGAATATAAGTTAGACAAATATTTATTAAGTGGCAGAGGTGAGGTTCAAACTGGATCTGAATGACTTGAAAGACCTCGCTGTCAATTCCTGCCCTGGGCTGAGTCCTGCAATATGCACGGTACCACGACTGGGACACACTTAGTGAGTGTGAGGCGTCCAGAGGAGGGAGAGGCCACTCCTCGCTTAGCGGTCAGACAGCTGCAAAGACTTCACGGAAGAAGGAGAAAAGCCCACAGCGGCTAGAGTGAGGTGCACAGGGCAAGCCTTCTAAAACTGACAACCTGAGTTAGAGATGTTGACACAATGAGTGAGGAATGCAGGCAAATGAGAAGAAAATACTGGAGCATCTTAAGAACCTCCCTGCCTACTTCGGTTACCACCTCAGGGCCATGAACTTTCCGTCCTGTGGTTCTCAAAGTGTGTTCCATGGATAGCTTACTTCAAGGTCATTTAGCTTCCAAACAGCGGGAGTCTTGGTGAAGACAGACTTCTAGGCTGCACGTTGAACCAGGTGGAACCTATCTCTCAGCAGGCCCCTCAGGTGATTCTTACGTTAAAGTCTGAGACTTTGCTAATCCATCCATAATGTATCAGGGGTAGAGATGAAAGTGGTTCCAGCCCCTCTCGGCAGCTGACACAGCAGAATTCCCCAGTAATATAATGTGCATCTGCGTGTGAGGGAGGGAAGGGGATAAGGGCAGGAAAAAGCACACTAAGTGATGCCCCTAAGTGCTTTCTTTAATAGGTGAAATAAAGATAAGATGAACATCAAGGGAGCCATAAAGGAAAGTAAGATTTTAAAAAGCGGAGGGAAGACAGGGGTGGAAGGAGGGCATCGCCTTGGGTGAGTTACATGCTAGTGGGTGGCAGCGTTCCTTGTTGAGCCCTGTCCTTATGACCTGACCTCCCCTTTGTCTGCTTCCTGAGGGGAAGCACCACAGCCAAGACAGTGTCAAAAGCACCCCACTCCACTCCCCACCAGAGAGAGAAAGGGAGAGGGGGTGGGGAGGAACAGCATTGGGCAATCATCTTGATTTTCAGTGTTCTAGAAATAGCTCTGATAACAACAAAACAACCTCACAAAACATCAGCGTTCGTGTTCCCCAGGAAAAAGTATGTGGCCCAAGAAGAAAAATTACCTGTGATTCTCCTCTGGTCAGAATCTTTAGATGATTTGTCACTCTTTTCGATTTCTTGCTAATTGAATGAATATTGAGTTTGGACAATTTGTCTTTAAGCGATTCATCCTCATCATTCTTCTTGTATTTTAGAACTGAAATGGAAGAACGCAATGACATATCTGAATACATGCAGCATAGAAAGTATGCGTTTCATCCAAAGTATTCAAGATCAGTATTTATATTTAAGATCAAAAGCGATATGAATTTTTTGACCCCTGTTGCAGAAGCAACATGCTCCAGCTCAGCGTCTAGTCGTGACCCCAGTCGCCGACCCCACTGACATGCAGAAACTCAGCTGTCCCAGGGTTTGAGCTCCCCCAAGTCCAAGGTTCATTTACCTCCCATATCAAAGAAATCACTGACACCAGAAAAAATAAAGCTCTTTCTCTCTTCTCAGATGATCCATTTACTATCTGGGGCCTCTGGAATGAAGCATCAAGACCTAACTAATGAAAAGACTACTGCATGCCCCACAAGGAAACCTCAGATCCTAGAGTGGCTCTCCACCTGCTGAAAGATTTGGGTAAGTCGAGTCACTTCTCTGAGCTTTACTTTTTTATCTTTAAAATCATTTTCACCTCTCATGTTGTTCAAAATGTTAAATACTCCTAACATTCAGTTTTGGTAAGGGTGTGGAGAGATGGGCAATCTTACACACTGTTGACAAGGATAAAACCAACACAGTTTTTGCAGAGAACAATTTGGCAGAATCTTGCAAAAATGAAAACATTCATCGTCTGTGACCAGGAAGTCCATGCAGAGAAGTGTACAAAGTTTTGTTTGCTGCAGGATTTTTTCTAATAGCAAAATGTTGGAAACGATTAAAAGTTTATCCATAGAGGAATAGGTTAATAAATTATGACACACTCATAAATGTGGAACCATTAAAAAGAAGGCCATATTAACTAGAAAAGTGTTCATGATATATGATTAAGTTTTAAAAAACCCAGCTAACTGTGGTACCATACATCTGCAGGAAGGAAGGGAAGAAGGAGAGAGAGAGAGTGAGCGAGAGAAGAAAGAAAATAGAAAAAAGACATAGAAAGTCTCAGGAAAGCTTAATGAAATGTTAGCTATGCATGCTGGAATCGTGACAGTGGAAAAAAAATGTTCTCTTTAAAACTTTGAAATAGTTTCAGCAAACAGGAAAGTAAAAAGAATATAACAGCTATTATCTGCCTCCCAGCTTTGTCAAATCTTCACATTTTGCCTTGTTTCCAATCTTTTTATTTTTTTGAAAAAATCACATAACAGTTGAAGCTTCTCTGATCCTCATCTTTGATCCCTACAAGAAACTGTGCTCCTAAATAATGGGTTTTATTATATCTTCCTCTACTTTTATGCCTATACTGTGTGTATATGTAGTCACATAATACATAGCATTATTTTGAATGTTTTCAATCTTTATAAAAATGGTACCGTTTTGCATATTTTCTTCTGTCACTTGCTAATTCACTTTTAAAAAAACTCAACATTGTGCTTTTGAGATTTATCCAATTGATACATGTACTTTAATTTTTATGTTCTCATGGTGTCATAGTCTGTAGCACACAGTTTATGCATTATCTGGATAAATATGTAAGCCATTTTCTTTTCTTTTTTTGCTATTGGGAGCAATGCTAGATACTAGTATATCTCCCTATGAGCATATGGGCAAGAGTTTCTCAGATATCTAGAAACTGATTTTCTGTGTCTTGGGTAGGTACATCTTCAATTTTATTAGGTATTATCAAATCGCTTTCCTGAGTGGTAATTCCAATTTACATTCTCACCTGCAGACTGAGATTAAGCACTTAACTTTCTCCATGAAACACCTTTTTGCCAATCTGATAGGCTGGGACTGGTATGTCATTGTGATTTTAATTTGCATTTCACTGATTATTAGTGAAGCTTAGCGTTTAAAAACTTATTGGTCTTTCTGTGAATGGCTTATTTTTATTACTAACCACTTTGTACTGAATGTTATTATTACTGATTTGCTATCAATAATTGTATATTCTACATAGTGACCCTTTGTCTGGGGGCTGTTCTTTCCTTTGCTTATGGAGTCTTTTGCTCTACAACTTCCACTTTTTACTCTATGCCCTTATTTATAATTTCAATTTATTAATACAAATACATATGACTTTTGAATAAAAAATTAGAAAATAAAAACAATAAAAATAAGTGAAATGGTTGGACCAGTTAGCTCCTAAGTTCTCCCATTCTTTAACGTTAAATTGAAATTCGTGTTAGACGTAGACCTTGCGGACACAGAGCTCAGAGAGAGGGCCGTGATCCATCCCTCCCGTTACTACATCTAGATGATGGGACCCTGTAACTGTGCCTCCTGTTTTGAAATCTACATTCTACTTTAGACGCAAATTTTACATCTTAGCTAACAAATAGTTAACAATAATTTGTTAATTTGAGAAAGAAATATATTTGCTCCCTTCAGTCTAGGAATTATTGCCAAAAAGTCTGCATTCTTCGTGTGCCAAAACCAGATGGGCCTGCCGTGTTAGCTGGGCCCCTCCGTGGAGAGCCCCTTTCACCACCGCTTTTCGGCTCCAGCTACCTGGCTCTGCCACATCTCCGAACCACACACACGGCAGTGACAGGACGGCCACATGCTGTGGCTATCTTCAGCACATAGTACGTCACCGGGCGTGCAGTGGTCAAAAGAGGTTGAGATAGGGCTGTTTGATTAAAAACTGTTGTGTGCTTCACGATCTTCTCTGAACACAGCTGGCAGGGCAGACCACACTCTCCTCCCTGGCCTCTAACTCCCGGTCAAATGATCATAATCCCTGCAGCTGCCGTAATTACTTAGACCTTCTGATTCTCGGAAACATAAACAGACCACTCCAAACACCGAAAACACCCAATTCATCGTCCGTCTTCTTACCTAGATCTTTCCGTCTTTTCAGTTCATTGATGTTTCCGTTGATGTCCCTCACCGCAGCAAAGGCCTCCTCCAGCGCTCTGAAGTCGGGGTGACAGGGAGGGGTGGAGTTCCGAAGTTCGCACAGCAGGAGGGGGTACTTCATCACACGCTGGATGGGTTTGATCATCAGAGAGCCCATGTCCAGCAAGTTTGGTTTGCCTCTACGATAGAGATAAACAGTATCAGTTTCACAAACATCTGTCTTGTTAACTCCTTTTCAGTTTCGTGATTTTTTTTATGATGAATCCTGAAACAGTTTTTTCCCTCCATTTGCCCATGTACAATTTCTAAATGAAAGGAGAGCAATGGATGACCGAAAGAAGTGAGGCTGAAAGGTACTACTACTAAACAAAAACCTAAGGAAGACAAAAAGAATATATCTGTCTGCAAAAAGGACTCAGTGTGATTTCCATCCATGTTCCACTTACAGCTTTTTAAATAACAGGCTTTATAATAATAGTGGGAAACAATTTCAGAATGCATTTTTCCATGACAACCAAGAAAAATGCATTTTCCTGATGGTACTTTGTGATTATTAGTGAGGAAAATAAACTCATTATTTAAAAATCTAAAAGATGACTTGCCAAGTATGGTCAAAAGAAGCACTGTCTTCTCTCTTCTACCAAATTGAGAAGATGCATTAATGTTTCCAAGGTTCTACCACAGTCCCGAAAAGAGATTTGTAACAAATGCAACAGTTCTCTGGATATTATGAATACCACGCTATCACGAAGCATCGCTATCACACACTGACTTTCCATGTGGAGTTCTTCTTAGCCAACGGATCTTCAAACGGCTGCACAAAAGAGAGCACTCACGCCTGATTCTTCCGTCAGGAGCTTCTGAGACGACAACAGAGCCATTCCCACTGGCCAAGCAGTTCACAGGAAGTGAAGAAGCTACACGCATGGTCACGCCATTCTCCAACCCACTGCCACTCATTTTTCAGCCAGAAGGCAGTGGTTTCTAAAGCCTCTTTATGCAAAGAAGCAAATAAGGAGACGCTGTAAATGGGACACAGGTGAAATCACGTGTGGAGTCCCTTCTGGTGGACAGACAGACTCGTTTGTTTTCCTCTAGGCTTTTCTGTAGTAGACAGAGAACACAGACAGTGTTGTCCAATCTTGACAGGCAGGTTTGTCATTCTTCAATTATTATGTTTCAAATACTAACATGGACAGAGACAGAGCACAGAATTGGAATACTGAAAAGGATCTAAAAATGTTGGACAAAATTAGAAAGGTTGCATCGTTAGAGAAGGTCTGCAGGTGCTTTAGAGACCCGCTAATTGAACTCCTCATTTAATAAATGAGAACTAAGGACATTTGATTGTCACATGTACACGTGCAAACACACACATGCACACCAGTCACTGTCACTTCTCCCCACTTTATTTTCACCAGAGCACTTGTCACTATCTGCAGTTATCTTGTTTCTGTTTACCAGTTTGTGCTCAGTTTCTCTGTCACCACTACATCTCTGGCGTGACATACAGTATTCTCCCAATGAATGTTTGTACACTGAAGTGGTAGATTTCTCAACTTTTCTGTAAAGTGCTTTTTACATTGAACCTTTTTTTTCCTAAAAACTTGTGCAATGGTCCTGAATGAATGAATGAGCAATTTTATTCCTGCTGAGAAAATGATGACACCACAATAGAAACAGAGATGGAAGCAGACCAAAAGGCAACTTTTTTTTTTTTTTTAAGGAAAAGCAAAATAAATGTTAAAGGTTTGCAAGGAAGTGAAGAGTTGCTTCAATATGATTTATCTTGTACTTCCTACCCATGTGCACCAAATCTATTAAGGAAGTGAGGTAGGAAGACAGGGTGTCATGGAGGGAATGAAGGAGAGAGACTTTACTTGTTTCCGAGAGGACTTGGTGAAGAGGATGGGAAGAATGTAAATCTATTATGAATGCTGAAAAAATATCAACTAAAAACATATTTTCTAACTGATGGTGTATCAATCGCAGAGCCTTTGAATATGGAGGACAGCATTTTCTTATATATTTTGAGGGCAGATTCTTCAACAGTACAACAGTTGAGACACTTAAGTAGAAAAAATTCCTTTAAATAAGAAGTCAGGTACATGGAAGGTATTAACTTGACTAGGAGAAATCATATTACCTATAGGCATATGATCAGAATTTCTCCTGAGTTTTTCCTTTGACTATCACCAAATATTAGTTTATTCGATCTTCTAAAAATCACTGAAAATACCATGAAAATATAAACATAATCAAACAATTCATTAAGGAAAACTTAATTTTAATAAGATAGTTTATTAGTGTGGTCTATTGTTAACACCTATTTTTTATTTTTAATTACAAAAAACCCCCAGATATATTAAAGGTTGTACTTGTACCTTTGAGCTGCCTCCTTTCTTCCTTATCTAATCTGTCAAGAAACCAACCTAGCCCTTTAACTGTGTCCGCATCTTATCGTTACTTCTTTCCCATCTCTCTTTGGCATCCAGGTTCTATTCTCTCCATTTTGTGTTTCAAATGACAACAATGACAATTATAAATGATTACTGTTTCTCTTAAAAGCGTCGCAAATGCAAATATTAAAAACGGCTTTCTCAAAACTGAGAAATCTCCCAGACACTTCTGTCTCCAGACATGCACTTTGGACAGTCGCCCAAGTGATGAGCATGCCATTCTGATACCTGCATCACACAGAGAAGCAACATGGCAGAAGAGACAGAGGGTGTGTGATAAGATGACACCCCCGGCATTGTGCCCGAGGCTCACCACCTCTAACCCCTCCCAGCAGGAGGAAGTTCTGACAACTGTGAGGCAGAGGAGTCCTGTGTGTGACATAACCCAGCTCAGCCAAGCAGCCAGTTGTCACAGGCCTCCCCCACAGAAAGTAACAAATGTGTAACAAGTCCCCACACACACTGGGCTGAACACTAAGGTAGTTATGATTTGTAATTCTGTTTCATCTTTCTCTGTCTTATCGTGAATACTTTGGCAAGTGTTTAGTACCATAAGTAGCAACGCTAATCTCATTACAAATTATTACTGGGACTTCACAAAGTCAAGTAAACACAGCTGGCTTTGTTTTAGCAGCATCCAGTTTTGCTATAAAGAGCTTCACATCAAACACAAGAGAACAGTTGCACAATGAAAATAAAAATGACATTTAAACAATGTAAGAACTATGGTGGAAAACAGAAAAAAACAGATATTCAACACTGAGATACATCTATATTTCTTAATTGGAGGGAGAAAATGAGACAAAGGAAATATAATCGAGTAACTATTGATTTTCTTCTATTTTATGACCACAAGTATCCTAAATTTAATGTTTATTATATAGTAGCCACAAACTGTCTATACTATTATTGAATTTTTTTCCATTTATTCTCCTTTTAAGACACCTTAAATCAATTTTAGAGGAAACCGCTGCACAAACAATAAACAAATAGCATTTGCCATAAATAAAAAATAGCTGTGAAAATAAATACAGAACTATTAACAAATTTTAGAAGACGTAAAGGAGGTGAATCAATGGTGATTGATATAGCAGACCAGAGAGAAGCAGTAATATGGAGAGGCAATAACTTAATCATTCCTCCAAAGTTCATTAATTGGCATCCCTGAGAATTGATGGAAGTGGAGAGAGGGGGAGGTGGGAATAGAATAAGAAGGACTAGTTGAAAATCTGTTTAAGAAACAACCTAATTCTCAGAGGGCTGCACAAATAAGAGAGATCATTTGGAGGACTAAGAAACAGCTCTTGGGACTTAAAAGGATAACAGCAGAAATACAAACCCACTAGTGCTGGAAAAAATGTTTAGGAACTTGCCAGACAGAAAAGCAAAAATACAGAGGGATAGAAAATAGAAGAAAATTAGAGGGCAGGTCTAGGAGGCCCAATGTCTAAATAGTAAGTGTCCCAGCAAGAGAACGGAGCACATATGGGGAAGAAATCGTCTATGAAATAATTCAAGAAAAGGGTGAGTTACATATTGAAAGAACTCGCTGAGCACCCAGCACAATGGAGGAAATGGATTCACACCTTGGAATTCATGAAGTTTCTGACTATTAAGGCAAAGAGAAGATCCTACAGTCCTTCAGAGAAACATTAAAAAACCAGATACCAACAAATGGCTAGGAGTCAGAAAAAGCTTCAGATTTCTTATAGCAACACTGAAAGCTAGAAAACGAGGAAGAACGACCCTTAAATTCTGAAGATGAATGATTTTCAATTTAGAATTCTATACCCAAACAAACTATAAATCAAGTGTGAGGGTAAAATAAAGATATTTTGCATATAAAAATTCTTAAAATTTTACCTCCATGCATTCTTTGACAAATAGAGGAAACTTTAGAAGGATGTGCTCTACCAGAAAGAGGAAAGAGGCCAAGAGGCTCCCCAGAATGGTGGAGGGGAGTGTCACAGTCCAAACTCTGGGAGAGTCTTTTCTACGGAGACGTAATTGATGGCTTACATAATGGATCTGGTTGTCTTGAGAGATGACTGGTCGTGAGTCTGGCATTAATGATTAACACAAAGAAAATGAAAAAACAAAAAGCAATACTTAACTCCCAGGAAAGCAAGTAATCAGTTTATTCCAAAGTTTAGCTCTGAAAAGAAATTTACTCATGTATAATAATGCAAACACTGATTATTGCTCTAATCCAAATTACAATGTAACTACACAGGGAGAATGGAGAGAAGGGAAGGGTGTGTGTGTGTGTGTGTGTGTGTGTAGTGGAGATGGGGTGGGGAAGAGAGAGAAATTCTTGTCTTCCACAGGGGGAAGTCAATAAATAATACCTAAAAAAGAAAAACCAAGCATGTTTAGCGTCACGACAATAAATACCAAAGTAGTCAACTAAAAGACGTGAAAATGCTTGTGTTCTGGTAAGAAGATTCAAGGGCAGGTAGGAGAAAAGGGGACTACTGTGTTTCTTAACAAATCTTGTGGAATTATTTGGCTCTTTAAACCATGAGTACATATAATTTTAACAAAAAGAGAAACTTTTAAAGGAAACATGCAAGAATATTCAAGAAAATTCTGAAAAGGAAGAGTAGTGAGTAAGAGTACTAGGATTAATTATACCTGATATTAAAATATATTATAAAAGTGCAAAAATGAAAGCAGTTTGGTGTGGGTGCATAAACAGATGAGTAGTACAAATTAGGAAATCAAGAAATAAATACAAGTATGTATGGAAATTAAGTAAATATGGTAAATATGACATTCCCACTCAGTGGAAAAAATGGGTTATTCAATATCAGGTGTTGTGATAATTAGCTAGCCATATAGAAAAAAATAATAAAAATGGATTCTTGCATCACTCTTTATACTAAAATAATTTTTAGATAGATCAAAGATTTAAATGTTAAAAATGAAACTATATAAGAACTTGAAGAAAACATGGGGTTACACTTTCGAAACAATCTTGGAGTTTCTAAGACACAAAATCCAAAAACCACAGTAGAAAAAAGTGACAAATCTATTTAAAAATTTAACTCTATACAACTTTACAGACAAAACCAAAAACAGAAGCAGCCATAAACTATGTTAAAAGTCAAATGATAAGCTGGAAAGGGTCAATACACTTGCTAATTAAAGAGCCATTATTAATCTATTAGAAAGAGATGAATATCTCAGTAAAAGAGATCAGTAAAAAAGATAATTCATTAGAGGTGAAATGCAAATTGTTAAACATGAAAATACTCAAGATCATTATTAATGAAAATTAAAATAATACAATACTAGTTTTGGCCTATTATATTGCACAGGCGGTAAAGATACAAATATTAATTGTATCTAGTGCTGGCAAGAAGTAGATGAATGGACAACTCATATATGGGTTTTAGGAATATAAATTAGTTTAACTTTTCTTAAATTTCCTGGCAATAAGTATCAAAAGCCCCTCAATGTAGCAATTCTACTTTTAGAAATTCATCCCAAGAAAATAAATTATTGTATAAAATCATGAGTAAGAATGAACACATAAATAACATCAGTCTTTATAAGACAGACACACACAAAATTCAAGTATCTGTAAGATTTGGTAAACTCACTTATGGTATGTATATCAGATTGAATATTACACAGTCATAAAGTGATGGGATTTATGTTTACTGACGAAGAAAGGTGTCCAAGATGTATTGATGAATGAGAGAGCACGTTGACATACGGGAAGTACATAGTAGTCCTATTTCAGGCAATGTGTGTGTGTGGAGGAAAATCGCAGTGAACGGAGGGACTCGTGATGCTATGATAGTCAGCTCTGGAACGTGACTATCGCTGCTCTTTACTGTCCTCATTTCGATAGTCTATATTTTGTGGCATTTCTTCAATAATTTTAACAATCCAAAGCTTAAGAAAAGAGAAGATAACTTATAACATTTTGAGATTAATAGAAATCCTGAGATCCAAAGGTGGGAATAGCTGGTTGGACAGAGGACACAGAAAAGCATAAAAACGTGAAGATCAGACACTGCGTTTCTGGAGACAGTGAAATTTAAAATAGGTACGTTTTCTTGCTTTAGAACACGGGACTCCTATCAGATGCTTTTTTGGGTACTCTTTGGTGGGGCGTTCTATGATTTTGTCACTTTAATACCGTCTGATGTTTGCATAAGATTATATGTAATTCAAAGTAAACATTTTAGAAGGTATAAATATCTGTGCATTTCTATTTTTAAAAATGTAAATTGTAAGAAACAACAAAAACAGGCAATTTTTGTTTCCATAAGTATGGGATTTTTTTAAGCAATTTAAAAACCCATATCTCGCAAATGCACTCCCGGCTGCAACACTTCTGGCCTTGGTACCTAGGCGTCCCGCACCGACACGGCCCCTAACACAGCCTGTCACCGCTGATGCAGCAGCATGCAGCCTCCGACCCGCGAGGGAACAGGACAGAACCTCCCGCGCGCGTGGCGTTGATGCTCACCCAGCCACGCGCTGCGCGCCCCCTATTTCAGCTCCTGGCGGTGGAATGGGCTCCGGGGCGCACACAGCCCGCTCACTCCCCACCGCGGTCGGCCGCAAACGCTCGTGCAATTTCCTGAGTATCTCGGTACAACGCACTGCTCGGTACAACGCAGTGCTCGTTGTAAGCATCCTGTCTGCAGGAGCCTGAGTGTTCTGGCTGGGTTAGAGACTCTCACTCCCCCCTCAATCTCTCGCTCTCTCTCTAGTGGTCTTTTGGTGATAAAGACCTAAGCTTTAGGAAAAGAAACCTAAACAGAATCTGTAGCGTAGGAAGAGCTTTTCTGAGCACCCCGCCGGGTGGATCCCCAGTCCCAGGCTCAGAGCGGGGGCGCAGGCCTTATATGAGCGGCACCCCCCACGACCCCATCACCTGTGGCAGAAGGGAAGCTAGGAGGCCCTTCTGTCACGCACCTCTTCAAACGCAAACATCTCAGAACAGGGAACTCACTGAACAAACCTACTCCTATCTGTTCGTACTATAGGATATTTTTTCCTTTTGAAAGAAAAGGCTTGTAAAGAGAGAGCGCTGGGTGCTCGTTTGGTGTGCCAGAAGCTGACTTCTCCGCTTGGCTGGGGTGCAAAGCCTTAGTCCGGGGGCCCTGTACGTGCCTGCTTCTCCCACCTCACTTCTGGAATTCTCTCCTCATGGTTGCTCTGCACCAAAGCAAGAACAACAGATATTTATTTACGGCTTAGATTAATATAATTTTTATTTGTAAATTTTGTATTTCTTGATGTAAAGTTTCAGGAGTTTAGAATACACACACACACACACACACACACACACGGAACTCCGGACTCTGGAGAGTTGCTGACCCTGCTAAGCCAAACGTGCTTTTTTAAGTCCTGGTCAATTTGAGTTTGTAATAAAGCCAATATCATGCCTTCTGTATTAGTCAGCTACACATGCTTTTCTTCTGTAAGAATGGACATCTTCCAAGACGTGTGCATGTGTGTGTTGTTTTTATGACAATTTCTATATTGTCCTACTGCCCAATTATTTTATCTTCGTATTTCATTTCCATGCTATGTATGTGCTAGGAAGAAGTGTTTTTGGACACGTTAAGATTCCTAAACATATGTGTGATGAGCAGTTCCCGAAGAGTTCCTGGCACCAGCAAACTTGTGATTTAAGTAAATCACACCACAGGATTCTTCTAAAAAGTTTAGTAAAGTACATATGATAATAATTTAATATGTAAGATCATCTCAGACAAATACAAAATAAATGTAGCAATAATGTCTAGAGTAAGTGTCTTTGAAATCTTGACATTTATTAAAAGCAATAAACATAATTGTAAAAATTAAAAATTCTGATCTGCACAGAAACATTCAACAGCTTTTCTCCATGATTTTTACATTTGATTTCTATTATGAAAACAAAAGTACTTACTCTTGCATGTATATTTTCCTGTAAGAAAGGAGAAAAAAGAGTAAATTAATATATTTGAGATAATATGCAAACATTATAAAACTTTAAAAATTTTATTACATAAAATAAAGTAAGAAGTCATTTTCAGGAATGTTTTATGGAATTGGTCTCATTTTATAATCATGTCCCTAAAATTTTATTTTAGTATGTATATACCCTTTATGTTTCACAATTTATGTAAAGTTAAAAATGTTGATTCAGACTATAGTCAGCAAATTGTGACCATTTGAAAACAGACTTAAACGTCAATTTTTGCTTACATTATGAAAAAAAGAATATTAAACATAGTAATAGGAGAAACTGAGATTACAAAGGAAAATATAATTGACTTGCAGAACTGCTGCCAAGTGCTCTCTGGGTCTGCATAGTGCTGTGAGATTCTAAACAACTCACCTATTTAATGAGATAATCCCCAGACTTCCCGAGCTTTTGTGGCTTCCATTTTATTCAAGTGAAACTGAAGTCCTCCCATCTGCCTCTCCTCCCTCCTCCTTCTCCTCTCCTCCTGCCACCTCCTCCTCTCCTCCCACCTCCCCCACTCCTCCCACCTCTTCCTCCTCCTGTCCTCCACCTCCTCCTCCTCTTTCCTCCCACCTCTTCATCTCTGCCTCCTCCACAGCTCCCACCTCCTCCTCCTCTTCTCCTCCCACCTCCTCTTCTCCACCACCTCCTCCTCTCCTCCCTCCTCCTTCTCCTCTCCTCCTGACACCTCCTCCTCTCCTCCCACCTCCCCCACTCCTCCCACCTCTTCCTCCTCCTGTCCTCCACCTCCTCCTCCTCTTCTCCTCCCACCTCCTCTTCTCCACCACCTCCTCCTCTCCTCCCTCCTCCTTCTCCTCTCCCTCACCTCCTCCTCTCCTGCCACCTCCTCCTCCTCCTCCTCTGTTCCCACCTCCTCTCCTCCCCCAGTCTGCGGGGCCTACAGGCCTCCTGCTCTTGTGGAAGCCGCAGGCAGGCTCTTGCCCTGAGGTCTTTCTCTTGCTTTTCTGCCTAAGGGCTCCTCTTCCAGGCACCTATGTGGCTCACTTCTGACCCTCTTCAGGTCTCTGCTCAGCTGTCCCTTCCCAGGGAAGGCTTCCCTGACCACCTGTACTGTACCCTGCCTCCCCCTGTTCTCTTCTCCTCGTTCCCTGCCTTATTTCTCTCCATGACAGTTGGTCACTTGCTAATGTACTCTACACCTATTTAGTTTATTGTCTACCTCCCTGCTCCTCTGTCCTGACCAGGGCCAGGATTTATGCTTACTTGTTCTCTGCTGTAGCCCCAGTAGCTGAAAAAGTGACTGGCACATGGTAGGAGCGCAAAACGTATTTGCCAAATTAATTAATTAAAAATAAAACTGTGTGAATCATTCAAATAAAATTTCAGGAATAAAGGAGAAGGAAGTTTTTCTCCAAAAACCTCATGTGGCTATAGAGAAATAAAATAATAACCTGTGTGAGTAACCTGATCACCTTGACCTCTGGTTTCCAATCTTTTGGAATACAATGAATGTTTTCAACATAAAAAAATTTTGTGACCCCATCCCATGAGAGTAGATGGTTTTTTCATATTCAATGATTGAGAAAAAATTCAATGATAAATGCCTATGCTGAATTTCATAAATTTTAATGGACTTAATAAGTTTTTAAAGATTATTCCCAGGGCTCTATATGTGTGGAAAACAATGATATACGTATATATGAAGCAATTTTTCCCTCACTTTTCAGACATGTTATATGAATGGATTCCTAGACACCCTAAAATAACTATGTTCTGCTGAATCCAGGACTTCCTCATTGGGAATCAAACAGAGAATTATAATTTTAAAAAAATCAGCAGCTGCTACAATTTTAGGTAACTCCTAACTGCTGTTTGAAGACTCTTCTACTCCAGCGAGAGAAACGGCACCACCACCGCCACTGCCCAATGTTTCCTTCCATTCACATCCCTAAGTTCACATTCTTTCCCCAGTTTCCATCCCCTTCTAATGAGGAATTTCATTTTCCTAGTATGCTCTGTGGATTTCAGATCAGAAAATTTGGGGGAGAAGTTGAATAAAAATAAAAATGCAATTTTCTATGGAAACAAACAAGGGAACATTGTGATCATTTTGGAACGCAAACATGTACTTTGAATTTGAAAGAAAAGATTGTTCTTTTAACTCCTAGAGAAGATGTGGAAAAATTTTTTTCTCTTTCTATTTCACTTATTTCAACCAAACAAAACCTAAATACATATTATAACATAAATTAAACACTATGTTTAATGTAAGTATAACATCTTATGAAAGGAACCTGAGAGATTTTCCAACAGGGAAACCTGGTGGAGGAGTGGGGCAGTGGCGCTACATTATAACGTCTCCTTTTTATATGCTCATCATTTTAAAAAATCTCCCTTTCAGGCTAAAACTTACAGAAGTTAACCCCAGCCGAGGACATTCAGGAAGGAGGAAGTTAAATTGTGTCCATTTGCCACTTTATGGGATAAAGTAACTTAATACATCCACCGCCACACTCCTATGCTCGTGGGCTCTTTATAATTTGACTCACAACAGAAGTTTTTATGTGGCTCTTCCTTAAGGATTATGGTCTTTGTTCAAACACGATGCCACATAACCAGGAACTGAATGAATTTCTAAAAGTGAGTTTAAATTTTTACTTGGAACACTCCATTAGAATAATAAGAAATATAAAATGTGGTGAACAAATTGAAATCTATTCTTTTAGATTCTGTGTTGCAGGAGCCTTTAGCTTCCTCCCTGAATGGAGACGCTGTGGCAGTAATATGAGCAGCCAACAGCTGACTCAAAGTTAGAAGTTTCCTCCTGACAACGGTGGCCTTGGTTAGGAGGAAGAAAAAAGTAGACAAATTTATAACAACTGGACATGAAGCTAGAAATGTGTCTTCCAGCTACCAAAAAACTTGAAGAAGCCCCTTCATTCTTTTTCTACTACAGAATGAACAGATCTCGAGGGCCTCGGACAGGCAGCGGGACTTGCTGTTATTTTTAACCAGAAAAACAGAAAAAGGGGGCAGCAGACAGGCTATTCTAGTTATAGCTACACTTGCATTATAGCTATTCTATTTACACTTTCCTCATACAGATCAGGAACATTAAATCACCCCAAAGAGGCTAAGGGACTAGATCTTCAGCAACCAAGTTCCGTAAATTGAGGGACTGTGTTAATACAGTATTTCACGCAATCTTAGGGGTCACTAATGCGACTCTGGAAATACTCCTTGTTGGATAAATAAAAACTTGCAGATTTCCAATTTGTAGGCTACGGATGCAGATGTGGTATTATGCTTCTGGACAGTTTTAGTCTTTTCTTTCTTAAGGTCTCCAAACCCTGACATTACTGCTTAGACTGTACCTATGTCACAAAGAAAGCCTGCGCACGTCAGGGAGAGCAGCGAGGGGGTCCTGTGGGCGCGATCTCTCCTTCCGAAGTGGTTCTCTACTCGAGTGCATGTCCACAGTCACCTGAAGGTACGTGTTAAAGTGCAGATTCCCGACGGGACCCCAGCAATCCCGGGTTTTTTAAGAGAAGAGCATAGGAATCGGCACTTTTACTCCACATCCCTGGTGGACCTGGCACAGGGGAGCTCATGCACCAAGAAACACTGCCCTCACCTTCCAAAGGGATTCAAAATGATTTTCTGGGTAGAAGTGTTATTTTCTCTTTTGAAAGATCAATATTGTCTTTCTCTTTTGAAAGATAATGGGCTTCAAAAAATAGCCAAAGGTTATGAGCTCAAGTCTGTTACAGAACCAGGAAATCTCTCCCCATCCTTTTGGAAATTTCTAGTCTTGAACCTCGCCGTGACAGCTTCAGGTGTGTTATTGAAATTAACTCTTGTATTGTTCTTAAACTTTCCAGATGCTTTTGTTTATCTACCCAACTAGAAGGTGTGTTCCTAGGAGGCAAGAACTATGCTTAATACATATAGTTAAAAAGTATTTCCAACATTCTCTAGCACTCAGTAAATATTTACTAGACCCTCGATAAACATGTTTTGATTTTGATTAATATGAAACATGAGCTGCTTTAAAATCCATTTTACCTTCTGAGGCATGAAGCCGCCTCCCTCGTGGATGCTGCTTCAGACCCAGTTGTTCCGACACCCACTTGCACGGGAGGAAATGGAGGCCACACCTCATATTCATTAGGAATTGGCCGCTGTGCACCTGGGCTGTGTTATTCAGCCACAAGGAAAAGGCAGAGCCACAGCAATAGCTGTGATTTCCCTTGACTGATTACCAGGGAAAGCAAGCCCTTGGGGTGTTCCAGACTCTCTCTGGCCTATAAACCTGTGTGAAAACCTGTTTCTCAGAATTTAAAGCTTAGCTCAGCTGAGGTCAGTATTACAGTAATGTCAACAATTCTACTGCTCTCAGCTCTCGGGCGGACCGGTGCAATTCATCATTAACTTTATTTTCATGGAAAGGCAACTTTTGGGAAAATAGTTCTAACTTAAGCTATTTTATTTTGATTTTCTTTCCCTTAAGGAATAGTTCTGCCAATAGGACTTCCTTTGGATTTTGTGCTTTCTAAACCTGAGCACTTTCCAGTGTCTGAAATTATTTTGTAAAATCAGAATGGTGCTGGATATACAAGATTCGGGACATCACCAGGGCAATGACTGGAGACTTTCAGAAAAATATCAAACAAGCCATTGGATTTGAAAGTAATTTCAGTAACTGGGACTTCATGAAGTTTCAAGATTACCTCTGCCTTTAGCTGCTTTCTAGGGGATATGATACCGAGCTATACTGCCCCATGGAACATTCTGGCAGGGTCGATTTCTTTCTCTTAGGAGTCATGATAAACTGATATTCATCCCCCTCTGAACAGGCAGCTCCACTCTGGTCAGCTGTCAGGAGCACCTGCCAGAGTGAATTGGTCACATCCTCCCCTGTAGGCACCTCCATTCCTGGCCCGGGGTGGAGTGATGATCCAGGATGCTACCTGTTCACCTGCTGTGAGGCTTCTCCCCTCTGTTTCCAGAAACGGAAGGACAGTGGCTCAAGGTGGACATTTGTTGGATCAGATCTTGCCACTAGTTTAAGGTGGGAAAGGTGTTCATTCACACCCAGGATAACACGGTAATTTCTCCCTAAGAAAAAAGTATCTGCATATTTAGAAGATGTTGCTTCCAATATATGAATGTGTTAAGATGGATACAAGTTTGGACTCTAAGTTTTCTCTGAACCGATTTGCTCACACTGACCTAAATTGCCAATAGCGGAGAAATAACCAACTGGAGTCACTCGTCACATGTTACCTTTAAAAATCACCTGCTCAGATTAAGCTCCTTACAGGCAAGGTCAAACTCTTACCTATTTTTCTATTTTCAGCACCCAGAACTATGCTTGGTGCTGCACAAGCACTAAATAAATGCTTGAGTTTTAGTGACTTGAATATATCATTTTCCCCGGCATGAAAAATGGTCAAAGAACTGCAATAACTTAAGGACCAGTAGAGGGCAATAAAGTTAATTTTAAAAATTATTCAGGCGCAGTTCAAACCCACTTTCAGTCCAGTTCTAGCCTGGAAAGGCTTTCTCCAGAGCAGTCTCATGTAGTCTCCTGACGTCACTGTAGTCAGCTACCAGCCTCTGGTACCGCGTGACGCACCCAGTTTTGTGCCCCCCCCAATAGAGTCTATAAGGGGATGTGCTAGAGGGTCAGGCTGGGGGTGTGCATTGAGTTATGCACCACAGCTGTCTCTCTTTGGTCAGTTCTTGGCCTAATCGAGACCATTTGATGATGGATAATCCTTAGAAGTGAAAGACAACAGAACCCCTGGTAAGATGTGGAGTAGGGTGGAAATCTTGGCTTTAAGCTCATGCAGGAGAACATCATATTAAACCATAAGATACCATTTCCATTTAAAAGAATCAACCCAAACTCATGTCCATGTTTATGCATATAAGACCAGAAAAAATGCAAAATGTGGTTGTTAACGCATGGTTTAGCAAGGAATTAATGCATGGAATAGCAAGGGTTTTTATCTTATTCATGCTTGCTTCTATTTTTCAGATGTTTAGTGAAAGATATTTCTTCCAGATAAAAAAAGCATGTTATGTAGCATCTCCCATCAACAACTTAGGATGAGGAAGGAGGGCGCGACTGGCTTTCCTGAAACTGACTTGAACGGGGCCTGACTGGTCTCTGCCACTCTCCCCTCTTCCCCACAGGGAGTCCAGGGGAAGCAAGGGCCATGCAGAGTTGTGGGACGTTCCACCAACTGCACTGTTCCCTGTGCTCTGTGGTCACCATGCCACACACTGTCTCACATGCTCCCTGACCTGGGTGGGAGCAGGCAAGTCCCAACAACTTCTAGGAGGTGCTTTCCTTCCACATTTCATCTTTTGATATTGCCTTTTTCTATCTCTATAGAGCCCCAGACCTACTCCTGTGTGTTTTTAATCATCTCCACAGGAAAAAGAAAAAGTCGATCAGGTTTCTGTCCTGTCAGCTTTTCATAAAGAGAACACAAACTAGTGCCCCCAGGAAGCCTCCTCAAACCCAGGGATTACGTGGGAACTTCGTCTACACCCAGTCAGAACGCTCCCTGCGGGATCTTCCTCTGGAAAGGCCTTACTTTAAGGACTGGATGCAGAGGCTCAGGTGTTGCTTCAGCTCCTCCTCCTTCTCATAGGACTCCAGGACCCCGTGCGCTTCATCGTGGTGATAGCAGTAGACCTTATAAACATCTTCCAGTGGCCCTTTAATCCGCAGAAACACTTCTCCTGATAAATGTGAGACAAAGGCGACGTGCCATCAGGTCAGACCACACTGGTATTATTATTCGACAGTGTTGACTCGTGTAAATGTGGGGGGTCCCACTTTATCCCAGGCTCTGCAGGAAGGTGGGAGACATTGTGACCTCTCCTCCTTCCCTCCTTTCTCCCTCCCTCCCTGTTTCTTCCCTTCCTTCCTTTCTTTCATAAAATAAAGGAGTTTCTGAATGGAGACCGCTGGTTTTCTCAGAGGTGACTTCGTGCTCTTGGCTGGTTCAGGGCAGGCTTTGGCATTTGTCTGTAGGGTTTGGATGGGGCTGTGCTACAGACGTGGACAGGCTGTCTTTACTCTCTGAATCTGCTCTTCACCTATAAAGTGGGGACAACAATAGATCCAATTTCACAGGGACATTACCAGAATTAAAGAGGCGCTGTGTGTAAAGTTCAGAGTACGGAACATACACAGCAAATGCTCAGACGGAGCGGTCGTCGTCAACTTGTAGAGCTGTGGAGAGTGAAATTTCAGGTTCTGGGTAAATTATTTCTCACTACTTATTCCACTGACATTGCCTGAGTTTCTCCAAAAGGCAAGTTTTGCAGTTTAGGGAAATAAAATATTTCCTGACATGTGATAATAGAAAGAATTGGCCATTATTCCTGTTAAAAATCAGTTGGATAACACTATGAACCAGGATTATTACTGTCTGTTCATAAAGCAACTGGTGCTAATTTGTGTCCAGGCATTTAGGGAATCCTTTTCGATGTTATGATAAAATTGGGTCTATAACTGATTGATCAAGTAGATATTGGACAATTGTTTGATTTCATTGCCACTTCATCACTTAAAAATGTATATTAAACATCCGCCCAACCCAGCGTGGTGTCAAGATGATTTGGGAGACAGAAGAAATATGTGACAGGTCTGCTCTCAACAACATTGCAAATTTGGGATTGATAATGATTTGGGACTGAACTGGTTGGGAGTGACATGGACCATGAATCTGGGCCTATTCCAGTAACAAGGGTAAGCCATCCTCCTACAGAACAGACGTGCCCTTTGTACCTCCAACATGGTTTGCAATCATTAACTCCCTATGCATAGGAGGAGATAAGAGGTTATTTATCCCTATTAAATAAGGGAGGACAAATCTGCGTTTGAAACAAATTAATGATTTCCCGCAAGTCCTGTCAGGAGGCAGCAGAGCTGGGGCCAGAAGCCACATTCTCCTCATTTTTCCATAGGTTTTGGCCCTCCAAGCATCCGGCTTTGCTGGACACTGTACAGAGCGATGTCGTCGGAAAGGACGCTGAACTCAGAACCAGAAATCACCGTGGTCTAGGGTTTGTGTGCTGGCTTTGGGTCTCAATTCTCTCATTTGTAAAATGGAAGTAAGAGTTGCTCTCAAGATGCCTTTGAGAATTAAATGGGATGTGGATGTAAAAAATGCCCAGCACCAACGAGTTCCTCAACAGATGGCGCTTGTCTCTTGATGTGGGTCTCCACCTCCAGAATAAAACACTAGCACTTATAGTATGACATTCTTGTCTAACCTCTATCTAGCCAATAAGACTTCTTTTTCCCTTTCATTACGTGGGATTCCCCTGTGATTGTAGTTCTGCGTGTATGTGTGTGTGTGTTTTGGTTGTTTGGGTGTTTGTTAATGGTGTTTTTTTGGACTTGTCAGGAGACTCAGTGACTGTGAGCATCTTTGGAACTGAAGGGATGAGGGATTCTGGCTTTGTTCCTGGGATTTCACTGACTTGGTCCTCCCGCCAGTGTAGGTCTTGTAGATCGGCTCTTCAAGACAGTAGCACAAGCAGTAAGGAAGGAGAGTAGTTACAAGAAGAGAAAATGAAATAGGGTGGCAACTAAGCCTGAGGCATGAGATGTGGAGAGCCTCCGGGTGACAGCGGGCAGCAGTGAGGGCTTCGCTGGCCAGGCGTCAGCCCGGAAGAGGGAGTGAACAGAGGCTCAGGAGAGGCGCCCCAGCACACCAGGGAGAGAGGCTGTGAATGCACACAGCCCAGCACAGGATGCGTCTGTGAATGTGCATGTTCCCTGCAAAGCAGCCTGGAGTAGAGACAGAGGAAGAAAGAGGTGGGGACAACCTCATCTATCATGACAGGATCGAGTCAGAAAGTCAAAACGCAGAGGACACAGACATTTATTTTACACACGATGAAACCATTAATTGTAAATTCCCACGTATTTTCTTTAACAGAAGTGGTCTAATTTGAAAGAATTTGTAGCTCTTTCCTTAACAGCAGAGTTGGATTTTTTTACTCTATTGCAAGTAAAATTCTTTTGGGGCTCTAATAACAATTATTAAAGTTAAAAGATATTTAAGCCCTCTAATTGAAAGTCATTTATTCACCCAAAGGCCAAGCGCAACACCGGCGGGCAGAATATTTGATTCCCTTCCAGGCCCACCAATGTATTCTGCTTCATAATAGTGCAGATGAAGCCATGTGTCTTGCAGCAAAAAGTGATTCTGTTTCCATGGCAACAGGACTCTCGGCTGCGTTTCTTTAGCGGTGAAGGACAACTGCTCTGTCTAATGTGTGTGGGCGTGAAGGGATGATTAGGAGCGGAGAAGGGACTGAGCCAAGACCGGTGAAGGTAATTTCACTTCTGGCTGCCTGTCACAAAAGCACAGGAATCCTATAAAATAAATATAACTAGCGTGTCCTTCTTTTAAAAAAATTCTATAACCCAAGAATGTCTGCACTGATCGCCATAAAGCAATCGCCATGAAGAGGAGGAAAAAAATGCACCCTTTTTCCCTTAGTTATCTCCTCTAAAAACAACTCCCCAAAATATTGAACAATTTCATGTCCTGAAAGCATTACTCCTGGGTTGTAGATTGCTCCCCTCACTGATGTAAACACACGTGTTCACGTTCCTCCACTTGCCCACCTCTTCTTCACTCCTAGACCCTCATGTCCATCTGCAAGATGAGCCACATCAAATGATGTGGCCTCTGTATGATTCTGACCCCATTCGAAGACAGATTTCCCCTGCCAGTAAGTCAACCAGGGCAAAACCAATGGTATTCAAGAGATCTCCTTGTCCTAGGCCTTGATTAGGAATATGGCATAAAAGACAATGAGGTAGTTCCACTCTTTACTTCATCTTCACTTGGCAACTGAGTGACTCATGCACCAAGCACCTTGCAGATACAAAGAACCAACACTTCCCTCAAGGGGCTCATGGATGCCAGGAGGGGAGGGAGAAGAGTAAACTTTCATTTACCACAGTATGTGAAAACCCTGATAACAGAGCCATAGAACACGGAGGGCCACCTGTTCTGCTCTTGAGGACCTTTGAGCTATTTCCGTAATAGCCTGCCCTTGAAATCAGAGCTGTGAGTGAGTGAAAAAGCACAGAGCATGTGAGGGAGTAGGTCTGTGCAGAAACTGCAAGTGGTCCAGGATGGGGGGGTGATGTCACGTCTGTGGGGAAGTCTCAGAAGAGGTCATATTGGTAGGCAGGGGCCAGATCATGAAGGACCTCGTGTATCCTTACGGAGCTGGACCTTTAGGCTGAATGTGCTGGAGAAGCCCTAATGGATTCTTAGGCAGCAGACTAATACGATTAGATTGTGTTTTAGAAAGATTACTCTGGTGGTTGGTCGTTTGAAAGGTAGAATTTGGGGCAGGATTTAGTGAGACTGAAAAAGAGAAGCCAATTGAAAGCCTTCTGTAATAACATGGGAAATAAATAACGAGGTAAACTAGGGGATGCACCTTCTGTCAGTAGCTGGTATGTGCAGACGCACGTGAGATGTTGGGCATAATCACTTATGCAAAAGTGGGGAGGATGGAGAAGAGAGAAAGACACGCCCAGAGCACATGTGGGAGATAGGATGAGGATAATTCCAGGGAAGTCCCAGGAGTCTGGTTTTAGGAAGTTTATGGATAGACAATCATGATGAGATGAGGAGAGAGTTTAGATGGAAAGACACCAAGTTTAATTTAAATGTACTAAATTTGAGTCCCCCAGAGTGTATTCAAGTGGAGAAATCCTTTACGGAATTGGGTATGTGAGCCTGGGACTCCGGGGAAGAAGATCTGGGAAAGAGATGTAGGTATGTGAGACTTGAGTAGTAGAAGCCGTGAATCTGATGTGGTCACGCGAGAAAGTCCACAGAGTGAAAAGAGAAGCGGGCTTGAGGACTAAACGCTGGGAATGCTAACACTGAGAGGAGCCTGGAAGAGTCGTCTGCAGAAAAGCCTGAGAAGACACAGCCAGAGAGAAGAGAGGAAACTAGGATTGTATCAGCAGAGCCAAGGACAAAATGGTGAGAAAGACTGCAAGGAGGTTGAATAAGTTTGTGGGTAACACAGCTGCCTTTGTCCCCCAGTATCAATCCCCCCTTTTTTCTATAGCAATGTGCCCAAATAAAAACTACACTTCCAGCCTCCCTTGCAAAGGTGTGGCCATGTAATTCAACTCCACGAAGGGATGTAAGTAGGCATCCTGTGACAGTATCCAGGCACTTTAAGAGGCAGCCAGCTTGCCCTTCACCCCTTCTTCTCCATCTTTTGCTCCCCTCTGCTCCCTGGAACCTAGACGCCACCATGTCCATGAAGATAAGAGGGAGCGGGAAGAAGCGTGAATCGCAGAGGATGTGTGGAGCAGAGCTGCCACTCATCTCTAGGGTACCTGCCTTTGGACTTGTATATGAGAGAGAAACGTGTCTTATTTAAGCTAGTAATGTTCTGTTTCCTTTTCTCTTTCTTCCAGCTGAACTTGATTCTAATCAACACACTGCTTTTCTCTTTTATCATAGGAAAATATCTTGGGAAAAATCATGATACTTGAAGGCTCCCTCTTTACTATCCGTAAAATTTTATTCAAAAAAATGTATGAGAATATTATATGAAGTGTTACTTAAGAAGAATGTTACAGACTGAATGTTTTGTTTCCTCCTAAAATCCATATGTTGAAGCCCTAACCCCCAATGTAAGGGTATTAGGAGGTGGGGCTTTTGGGAGGTGATTAGGTTTAGACGAGGACATGAGGGTGGGGCCCCCATGATGGGGTTAACGCCCTTATAAGAAGAGGAAGAGATGCCAGCTTTCTCTCTGTCCACCACGTGAGGACACAGTGAGAAGGCTGCTGTCTGCAAACCAGGAAGAGGGTTCTCACCAGGAACCAGGCGTCTTGATGCTGGACTTCCAGCCTCCAGAACTGTGAGGAATAAATGTCTGTTAAAGCCTCCCAGCCTGTGGTAATTGGTTATGGCAGCCCAAACTGACTAAGACAACTACTGAGTGCCCTCTGTGCCAGCCAGTGAACCAGACTCATCCTTACCTCCTCCTCCACTCATTCCACTCAGGAAGTTCCATCTGTTCCATCCAGTAAGTTCTCATCGAGGACCCTGTTCCAGGTGCTGGTGACACAACAGTAGCAAGACACACAGAAGTCCCTCCCCTCACGGAGCTTACATTCTGGAGCGGTGTTCCCTATGTCCTGTGTCCTGCCGCCACGGGGGTCTTGCTACCCCCATCGGAAATACGGACAAATGAATTGGCATCTGTTGCTAATTGCTAGTCCATTCTTCCTTCTTCCAGACTAACAAGAGTTGGACCAGCAACGAACCCAGTTAAAAATACTGACCTTTCCTGAAATCTGTGGTGGTTAGAGGTGGCCAAGTATGTGCATGTATAATGACATAATGTGGGTGTGACATGAAATCATGAGATGTAGGTGGGAGTCACTGGGAGGGGCAGCTCTTCCCCCAAAGGAAAAGCCTCAGGAGGAGGAGGTTTTGCCCCCATTGCTGTGGGAAGCAATGCTCTGCAGGGGAGTCGCCATGTTGAGGCCATGAGGCCAAATGCCACACGTCAGGTACAATGACGGAAAAAGCTGCAAGGAGCCAGCAGGCAGCTGCCCCAGTCCTGGACTATCGAATTATGAATTTCTTGTTATGTGAGAAAAAAAATCCTCTTTTTGGTTAAGTCCCTTGTGAGGTTTCTATTCCCGGCAGGCCAGTGCAGTCCTCACTGATCCCGACTGGCCCAGGCCTGTGGTGACACAGCCAGAGTCAAAGTATGGACCTGCCCCCCACTGAAGGGCCATGTCCTTTCTGGGCTACAGTGCGCCTTCCAGGTCTGCACCCTGCCTGTGTGCTGCTCACTTTCGCTTCCTGGCTGTTGGGAAAGTGTTCGGGGCAGAGAGCACTGACATGCATAGGACTTAGGACTTTCTTTCCATGTGTATTCTGTGCAGTGTTTCACGGATCTGCTCAAACCCGACTGCTCAGTAAGCCCCCGACCTCCACAACCGCCTCCACCAGCGCAGCTTCCCGGGACTCAGCCTCCGCAGGGCACAGAAGCGCAGGGCTGGCTACTAAGTCACCCTGGTTTACCTTTATTGCAAGAATAAGTCCAGTAGCCCTGCGACCCGTCTTGACCTCTCTCAGGAGATGGGAGGTCCAAGCCCGTATCGTATCCTGGGGACTGCTTCCTGCTGATTTTTCCTTTCTTGTGTGGATTTACGTATACTTCACCCTCAAAAATCCCCTTCCCCCATCATGTTCTCCGAGGCTGACAGCCTTCCTCTTCCTGCCAACACTTGGAGTGAAATGAGCTGACCTCTCAGCTGCTGCCTCTGGGTCTCCCCCTCCTGGCCTCACACATGCTCGTGTGCAGGCCTGGGGCTCTCCCCGCCTGCCCCGTGGGCCGGAACTCACAGGGTCAAGGCTGTCTCTGACCTGAGTAAAACACACACACGCACACACACATGCACACACAGTGAGACAATAACGATACTAGAACGATTATGCAGGTGAGCTACCTTGTGGCCTCTCCCACACGGCACCAGGACGTGAACCGTCAGTGACTAATGCTCTTCCCACAAAATCGCCGCCAGAGACACAGACTCCTGCCTCTGGGACACATAGCAGACGCAGCTTCAGGAGAACGAAGAGCTGCCGGGGAAGGAGCGTCGCCATCCACTTCACCCTCAAAGAACAGAGAGCCCTACATTGTCCTTCTCTCCAAGGACCCACTCAGCCTCAGGAAGAGGCACACAAGACCTTGCAGTTCCCCTCCCACAGCTTCTCCCGCTCTGTTCCGCGCACGGGGTGAGCACGTGGAGGAGACTCGTGCATCCTCATGACTCAGTCTGTTGTTAATACTTGGAAACACTCCACCATTGTTGCAAATGCAGGGAAGAGGACACAGGCCCTGGTGGTTATCAACTGCTGTGCAACAAACCACCCTAAAGCTTAGTGCCTTAAAACAATGACCATTTTGATTTTCTCTAGCGATCCTGTGGGTTGGCTGGGATCGGCTGTGAGCTGCTTCTGCTCCACTTGTCTGCTGGGGCTGCAGGCACTCGAGGGCTTAACTGGCTGGGCGGTCTAAGACGGCTCGTTCACAAGGCTGGCACCTCGGCAGGGACAGCGGGAAGGCTGGCTGCAGCTGGGCTGCCGCGAGAGCCCGGCCACTTTCTCACTCTGCATAGTCTCAGGTCTAATCTCTCTCCATGTGATATTTCCAGCAGGGTAGCTGGACTTTTTTTTTTTTGTGGGGAAGACCAGCCCTGAGCTAACATCCGTCGCCAATCCTCCCCTTTTTGCTGAGGAAGACTGGCCCTGGGCTAACATCGTGCCCATCTTCCTCCACTTTATATGGGACGCCGCCACGGAATGACTGACAGGCAGTGCGTCGGTGGGCGCCCGGGATCCGAACTCGCGAACCCCGGGCTGCCGCTCGCGAGCTTAACTGCTGCGCCACCGGGCGGCCCCGGGTAGCTGGACTTCTTGAATGGCAGCTCCCCAAAGCATAGGAGTAGACCCTGCCAGCCCTTCTTAAGGCTTCAGCCCGTCGCTGGCAGGTGTACTTCCACTGCATTGTTAGCAAGTCTCAGGGCCAGTCCAGAGTCAGTGTGGGACTAGACTATGGCAGCACGAATACCAGGAGGCACGGTCCACTGAGGCCTGTCTCTGGAAAGTGGCTCCCGCAATTGCTGTTCATTCTATCACATGCGGAAAGGATACTTGATACGTTAAACAGCCCTTCATAGAAGAAAACGTGCCACCTTATAGGATATACGAATCATCAAGATACATAGATATTGCATAGATATTTCTAGATGCATCTAGAAACCACACACGTCCATGAACTTGATTTGTTTGAGAAACATGATCAGGACCTCTGAAAACATTCACGTTTTATTCAATTGTTACATACATAAGAAAGCAAGCTTTGTAAATAGATGGGTAAATTTAATATTCTCAGGAAAATAAAGGTTAGTAACATGTATTGGATATTTATTAAGGTTGGCACTGGGCTTTCATTATTGATAGATGATTTTATCTAATCTTCACAACACTGTGTGGTGTCAGTGTTATTGTCTCAGATTTCCAGATGAGAAATGAGGTCTTGTAACTGGCCTGAGATTGCACATCTAGTCACAGATGAGCCACTCAGTCTGTGTGTCCTTAAACTCTACACTCCATCTGACTTGCTTTGTCCTTGCTCGCTATTTTCTTAAATTGTTACAGAATGATCTTCAGTTTATGTGGAAACAGGAGCCACGCCTCATATCCCCACCCTCATGGTTTAGAACCTATTTCCCACCTAGACAGCCTGCTTAAGTCAAGATTTTAAAATCCAGCTTCCAATTTGGCGTGATGCTCCAGACAACATCTCAGACTCAGATCTATGAACATGGGCCTCTGTGCTTAAACCTGAACCCCACCCGAACCCCAAGGTTAGCAGTGAGTCGAATTCTGCTCCTGGTTTGTTGAGGTATCAGGAAAGATTCCCCTGTGGCAGTAGGGCTGTGAATCACAAACTCTCATGCATCCTGTCTAAGGACAGGGAAGTGGGACATCTGTGCTTTTCATTTTGTGGTAACGTGGTTTTGGAAATCTCACCAAAAATCAGTTTATCTTATGAAACGTGAGCGACAGGTTTAGTGATGGAAATTGCCAGTGAGCCCTGTGTTGATGTCCATGGCTGCCGTGTATGGGTCGTGGAGCCTTCTTGGGGCTAAGCTCCAGCCAAGGAGATTGCTGTCCTTTATAAGCACTTCCCAGACTCTCCTGCCTTGAGGCCTCTATGCCGTTGGTCGCTTAGAAAGTCATTTGCTCTAATCTCTACCTTTCTAATTCTTTCAAGTCCGAGCTCAAAAGCCACCTTCCAAATCAAATTTTTCTTCATCATCTGACTTGAATTAATCTCTTCTCTGCGAATCTGTATTATTTAGGTATTGCTGCAGAAAAAAATCCCCTCGCAAATTTAAAGGCTTAAAAGCACACTGTTTGCTCACAATTCTCTGGGTTGACAGTCTGAGCAGGGCTCAGCTGCGATGTCTCCATGTGCTGTTGGTGCCGCGTATCCACGTGTTTGCAGCTGGCCGTGGAGGGCCTCACTTGCGTGTCCAAGGCCGCGGTGTGTCGGTTGGAAAGACTGGGTGGTCCGAACCGTCTCTCCCCGAGCAGAGAGCGGATGTCTCCAGGCTGTTCTAGAATATCATTTTGCCCCATTTTATTGGTCAAAGCAAGTTGCAAGGATGGCCCAGATATAAAGGTGGGGAAATTAAAATAGGACTCCAACTCGTTCTTTTTCAAATATGGCCTGTCTTATTTTTTTTCATAAATTTCTGTAATCTTCCTCAAAGTTGTAATTTATGGTTAGTAAACTTGAAATTGTAAACATTTTCAGTTGAGTGTTCTCTGTAAACCATAATATTTTTAACTTTTTATTTTGAATTAATTTTATGCTTCTAGAAGAGTTGCAAGAATAGTGCCGATTGTTTCTAAATGTCCCTCCCTTGGCTGCCCCCTTGTTAACATCTTACATAATCATACAACAGTAGTCCCCCAGAAAGGAAGTGTAGTTGGCTTCAACACCATTAACTAAACTGAGCACCTTATCTGAATTTCCACACGAATGCTCTCCTACTGTCCTGGTCCCCGTCCAGGCTCCACTTGCCTTTTTCTGTCACTCCTCCTCAGTCTTCTGCTGTCTCTAAGGACTGCAGCCCCTCCGTCTTACCTTATCTTTAACGACCTTGACATTTAGAAGAGTATCGATCAGTTATTTTGTCTAGTGTCTCTCATTTGCGTTTGTCTGCTGATGTCAAATGTTTTCTCATGATTGCACATATTTTGGACAAAAGTACCACAGATGTGACATGTGTCCCCCTCGGTGCATTGTATCACAAGGGTCAGGATGTGATATGTGTTATTTCCTGGTCTTGTTGACCCTGATCACTTAACCTTTGAGGTTAATTATTACTTAGGAGATACTTTGAAACTATGAAAAGTATATTTCTCCTCAAACTTTCACCCACTAACTCTAGCATTGATCAATGGATTTTGTCCATGACTATTATGACTGTAGCGTTTGCCTAATGGTGATATTTATTTTCCTCTTTCTGTCTATATTTATTCATTGAAATCTACTGCAAGGAAGAACTTTCCTTTTCTCTTCATTTATTTTTATTAGTATGGACTTGATATTTATTTTATTCTATGGGTTAAAATCCTACACTAGCATTATTTACTTTGCTGCTCAAATATGTAAATCATAATATTTTTAATTGGGAAAATGCTCTCCTATAAGCACAGAGGCACCTAATAAGCTCAGAGAAAATTCTGCTAAATGGAAGGTATTAAAATTCTGATTATATATCTCTTTATATTGAAATATGTAAATATTTGAGCTGAAATGTTTTCACAGTTACTGTCTTTTGACCCCCATTTGGATTCTTTTCTTTCTTTTTGCAAAATAAAGCAAATAAGTTGTTTCTATTTATGATTTTTGAATATTTTTCTAAATATAGATATTGCAAAATCTGGTATGGGATATAACTTTATCCTAATAAATATGAACACCATCAAAATCTTCTTTCTATAAGTTGTTTTCTAAAATATAATTATAGCATTTAAAACCTAAATCTTTTACAGAATATAAACTTTCATTGTGTAATTATTTTTTAAGCTAATTCCTTGTTTTGGTAGGGATAAATTTCAATGTCTTCCCATTTGCAATTTTGTTTTGAATAATTGCAATGGTAAAGATTAAAAAGCTGAAGTTAACCTTTCCCTCTGTTAGTTGAATGCCTTAACTAAAGACTTCTGATTTTGAACAAAATGCAATTTCTAAAAGCTGATTAGTGACTAGTGGCAAAGAAAGTGTGTAGTGTCATGCATAAGATTATTTTTTAAAATAACATCAATGTTATCCTCCGAATATTGTATGTAGTTCAGTCTAACTTTGAGTATCTAAAACTATGTGTGAATTTTGACTGCAGTTACCATTTTAATTAATAGAATATCAGAGCTTTATTACGTGTGCACCTCAATCAATCCTAAGTACATTTCTGTTCCACAGATTTCTTACTTTAGTAAAAACATTATTTTACCGTGATGCTGTGCTCTACCAAAGTGTGTATTCATAGTGTCATCTGCATTCACGAGATTAATTTTTAAAGTTACAGAAGCATTTGCAGTAAGGTCAGAAGTTTCACTTTTGACACAATAAACTTCCTATAGCTTTTCTTTGATTCTGTGAATTGAATTAAACATTTTTGAAGCATTATTGGAATTAATTGATTTTCTATTTAATTCATCTTCTCACACTATTGTAAAACTGTCACAATTTAACTCTGTAAACTCTTCTGCTAATGACGTCAACTCACCAATAGTCAGTGCTGTACGTTTCTCACCAGCCCAAGGAAACTCAGAACTAAAGATGAGAGAAATTAATTTAGGGTCGCTGTCATCTGAGCTAAGTGAAGTCATGTGCGTGGACCCACCTGCAGCTGTGTGTGTTAAACCTCATGCCTTGGGCTTCAAGGCGCAGGTCAGATTTCAACCAGGGTTCAGGTCGGGAAGAAGGTTCTACCTGGAAGCAGCAGCAGGGACAAAACCATGGGCAGCAAATGCCAAATGCCAGATATGTCATAAAATAATGGGTTCAATCTTTTTAAAACGATGCCTAACTTTTGATGTACATGTTGCTGCCTCTCCCGCAGATCTGTCTCCTTATGGTCTGTGGTCAGTAATGGCCTTGGGGCCCCATGTGGATGGTGTTTCATGTGTTACATGCTCTTCATCAACTTTCTTGAGAAACAGAAAATCAACACTTAATTTTTATCAACCATGTATACATTAAACCCTTGCTTCTGAAAGGGTTTATTGCAAAATAAGCATAGCCGGACAAGAAAAAAGTTATAGATTTACATCATAAGACAAATAAGCACAGCACCGTGGCCACAGCATCCAGGTCCTCTGCAGCAGGACCACTCCGCCTCGGTCTCCCACATGCAGTTCACTCATCTAACCTTCTGTCCCCTCCCTGTCCCCCTAAACCCGCTCACTGCTACCCTGGTGGCTTCACGCCTCTCACAGGTCATAGGTCATGGCGTGGGCCACCCAGAGGGGCCATGACACCACTAGGTGCTGCACGCAGTGGATGGCAGGATCTGTAGAATCAACTACATCTCCCCCCACACCGGAATGGGGGCAGTTAGCTGTGGCCAGCTGCTCCTGTCCAAACATCATCATTTTATCCTCTAGTGCCCTGCATGCTGCCCTTCAAAGGAAGATGTGTTTCCCTGAGACCAGAAAAGTTTTCAGAGTTCCCACATGTGACTGTGAGAACTCTGTCACTGCACCTGCCTCTAACCCTCCTCTAGAGAGACGACGTGAGGGCCTTCCCAAAGCTCTTGTGGTGCAACTGTAACAATGATCCTCCTTCAAAAGGGAGGAAATCCAGGGCAAATGCTACACTGGCCCGGATGCTTGAATAATCGGCTAAAACCAGGATGTTCCAGGCAAATCAGGATGCATGTCTCCTTAAACCTGGAGTTGTCTTTGACTCCAGAACATGCAGCCACCTCCCAACTCTTATTTACGCTTTCTTCCACGTTCCTCTTGCATCTCACCTATTTTCTATTCTCATGATGTCCACCTGAGCCTAGATGCTTGCAACCACAGGCCTGTATTATTTACAGCAGCTGTTGACTGCTCGAGGGCTCCTTTTCTCCTTCTCTCCATTCTCTTCACATACACTATGGTTTTCCTTCTCCAGAAACTTTTGTGTCTTATCACACCCTTGAAGAAAAATCTTTTAATGGCTCCTCATTGCCTCCAGAGTAAATTCCAGACTTTGATTCCAAACACAGTCTGTCCCTAGTCTACACTTACAGACCCATTTCTCACTCCTCCCTCACATGACTCCTTGCCTCCAGCTTGACTTGATCACTCACCATTTCCTAAGCATACATGACTGTGGCATTTGCTGTCCATGCTTTTGTTTATGCTGTTACTTCCACGTAGTCTTCCCAACCTGGACCCTACTGTTAGAATCTGTCCCAAACCTTTAAGCCAAAGTAACATCATCAAGAATCCTTCTCTGATTCCCCGTATAGGAATATTCTCTTTATCCTCTGACGTTCTGCATTAGCGTAGAAAACACTCTGATGGCGCATTACACGAATACCTTCAATTCGAGGAGCTGATGATCTCTTTCAACTTTTGACGCCCAACAATGCCACACAGCACCTTATTCTTTGGACTTGCTGCTGCTTAATAATTATTCATTGAGTGAATTAATGAATGAGTGGCCAATGAATCCACGTTAAAGTGATAATGAATAATCTTTCTTTTAGAAAATATTTTTACAATTTATTGGAAACTATATTAGTCAGCTCAGGCTGCCATAACAAAATACCGTAGACTGGGTGGCTCACACAATAGACTCGCACAGTTCGGGAGGCTGGAAGTCTAAGATCAAGGTGCCGGCAGACTCGGTTCCTGGTGTGGGATTCCTTTCTGGCTTGCAGACGGCCACCTTCTTGTGTTTTCATGTGGTGGAAAGGCAGGGGGGAGCAGCTTTCCTTATATGGACACTAATCCCATCATGGGGGAAGCCCCTGACCCATGACTTCATCTAAACCTAAAGCTCCCCAGGCTCCATCTCTAAATACCATCACATTGGGGGTTAGAGCTTCGACATATGCATTTGGGGGAATACAAACATTCAGTACATAATGGGGACATTTAATCACAAGGAATGATTGCATTTAAACCTGTCTGTGGAAGAACCTTTTTGAGTGGGCTAGCCTTTTGGTGTGTAAAACACCACAAATGGCCAGGTTGATTCACCTTTGTATAAGATCAGCCTTGCTTATTAAACTTTGGGTCTTCCATAAATACCAAGCAAGATCAATTTCATGCCATTTATATACCACTGGTTTCCATTAACAAATATAAGACATGATGAATAAAGATATAAGGTGTTTGTATGTCTCAAAGAGAGGATCCATATCAAACTGATGACAGTGGTGACTTACAGGGAAGATAGTGTGTTGGAGGGTGTACAGTCACGTGGTGCTTAATGACAGGGATGCATTTGGAGAAATGTTTTGTGAGGTGATCTCGTCATTCTGTGAACATCATAGAGTGTCCTTACCCACACCTAGACGGTAGAGCCCACTACACGCCTAGGCTATGGCGCTAATCTTATGGGACCACCATTGTACATGTGGTCTGTCGTTGACTGAAATGTCATGATGCGGTGCATGACTGTATTACTCTGTGTACTCCTGGATTGTCTTAATATTTTTGTAATGAGCGTATATGCATATTACATGTGAAATAGAAAAATGATTAAAAGAAGTTTCTAAGCATTGTCAGCCTACATGGCACTGTGTGTATGATATTCTGGATGTGGTGACTGCCTTCAAGGAGCTCACAACACAGTATTCCTTTGAAACTTCCAAGAAATGGAGAGAATAAAAATTTGGCCCAATGCTTTTCCAATAATATCTCTGTATTTTTTTAAAAAGTCTTACCAGAGTAAGAGAATAATCTATGACTGTTTGAGGGTAAAAACATATTTGGAAAGCAAATAATATGGCAAAAAAGGAAAAGCATGAGAAAAGTAGAACTTGTGTAAGTGTTTTATAAATCATATCAACTCTTCACGCACAAAAGAGTTACACCCCAAAACTCAATGGATTCATAGGCATAAGATTTGAAAAACATTGTGACTAAAATCAGTAAAGCTATTAAAGTATTTAAACATTTAATTCTTTAAGGATCAAGTAAATGTTAACCATAAAACAAAATGAGAGGACATCTGGAAGGCACAGAGGTTGAAGAGTGAAAATTAAAAAGCAAGTGGTGTGCTTAGTGCTACTGAGGGACTTTGGCAAATGGATAGAAACCCATCTGAAAATAAATACAGAGTCTGTGTAATTACAGTGAGCCTGAAGATGAGTTTAGCATTTATATATCTCCTGGGAAGCTTGGTGAGTCAGAGACATAAAACCAAAGCAAAGGGAGGTTATTAAAATATTATTTCCTGTTGTATTGTAGAACTGGAGAAGAGAGTAAACGTACCGATTACTTGCATGGCCGGTTCCACGTCCGTTGTGGCCTCTTCCAACAATGACAGCAGCGTGGCTGATATCTGATGCACGGATTCAATGTTGCTAAACAAGCTATCCACGTCCAGCCGAGCAATCTGAAGGAACACAAACACTGAGCACCAGCTGACAGAGAGACACACTATCTAGGATGTTTTCCCCTGCTGCACAGTAAGCGTTTCCCATGCCAGCCCGTGCTGCTTCCATCAACGGTGTCTGTAAACATTCTTATTTGGGATTTCTAGAGGAAATGTGTGGTTTCTCATGCAAGAAATTGGGATGGTGCATCTGTCCCCTCTGCCTTTTTCTTTATTTTGGCTAAGTTTTAATGAGTTGAGTGTGCATCTCCATATTCCTATAAGAACCAGAGTGTGAAGAAGATTTGGGCCACCTAATCGGTACTTTTTTTAACTGCCCTCTATGAGGGTATGTCCTCGTGCATATGAATTTAGCATCCTTTATGGCTTATACAGTAGAAGTCAGACCTCACTCTAGGCAAGTATCCATTTTCAAAGCTGTTTTAAACCAGAGATGTTCTAAAAATGATGACAAGTAAACGTGCTGAGCTGCTTCCTGCTTTTTTTCTTAAAAGAAATGTGAATGGAAGTCTTCACCAAACATGTTCCACTAATCAAAGATTCATATCTTGTAACTTCATTCACACCCTCAAAAACCAGTGTAATCATCCTAACAATTTGTTTATTCACTTATCCATCCTTTCATTCAATATTTCCGGAGGGCCTTCCATGTACCGAGAACTGTAGTAGAAGCCGACTCTGTCACAGGCACTGGATGACTGGTAGAGGGATGGCCAACCATCCGAAGCTGTCTAAGAAGAGTGTGGTGAGATACGTGTCCTGGTTTTACTGGGTCTCACACAAAATCTTTCTCTTGAGTTTAAGTCAGAAGTCCTTTCACAAAATAGCGTCTAGTTAGGTCATGGCCAGATTGGTACAGGCTCCACTGGGCGACCCCAAGGAACAGGACAGGGGCCTTTTATCCATGGTTTACTGTACGTGAGGTAACCAAGTCTCCAATAATCAAGTCACAGAGGAGCTTCAAAGGTAAAAAGCAGAGGTGCCGGTCCAAAGCCAGTCAGCAAAATTGGGGGCGAGAGAGAGATGGGGAGTTCAGCTAAGGGTCAGATAAAAGGGGCTGCAAAATTAAGGGAAATTGGGAGCAATGGATATGGGATAGGAGACAGACCTGGAGGAATTCTGGAGATGAAGCCAACAGCTGCAGCTTCTTTCTCACTCTGTGGCATCCATTTCCTTAGGTGTGCTGGGTCTACTTGCGGGGCGGGGGGGCAGACGGAGGCAGGCTGCTCAGCTTGTATCCCATCCTTTTTTGACACGGACCCCTCTCTTGTTCCCCACATTGGACATGGACATAATTTTGATAGATAGTCTGTTATTAAACGTGGAAGAATTACAGAACACTGCCCCTTGTATACAAGTTGGTGACTGCGTCAATTATTTCTTATGTGACGTGGTCTTGCTGTGCACATTTCCTTCAGCCATCTGGGAAATTCCTCGCCTTCCTGTCATTGGTCTTGTCCTCAAGTGACTCCCGGCCTCATTTGCAATCAAACTGCATGTGACTGTATGTAGTGGGTTTATTTCAATACAGGATTTTTTCCCCCTATTTTTATATATTCTGAAATTATCTATGTCTCCATACTATGTTATTACATTGCAATTCTTATTAGCTCTTAGGACTTTAACGCAGTATGTCACAAAATGTTCCTTCGTTAAGTGCTCACTTTACTAGGATAGGGTATATGTGGCTGTTTTGCCTGAAATCTATGGATATTCAAGACTTTCAATTTCTATATTTAAAGTATATTTAATATTATACAAAATATCAAAAAGACATATAATGGTTATGTGGCTCTTTGTGTTAATAATTTTAAATGGCTCAAATGTCACACATCTCTGAGTATCACTGATTTAGCACATTATTTATTCTAAAGAATTGCTTTATGCATTGGGTGTTAATTAAATCACAAAGGTGTAGCTCTGCATAGTGCAAAATATGTTTTCCAAAAGTTGTGTACAATTAAAATTTTTGTAGGTTGATTTATTTTAAATGTACGAGTTGTGTAGTTCTTAAAATCCTATTTTGAAATGAATCCTTCTAAAGGACATAAAATTTCATCCCCTAATTTACTTGCATTATGAGATAAAAGATCAGAAGTAATTCATATAGCGTACTTTATTTCATTTTGTTGTAGAAATTTTATTCTGAGGAACTTAAAGTGCTTCATACTTATTATTTCATAAATCATTCCAACTTCTCTGTAAAATACGAGCCAGTCTAAAGACAGAGAAATTTATGCAGAGTTAAGAGACGTGTTGTGCTCAATATTACGAAATTCAGGACAGAACTGGAACTGGAAATTGACCTTTTAGTCTCCCACCTTAGTTCATCACCAGCAAATACTAATAATAGAAGACTTTGCCATCTCTGTTTGGATTTTTTGGTTTGTTCCTGAGTTTTTCACTAAGTTGTCACTTCTACAATTTATTTCCCAAGGTCAGAATCCTACATATCTGTCCAATTTAGACTTTAAATTCATTTAGCAAGGATCTAATTCTACATTCTACCTGCAATCTTAGCTCAATGCAACAAATACAAACAACAAAAATATAGATTTTAATTCCATTTCTTCCTGAAGGACAGAAAAGATTAAAACATAAGTTGGCCTGGTTTCAATCACCCATATCACCCGGGCCCGGGGGGATTCTGTGACTCATAAAAGGAATTGACATTTAGTCACTGCTCTGCCAAGGAACAAACCTACGTCTGGTCCAAATAGGCTTTTAAAACTGGTAGATGGTTTATTATTATTGATATAAACTCAAGGAAGCACTTATGTGCATTTATTAATCATTTACTAGAAACAGGCAATGCTCTAAGAGCTTAGGTTGAGTTGTTTTTTAAATGGATTAAAAATTCAGTTTTTGAAAAAAGATTTAGTCTAAGTATACATTATTCTGAGTGAAGTCAATATATAATAATTCAAATGCACAAAACACAAAATTAAAGGTCAGTGTTTTTGCTGACAACTTAATTCTTTGCTTTACAAAAATATTCATCACGGGATGTATTTCAAATCGCAGGTTCCCACTGCATTTGAATAATTACTGAACTTACAGTTGCGCATATGCAAAACTCCCCAGGTACAAATGTCTAAGTAAAGGGAAAGAAACCTATAAAATTGTATCCTGTCAGACACTGTAATCATTGATATAGAATGACTTTGCATCCCATAAGCACCTCACACTCACTGTTTTCAAAGCATTCCTTGCATTTTCCTGCATCCACATCTTAGTGCAATCTCTTCCCTTTGCTCACAGTGCTTCGCCCTCATGCTACCTGACAACATCCTGGCCGTCTGAAATGGAGTCTGGTAATGATGGTGTTTGTCCAAGAGTTTGCCTATCTCTCCACCCTTTCTATAGCTTTTGTGGGGAAGCCACAGCTCCCCAGTTCTGCCTGATCTGGGAAGATCATCACCATGGTGCCCTGGCTCCTTGCCCACTCCTACAGCGGCATGCAGCCTCGCTGGCCACAGCAGTTGTCTTAGGATGGGCTGGCTCCCAAGCAGAGAATGAGAATCTTAACTGATTTTTAGTAAATGGTTGTTGGGACATAGACGGGCCCAGATTGTAAGCCCTAAGTATGTCAGCTTCTGTCGTCAGCGGTCGTCTCTGTGGAGCGCTTGACTGCCATAAAGTCGACACAGACAGGGAAGCCAAGCTGACAATGCCATGTCGGCTCCTGGATCTAGCCCGGCCTAAAGAAGATATCCTTAGTACAGAAGCCAGTAATTGCCTTTTTATTGAAACCTGTTTGAATTTTATTTGTTACCTATAACCAGTAGGGGACTAATACACTTTTCTGTATTTCTAGCCACAATCTCACTTCCTCTAAGAAACCTTTCCTGCTCTGGGGTCAGAATTAACCTCCCTCCCCTCCCCTTCCATGCCTCCTGCTTTGTATTACTCACTGCTTTATTGAAGCCCATTATATACATCAGGGATAGCTATTAATTTTTCTGTCTCTACATCTAAACTGTGAGCTCCTCCAGGACATTTGTCTCTGTGAGTTATTTGAATAGCCCACTGTGTCTGATACAGTGCTGGGCCCATACCTACTTACTCACTGCCAGTTTGACAATTCAAGTTGAATTGAATCACTACAGTTCAAATGATCTGTTTACTCTGTGGGAGCCGTAAATAAGTGTTCTTTGCAATTGCTCCACTGGGCTCTGAACAACAAGTATGCAGAGATCAAGTGGTTTAAGGAAAAAAATCAAAATCATCTAATTTGGTAGTTCAGACTATCATATTAAGTGGCTTTTTTATAATTTTCTACTTAATTTTATCTACAGAGACTCAGTTTGGCCATTAATATACCAGGAAAATCTGCTGACAGAGGCCAGACTCCCCCCCTTACTGTACATGTGGGAAACCCCCGCTTCCTGTGTGCTTTCTCATGAGCCGGGACCCTCGTCCACTCCTGGCCATAGGCAGGGTTGACCACCCTGAGTGTCGTGTGGACCACCAACCACGGACACCTTTCAAAGAGGACACTGAAAAGAAGTCTAGGAACAAGCTTTAAAAAAATAAACTATGATCATAAAAGTAGTCCATGTTCGTTGTAGAAAAGTAAAGACGGTAGAGAAGTAAAAGAAGCAGACACAATCCCTGTAATCCCACCACGGCAAGACCACGGGCCTATTGAGGGAGGTCCTTCCAGATTGTTCTTTTCTCTCTGCAGAGATTGACATGCTTCAAATAATATTTGGAAATTTGTTTTTTTAACTGAGCATAGCATGAACATATTCATGTCATTAATTTTTCTCAATTGTACCATTTTTAATGCCAACATTATGTGGAACTACTGTAGTCTACTTAACCAGTCACTAAATCTTTGAAATCTAGATTGCCATTTTCACTATTATAAACAGCTCCTCTGGCTAAAACCTTGTTCACATCCATGATTATTTCCTTATGATAAATTTCATTAGTGTAATTACTGAGTTAAAGTTTTAATATTCTTAAGGCCTTTAACAAGTCTTGGCAAATTATAGCAGCGATTACAAACATTGTTTTTCTTCTAATAACCAAAGCATTAAAAACCCTCATTGGATATTACTGCCCTCACCTCAATTTGAAAATATATTTTTAGGCGTCTATCTTGATGATCAAAACCACACAACCCTTAAGTTCCAGAAACGTCTACATGACATACATACAGCAATTGTAGAAGAAGGAAGAAAATAAATAGCCTTGCCTTTGGGGGCCATGGTGACTGCCAACAACCAAATGATTCTCTGGAAATTATTTCTAGAAGAGATGTCAGTGTTTCTAGCTGGTGTGGTTTGGTAATAAATCTGCGTTCAACATAGGGCCCCATCCTGGATCAAATGCTACTCTTTTCTAGTCGTTAGATGTTAGAATTCACGTAGAGCAAATCCACCCAGAAGTCATCTGACTCAGTCTAGAGAAGCTTGGTCCTGTCTGCTCCATCTATAAGGCAGTTCCGTGCACAGCATTATGGTGAGGGCTGGATGAATTCCCTAAATGAGTTCCCTCCATTATTAATGTTGAACTCACATAAGCCCAATGATATGAAGACTGTAACAAATAAAGTGAAAGTGGAAGAAAGCTGAAAATGTATTTAAAAAACTATAAGAAGTGGAGACCCAGCGGGGACATTCTGAGAGGGAAGAGCTGGTCTTGTTTTATTTCTCAGTGAGGGAAATGAGAAGGGGGTGCTTGTGAGCCAGAAATTGCAGCAAGTGGAAAAGAAGATGTTGGCAGCGGGCCCTGGCACCCACAGGGCAGGGTAACTATCTAATTACTATGGCGTTTACTCAGACAGCTGGCTTCTAGATTACAAAGCTTTTCAGGGTAAACTAGCCATTATTTCATCAGGTTTCTTAAAACTACTGATTTGTATGTGTGAAATTTCCTGCTGTGAAACCAGATTCTAAACAGGCTAATTGAGTCAAACTACAAATTGAATCAATGTCACAGCCAGACAGCAACTCTTTTAACTAATCTCGCTGCTAAATGTGCATGTGGCCTGATCACTGCCCGGAGACATGGCAGGCCAGGAGGCACAAAGGTGGACAGACCTGCACCAGCGCAGAGAGGTCAGTCCCTTTGCAGAAAGTAAGGTTGGGAGCTGGGACAGACATCTCGGCATGTGTAGGGGAGGGCAGAGCCCGCAGAGGTGAGTAAGGTAGATCAGAGGCTGTGTCAAACTTGAGACATTCCGGGGGCCTCTGAGAAAGGACGAGGATTGAGAAGGCCACCCCAACCGTCGTTTGACTGACAGTAGGAAAGTAAATGCTTATACTGACATCCTTGGTAACAGGCAGAGAGCTGACCGGGGCCCCTGCCTGTGTTTCTTGCCTGCCCTGACACAGGGACGGGCAGAAAAGAAGTGACATAGTAGGGGCTGGAGGTGGTCCTCAGGCTTACTAGCCTTTCCTCCTTAGAGTTTTATGTGAAATGCTCAGAGGACAAATAGTACTGCTAGGAATAGCCCTTCTGAACTGCAGAGCCATTAAAATTTGTGATTCTTTAGAAATTCTAAAAAAAAAAAAAAAAAAGGAATAGAATAAATACTTGAGTTATATTGTCAAAACATAGGAGAAAATAATTTGGAAACTGTTTGGGGCAACCAGTGAGATTATAAGAAAAATACATAAATTTTCTACGTACCCAAGTCAGCCAAAAAATTATATTTAAGAGCTTCTGGCTGGGCACAATGAAGGGGTACACATTATTATGTTTGACTACTTGAGTACTCTGGTGTGTGTGTGTGTACACACGTGTGTGGGTTTATTTTCTTCTTCCTGTATACATGCTCAAACTCAGAGCTTATTAGGTGTAAAAATCAACCAGCCAAAAAAACCAAACAAAACTCTTAACCTTTTCGAGAGAACATCCATTTCCTTCAGATCTAACATCTGAAAGAAACTACTGATCTGAGGAATGACTTGCTCAACATTTACCAATTCTTTTTCCACTTAGTAACACAACTGTGAAGTTCTAATTTTCAATAATGCAACCAAAGACTAGGAGAATTCTGGACTCACTGAAAACAATTTTGAAAAGTTAGCAGAAGTTTTTGTAAAAGAAAAAAAATACATTCGGTTGAGGTGATAAATGAAGGAAGAGGAGACGAAGTGTGACAAAAAGATATGGTGGCAGGTGTGTGATGGTTGCAAAATCGTATGAAACAGAACAAATATCCATGAAGTCCATCTGTGTCGAAAGTTCCAGAGTTTCCCAGGGTTCAGTCATTCTAGTACTGACATTCCTGACCTCCTCCCTCAGGAGACTCACTTATTTTAGCACTCCTATGACCATAACTAGATTAAAATGTTCAATGTTTTCCAGCCCAAACACATAGCCCCTGGCACGGGGCTCTCCGGGCCTTGGCTCTGCGCACTTGTCCTGCCCTATCTCCAGGGACTGGCCCTCCAGGCTGTTGTACATTGGGTTCCCTTCCTCAGACTGTCTCTTTGGAGTCCAAATGATAGTAAACATACAACAGAAGGTTAAAAATCACACACTTCCTGCCTCAGTTTCACTTGGAGCGTCAGTTCCTTAGACATCAAATCCAACGTGAGTACGAGATGACTTGTCACATGCAGAACTTAGAAGGGGAAATTCAATGAACTGTTTCAGTCACCTGTCGACCTGATGCCTAAGAAAACTAAAGGAGCTTGTAGCAGCAGGAAGAGATGGCTAAGTTGGGACGAACCTGCACTCACTCAGGTTTTGGGGGCAAAAGATGCATGAATGTGGGGCCGCCCGGTGGCGCAGCGGTTTAGTTCGCGCTTGGCAGCCCGGGGTTCGCGAGTTCGGATCCCGGGCGCCCGCCGATGCACTGCCTGTCAGCCACGCCGTGGCGGCGTCCCATATAAAGTGGAGGAAGATGGGCACGGATGTTAGCTCAGGGCCAGTCTTCCTCAGCAAAAAGGGGAGGATTGGCAACAGATGTTAGCTCAGGGCTGGTCTTCCTCACAAAAAAAAAAAAAAAAAAAAAAGATGCATGAATGTTTCCCGTGGACCAGTGTGGACTCTGTGTGGGTGTGAGCTGGTGGGAGCCCATCCCTGATTCTGTCTACAAGCTGAAGGGCAGACATGGAGGTAAACCCTGGCACCTAGGAGCTGAGGAGAGAACTGCAAGCCACCAACTGGAACAGAGATGCAATCTGGATCAAGTGACCTTCAGGAGAGAAAACCCCCCTCACCGCTGTCACGGGAGTCACACACACACACACGCGTGCGCACACATACACACACAAAGCCAGGAAAGCACGTGTGAGGGAGCCACATCATTACATTTGGGAAGTCCAGAGGGTGCAAAGCCAGCGTGATGGCGCCCGTTGAAGCGAACTTTCCTCTCCTGCCCATCCTCCCAGGGTCAGCAGGGCTGGTGAGCTGGTGTCTGGGGGTCAGGGAGAGGAGCAGAGAAGACGCCCCGTCCACGCCCCCACTTCCCTCTGCAGGACTCCGGGTGAAGCAGCCCGACCTGGGGGAGAGCTGATGCTGAAGTCAGAGTTCAGATTAACGTGTGGGACTGAGTTTCTGATTTCTGAGCTGAGACTGTGTTTGTCCTAAGGTCTGTCATGTAAGTGTGAGAGAAAGCCCTGGGCCTGCCAGAGTTGTCACCCAGAGGCAGGGCAGGAGTCCTCACGGTTAAGTTTCCTCCTGCTCCTCACGGCACGATGCTGCCCACGGATCCCGAGCACCACACGGAGGAAGGAACGAAACGAGAGTGCGTGTGAGTTTTAGGAAGCAGAGCCAGTCCCTGCAGCATTTTTAAATTGCTTGTAAATTCTCACTTCCTTCCTTTGTTGAGCAACTACCTCTTTGTTGGGAACCCAAGGTGCCCAGCCCAGTGTCCTGAAGGCACCTGAATTCCAGACGAGACTCAGCACTCCGCAGAGTTTGGATCCACTGGGTTTGCCCGGGATGCACAAGTCTAAGCCCTGCAGGGGGCAGGTCTCTGGACGCCCCACGGACCAAATGACCACCAAACTCCAGACTCCAAACCTCGGGGTCACCGTGAGCTGGCCCCTTTGTCACCCCGACTCATATCGATAGTTGACCACACTACCTCCAACATTCGGGGAGCCTCTCTCGGTCACTCCATAAAACTCTATCAGGTCCCACTTTGTGCCTCGGAAAAAACTTCTAAACTCACCTTCATTCCCTCTTCCCCAACTCAGCTTACCTACTACTTTCCGTCTTCCAAAAACATAAGTTAGATGGGGTTCACAAGTAATGATAAGCTCCCCTCCTTTAAACCATTCAGTTCCTCCCAGTCGCCTATAGAAAAGGCCCCAAATTCCTCAGACTGACAGTTTTGTCTGAACAGGACCCATCTTATCTACTCCAGTTATTTTTACTTTTATAAGAGCCCTCTGCTCCAATCAAAAGGAATGGCTGCCCTCTCACTTGACACGGGCTGGCTCACTCACATCTTTTGCTCCTGCGGCTCGCTCCTGGGCTCTTGCACTCTCCTCCTGATCCTGAGTTCGCCTGGTCAGTATTTCCCCAGTGCGACTCTGTCCGTTCTCTAAGACTCCCTAGACCACCCACCCACCTGGAGTCATTCACAAACCAACAGGCAGTTGTTTCTGCTCGTGACCCAGACACTGTATTAGGTGCTGGGGGTACAGCAGTGAGCAAATGAGACAAAAATCCAGGCCTCATAAAGGAGACAAGTAAACGAGATAAGTAAATTATGTGGTATGTAAATACATGGTTAACTGCTAGAGGGAGAAAACAAAGCAGAGAAAGTGGGGAGCTGCAGCACGGAGGTGCCCCCCCCTTGGCGTTAGACGTTCTGGTCCACACTGAAGGCCTTCTGCTGTAAGCATCTTTGATTCTCTACCTAAAGTCTTTCTCAGACCACAGCTGCCTGCCCTGTCTACACACAGGGCAGTCCAGAGGGTCAAGAAGTAGCCCTCCCAGGAGCATCCCTCAGCCAATGTCTAATAGGAATTGGTAGCTGAATACCCCTCGTGTGGGACAGCTCTGAGGTGTGTTCTGTGCAGCGTCCTAGAGCTCCCAGTGGGATATGAGCCCCAGTCTCCGCCAGAGGTATTCGCTCGTGATGTACCCTATGTAGTCTTCCTTTCCTTCTCTGTCTCCTTTCCCCATTCCTTTACTGCTATTCCAGGGGATCATCTCCCAAATAAGTGACTTGCTCTAAGATTCTTTTATCTGGATCTGCTTCTGAGGGAACCCAGTGTAAAACAGAGTGAGGTGGTCAAGGAATGTGTCACCGAGTAAAGGCTTGAAGGAGGTGGAGGAGCAGGCCGTGACGTTAACTTGGGGAAGAACATTCAAGGCAAAGAAAACAGCAAGAGCAAAGGGCTTGAAACAGAAGTGCTCCTAGTTTGTTCAAGGAACACTGAGAGGCCAGAATGTAGACATAGGTGAGGTCAGAGAGAATGAGGGACCAGCTCACGTAGGACCTTGCGGGGTCATCATAAGAATGTTAGGTTTTAATCAGAGTGAAATGAGAAGCCATTGGAGGGTTTTGAGTGGAAGAGGGACATAATCTGACTGACATTTTAAAAAGAATCACTCTGAGTGGTTGGTAGAGACAAGGGTGGAAGAAGAGAGACGCATCATGGGGCAGGTGCAATAATCTAGGTGGTTATTGATGGGCTCTTGAATCAGGGTGGAAGTAATGGAGGAGGTGAGAAGTGGTCTAATTCTGGATAAATTTTATCCAGAATAGGATTTATTGATAGACCCAACACGGGGTTTAAGAGAAAAGTCAAGCAGGACTCCAGGGTTTTTGCCCAAGCAAAAGGATGGAGCTGCCATCGACTGAGGTGAGAAAGACTGCATGGGGAGCAAATTTTAAAGGGAAAATTAGGAGCTCAGTTTTGAACAAGTTAAATTTGAGATGCCTTGTGGACAATCATGTAGAGATTTGAGTGGGAGTTGGATATAAGCTACGCAAGATTTCAGGGAAAATGTCTAGACTGGAAATAACGTTTGTCAACCATCAGCGTGTAGATGGGACTTAAAGCCATGAAACCAGACCAGATCCTCAACAGAGAGAACGTAGACAAGAGAGAGGAGGTCTACAGACTGAGCCCTGATCTACTTGAGTGTTTAGAGGTGAGGATCAGCCAGCAAAGCAGACTGAGAAGGAGCGTTGGTGTAATGGGGGAAACCAGGCGTGCGTGAAGTCCTGGAAGACAGAAAAGGGAAGTTGTTCTGTCAAATGCTGGTAACAGGTCAGGAAAGTGAGCGCCTTCTCCGCTAACGTCAAAGCAATTGTTTGCTGCATAACCAATTGGCATAACTAATCAGGAACTGCCTTCTGTCCTGATCATTTCTAGCGTCACCTTGAAATTTATCTTTGATTGTTATTTGGCTTTTTATATGTTTATGAGTCATTTTCTTGACCAGATTATAAACTCTTCTAGGGCAGGACTGTGACATAAATATCCTTGATTGCCACACAGAACTGAGCAGAGGGCATTGCATGGAATAGACAGTTGACAAACGTTTAATCTTTTAATTTGCATATTCAACTAAAATATCACATTCTCCATGAAATATCGCCTAGTTAATCTGTCTGGAAGTGGTCTGTCCCTTCTGTGAACTCCAGTTGCGCTTGTCCACGTTTATTGATTATCGCTTTGCGTCACAAGTGATCTTTTCATAGCTATGAGCCTTATCACCTCTAACTAGGGATTCTTTGCCTTTTGATGGCAAGGAATGAGTTTCACATGTCTAATGTACTCCAAATGGCCTAAAATTCATTAATTAACTCACGTAATCATCAACCTGTCTGTATCTAAAGTACCTTAAATAAGTGTTTATTCACAAATACTTGCTTCCCCAGTATGTGCTTCCTTCCTGACCGAGCATTCACTCTCTGGAGCCCAGGATTTATGGCCCTGTACTGAAGTGCACAGCTAGGTTGATGTATGCCTGAGTAAGCCTGCCCCAACATCTCCAGAATTCCATTAGGGAGGTTTATAGCATCACAATATCACAGCCATGGAAATTCTGTTGCTTATTTTCACAAATTAAAATAGTGGTTTATGCATCTCAGTTCTGAGAAGTGATGAGCACAAGATCCTGTTACCCAGGCTGAAGGGATGACTTTCCTAGGTATTAAAACAGATCTGTGTATCACTTCTCTCTTTTTCAATTCTGGGCATCCCAACCCCTCCACCGAACTGGAAGAGGCATTCATGTTTCTCCTCACTTGGCCCGGCAGGTTTTGATCTGGACTATAGATTATAAAAGCTAGAGAAACTGAAGGTGCCCTAAAATGGAGCTTATGAGGTGCTTATAAATGTAACAACATGGAGGAGAGTGACATGAGGATAAAAAAAATCCCTCATTTTTTGAGCTGAGACTTTCTGAACAAGCAAAGAGATTTCCTACCCATAAAAAGAAGTTTCACATACTAGAATACAGTGGTCCCCCCTTATCCACAGTTTCACTTTCCATGATTTCAGTTATCTGATCAACCACAGACCAAAAATATGAAATGGAAAATTCCGGAAATAAACAATTCATAAGTTTTAAGTTGTGCGCCATTCTGAGTAGCGTGATAAAATCTCATGCCATCCTGCTCCATCCCACCCAGGACGTGGCGCATCTCTTTGTCCAGAGGACCCACACTGTATCTGCTCCTCGCCCGTCAGTCACTTAGTAGCTGCCTCTGTTATTGGATCCATTGTCTCAGTATCGCAGTGCTTGTGTTCAAGGAACCCTAATTTTATTTAATAATGGCCCCAAAACACAAGAGTAGTGATGCTGGCAATTTGGATATGCCAAAGAGAAGCCGTAAAGTGCTTCCTTTAAGTGCAAAGGTGAAGTTCTTGATTTAATAGGGAAAGAAAAAAATCATATGCTGAAGTTACTAAGGTCTACAGTAAGAACGAATCTTCTATCCATAAGATTGTGAAGAAGGAAAAAGAAATCTGTGCTAGTTTTGCTGTCGCGCCTCAAATATGCGTATAGGAGAAAACATAATATACAGTGTGCAGTACTAGCTGAGTTTCAGGCATCCACTGGGGGTCTTGGAACATATTCTGCACCAATAAGGGGGGACTCCTGCATTGAGGTATCACTTCCACACCCAGCTAAATCCGAATCCAATCTGACAGCAAAGTACAGATCTTCCAGGATGACAAAACAGAAAGATTTCTTCCAGGAAAAACGGGGAGTGAACAGTGATGACTCTGTCAGCACTGGAGGAAGTGGTCAATGACATATTATATATTAGCACAGTCACTTTGTGGTTGGCAGCACCATTTACTTGTGTGATTTTTATATTTAAATTTAACATTTCACAACTATAATCTTTTCCAAAACATAAGAACTGCCCTTATTAACAAACTTTTTAGAAAATAAGGAAAACTTCATTGTCTGTTTTTAACTTTTCTAATGTGACTTCAAGCGTCTGCCCTTATAATGGAGGAACGACAGCCCAGATTATGTCACAACTGTTGAGATTCCACAAAGAGGGTGAAAATTAACTCTTTGATTTTAAAAAATATGGAGTTCTAACCTGGATATATAGATCATAGGATTCTTCATTGTGATGTGATCTTAGTAACCATGAAAATCAGTATTTCTAAAGGATTGAAGAATGTATGTATCAATGGTTACTTCCAGCAAGAGTGTAATATTTTAAAGTCAGCACATAAGCTCAGAAAAGCCAGTGGGAAGTGGAATCAGAAATTCAATGTACTTCTTTTGAATCATTCCTCTCAGAACCTCAATTATAGTTAGCAGAAATTGCTTTGATTTTCATTTCATATAGTGACCAAAATTCCTCTCTGTGCTCTGCTTTCTGGGCAACTTTTGTTTTCATATTATCAGCCTGGCTTTGATCTCAGAACTCACTGAAGTCCATGAACCTGTGACTGAAGAGTTTGACTGCAGGAGCTGCTGGACTCCACAGGGGAAAGGACTAGACTGATCAGGAGGAGGGAGTGGAGAGAGGGACTTAGCTGGCTGTCCCCTCCATTTGTTCTACAACCTAGAAGGGTCCCTGGTGTTCCAAGCACAGCATGAGGAAGAGCCGAGATACACAGGAGATTAGTATACACTACAAAGTTTCTCCTAAACAACCTCATGTGTATCCTTTTACTAAAAATGTGGTCTCTACCTTTGAAATCACAACAAAAAGAGAATTGTTTGAAAAGTTTGGTAGAGTAAACAAGATAAAGAGTCAGAGGAAAAGATTTTACCCTTATATATAAAATTTTACATGTGTATTTAAAAAGATAATGTAGTTAAAGAGAGAAAGGAAGAGAGAGAGAAAACAAGGGCATTAATTTTTTTTTTTGAGGAAGATTGGCCCTGCGCTGACATCTGTTGCCAATCTTCCTCTTTTTTTTCTCCCCAAAGCCCCAGTACATCGTTGTATACCCTAGTTGTAGATCCTTCTAGTTCTTCTATGTGGATGCTGCCTCAGCATGGCTTGATGAGCGGTGAGTAGGTCCACACCCAGGATCCAAACTGGCAAACCCTAGGCTGCCAAAGTGGAATGTACGAGCTTAACCACTATGCCACCAGGCCAGCCCCAATATATTTTTAATTAATCTTTTTATTTTGAAATAAAAATAAACTGCACCCTTTATGCAGTTCCCCTAATTGTAATATCTTGCAAAACTATAGTATGTGTGCATTGAATTTTGATGTAGTATGGTAGAACATACTATGAATGGAGTATGGAGATTTTTTGCATAAATAAGACATGTCTATGAGAAATCAACATCTTGATTCCACTTAGTTCAGGGCAATTTCGTGGAGGAGACAGGGTGTTAGAAAGTAGTTGACTTTCAGAAAATTATGGTCAGTAAGCCAAGGTGGAATATGTTTGAGGCCCAGAATACAATCTGAAAAATTTGGAAGTTAACAGAGACATGAAGAATAGCTGGGTGATTCTATGAGGCCAGAATTACCCTACTACCAAAACCAGACAAAGACATTATAAGAAAAGAAAACTATGGACCAATATCTCTCATGAACACTGATGTAAAAACCCTTAACAAAATACTAGCAAATTGAATCCAATACTGTATAAAACAATTACACACCATGACTGAGTGGGATTTATCCCAGGAATGCAAGGCTGGCTCGACATTCAAAAACCAATTAATGTAATCCACCACATCAACAGATTAAACAAGAAAGCAGATTTAAAAAGAAAAGTCACATGATCATATCTAAATGATATAGAAAAAGCATTTTACAAAATCTAACACCCATTCGTGATAAAAACTCTCAATAAACTACGAATAAAGAGAAAGTTCCTCAACTTGAGAAAGAATATCTCCCAGAACCTAAAGCTAACATCATACTTAATGGTGAGAAACTGGAAGCTTTCCCACTGAGATCGGGTACAAGTCAAGGGTGACCACTTCTTTTCAACATTGTACTGGAAGTTCTAGCTAATGCAGTAAGATAAGAAATGGAAATAAAAAGTATACAAATTGAGAAAGAAGACATAAAACTGTCTTTGCTCACATATGACATGATTGTCTATGTAGAAAATCCAAAAGAATCAACAAAAAAACCCAATCCTGACACTAGTAAGTGATTATAACAACGATGTGGAACAACAGGAATCCTCATTCACTTCTTGTGAGAATGCAAAACGATACAGTCACCTTGGAAGTCAGTTTAATGATTTCTTACAAACTAAACACTCTTACCATATGATCCAGCAATCATGCTCCTTGGTTTTTACCTAAACTGAAAACTTACTTCGACACAAAAACCTGCACATGAATGTTTATAGCTGCTGTATTCATAATTGCCAAAGTTTGGAATCAACCTCAATGTGCTTCAGTAGATGAACAGGTAAATAAACTGTGGTACATCCAGATAATCAAATACTATTCAGGGCTAAAAGAAAATGAGTTATCAAGCCATGAAAAGACATGGAGGAACCTTAAATGCATATTACTAAGTGAAAGAAGCCAATCTGAAAAGAATACATACTATATGATTCCAGCTATACGTCACTCTGAAAAAGACAACCTATGGGAACAGTAAGAAGATCAGTGGTTGCCATGGGTTGGGGGGGGGCGGAAGAATAGGTGAAGCACAGAGGATTTTTAGGTCAATAAAAATACTCTCCATGACATGATAATGATGCATACATGTCATTATACATTTGTCAGAACCCACAGAATGTACAACACAAAGAGTGAACCATAATATAAATTATAGACTTTAGGTGACAATGATGTTTCAGTGTAGGCTCATCAATTTCAACAAACATAACACTCTGATGGGGGATGTTGATAATGGGGGAAGTTATGCATGTGTGGGGCCAGGGAGTATATGGGAAATCTCTGTACCTTCCCCCTCAACTTTGCTGTGAACCCAAAACTGCTCTAAAAAAATAAAGTCTTTAAAAAAAAAAGAGTGGCTGGGTGATATTAAAAAACAAGAGGGAAAAAATTGCATGGTTGTCTATTAAGCAAAAATGAATGACTATTATTTCTGACAACAGGAAAAGTCTTTTAGTGAAGGTGACAGTTTTGAGAAGAGTCCTTCTGTTACACTTAAAAATCATGACAAAAGATATTTGCTCTCCTATGGTTTCCTCTTTTTGTTATGCAGGCAAAGTTTTAGTAAATAGCTTTAAGAAGCCTAATTTAGATGATTGCTACCATCTATCTATCTATCTACCTACCTATCTATAAATGAAAGCTGGGTATATTTTAATAATTACTTGATAAAATATTTCTGTCTTGGTTCTTTTATCTTGTACTTCAGTGAACTATCATAACTGCAATTCTGTCCTTTGTTGAATGAGAGTAGCAAAATTTCAAATTTATGGTCCCTCAACAAATAAAATAAAGTATTTTTCCGTTTAAATGAATATTTGTTATTTGTGGTTAAAAATAAAACGTAAATATATTCTTCAGGGGAAGAGGTTCTATAATGGTAAAAATGGTATGACTCCAATTTCACAAGGTATTTGGGTATGTCTGTATGTGCCTAGACAATAAACTAAAATATTTACAGTGCTTCTTTCTAAGTGGTAGAGCTATAGGTGATCATTTTCTTCTATATATGTTTTCTAATGAAAATTATTTACAAAATTGCTGCCACATAGTATATCCAAATTTTAACAAAAACTCCAATTGAGCTCTTGTTAATACAAACTTATAGATTATTTTTGCCCTTTTTTCAGAAAACACAAAATTTCAAGTATAATGCACACAATTAGATCAAATAGGAGAAAATTCAAAATAAATACACATAACTTTCTTATCATATAAATAAAAATCTACTAAATGTGCTTTCAAACATATACACTTATAAACAGAATACCCCTTGAAGGGCAAAGAGCAGCTGGTACTGGTGTTCGCTTCTAGGAAGGAGATTGAGTAGCTACATGATGCTCTCGTGTCTTTGAGATCTTTGGTACTTTTGTGTTATGTGAATTTTAGAAATTAAAAACAAAGAAAAATAAAAACATGTATTTAAATTCCTCTAACTACTCTTTTCAATCACTTTTTGGTCCTTTCCTTACACATAAAACCCTTTTCCATTGTTAGATTAGTTTGCTCTGGTTTTAATTTATTTTGACTTAGTGCCAAGAATGTAGAGTCTCTCCTATTGCCCTATCTGGATAATGAGTAACTAGAACCCGTTTTCCCACTAAGTGTTTCAACACTGAATGTTGTGGATAATTTTTGCCTTCTTCGCAAAGCCCCTCACAATGCTGCTGTCAAAGACGATGTAACTGCTGAATCTGACCCTGCTCACAGTTCAGTGAAGTTTTCTTTGTAGAAAAGCCTTGAAGTTAAGACTAAGGTTTATAACCACAATCGTCACCGAAAGTTGTCAGTCAGAGGCTGGGTCCAGACGTTCATTTGTACAAGTTCACTCAGATAAGCCCACTGCTTTTCTCAGTTTTCAACTTCCTTCTCCAATTTTCACTTTCATAAACTGACTTGTTTCTTCTGGGACTGAAAAGACGTGGATCAGATGCATAAAGAGAAGACACGGAGGGAATACAATGAAGCAAAGACAGTCTCTACAAGAGAAAGGACATGGGTCGGATGACTTCCCCAAGTCTCTTCCAGCCTAAACTGAACATGTGAAATATTTAGTTATGTTGCCTAAGCATGGATTGCAGATTGTTCCCATGGTTACATGAAAACTGTATGTGTTAATTTATAAATTTTGACACTAATTGATGACAGGTGGCTTGTGTGCAAAGACCGCGGTATTTAAACGGTTAGGAGTGCAGTGAGGACATGAAGGAGCTAATGAACATTGGGAAGGTGGTGAAGGTAATGAACTGGGGCATCAGTTAACTACCTCTGCACTCATATAAATGTGCACAAGAATCAAGTGAGTTCCTGAGCATTTATTTACTTAATCAAAGGTTAAAAGCATTAAGAAATGGGAAACAAGTGGATCTGACATGGGAAGTTTGAGAAACCTCCAAATACTCGCTGTTATAACCTTAGTGGAGAGGACGTGTAGACTACTGGCTGCAACAGGATTCCACAGCCAGGGAGACGAGAGCGCTGGGAGGCGGCGAAACAAGAGAAGTGCCAGGTGTGAAAAATCAACAAGAATAGAATAACAGAGGAGGTACGAGTTAGAATTGTGAGAACCGTATTCAAAGCATTGCAGGCAAAAGCTAAACGTGCCAAATAAATAAACTAGGTGCCACCATAATGAAAACATTTAATTTTACATGGTCTGAAACACAGTTCTGGGATTGTTTATAAGAGTTCCATAGGAAACAAAAATAAAAGAAACAACAACAAAAGCAAAAACACAAACAAATAAAAATCAGGTCCCGCTCAACAATGGCATTTATATCAGTGGGGCCAGTTTAACTCACCAGTATGGTAGATGGTTTAAAATTGAGAACATTTTCATACTGAATAAAATTCTTATTCGATTGGATACAAAAATGGGTTACGAATTCAAAGGAAGTCATTTTCTTATATATTTCGTCTTTTTTATATTGATCATTAACTCATCACAGGGGCAGATTTTGGTAAATTGGGCTTATTTTGAAACATATCTTAGTCAAGTATGCTTTTGTACATATTAAACAATTTATATTCAAAAGAGAAAGAGAAATAAAGACAGAGAACGTCGACAATTCTTTTAGGCTTAAGAGAGTGAGTGAGTGATTACACTGAGTGAGTAATCACTGAGTGATTGTGCTGGAGATGCATTAGAGAGAGGGTACCCTCAACCGGAAGCAGGAACCATAGCCAGGTTATGTGGGTGGAGATGCAGGTAGGTGTATAGATTTGGTGTTGGGAGTGTCTGAATCTTATTGTGTCTATTTTCTCAATGAAACAATGGAAAAGAACGTTAGCTGAGAATGAGGATGGAAGAGCGAATGTTTGAGGTGTGAGGAGAAAGAAGAAGATGTGCAAGAGTCCCTTCAGAGACATTACTGGGGCCCCACTTGAAGAAAATAGTCATGAATTTTAAAAGAGATTGGCTCAGGTGCCTGGGTAAAGTGTGAAGTAGGCAGAAGATTGAACTTCATCAAGGGCAGGTTTTTTTCAGGCCGGTAAATGGAAAGCGAGAGAAAAGGGAATTGAGTCCATCTGTGAGGAGCGATTAGCATGCAGGACCTGTGGAAACTGAAGTAGGTGTGGGCTGACAAACACGGAAAAGGGGGTGAGGGCAAGACCTTGGAGGTCCTGGCAGCATCAAAAAGTTGTTGGACAGAGGGAGCCAGTGGGATGTGAAAAGAGGGCTGAAAGAGAGGAAGTGGCAGTCAGAGAAGACAGGCCTGAAATCCTGAGTTTGTGGGGTGACGTTATTGGTAGTGACAGTTCTGGGGTCTGGCCCTGGAGTGAGTGGCCGAGAAGGGGTTGAGGAAAGACTGTTGGATGCGAGCAAGTCAAGGAGCTGACAGCGAGTCCCTGAGGCTGCATGGATCAGTTGCATGAACACTGAAATTGATGTCAGAATGAGGCAGAGACAGAGACGATATGGAGACAGTGGGCTGGGCTCTAAATTTTTCGAAGAATAGGAGTGACGGGTTGGACTGCACCGGAAGGGAGGGTAGGTAGTGGTAGATAGATGCCAAGTGCATTTAAAATCAATATTTTAATAAGTATGTAAATGAACATTTTATTAATAACCATTAATACCTGCCAGAATAGGGGTTGCATCAGATGCAGCTAGTTTATGTTAAATGAAAGACAACACACCAAAAGTGTTTTTATATACTTAGCAGTGAAACTAGAGAGCAAATTTTTATCATGACCATGAATGTTATTCCTACTCTTACAGAATTAATAAGGAATTCCCTGACTCAGGAAGTTGCCAGTCACCTTCTGACTTGAGAACCGTGGGAGGATTACCTGGGGACGTTTACCGAGAGTCAAGAACGGGACTCCACACACACAAGTACTCACAGGGGGTGAAACCAAAGGCGACTTCCGGGGAAGGGAAAATCCCAAGCCTGCTTGGTTGCTTTTCTCTACACATTGTCCTAAACCAAAAAACTTTTTTATACCAAAGTTCACCTTGATCTACACCGGTTTTCCCTAATTTGTAGGACAGATGCTTCTTCTAATGTTTCTGAGAAATGTCCCAGGTTAAGAAATATAAATTCTGCTTCTGGATGTTTTAAGCCCTGGGGAAAGATTTAGTAATTGATGTTGGGACAACTGGCTAGCAATATTTTTATAATCATGGGTTACATGTTGAGATGCTAAGCCCAGAATCCGTAAGGATGGTTATACTTGATCACTTAAACATGCAAAAACAAGTGAATACACCTTAAACAAGGTTTTAACCTTAAATAAGGTTAGAAGGCAAAAGATAAACTGAGAAAATTGGCTGCAACGTGTGGGATGGAAGAAGAATATCCCTAATATAAAAAGAAATTTTATAGAACAATAGGAAAAAGACAAACCATAATTTTTTTAAAAGGACAAAAGACGTAAATATGAGTAGGGATTGAAAAGAATAGAAATGGCAAATGAATATATGGTACTTGTCAGAAGGACTCAAAGGAACCTGGTCTTCCTGTTTATAAAATCAACAATGCTGGGGCCGCCTGGTGGCGCAGCGGTTTAGTCCGCGCTTGGCAGCCCGGGGTTCGCGGGTTCGGATCCCGGGCGCCCGCTGACGCACTGCCTGTCAGCCATGCTGTGGCGGCGTCCCACATAAAGTAGAGGAAGATGGGCACGGATGTTAGCCCAGGGCCAGTCTTCCTCAGCAAAAAGGGGAGGATTGGCAACAGATGTTAGCTCAGGGCTGGTCTTCCCCACAAAAAAAAAAAAAAAAAAAAAAAAAAATCAACAATGCTCAGCTTTAACCCCAGGGCAGGGAGATCAGCCCCTGGAGCACTGTTAACGGGAATGAAAATTAGAACCGTGTGACTTTCTGGTTGTTAGTTGGCAATTTTTAATCAAAATTCTACATATGCATATCTTTGACCTAGCAATTCCTTTCCTAGGAACTTACTTTAAGGAGAGAAGGTGACAACACCCCAAACGTAAGGGTGTGTCAGCATCAGTAATAGTAGAAAAACATGTAAAAGAGTTAGTGGTCAGGAAAAGATCCATGCAGCAGATTGCTGAATGAAACGAACGTGTGACAAAATCACACGAGCAGTTTTGATCCCATTTATGTAAAAACACGTGTGTTTTTGTGTGTATCTATATCTATATATACATCCAAGTAGATGTCTGAAAGGATGTTCCCAACCACGTGAATGGTGATGATCTGCGAGTAGAGGTATTTCTGGTCACCTTTGCTTTCTAGTTCCTGTTTTGTCTGTGGTTTGAACTGTGCACGAGGACCACTGCCCACCCTAGTGATTAGGTTATTGCCCTCCGCCTGGAGCAGCTTCACTGCCTTCTCTCCTCTGCTCCAACGTCCCCACTGGAAAGGTCTGCACTGACGGGGCTCTACTTGAAGCAGAAACACCACCTCTCTGTCCCCATGCCCCACCTCTCTTCTTTCCTTCCGTTGTCTCAGCTGTACCTAACTCCACCTGATATATTTTCATTTCTGTTTGTCGTTTATTGTCTGACTCCTCCCATCCCCCACTAGAAAGTGAACCCCACAAGGGCAGGACTGTTCTGTCCTGAACTGTAACCCCATGCTGGGAACTGTGCCCATCGCATATCAGGCACTTACTAAATGCGAGCTGAATCAGTGAAAATAACCGTGTGTGTGCGTGTGTGTATGTGTGTGAGAATCAAATATCCTTGTATCTTTGTTCCAATTCCCTACAAGAAATTCCTTGAAAAGGCCTTGATTAAAAAGGAGGAGGATGATTAACTTATAAACCCTTCAAGTTTTGTCTGGGGCCAGTCCTACCAAAATTTTTAGCTTACATTCAGGTTAATTGCTAGGTTGAATTTTACTTAGCTAAATAGTCAAAGGTTTAATTGAACTCTCAATTTGGAAAAAAAAAAACCCACTTATTTTTCTCTTCTGAATCTTTTCTCATCTTTAAATCAAATTGAATGCTTTGCTCCTAAACTACTGAAAACCTGTGGCTCACATTTTGCTACCAGTTCTATGGGAAACACATAGAAATTTCAGTGGCAAAAACTTTGAATTACTTTTCCCTGTATTTAAAATACAATTTCATTGGCCAAGCGGAGGGACTCTGAGTGTCCCTCTGTGACACAAGAAGTATGGGTCTGATGATGCTTGTGCCAACCCAAACTGGGGACTCAGGGAGAGAGTCCACGCCCCACCCCACTGCAGCAGGTGCTACCGCTGATCAGCTGGGGAGCCTGGATTTCACGGTGCTGGGGATTTACTTAGGACATGGGCGGGAGACCCTCAAAGTGCCATTTACCTGCTTGTTTCTCAAGGGCTGAACCACTTCCCTCATGCACAGCTCTAGATCATTGAGATAGTCCCTTTCTGTCTGTATCAGCTCCTTGATGATTTTCGACCGCTTTGCCATCATTCTCCGCATCTGATGCTCTTCCTCCTGAATTAGGGTCTCAGCCGCAGGACCCCCGGCCTGGGGAGTCATCTTTTCTGTTAAATGAAAACATATACACGTGAGGCACTCTGCTGAGGTTTCCGTTCCTTCATTACAGACACTGCCACTTACTGCAGGATTACTGTGATCTAGGGCTTAGAATGTCTTCATGGTGTGTTCTTGGGAAGTGGTGTGTGGGTAGTTCCTTGAAGGTCAGAACCCTATGAAACTATGAGCAAAAAGGGTCATGAGAATAGACTATTTCTAGCAAGTCAGTTAAACCATACCCGACTTGTCCTGGCTTGTCTTTAAAATACCCCATCGCTACTATATTATCCAGGCTATAAACCTGGACCTCAGGCTGGAGGTGAAATGTATAAAAGCACACTTCAGAACTTCTGGACCTGTTAGCTTTTAAATCAAGGGAAGATTTTAATTAGTAAGTGGAACACCTTCCAATTTTGTTTGTCCCAATTATTAAAAGTAATTACCCCTCATTCTCAGAGGGTGACACCCAAACCTCAGTGAAGTGAAAAACTGTTGCACGTGATGGGATTGTTTTCTTTTCAATTCACAGTCGGAATCCATGAGGACTGAGGCAGTGGTGGATTACATAAATTTCAACTGAGATTTTCCATAGCTCATCTTCAACACTATGCATATCTTGTTATTTCAAAATTCTTGAACTGCCAAGTGGAGAATTTTAATTAAAAAATCACAGTGCTGAGATGTTGAGATGAATGGGAAGCCTCACATGCAGCCAAGATTTTATTTAAAGTATAAGGTAAGAAAGCTAAATATCTTCAAGGATGAACTTCCCACAGCAACGCAAATTTTGGAAGCTACAAACTAGAGCCCAGACCATGAAATCAGAGCAGGGAGACATCAGGGCAGTGTGTGTGCATGTGTGTGTGTGTAAATGAATTTGCTGCAAGCTTGAAAACATCATAAACTTGATTTTCATCTTGGTCTCTGCAGCTGCGGAAGTAATTTAATTTCCTTTAAAGCTAATATGATTCTAGTCACTGATACGTGAGATATCTTCAATGCTGACACCACTTCCTGAGAGTGTAGTTTTTATAAAGCTTACAAAGAGTTTGTACAGAAAAAGTGCACTGGTCACAAGGATAGAAGTGGAAATAAAGAGAGGCTCTTCTCTCGGCTGACTTCAGAAACAAAGCTAAGCAAACTGGTGAAACATTACAGCAGAGGAGCTAATGGTTCAACATGAAGAGACTGCCCGAAGAACGTAGAGAGACACTGCAAACGTAGTGAGCACTCCTCTCTCCCGGCCCACTAACTTCAGTTCAGGTGGAGATTCTGTAACCACACGTCTATGGAGCATGCTGTAAAGGTAATTTCAGCACCAGAAGGTGCACTAGATCCATCTTTGGACAACCCAGACTTGCAGGGGAATACGCTTCTGGACCACATGCCTGGTAACTATCTTTCCTTCGTCAGGAAAGAAGATGCATTTGACAAATGGCATCTAAGAGCACATGGCTTTCCAAGGTTTGGACCATTTGGTGCCAAAGAAATCACCTGCCCAAATTATATAAGAAGAGAGACTCTGTACAAGGAGGGAGAATGAGCGCATGAGGAGTTCTGCGACCTGCATATCTTGAACTATGCTATGAGAATTTTTGGGTGCTTGCTAATTTGTAACATTTTTATTGGGGAGTAGAAGAAGCCTGCCTCTCAGCGTCCAAACTTGAAAGGAAGAGTTACACTCAGGTGTCATGATTGTGAATTGTTTTGGACACAGTAGAGGAAGGCAGGCCACTGGTCAGGGAGACACAGTGGCCAGGCTGTCTACACAACCTGACCTTTGTGAACCTCCTTTGGCTGCTCTTTCTAAAGGGCTGGGGTGGGGGTGGTGTGTGGTGGGTCTCTTCTCCTGGGATAGATGAAATAGCTCCCAGGAAGAAACCTCCTCAGTAGAGAACCGAATAACCAGTGCAGACAGTGTTCAATTCCTAGGTAACATTATCTTGAACATAAAGGGGCACTGTTGAAATCTGCTCTGACCAACATCTGCTTTTCCAGGTCCAAACCTTTTGTGCCTTATAAAAATGATCTATCAATTATTTGGGGGTCTAGCAAGGAGAAGGGAGTCTTTCCTGATCTTTGGCAAAGAAATATCCCTAAAATACATCCTCAGGTTCCTTTTAGTTCTAAAAGCCAGGGCTAAATTACTATATCAATTTAACTTATTTCACAGATTTTCTAGTTGTTGCAATTTAAAATGTACAACATCAGATTTTTATCAACTAAAAATTGCTTAGAATGCTAATATTGCTCAAGAACTTGTTTAGAACCGATCTGGGGGCCATGGCGGTTGAAATAAAGTCGGTTGAAACACCCGATCAGAAACTTCTGCCTTCAGGTATAAAAACTCAGAGTTGAGCAACCTCGTGAGCTACCTCTGTTTGCTCTTGCACTCAAGCTTACCGCAGGAACAAAGACTTGATGCGTCATTTTATGATCGGGTCTCTAGACACCTCCTGTGTTCACATTTCTTAAACCAACAAACTCTCTGCAATGCATTGTGGGTACACGTTTTGTTTTTTTTAAGATCCTTCTCTGCTTTTAAGACTTTCATCTTTTAGTGATACTTTTTTTACATGTAAAACTATTGGTAACACATGAATATTACCAACATATACCTCCCAAATCAGCAGTCAGCTATAATAATCTTTTATTTCTAGATAAAGCAACAGAGGAGCTAAGTATTTAGGAAAGAAGGAAAAATAGAGCTTTAGGAACAAACATTTCCCAGGAGTTAGCATAAACTAAAAGACTGTCAAAACTGAAGTGAAACTGAGACTGAAAGGACATTTAGATTGTTTTAACCAAAATAAGCCACTGTGTGTGAAAACGGTCCCATGTAACCGACTCCCCTGGCCCACCCTCCATGCCTTTCACCTTCAAGCTTCATTTTTCCAGCAATGATGATGAATTTTCACTATTCTAGCTATAGATTTGATTGGTAACATTTGGAAATTCCCGGCCAGGGAAGTTTATATTAAAGGAGGTTGCTGCGGTCTGGGGAAAGGATGATGAGACTTCAGACCAGCTCTGCCACTCTCAGCAGTGAGAACGCGGTGAACAAGTGAGTTACCCTCACAAGGCCTCAGTCTCCCCATCTGTAAAATAGGAATGAAAACCATCACAGTGTTACCATGAGGACTAGATTTGGTGGTCAGAGTGTGTGGAAGCTCCGTGGGGTCTTTCACACAATATAAATGTTATATTTATCTTGTGTCCCACAGACACGGGAGTGAGAGGGTTCCTTTCTCTCTTCTCTCCAGCTTCCCCCACCTAGGGCCAACAACAGTCCCATTATTTTACAGTTAACAACTCGTCAAGAAAAATGCAAGACTCTCAAGTGGGTGGACAGCTGTGTTCGGACGGGAGAGGAAGAGGAGAAGAAACAGGGAACACTACCCTCAGAGGAAAGTCAGGGTAGAGCGGGCGTTTCGGATCCTGAGCAGCTGTCCCGGGCGGGCGTGTGAAGGGGAGAGCCTGGTCTTCCAGAGGGAAGACAGAGCCCCAAGGTGGGAGTGTGGCGGGAGGACTGGAGACAGTCTTCGTTGATGGCCCAGGTTTGGCCTAGAGCTCACGGACGCTTTCTGCTCCGCTGTTGCTCTTTGGGGTGGATTTTAAGGAGGTGACATTGCTTTATTTTTTTCAGATTATAAAATAATATAGGGATTAAGTGCTGAGACTTTGGACCGGACTTCCTGGGTTGAGACTCCACCTCTAACATTTATTAAGTCTGTGACCTTGGACAAGTTATTTAACTCTTCATGCATCAGTTTCCTCCTCTGTAAATTAAGGACAACATTAGTAAAATCTTGTAAGGTAGTTGTGAAGATTAAATGAGTTCAAGTTGTTAAACACCACAGTGCCCGGCACTATAGTGGATATTGTGTAAATGTTTGCTATTATTATTAGATGCAATTTCTATTTATTAGCTGTAATATAATTTTCACTGTATTACTAGCTGTATTCAGTTTAGGGTATAACCTTCCCCAAATATTTTCATGCACATACAAACAATCATATACCAGTTAGTTTTATTTATTTTTAAAATAATGGGCTCATATGCATATTGTTCTGCAATTTGCTTTTTCAGCTTAACAGTATATAGTGGATACCTTTTTTGTAAGTATCTATACACATATATCTTCATTCCTTATAGTGGCAGTATAGTTGTCAGACTCTGCTATTTTCCTGCCCTATATCTATTCTCTCGTTTGCTTTTCATAAATTGAACCCTGAATAGATAAAAATGCTCACTTCTTAGATTCTTTTTCAACCTATGGCCCTCTTGTGCAGTGAGACATAAGCAGAAATCTCCGAGAGGGGTTTCCGAAATTTGTAAAAAGGAAAACCTGGCTGGGATGCCCGTTCCTCCATCCTCCACTCCTCGTGGTTCTTGCCTTCTTTTTCCTGCCCGGAACGTGGATGTGAGACCTGGGGGTGCAGGAGCCACGCTGGGACCATGCAGTGACGGTCATGAGATTAAGATCTGCACACGACGGATGGCGGTGCGGAAGGACGTAAAGAGCCTCCCCACTCCAGACTTCTCACAGGAGGCACGTACACTTCCATGTGTTAAGCCACATATTTCTGTTGTTCTTAGGAAAGCACGTTTCTGTCTGACAGAGATTTTGGCATCTGGAAATGCAAGTGCTGCAAGTAATGCTACCTAGAATGTGAAGGTGGCCCAGAAGGTGGGGGGACACCAAGAGGACGTTTTGTTGTCTGAAGAGTTGGTGACCATTACTATCCTGTGGCAACATGTTTAGTAAATCTATTTCTACATGCCAAGGCATACAATTAGGGGAAATGGTAGAAAAAATAAATGTTGGCATGTACTGATTATTTCTTGCCACTCTTGGCAAAACGATACAAATGAGCTATGAACTCGGACGGCAGGCAGTCGATCTATCAGGAGAGAGGGAAGAAAACACACACAAGTATTCTGCTGGCGGCCTATGATCTCAATAGACCGAGAGTCTTCAATGCAACTGAAAATGCCGCCTGCTTCCCTTCTCAGAGTGAAGCCCGAGAGAGCATTGGAGGAGCAAAGGCTGGCGCCTCGGGCCTTCCTCTTCCGTGGGGAGCTCTCTGCCACTGCAGAGGGCAAGCACCCCGGAGATGAATTTGTGGGTGGTGTCAGAAAGACTACTGCTGGCCGTGAGCCTGAGGGCACTCTCCCAACGCCGAATCCCACCTGCCCGAGCCTCCGCCCTCTGTCTGAGCCAAGGCCTCTGCGAGTCTCCCGTTGCGCTTCCACTTGGAGAGACCTCGGCTCTGGAAAATGTCCCTGGACAGTGGCGGTCCTGATTACGTTGCCACCATTGATATGCTTTCTCCTGGTTTCTATAATCTGGATTCTTGACCACTGGAGGAGGCAGAACAATGGCCCCCCCAAGGATGTCCACATTCTAATCCTCAGAGCGTGTGCTTTTGTTACTTAACAGGCAAAGGAGACTTTGCTGGTGTGATTAAGGTTACCGACTTTGAGATGGGGAGAATTTCCTGGATTGTCCAGGTAGACCCAATCTAATCACATTAGCCCTTAAAGCAGAAGAGGACACGGGAGAGTGAAGAATGAGAGGGACTTGACCCACCCTTGCTGGCTTTGAAGACGGAGGCAGGGGGCTAGGAGCTGAGGAATGCATGTGGCCTTTGGAAGCTGAGAACGGCCTTTGGCTGATAGCCAGCAAGGAAATAGATACGAACAACCTGAAAGAGCAAGGAGTGGATTCTCCCCTCAAACCTCCAGGCAGGAGCACAATTCTACCGGCGCTTTGATTTCAGCCTGTGAGACTCTCAGCAGAGGCCCAACCACCCTGGACTCTGAAGGACAGAAACACAGTCACGTTATTCTAAACCACGAAATTTGTGCTGATTTGTTACAGCGGCAATGGGAAACTAATATCCCCACATATGCTAATCCCTAAAAGATCGTGGTCACCACGTTTAGACTGCGCTTCATGAGAACATTGAACTACATGCTTGAAGATTCCTTTCAGCTCTCAAGGCCCCTCAACGAATCTTCCAGAACGAGTAGTCCAAGATTGCCTGTGCCACCATGGCTGGAGCTTCGGCAATGAAATAAACATGAGGGAGACTGTCAGTTGGACTTTTTCCTTCAATGTCGTTTTTTGCCTTCATTCAATGTTTTGGTTTCCAATACAGGCCAGAAAAGTCACACTTGGAAGACAGGTGTAGGGTGGAACAGAGTTTTCATTTAGATAAACATTAAAAATAAACCAGGTAGTCCTTGTGGTCTGATGCACTGTTGTCTTGAATTCAGTTTGTTTCAAAAAGCGCCACACAGCAGGTCGAGTGGCAGTGGCACTCATGGCAGTGGCTCTGCCAGCCGTGGCAGTGACAACAGTGAAGAGAAGGAATAAACGACTGGAAGAAAGACGTGTCACTCCAGGTATGTTTCACAAGTCATGAGAAAGGAATTCCAACTTGCCTGATAGAGATTCAGAGACATTTGGAAATATGAGATAAAACAGTTAAAAAATACTTTAACGAGCCTTCAAACTGTGTAAGAAATCCTCTGCGGTCAGGAGCAAACTTTAAGCACGGTCCAGGGAATTGAGTGAGGCTGAAACCACCAAACACCCTGGAGGCATCTGCAGACACTGGTGGATGAGGAGGATGAGAACGTGGTGTGTCTGTGGTGAGAAGATAGGACGTGGAGGAGATGGGATCTGGGCAGGGTCTCTGGGCAGCAAGGAGCCTATCAGAGAAACAGCATAAGCCAGGAGCAGAGGGGAAACCCACTGAGGGACAGGTGAACGAGCACAAACCATGCTCCAAAGGGAGAGACCTGAACAAAAATGATGTGTCTCAGCCAGGGCTCTGGGTGGTGAGAGGAGAAAAAGGGGTTCCCTAATAATTCAGGGACACTGATTGACTCTCATATAGGTTTGGGGCCCAGATTCATTGAACTTTTAACAATTGATTATTAAGGGCTTTACTGTGAGCCTGAAAGTGTTCTAGGAGCTAGGGATGCAGCAGTTTAAAAACAGGCAAAAAACAAAATCCCTTTCCTCATGGAGCTTAAATTATAGTTGGAGAAGAAGAACATAAATAAGTTACTTAGTATACTAGAAGGTGATGAGTATTATGGAGAAAAATAAAGCAATGAGGTCTCTAGGAAGTGCTCAAAAGATGTGCAGTCTTAAATAAGATGGCAGGGAAGGTCTCAGATTAAGCGAGGACTGGCAAGGTGAGAGAGTCATGCAGATATCTGGGGTGTGTAGTTTTCAGTGGAGGAATAAGCCCGCAGAGAGCTTAAGGTAAGAATGTGCATGACCTGTGCAGGGATCAGGAAGGAGGCCAGTGTGGCTGAAGTGGGGTGGACAGGTGGGAGGTAGAGGAGAGGAGGGAAGCCAGTTAGAGGAATGGGCAGCTTGGCTGAGATTGTGGGCTGTGTAAGTATTGTAAACATTTAAACATCTTTATAGTGTTGTAGAAAAGGCAAAGACATCAATGGACGTTAGATGTTTTTCAATTAAGAATGCATGTTAAAATTTCAAGGCCAACCGTTAAAACAATAGAAATAGAATGGAAATTTTCAAAACCAGCAGAGGCAAAAATGTAATCAGGAAGATAAAAAGCAATTCAAAACAAGAAAACAGAAAGAGAGGAACAAACACAAGGGAGAAGGTCCACACCTCTGAGTCATCATAAAAATCAGCTGACCAGGTCGCCAAACTGGGCTTAAAAAGCAAACAAACAGGTATGTGCTGTTTACAGGAGACAGAACATGAGCACACAGAGAGTTTGAAAGTCAAAAGTAAGAAAAGATACTGAGCAAATGCTAGTTAAAAGAAAGATGGTGAATCTATTTTTATATCGGACAAAATAAACTTGAAGGCAAAAGCAAAGGTGGACACTATATAAAGACAAAGGGTTCATCAGGGAGATGTGAGCTTTTTAATTTTGTGTGTATGGATAAATGGTTTCAAATGTGTGATGTAAAAAGTGAAAGAGCCGTAGGCAGAATTTGACAAATCATCCATAATAATGGTATTATAAACACAACTCAGTAACAAAACGGCCGGTTAGGATAGAAAAATATGCCCTCAACAATTAGAGATTTCGCATTCTTTAGGACACACACAGCCTTTATGAAAATACACCATATTCTAGGCCATAAAATTTCAAAGAATCAGTACATAAGAACGACAACTACAATGCAATTTAGTTAGAAATAAGTAACAAAAATAAAACTTAAAGGCTCATTTGTTTTGGAATAAAAAAAAAACAACCTCCTAAATAACTAATGGGCCACAGAAGAACTCACAAAAGCAAATAGAAGATATTTATTCTGAAAGATAAGAAAAATATTACATACATGTAGCTAAAGCATTACATATGGAAAATTTATAGTCTTCACATATAAGAAAAGAAGCAAGACTGAAAATTAATGTTTTTAGAATCTAAAGAAGTAAAAAAAAGGGAAACACAATAAGCCAAAAGAAAATAGAAGAAAGGAAATAAAGAACAAAACTTAACGAAATTGAATAGAACTTCAACTCAAGCTTCAAATAATTCCCACAGATATATTGCAAAGAACATGAGATCACAAAAAAAATCCTAAAAGACACCAGGAAACAAGGTACCATGAGTCAGATACAGGAAAAAATAAACAGCACAATTATACGCACAAAGTCTTAAGATATTGGAATTATTAAAGATATAAAAAATATTTAATAAATTTTGTTTCTAAAGAAAGAGTGCTTTGAAATTATAAGCAAGAAACAAAAAGCTATAAAAATGACCAAATGGATTTTAAAAGAATGAAATAAAACTTTGAAAAATAAAACTCATAATAATTAAAATTTTAAAATTCAGTGGAATAAAATACTCAATGAAAGGGTAAAACAGGAAATTATACAAAGCTGAATTAATGAATCAAGCCAAAGAAATTATACAGAACGTGACAGAGAGAGAAGAGATGTGAAATATGCAGCATAGGTTAGGAGACATTGAGAATTGAATGAGAATATCTAACCACTGCTCGGTTGGAGCTCCACAGGTATTATACAGAAGGTAAGGAAGAGGCCAATATGAAATGCCAATTGCTGGGGACTTCTCAGAATTTTTGAAAGACACTAATAGAATCAGAAATTACAATGAATTCCAAACAAGATAAATAAAATTAGAAAACCACAGCTAGACTTGGCATTTCGAAACTTCAAATGCCATAAGAATAGAGAGAAGATCTCAAGAGCAGGCAGTAAGAAAAGACAAATGACCTACAAAGGGACAACCATTAGACTCATGGCTGCCTTCACAACAGTGGTGACAGAAGCCAGAAGACAGCAGAATAATACCTCCAGACAGCTAAGGGAAAATCACCGTCACCCCAGAACTGGTTGCCTAGCAAAACTTCCTCAAAAATGATGGTCAAGGAAACACATTTTAGAAAATCAAGATCCTAGTTTACCACCAAAAGATCCTCATTAAACGTAATTCTAAAAGATGTGCCTTACTCAGAGGGGAAATGGTCCCAAATGGAAAATTGAAATGCAAGCAGAAGTAGGATGGACACGAAGAGGGAAAGATGAATCATATGGAAGATTAATCCACAAAGAAGGACACCTGAACAGGTAGGGAGAAATCAGCAGGTGTGAAGCAACACTCAAGGAAATTGATAAAATGTTCTGGTCTTTCTAGTGCTGAAATGGTTAATTGCCTTTCAGATTAAAAGAGAAACACATTGTGAAAAGGAGCCCACCTAAACATATTCTGGAGAAATTCCTAAATCCCAAGGATAAAGAGAAACTCTAATAAGCTTCCTGAAAGAAAAAATCCGGGTGAGACTAGGACTTGGATTAAATTTCTGATGTATGACGTCAGACGCTAGAAGACACTGGGATAGTGGATAAAGATTCTGAGAGAAAAGCTCTTGATCTTGGCCCCTTTTTTATTTATATTTTAGGTCAAAAGACCACGATTTTCAAGTACAGGAGAACTTGGGAAGTAGCCTCCCTTGTAAGCTCTGAAAATGTTACCTCAGGAAGAGTTCCAGTTCCATGAAAACAGGGCTGAGGAAGACAAGTGGCATAAGAGCAGTTGCAGAGACTCCCCTCTCCAAACTCCTGATGAAAACATTCAGCAAACAGGATCCTGTCTGACAGTTTAGAAATCTCTGGGCTTTGAGGCTAAGAGCTCTTTGGAGAGAACAGGGCTGGGCAAATGCACTATTGTGCCAGACTGAAAACAAGGGCTCAGAGGAGCTTAGAGCAGAGACCTGTGACCAGCAGTTCATCCCGCTGCCCCAGAGGGTCTGATGGAACTCCAGGGAGGGGGAAGGTGAATAATTAGCGCCGGCGTTTTATTGAGATAGAACTAACGCAAGAGCAAAAAGAGAACTTCGGGAAGTACAGATGTAATGAGACTGTGAAACAGGCGCAGATAGAACAGACATACACAAGGCCTTCTGGGTATGTTAAAAATTTTTCCCCAAAATTTAACATTTATTATAGTAATTGAAATAAAGAGAGGGAAAAAGTTTCAATGTCAGAAGCAAGTCTTGTTTTAAAATTCAAAATGGTTTTGATTTGGGTTTGGAGTGCAAGGAAATTTAAACAAAACAGAACTTCTTTTCTTAAAAAAAAAGGCCTTATGGGAGTTTAAAAAATCATGTAGAAAGGAAAGCTTACAACGCGGAGTTGAGGTGTAAACAGAGTAAGTGGTGTGACTGAGTACGTCTTTGTTGCAAACATCGTGCTGGCAATGGAATGACCTTCAGAGTTAATCGTGTCCTGTGTCTCCCAGGCTCTTGGACCACACGTCACGGGCAGCACACGTGACTGATGCTGTGCAGCGTGGTTTCTTTCTATCACGCACCACAGGTGCGCTGCAGCAACCCCCTGCAAAAATGTTATTTCAAGGTAATGTGTATGATAAAATGTTCCCTTGGTGTCGTAGCATTACTTCTCCTCTGACAGCACAGTTAGGAGGATGTCTACGCTGACTGATGCTCCCCTGCCAATTCAGATAGGAACAGATATTGTGGATGAGAATAGTCACACACACCTTCTCACTCATAAAATATAAAGACGAAAGTGACTTCTTGGTAGAATTCAACATAAAACATCAAAAATATTACTAAAGGAGCGGGAGCTGATCTTAAGACTGTGATTCTCATTTCAATAATTTTAATAATAATGTTTTTCTCTTATAAAAGGATATATTCTTCCCCCGCCTTTGTTTTTTGTGAGAAAGACCAGCCCTGAGCTAACATCCGTTGCCAACCTTCTTCTTATTTTTGCTGAGGAAGACTGGCCCTGGGCTAACATCTGTGCCCATCCTTCTCTACTTTATATGGGACACCGCCACCGCACAGCTTGACAAGCTGTGGGTCGGTCCGCGCCTGGGATCTGAACCCACAAACCCTGGGCCGCCAGAGGCAGAGCGTGCGAACTTAACTGCTATCCCACCAAGCTGGCCTTTCCTCTAATTTTTATTGTGGTAAAATACACAAAACATAAAATTTACCCTGTGGACTATTTTTAAGTGTCCAGTTCAGCAGCATTAAGTGCTTCTCACATTGTTGTGCAGCCATCGCCACCATCCATCTCCAGAACTTTTTCATCTTCCCAAACTGAAACTGCAGACCCATTTCCCCCTCCCCCAGCCTCTGGCAGCCACCATTCTGCTTTCTTGTCTCTATGAGTTTGGCCACTCTAGGAGTCTCATATAAGCAGAATCATAGAATATTTCTCCTTTTGTGACTGGGTCATTTCACTCAGCACAGTGTCTTTGGGGTTCACCATGTTGCAGCACGTGTCAGAATTTCCTTCCTTTTTAATGCTGAATAACGTTTTATTGTATGTATACACCACATTTTGTGTACAGAAGTATATATTCTCAAAAATTCTTTTTGATATTAAAGCATTATACACTATTGCTGCAGTTATACTGGCTACAACATGTTGTTCTGGCCTAAATAGGAGCAACCATTATCCAGTACCTTTTATGTAGCAATGTTTTAAATGTATGTTATCTATAACTTCCACACAACACTAAAAATGAGCTATTACTGTAATTTTAAAGATGAGGAAACTGAGCGCAGTGGATGTGAGCAAAACTTATCCAGTGACTCACAGAGCGTGCAGAGGAGCCGGGGTTCACACCCGACACACACAGCTCTGAAGCCTGGCTCTCCCCTCCATCCAACTGCTTATGTCGTGGTCAGGGCACATGTCACATGGAGTGGGACTATGCTGGACAGGCAGACACACAGTTCAGTTCTGACCCCGCCACCCCCGAGCTGTGTGACCATGGCCAAGTCACTTGGCTTCACCAAATAGCTTCATCTGTGGAAGAAGAATAAGAACGGTGATGGTCATGACAACGAGAGCAGACGTTCTGGAGTGCTCACTTTGTGCTAAATACTGGGCTCGACTCTCATGAGAAGACTGTAAGGGAGGTTTCTATTCCCTTCCTTTTATTTACACATGAAGAAGCTGAAACACACAGGGGTTAAGGCCCAAGGTCACACCACAGTAAGTGGATTCAGCCTGGCCCCTAACTCTGTGTTTTAACCACTGCTGACCGTGGGGAGGTTATGAGAATTGAGATAAAGCATGCGAATTGCTGAACTCGGTGCCTGACGCACAGACACCTCTCAAAAAACGTCAGCCGTGATTTTTATGGCCCTGATTTACTTGCTATCTTTCTATCTCTGATTCTGAATGGCTGCACCTGCTTTTCCTCGGACGTGTTGCAAGGGTGGGAGGGGAGCTGGAACCTCCACCAGGAACTTTCCCTCCTGGCTCTGGACCTACGCTCGGAACAAGCACGGAAAGCAGGAACTCCACAAGCCGGTTCCACGCCGGGCCCAGGGAGCACTCCCAGTCCTCAGGCTGGATTCACAGGAGTGGGGAGAGCGCCCTAGCGTGCTGTCGGTGTAAGATAAACTCCAGAATTTTAAAAATCTGATTCTCTCCCATTCACCCTGAAGCTGAATCTCCAGTGCAAACAAGTTTCTGAGAAATTCGCTGAAAATGTGCTTCTCAAGAGAGTTGAACCAGCAAGAAGAAGGACAGGACATACGTGCTGCTGAAGTACACAGCTTGTTGTCACTTTTAAAATTCCAGTCCTTGTAGATTTGGGCTAAGTCCCTAGCTGATATTGTGTATCTGTGACTACCAATAAATAATCCTGGGTCTTGATTTCCAGAATTGTATTGAGATCTCCTACCTCTTAATAAAGAAGAGTTGAGCTCATATTTTCATGTCCCAGATTAACGTTAACAACCTCTGCCCTCACCCGCACACCCCAGGACCAGACCAGGCGGGGCACGTACGCCAGCCAACGCTTACTTGCTGAGCGGCCTGCAGAGTCACCTGACTAGAGAATGCAAGGGTAATATGACACAAGACCCTGGCCCTGAGCTAATTCATAATTTCATCACAACCACAAGTATGTTTACTATTAAATAAGAACCCAAAAATATCAGAATTTGAAGGTAACAATTTTGTCAATTCCATAGTTTTCAAAGAAACCTTATATCTAATTTAATATCAATTTTTAAAATTATGTATTGGGTTTGAGCTGGCACTATGCTTTATGTTGAGTATATAATAGTGAATAAAATAACAGTCCTTTCTGTCAAGAAATGTATAATTTAGAGGTAAAGATATGTTATTAAAGACACAGGATAAATCAATACTTTCCATTCCCTCCCTAAAACATACCAACCGATGTCTATGCACTCATCTACCTAATGAGTAAGTTGTTTTCCAAGAATTAATTGTGTTCAACACCAAGCCTGATTATGTCAGTTATACTTCTTACTGTAATTACATTAATTTAATTAAACTTACATAAACTGATGAAACATTAGAGTAAAAGAATGTGTATGTTTCCATGAAAACTGCTTTAATGCTTTGAAATGACTTGATAAAATCGAGTTGCCAAAACATTGCTGCTGTATTAGGAATTGAATGAGACAATTGTAGAAGACTGAAGAAAAAAATTTTCTAGAAAGATTCTGCAAACAAATTGCCTTGTAATTTAAAATGTAATTACAATAAACTGTGACCTATGCTGGGCATCGCACATCCTGGAGGTCAGGCCCGCTGAAGAAGTGACGCAAATGAAATCTGAAAAGAGAGGCTCGGTCCAGAAGGGAGAGGGTCCTGAGCGGGAGTGTGAAGAGGTACAAATGTTAGAGAATGTGGAAAGGGAACGAGTCCAGAGAAACTATCAGGACACAGATCTTGAAGCCTGATTAAGGAATCTGGAATTTTTGGAACAATGGGAAATCAGTGAGGAATTTTTCAACGAGTGAATGGTGTGATCAGATTCTCTTTGCAAGATCACTTTGGCCTCAGTGGAACCACGTTTCGGGGAAGAGGGTGGACCGCAAGCCTGAAGGCGGGTGCAGTGGCCGTGAGCCTGGGCTGTCTAGTCCTAGGGGAGAGGTGGAGGCAGATAAGCTTCGTCCAGTTGCCAAGAGGACAGAGAACTGAACAGATGAAGAGAAACTTAGGAGGTAAAATTGGCTTGAACAATTGGTGTCGGGGGAAAGGAGAGGACGTCAAAGCTGCCACTCAGATGTTTGACTGTTAACAGGGTAGTGGTGCCATTTAAAGAAAGAGGAAACGACAGGAAGAAGCAGGTGGATCTATCCCGTTCCATCTCGTTACAGAGAAAAGGAGGCCAGTTTCTAGAGAAGGCAAGTCTTTTACCTTAAGTAACAGGGTCAGAAATTGAGTTCAGATCTTCTGACGATCACCCCCTCCCCACCCACCTGTCCAGTCTCCTTACTGCCCATATAGTGTAAACACACCCACAATTCTATCTAGGGTTTTATTCCAGACAGATCGTTACCAAACCCTCAGATATGATCATAAACGTTCTTTCATCCTTCTCTGTGTCATATTTCGTTTGCCCTCATAAACCCAAAAAACCTTGGCTTAGCATTGCCTTGAACCCTTCTGACTTAAGTTTCACACAGTAAAACCTTTTATCAGTTTCAGTGGAAATCTGACCCGTAGGAAGATGAATGGAGCAGGCCTTCTGTGAAACAGGTTGAAAATAATTGCATGTCAGACGGGTTTTGGAGAGGAGCCAGTCAAGTGTTAAGAGGAAATGTGCTGGAGCGGACCTCCACTGCTCTGAATTGGAAAGCTCAAACACTGGGGCCGGGAAATATTTCATCCGCATTCGAAGGGCATGTGATTTATTTCCTCTGACTGCTAATTGCTGCGGAAAGGAGAGAAGTGAATTTCCAAAAGAAATTCAACAAAGCTTACCTGCCTCAAAAAATACTTAAGTGGCATTGGTTTGAATTTGCAGGCTCCTGCATTGATCAGTGTAGTGCAGCCAAAACAATTAGGAGCTAAATAAATGGGTACTTAGTGGAAATATCTTTAACGTCTTCAGCAGGAGACGATGAGTAAATGAGGACAAGTTTAAAGCCCTGAATAGAAAGGGAACTTTACTTGGTAAAGTCCTCTCTGTACTCAATTTTTCTGTTGTAATCGTTCTATTGTTGAGAATGCAAAATTTTGACTGGATGAGAATACTGATTCTATCCATTTGTTCATTCATTCAACAAATATTTATCGAGTGCTCACTGTGCCGCGCGTTGTTCTCCATCAGCGTTCTCAACCGGTGGTTTTACTCTGCATCCCGCCCAGGGACGTTTGGCAATGTCTGGAGGATTTTCATTTGTCACAGCTGGGGGGTAGGGGTGCTACTGGATTTAGTGGGTAGAGGTGAGAGGTGCTGCTAATATCCTACAGTGCACAGGACAGCGCCCCGCAACAAAGAGTTATCTAGCCCCAAATGTCAGTGGTGCCAGTGTTGAGAAATCCTGTTCCAGATGCTGGCAATACAGCAATGAAAAAACAGAGAAAACCTCAGCTCTTATGAAACTTATACTTTAATGATGGGAGAGAAACAGTAAACCAATTAATAAAGAAATACACAGCAGGCCAGAGAATGATAAGGCTTATGAAAGTGGCTGGTAGTGGTTACTATCGTGTAGAGAGAAGTCATGGGAGGCCCCACTAATAAGGTGATTTTTGAGCAGAACCCAAGAGAGAAGCAGGTCCTGGTATGGGAGTGGGGTCTGATCCCATCACTGTCTTCTCTAAAAAAATATGTCAGTTTGCCAGTTGTGAGGAATTTAGGGTAAAGATAATTTTAAGGTAACTTGTGGACAAATTATCTGAGTGTCGCTGCTTTTTTCTCTTTTTATTGGCAAAACCTTTATGCTGGGTTGGATACAGGAGTACACCATTCTCCATTTTTTATATGTTTCAAACAAATGAGAAATGGGGTTAGCTCTTCTCAGAACCAATTGAAACAGACTCTTTTAATTCAGCCTAATCAGGTATTGCAGGCCACAGATTCCAAACACCGTATACAAAACAGTGAGCCACGAGCCAGTATATCCGTGTATAGTGTACAGAAGTGTGCAGTGTAGATACACAGAGTACAAACAGTGAGTGTGTGAACAGGCCCGTACCACCCAGGATATAACCTGAGGACAGGAAAAGTCAGGTTTGAGCACAAACGTAAACATGGAGAAGGACGTTTTGAAAATAAGATCAAATTGTGGTTTGAGTCTTTTGTTTGGTGTTATTATTTTTGTTGTTAATTCGTACACACTTACAAGAACATACAGTAAAAAAGATACTGAACTTGAGCTTTTCTGATAGGTTTATCCCAACACAAAATCTAATTTGATTAATGATTCATTGAAAGAAAATTTTAATTACAGTTATATGTTGATTACACTCTACATGTGAAAAATCAAATACATAAAAAAGTTGCTTACAACTGCAATATAATCAAGCTTCAATTTTTGTCAGAGAAGTATTGACTTTTTTCCCCAAGAATCCATTCATTAAGAGAAATCTAATTTCATTTCTTAATTTAGTATTTCAATTCTACACAGAAATTCTCAGAACAAAGAATTAAAAGCACCCTATGAGATTGTAACTGCAGTATTTTTAAAGATGTTCCGAATATTTTAAAAACAGCAGCAGCATTGTAACCACATGACCATCCTCAGCGTCTGGTTGGTGTCATTAACAAGCAAGTCCAATTCTAGGAGAGTATTTTCAGGTACGTTATTTCTATTTTTAGATGTGTAGATTAGATTAACAAAGGAAAGGAGGAAATCACTACTCACAATCTTTTGTGAGCCCAGGACAAAAATAATTTAATCTCTTTGCTCATATCTGCTTATGAAAACGTGAGATAACATTCTGAGGGACAACTGAGGGTCCCCCAGCACGAAGTCGATGTGATTTTTGCATGCCCTTGCTAATGAGGGCAGAACTGTGGAGGGTGATCCAACAAAACACCACAGAGAGAAGAGAACTATGAGACGTGATAAAAACGGATAATGATTCCCTCGTCTGAGTGAGATCGTACCCGGGATCTGTGACCGTGAAGCCAGCAAGGAAGTGCTGGGACCCGGTTGTGGAGGAACCCACTGTGGGAAAGGCCTCCTTCACCCACTCGGGATGTTCACCACACAGCTGCCATGCCACCCATTTATCGTTCCTTCATGCACTCATTTACTCGACAAGCATGATTAGTGAGCTCAGGCCAGCCTCTTCCTGGGTCCTGAGGATACAAATGTGCCTGTTCTCGAGAAGTTTGACCAAGTGAAGGAGACGTTGGCGTGTGAGCAATGAATATGAGAAACGTACAGAGGATGTGACACAAATATATTTTGGGTTTAATGACTGAGAAAGATGGCCTTGAAAGCTGAGCAGGAGTTTATTAAGCAACCAGGGTGAAGGCGAGTACTCCTGGCTGAACAAACAGCAGGTCAAGGCACATCATCCAAGGAAAACTGTCCCTCAGGCCAGAGGTGGGCATGCAGAGATGGAGCCAGGCTGTAAGAGGCTTCATATCCATCTTAATGTTATAACCTGGGGTGTCTAAACTGTATTTTTGTGTGTGTGGCAAAATGTACATAACATAAAATTTACCATGTTAACTATTTCTGAGTATACAGTTCAACTGCATTAAGTACAGTCACATTGTTGGGCAACCATCACCACCATCCATCTCCAGAACTTTTTCATCTTCCCAAAGAAACTCTGTCCCCATTAAACACTAACTCCCTACTCTTCTTTCCCCAGCCTCTGGCAACCACTAGTCCACTTTCATCTCTATGAATGTGACTCTAAGGACCTCATGTAGGTGGAATCATACAGTATTTGTCCTTTTGTGTCTGGCTTATTTCACTCCGTATGGTGTCCTCAAGGTTCATCCATGTTGCAGCAGGTATCAGAATTTTATCCCAAACTGTTTTGATCACGTGTCAAACTGTTTTGAGCATGTACCTCCAATACATATAGAGTATTAATGTATCACGTACATTATAAGGAATACTCAAAAATAAATATTTTCAAAGGATAAGACTGAAAAATAATCTAATTTTTTCTTTTCGTAATGGATTGTCTTGAAAAACCCCCGGGCTATCTGTCCCCCTCTTTGGAACCACTGCTACAGAACGTGGAAAAGCACTGAGGAGCGTTGGCAGAGGAGCAATGTGGTTTGACACTCTGACCCAGTTTTTCAACAAACACCCTCATCCTGCTCTGTGCTCTGTTGTTAGTGATGAGGAGTAGTTTTCAAAGACTAAATAATTCAGATAATCACATTCGTATTTTTTGAGAAGAATATTCTAGTAAATCTATGAAGGATATACCTCATTCATTGCAACTATATGTCTTTCTGATGTCCGTCCACATAAAACATTTTGTTGAAAAGCATGAAATAGTGCAGCTACTGGAACACACTCGTAGGTCACAATTTACTTCAAGATTAAACAAATGTACTGGTAGAACTTAAGGGTCTCTTGATGTTTTCCAGTATTGTTCAAAATTTTATCAAAAGCAGTCAATTCCTTAAAAATAAACCACAAAACAGTTACTGCTACTAAAAACTCAGGTGAGAGCGATGGAGACTGCATGACGGTTGAACGAGCAGGGACATTGGAGCCAAGCAGACCCTGGTACCCCTCTGTCTCCAACACTTCCCAGCTGTGCGCCTACTGGGCAGCTCCTATCCCCTCTCAACCTTAGCTTTATCATCTGTAAATATATGACAATGATTTCTTTTTATTTTTTGTTTGTTTGTTTTTTGGACCTTGTGAGGATCCTGTAATGTCAGAAACTGGTCAGGACAATAGCTTCTTTGCAAAGCTGTGAAGAGCATGAGATGACATGATGCACCCACATGCCTCGTACACACACTCAGTTGGTATTAGTACCATCTTTTTCATTTATGACCCTCAAATGGGAAAACCAGTTTTATTACCTTGTCCATGTACTAGGATGTGTTTAATCCCTCTGTCTGGAATGCCCACCCCCCAAATATCCAAATTGAATTTCAAGATTTGTATTTCAATGTCTCTACTTTTGGCATTTTAGAGGTACAAATAAGCTCCTTCTCATCACAATTCCAATATTGCTTTATTTGTGTCTCTAAAGTGATAATAACCACTAATATGTGGTGGATGCTGTGATGAGCTGACCAGTTCTCCTTTAGGTGTAGAAGACTTTTGCCCCAGCTGCTGGGAGGGCCACCAGCAGACAGGCTGTCTTCAAGAATCATCTCAGAAGAGGGCATATCTCAAGTCATGCCCCCTTCCCCAGGTGGCCTCATCCGATAACTTGAAGGGTAACACCAGGGCCCGGGTCCTTCACACCACTAGGGACGACTCTAGAGGATCATCTCGTCTTCAGAACTCACCTTAGAGCTGGCTCAGGCTTCCACTGAGACCACATCACAGCTCAACCTCTCCTCTGCCCCCCAGTGCTCTGCCCTTCCCTTCTCTTCCCCAGGTGGTGGTCACAAGGACATTCCCTAGTAAACCTCCTGCACCCTGATCTCCATCTCAGAATCTGCCACCCAGGAACCCAGCCCGCAGCAACACCTCAGACTGTTTTCACGGGGCTGCGGCTATGCGTTCACTCCTGTCTCACTCAACGGGTGGGGGTTTGCTTCTGAGTTACTTCATATTCTCAGGGCCTAGTCAGCATCCGGCTCAGAGAACACCTAGCAAATGAGCTCTCATTCTGTTTGGCCAAGAAATTCTTTCTATTTTCTTGTTTAATTAAATTTATTTATTTATATTCTCTTTCTTTACAGAAATAGAATTTAGATCAGTTAACCCCAGAGCTGACTCCAATTAAATGACAGGATTGTAAAAGCAAACATACCAATCGTAAGGATCAATATAGTTGTCACTGGTCGTTGGAAATCTTTAATCACTGAGTACATAGTCGCTGAGCTGGGCATCCACCCTACACTGGCTCTGCTTCAGTGCTAAGACAAGACTAGGTCTCTACCCCCAGGGAGAATTATGTTCAAATGGAAGAGAGGGGCAAAAACAGAATAGAAGAGCATAGTTTCAGAGAGCTATGAGGGGCATGAAGGCCCCTGAAGGGGATCAGAACATTCCACCCCAAAATATCCACTTGTTTTTATCTGGGAGGGGGACATGTTCTAATTCTTGAGAGGAGCCAAAGTGTTTCCTTGAATAAAACTGGATGGCACGGAGAGAGGTAAACAACATCTTCATCAACTATTTCACGACCAAGACGAGCAGAAATCCCTGCCGGAGTTTTGCAGTGATATCAGAGACCTAACAGTAAGAAGCGCTCAGGAGGGGATTTCCGGGTGGGACGACAGTGGCTCAGTGCTTAGAGCACAGCCGGATGGCAGGACCTTCCTCTAAGGAAGAGCTGGACGTCAGACAGCCAGGACTACGTCCCCCCAGGGGCCTCGAGTATTCCTATTCTCCGATTCACTAATCAGGAAAGAAATTGTTCAGAATGACCTGGGACAAAGGCTTTTAATCTTAACACTCTACGTCCTGCTGCATTTAGGACTCAGTTTAGGCTGACTTCACAGAATTCTACTGAAATATCACCTACCCAAATAAAGAGCTGCTTGTTTTCAGTGTAAAATCCCGTTCTTTTCATTTGCAATCGCAAACACCACAACACCAACCTCCCCTACCCACCCCCATCACCAGAGAATAGTGTTTTCAGTTTGGGATGTGTATTAAGTTTTATTGAGGCACAAATAAATAAATGACAACGGGCATAAAATTAAAGACATAGTGTCGAGATGTTCAAGGAGATCACGGAGCTGTTACCACAGGGCAGGTTTGCTTGGCCTAACTTTGTAATTTTGTTTCCTGGCAATTAAAACAGGAACATTTATTAAACAGCAACACTCTGTCAGGGGAATGTCATAATAATTCCAAAGAAAGAATGTGCATTCCAAAGTGAAAAATTTAGCCGATCAAGCTTTATCGCAGGAGCAGAGGAAGGCCACTGCGTCACAAAATGTGCCCTGCAGCCCTCCACCTGCTTTGACTTCTTATGACCAATAAGCCATGCAGATAAAATACCTGCCAAGTCAATGAATTAGATGCATTCTATTGTCGATGCAAATAATCCATAATCAATCTATAAATCAAAATTGGGGTGAGTTTATTATGAGCCAGGTTTGAGGACTATAGCCCGGGGCCTTCCGTCCCCAAGGATGGAAGGGCACCAAAGAAGTGGGGTGTAGAGAGTGGTTATATACCATCTTGGAACAAAGAGTATACATCTCATATGATAGAAATGTCCCTTTTACAACAGTCACGAGATTGCTGGCACAGCAGGTCGGGGGTCAGCAGGTCAGTGGTCAAAAGGTGAGCACAGAGGGTTGGTAAATAATCCCTAGTTTTTAGGAAGAAATGCTTATCTTTAAAGGAATGCCGATATGGGGGAAGATACATCTCTATCTTTAAGGGCATCATTCTTGTCTTTGGGGCACAGTAAATGTTTAAAGCAGATGTACGATGCATGCTCGACAGGCCACGTCAGGCCCTTTCGGAAAAACAAGGTCAGGCCGAATTAGTGTTAAACCAGATGGCTTCCTCATATACTCCAATATATCCTATTGCTTGTCATTTATTCAGCACTATTATGCAAATATTTAAAGCACCTGTGTTCTAACCCAAGCTCTACCACCTGAAGGGTTCAGGACCTGCCACCCCAAAAGATGCTGCTTTGGAATGTTGATTATTCCGAGTAGAGACACTTGGGAAATAGCAGACGCCGGAGAGGCTTCTGCAATCCCTTTATCTGCCTGAAGGCAGATCCTCCAAAAGGGACTCTGTTGTCACAAATCCCCCACCTGGAGTTTCACCAGCCAGGGAACATCGACTCTTACCACAGGAGAGGAGACTCGAGGTGACACCACACGCAGACAACTTTGTCACAAACTACCACACCTCCCATCAGTTCTTCTGTGGGCCCAGTCATCTTCCTAAAATCATTCACTCTCCCCTCAGAGGTCTACGTTTTCCTCTCTTCCCCTATTAAGATGGTAGATGAGCTCTCAAATCTTAACCTTTTTGGGGTAGTCACCTTTTTTCCTGGGATGCCCCTGGGTTTGTAACATTAAAAATTAATACACCTGTATGCTTTTTCTCCTGTTCCTCTGCCTGTTGTCAGTTTATTTCATAGACCCAGCTCTTGAAAGTAGGAGGGAGAGGGAAAGTCTTTCCGCCCTTTTACACCTGTTTTTTCGACTATAAACCAGAACTGAAAAGGTGTTGGGCTTAAAAAATGTATGAAAGCCCCCGGCGAGCATAGTCCCTAGCAGATGACAGCCTCTCGGTCTGTCCCTTCCCTCGTCTTCCCTCTCACTTTCCACAGCCAAGTGTAAAGCAGGGTGTATCCTGAACATCGATTACAGCTGAAAACCACCCCTAAGCAGCCTCCCTGTGGGGCCTTCAGCACGTGTACAAATGAAGGCCAGCATCCCATGTCTACATATTTAAAAGTTATAAATCAAGCCGGCAAACTGTTAAATAAAATAGGTTATATCCTTCTATCTTGATGACTTTACCTTTATAACAACCTGGAAGGCCAAGTTCAAATTTAGATTTCTCAGATCCCTCAGAGTTTCATACCAAAATCTGGCAAGAGGGCCCCCCCAACCCATCCCTGCTGAGGCCTGGTCCCTCCTCTTCCCTCTACAACTCTCTCCCCACCACAAGGGGCTGGGAGGCATGGTGGAAACACCCCAGTGTGGTCAAGCTCCAGACCCGCCTCTGTAATCAACTGCCCCTCAGGCCGAAGGGTGTGCACACCGGCAAGCACAGTCTGCCCTGGAGAGAATGTGACGGGAAGAGGTCTCAGCAGGCCTTGGAGCCAGTATTGGGGTTGGGGAGCAGGAAATTCCATGGTCCCAGATACCCTGAACTCTAGAAGTGAGGGTGAGGGTCTCAGGTAGTCAGTAACCTTGGCCCCGAGGACTCCTCACCTCCTGGGTGGCAAGGGGGCCACAGAGGGCTGTGCCAGGGCACAATCTGAAGCCTAGTCTTGCCTGGTTCTAAGGTGACCTTGCTTTCAAGTTCAGCAATTCTTGCAACAATCCCACCTTCACCAGGAAATCAATATGCATAAAAATACTGAAGTTACTATGTTACGTCATCAATAAAAGGTAATTCTATAAAAAGAGGTTTCTTCCTTTCCTGAATCAATGGAAACAAAGATGAATGCAGCTTGAATGCTTTCCTCTCACCCGTGTTTTTCCCAGTTACGTGTATCATTATTTTAAGGTATACTTCTATCCATGCTCAGCACATCTGAGTTCTCTCTCCCTCTCCCTCCTCCTCTTTCCTTCCTTCCATTCCTCCCTCCCTCTCAATTTCTCACTTCGCATTTTGATAAACCCATCATTTTTGCAGACCGAAAAAACCAAAAAACAATTGGAAGCTGTATTTGCTACTTTAAGGAAGTCATGCCTAGTGTCACGCCAGTCAGGCACAGGAGGACTAAGTTTTGATCAGTGTGTTGGGAGAGGAGTAGCTGAAGTTCTCGATTTCTGGGACTCACTTTGTTTGATTCAAATAGCTCTTCTAAAAACTGCAAAATAGCTTTACTGATAAAGAAGGAGAGTAAAACTTGCTTCTTTTTGGTTTCTATGCATGTGATGAGACAGAAATTACTTGGATTTAAAAGTGCCTTGATTGGGGCCGCCCGGTGGCGCAGCGGTTTAGTCCGCGCTTGGCAGCCCGGGGTTCGCGGGTTCGGATCCCGGGCGCCCGCCGACGCACTGCCTGTCAGCCACGCCGTGGCGGCGTCCCATATAAAGTGGAGGAAGATGGGCACAGATGTTAGCCCAGGGCCAGTCTTCCTCAGCAAAAAGGGGAGGATTGGCAACAGATGTTAGCTCAGGGCTGGTCTTCCCCACAAAAAAAAAAAAAAAAAAAAAAAAAGTGCCTTGACTTCTGTAAAGGTCTGCCCTTGAAACCAGGAAAGAACCTTATTGGTATTGGTGTCGTATTACTGATCCAAGTATTTCCCGTTTTACAAAGGGTGGATGGAGGAGGTAAAGGGGGGGACCTACCTAACACTCAAAGAACAGGCAGGAACAGAAAGGGCTTATACCGGGATAGACGCACACACCGGCAGCTGGACAGGTAGTTTAATTCCACCTTCGTGAGGCCTCGAAGAAACATCAGCAGACCTTCCAGTGTTAACAGCTCCTCCTGCTCACATTTAGGTTCGTCTGTATTCTTAAAATCACTACAAACCAAATGGCCCCATAATCTTACCAAGTCTGACTTATCATTTGAGCCATTTGTCCTCATACTGCAAAATATGTTATTCTGTATAAAGTGCATGCAGTGGGGGAGTTTCTTACCGGCACCATGGAAAGAAAACTTGGGGCTTTCATAAGAACATCGAATTGATCCTTTCCTAATGAGAATGATATCATAGCCTCTGCATAAAAAGGAAGCACCACAGACCTACTATGAATTGGAGATGTGACTTTTGACTTGTGTTATCAGCAACAGAAATGACATTTTACCCATCCACTCTCTCTGTCTCACCTGACACTTGATAAGCAGAAATATGCATTGGCCAAAAAATTAACCAGAGGCTTAGTGTGGCCACAGAGGATAAAAAGTAACTGACCCACTGTCTTAGTTTGGGTTGCTATAACACACATACTCTAGACTGGGTGGCTAAACACCAAACATTTATTTCTTACACTTCTGGAGGCTGAGAAGTCCAAGATCAAGGTGCTGGCAGATCAGGTGTCTGGTTAGGGTTCCTTCCTGGTTGGCACGCGGCTGTCTTCTCAAATCCTCACATGGCAGAGAATACAGAGCGAGCAAGATATCTGTGTCTTTTCTTACGAGGACGCAAATCCCACCCACGAGGCTCCATCTCATGACCTAATCACCTCCCAAAGGCCCCACTTCTTACTACCATCACATGTGGGATTAAGCTTCAATATGTGAATTTGAGAGGCACATAAATAGTCAACCCATTGCACCCACATTGAGAGGAAACCTGTAATGTCAGTCATATCAATCATATGGGGTTTTCAGAAAAGGCTGCTGGATGTTAATCAATAAACTTTTTATAAGAAGTTTTAATAATTACAGAAATGTGTCTCCAGCACACGCGTGCACACACACACGACTATATCTATATCTGCACACACTAGATAGATAATCTGCACACGCAGAGACACACTTCTGTATGACTGTTGAAATTAGGCACATTTCAAATGGAGAGTTCACATATATAATATACATAAAATCACTTCCCAAAGAAAAGAGTTGTAACAGCTCAGCGGGTGATCGCTCTCCGAGGCTCACTGTGAAGTGGCAATGAGGAGCAGAGCTGACTGGATGGAAGGGGAGGAGTGAGCCGAGGTGTGGCCTGTGTGCTCTAAGAGGTAGAGACGGAATGAGACAGGCTTCCACCAAGAGTGGTTCCTCATGTAGGCAACTCTGTACATCCTAACCTGTAATACGTCTATTTCTTTATACTGAAGAATCCTCTTTATTAGTGGAGACACGTATCTTCACAAGGGAAGACACAGGGCTCTTAGTTCAGGCCTTGACACCTTTCCTCACGCTGATTCCTGCCCAGACAAGATCATTCAAGTCGTTCATTCAATTTGAAAGCCACTGGGTGCTGACTGAGTGCTGGGCACCATCCTAAGTGCACAGATGGGACAGTTAACAGAGAGACAGGATCTCTTTCACGGGGTGGGGAGATGAGAGACAGGAGAGGAAGCGAGAGCCTATAATAGGCACTATCTCCCCATCCTGCACCTTCCACATCCTCACCTTATCCTCTCTAAGGATGAGGTTTTCTAAGAACCTCCTCCCCTCGTCCTGAGTAGACCATGTCCTCCTTCCGTGGACCCGCTGACTCCACCTCTGCATCTGTCGTGCTGATTTGTTTGCCTGTCTTATCAGTCCCCATGCGACTTAAAGCCCATCTGGAGGAAAGGTCAGATAGGTTTTTGTTAATGATTTTATAGTTGTAATTCCTGGCACATATCCTGTTTTTGCTCACCATATAACATATTCAAAAAATGCCAATTAACTGAATGAATCTGTTGAAGGAATAGAGAATCCACTAACAGTGGGATAGCATCGAACTACTATCGTACAACTTGCTTAGTAGGAATCACTGTGTTGATGTGATCACAATCTTCTACACAGATTTTATGATATTCTCATTAGAACCATGTTCTATTGTTTAATCTAGTAACTTTCACTCAGTGTACCATTTTTTTTTTTTAAATTACAATTTAGAATTCACACTACTAAAGCGATGTCTGTCAGAAATTGAGTTGAACAGGTAGACTATATAGTGTAAGTTGAGAGGCGAGCCCAGGGGCACCAAAGAAAGATCTTATATTTCCCAGAACCCATAGAAATTGCTTCCAGAGCCAGAGCAGTGAGCTGCATTACTGGAACAGCACACAGCACTAAGGACAACTGACGACATAATTTGGGGCCGCTCTCCGGTCCTGGACAGTGCACCGTGAGCTCACAATGGCTCTGGGCCACCCATCCGAGAACTCTAACCAGCTCGGGTCTGCATTCAGTGCCTCCCAGGGAACTGGGAGTTCTAAGTACAGTTCTAAGGTAGGCAGAGGGAAATTCTGGGCGTTGCAACAATAAAGAGCTTCTTAAGGTGATTTAGTCTCATCTGCATGATAGTGGGTGTAGCACACGACAGAAATGCAAACCCACAGAACTGATGGCTTTGAACACTAATGAGAAAATGGCTCCTATTGTCACCAAAGCAGTTACAGGAAGATCACACTAAAAGCTCTACCAGGCATTAGATATCAGACTTGGATCTCATGAGGAGTTACATCTGAAAAGTCTCTTCTCAGGAAGCCAGCCTATCCTTAGAGCTCTGCTGTGCTCCTCCACGTCCCCGAGGATTTCTCTCCAGCAGACAGTCCTAGGAACACAGTTAACTCCTGAGTCTTTCCTTCCACCTTCACAGAAAGGATCCAGCAGAGCACGGGAAACCACAGATCCAGCGGCCTGCCTAGGAGCCTGAGGTCTTCTGTGGAGTAACCAACAGGCGTCTGCTGTATTTTGTGGGGACAGACTTACTTCTTTAGTTAAGTTTAGCAAGTGAATAGCAAAAAGGATTTTCCACTTTTATTTTGCTAATGAAAAATCTGAACCAAAAAGATGCCGAATTAGTGAGTCTCAGACAGAAGAAACATGTTATTAGGGATAAAGCAGTGGGCTTTTCCTGAGTTTCTATGTGGGGTCTCTTCACCACAGGACAGAAAAGAGTTGAAACAGATTAGTAGATAGTAAATTTGGATTAATCGAGGGCACATCCTGGTCTATCACTATGGTACCCACTATGCCTACAATTAAAAATAACTACTATTGATTGAGCACATGCCACGTGTCAGACAATATACTAGGTGTTTCATGTAATTATCCACTTTCATTCTCCCAACACCACCATGTGGTAAGTATCATTCTCACTTTCACAGACAGGGAAACTGAGGCTCAGAAATCTTAAGTAACTTGCTTAAGGTCTTATAGGTAGTAAATTGAAGAGCCAATTTACTACCAAATGTGCTCGACTTTAAAATGTGCATTCTTTTCAACGTATCCATTACCTTGAGAATAATTAATTTCGAAGATCAGACAATACCCTTTCCCCATTTAAAAATTTTTCTTTGAGGATAAGACGTGACTCTGCATTTTAATCCCTAGCCATCAGGATTTTTTAAAAAGCATTAACTCAGAGTAGGAATCTTTAAAGAGTTAATTTAAATGCATTTAATTTAACTTGTCTAATTTAATTAATTTGCATAACTAAGTCCAAGCGCATTTTTGAGGAAGGAGACCTGCTAAGTGCAAGCTTGCCCCATTGGTCTTTCTAGCCTCACCATAGTTTTCTAGTCCAGAATGACAGCTCCTGGGGGGGAGGTTATGAGAGCTCAGACTCCCAGTGGGCTCAGAGCCAGAGAGACAGGCTCCAGGGTTTGCATAACAGGCACCACAGTGAATACTTAAAACTGCACAGTATCAACATCGGGGGGAAGTTTACTAGAACAAATGACCTTCAAGAGAAAGGGAGAAGAAAAAGAGGGCGGGTGGGAAGAGATAGAAATTCAGGACCTGAAACAGGACGTGTTCTAATAACTGTGCCAAATTATCATATGACCATCACAAAATAAACTGAAGTTATTTCCTCAAAAGTCATTCAGTCTGAGCATGCTAAACATCTCTTACCATATTTGGGTGTTATTCAATTCACTCTAAAGGAATGAACACCTGTGTGATTTTCAACAAATCCTATTATACCATCCGGCTGACATAGCATTCCTTATTTTCCACAGACGTGATCACAGTTTCCTGTCCCCATTTAAGATAACCACAATCACAGTCCAGTACAATTACCTAGATAGGTCTCATGGTGTGACATCTCACACCTACTGAGATAAACTATCTCTGTAGTCTTCTAAATCATTTGCTTTCCAGTGCTTCCCACTTCTTAAATTGGGTGGAGGAGGGAGAAGGAAGGGGGGAAGGTAGCAGAAAAAACATTACCCTAGCCAGAAAAAAAAACCAAAACCCAAAAATACTAAGAATAGTTCAGAATTGGCTTTTTACTGAACCACATGATAAATTTTTCCTGTAATTTATGAATTATATTTACTTTCATTTCCTTATTTTCTTCCTTATAGAGGAGGAAATATTTGACTTTCTCCTCTGCCTTCATGTTTTCTTTGCAAATGGAAGAGAAGGAGGAAAAGAGCTGGGCGCGTGTGGCCTGGGACAAGTGATTTCCTGTGGGTTACCTTGTAACTTCTGGTTGTATTCGGTCCTGTCAGACTGGCTCCTCCTCAGGGCACCAGAGTGGTCCCCAGAAACACTGCCCTCCACCACAGTGTCAGTCTTCCTTCTCTCCAGCATGTACAGCCTGGGCCTCAGGAAGGCCAGATTCTTTCTCTTGGTGCCCATGGTTTCCTTCCCAGCAGCTTCTCTGGGCTCCATCTGAGGCAAAGCCAATCTTCAGAGGCTTGCGGGCAATGGCTGGATGCTCAAGTGCCTCAGGGTGAGGGAAGGAGGCACAGTTTAACTGCCCTCCTCACTGCAAGCTTCGCTCCAGTTACCTGGCTGTGACTGCCACCTCCACGGAGTCCCAGAGCTCCACCCCATGAGGTCATTCTTTCTCGTACCTAGAAGCCAACAGGGGAAGCTGCCACCTGTTACCTGAGAGACCTGCAGCTCCCAGCTAGGCAAAGCAGGGACCTCGGCGTCACATGCGCCTGGAGCAAACAAGAATCCCATTGTGCAGGGAGGGCTGGGCTGGAGGCGAGTGAGCAGAGCGAGGCCAGGAGGAAGGGAGACACAGCAGTGCACCCTGCAGCTCACGGATCCAGTGTGTGCCTGTGGGTGTGCACAGGTGCGTCTGCTGCCTGAGGGCGGACGGGGCTCCTGTGTGACCTTAGCTGGGGCCACTCACCTGTGACCGCGGAGTTAGCGGGGGCTATGAGAATTTACATTTGCATCACAACAGTGGGTACAGAATCATTATTAAGGATTACTCTGTGCACTCAAAGTCATGCTTCTGCCTTTAAACACTGAACATTCAGAGACTGTTTAATAAAAACACATTGCCAAACCCTGACCCGCATTCCTGAGGAGACAAGGATTGCCATTCAGAGTGGTCCGGCAGTGGGCACGGGCAGAGGCGGGATGTCCCTAGATGTCCCCTCCTGGATTTCTTACTCTCCACGCTGCTGCCCTTGCCTGAAGTTAGTCCTTTTGTGGTCCCAGCCCCGTCCTTCTGAGTCCTGGTCCTTAGGAAAATAAACGCTGTGTCCGGGTGTGATTTCTGTAAGATCTTCTCCTAACCCTTTGCAGTTGGAGGCCCCCAGAAAGGGAGCTCCCCTCGGGAATAGAAGAGGAGGAAAAGTGTTTGAAACAGAAGAGGCACGGGGAGAGTAGAAAGGACTGGGGCGAGGACTGGCGGGGAGAAAGGCAAACAGTGACGGGCCTTTCATTACTTGTTAAGTTGTTTTTCCTCATATTTCCCGAGATTTCTCAAGGGGGAGGTTCTCAGAAGCCCTGGGAATGTGCCGAGTGTTTTGTATGCCCTCATTAGAGAAAAGAGAGACTAATGAGGAAGATAGGTTCTCTTTTATGGTGAAGGTACCGACCGCCGAAATTCCGCTTTGTGCTGCCCGTTCTGAATCGTGGTTCTCTTGTTAGACAAAGTTTATAAATGAGGAAAAATAGATAGAAAACATTTTTCTGACTCAGGATGTGTGGACTGAATACAATTTGCATAATTATCTTAAAAGATAAATGGCAAATCTTCACCCACTATAGAGACAACTATATATAGCTTGGCATATTGAATGGCTTTTATTTATATAATTGATAGTCTTTTTTTAACAAGCCCTCCCAAGTACAGTTAATAAACGCTTTTAAAGGCATATTCACTGCTAAGATGCAAAATGAACTTTTTTGATTCATGTTAAAAATGTCTCCATTGTATTCTATTTTATATATATATACAAACATATATGTATATAACATGTTTGTGTATAGCCACCTGGTTGCAAGCAGACCTATCCCATCACAGATAGTGCCCCTGCACAATTGTGCAACTGAGACTACAGGACTTGTGGGAAATTTGCAGTCAGGGACACAGCACTCAACAACTTTGTCTGTGACCCATAAAAAACAGATAGAAAAACTAGGAAAAAAAAATGGTACCACTGCTTTACATGTGATAAACGGTTAGGAAATACATGAATACTACAATAAATATGGCACTTTATCTTGAAAAAGAACTGAAGGCTCCTTGCAGAAGTGAGTCCGGGAAGGGACACAGCTTGTGAGTCCTAGGGAAGTGAGGGAGGAGGTATGAAGTCAGCTGGAGGCGGACACCACCAGACGTGGACGAGCGTGGCTCGGAGCCAGGCCATGAACCGAGTCGCTGGTCCTTGTGAGGGGTGTGCGTGTGTGAACTCTGTGGCTCGGGGCGTCGGAACAGCATTCTCTGCGCTCACCTCGTTTCCAGCGGATGAAATCACACACAGGCAAACGCGGAACTGTGTTAGACTCAGATCGGTCTTGTTGGAACAAATCTGTGTTTTCAAAACAAGCATTACAGCAGAACCGAGTGTGGTCGCTTTATTGTCGTTTTAGTCTCATCGGTTGAGAAGACACATAACAGCTACTATGGATCCAGTGTTAATATATATTTCATTTATTCACAACGATTTCTATGTCAACCTTAAAAGTAATAGGTAAATCCTTTCAAAACTACCTTTTAATTAGTCAGTGACGGGGCGGACACTGTTAGCTGCCTTCACCAAACTCACTCCTCCCACCTCCCCCCAGCCAGCTCTTGACAACAGAACCCCTATTTTGTCCAAGGCAGTGTTAGCATTGGCCAATCATGATCATTTCATTTCCTATTTTCCAGTCTCTCTTTCCCCGAGGGGTGGTCACGTAATCCCAGTCCTGGCAAATGAGACCGTCTGTTAGAATGGGGGGGGGGGGGGCGGGATGTGATTCTGGAAAGGTGTTTGCTTCTCAATAAAAGGTGTAGTAACAGCTGGCTTCAACCTTCCCCCCTTGTCCAGACTTGACCACAGGTGTGACGCATGGAGCAGTGACAGTCACCTCGTGTCCATCAGAAAAGACCAAGAGAACCGTGGGCTCTGGTACCATTGAGCTCCCGGACCAATGCCAGCAGCCATCCACCTTTAGACTTCTGTTATGAGGTTAGAATCAACCTCTTCCCAAAGCCAGTGTTGGAGTTCTTGTCAATACATTTCTAAGGGATTCACCAGACAGGGCTTGACACATAGCTGTGAATTCACAGTTCTCTCACTTATCTCTTTGACACGGTTTAAGCCAATGTGTTTAGAATCACCAGCATAAAGCATGGTTTATTTTTGTGGAGAGATTTTGAGTGTTTTGCCACTGGGGCATCTTGCTAGAACATGAATGAGAAAGGAGAAACAAGGACCCTAATTTGTCCATGTTCTATATTGTATGGCAGAGGTACAAAAGTATTTCAATACAAGGATTTTATATTAAATAAAATATTGATATTAAGACATTTAAATTAATTTTATAAGGAGCAGAGAACAAGCAGTTCCTGGCTTATCATTTTAAAAAGCACTGGACAGTGAATCCAAGATTCAGGTTTAGTTTTGGCTATGACAGAAATCGGTGTCATGACATTACAAGTGACATAATCTCTCTAGGTCCCAATTTCTTCATCTGTAAACTGTGAGGATGACTTAGCCACTAGTGCTCTTCACCGAATACTTTCAGTTCTCCAGCTAGGCGCGTGAGAGCATGCACCCCCTCAGTTTAGGTGCGGCCATGTAACTTGGTTTGGCCAAAGAAATTGATTACAAGCGATGTATGTCACTTCTGGGAAAGTGTTAAGAACTGGTGTGAGATTTGCTGCAGCTTTCTTTCCCTCATCCATGGTGACTAGCAAGATTCCCAGGCAGTGGCTGCTGCATCAGGATGAGCCTGGAACGTGGATGACTCAGAGTAGAGCCCCCAGCCAGAGTGGTTGTGTAGTTTGAGCATGAAAGAATTCTTTGATGCTTTAAGCCACTGAGATTTGGGGCTTTATTTTTTTAATTATTACTTCAGCATAATCTATACTATCCTTATTAATATGGGGTGTAGATTAAATGATACGTAAATCTTTTCAGGTCTAACATTACATGATTTCCAGATTCTAAGACCCGGGATGCTATTAGGTTGTAAAACTCCTAATTCCAAACCAGAAACCATATCTCTTGAACAATGTCAAGAATAAACTGGATTAGAGGAAGGAAAATAACTTATTGTAAGTTAGGAACTTATCCTAGGAGTCTAGGCAAGAAATGCTTGGACTAGGGTCGTGGTGGTAAGGTTGGAGAAAAGTGGATGAATTCAAATATATTTTAAAAGTTGAACTGACAGGACTTGTGTTCATGTAAGGTAATGTATTCAAGGTGAATGAATAAAAAGAGGAATGAAGGATGAATTCCAGGTTTTAATATTGAATAACTGGGAGGATATTGGTGCAGTGTGCTAGTACAGGAAGAAAGAGGACAAGAGGAAGAGTAAATTTGGTGGGGTTGTCACAAATTCTATTTAGGATACATTAAGGGTAAAATGCCTGTAAGATATTCAAGGAAAATGTCAGGAATCCTTTAGATTTATAAAATTGGAGTCGCTGTTTAGGTTTTAGATAAAAAATTGTGAATCATCAGAATATACATAGTATTTAAAGCCGTGGATTGATGAGACTGTTTAGGAAGACAACACATCAGGAAGAGAAGGACGCAAACCAAGCCCTGAAGAGCTCAAAGTTTAGAGGTGGGATGGAGGAAAACCCAGCAAAGAAGGCAGAAGAGAGCAGTCCTTGAGGTGGAAAAAGCAGGGGAATCCGGCATCGCAGGGTCTAGAAGCAAGTTTTTCCAAAATGAGGGAGCAGTCAGTCTGCTGAGCGGCCAAACAAAACTAAAATAGAAATAATTCTTTTAATTTGGCACAATGTTGGTCATTTATAAACTTTTCAAAAGCAGTTTCAGTAAAGTGGCAGAGGTAGAAGCCAGAATGGAAGGGAAGGGACTCCATCAAAGGAGGTAAGAAAGTTGGACCACGTGGAAATGACACTTCTGAGAAAGCGTGCAGTGATTTATTGTTACTGAACATTACTGGATATAAAGATTATACCTCGGTAAAATACTGAGGAAGGTAGAATCTTATCCATATTGTACAGACATGGAAACAGGTTCAGAGAAGTTGAGTAGTTTCTCCAAAATCACACAGCTAGTAAAGGATGCAGGAAGGGCTCAAACTAAGGCCCCTCTTATAGCGAAACCGGTGGTCTCAGCTGCCTGCTGTCTGCAAAGTGCCCAGCAAACCGCCTGACATACAGCAAGTGCATAACAAACGTGCGTTTCTTTACTCCACTAAAGGCATCTAGGAACAACTTCCCATCACCCAGCCTTTATTCTTGGGGGTGAATCCAAAGGGTCCGCAGTTTAGGCAGAGTCTCAGGAGATCTGGGGGCACGGGTGACTGGGAGAATTCCTGCAAGCCTCTCTTGTCTCCAGGGTCTCTGCTCCGTTCTTCCTGCCCCATGATGCCCCTTGCAGTTCCTTTCCAAACCATAAATCAGATGACGGCATTCCTCAGGTTAAAAAGCCGGAGGGATGGTCTCCCACTGCGTGCAGAAGGAATCCAAGTGTTCTCCAGGCCTCGATCAGACCGTCCCGTTCATTTCCAATTACTCACTGTTCTCGTTATTGATTGCTGAGTAACAAATCACCCCCAAACAGCTGCTTACCGCAGTGACTGTCGTCACGTCAGCTCGCAGGCCTGTGGTCAGGAACCGGAAGGGCTCAGCGCAGCACTTCTGACTCGGGTGCTCCCACGCGGCAGTGTGGGCAGCTGTCGGCTGAGCTTGAGGAGCAGACATCTGACGCAGCTGCGGGCTGACCAGGGCCTCTCTGGTCTCTCCACGTGGGCTAGTGCGGGCTTCCTTCACAGCATGGCAGCCTGAGGGGAGTCAGACGTGGGGGCTCAGGGCTCCAAAGGGGAGGGTCCCAAGAGAACCAGGCAGAAACCGTATGGAGTCTATCCTATGAAGTCACACAGTGTCACCTCCACCATGGTCTCAGAGTCCACCAGATTCCAGGGGAGCTGTCATGGACCCCACCTTCACGGTGAGGGAGTACTGAAGTCACATTATAAGGAGAGCTTACACAATGAAAGAAATCGCTGTGGCTGTCTTTGGAAAACGCAATCTGACTCATAAACCCATGACATACTCCATATTCTGTTCTCTCTTAGGATTGGTTTTGTCCAAGCTGTTTCTTTTATTTGGAATAGCCCTCTCCATCCTGTGAAATCCTACTCATCCTTCAAGACCCAGCTTAAACGTCCCCTCCTCCGTGACATTTCCCTCCTGCCCCCTGAGAACACTCCCTCCCTCCCTCCTCAGGAAACACCTGCATCGAGGCAGAGGGCGCCCTGTACATTCTGTGACATGGTAGCTTCTGAGCCCTTCAAGCTATTTGCCTCTGAAACCCTCATGAAGGCAAATCAGATCAATAAACATTTGTTGTTGGGGGTCAGGCAGGGCAGCTGAAGGTTTTGCCAGCCTACCGGCTAATGGGGAGAGGCTTAGCTGCGAGCTGCAGTATTTTTTTCTTTCTCTGATTAGCACCTTCTTTGCTGGAAAAGAAGGATATAGATCCGGAAACGAAAGAGAAAATCAGAGAGTATTACTTCCTGAAAGATGAGGTCATTAATGCATTTGTGCGATGACCGTAAAGCCAGCTTGGAGAGCTCCCTCTTCAACTATAAATTGTCTGCAGTGTCCCTGCTGTCTTATAGCTGTGTTTTTATATCCATTGCTCTGCTTCCAGAGAGCAAAAATTTCTGCTAATGCCCTGACCAAGCAGCAGCATCATAATCCTGTCAGCAAACAACGGCTGGGAGCTGAGGTTTGGAAGGAGGTAAACCTGCTAATGTTTTCATTCTCTTGACTGAAGTAATTTGAGCAATAACATGATCATAGCTGGGCCTTTGTCTCAGCTGCAATGAATCATCCATTACAAGATTTTCAAGGTTGTCGGGGGAGGGTGGAATTTATCTTGGGAAGGGGAGGAATCTCTGCAGGTGCACGGGATAGCATGCCACTCGAATCTTTGAACACCATTTCTTTAATGATGCCAGTATCTAAGTCCGAGCATCAGATTCAATTTCCAATAGTTCATGATCTTCCAGAATTCACTTAACAGAGTTATTCCAGCAGAACAGCAACTTGGGTCAAAACAATTGATACAGGAAATGAACTATTCTCATTTTCCAGGGAGAATCCAGAAGATTTTTTCCCTTTTCTTCAATGTATCCCCTTTTTATTTCCCAAAATTTGGACCTAATCGGTGTTAACTAATTTTAAAGTATGAGATGGAACTACAGATACTTTTCACTTTAGTTGTGAGAAGTCAGCTTCCTGTTTCTTTCATTGTAATTATGAATAATTCAGAAACATTTATTAAGGAATAAAATCTTAATATTATGGTTGAATATTTAAATTTACATGTCACAGTGCCTTGTTTTATGTGCAAGACTATATGCTGCAGACTCATACTATGTGGCCATTGAATGATACTAGAAACTCAAGTTAAAAGAAATGATCCTTCGTTCTTCTGTCTCGGAGGCGTTTTCTTCTTTACTTCACTTGGTTCTCATGTGTGCAGAAACCATTTGTTGGAAGAGCTCAGTAGAGCGTCTCCAAGTCGGTGCATGTGCTTTTTTGCTTTGGAGGCGAGAAGCATTGGCTGTAGGTGACTAGGAGGAGGAGTGTGTTTTTCTAAGTGCAGCAAGGACTCATGTAAGTCACTGCAGCTAAGAAGCGTATTTTGTGGATTGAGTGACTTTGAAAACCACCTTGGCCACTGAAGTAGCCATAGACATCAGTGTCATTAGTCCAAACTTCTCTGTGAACCTCCCGCTCTCTCTTCGTGGGATGAAACCTCCAGCCTCTCCGACTCAGCTTCCTCACCTTTCAAGGCTCACACTGGGCTCGGCCTTCTGTAGACCTGCATGGCTACTCCTTCGGAGAATACGATTAAATTCAAAATTATAGTATCCATAGCAACCATAACTAGGTCAGTTCGCACTTAGAGAAACAAATAAGAGCAGAGAATCTATGCCCTTTCCCAACTGTGCTCTCTGCTTGAAAAACTTTATTAGGCTACTGAAAGTAAGTGACTTTGCAGGAAAAGGGCCTAGTAGCATCTGGGAAAGTTATTTCTTACTGATTTGTGATCCACATACTCGGAAAACTTTATGCAAATTAGACAATGTGTATATGATTTTACTTCTCCCAACCAACATGAATATTTGGATAACGATTTCTAGTAGTGAAGTTTTAATTATTTCTTTTAAAATATTGTGATTAATGTCTAATAGAAATAACACCTACAGAACTCCTAAAAAAGATTGGAATGACACGGATATATCTTCTTTCCACTTTGATCACAGCTAGTTTTCTCCCCCAAAGATACTGTTTTCTTATTAAACCAAGAAATATTCATTGTTCCTTCCCACTCACCATTCAAATATTTTTATGATATGGTTTTTATAAAAGCAATTATATTTATACACCTATATTTTCACATTTAGAAAAAATCTCGAAAGATACAGACATGGACAGTGGAGCTAGAGGGAAGAGGAGGGGAATTTTCCCTTTTTACTTTAAAAATTTCTGTGTTGGACATTTTTAAACAGTCTACTAGTTACCAAATTCTGTATAGCACTGAGTTCCCCTTCAAGTTACCCAGTCAAAATAGTCTCCTCTTCCAATCAAGGAGTGGAACGCCAGCATTAAGAAGAGCTCCCTTGGGGGCCGCCCGGTGGCGCAGCGGTTTCGTCCGCGCTTGGCAGCCCGGGGTTCGCGAGTTCGGATCCCGGACGCCCGCCGACGCTACTGCCTGTCAGCCACGCTGTGGCGGCGTCCCATATAAAAGTGGAGGAAGATGGGCACAGATGTTAGCCAAGGGCCAGTCTTCCTCAGCAAAAAAAAAGGGGAGGATTGGTGACAGATGTTAGCTCAGGGCTGGTCTTCCCCACAAAAAAAAAAAAAAAAAAAAAGAAGAGCTCCCTTGACTGAGCACCTACTCTGTTCATGCCATTTGCATGCTGTAGCTCATGTGATCCTCGGGACAACACTACAAGGCAGATAGTATCCTTCCCGTCATACAGAGGCCGATCGGAGATTGACAGAGGTTACTGTTCCAGCGTGACAGAAGTTACATGCTTCACCCTCGCCCATCTGGTGGAGGGCAGAAATGAGACTCTAGCCCAGGTACATCAGGCTCTCAAACCTGTGCCCTCCCCATTTATGAATAAAAAAGCACATTTTATTCATAAAAAGGGTAGCTTCTGACTTTTCTGTAGTCTCTGAGTGGGTGATTCCAGAAGAAAATAGTGCCCAATTGTCAGAGCCAGTGAATGTTGAACTAGATTTTCAGATTCTTAACCTACATATTTTGCATTTTAGGAAACTGAGATCCAAAAAGCTGAAGTGATTGTGAAAAGTCATCCAATTGGTTAGTTGCAAACCCAGAACTAGAATGGAGTCTCTTGATGCCTAAACTGTTTTTCCCTCTTACTACAACATGTTGTTAACCCAGACACAATTTCTCCTCTAATTCACTGTTGCAAACTGTGGCATAATTTGGCTAGACTCGTGAAGGCAAATGCTCTGTTGTGGGTGTTCTCTGCCCAGACATCCCCTGCTCCTTTCCTTGTGACAATGTGTATGTGGATTAGGAGGAACCCAGAGCAACCAGAGACAAACTAAAAGCAAATATGCCATTTGGTTTTAAATGTGCTGAATTTTGTCCTAATATTAGTATAAACAATGTATAAACAAAATGTGCAGACCATTTAGGGTGGGATTATAAGACTGGAAATCCAGAATTGTAAAGAAACAAAAACTTTTTAGAATGCAAGTAGGTTAAGAAAATAGAAGAAGATTTTAGAAGGCAATAATAGGAGAGATTTAGTGAGACCCTAAAAGGCAAGAAAGGAGAAACAGCTCAGAGGCTCTGACCTGGGACTATGTACACCCCAAAAGAGAAGTTTCTTCAGGGAAGTTCAATAAGCAGAGTGTTCAACAGGATGATATTTAACCCTGTCGTGGGTAGACTATGTGATGGCTGCTTTAACCTGTTACCCAGGAAAGAAGCTTGATCTAAACAGAATGAATCTTGACTCCTCTGACAGATTATGAGAGAAACATTTGGTCTATAATTGCAGCAAGACGTGTGACTGTGTGTGTTGGGGGTGGCGGAGGGAGTGGAGATGCTCAAGGGTAGATAGAAAGATGTGTATAGCAATGTGTGCGATGATTTAGAAAAAGTTACAAGAAAGTCGTATAAGTCGTATGCAATTGTTGACTTGTGACAAGGTGAATTAACCAACATGTATCTATGTACTTGATCTTATCAGTTTTCACAAGATTCATTTGGATTTTAGTTTCAAGAAATTATTTATGACATTTAAATCACTTATTCTAAAGATAGATCAAGATGAAAGGTGGAGTCACTGGGTCAGTCAACGAATACTTACTGAGTGCCTGCTTTTGCTGGATTTAATGGGATTGCTCCCAGGCAAGGAATAGCCCACCACTTCTCAGAATTCTCCTCTCTGTGCAGGGTGCCAAAATGACCTCAGGTAGCAATGAAATAGTGAAATACTCTGCATTTCTGCTGACCTTGGTGACATTTGGTGAGTGTTGTGACTTCGGTGATGTTAGTCACTTTTTTTAAATTGATGTCTTAATAGTTTATAACACTGTGGGGTTTTAGTTGTACATTATTGTTTGTCCATCACCATGTGGATGTAACCCTTCACCCCCTGTGCCCACCCCCCACCCCCCTTCCCCTTGGTAACCACCAATCAGTTCTCTCTGTCTGTGTGTTCAGTTATATTCCATATATGAGTGAGTTCAGGCAATGTCTGTCCTTCTCTCTGGCTTATTTCACTTAACATAATACCCTCTAGGTCCATCCATGTTGTTGCAAATGGGACAATTGTGTCTTTTCTTATGGCTGAGTAGTATTCCATTGTATGTGTATACTACATCTTCTTTAACCAATCATCAGTCGAGGGACACTTGGGTTGCTTCCACTTCTTGGCTATAGTGAATAATGCTGCAATGAACATAGGGGTGCATAAGCCTCTTGTGATGGTTGATTTCATGTCCATTGGGTAGATGCCCAAGAGTGGGATTGCTGGATCATACGGTATTTCTATTTTTAATTTTTTGAGGACTCTCCATACTGTTTTCCATAAAGGCTGCACCAGTTTGCATTCCCACCAGCAGTGAATGAGGGTCCCCGTTTCTCCACAACCTCTCCAGCATTTGTTGTTAATTGTCTTTGTGATTATAGCCATTCTAACCGGTGTAAGGTGATATCTCAGTGTAGTTTTGATTTGCATTTCCCTGATGATTAGTGATGTTGAACATCTCTTCATGTGTCTATTGGCCATCTGTATCTCTTCCTTGGAAAAATGTCTGTTGATATCCTCTGCCCATTTTTTGATCAGGTTGTTTGTTTTTTTGTTGCTCAGTTGTATGAGATCTTTATATATTACTGAGATTAATCCCTTGTCGGACAAACGATTTGCGAATATTTTCTCCCAGCTGGTGGGTTGTTTATTCATTTTGATCCTGGTTTCATTTGCCTTGTAGAAGCTCTTTAGTCTGATGAGGTCCCACTTGTTTATTTTTTCTTTTGTTTCCCTTGTCCGAGTAGACATGGAATCTGAAAGGATCCCTTTATGACCAATGTCAATTAGTGTACTGCCTATATTTTCTTCCAGGAGTTTTATAGTTTCAGGTCTCACTTTCAGGTCTTTGATCCATTTTGAATTGATTTTTGTATATGGCGATAGGAGATGGTCTACTTTCATTCTTTTGCATGTGGCTGTCCAATTTTCCCAGCACCATTTATTGAAGAGACTTCCCTCTCTCCATTGTATATTCTTTGCTCCTTTGTCAAAGATTAACTGTCCGTAGGTGTGTGGTTTTATTTCTGGGCTTTCAATTCTATTCCATTGATCTGTGTGTCTATTCTTGTACCAGTACCATGCTGTTTTGATTACTATAGCTTTATAGTATATTTTGAAGTCAGGGATTGTGATGCCTCCAGCTTTGTTCTTTTTTTTCAGAATTGCTTTAGCTATTCAGGGTCTTTTGTTGCCCCATACAAATTTCAGTAGTTTTTGTTCTATTACCATGAAGAATGACACTGAGATTCTGATTGGGATTGCATTGAATTTGTAGATTGCTTTAGGTAGAATGGACATTTTAACTATATTTATTCTTCCAATCCATGTGCATGGAATATTTTTCCATTTCTTTATGACTTCCTTGATTTCTTTCAATAGTGTCTTATAGTTTTCATTATGTAGGTCTTTTACCTCCTTGGTTAAATTTATTCCCAGAGATTTTATTCTTTTTGTTGCAATTGTAAATGGGATTGTCTTTTTGAGTTCTCTTTCTGTTAGTTCATTGTTAGTGTATAGAAATGCAATTGACTTTTGTAAGTTGATTTTATACCCTGCCACTTTACTGTAGTTGTTGATTATTTCTAGTAGTTTTCCGATGGAATTTTTTTGGTTTTCTATGTATAAGATCATGTTGTCTGCAAATAGTGAGAGTTTCACTTCTTCATTGCCTATTTGGAGTCCTTTTATTCCTTTTTCTTGCCTAATTGCTCTGGCCAGAACTTCCAGTACTATGTTGAAAAGAGCGGTGAGAGTGGGCACCCTTGTCTTGTTCCTGTCCTCAAAGGAATGGCTTTCAGTTTTTCCCCGTTGAGTAGGATGTTTGCTGTAGGTTTGTCATATACGGCCCTTATTATGTTGAGGTACTTTCCTTCTCTACCCATTTTGTTGAGAGTTTTTATCATACATGGATGCTGGATCTTGTCAAATGCCTTCTCTGCATCGATTGAGATGATCATGTTGTTTTTATTCTTCATTTGGTTAATGTGGTGTATTACGTTGATTGATTTGCGGATGTTGAACCATCCCTGTGTCCCTGGTATAAATCCCACTTGATCGTGATGTATGATCTTTTTGATGTATTGCTGTATTCGGTTTGCCAATATTTTGTTGAGGATTTTTGTGTCTATGTTCATCAGTGATATTGGCCTGTAGTTTTCCTTCTTTGTATTGTCCTTGTCTGGCTTTGGTATCAGGATGATGTTGGCCTCATAGAATGTGTTGGGAAGTATTCCATCTTCCTCTACTTTTTGGAATAGTTTGAGAAGGATAGGTGCTAACTCTTCTTTGAATGTTTGGTAAAATTCTCCAGGGAAGCCATCTGGTCCTGGACTTTTATTTTTTGGGAGGTTTTTGATTACTGTTTCAATCTCTTTACTTGTGATTGGTCTGTTCAGCTTCTCTATTTCTTCTTGATTCAGTTTTGGGAAGTTGTACGCATCCAAGAATTTGTCCCTTTCCTTTAGGTTGTCCAATTTGTTGGCGTAAAGTTTTTCATAGTATTCCCTAATAATCCCTTGTATTTTTGTGGTATCTGTTGTAATTTCTCCTCTTTCATTTCTAATTTTATTTATTTGAGTCTTCTCCCTTTTTTTCTTAGTGAGTCTGGCTAAGGGTTTGTCAATTTTATTTATCTTCTCCAAGAACCAGCTCTTTGTTTCATTGATCCTTTCTACTGCTTTTTTGGTTTCAATTTCATTTATTTCTGCGCTGATTTTTATTATTTCCCTCCTTCTGCTGATTCGGGCCTTTGTCTGTTCTTCTTTTTCCAGTTCTGTTAGGTACAATTTAAGGTTATTTATTCGGGATTTTTCTTGTTTGTTAAGGTGTGCTTGTATTGCTATGAATTTCCCTCTCAGGACCACTTTTGCTGCATCCCATATGAGTTGGTGTGGTGTATTTTCTTTTTCATTTGTCTTCAGATAGCTTTTGATTTCTCCTTTAATTTCATCAATGACCCATTGGTTGTTCAGTAGCATGTTGTTTAGTCTCCACATCTTTGTCCCTTTCCTAGTTTTTTCCTTGCAGTTGATTTCTAGTTTCACAGCGCTATGATCAGAAAAGATGCTTGTAATGATTTCAATCTTCTTAAATTTATAGAGGTTTGCCTTGTTTCCTAATATATGGTCTATCCTTGAGAATGTTCCATGTGCACTTGAGAAGAATGTGTACTCTGCTTTTTTTGGGTGGAGTGCTCTGTATATATCTATTAAGTCCATTGCGTTTAGTTGTTCGTTTAAGTCCATTATTTCCTTATTGACTTTTTGTCTGGATGATCTATCCATTGATGTAAGGAGGGGTGTTAAGATCCTCTACTATTATTGTGTTATTGTTAATATCTCCTTTTAGGTTTTTTAGCAGTTGTTTTATGTACTTTGGTGCTCCTGTGTTGGGTGCATAGATATTTATGATTGTTATGTCTTCTTGGTGAAGTGTCCCTTTCATCACTATATATTGCCCTTCTTTGTCTCTCATTACCTTTTTTATCTTGAAGTCTACTTTGTCTGATATAAGTATGGCAACTCCTGCTTTCTTTTGTTTGCCATTAGCTTGGAGTATTGTTTTCCATCCTTTTATTTTGAGTCTGTGTTTGTCTTTAGAGCTGAGATGTGTTTCCTGGAGGCAGCAGATTGTTGGATCTTGGTTTTTAATCCATCCTGCCACTCTGTGTCTTTTGATTGGAGCATTCAATCCATTTACATTTAGAGTGATTATTGATATATGAGGGTTTAATGTTGCTATTTTATTGTTTATTTTCTGGTTCTTTTGCATTTCCTTCGTTTCTTTTCACTTGTGTTTCGGACTGCAAATTCAATTTGGTATTTCTGCATGCTCATTCTCTTAGTTTTCTGTTTATTTGTCATGTGTGGTTCTCTTCTGGTTATTTGTTTAGTGGTTACCGTGAGGTTTATATAAGCGATCTTCTGGATAAGATAGTACATTTTCAGATGCCTCCTTTTTCCTGAGGCTGGGTCGATTCAATCCCTTTCTCTTCCCCTCCTTATTTGTTATCTCTATTCCATCTTGTGTTGTGAGTGTGTGTTTACAGTGATGAGCTTGAATTCATTTTTGATGTTATCCAACTGTAGTTTGTTCTGGTTTAGTCTCCTTGCTTTTCTCATTGCTCAAACCTTTGTATCCCCTTTCTCATTTGTTTTTTTCCAGGCCTAAGGGCCTTCTTGAGCATTTCTTGTAGTGGGAGTCTTGTGGTGATGAACTCTCTTAGCTTTTGTTTATCAGGGAGAGTTATTATTTCTGCATCATATGTGAAGGATATTTTTGCTGGATAAAGTATTCTTGGCTGAAGGGTTTTGTCTTTCATGATTTTGAATATATCATTCCAGTTTCTCCTAGGCTGTCGAGTTTCTGTCGAGAAATCAGCTGAGAGTCTGGTGGGGTTTCCTTTGTATGTTATTTTGTTTTTTTGTTTAGCTGCCCTTAATATTATTTCCTTGTCACGGATTTTTTCAAGTTTGCTACTATGTGGCAAGATGATTTTTTATTCCTGTTTATATATTTAGGTGAACTATTGATTTCATTCACTGTTATTTCCATCTCATTCCCTAGGTTGGGGAAGTTCTCAGCTATTATCTCTTTGAACAAACTCTCTGCTCCTTTTTCTCTTTCTTCTCCTTCTGGAATACCTATTATGCTTATGTTGCTTTTCCTCATTGAGTCTGATATTTCTCGAAGAATTTCTTCATTTCTTTTTAGTCTTAGCTCTCTCTCCTCCTCTGTCTGCATCGTTTCTGCGTGGCTGTCCTCAATAGTGCTAATTCGTTCCTCCATATTGTCAGTTCTGCTCTTTAAAGACTCCATTTTTTCCACTATCTCATTCATTTTGTTTTTCATCTCTAATAATTCTGATTGGTTTTTCTTTATGGTTTCAATCTCTTTTGTGATGAAATCCCTGAATTCGTTGATTTGTTTCTGTGTGTTCTCTTGTATTTCGTTGAGTTTGTTTATGACAGCTATTTTGAATTCTCTGTCATTCAGGTTATCGAATTCTGTGCCTTCAGGGTTGGTTTCTGGGTGTTTGTCATTTTCCTTTTGGTCTGTAGACATAACAAACTGTTGCATGGATCTGACCGCTTTACTTTTTCCTCTCATCTTGAAGTTGGTTCTACAGTTTCCACCTGCTGCCACTGGATGGAGATTGCTAGTGGTATGCTCTGAGCCCGCTGCAGCCCCTGGAGGGATTATGCTGAAACGGGGGGTGTGTGGGGGGAGGGGTTCTCTCTTTCTCCTGCTCGACCTGGGGGTTTCCTTTCTGGCTCTCTTAGGGCATTTGCTACACCCCCGAAACAGTCCGTCATCACTTCCCGGTGGGGATCTCTTGACAGTCTGTGAGAGCACCTGGAGGGCGATAGTTTTCCCCACAGTGGGCCGCCCCTCCCCCCTCTGTCTGTGGGCCACGCTGTCTGTCTTTGCCGATCGATTGAGGAGGGGGAGTACAACTTCTTACCTCTCCTCACTTCCTTTGGGGCTTCCCGCGCCTCCACCATCCAATGTATGGCAGCAGGAGTTTCTTAGAAGTCCTTTGTAGTGTTTGATTGAGCTCTGTTGGAATGCGAATGATGTTTTCATTGTGTCTTAGGGGGCAGAGATTCAAAGAGGGAATCTCACTCCGCCATGATGCTGACATCACTCCAGTCACTTTTTTTTTTAATAAACACATACAATTTATCAAAAGAAAATTGGATCCAGACCATAACAAGACTTTGCTTTTCATCATTTTCCACAAAGTAGGCCTTTTATGGGGATTTCAAAACCTTATATTGTTCTGAAAATTGTGCATTAGAAACACATGATTTACCAATATTGTGCCTTCTCTAGTCTCTTATCTTGTCATTTCCTGTTGTTGTTCATGCATCAGGAAGCAAAGGTGACCCAAGTGCCTGTCTCTGGCAGACTAGTTCAGTGTTTCCCCCACTGACAGGCAACAAGGTCCCATAAAAATATAGCAGAGAGCCGATCAGGAAGAGAAGGGCAATCTCTCTCAAGTTACTTAAGGCCCACTGCATGGTTTCCCCAAGACTTACTCGGTGCAGTCCAAGGTGATTTCAAAGACTCGTGTTGAATTGCCTATCTCCATAAAGGGTCTGAAAGTTTCCTGAAATGCCATTCTCTTGGTAACGTTTTCTACTGCTGACTTTAGTAGTAATATTTTATATCTTTCTAGTGTTTTATGCTAAAGTTTGCATCTTGATTGGAATTTTAGTGTCTCTCAATTAATAAACCACTCATATATTGAGTATAGCTTGGGATGAATTTTCTTCTATAACTATCTGATTTCATCCATTACTTGTAGATTTTTTACAGTTTCATTTTTAGACCATAACTAATCTCTTTGTTTTAAGAGGACTTTGTGTAGTCCCCATAGACTGACCATACTCTTAGATATAAAAGGTGTAGTTTAAGCACAGAAGTTAATGTTTTTAAAATCACCACTATTCACAATGAGCCAGGATGTCAAAGCAGGTAGATGGATAGATGCACCTGCTCAGCACAGGAATGTCTCTGGTCAGACCGCCTGGAGAAGCCCTGCCTTGAGCAGTCCATGGGAAGGAGGGAGGAAGGAGAAGTCACCTGCCAACTCCCTCCCTTCTCCTATTTTCCGTTGGTCAAAATCTGCCACACTGGGAATTACCTTCTCTTTATTCCTGGATTTCATGACTTTCACTGGTCCCCAAAAGATCTCAGGTTAGGTCACATCCCTCTAAATTTATTGCTAACAACCTGATTTTAGCCATTATCATCTCTGACCTAGATTATTACACTAGTCTAATTATTCTTGCTTCCACTCTGGGCCCTGACAGCTCATTCTTCACAGAGCTGAATCTGGCCCCTGCCTACATCTCCAATTTCATCTCAAGCCACTCTCCTACCAGATTTCTTTCAATCCAATGCACCTGAGTGGAAATTTATTTTTACTGATTGTGTTCAGAGCTTGGGCTCCCTGAATTTGAGGATCCAATGTTTTTCATCATTCTGGAAAGTCTCCAATATTATCTCTTCAAATATTGCTTATCCCTCACTCTCTCTATCTTCCTGTTCTCTAACTCCCGTGAGATGCACGCCAAATTAAGACACTTATCTGTCTATTTGTGCTGCATTTAATTGCTGTCTATTTTTAAATTTCTGCCTATTTGTGCTACATTCTGGCTAATTTCTTCAACTCTTATTTCCAGTTCACAAATTCTCTCTTCAGACATAACTAATTTACTATTAAACTCATCCATTGAGTTTTGAGTGACTATTTTTTATTTCTAAAGAATACTTTTGACCCTTTTCAAATCTGCTGGTCTTCCTTTTTAAAATAAGTTCTCATTCTTTTCTTATGTTTTGAATTATTTTTATACTAATAATTTATCTTACTTATTTTTATTCTATTTCAGCTTTTTCTACTATCTGTAATTCTTACGTGCTTATAATGTGTGCTGACTCTCGCTCTCATGGCTCATTTCCTTGTATGTTTTATAATTTTAGATTCTAAACGTATTTTTAGTGGGTTTTTTTCTGTAGAAAAATCTTGGTTGAAGGTGTGTCCTTTTTGCTGCTTCTAGGCTCCCAAGGGATATCACAACTGGGGGGCAGTTGTGTTAATTTTTCATCTTGAAGTTTAGCAAATTTCACATGTATTTTCAATTTCAACTTTAAGTCCCCAAATTCATGTGATGGCAGACCAGTGGTTATAAATTCACAGGGGGTCTTTTTCCTCTTCACTTAGAGTCCAGGCAAGACATTCATTTATTCATTCAATAAGTGTTTAGTAAGTTCCTGCTCTATGCCAGCACTGTGCCAAGGACCAGGGATTTATCAGTGAATTAAACAGTCAAAGCCCCTGCTTTAATGAAAGTTCTATTCTGGTGGAATGTCCTTGTGCTGATGGGGAAGTCCTCCAGTGGGAATCTCAGTGTCAACTTTCTGTCTCCATTGGGCCCACAGCCTCTTTCCTTATACCCTCATGGTTATTAAAATCCATACCCTTGATGACCAAGACCAGCAATATCCCCCATGCCTTTAGTTTGACCTCACCATTTTGCTGTGCCCTCTTCATTTCTGGCAAATACGGATTTTACTTACTATATTTGTAAGCTCAGCCATGCATTTAAAAGTAAATATGTAATATTTTACTCATCATTTCTATGTATTTGGTGGCAGAGAGAATTACAATATCTGGTCTACCACATTGTAGAAAATAGATTTCCCCAGATCACTAATGTTCCATTAAAAGTCCCCTTTCTTTTCCCAAACACACCAAACTCACTTATGCCACAAGTGGAGATTTATCTCCCCTCTCTCCAGAATTCCCTTTCCCAAGTCCTCGCTGTGTTGGTTTCCTCCTAACTTTCAGGCTGTGCTGAAATGTCACCTCTTCACAGAGATTTTCCTGGACCACCTTGAACACTCTATCTCATTCACTAATTACTCTGTTTTACTTACAACTTTATTGCTATTTGAAATAGTTGTATTTACTTATTTACTTACTTTATTCGTTATCCCTCTATTCCACTAGAAAGTAAGCTCCATGAAAGAAGAGATCTTTTCTGTCTTCTTCAGCACTATTGCTCCAGGATCAGGCTGTCACCACCTTAATTCAGTATTAGTGTCACTCTCAGTAGGATGACCAAATACTAGGTGTCTCCTGATGTGATGCAAGAAGAAAAACACAACATCACCAATGACGGCTTCTAACCAAGACTTTAGATTTGATTCTAGATTATAGGCTTTGCAGGGGTGGAGGCACAAGTAAATGACACCAGAAAGAGGATTTAAGAGAAAGTCTGGAAGGCAGAGTGTTCTACAGAATACACCATCCAGCCCCTTCAGCAAGTAGAAGTCTAGTAAGTCCTATAGTCTGTATCTTTAATGATGGTGCCTGAGGCTTGATCCCTAAATGGCACTATGTCTAGTCAGTGGTTCTTAGCATTCCATTTGTTTTATGCACATGATAAGTTAACTGAATCTTGCCTCAAGAGTATGTGTATCTGCCTCCAGTCAACCTTTCCCATAACATGTGTTTGGAGCACAGAAAGTGGAGATAGGGCGGGCCAATTTTACACAAGTTATATTAACTGTTTCTGCCTGCTTGTTGATAATCTTCATTTAATAAAATGTGAGTGAGTGTGTATGTGTGATAGAATTTGGTGTAAGACCTATTTTCATTACAAACCTTCCCCACCTCTAGTTATTGGTCACTATAGACAACTGTGAGAAAGAGCCTAATAGTTTTAGATTACTTAATTGCCTTTCCCAAATAAAAATTCCTATGCACCCAATATATAAAACAGATACAAGAGTAGAATGGATCTCTAAGGCAGGCTAAACTTTTATTATTTTTTAATTGGTGGAAAAGATTGCATATTTGCAGAATTCTAGGAGCACATTCTCAGAACTGTATGGATCTTATTCAGAACTGTCACAATTTAGTAAGTTCAATTTGGATGGTTTAAAGATATTCAATCTTTTAGCCCAGATTTAAGAACACTTGCTTGAAAAAGATCACAAGAGCTTTTAATGCTTGCCTTGGAAAGTTAATGTCTTACCGTTTCTATTTAGTACATTACATTCCAAAGAATGAGAAAAGTTATCTCATAAGTAGATAACTGAATAAAAAAGAATCAAAACATAAATGGAAGGTTTATGCTTCTTTTGTGTTAGCTGGCAAAGATGCCATGGAAACGTGTTAACAGCTAACACTTATTGAGCACTGACCATGTCAAGGTGCTCTGAGTACTTCTTAGGGATCGTGGCACTTAATCCTCACAAGAATCTCATGAGACAGGTACAAGAACTTGTTTTACAGAGAAGGACCCTGAGGTGAGGGAGTGAAAGTAATTCCCCACCATTATAAACAGTAAGTGATGGAATCAGAATTCAAACTTGGGTGTAAGTTCCTGACCATTATGTCACATACACGCAACATTATTGAAAACACTTATCTTTTTAAAGAAATTGCGTTCTAATTGTTTTGGCCTAATTAACTTCTCATAATTAGGGCACCTCCTTCACCACTTGTGTGGCACTGGGACGTAGTCAAGGAAAAGGAAAGATGGTTATTACCACGATCTTCAACAGACAAGTAAGTCACTTCCTCACTGATCACTTGTTTCTCATCTGTGAAAGAAGAGAATAACTTTTAAAATGCTACAACTTGTCTTTAAAAATCAGAACAGGTACTAACACTAACAAAGACAAATTTTAATCACCTATTTCTAAGCAACATTATTGGCAGAGCGAAGGTCACCTTGATTGATAAATGCTAATCTGTATCTGGCTGCTAAACCGTGGTACAAAAAAATAGTCCTTAAACCAATAATAATCCAGTCTCAATTATCCATCACAGACCTCTCCTAAAGTCATATCTTAAAGTTCACCCGCAACATTTTTAATTTAAAATATGTGCTATTTTTAAAAAGTTGTTTACTCAAAGTTGAGGGCAGAAAAATATTTGAAATTTTAATTTCAAGCAAAGTATTCCAATCCGTACTACAGTTACAATCTTATTTTTTCCAAAGATTTGTCCAATCAATTAAAACCCAATGGCATGGTTCTCCTGTATGAGACAAACAGGCTGCATCCTTGTTTTAGCTTTGACCTTTAATTTAGAACCAAAAACCAGAGGAGAAATACTGTGAGTCTGTTAAACCATTCATGGATATGTTTACTCCCCAACCCCAGCCACTGAAATTTATTGTGATTTTTCTTATGATTATAAAATTAGACATGTTCAGTATAGACAGTTTTGAAAATATGGGAAAAGATAATAAAATGTAAAATGATCTGTAATTCCAAAACCTAGAAAAATATTGTTTTTTTCACATATAGCATATCCTTCTGGTGATTTCTTTATATGTCTCTGTATATACATTTATATAAAAGTTTGAGACCATACTTTACAGACTTTTATAACTATTTCAATTAAGAATATGTAACGAGTATATTTTTATGTCACATATTTATGTAACTAGTTGTCTTGAGTTAGAATTTAGGTATTCCCCTTTTTTCATTATTATAAATAATGTAACAAACATCCTTGCACGTCAATCTTTGTGTGTATGCTCTTCTTTCACCTTTCCATAGACTAGAGTGATCTTTCAGAAAACTAAAATATTCCAGAAACATCCACCTGTAATCCAGTGACATTTTGTAAATTACGTGTTTATATTTACAGTCACAGAGCGTCCTTCCTCTAAGCATTTTGAGCAGTTCTATGTACATTGAAACTTACTTCCTACTGTTTGATGGATCAATTTTTTTTAAATGACAGGAAAGAAAGTAGCAAGGAGGAGTTTATTGAGAGGACAGAGAAAGAAAAAAAGGGGAAAATTCTTTCATGCCTGATTCTCTTACTTGCTGTTTCCTTTTTCTACAATACTTGACCCTGCTGTGCCCGCCCGAATGAACTTATTCAGCCTCTGAATTCACATTCCGCTGCAAATCACCTCCCTGGGAAGCTTTCCCTCACCCCCATGTGTATGTAGAGGTTCTATGTGTGTGCTCTCAGCCTCTGCTTACAGGTCATGGGCCTGTCCCGTACAGATATTGTAATAAGCGTGATAACACTGTAATAACATTTTTTAGCTCTGACTTATCCTCTGGAAGGGATTCAAAGCCAAGGCCTGTATTCTATTCATCCCTGTGTCTCTGTGGCTAAACGAGAGCTAGCATATAAAAATAATTCTATAAATGTTTATAGAATAAATGAATAAGTGAATCGCAAAGTCTACCATTTCCAGAAAGAGGTTTTATTTACTGTTCTGATAGGGACGAGGGGAAGAGGTTAGGAGAATTTATTTCCTGTACTCCTGGGCTTTTTTTTGCCTGAAGGGACAGAACTGTAAAAAAGAAAGAAAGAAAAAGAAAAAGAGAGCATTCTATACCTACCATCATGAAAGCAGACTGCAGTTGCTCGCATTGTCTGTATCCGGGGAACTGATGCACAGTCTGCTTGATTCAACAGACACAACACAAACAAAATTCATCATACCGCCAACTTTAGGGAGGTTATAAACCTAGACAAAAAGTTGTTTATCTGGGTCTGTGGGACAAATTTGTGTTTCCCTTTTTTCCTTCACAAAGAAAATAAAGACCAGAAAAATCTAGCAGCCTAAGGCTACCCTCTGTCTGGCTTTATGTGCCTGCCAAGCTCTGGCGTGTCCCCTTGACTGCAGAGAATGACACACTGTGTGGAACTGTAGATGCGGCTGCTACCAGGCCCGTCAATGCCTTCTTGTGGAAACAGATGTTTGCTGGGTTTGTGTTTGTAGAGGAGCTGTGTTATAAAAGCTATGTTAATATAGCTTCCCCTGATAGTTTTTAATGATTTTGCTATTTGTTTTTATAGACGAATTAACAGATCATGTCTGAAACAAAAGGTCAGTTTGTATTGCCCCTTCAGTCACCAAAACATTTTGCCATACTTGCCATGGAAGTTCTAGAAGAGTGTGACCTATGATCAGTAAGATTTCCTCTCAGAACCTTGGGCAGAAGGGACCCCGGGGGTTCAACAGAGTCAACAAGCCCCCCTTTCTCTCCTCCTTCAGATCCAAGTGCCACGCTGTCCTGGAGATGACAACCTTTACTGAAAACACGGATACACACACGATCTTAGACAATGATGTAAACAAACTGAGGCGTGAAGGGGAGACGGCGTGATATTCAGAGCATGTCATCCTGTCCTTCCTGCTTTGTGCATGTCTGTATTGTTCAAATTTGTTACACGGAATGTATATTAATTTGTCATGAAAACAAAGACCCAATGATATAAAAAATAAAACCTTTAGACAAATAATAAACTGGGAGAAAATTAATCACAAATGTGAAAAAGAATTAAGATCTTTAATACTATCTTAATGGAAAGAGTTCAAGCAAATTGGTGAGAAGGACACTAACACCTCAATAATAATTATGGGCAAAGGTCACGAACAGACAGATTTTACAGAATAGGAAATGCAGATGGTCACTCTGCTCTGACTGTGCTCCCTTTAATCGATCTTCCCAGCGACAGCAGAGTGATTTTTCTAAAACAGGATCATATTTACTCCCCTGCTGAAAACACTTTTTTCCATTTTCTATGAGATTATTTTAAGAAGAAGGAAGATACAGTGTCACGGGTTGAAAGAATGTTCATTAGAAAGCAGTCTGTGATTGGTGACAATTGGACAGCATTAGAGTGGAGTGACATAAGCCAGATTTCAGGGGCTTAAAGGGGGAATTGTGGGAAACAACTACATGATAAGCATAGACCATACCTTCAAGAACACTCTTTCCATTAAGATAGTATTAAAGATCTCAATTCTTTTTCACATTTGCGATTAATTTTCTCCCAGTTTATTATTTGTCTTAAGGTTTTATTTTTATATCATTGGGTCTTTGTTTTCACGACAAATCTAATACACATTCCGTGTAACAAATTCAAACAATACTGACATGCACAAAGCACAAAGCAAAGGTCAGGATAACATGGTCTGAACGAAAGGAAGGGAAATGCAACAATATCTAGATGGGGAAGCGATTATTACCCTACCCATGTGTCCAGCAGATTCTGACTGTCGATCTCGTTTTTTTATTACCTTTCTGTTAGTTTGTTTTTATGCTTTCCTGGAGGAATCACCAATGTAATTGACACTGATGGAAATTTTGAAAAGCACAGATAAGTGTAAGGAAACAGAGAGAAGATATCACTCCAAGGTCCCAGCACCTGCGATAGTAGTGATATTTCAGAGGACCGTCTTTTAGCACCTCTTGTAGGATACCTTATGTTTTGTACTTGTGAGATATTGTATTTCTCAATAAATTTGCAATAAGGCTTCTTTTCATTTTGTGCTATTTCTATCCCTTTCCTCCAAACTGGTGATGTTTCTGTAATATAATTCTCTTAAAAATTTTTGTGTCTCCCATGAATCTTATTGGGTTTTGCCTCATTAGACAAAGCCACACACACAAATCTTTCTGAGATAATCTCTTCTTTACCTTAGACTTCTGCTAAGACTGCCTAGGAACAATGCTATATGCTTCTTAAAATCCTAGTGTTTCACAGAAATTCCTCCCTTAGAGTTTTCTGAGGTTTTACCAAAGGACTTTGCAGTCTCACCCTCAACTTTATCTCTAGAACATGTTGTTCTGAAGGTGACGAATCACAAATCTGATGTTTGCCCGGAAGCTATTTCTTAATTTTAGTATCAGTTTTTCATCATAGTGTATCACTATACATCTATTATCATTGTATATATTCACTGATACTATATCATATACATATTTTCTGTATATGTAAAATAATTAATGCCATAGCATATCCAGTTTCCTAAGTCGTCAAATATTTTACAAACAACACTTTGAACTACTGCTTTCATACTATATGCTGTCGTTCATCTAATCACCCCCCAGATGTGTACGTTGGGTAGTCATTTCCACATTTTGTACTTATAAACCTCATGTTGAACAACTTGGGTGTGGATATTTTTTCAAATTTCCGACTTTTTCCTTAGGATAGTTTCTTAAATGTATAATAACTGGATCAAAGGGTATTAATACTTTTATTACTTGTTAAAAATTTCAATGCTACTTCCCATGGAGGTGGAATTATTTTTCACTTTTGTTTTCTTTCTTACTTCACGCTTATTCCTTATGTCATCTCTCTTTTTTCCCCCCTCTAAACCTTCCTACTTTTAGCCTTTCTCTGGTTTTTCTTTTCCTGGTTCTTTTTTTAAAAAATTGTGATGAGTGCTGTTTCTCTGGTTCTTCATGCTCTCTGTGTTTCTCTTTCTTCCAACTAAAAGCTCAGTCACCACTTCCTTTATCCCAATAAATATATATCATGAGGATGCCAAAACCATGGTAGGAAATGTAGGAATGTAGGAATCCAATGTAGGAAATAGAGTATCTACTTTGGGGGGGGGGGGTGTTTGCTTTTTGAAATCACACTTTAATTTATTGGCATTGTCAATCTAGGATTAAACCAGTTTTGTTTTCATGAAGTGAGTTTATTTTCAATCTGCTATGGTGTACATCCACCTGTCTTCACCTCGAAAATGTAGCATTTCAAGCTTCAGTCAAAATAAACTATTCCTTTCTTACATTCGCCATTTTACACTGCTGCCAAAAGCTTTCTTGGCAGTTGCTTTGACTTCAGTCTTCAGTGCATTTCTTACCACTTTTGCAAAGATCTGGGAGTTTCACATGAAGCAGAGCCCAGCCTGTTACCGATTCACCCAGCGTGGTGTCATACCAGCAGGGGTGAATTGGGTGTCAATTCATGGGAGTTTGCCCAAATCAGGAAGATATACTGAACGGCAGCTCAGCACCAGGGTAGTCAGCCTGTTGGATGGTCAGGACCTGGAAAAAACAAGAAGAACACAACTCTTTTTCTGTTGAGGCTAATAGAATGATAAATTATAAATGCTTCAGTGAAATTTGTTGGAATGACTGGTCTGTATGTAAGTGTCCTTAGTATGTTAAAATGTGCTAATGAAAAGGCATAATAGATTTTGGCATAGAACATCAATGACTGCCAACAACATAAAAAGAGAAACAAAGAGGAATTACATTTTCCTGATGGAAGAAAACAACTTGCCACACACACACAAATTTTAACATAAATCTGGTTCAATTTATAGGAAATATCAATGACAGAGAAACATGTTATATTACACCAGCTATCAGGAAATTAAGGACTTGATTCATTTAACAAAAGAATTACAAGGGAACACAAGTTGGAGGGGAAACATAAGGATTTAAAGAGCCTTAGGAAATATACTAACTAATGCAATGTTATAACCTTATTTGGATCCTGATTCAAAAGAACTGTTAAAAATTATGATTTACATGAGAAATTGAAAACTTGAACAGTGACGAGGTATTTGATGATCTTAAGGAATTATTGTTTTGTTTTGTTTTGCTGTGATAATAGTATTGTGGTTTTGCTAAAAAAAATAGTCCTTAACTTTTAGAGATACGTACTAACATATTTGTGGATAAAATATATCATGTTAGGCATGTGCTTTAAAATAATATGGGAGGAGGGAATGAGTAGGGGTAAAGATGAAGCAAGGCTGGTCATGAATTGATAATTGTTGAAGCTTGGTGATGGGAATGCGGGAAATTGCTCAGAAGGATTTTGTGAATAAGACTGAAAAGAATCTCACCATTGGAACTCAAGCAGAATTTACATTTCTCTTGAGAAAAAAATGACATCTTGAATTCTGGTGGACAGAAGAAAATCCAGAATAAAGGAGCCTGGCTCAACTTTGCCTCAAGAGTGAGAGTAAAATAAAGGTATTTTCAGGTGCCTGGCAATCACCATCACATGTACTTCCAGAGGAAGTGTCCACTGTAGCCTAGAGGGAAGAAGTATGCAACAAAAGAGAGTCAGCAAAGAAACAAGCAAAGTGTTCTGTAAATCTAATTAAAAATTGATTGTAAAAATGATACCCATTTTGTGTCTAAAATGTTTAATGACAAAATGGCACGATAATACCGAGGAAGTTAGGAGGAGTGTGGGTGGGTAATGAAAGCATGTTAAAGTCCTCTTTTTCTGAAGGAGAACAGAAGTAATGAATAACTTTAGAATTTAATGTAAAAAAATATATATTTGAGCTTGTTAGTTAAACATGTAAGGGTAATTACTAATAAGAACATAATTGAATCTACATATTTGGAACCAATAGAGGGGAAAAAAATGAAAGATTAAAAAAACTTTATTAATATAACAGAAGGCAAAGAAAAATTTTAAAAAATGAAACAAAGAATAAACAAGGTAAACAGAACAATAAAATAAGATAATAGATAAAATCCCAAGTATATCAGTACTCAAGGGTACAAAAAAGGAAATTTACCTAATAGTGGATGGAAATTATTACCTAGTTACTAGAAAAATTGCTACAAACTCCCTATAGAATGCATACTTGGAAAAAACAACAACAAAGAATGATTGGTTACAGAGGAATGAGAAAATAGATACATCAGAGCCGGCTGTGATGGTATAATGGTTAAAGTTCCAGCTCTCCCCCTTGGCAGCCTGGGTTCAGTTCCCGGTCATGGAACCACACCCACCCGTCCGTCAGTTGCCATGCTGTGGTGGTTCACAAAGAACTAGAAGGACAGACAACCATGCACTGGGGCTTTGGGGAGAAGGAAAAAAATATATATACTTATATGTATACATCAGTCAAATTCTAACCAAAAGAAAGATGATGAACCTCTGTTTCTGGCAATTTGCAGTTTAGGTAATCTGTAAAATCTTCTGCTACAAAATATCTGGAAATGCCAGATAAAATATAATAAACATCCTTTACATGTATATCTTAGTTTACAAGAAAGGAAGAGAAATACTCAGGAGTTAAAAAAAAAAAAAAAGGAATAAACATCTGCCTGGTAAAATAGGTGGCTGTCTCTGGACAAGTCACCAGTCTCAGTAACCAGTAACCAGAGGACTTGAGTTTTGATCAGATGAAAAGCTAATATTCAAGAAGGAGAGTTGCTGTGAGAAGTGAAACCCCATCTCCACCCCACCATCTGGAGCTGGAAGCTGGAAGAGCACAGGGAGATAACCTAAGGCTGATCTGTCTGGGCCTGGACTCTGAATTGGATTTTTCAAAGTTTCCTTTGAGAAACTGAAGTCTCAGTTTACCTTCAAGCAAATTGGGGGTTAAAATTTACTACCAAACTGAGAAATTAACATAAACAGTGGATCCAGCTGGCAGTACCCTTGGAAGACAAAACAGGACCAAAGGTAAGACCTCTCTGGGGTTCATAATTCCCATCTCTCCACACAGGACTGCCTGCTTAAAATGAAATCAGGCTTTTTACTGATCTTGCCAGTTCACTTCCCCCTGGTACCCAGAACTCAGCAATCCTTTGGCCCCAGGATCTCTGATCCACTGATCCTGTCGCCTGCTTCCTTCTTCTCTGAGGTCAGAAAAAAACCTTCCACAAACTTCCTTCATCACATCTCTTCACACTTGTCAGACTGCCAGCCTCCCTTCTCTACCTGTAGATGAGAGGTTTGTGCCTTGATCCCAGACTAACCCTCAGAATCACGCACTGGACACCATTCCCCCCTGAGGACGTGAAATCTCTTCAGCAATCTTCCCTTCCATCTCCTACATATCAGTTTTTCCTCTCCTCAAGTCCACTTGGAGTAGCAAATGTGCTGCTATCACCGCCATCTTAACACACACACACACACACACACACACACACGGAAAGATCTGTTGACTCACTCCCCCCTCCAGATCCTGACTCATTTTTCTAACTCTTTTGCAATTAAACTCCTAGAAAAAGTTGTCTATACTCACTGACCCCAATTCCCCTCTTACCGCCAGGCTTTTGCCCCAAACCACTCCACTGTAGCTGCTCTTGTGGTTACCGTGATCTCCCTGTAGCTACATCAAGAGTCAATTTTCAGTCCTCATTCTACTTTACTTCACAGCAGCATTTGACACAACTGGTCATCCCCACCTCCTGGAAACACTTGGCTCCAGGATTTCACTCTCTCTTGACTCCTATCCCATCTCTCTGGCCACTCCTCTTAGTCTCCTTTGCTAATTCCTCCTCCTTATAGCCAACCCCTTAACATTGGAGTGGCCGAGGGCTCAGTCTTTGGAATTCTCTATTTGTATGCACTCCATGGTGATCTTATCCAATCTATGGCTTAATATCATCTATGTGCCATGACTCCCAACTTTATTATTTTTTTATTATCTTTTTTTATTGAGATAACATTGGTTTATAACATTACATAAATTTCAGGTGTACATTATTATATTTCGATTTCTGCGTAGGTTACATCGTGTTCACCACCCAGACTAATTACAATCCATCACCATACACATGTGCCCTGTCTCCCCTTTCATCCTCCTTCCTGCCCCCTCCCCTCTGGTAACCACCAATCTAATCTCTGTCTCTATGTGTTCGTTGTTGTGGTTTTATCTTCTATTTATGAGTGAGATCATATGGTATTTGACTTTCTCCCTCTGACTTATTTTGCTTAGCATAATACCCTTAAGGTCCATCCATCCATCCAAGGCAAGATGGCTGAGTAGTATTCCATTGTGTATATATACCACATCTTCTTTATCCATTTGTCCCTAGGTGTGCACTTGGGCTGTTTCCAAGTCTTGGCTATTGTGAATAATGCTGCAGTGAACATAGGGGTGCATATGTCTTTATGCATTCATGTTCTTTGGATAAATACCCAGCAGTGGAATAGCTGGATCATATGGTAGTTCTAGTCTTAATTTTTTTAGGAATCTTCACACTATTTTTCATAGTGGCTGCACCAATTTACATTCCCGCCAGCAGTGTGTGAGTGCCCTTTTCTCCACATCCTCTCCAACACTTGTTATTTCTTGTCTTGTTAATTATAGCCATTCTGATGGAAGTGAGGTGATATCTCTTTGTAGTTTTGATTTGCATTTCCCTAATAATTAGTGATGTTGAACATCTTTTCATGTGCCTGTTGGCCATCTGTATATCTTCTTTGGAAAAGTGTCTGTTCAGATCTTTTGCCTATTTTTAAATTGAGTTGTTTGTTTCTTTATTGTTGAGATGTATGAGTTCTTTATATATTTTGGAAATTAACTCCTTATCAGATATATAGTTTGCAAACATCTTCTCCCAGTTGGTAGGTTGTCTTTTCATTTTGTTGATGGTTTCCTTTGCTGTGCAGAAGCTTTTTAGTTTGATGTAGTCCCATTTGTTTATTTTTCTTTTGTTTCCCTTGCATGGTAAGATATGGTATCTGAAAATATGCTGCTAAGACTGATGTCAAAGAGCATACTGCTTATGTTTTCTTCTAGAAGTTTTATGGTTTCAGGTCTTACATTCAACTCTTTAATCCATTTTGAATTAATTTTTGTGTATGGTGTAAGATTACAGTCTACTTTCATTCTTTTGCATGTGGCTGTCCAGTTTTCCCAACACCATTTATTAAAGAAACTTTCCTTTCTCCACTGTATCTTCTTGACTTCCTTGTCGAAAATTGGCTGTCCATAGATGTGTGGGTTTATTTCTGGGCTCTTGATTCTTGTTGCATTGATTTGTGTGTCTATTTTTGTGACAGTACCGTGCTGTTTTGGTTACTATAGCTTTGTAGTATATTTGGAAATCAGGGATTGTGATGCCTCCAGCTTTGCTCTTTTTTCTCAGGATTCCTTTGGCTATTTGGAGTCTTCTGTTGTTCCATACAAATTTTAGGATTCTTTGTTCTATTTCTGTGAAGAACATGATTGGAACTTTGATAGGGATTGCATTGAATCTGTAGATTGCTTTAGGAAGCATGGACATTTTATCTATGTTAATTCTTCCAATCCAAGAGCCCGGAATATCTTTCCATTTCTTTGTGTCTTTTTCAATTTCTTTCAACAATGTTTTATAGTTTTCAGTGTACAGGTCTTTCACCTCTTTGGTTAAATTTATTCCTAGGTATTTTATTCTTTTTGTTGCAATTGTAAATGGGATTGTATTCTTAATTTCTCTTTCTCCTACGTCCTGGTTGGTTCCTGTTCTTAAAGGGATGGCTTTCAGTTTCTCTCTGTTAAGTATAATATTAGCTGTGGGTTTGTCATTTATGGCTTTTATTATGTTGAGGTGCTTTCCTTCTACACTCATTTTATTCAGAGATTTTGTCATAAATGAATGCTATATCTTGTCAAGTGCTTTCTCTGCATCTATTGAGATGATCATGTGACTTTTACTCTTCATTTTATTAATGTGGTGTATCTCATTGATTGATTTGTGGATGTTGAACCATTCCTGCATCCCTGGGATAATTCCCAGTTGATCATGTTGTATGATCTTTTTGATGTATTATTGTATTTGATTTGCTAGTATTTTGTTGAGGATTTTTGCATTGATGTTCATCAGTGATATTGGCCTGTAATTTTCTTTTTTTGTGTTGTCCTTGTCTGGTTTTGGTATCAGGGTAACGTTGGCTTCATAGAATGAGTTAGGAAGCTTTTCCTCCTCTTCAAATTTGTGGAAGAGTTTAAGAAGGATGGATATTAAGTCTTTGAGTGTTCTGTAGAATTCACCAGGGAAGCTGTCTGGTCCTGAACTTTTATTTTTTGGGAGATTTTTGATTACTGTTTCAATCTCCTTACTGGTGATTAGCCCGTTCAAATTCTCTCTTTCTTCTTGATTGAGTTTTGGAAAGTTATATGATTCTAAGAATTTATCCATTTCTTCTAGGTTATCCAATTTGTTGGCGTATATCTTTTCATAGAATTCTCTTATAATCTTTTGTATTTCTGAGGTGTCCATTGTAATTTCTCCTCTTTTGTTTCTGATTTTACTTATTTGAGCCTCCTCTTTTTTTTCTCAGTGAGTTTCTAGCTAAATGTTTGTCAATTTTGTTTATCTTTTCAAAGAACCAGCTCTTCATTTCATTGATTTTTCTTTTTTTCAGTCTCTATTTCATTTATTTCTGCTCTGATATTTATTGTTTCCTTCCTTCTGCTGATTTGGGGCTTTGTTTATTCTTTTTCTAGTTCCTTTAGGTATGCTGTTAGATTGTTTACTTGAGATTTTTCTTGTTTGTTGAGATAGACCTGTATTGCTATAAACTTCCCTCTTAGTACTGCTTTTGCTGTATCCCATAAATTTTGGCATGTCATATTTTCATTTTCTTTTGTCTCCAGGTATTTTTTGGTCTCTTCTTTGATTTCTTCGTTGACCCAATAGTTGTTCAGTAGCATTTTGTTTCATCTCCACACACTGTGGCTTTTATAGTTTTCTTCCTGTACTTGATTTCTAGTTTCATACCATTGTCATGAGAAAAGATGCTTGGCATTATTTCAATCTTCTTAAATTTATTGAGACTTGTTTTGTGGCCTAATATGTGATCTCTCCTGGAGAATGTTCCATGTGCATTCAAAAAGAATGTGTATTCTGAGGTTTTGGGATGGAATGTTCTGTATGTGTCTACTAAGTCCATCTAGTCTAATGTGTCATTTAAGGCCAATGTTTCCTTATTGATCTTCTATCTGGATGATCTATCCATTGGTGTAAGTGGAGTATTATAGTCCCTACTATTATTGTGTTGCTGTCTACTTCTCCTTTTATGTCTGTTAATAATTGCTTTATATATTTAGGTGCTTCTATGTTGGGTGCATACATATTTATGAGTGTTATATCCTCTTTTTGGATTATTCCCTTGATCATTTTGTAGTGCCCTTCTTTGTCTCTTGTTACAGTTTTTATTTTAAAGTCTATTTTGTCTGATATAAGTATTGCTACCCCAGCTTTCTTTTCATTGCCATTTGCATGGAGTATCTTTTTCCATCGCTTCACTTTCAGTTTGTGAGTGTCTTTAGGTCTGAAGTGTGTCTCTTGTATGCAGCATATATATGGGTCTTTTTTTTTTTTATCCAATCAGCCACCCTATGTCTTTTTATTAGAGTATTTAGTCCATTGACATTTAACGTAGCTATTGATAAGTATGTATTTACTGCCACTTTGTTACTTTTTTTCTGGGTGTTTTAATAGTTCTTCTCTGTTCTTTTCTTCTTCTCTTGTCCTCTTCCCTTATGGTTTGATGGCTTTCTGTAGTATTATGTTTGGGTTTCTTTCTCTGAATTTTTTGTGTACTTATTATAGGTTTCTGGTTTGTGATCACCATGAGGTTCATATATATAATAACCTATGTAAATAGCAATCTGTATTAAGTTGATAGTCTCTCAAGTTTGACCTCTTGCTAAAAGCTCTACTCTTTTACTCCCCTCCTCCCAAATTTTGTTTTTGATATCACATTTAACCTCTTCTTTTTGTGTGTGTCCATTAACCTCTTATCATGGGAATAGATAATTTCAGTACTTTTGTTTTTTGACTTTAATATTAGCTTTATAGGTGGTTGATCTGCTACCTTTACTGTATATTTGCCTTTACCAGTGATTTTATTTATTTATTCTTTGTAATGTCTTATTCCTATTTGTTGTCTTTTCCACTTAAGTAAGTCCCTTTAACATTTCTTGCAAGGCTGGTTTATTGGTGATAAACTCCTTTACTTTTTGCTTGTCTGGAAAACTCTTTATCTCTCCTTCCATTCTGAATCATAACCTTGCCAGGTAGAGTATTCTTAGCTGTAGTTTTTTCCTTTCAGCACTTTAAATATATCATGCCACTCCCTTCTAACCTGTAAGGTTTCTTCTGAGAAGTCAGCTGATAGCCTTATGGGATTTCCGTTGTATGTAATTTGTTGCTTTCTCTTGTAGCTTTTAGGATTCTCTCTTTATCTTTAACCTTGACATTTTAATTATCATGTGTCTTAGTGTGGGCCTCTTTGGATTTATCTTGTTTGGTGCTCTCTGTGCTTCCTGTACCTGGATGTCTGCTTCCTTCCTTAGGTTAGGAAAGTTTTCAGCTATTATTTCTTTGAATAGATTCTTTGCCCCTTTGTCTCTCTCTTCTCCTTCTGGGACCCCTATAACACAGATGTGGGTATGCTTGATGTTATCCCAGAGGTCCTTAGACTGTCCTCATTCTTTTTAATTCTTTTTTTCTGTTCAGCTTGGGTGATTTCCTCTGATCCTTCATGCAGCTCTCTGATCTGTTCTTCTATATCATCTATGCTGCTATTGATTTCCTCTAGTGAATTTTTAATTTTCATTATTGTATTCTTCAATTCTGATTGGTTCTTTTTTTCTATTTTTCAACTCTGTGTTGGAGTTCTCACTGTGTTCATCTATTCTTCTCCCCAGATCAGTGAGCATCCTTATGACTTTACTTTGTACTCTTTATCAGGTAGATTGTTTATCTCTGTTTCACTTAGTTCTTTTTCTGTCATGACTCCCAACTTTAAATACCTAGCTTGGACCTCTCCTGTGAACTCCAGATTTATATATCGAATTGCCCATTTGAAATTTCCACTTGGATGCCTAACAGACATCTCAAGTTTAACATGTCCAATACTAACCTCCTTATTGCCCCACCCTCAAAACATTCTATGCAGTGACTTAATGGAAATTCCATTTTTTAAGTTGCCAGGCCCAAAACTTCAAAGGCATTACTGATTCCTCTTTTCTCTCACACCCCACATCCAGTCCTTTAGAGAATCTGAATGGCTCTCTCTACCTTCAATATAATCTTTATTTGATCAATTCTTATCATTTCCACTGTTTCCACTTTGATGGTTCAAGCCATCATCATCTCTCGCCTAGATAGTCTCCTAAATATTCTCCATGCTTTCATCCTTGACCCTTTTAATCTATTTTCAAATATCACACATCAATGTCCTTACTATGGCTTACAAAGACCTACAAGATCTGCCTGCCCATTACACCCACCACGCTTTGACCGTTCCTACTACTTTCCCCAAACTCTTTTCCACAGTCACATAGCTTCCTTGCTGTTCTTTGGCGATACCAATCTTGCTTCCTCATGAGCACTTGAAAAGCTTTTCTCCTGGTGAGTCACAGGCTCACTTTCTCACCTCTTTTAAGTCTCTGTTCAAATATCATCTTTTCAATGAAGGCAAACATGAGAGCTCATTTATTCTGCAACCACTCCCATTATCACTGTGGAACTACCAAAGCCACTGCCCTGCTCTGGATTCTTCCCATCTGAGCTATCACCTTATAAAATATAAGAACAAAAATTAATGAATAGCTGATCAACCTAAAAGAAAGTTGATCAATGATACCAATAGATTTTTAAAGATTAATAAAAATAACTTATTTAATAAAACTAATCAAAAGAATAAAGAATCCATACATAAATAACTTTAGGAAAAATTAATAGATGTTTTTAGAGTCACAAGAGAGCACCTCAAACAACTTTACACCAATAAATTTGAAAATGTTCAAATTTTATTTTTTCTAGAAAATATAAATGATCAAAACTGACTCAAGAAGAAATGAAATGTATAAATACCAATAACCATTAAAATGTAATGAATAGTAAAAAATCTCTCTCCCCAAAATGAAACCAGCAAAGATGGTTTTACAGATGATTTTATCAGTCTCTGAGAAAAAAGATGTTACATATCTCATTTTTAAAACTTTTTAAAGAGTAGAAAAAGAAGGAAAATTACTTTGGTTACAAAAACTGGCTGAGGACAGCACCAGAAAAGAAAATTATGGAGCAATCTCATTTATGAATATAAATGCAAAATTCCTTAATGTATATTAGCAAATAACTGTCAGCTGCATACAACCAATAATTATCCATCATGACCAAGGAAAGTTTTCTGAAGAATGAAATATTTAAACAGCAGAGTTTATCAATATATTCAACCTCATTAACACATAAAAAGGAGAAAACCCAAAACAATCATTTTAGCAGATGCAGGAAAAATATTTATTGGACTAAATTGGATACTCATCTATGCTAAAGTATTTTAGAAAACCAGAACTAGATGACAACTTCTTTAACTTGTTTAACAAGTTTACCAAAAAAACCATAAACACCATAATTAGTGGTGAAACGTTATAAGCATTTCCTTTAAAATCAAGAATGACAAAAATTATCCCAAACTTAGCAACAGGCAGAAGAGAACAGTAGGTATTCTTCAGCCCACTGCTGTATTTGCACCTTTGACTGACTTTTCTATTGGCAGTGCTGTTTTACAGCTCTGTGGATGCAGAGGTTAACTTGTAGATATTTGTCTGGTACAGATGTAAGTAATTTCTGTCCAGTGAAAAATATAACCCCAAAGTATAGTTTATTGCTCTGTAGGATGTTAACGAGCTATGGATCTAACCCAGCAATCTTATCCTAAAGTTCCTTCATTAAGTTGCCTATAAATACCTTAGCTCTGAAGTATTCTTTGAACCAATTTTAATGTCCTTCCACTTCCCTCATTAAGTAATGAGTTGAATAAAATCCTTGACATGTGTACATCTTATATTTGCGTGAGAGTCTTGATTTACCTTTTGACAAGTACACTTTAACAAGAGCAATCAAGGAGCGTCACTGCTTCTCTTCATCGTGTACTAGACAACCTAAACAAACAACCAGTAAAAATAAATAATTTGTCTAAGTATTAGAACAGAAGAGAAAAAAAAGTGGTGATTTACAGATGATATGATTGTCTACACAGAAAATCCAAAAGAATTTAAGGGACAATTATTCAAGCAAATGAGAGTATTTAACTGGCTGCTGAATACAATACTGTATAGGAAAGTTAATAGTTTCTTATATTAATTCTTCTTATACATTTAGCTTCGAAGGTTATAAAGGGTAACTTGGAAAGACACAATTTACAAAAGCAGGAACAGCCAAAATGTAGCTAGGGATAAGCCTAATAGAAGGGGTGAAGGGTCTCCCTGGAGAAAATCACAGAATATTACTGAAAGAGATGGGAGGGGACCTGACACCATGACAAGACACAGTACGCACATAAAGAGGAATACTTGGTATCAGAAAGGTGCCTATTCTATGAATTAATCTGTAAGTTGATTTAAATTTCATTAGAATCCCAGTAGTACATTTTTTGTGGAAACTGATTGATTTTAAAATTTATATAGGAAAACAAAACATCAAGAATAGCCAACACAATGTTAAAGACTTGTCTGACCAGATATGAAGAGGATATCATAAAACTTACAAGACAATGTGACGTTGGCTCAGAGACTAACAGATAGGTCAGTGGAACAGAACAGGGCGTCCAGAACCAGATGGAAGCATATAAGGAATTTGGTGTGTTATAGAGAAACCATTACAAATCAAGGAGAAAAGTGTTGGTGCTACTGGTTTATTACATGAAAAAAATAATTCCCTAACTTATAACTTAAACAAAAATAAATTACAAGTGGATGAAAGATTTATATGTGAAAAACAAAACTTTAAAATTATTATTTGTTTAAAAAGGGAGAATATTTTTATTATACTGCAGTATAGGGAAGGAATTTTTGATAACAAAAAAATACTGCTTTACAGTGAAGAAATTCTAAATGGTAAAAATCATCATAAACATGCCTGAAAGATAATTGTCAGACAAGAAAAAGACATTCCCAACATAAAAAACCAAAGGATTAATATCAAACATGTATAATAAGTTATTACATTATTTTAGAAAAAGAGATTTAAAAATCCAACCCCCAAAACAGAGTAAGCTATAGGCAATGGATATGAGCAGGCAGTCACTGAAGTAGAAAGCATATTGATGATTAAATATGTAAAAAGGTAGTCACATTGCTAGTAATCTGGGGAAAAATATTAACAATAATGAAGAATCATTTCACATCCATCAGATTAGAAAATGTAAAAATTCTAACAATTCCAAGAGTTAGCAGTGAGGTGGACTAATGATGACTCTTTCAGGTTGTTGGTGGAAACGTAAATCTGAACAACTACTTCAGAAAACAATTTTATAATACATAAAAATTTGACAATTTGCAGTCATTTGGAAAGAAAGGAGTTTGGCAATATCTAGCACATTTGAAAACGTGCATACCCCATGACCATCAATTTCTTGTTTAGCCCTATTATCATGGAAGAGCCCTCACAGGAGACATTAACAAAGACATTCACTGAAGTATTGTTTAATAATGAAAACTGGAACCAACGCCAATCTCCACTAATGGGTGACTGGATAAATAAGATGTAATATCTTGTTATGAATTAACATTGATTAACATCAAGAACACATATGTTCAATGTCAAAAATAGGTTACCAAATATTAGATATAGTATTCTTTTTGCATACATTTTAAAAACCATGCAAAACAATATTATTTTAAAAACTAGGCCCACCTACCTGGTAGGTAATGGCAATATTTGTGTCTGGATAAAAAGAGAAGCAATCAGGATTAGGGAATATGCAATATGAATATTTGTTCGTTGTGGGTGGTACACACAGGGATCTGTGTGTTTTTCTGTATTTTTTTATTATAAAAAAAAGAATAAGTGAATGAAGAAAAACAGTGCATAAGTGGAAGTTAAGAAACCAAATAACGTAAGGTTCTGGGATGGCAGAGTTTCTCTCCCGTGTTCAGCAGATATGAGTTGTCTAGACTCCACTGGCTCGGCACTGAGTGGGTACAGATTGGTGTAATACAGACAAGTAAACTGATGATCACAATACCACAAGGAAAGCGCCGATGTAGAGAAGTACACGGTACATACACAGGTACCTAAGAGGGCCACCATGTTGGTTAGGATGGCTTTGGGTGTAAGTAATAGAAACTAGCTTGAACAACTACAGGGATGTATTGGTTCAAACCACCGGTAAGTTTAAAGACAGATGAGGATAGGTTGGATTCAGTAGCTAAAGAACATCATCCAGTAGCTCATTTCCCGTCCTCAATTCTGCGACCCTGGGGGTCAGTTCAGCCTCACTCCCCTGTCGTCTCCCCTGTGGTGCCAGGTGGTTACCGAATACCCTCCTGTCCTGACCAGGGACACACAGAAGACTTTTTGTAAGACATGAGGGAGCTTCTTTCTTTTCTTTTCCATGGCCCTTTGTACACTGTCTCCAGCACCCAGCAAAGTGGAGGCCTCAGTGAAGATCCGTTCAATCGACCTGCGCCTCCACAGAAAATCAGCTCGCAGACACTCAGCAAGATGTTGAAGAGCCCAGTGCTGGTGAGGAAGAAAATACTTTTCTCTTCATAAATATTAGCAAATACATGCCAATTTATTCACTTGTTTTCTAAATTTGCACCATTTTTTCTGAAAGTTTTGTCTTTGTTTTTTTTTTTTTTTTTTTGGTGAGGAAGACTGTCCCTGAGCTAACAACTGTGCCCATCTTCCTCTATTTTGTATGTGGGTCACCACCACAGCATGGCTTGATGAGCGGTGTGTAGGGCTGCACCTGGGATCCGTACCTGTGAACCCTGGGCCGCCAGAGCAGAGCATGTGAACTTAACTGCTATGCCACCAGGCTGACCATGAAAAGTTTTGTCTTGAGTTCTCAGACGTAGCTTTTGAAAATATTTCTCTATTTTGAAAGTTATAGTTACAAGTTATATATTCTGCTATTACATTACTTGGAAATTTATAGTGATTTAACAGAAAATAAATATGTAAGCAAGATTATTTTTATCTTAAATATGAAATTATAATTAAATGAGAAATCAAAGAACAAAATACTAGGGAGAAATATGGTTAAATAATTTTATAACTCAGTAGGTAAACTTCTTCCTGGGCCTGACATCAAAATTAGAAACTGTAAAAGAGATAAATTTACCTACCTAGAAATTAAAATATCTGTGTGTAAAAAAATAATCGAAAGAAGGTAGATATAGGAAAAATGCACTGGGGATTAATATTTACAATGTATGATTGACAGGTTAATTACCATAAATTATAAGAAATACTACAAATCAATATCAAATAACTAAATGGAATAAGAAAAGGGCAAAGGTCATAAAACATAATCCACAGAAAAAGTACAAATAACCAACAAACATATGAAAAGATGTTCCATCTGACTACTAATGAAAGAAATGTAAATTCAAACAAGATGTTTTCTTGGCAAAGATTAAAATGAATGATGAGCCCAGTGATGGAAACAGACCATTTGAGGAGATGGGAGTGTAAGTTAGTACAATTTTATTGAGAGCAGTTTGGAAATATCTATTTAAAGTAAAATCAAATGCAAAATTAAAATATTGATGACTTTAGATTCAGAAACTCTTCTAAGAATTTTTCCTGAAAAAATGGTTGCACAAAGGTAGAAAGATATATGTACATAACTATTCATGACAACTTTGTTTTCAGAATAGAAAATTGGAAACCACCTAATCACCCATCAATTGCAATCTAGTTAAAAAACATATAGCAGCCATCTATCAAATATTTTTCAATTGCTGAAAGACTAAGTTATATCTACACTTACTGACAAGGAAAGATAACTACATAAATGATTTTTTATATTGCCAAACTATATATAACCTGATCACATTTTTGTAAAATGCATGATATAGGTGTTTGAATATGTATTTAAAAAATCCAAAAGAGTGTACATCAAAGCAAGACCTATGAGTATCTCTTGGGGGTGAGATTATGGAAAAGTAACATTTTCAACTTTGTACATTCTATATTGCTTAAATATTTTTATAGTGAGCATGTAACACTTTTCTTACCAGACAAATATATAATTTTATATATTTAAAATATGTAATACATAATTTTCCAGAAAGAAATTAATGCTGTTAATTAATGCTGTTGAATAATTCTTATCAACATATTTACCTGACACTTCATTGACAGCTAACAGAGAAACTCAAAATTGATAAAAGTTCTTTTTCAGTTATTAGGGTGGGGTAATAATGGACAATATGTAGAGTATTAGTAGACAATAGTAGAAACTTCGAAATGAAAAGATAAAGGCAATAAAACAGAACCTTGAAGAATGGTGGTTCTTTGGGAAAGCTGAGCAGCTGGCCAATGTGGACAATGAGACATTCAAGGTACTTTGTGACAGTGCTTAGGACACCACATTTTGCTTTACAGGTGTAATAATGCTTACTGATGATTCTCAAAATGTATGAAAAATCAGAACCAATCAGCTTCTGGGGTTCCCTCTGATCACGACCAGGACCCATATTTCTTGTATCAAATGAAAAGAACCTTTCTATTTTATGATGGAGTTGGCAGAAAGCCAGAACTAGCCGGGTACCCACCCTCCCCCCCAAAATCACCTTTGTTCTTTTTTCCTCTTTTACCAATTTTTGATTTAGTGTCTGGGGCTGAGACTCCAGAGATAAATACGTGAATACGTCTTCTTGGGAACTTGAACCGTAGATGAGAAGCCAAACAAACAAATAAAAAGGAAACAGAAAAATAGTTGTATACATTGAAGTAAGGTGTCAGTGAAGGCAGGGTGGAAATAGGATTCTGTGTGTTGGGAGTGCTTAACAATAAAGCCGGCCTCCCTCCATGTCACTTTTAGGTAGATCTTTATTCTGTGACAAAACACCTAATGTGGTTGTCCCTTAGTTATAAGTTAGAGTAAACACACTTAGGGACACTGGAGTTTGGAACTCTTTATGGAGGGCCTGGAGAGATAATACTGTATATAATACAACAGTTAGAAGGACAGAGTACAGGAAAACAGGGGGTCACTAGGAGGGGCGAGGCTGCAGGTAGCCCAGGTACAGAACTACACCACGGTGCTTGGTGGACTGTGACCTCTGCGGATCCAGCTATTCTGAAACAGCAGTTGGGCTTTGAGGAAAAATGTCTGAGCCCGGATACAAAGTAAAAAAAATGCTAACCTGTGTGCCCGACATTGACCCTGTGCTGCCTGGCCACCAAGCTGACCCGAGAAGTGTGTTCTTGCGGTGTATGTCCCATTGACAGAACAGGTCTTCAGCTGCTGACAGCACGAGCTGATGAGAGGAAACAGCGTGAGCGGCTCAGCTGTGGACGACACAAATGTCCGAGTCCCTGGACAACTGGGGGTGAGAGAGGCTAATAGGAGGGCTTTTGATTGATTGGATTGATTGAAACGACATGACCACATTTGCAAACCGGTTATGTAACTGAAGAGTCCAAACAATGGCAGCAAGTGTGCAGCTGGAGGAGAAGCGGATGGTAGTGGAGAGAAAGGGGTTGTGGACGATGAATTGGGGAATTGGGATTAAATAGTGCTTTCCTCATTTTGTCAGATTAATTAAACAAGGAGGCCATTAGACTGAGGTGGCCTTACGCCTTAGCAGCCCACGTAAGCAAACCAAAACCTAAACCTGAAAGAAATCCAAACCTAAGGACAATTATTCACAAACAGCCAACAAGGCTTTCCCAGATAAGACAATGCTTCAGCTGGAGCCCATCAGTCGCTTCCTGGCCTGGCTTCGCCTCTTCTCTAGAACAGTCTTTCCCCAGGTCTGGTGGGTAGAGCGCTTCAACGACTTCCAGTTTGGTGCTGCCTCATTTGAATAGATTTCTGCTCAAATAAACTCTTCAAATTTTTAATATGCCTCAGTTTATCTTTTAACGATTTTCATTATGCCAGCTTTAAAGATGAGGGAATAGACGTTCAGGACGTTAACTGACACGCGGCTTCGGGGTGACGGGAGTAGGGTGAACTCCAAAGTGCTGGACAACCTCGTGCACCCAGCTGCCCCCGTGGTCCCCCTTCCTCAAGTCTGATGACACCTCAAGCTGGAGGGACAGGACCGAGCTGGGAGGTGTCGGCCGCCCCGTGCTCAGCTCCAACCTTGAGAGCCCCCTCGAGTGCCCTGTCGTGCAGCTTCATCTAACTCAGCAGCAGGTCCCTCCAGCTCTGTCTGCAAACTGCACCCGCCATTCGTCCTGCTCGTTATCTCCCATCCCGACTACGGCGACAGCCTCTAAGCTGGTCTTCTAGCACAGGAATCTTCCAGAGTGACGTCGTGTGCTTCTGACAACTCTCGCCTCCCTACCAGTCCATCCTCCACAGAGAAGCCAAAGTGAGCTTTCCAAACCTCACTTTAGAATCCCTCAGTGCCTTCCCTTTTCAACCAGAAAACTCCACTGTCCCTGCTGGCCGAGCCGTCACTGCCAACTGGCTTGTCCTCACTCCCCTGCCCCTCCTGCCACTCCCCTTGTTCCCTGCTCTCCAGCCACGTCGGCCTTTCTGCCTCTTCCACACTTGGCTCCTTTCCCTCTCGGGGCCTTGGCGTGCTCCTTGCTTGGAACGCTCTTCCCCTGGGTCTCCACGTCTGCCTCCTGCTCGTCGTTCAAGTCTAAACCCGTGCAGTTGTGGAGGTGACCACCTGAGTGAAGGCACTTCCACAGTTTGTCTTCTCAGCTCTGGTCACTTCTTGAAATCCCAAGAGATCAAAAGCTCGTTGAAGATGCAGACTCTGTTTCACACACTTCAGTGTTCCACACTCGAAACTGGTGCTGGTGCGTACTTGGTGTTCAATAAACATTTGTTGATTGACTGTATCAATGGGTTGTTTGCTTTCTAAGGGAGGCTTTTGGAAGTGATGAGCAGACTGGTGAAACAATAGAACATTTTCCTTATAAATAATAGTAAACGTCTAGAAAAACTTTGTTAAACGAATATCTATGGGTACTACTTATGTGCTTGTGATTCTTCAAAAGTAGAAAAACCATGAGGATACATTGTAAGATATTGCTTGAATCACTGCTTAGATTGCAACCACATCAATACTTGTATCTTGGGGTAAAGTCCCACAGTGTCAAGGATAAATCACAGCTATGCAGCAGCTTTCACTCACGGAAAGGTCGGACCTTTGGTTTCATTTCAAAGTCAGAGCCCCAGACGCTGAGTGATATTATTCTCTGGAATTTCAAGTGAAATACTATGTTTACATACTGTACTTGTAACAATTTACTGAAGTTAACAATTTTTTTTCACTCTTCACTCTCATAAGAGGGTAGGCTGAGAGTGGAGTCGCCAATTTTATTATTTTGTTGGATAGAAACAAAAGAAATAGAAGTTGTTGCAGCAATTGTGCTGTTATGAATGAATCCAGTTCACACTCTTCACAGATGCTCTCGTTTCTGAGAAAAGTTCTCACGTGCCTTCTTGACTATGCCGATTCCCACGGCAGCTCCAGCAGTGAAAACACCAGGTTGTGTTGAGGAGTGGCAGAAATTGCGAGGGGAAGGGCCACGTCTTGAGGGCCAGAGGCCATGCTAAGGCACGTGGACGTTGTTGGGAAGGTTTGTGCCCTAGGAAAAGAGCAGGAGAGGGAGAAGAAGAGAAGGAAAGCAGAGAAAGACAGGGTTCTCGTTTGCCTGATCATTCATTCCAGCTGCTTTCCAACTTCTCTTCCTCTTTCCTCAGAGGAGTCCTCTACAGTGAGACCTATGTAGTAGGATGTTAAAGTAGGGCATTTGCTATTTTATCAGTTTGGGCAAGGCTCTAAACGTGAGAATAAAATGTTTTCTTATCCACAAATTATAAAACGAGGTACCAGGTGCTGGCCCCTGACTGGTGGTTGAGTCCAGCGGGCTCTACTTTGGTGGCACGGGTTCAGTTCCCGGGCCAGACCTACACCACTCATCACTCAGTGACCATGCTGTGGCGGCGTCCTGCAAACAAAATAGAGGAAGATTGGCAGAGACGTTAGCTCAGGGCTAATCTTCCTCAGCAAAAAAAAAAAAGAGGTACCAGACTCTTTCTTCAGAACCAAGGAATGACTCATAAGAGGCGGCCTAAAAATTCATCAGGCGATTAGTCCTTAGCCTGCCTTGAAGATATTTTAAGGGGAGGCCTGTAAACTAATGGAGATGGGGAAATAGGACTCTCCAGGGGGGGAACCACGAGAGACTGAGTATGCAGAGGAACAATGGCCGGGCCATATCTGTCCAAAGAGCTCTGACCCACGTCCTCCACCGAGCAGCCAGGGAAGCCCGACCACGACGTCTGCGGCCACTGGGCAGAGCAGTCGGGCCCTGGTCAGTGACTGCCAGCCTCTCTCTTTCTGCCCCCACTTCCAGCTCAGGACCAGCCAGAAAAGCCCCTCAGATCCGCCACATAAGACACTCCGCTTCTAGCTAGCTGGCCTCCGGCTTCCCCACCGTCTCCGGTCGGCGCCCAGCTGAAGGCTCCCCTGCGTTTAATCCAAGCTCCCCGCCCTGCCTGCTGGGTGGCTGCCAGGTGCGGGTGCCCAGTCCTCACGTCACGGTCCCCATTTACTTCCTCAGTGGATAGAGCCGTGGCATTTCCCCTCCCCGCAGCCTGGAGGACAGGATGGGGTGCTTCTCCCGTACCTTTGGCCGGAGGCCTGCAGACTGACGCCCTACTCGGTTCCAACGGATGCCCACGGGGGAGACGGCTGAGGAAAGGACAGGGCTCGCATGGGGCAACGTGGTAGGGCTGACATCACGAGGGCCAGGCGTGACCACTCGGGCTGTCTCAAAAGGGACCTCCCAGGAGGACTTCCCAGGAAGGCGAGCCGACTGCAACAGAAGGTCTCTTAAAAACCCACAAAAGCACCCGTGAGAGGAAACATCAGCTTTTTGCCGGACCAAATGCAAACACTGCACGAGCTAAGTAACGATGTTTCTGCCCTTTCTTTCTTTTCCCTCCCACCACAGCATCTCTAGGAAAGCCACAGTAGCACAGTGAGTAGGAGAGGAAGGAACAAGAGTTTCTTCTCCCCCCGAGTTTGGATCATTATTTCAAATCGTATTATTCTTTCTTCACGTCAACATCTATTTTTTGCCAAGGCTTCCGAAAGAATTGCTGAGGAAACTCCCCTACGTCCCTCTGCCTGGGACAATGACACTCTTCTTGGCTACACTATGAGTGAATGAGCCCCCATGGAATAGTAAAAGTGTAATGTTGGAAATAAATGTGACCAGTCAGCTCTCCCCATTGGACTGTGAATCCACTTGAGGAGACCGCAAATTAACTTGCGATTTTGAACAAAGGTCTGTGATTGCCCATCGGGCCCCTGCTATGCCATCCATCAGCCTCTACTGCCACCAGAAGAGAAAAAGTGCTTCACCAGAGCTCCACTGGGGCCCTCAGACCAGGTGGCCCTACAGTGCTTCTCATCTCTCTGACCTGATGCCCCCACCCGAGAGGCAGGCCTCCCCTTCTGCACTTCTTCCTCCTGAATTCATCCCCCATGAGCAACTTTCCCGACCATGCTCCCATTCTGCCCCTGGAACGTCCGCCTCCATGTAACCACATCCTCTCACAACTCCAGATGTCGTACAAAACAACCTTACTGCTTGCCTTCACTGATCCTGGCCATTTTTCACAGCTACTGTCTTCCTTACAGATTTTCAAGTTGAAAGCTCTTCACTCCCGACTTGCCACATGCCCCAGAGCTTACTGGACTATCGGGCATTTTCTTCCCCTCCTTGCAATTTTTCACCATTATATTTCTACTGCTGCACTGTCCAATAAGTAGCCACTTGCCACATGTGGCTGTTGAGCACTTGCAATGTGGTTCCTCCGAATTGAGATGTGCTGTATGGGTAAAAAACACCCCAATTTTGAAGAGGTAGTATAAAAAATGTAAAATACGTCATTGATAATTTTTATATTGATTACATATTGAAATAATGATATGGGTTATTTATTACATATTGGATTATTATGATTACATTATTATTTATATATATTATTACATAGGATTTGGATGTATCGGGTTAAATCAGATATATTATTAAAATTAATTTCACATATTTCTTTTTGCTTTTTCAAAATGTGGCAATTAGAAAATTTTAAATTACACACATGGCTCCCATTATATTTCTATTAGAAAGAGACAGGAATTGCATGGCTTTACAAGAAGAATGAAAACTCCTGTGATCACTTGTTTCATGTACTCTGCTGTACTGGTACCAGGCACTGGCCTTGCTGCTGGCGAGGGACTGTGCACAAAGCTCTTGTCTTCATGGCACTTATGTTATGGTGAGGGGACGCGGACAATATGTGAACTAACAAGTACATACCCATCAGTGGGATGTAGAAAAGCGCTGTGGCAGAGAGCAGAGAATGCTGGCTGTGGGGAGGGGTTTCCATTTTACGTAGAGTAAGCAGGGTGGGCCTCACTGGGAAGGTGGTGGAACAGAAACTTCCAGAATTCAGAGAACAAGCCGTGTGGGGAGCTGGGGGCAGTGATTAAGTCAAGGCAGGTGCAGAGGATGTGAGAAGGACATAGGCTTAATGGTTCTAGAAACAGCAGGGGACAAACATCACGAAATGGAGTTGGTGAGACAGGAATTATGAAGAGAGCTAATGCAGCAAGAGAGGTAGTGTGTGTGCTCATGTGTGTGTGAGTGTGAGTGTGTGTGTGCTCATGCATGTGTGTGTGCTCATGCATGTGTGTGTATGTCTGTGTGTTCTCATGCAGGTGTGAGTGTGTGTTTGCTCATGCATGTGTGAGTGTGTGTGTGTGCGTGCTCATGCATGTGTGAGTGTGTGTGTATGTGTTCTCATGCATGTGTGTGTGTGTTTGCTCATGCATGTGTGAGTGTGTGTGTGTGTGTGTGTGCGTGTGTGGTGAGGGGGACGGCATCATGTAGGGCTTTTCAGGGTATTGGAAGGACTTTGGCTTCTACTCTGGATGAGATGAGAAGCCAGGGGAGGTTGTTGATCAGTGGGGTGACCTTCTCTCATTTAGGCTTTAAAAGGATGACTTGCTGTTATGTTGATAAGGGTTTGGTGGTAGGTAAGGGCTGCGGAAGAGGAGGTTATCACAATAACACAGCAAGAGTCGAATGGCAGCTGGACCAGGACAGGTAGTGACAAGGGGTTGAATTCGAGATAAATGTTGAAGACACAGGCACTAGGATTTGCTGGAGGATTGGATATGGGAAATGGGAGGAAAAAGGAGACAAGGATAATTCCAAAGTATTGGCTTGGGCAACTGGCCGGCCACTTGCTGAGAAGGAACACACTGTGGAAGTGGAGGAGGGAACTGGTAGTCAGCAGTCCACAGAAACGAAGTGCTAATATTCACTAGAGGGAGGTAGAAACCCCACTGATGAGCCTGTCAGGAAAGGTTCCATAGGGTCCATGCTTTTAAGCTGTGCCTTAAAATAAGGATGAGGATTTCACAGGTGAGAAAGGAAGAAGAGTGCCCTGCCTTTCAAGCAGGGAGAGCAAAAGCAAAGGAAATGGGAAAGCGAGCTATTGTTTGGGATGGTGACTGTTTGGGATGGTGGCTGTCTGGGATGGTGACTGGGATGGTGACTGTTTGGGATGGTGACCGTCTGGGATGGTGACTGGGATGGTGATTGTCTGGGATGGTGGCTGTCTGGGATGGTAGCTGTCTGGGATGATGACTGTTTGGGATGGTGACTGTCTGGGATGGTGATTATTTGGAATGGTGACTGTTTGGGATGGTGACTGGGATGGTGGCTGTCTGGGATGGTGACTGTCTGGGATGGTGACTGTCTGGGATGGTGATTGTGATGGTGACTGTTTGGGATGGTGACTGTTTGGGATGGTGACTGGGATGGTGACTGTTTGGGATGGTGACTGTCTGGGATGGTGACTGGGATGGTGACTGTTTGGGATGGTGACTGTTTGAGATGGTGACTCTTTGGGATGGTGATTGCTGTGGTTTGGTAGGGAACCACAGAGAAATTGGTTTGGAAGAGCAGGTGTAGCAAGATGGTGAGGCCCCACCTGCTCAGTTAGGGAGCTTGAACTTGACCTCTTAGGCAACTAGGATACCCTGAGGAATTTTGAGCAAAGGAGGGAAATGATAATATTGGTCTCTACTGTAAGAAGATCATGGGGGAATGAGGGTGGGTTTGTCTGGTGGGGTGGAGGGAGAGTGGGTGGAGTTGGAAGCAGGGAGTAATTAGGCAGTTCTGCTGGGCATTTCCATTTGCCCCTCCAGCTTCACTTTCTTTCCTTCTCCACCCTGCCTTGTGTCCTGGAGGCTGACCTTTATGGATGATTTAAACAGAATACCTTTACCCCCCAATCTATGGTTGAACCTGGCCACTAGGAGACACAGCAGAAGAGAGAGCAGGTGGAGAGCGAGGCCAGAGAGGCTGTCACCTGAGCCACTCCCCTTGAAGACCTGCTTGAAGACTGTAACTCCGAGCGGGAGGCCCGATTCTGTAGCAGCCCAGGGTCCACAAATGGCTCTCTCCCTTGACTCTTTAGGCCTATGGGCCAAACGGGCTTCCTTGTGGTTGGTAAATGTGTTATTTGCCTTAACCCTGCCCACACCCTTCTAAAGGGTCCCTTCACTAAACTGTCCTCAGTCACCCTCTTTGCACCTGCCATCCATTTGCCACTGAAACCATAACAGTGTTCCACAGAAGAAAACTCCAATCACAGTATTTAAAACTCAGCAGTTTACTCTTCTTCCAAGTAAAAGAAGTCAGAGAAGTCGGCGGTCCGGGGCTAGTGTGATGGTTTTGTGGTCACCTGGTGTCCAGGGTTCTGTGGTGCTCCTCCACCACTCTAGTGCTGGCTACCAGGTGGCTGGTGGAACACTGACCACTACTCCCGCCCCGCAGGCGGCAGGGAGGACGGCAGAAGGGGTTCACTTCTCAGGAACTCCCGGAAGTCCCCCCAGCACTGCGTGTCCGGTCCCTCAGCCTGAATGTCATCACACGCTGTGCCAGCTGCAGGACAGGCAGCAGATGATTCTTCTAGCTGGGCACATTGCGACTCCAAATGAACGTGGGGTCTGTCACGAGGGAGGAACTGGAAAATGGTTGTGGTGCAGGTAGGAACAGCCTCTGCCAGCAGAAGCTGGTTAAATAATCCAGAAGGTAGACCAGCTAGCAAGGGCCTGAGATGGGGGAGGGAAGGTGGGAGAGACAGATGGGACCAGAAGTTCACGGTGGAAGGGGCCTCCTTAGTCTCCTCTTTATCTGACAACACTTCACGTAAGCCCCTTCTGACCTAATGAAATATTATTTATCTGAATGTACAACTTCCTAAAAGCTACTTGTTGAGGACTTCTATAGAAAATAACCAGGAAAAAAAGAAATACATTTAAACAAGTCTGAAAGAAATGGCTAGAAAACACAAGAATATTGGCAATTTCCATTTCAACAACTTTGGTAACATTGAGTAATTCTGGAGCCGTAGCAAAGGACACGGCTGCAGGTTTTCCCTGGACCTAAATAACCTCTGGGAGGCAAAGTGGTCACCACCCTCACTCCGTTGAATTACACCCCTTTCAGCAACACTTGCCAGCTCGAGAGGAGGCCAAGTTCAGAGTCCCTGACAAACATGTGATGTGTTGAAGCTCTGGGACACAAGCTTCCTTAGTGAGCCCAATATTAAGAAAAATAACACTCAATTTTGTCTCAAATTTTAATTAAGACAACACTTTTCAAGGTCTTACGTCTTTTAGTAGTCTGCACAAAGTACAGAAAGACTGTATTTCTTCTTCCTATGAGGTTTTATATTCGTTGAGATACAAACTGTGTCTCTGAAAGCTGTGTGTGTTTTAGGTACAGTATACTTGTACACATTTGCAACATATTTTCAAAGTCCCCCTGATGGCTGAGTTAGTCACTGACAGAACATTGCTCTGAATATGATTATATAAGAAAAAGTCCCCCCCCCTTTAAATACGTTGTAATCTATACAGTTGTTCTTGAGAACAGCTGAGAAACAAATTTAGAACTCTGTGAAAAATGTAAATTGAATTTTTCATTGAAATATGTATTTTAACACCATCATAGTGACTGGCTTTTTGAATGAAGTGATAAATATATATTCTAATTTAGTCCACCAAGTGCTAGATTTGAGATTGGGAATCTTATATATGTTCTTCCCAAGGAAATCCACTGTCTCAATTTTTGTTACAATTAACTTGCAATTTGCTGAATATAAGCTAGTCACATTGTGCTTTATTTAAAAAAAATGAACATTCTAGCTTGACTTCCCTTTGCTGTCCATCATGCTTCTGTGTTGCCATTAGAAAATACATGTTTATAAGTCGTGTCGTGGCTTCTACACCCAGAGCTCTGTTTGTAATTCAGTTCCTTCTCCACAGTTTATCTTTTATTACTCATTCCACAAATATTTACCAAATTCCTGGTCTGAGTCAGGCTCTGTGCTAGGATCTGGGTGTTTACCTTGAGCTCCACGTACTGGTTAGCTCTCTATGTTTGTGTGTGGTCACGTGTCTTTTGATGTTCAAGGGTTTCTCATATATGGAGAGGAACAACCAAAAGTTTGTACTTTGTTTAACTTTTAGCTTACTAAATTCATATATTTTACTTACTAAACATATATTTACATTGATGGTATATTTGGTTAACTAAATTTACTTTAAAAAGATAAACAGCAATTCCACATTTAGCATGACTGAACACCTTAAACAGCAGACAAAATATATACAAATATGAGGACTACAACTTATTATTACATATCCCTGTACATTTATTCTAAAATATCAACATTATAGGTTTGATTAATATCCTCAATATTTCTTTTGTTGTATAATATTTTTATTATACTTAATTTGATATCTTCCTAAGGTTTTAGTAATATTATGTTTAAATAATATTTCCAGGGGTTGTAATCTTTCCTGATAAAAAAAGAAAGAAGACTTTTTCAAACTAGCCAAGGTCACAGGATCTGAGTTATCAATCAATTGATTATTGGGTATAGAATTTAGTTGTTTCTCCCAAGCAGATTAGAAATCAGGGTAACGGTTATCAGGTTTTTTTATGGTTTTATGGTTAAGTTTTGCAACCAGCTGTCTCTCTTAAAATGATGTATTTGAAAGTCTCCCTTGGTTAGTAACGTCTTCTATATCTTGTCATCGTCATGTATTGACCTGCTCTGTTAGCCTCTTTGCAACTTCTTTTATTCCTTACTATATTTTACTGTCACTCACAGGGCCACGTAACAGTCACCTCTTAAGAGATGCAAGAACAGGACTGCACTTTTCTCTTTAACACATTTTGCTGAACCAAATATTTCAAACCCTCCTTCTACTGGGTTATAGCGAGCTCATTAGTGTTAGACCCACTTTCTACTTGATAATACATGTGACTAGAGGGCTAATCGGTTCTCCCTGTTATTGAGACAATTTGCACCTTTTAAGGACCATGTGAAAATTGTCAAACTCTTTACCAAAGTGATTGTACCATTTTACATTTCCTCCAGCAATGTATGAGAATTTTAATTACTCACATTTTCTCTGATACTTAAAGTTGCCAAACTTTAATTTTAGCCATTTTACTGGGTATGTAATGATACCAAATTATGGTTTTAATTTGCATTTTCCTATGACTAATGACATCAAGCATCTTTTCATGTGTTCATTAGCTTTTTGTAAAGTATCTGCCCATTTTTATCGGATTGTTGTTTGTCTTACTATTAATAAGTTGAAAAAGTTCTTATTTCAAATTAAAATCTTTTGTCAAATATATGTAATGTGAATATATTGCCTTTTCATTTTCTGGATAATTTTTGTCAAAGAGCTAACATTATTTTATTTTGTGAACACAAATTAATCATTTTTTGTGGCTCATGCTTTTATGTCCCTTACCCACCACAGAGTCAAAAACGTTTATTCCTATGTTTTCTTCTAGAAATTTTAGAGTTATATCTCTTAAGTTTAGGTCTAGGACTCATTTCTAATTAATTTTGATATTTGGTATAAAGTAGGGTCAGGTTCATTTTTTTCCATATGTATATCCAATTGCTTTGACACCATTTTTTTAAAAAAACTATACTTTCCCTATTGAATACCCTTGATACCTTTGTATCATATATTGACCATATATGTGAGGTTCTATTTCTGAACTCCCCATTCTGTTCTGCTGATCTGTATGTCCATTCTTTTACCAATAGCTCTCACTCTTGGTTATTTCTTTTATAATAAATCTTACAGCCAAATGGTATATGTCTTTTAACTTTGTTTTTCCTTTCCAAAACTACTTGATTCTTCTAGGTTCTTTGCATCTCCATGTAAATGTTACAACCAGCTTGTCAGTTGCTGCCAAAAACCAGGTTGGGATTTGATTTAGACTAGTTCAATCTATAGATCTCTTGGGAGAATTGCCATCTTAACAGTATTGGATCTGCCGATCCATACACATGGTATATTTCTCCATTTATTCAGATCTTTTAAAATTTGTCTCTGCAATGCTCTGTGGTTTTCAGTAAGTAGATCGTGCACATATTTTGTTGTATTTATCCCTAAAAGTTTCATGTTTTTTGATATATTGTAATGGAAATGCTTTACAATTTGTATTTCCAGCTGTTTGCTGCCAATATAGAGAGATGCGATTGATTTGTGCGTGTTGGCTCTGATCTGAGGACCTTGCTCAAGTCACTCGTTAGCCAGTATTTTTTTTAAGATTCTTTAAGATTTTCTATGTACATGACCATTTTGCCTGCAAATAGAGTTTTTATTTCTTTCTTTGCAATCTCTATAGAGATGCCACTGGCTAGCATCTCCAGTAAATGTTGAAAAGGAGTGGAGAAAGCAGATTCTCGTCACGTTCCTGATCTTCGAAGGAAAGTGTTGAGTCTTCATAGATGCCCTTAATCAGGTAGAAGACGTTTCCTCCGCTCGATGAGATCACTGTGCATTGCTTGGGGTCCCCCAGGAGCTCGGCCGTGCTGAATGAGTCTTCAGGCAGAAAACGGGGGTAGTTACAGGGCTCATCTCATTTGTGTCTCTTCTCTATCGGGAGTTATAGTTCTGCTCTTCTTCTTATCCCAGGGCTGAAAATACTTGTTTCTTATATTTTATCCAGTTTTCTTGTTGTTTATCATGGGCTGGTAAATCTGGTCCCAGTTACTACATTATGGCCCCACATTCAGAGTATAGAGATAAATATCCATACATTAAAGCTTTCTACTTATTTAAATCAATTAAATTAAAAACAGTTTATTATATTCACAATTTTTTGTTATGACTTCTATTATGCACTTCAATTTAATTTTTAATTTTGAATATTATAAATTCAAGGCTTTTGAGAAACTCAATTTTTTCAATTCAACATAATAATAAACAGAATAATCCTACAACGCACAGGATGAGCCCTTCACACACACAAAGAATTAAATTCCAGGCAGTTCTGTGTTATCCTACTAATGGGCTGAATAAGCGTCAGAAACCCTGGAGAAAGTCCTTGGAAGGAGAAGCTGAGAGGCCAGATGCTCGAGGTAGAAGGGCGTCAGCTCGTTAGAAAAACGGGACAGCGTGTCAACTCAATGATTCTGCTACAATATCTTCCTCTAAAGTCTAAATTTCAGGAAGTCTGGGCCTGTGTCTCACTCCTGTCTGGACTCTAACAGTCCCAAGCACCATGCTTTTCACATTGCAGTGCCCGGTACCATTTAGTGAATGGAATTGCAAAAGCTTGTAATGCATAGCAAAACATCACATTCACAGGAAAATAAATTGTAAATAAATTGCATAATCAAATCTAGATTACCTTTTTTCCCTTTTGGTGATTTATATCATGAAAATTAGTTAACATTTTCATTCAGTCATCCACCTGACATTTACTGGGCACTTCCCACAGGGCACCACGTATTTGTCCATCATGACAGAAGCTGCGAATTGTCTCAAAGTGTCCATCCTCCCCTTCTTCTTGGTAATAGAACTCTGTACATTTTGCTTGGCACATTGCTCTGTAGCTAAAAGACTGTATTTTACAGTCTCCCTTGCATCTAGATATGGTAATTTGGCTAAGTTCTGGCCAATAAAATCTCAGTAGAGATTCTGTGGAACTTCTGGAAGTCTCCTTTAAAGAGGGCATGTATCATTCTTTTCCCTCTTTCCCCGTTCTTCTTCCTGAGTCTCGGATGCAGAAGCTCTACTAGAAATTTTGGAATTAAGACAAGGGCCACTCCTAGGGATGGTGGAGCCGTGCACAGGAAAGAATCTAATGCCTTACAGAATCATTAAACTATGTCTGAGTTGCCTAACCCTAGACTGCTTCTTCTAAGAAAGAAATAAAATTCCATTTTATTAAGCCATTTTTACTGGAGTTTTTCTGTGATATGCATATGAATCAAATTGCAACCAATACAATCATTGGAAAAAGGTGTGTGAATTTTCTACCTTTGCCAATTCTTTATGAGACTCTATTAGTCAGCGTTTTCCCTGTGATAACGTTGCATAACAGACGGCCCCCAAGATCTCAGTGGCTTAACACAACAAAGACTTTTCTTGCTTATAGGTCTGCGTGTTGGCTGCTATCCGTCTGATCTTGGACGTGATGAAGGCTGGACTTGAGTGGACTCCAGATTCCAGGTCAGGATCAGTGTGTTCCACCTGTTGTCATCATCTGGGCCCAGCAGCCACCTGGACTATCTGCCTCTAATGATGGAATGGCAAAGGTGCAAGAGGACAAACCAGTTCACACAGGCACACGTAACGTTTCTGCTAATATTTCATTGGCAAGTCACATGGCCAACCTCAATATCAACGAGATGGAAAAATATCCTGCCATGTACTCTACTGAGAGGAATTGCAATGACATGTGGTAATGTGTGTGCATGAATAATTTCCTAACAGGGAGAGAGTGAATGATCTGTTACAGAGAACTTGGAATAGTTATAGAGATCTGGGAACAGTTACTGTAACTTCTCTGTGTCTCAGTTTTTTAAATTGTGAAACCAAAGCATTAGTTGAGATGACCTCTGCCCTTTAGCTTTAAACTTAAGTGGCTATAATTCCATATCATTTTGTTTCCTTCCTGGTTCTCAGGGACAGAGGTATACCAAAGGATAACACTAAGAAGATTGTTTTTAAGTACTGATTAGGGTTATTGAACTTTAATCACAATGAAGAAAGGTAAATAAAGCAGACGTCAGCGGGTTTATTAGGGAGTTTCCTCTACAAAATATTTTGTTCCCTCCATCTTATCCTACCCTTAAAAAAAATGAAGGGCACAGTCCATATAAACATTCAGATTCATATGGTCAAGTTTTATTGAAGAAGGTCACTAACATTGCATATCTCAACAGTCATACCCAGACTGAGGGTATGGATATGGTGCCAGTATTCTAAAGTGGGACAAGAAGTAGAAGTCTATGGCGAGGAGGAATCAGTATCCTTTCTATGTTTTCTTTTTTGCCCACTGACCAATACATAGGACTCTTTTCCTTTTTAAGAATGACTGATTTGAAGAGTGCTTAATTCAATTAAATCCTCATGACAGTAGGCTGGAGAGAATTGATGAGTCTGTCTGAACACAAATTAGCCCCAAAGCCATTCTCCAATGATTATGAATAATTTTCTATATTATGTAATATTCTACTTTAGCAGAAATTCTTCATGTCAAGACCACAGATACTTAGGTCAGCAAACCTCCTAAAATTGTAAGCAGACTTTCATATGTATTGTGCATTTGTGAAGGAAAGGGTCTACTGCTTTCGTCGGATTCTGAAATGGGCCTGTGACTCAAAAAAGACTGAACCCCACTGACTCTAAAATCAGCCTAACGCAGCCCCACTTCCTCTCTGTTGGGCCTCTTTTTGGCATTCAGAATTATATGGGGTCTCAAAACATTAAATGCATTCATTGCTAAATTTTTCTTGGGTCTGTTATGTGTCAGGCATTGTTTGCAGCATGAATGATCTGGTGCCTAAACATCTCCTCTGAGGACAGAACGCCTTATAGGTGTCAGGGGGGTGGTTTTCAGTAATGTGGGGAGATGCTGAAAGTTGCACGTCCAGTTTTTGATCACACACATCAACAGAGAGGAGAAAATGTCACCACAAATGTGCAATGAGTTGAGAGACTCCTGCACTGAAACATGAGACAAGGTTTCATGGGGCACAGACTGGAAAAATCAGGCTCCTTTGCCGTGACACTAGTAATCACTCCCGAGGAGAGTTGGCCATAAGTAGCCAGAATGAAGTGAACTAATTTTTATAAATATTGGTACTTCTCTCTCCCAGAGAAGGACTCTGATTGGCCGGCTTGAGCCCTGAGCCCACGTGTAGAGATGAGATGATGCAGCTTCCATTGGATCACGTGCTGGAGTGGGAGTGGGGAAAGAAGAGTTGGTCCCCCAAAGAAAAGGAGTGTCAGAGACTGACCAGGCGATCCCACCAATTAATATCCAATACACCCGTTTCCCAAAGATCCTCCCTAAGTGTCTCTAACTGCAGGAACCTTACCTTTCCATGCTGAGGTCATTCTAACACTCAGGAAGGAAGTGCGGAAAACTCTTTTAGGGCTCTAAATAAAGAACTGAAGGCGTAATAACTATAAAACCCGAGTTTTAGACTATCCCATGATGGGCTCTTGGAGAAAAGTCCCATCCAACTCCTAGTGAAGGGAGAAGGCAGGAAAGCTGGTCCTGCGTCACCGGAGGCCTGAGCACCACGTGACTTTCTCTTCACCCTCCTCTTGGAGAGAACTGGCCGGGGTGACAAGTCTTTCCTCCCAGGGGAGAGAGTGGGAGCAGCTCTGGACAATCTTTCGTTTACTTGCTGCTTTGATGGTTGGGAGGGTAGGAGTTTATCACATGGGAATTTCCCCCACAACTTTTAAACTAAAGAAAAGGCATGTTTCTTTCTTTCTTTTTTTAAAAATATGTGTATGTGGTAAGCTACATCTTCTGGTACATGGTCCATTTTACTACAATATGTATATGCGATGTGCATAACTTCTGAGTTTACGCATGGGGAGCTTCCTGAGATTCACTTGAGCACAATAGACAGAGGATACCATTTGCTAGTTTCATTTATTTCTATGATATAAGGGGCTTCAAGCCTGTATTAGTCAGGGTTCTCCAGAAAAACAGAACCGATAGGATATATACAGACACATACAGAGAGATTTATAATGATGGATTAGCTATCAGATTATGGAGCCTGGGAAGTCCCATGATCCACCATCTGCAAGCTGGGCCCAGGAAAGCTGGTAATGCAGTTTCAGTCCAAATCCAAAGGCCTGAGATCCAGGGAAGATCCAGGAGGCCAATGGTATAAGTCAGGTCCTAGTCTGAAGGCCTGACAACCAGGAGCACCAACGTCCAAGGGCCAAGCCTACAGGTGGGCAAAATCATCTAACACAAAGCCTACCTTATAATAAAATGCTGAATATCTCATGTGCTTCACTGAACACTGTACAGCAGTACATACAGAGAGTATGTACTGCATATGTTAGCCTGGGAAAAGATCAAAATTAAAATTTGAAGTATGGTTTCTACTGGATGCATATCACTTCCCCATCTAAGTCGAACCATCGTATGCCAGGAACCGTCTGTAATGTTTTTCCAGCTATCTGAGCATCCCTTAGTCCAGGCAAGTTGACGCATAAAATTAACCATCATAAAGCCTATAAAGGGGATTTTTGACGACAGGTGTCTCAGAAAAGAAAGAAAAATCCCAAGGTTTCACTGACTCAAAATCACGTATTACCAAGAAAGGTCTATTAATGTACCATAAACACTTGAGCCAAAGGTGAATGTCAGTAGAAACGAACATTAGGCTGCTCGGCAATCATGGGTTATAAATTAAGCATATGGATATTAGACAAAGTACTCAGCAATGATTACTGACAATTTTTGAATCAGTCAAAAGATGCTAATGCATGTTGTGCTTTTACCATAAATTTGCCATTGTGCCAAGTGACTTGTGTGTATAGTGGCCATCTAAGGAATGTACCATCACTCCTGCCTGTTCTGGGAACAGTACTCTTTCTAAAGGAATCACTAGCCTCCTCCCTCTGCCATGTAGTGTAGACAAGAGCTACCGTCTTACAGACCACATCCCTGGCCACAGTTGGCTGGTTCAAGGTAGGTTCCCTGACGGAAGAACAGCCAGTTAGAGCCCATCACTGAGAGTTCCGAATTCAGAACCAGACAGAACATGGGATTGGGAAGCACAAAAAGTCGGCTCGGGAGCAGGTGGCAGCCACAGTTCTGCTTCACTGAGGAAGCGGGTAAGGAAGAATAAAACCGATACGCAGGGAGAAATCGGTCAAACACCTGGGGAGAGGACAAGAGAAAGAGAGTCCCGGAGCTGTTTAAAGACCTGAGTTTTGATTGCTTTTAAGGACCTTGCAGCTCAGTTGTTCAATATTTCCTTCAGTTATATGAGATATCTTGTCAACTGATTTCTATTTTTGCTTAGATTGCTCTGAGTTGTATTCCTGCCACTTGTAACAAAAGCGTGGAACTAACCACGGATTGTCTCACTTAATTCTCTCAATGACCTTTGTGGCAGGCCTGCTATTCCCTTTTTACAGATGAGAAAACTAAGTGTAGAGAGGCCCAGAGCTTGCCTGGTAAAGCCGCTGGGAGTCACATGCCAGCTCACTCTAGCTACACCTTCCAAAATGCAGGACAAGGGAATTACAACTATAAGGTAAGGCGGATTCTGCAAAGAATAAATTAGAACTTACACATATTAACAAGTATTTTTCTTTTTTGCTTGTCTGGAGAGGATATATATTTCTCAAAGACAGTTAGTGTATCAGTTAACCATTGCTGCAAAACAAATCACCCCAAAACTCAATGGTTTAAAACAACGATAAGTTATTATTTCTCATGCATCTGCAGGTGGGCTGATGGTCAGCTGATGTAGGATGGGCTCAGCTGGGGCAGCTCTAGTGCACACGTCACTCATCCTCCTTGGACCAGTGCACTGGTCGTAACCAAGGCATAGTCTTTCTGTGGAGATGGCAGAGACACAGAGAGCGAGCCCAGTCGCACGAGCTCATTTCATGCCTCCGCTTGTGTTACTTCTGCTAATACCCTTTTGACAAAAACAAGTTGTGTAGCTAAACCCACAGTCAAGGGGCAGTCAATATTCTCTGCCTCGAGGAACTACAAAGATACCTGGGGAAGGGTACGGAGACGGGGGATGAAGAATTTGCGGCCATTAATGCCATCTACTGCACAGAGAGTTATTACAAGTGTTTTGGATTTTTCTTGGTGACAGTATTCTGGTTAACTCTTATGTGGACCAGGAACTCAGAAAATGTTCATTGGATGGTTCTAGCTCTTGCAGTTGCTGTCAGATGATGGCTGAACAGAGGCCAGGCCGAAGCAGCAAGGGGCTGGCTGGGTGTCTTGCTCATGGCCCTACCATGTGCTCTTTCTACATGGGTTAGTTTGGGCTCCTAACAGTACAGTGTCTCAGGGCATGTGGAGGGCTCACTGTAAAAGCAAGGCGTTAAAAGCACATATTCTAGCTAGTAAAGTTGAAGCTGGCCTCGGAAGTTTTGTCGCTTCTTTTCTGCAACCGTATTGTATTAGTTACAAGTGAGTCACAGCCGCCCAGATTCAAAGGGAGGAGAATTATCCTCACTTCTTGATAGGGGAGTGGTAAGCTTCTAGAGCATGTGCGATGAGAGATATTGGTGACAATTTTTATGTTTTGGAATATATAATCTGCCCCAGGCAGCATGATATTGCAGAAAATTGGGCTTGTGTCAAGTTCTGATCTACCATTTACTAGCCACGTAACTTTAGACGTATTATCTGATCTGCCAGTGTTGGCCCACAGCAGGCACCCAGCAAGTATTTATTACATGAATGAATGAATGACTGAGGATGGCGTCTTCAGGATTCAGCCTTCCCCTGTATATGGATTAATAATACCTAAAGAAAGTCATGAAGAGTAAATGAGATGAGAGACTTGAGGATGTTTTGAAATTTAAAAGGGCAGCCATCTACAGGTTTACTGTAGATGTTTAATGTCAGAGCTCTGGCATTCTTTTTGTAATATTCTCAGTGACGACAAATCTTTGTCCTCTGAATAATTTGGTTTTTGGAAAGAGTGGATGGTCATTTGGAGCAGGGAAAGGACATATGATTTCACCAGTAATAACATTTTTGGGTCTAAAATGAGATACCATTATGATATGATGAGACTGAATTTTTTTTTTTTTTTGTGGGGAAGACCAGCCCTGAGCTAACATCTGTTCCAATCCTCCCCTTTTTTGCTGAGGAAGACTGGCCCTGGGCTAACATCATGCCCATCTTCCTCCACTTTATATGGGACGCCACCACGGCATGGCTGACAGGCAGTGCGTCGGCGGGCGCCCGGGATCCGAACCCACGAACCCCGGGCTGCCAAGCGTGGACTAAACCGCTGCACCACCGGGCGGCCCCAAGACTGATATTTTTAAAGTGGCTGGTAGCCTGGTCTGGATGACATTTCCAAGACAGGATTACTGAAAGTGTTTTGAGTGAAGGCAGGGGAATTGAAGTAACTGTATGATGCCTGCAATTAAGAGAAAATGCTCATTTGAATGTTTGTTAAGAAGTAGGATTGAACGCTTTGTCATCATCTTTCTTGTCCAGTGTCTGAGGAAAGACCCAAGCTTCATTTCCAGGATGGGGAAATTGGAATTTTACTAGTGATTGGTTAAAAGAAAAGCCAACAGGAATTAGTGAAATAATTATATTTACAGCTAAGGGCCACTGTAGACTTCTAAAAGTTATAAGAAAAGCACCTTAGTTCAGTCATCTCTATATTCATCTTCTCAAGGTTAAATTACCTTGATATTATTTTTTACTTGTACGTTTTTTTTTTCTTTTTGTAATCTTGGAGATAGTGAATGGGAAGTTATTTAAGTATGATTTCTGAAGTTTTCTTTTACTTACCAAAAATAAATAATTTCTTAGTCTCTGAAGCAGAAACGTAGGGAAATTGATTTCAGCACATGAGGCCAATCGGTTACCAGCATTTTCTTTCTTAATGGCGTGTGGAAGCAGCTGGTTCTCTGCAGGGAAACCTCACGTGTCTGTTGATGAAGCAGATGGTACTGTAACATCAAAACCAGCTAAGAAGAGTCTGCACAGACTAGGCAGGTAATTTTGATGTTATTTTCACTTGGAGCAGAGCTTAGAAAAAAAAATGTTTTGAGACAGAAAATGTAAAAAATTAAAAAAATACAATTATACATAATAAATAATATTCCCCCAAGTGATATATTTTATCACACTCATAATAGGGCAGATGTATTTTATAAGTATACACACTAGCAGTTGGGTCAGAGCTTTTACAAGTATGTAGACTAGAATCAGACACTGGATTAACGTTCTGGCTGATTGCTTACTGTCCTCAAAGGTCACTAGAGACCACTGCACGCCCACCCATTTCTTCTCAAACCTGAGAGGCAGTGAACACTGACCAGAGTCTTAGGTGGCTGATGGTCTGCTTGACTCTGTGGGCAAGGACTCCGTCTAATTTCAGTTACCCACTCCCCGCTGCCCTTCTTCAGATGAGGCCCTCAGTCCTGGACAGCTCGGACAGCCCAGCCCATTGCTGGCTCGTCCAGCAGATGAGGAGGGTCTGCTGTTGGCATCAGCCTGACCGTGAGCCCCGACTGGTCTCATACAAGAAGGGCTGGTGAACGCAGACGTGTGAATCTGTCTAAGTGAAGCTAGTTTCACACTTGATCTTGGCCAAAAGGCCAAGAAACGATGATGAAGCTGGCTTCTACAGCATGAATAGGATGCATAACTGCTGCTCCTTTGCCCCAGGTCCTTAGAGAGCACAGATCCTAAGGGCTAGGAGACCTGTCCTCGGGGGCTTCTAGCCTGAGACCCGGGTGGGGCTGAGGACAGTCACTTATTTCATACAATTTATAGCTCCAATTATGGCTTCTGCCACAAAAATCTTTTGATTCAAAGTATGTTAATTAAGGAATTCTTTGTGTTAGAGGTATTACTGTTTATCTCATTTGCAATGGAAAATCCCTTTATCTTAAAGAATATAATACTAAGTGTCTCTATGGGAAAAATTATAGTTTAGAATTAAGTAGCTTAAAAGGTAAGTCAAGCAAGAGAGTAAACTAGCTTCGGAAGTGTCTTCCTCAACTACAAAGTTGTTCAAATGTGCTGCATCACACCAGGTGCCACTGAGCAGATGAGTTATAGAATTTTAATATTTTGTAACAAGAGAAACTCTTCAATAACAGAAAAATAACCAAAACGTGCTTAAACATAGTAGCAGATATTGGTTTTCCTAATAAAAATTTTAAAAAGATACAACATTTAGTTTAAAAAAAAGTACAGAAACATTTAAAATTTTCCTTAATTGGTTCTCAAAGACATAGACGATGCCATACTTGCCCCTGCCAAATGATCGGCCACACTCCAACCAAGGTACTAGCTATAAAACAGAAATTGGATCACGGCACTGCCTGCTGAGAACCCCTTGTTCCCATCATATATAGCGTAAATTCGAAAATCCTTAAAATGTCCCGTGCTCTAAGGACCTGCCTACCACTCTCCCTGTTAGTCACTGTGGCTGGATTTCATCCCATCTTCCTCTCTTGCTTTCTTACTATCTACATTGTTTTCGGAGGGGAGGGGGTTAGAGTGTCTTAGGCTCACAAAGAAGAGACTGTCCAGTGGGGTCGGGTGAAGCTCTGAAAGTGGCCGGCTGTTGGAGGGCTCGGGAGACGCGTAGCTATATTGGAAGGCCTCACTTTTGCTGGAAGATCGTCTAAAGCCTTTTTGAAATACTAAAGTAATACATGCTTATTGTAACAACCACAATGGAAAAATAGCACAGAAGTAAGCTCCAGATGTTTCTCCACATTTACTAGCATATATGTAAGCACAGGTAAGTTCTTTTTCGGACAAACAAACAAAAATTATAATTCCTCTCCCAGAAACAGCTGAAGCTCAGAAAAGAAGAGTCGAAATTGAAATGTGTTTACGACAGACTCCTGTAGAATTTTCTGCTTGCTTCTCCTGTGGACTGTGGAGACGGCCATATGAATCAGTCCATTCAATAGTTTAATTTGCCCCCCTCTCCCAGTGTGAATTCCCCTTGGTTACTGCAAACTCTGATACACTATCTAATCGGATGCTCCTTCACTGAGGAAGCTGTATCACACTGAGAGGGACATTGTCAGGAATCCCAGGATGAGCCTTGGTGCAACTGCACTTTCATCTGCTATGGGTACTACCAGTCATTAAATTTTTGCCAATGCAGTGATAACCTAACAAAAGGCTGCTCATTCTAGTTTGTATTTTCCTTATTGCTAACAAAGGCTGAGCATATTTTTATAAATATTTATTGACAACTTGTGAGTTTTCTGTGAATTGCTTGCTTTTGTCTTCTACTCTGTTTGTTACTGGGTTATTTTTCTTTTTATTGATTTGTAAAAGCTTTTTATGTTATTGAGTATTGTGATGGACACGAAGATGTGCCCCCAGATCTCCCTTCAAGGAGGGGTGTGTTGCCCCAGCTGCAGGGAGTGGTGTTAGCAGAGAGCCTTCAACTGTCAGTCCTGTCAGGGATGGCATCAGCTGCAGAGCCACCTTGCCTGGGGACACACCCTTACCACACTGGCTTACATCCCATGACTGATGTGATGGAGGGAAGTTTATAAAGGTCCAACCATTCTGTCCCATTAGGAGACAGTTCTGACAGGCCATTTTACCTCACCCTGTGTGGTCAGCCAATGCTGCCGTTTGGGTCTGCGTTGTACCTGGACTTCGCTCTTGGCCAAATCCTGAATCCTCCCCCTTTCCTCCACAGGGATTGATCCTAAGGAGTCAATCTGGTTATCTCCTACTTCTCCTTTAGGTATCAGCCAAAATGTCACATCCTTACTGAGGTCTTTCCTGATCTTCAACCTAAATCAAGTCTCCCTATAATTTTCTGTCATAGCTTCCTACATTTTCCTTCTTAGTTTTTTAAACTATCAATAGATTGATGTGATTATTTGTTTAATGCCTGAATCCTTCACTAGACTCTAAATACCATGAAGACAGATATTTTTCCTTTTTTTAATCATTCTGTATCCAGTGACTATCATAGTTCCTGACACACAGTACAGCTTCAGTAAATATTAGTTAAATGAATGAAGAGTTGAATAAAAGAGGGAAGGAAAGAATGAGTTCTCTTTCTAAAAACATGATTTTCAAACAACGAAAACTCCTAAGCTACTGAGTTTCTAGCAGCAGCATCACCACCTGAAATTACAAAACCATTCTACATTCTTTTCTTGGGTCCTTAAATTCTTTTGTGGTGTGGGCATGAGGTTTGATATAAATTAATCCTGTCCATATTTTCTTGCAATGGGTTACTTGCAATTTGTTTCAAGGAATTGCCTTTGGAACCCAAGGTTCTTTTGAATCCAATTTGAAAACCATTATTCCATGTAATTAGAATAGTATAAAAGAGAGAAAAAATAGAAGTTCTATGGTTAAACCATTTGAAAATAAAATTAATTCTCACTGCTCAAGGCCTAAGGGGAAAATCTAGAAAGTAGGCAGAGAAAATGGGTTGTCTCATTAGATTTTGTTCAGGACCTATTATTACCAATTTAGTAGCTTGCCCTTGAATTGGATTAGCGCATGACCATGATTACTATATTTATAATATTACAAGGGATTTATAATGTGTCATTTGGAGCTGAAATTTCTCATGATTATTTTAGCCTAGAAGCAGTAACAATACTTAATCAAGCAAAACTTTCTATTTTTTTCATGCCATTTAACAATGTGTAGTTAAATCACATGTGATTCTTGTATGATGGATAAATTTTATTACATCCAATTTAGTAAATAGCCAGAAAGACTGAAAGCTTAATACAAATGTATTCTGCACATCATTGGGACTTGGTTCAAAACAACTTGACTGTCTCTTTTCTATTTGTATAAGGTACATGGGACTCAGGACATGGACTTATTTTCACATATATACAATCATTCTGAAAAGAATTTCTACATGCTAACAACAACTTTTGTTTCCAGACAGAGGGGACTAAAGCTCATTTCTCACCTTTCAACCAACTGTATCTCTGTTTGCTGGGTGAATTTGCTTCTTGGGCCATTTGTTTCATCAAAACTTGGATCAAAATCTCTTTAAACAGGGAAGAAACACATTAAAAGAAACAAGTGGAGGACAGACAGACCTCTTGTCTGCTCTTCAGGCGCAGTGGTGTTGAAGAGGAGGCCAGTGCACCCACACACTGTTTCTTTGTCTCTGATCTTCTACTCGGCTCTTCTTAACCACGCCCACCACAGTCCTCCTGAGGGCCAGGGGAAGGCTGTGTCTCCTGTCCCTTTGTAGGTGTTTGCCACGGGGCTTCTGAGGTGGAATTTAGGGCATCAATGAGCTTGGACTTTGAAAAAAGATTATGTCTTGACTTTCACTTACTTATAACTAAAATTTAGCATTTATGAATGTAGGCAACAAACCCTAAGTAGTGTTGGTATTGTGTATGATTTTTGTCTCCAACAGAAATGGTATATAATTGTTATATTATTTTCTCAATGTTGCAGATGTCTCTAAATATCATCTACACCCATCACTACTTCAAAACGTTGGCAGTTATTGGATCTACTGCCAGATCTAGTCACTTAATGCTTCAGTGAAGAAGCGAGTATGTTATTAGATCACAGTGTTTTTTCTAAAATATTTTTGTAAAGATATTTTCATATAATTGGTTTACTCTTTAACTATGTATTTTATTTTATGCACTCACAAACATTATTATTATTATTTTGCTGAGGAAGATTTGCCCTGAGCTATCATCTGTGCCAATCTGCCTCTATTTTGTACGTGGGACCCTGCCACAGCATGGTGGACTGTGGTGTAGGTCTGCACCTGGGATCTGGACCTGTGAACCTGGGGTGCCAATACAGAGTGTGCCAAAATTAACCACTATGCCACCAGGCAGACCCCTCCCAAACATTATTTTGAGAAGAGTTTCAGAGGCCTCATAAGGCTGCTCATGGAGTCCATGGGACAAAAATGGTCAGGAACTCCTAAAGCAGTTATTTTCAACCTTATTAGACCTAACTTTCTTCTTTTTAAAAATTGGGGTGAAATTCACATAACACATAATTAGCCATTTTAGAGTGTACAATTCAGGGGCTTCTAGTGCAGTCACAATGTTGTGCAACCACCCCCTCTCTAGTTTCAAAACATTTTCATTATCCCAGAAGAGCACCCCACACCCTTTAAGTAGTCACTCCCCATTTCTCCCTACTCCCATCCCCTGACAACCACTCATCTTTTTTATGTCTGTATGTACTTGCCTATTCTGGATGTATCATATGAAAGGAATCATACAACGTGGGACCTTTTGTGTCTGGTGTCTTTCACTCAGCAAAATGCTTTTGACGTCCATCCAAGTTGTAAAATGTATCAGAACTTCATTTCTTTTTATGGTTGAATAATATTCCATTGTATGTATATACCACAATTCATTTATCCAACTCAACATCAAAAAGACAAACAACCTAATTAAACAATGGGCAACAGACTCGAATAGACATTTTTCCAAAAAAGATATACAAATGGCCAAAAAACACAGGAAAAGATGTTCAACTTCATTGGTCATTAAGGAAATACAAATAAAAACCCACAATGAGATAACACAACACACCCAGTAGGATGGCTATAATAATTTTAAGAAATTAAACAAAAAATAACAAGTATTGGCAAGGATGTGGAGAAATAGGAACTCTTGTACTTTGTTGGTGGGATGTAAAACAGCACAATTGTTGTGGAAAACAGTTTGGTGGTTTCTCAAAAAGTTAAACATAGAATTGGCATATGACCCAGGAGAAATGAAAACATGTCTACACAGAAACATACATGTGAATGTTTATAGCATTTGTAATAGCTGAGAGATGGAAACAATCCAAATGTCCATCAGTGGGTGAATGGATAAACTAAACTTCCCTTTTAATAGGAAATCTTCTGTAGCAGTGTCTTTACTCTCCTGAAATGAAACTAATAGATAATAAAACCTATTACACTGATAATTTTAAAAAACTCAATATAGTGCCTATCATATATAGAAGACATGTAAGAAATTTGAAATAAAATCATATGTATTTCAATATGCAAATGCTCAGGCACCAGCACTAGAGATGCAGGAAGTATCCGCAGGTAGAATCACCATGAATTAAGGGCTGTAATGCAGACTGACACAGTATATAGTACTAGAGATTCAAACACCGTGAGCATATTAAAACAATGCAAAAAAATTTTGTGTTATATACAAAATGGCATTAGTTTTTAGGCTGAGATAATTTTTAAAAACAGATTTTGCACTGACGTGAATGTCTGATGGGACATTTGAGAGCAATGAAGGATGCAGGACAACACTGTCTTGTGTAGGGCTGTCAAGTGTCATAGCACATGCAGCATCCCTGGCCCCTGCACACTAAATGGCAGTAATGCCCCTCAATCATTGTGACATCAGAAAGCATCCTGGCAAGTTCAAAAATGCCTCTTGGGGGCAGTACTGCCCCTTTGAGAACATGTGACCCAAAGTCTACTCCCTGAATCTTGAAATTTCTCTGAAGATTAATTTTTTATCCTTAAAATTAAATGCATATCTGTGTTCTATGATTCAGTATAAATGTGTCGGTTTATATGTACATGTAACTCTCACGTGTCTGAACTGCTCGGCGTCCACTGTCGGTATGCTGCATCTTCCTTAAAGCACAAGTCTAACTCCAAAGGTGTTAATGAGTGACACAGATGTCCCCGTAACCTTCAAAGGAAGCCTTAGGAAAGAGCTACATTTCACCACATACAGCAGAACTTTAAAATCCATTTTAAATCTCTCTGCTCTTTTCATAAAGTCCCTCTCTCTCCCCAAATATCTATCCTTCAGCTTTTCCAGCCAGGCTGGGTTCAGATCTTCCCACAATCCTCTCTAAATCCTTTACCTTAACAGGCTCCACCAAACAGAGCAAACATTACACAGTAAATCCGGTCACCCAATTTCCTGGTCCCTCCCTCCAGATGGATGCAGGCTCTTCAAGGAGGTATCTTGATATTTGTCCCTTTGTCGCTTTATGGTAGAACAAGGCATTTTGGCACAAGGCTTCTGGCCTGTAGGAACAGACTTCCAGGAGCACACGGGGCCTGGAATCTGCTCTCTGCAGCACTGCCCCCAGTCTCCCCCAGAGTCCTCGCTTGTTCTGATCATGCAAGTAGCTGTGGTGTGGACACCCCACAGTGCCCTTCTCCAAGTAACTGCTTAAAAATTGCTTTAAAACAAATTGATTTGTTCTCAGGGACTCTTCTGATAGCGGAAAGTTAGGAAAAAACTTTGAAACAGTGTCACTTCAGAAAATAAAACAAAATTCACAATTTGCTGTTAGGCATCATAAAGGCTGAGCCGCCAGGGCTGAGGTTGCAGAGACCCACTGTGTGCGGTCAGGTGGCTGGAGGCATCAGACCCACTAGAAATCTCTTTTTCACTTGGACCAAGTATATAATATACTTTCTCCATTCAAGGTACCCGGAGCTATGTGCTGCATTTGAGTTGAATAATCTTTTCAAGAATTCTCACAGAAACACTGTGCTGAATTCTCCTACAGTGTGGATCTGGCAGATATACACGAGATCTATGAAATAAAAAAAAAAATGGTGACCAGTGATCTATTGCCTCATTCAGAAACTTGTCCTACATGTTTTAAGGAGCCTTCAAAGTAGGAGCTAACATTACTTAATAGCTGCATATGTGGAGAAAAGAATTTTTATATCTCACACTAGGTGTTCACTAACTCTTCAAAGAAGGACCTCTGAGAATTCAAGCTTTTCCATTAAGTTAATGGAGCTGGGGGTGGTGAAGGAGTCGGGTAAAATTTTATAAAATAAGAATTAAATAGGACATCTGCTTAAAAATAAAATGATACAAAATTTTCTAAATAATAATAAAGAGGAGTATGCTAGAATCTCTGAAGGGGTGAAACTGCCCGTGAGATGCCTGCAGGGGAACCCACTTCCACTTAACGCAAGGGCAGCGGGCAAGCCCGGGCTACAGCAGGAGCAACTCGAGTGAAGAGCGAATGCCTGCCATGAACACGGCATCGAGGCACTAATGACACTTCTACAGGCACTACTAGTTAGAAGTTAAAATAAAACATGATTTTCAATAGATGATAAAGGAAAATACAGTTGATAAGAGAAAAGGAATGATATATTTTCTAGATTTAAATGACCATACTAGATATTGTTTCAGAAGTTTTTAAGATGATAATTCTCTTGGAATCATTTTTATCTTATTGACTTTATTTTTTTAGAGCACTTTTAGGTTCACGGCAAAACTGAGCAAAAAGTACAGAGGCTTCCCTTATATCCTCTACCCACCACACGTGCAGTCTCCCCCAATATCAATAGCCCTCATCGGAGTGGTACATTGGTTACAATCGAACCTATGTTGACACATCATTACCACCTAAATTCCTTAGTTTACCTTAGGAGTCACACTAGCTGTTGTACACTCTATGGGCCTGGGCACACGTATAATGACATGTATGCATCATTATGGTATCTTACAGAGTAGTTTCACCATCCTAAAAATCGTCTGTGCTCTGCCTATTCACCCCTTCCGCCACCCACAACCCATGGCAACCACTGATCTTTTGACTGTCTCCGTAGTTTTGCCTTTTCCAGAATGTCATATAGTTGAAATCATACAGTGTGTAACCTTTTCAGATTGGCTTCGTTCATTTAGTAACATGCATCCAAAGTTTCTGCATGTCTTAGCTCATTTCTTTCTTGTGTTGAATAATATTCCATTGTCTGGATGGCTCACAGTTTATTTACCCATTCACCTACTGAGGGACATCACGGTTACTTCCCAGTTTTGACGATTATGAATACAGCTGCTCTAAACATCCGTGTGCAGGTTTTCGTGTGGACATAAGTTTTCAGTTCATTTTGGTAAATATCAAGGAGTATGATCGCTGGATCGTGTGGTAAGAGTATGTTTAGTTTTGTAAGAAACTGCCAAACTGTCTTTTAAGTGGCTGCAGCATTTTCCATTCCCATCAGCAAGTAGTGCGAGTTTCTGTTGCTTCACATCGTTGAAGCATTTGGTGGTGGTGGTGCTCTGGACTTCAGCCATTCTAATAGGTGTGGAGTGGTATCTCACTGTTTGAATTTGCGTTCCCTGATGACATATGATGTTGAGCATCTTTTCATACGCTTGTTTGCCATCTGTGTCTCTTCTTTGGTCAGGTGTCTGTTCAGATCTTTCCCCCATTTTTTAATTGGGTTGTTTGTTTTCTTATTGTTGAGATTTTAGAGGTCTTTGTGTATTTTCGATACCAGTCGTTTATTAGATATCTCTTTTGCAAAGATTTTCTGCCAGTCTGCTTAAAATTTCAACTAAAATTCTCCATTAATATCATCTCAGTTGGTTTTTAGGGTTGAACTTATTGCATATTTTTTTCGTACTATTACAAGTTACTTCTTATTTTAAATACTTCATAAGTAACAGTTCATGTAATTTTTCATAGTATTTTTGCATAAAATTGTATAGGTAGTAAAGAGGGGGCCTCCAATTAGTCAGGATTTCTCCTAAAATATTTCCCTATGCAAGAAGAAGAAATTTAAGGTGAGAATTAAGTTCAGCTGGAAGAACCAGAAAACAAAAACAGAAAAAGAATACTAATGGCTAAATAAGATAGCTGTTTCTCTCTCGTGTAAAAGTCCAAAGGCATGTATTCTACAGATGTGCGGCAGCTCTGCTCCACAAGTTCTCTGCGATGCCAGCTTCTCCCACTCACAGCCCCGCTCACCAAGGGCTGCCCTTATCTTCATGGACAAGGGGGCGTCCAAGTTCCCGGCAGCAGAATGCAGGGAATGATGAGGAGAGAGAGGTAAAGAGTGAGTCAGTTACTGCCTCCTTTCCCCCAGCTTTGTCACGATATCATTGTCATGTAACATTGTGTAAGTTTAAGGTGTACAATGTGATGATTTGATACACATATATGTAGTGAAATGTTTACTACAATGAGGTTAGTTAACACCTCCTTCACCTGGTATATTTTGTGTGTGTGTGGTAAGAACATTTAAGATCTAACCTCTCAGTATAAGGTATAAGATCTATACCTCTCAAGTATACAGTACAGTATTGTCAACTATAGTCACCATGCTGTACATTACTCCTCAGAATTTATTCATCTTAAAACTGGAAGTTTGTACCCTTTGACCGACATCTCCCCATTTCCCCCACTCCCCAGTCCCTGACAGCCATCATTCTACTCTCTGTTTCTGTGAGTTTGGCTTTTTAAATTTTTTGAAAATATTCCACATATAAGTGAGATCATACAGTGTTTGTCTTTCTCTGTCTGACTTATTTCACTTAGCGTAATACCCTCAAGTTCCATCCATGCTGTCACAAATAGCAGGATATCCTTCTTTCTCATGGCTGAGTAATATTCCATTGTACATATACCATATCTTCTTAAGGAATGTTCTTAAATGTTGTCCCATTGGTGGACTTTAATTACATGGCCACAACTATGCAAGGGAGACTGGGAAGTGTGGTTTTTATTCAGGGCAGCCAAAAATTCTTTTGCTATAAAAGAAGGGGAGTACTGATACTGGGGGACAACTAGCAGGCCTTGTCACCCACAACATACTCAGTCTCTTTGCAGTCTTGCTATTTGTTCTTTCCTTCTTTTACCCATTTTTAAATTAGGTTGTTTGTTTTCTTACTTTTGATTTTTAAGAGTTCTTTGTATGTTTTGATAACAGTCCTTTATCAGATATGTCTTTTGCAAATATTTTCTCCCAGTCTGTGGTTTATCTTATTTGCTTGAGGTATCATTGCTTTTACTAAGAAAAATAAATTCATTACAGCATTTAGTATAATATAACATAATATAGTACAATATAATATAATATAGACTAAGATGATATTTTAAGATCTAAAGTTAGCAGACAAAGCTTCTCTTGTTTTGTTGTATTGTCATGATAATGACTTTGTTTCTTAATAGAGTAATAGTATTTAAATGAGAAATGATACAGAATTTTTACATGTATTTAGAAGGAAAAAATGTGGCTGACAAATAGTGGATGAACATGACCTCTAGGTAGCATTTAGAAATGTTTTTGGAACATTTGCTTGATTTTAAATGTCTGGTAACCTGAGCAGATTTTTAAAGTTGCCCCTTTGGATAAAGTATTCAAAAGGCCAATGAAATATCACTCTCTGTGTGTCTCTAAATAGATTAATTAGAAAATGTTAAAAATTGTTTTAAAATTCTCATTGTTGGGGCCAGCCCAGTGGCGTAGCAGTTGAGTTTGCGTCCTCCGCTTCGGCGGCCCAGGGTTCACAGGTTCGGATCATGGGTGTGGACCTACACACTGCTCATCAGCCATGCCGTGGCGGCGTCCCATATATAAAGTAGAGGAAGATGAGGCACAGATGTTAGCCCAGGGCTGATCTTCCTCAGCAAAACGAGGAGGATTGGCAACGGATGTTAGCTCAGGGCTAATCTTCCTCATAAAAAATTTTTAAAAATTCTCATTGCTTTTATTGAATACTGCTATATTTCATGGCCCTGCCCCTAAAGCTAGCTATTGGTTAGCAAGCACGAGCAATGGCAATTATCAACTTTTAAAATTTGCTTATTTATCATGTTGTGGGTAAGGATAATAATTCATTTGAGAGACATATGCTGCTTTTATAAAAGTTAACACACAAATGACTACTCAACAATTCTAAAATTCTTTTATTCTCTGTTAGGATAATCCAGCATTTCAGAAAATGACAACCATAACCATGGAAGATTTTGTGTTATGCTTACCAATGCTAAAAGCAGAAGCAGAACTGGAACTCACTAATTATCTAATGCTTCTCTACCTCCAACTCCCATCTCTCCTGCAGTCACAGTCGTGGTGGTCGCTGGGTTGTGCCCCTTTAATGGAGGACTTTTTGTTTTAGCCGCCAGCCTCTTCAGGGATGGCCTTAGCTGCTTTGTCCAAGTTATGCCCCTCTTCAGGGAGCCCATATCCAATCACTGGGGTTATAAAGGCCCGGCAATTTTGGCCCTACACTGGACAACTCTCACTGGCCATTTAAGCTCCAGAGTGTTCTGTGGGGTCAGCTGAGTTTGGTGTTGGGCCTACATCACAGCTTGACTCTTCCCTCTACCCAATCTTGCTTCCTTACCTTCACTTCCACACACTGGTCCCAAGGGTACACCCTAATAAACACCACACATAACGAAACTTGATCTCAGAGTCTGCTTCTCGGAGAATCCACCAGTGAGAACAGTTTCATCTTAAATGGGAGCTCTCTGCGTTGTTTCAAACTCAGCCTGTCCCAAGGCAAGTTTATCATCTTATCTCCAAAGTTTCTGTGCTGTTTTATTTCCTTATATCTGTGAATAACACCACATGTCTTTTGGCTATTCTGTATAGAAAACTGAGTGATTTTTTTTGACTCTTCCATCTCATTCTACTCCTTCCAATCAGGCATCAAATTTTGTAGTTTCCTCCAAATTCAATATTCCTTTCTGTTTCCACTGCCAGGACTGTTGTCTGGATCCTCATCGCCTGTGTGAGTTACTGCCAATCCCTGGACACCTTGTCTCTTATTTCCTGTTCTGACCCCTGCTACATATGATTTATAAATCGGCTTTCCTAAATCATCAGTTTCTAAAATCAATTCCCTATTCAAGATTCTCTGGTGGTTTCGTATTTTGTAAACTCTGGAGATGTTATTTAATGGTTTCATGTGTATTTGTCTTGACGGTCCAACTTGTAAACTCACGGAATTGAAACTTATACCTGCTACCTAATGACATCAGGAGATGTCAGCGATGGAAACCCAATGCTAAATTTGAAATAATTAAATGTTATGTAATAAATATTCCCATCAGAAATTCATACTTAAAATTTTTAAAGAACCTGACCTGGTTGATCTGTTATTGTGTCATATCATTGATATTGCACACTCTTAATTCTGATTTTCAAATATTTTTGTAAATTGATGGGGATTTAAGTGATTAACAATAAATGAAAACATTTAATAAAATTCATTGTTTCTTTTTGTGAATGCATGATAAACTTGGTAATATTACAAATGTAATTTTCAAAATAACAAGTGTCAATATTTCATTTTAAGTAAACATTTCATATTCTAAAAATGCTTAACATTTTTATTGGTTTCTTCAAATCAGGGTGCAGATAACATCGGCAGCTACCAATAAGACAAGCTGCCACAGTCAAGGAAGCTATTGGCAAGAGGGCCCTCAGAACTGCATGCTGGATTCTCCCAATGGATAACTACAGGTGTCTGGAAACAGAGAGGTTGTCAATTCTGGGGAGAATTCTCTTGGAAAATTCTTCTCTTCACCATTTCCTAAAGAAAGCCCTTGTTTTTAATACCACAAAGCAATAATATGTCTAAAAATCAGACACCTGGAAGGTTTGATATTACTCTAAGACCCTATAGATCATTAATTAGCCCACAAGTTTGTCTGAGGAGGATTTTATCTTGTTGAAACATTTGAACTTCAACGGCTAATAGAACAATTAAGCTTTTTTTCCTACACAAGGAAACAGTAAAATTATACAGCCACCGTGATATATGCACCAAAGAAATTTCCCCCTTTCTATGGGAGAGTCTGCCTTACAGTTTAGCCTAATCAAGTTGACACATTACAAAGCCACCGCTGTTGACAAAAACATTTTAGGATCTATAACCTAAGTAGAGAGTCTAAGTGGTTAGTGACAACGTCTCCTAGGGATCCTTTCTGGAACTTGGGTGGATCAGTCTCCTAATTTTAACTGTCATGAAATAATTGGAGATGCTGAAAGAGCCCAGGTGCCCAGAAGGGAGGAATGTGAACCCTGTCCACAGCTGGAGTAGAAATATGTAGAGTTCTCACAGACCTTTCCAAAAAAGTTGCATTATAGGGAAAGACAATGACATTTGTGGTAGACTATTGGTTGTTCTCCAATATTTATTTCCCCCTTCCTCTGTAGTAGTATGGCTCCGAATTTTTATCCTGGCCTGTGACCACCCAGGAGAAAGGCTGGTAGTATATAGCTAGTTCTGGACAGTAGACTAAGCCCTGTTCAATGGGGTGAGAGTAGAAGTGGTGTATGCATTTCTGGGATGTGTTCTTAATGGAAGGGGCACATCTTTTTTTCCCTTCTTTCTTGCTAGATGGAATGGGGATGTGATGGTTGGAATGGTAGTAGTCATTTTGAACTATGAGGGTGACCTTAGCAATGGAGCTCAAACACATCAGAGAAACAAGATAGAGGTAACTTGGCTCCCTTACATGGGAGAGCCCTGTATCACCTACCTCCAGATATTTATGTTGATCAAAATCCTGACCACTACCTAGATATAAGTACTATTCTGTCTATCTAGTTACACGATGGTTACAGAGCCATCTTTTTTCTTTCTTTTTTTTTTTTTGGTGAGGAAGATTGGCCCTGAGCTAACATCCGTGCCCATCTTCCTCTATTTTTTGTGTGTAGGATGCTGCCACAGCATGGCTTGATGAGCAGTGTGTAGGTTGATGCCCAGGATTTGAACCTGGGAACCGCGGGCTGCTAAAGTGGAGTGCGCCAACTTAATCACTATGCCACCTGGTCGCCACCCAGAGCCATCATGATAAGATTTCTGCTTTCAGATTTTTTTCAAGTAAAGGTTTGTTTCAACCAATTTTTAAAAATTTTGTCTATCTTGTTAACATTAATAACCAGAGGATGTAGTTTGTGGCCATGAAACAAACAGAAGTTAACTAGTTTAGACTAGAATCAGATCTGTAATTGTGACTTAATTACTATAAATTAGTTAACAAAATCTATGTAAAGATGTTTGTCTTATCTTGTAAGACCCAGGATTTTAAGTTAGAATTATGTGTTTATAATAATTATATAATAAACCCATTTTTAGTACAGTATTTTGAGATTATTTTTAAAATGACTTCTCTTTTAATTAAAACCATTTCACTTAGTTTTTTATAAGATCATTAGGCACTTTTTTGCTTCTTTCTGTAAAATTGCTACTGTTATTGCTTTCACTTTTATAGATGGAATCACTAAAATATTTAATTTTCTTTAAAAGTTTCAACTTGTAATTTAAAATAATATTTACTGCTCTCTTCTGGATTCTCTCACTCTGACTTCTTGTGAGAGCTGACGTTCCTATTTGACCACAAGGAGGTCACTGACGACCCCGAGGAGGTGGAGGGAGTCCGTTAGGACTGAGGTGAGGGAAGCATATGGAGAGGTGGAGACAGTGCCTATGGCCAACTGTTTCCACAGGTTTTTCTGGAAAGTCGACAATGAGAATTTCGTATGCTGAGAGAAAGGTTTCCTAGAGGGGGAGTCCAGGAGCAGCTCAACGACGAAGGAGCCGTGGCCACACTGGAGGCCTGGCGCCTCCCCAAGGATCCTGAGTGTTACGCTCCTGGCACGTTAACCACCCAGTGCGTTGGTCAGGGTGACGTGGGGACACGGTAGGTTCACAGACATACAGGGACAGTACCAAGCGCTGCTGGAGAGCGAAAACGTAAGAAAAATAAGGGATACGTGCCCCCTGCTTGGGCTACACAGGGAAGGGCTTCGTGCAGGACTGGCATTCGAGGAGGGTACCCGTCTTTTGCTGTACGTTAGGTCAAGGTCAAGTCTTCCCGAGGAGGCCTGGTCGGTACGTCTCAGAATGACGTTTGCGTGTGCGCACTTGGCCCCCACGTGGGACGGGATCCGGCGCAGAGTGCACAGAGCAGCGACTTAGTGTTCCATCCTTGTAGGAAACAGCACTGTCATTACAACAGACACGTCAAAACGTGACGACAGGAAGCGCTGACTGCACGAGCGAGGGGATGGACGCGCAGGTGAGCAGTGGTGGGCTCCTTGGGGCGAAGACCTCGTCTTGCATCTTGGCCCAGGGGCCTGGCCGCCTCGCGGGGCTCGGAGCCCGGGTCCCAGCCCGCATCAGCCCGGTGGGGGGGGCCTGCAGGACCCCTCCGGGCGGCAGGGGGCGCCGGCGCGCAGACTGGCTCCTCGGGCGGCGGTGGCTCCTCGGGCGGCGGTGGCTCCTCCGGGCGGCAGGGGGCGCCGGCGCGCAGACTGGCTCCTCGGGCGGCGGTGGCTCCTCCGGGCGGCAGGGGGCGCCGGTGCACATCCCCTCGCCGCCATGCGCGCGCTGCTGCGGCTGCTGCGGCCCCGGCTCCCCGCCGCCCGCGCCCCCGGCCCCGCGCTCCGGGCCCCGCGCCGCACCATGGCGGGGTACGGTACGGAGGAGCGCGGCCGGCCGGGGCAGCCCGGGTACCGCCTGTTCTTCAGTGAGTACGGGGCTCCGTCCCCCCCACCGTCCGTCCGTCCTCGGGAGCCCGCGGGGGCGGCGGGCCGAGTCCCGGGGGGGAGGGCGCCGTGTCGTGTCGTGTCGTGCGGGGCCGCCCTGGTCCCCCCCGCCCCCCGGCGGGTCCCTGCGGGGACGCCCCTCCCCCGGGCCACTGGGGCCGCCCCGCGCGGGCCGGCGAGTCCAGCGGGCCTGGCCCTGCCCCCCGGCGGTGACCTGTGCCCCGTGCCCTCCGCCCGGCGGCCCAGACCCGGACGCCCGCGGGGACGCCCTCCCGCCTCCGTCCCCGGGGACCCTCCCCCTCGCCCTCCCCTCGCCCTCCTCTCCGCCCCTCCTCCCCGGGGACCCGCCCGCCCTGCGTCCCGGGGGAGCGGCGGGCGCACCCGGCCGAGGCCCGGGGGGAGTCTTGTGAGGGTGGTGCGGCTCTTCGGCGCGGCTCTCCTCTCCGTCCCGCGTCCTCCCCTTCGTCCCTGTGTGGCCAGCACCGGTGGGCTGGACGGGAGCCCCCCCTCCGCCATGGATTGTGTTCGATGACTGGAGACAGTTTTCCCTGGGAACGGTCGTCTGAAACGACAGCTGGGGCTTGAAGCAGACGGGTCTTGTCTAGTGCGTCCTATGGTGACTGTTGTCGCTCCGCAGTGAGGACAGGAGTTAACGGACGAAACGGTCCGTAACGAGGTATGAGGTGTGCTGGACACTGTTAGGCGTGGCCCCCCTCGGGACATCATAGTGTCCACATAGTTGAGGAAGGCGCAGAAAGCCCGGAAAACGTTCTGCTCGGACGGTGGTTGGGAAGGAGCGGTCGGAGGAGCTGGAGCGTGCGGGGGTAGCTGGGCGCGGGCTCTGGCAGGGCCCCGGGCCCTGGTCCCGGCTCCGACTGGGTGCCCTCCCCGCGGGCCGTGTCTTCGGCTGGCCTGGCAGCGGCCTTCAGGGCTGTCTCGGCGCTGGTGCTCCTTGGCGGCGCTGGATGAGTAATGGATATTCCCACAGCCTCTCTTGGGGCAGGGCCTCCACTAGGGCATTTTTCTGAGGCCACATTGGCCTCTCGCTCTGGTTTGTTTCTTCACCTACAAGAGTATTTCAAACTCACGATTTTTATGTAATTAGAATGCTACAAAAGAAATATTTTTTCACGCTGTTGGGATAATTGGCAGAAGAGGAGAAGAAAGGTTTTACCGAGGTAAATGGGGAAGAATTGGAAGAAAGGGGAGTGTGGTTTTGGGGAGCGGCCAGGCGGTCAGATGGTAGTTGGAAGGTGGGTCCGGTTCAACAATTCCTGAGCTAAACGCCAGATGGCAGGCTCGGCCCAGGACTGTGGGCGGCCACGCCAGGGGAAGGACAAGGGGAAGGCCATGAGCGAGTTGCTGTTTGTACCGGTGACGGAGTGTCTTTGACTCTGGCAGTGTCTGTATGCAGGACTGGGGTGCAGTTCTGGCTCACGTCAGAGGAGAACGTGAGTATAGCATCACTTGGCTGAAGTGTTACTCAGCATTATTACATTGGAATCCTTTCCCACGTTTCCAGATACATCCCAAGTCTGAAATACTAGTGCAGTGGGAGGGAAACTGTTTTTAAGCTCTTTTCTGTAAGTGGTTTCTCCTTACTGCCATTCAGAAGGATCAGAATGAATGATGGATGTAATACTTCTTTTAGTTGGTGTTGAACTTTGTGGAAACAGTGTTGGAGTCAGACAGGATGATGGAGGGAAAGAGCATCCTGGTGGAATCCTCAGACCTCCTCGGGGCCAGCCCTGGCCCCGTTAGTGACTTTCTGTGTGGCCTTTGGTCATTTAACCTCTCTGTACCTCGTTTCATTAAACCACAGGAGACTGGACTGGTTGACCGTTTTCCAGACTGTGCCTAGTTGAGCACAAGCATCCATGGACGTTATTAAGTTTTCCTTAAACAGAGGGCTTCGTGTTTTAATAAATTAGCTGAACACTTCCCATTTTATCACCTTCTTGGAGAGTCACAATGTGCATAGTAAAGTTCTGGGAAATTCTGATGTAAAGTGACTTGTTCCACACTTTTGAACCCTAGAGCCCCAATTCTCAGAACGTTTGTTAACATCTTAGCGACTCTAGAGTGTCATGGAATCCAGCTTGGGAAGTGCTGGATGAGATGATTTCTGAAGCTTCCAGAAGCAAGTGTGTCTCAGAAATTGTTCTCGATTAATCGTTAGACACTTAGGTTGTAGGCCTGGCTTGACCATCTTGGGTGTCACTTGACATCCCTTAGCTCAATTTCTCTGTAAAATGGGGACAGTAGTAATAATTTTATGGAATTGCTGGGCAGTTAAATGAGACAGTGTGTACAGATTATCAGTAGATAATCTTTGGTAGTATGGTAGATATTTACTGTATGTTATTTCTTTTTCCCTTTTTACTTTAAGACGTAAGACCAAAATACTTATTGTTACAGTCTGTGGAGGGGAAAAACAATGGGATGTGGATAAAACTGAATATTTTGCATATGTCCCAATGAATAATTCCTAGGTCTCAGAGTTTTAATGGGTACTGCCCTGCAGTCTTTGAGTTAATTGTGAAATCATGATGAAGTTAGACTTGTTTACATGGGACCAAAACTCACCACTGCATGTCAGTATTCCTTTGATAGCCTGCATGTTTTTGTTTTGTTTTGTTAATTACTTGAAAAATAGCTATTTTCATTATTTAAACTTTTCTCAAAGGATGAGAAGCAGTGCTTTTCAGAGTGTGGATTTTGTTACTGTGGGATAGGCAGCTGGTAATGGCAGAGAAACAGTGCTGTGGATAATTCAGGTTGCTTTTCTTCAGCATTCGTTCTGTAACAATGAATTTGATCATTTATAGTGAGCATATGCTCGTGTTGAAATTACTACACATGTTCTAAGTACGGCCTGTGAGTAGTAGGTGGGCTCTGCCGTTGAATGTACCATACCTTTGGACCTAATAAAACTTCCTGTGAATATCCACAAAATATGTTTGAGTCTTAAATATGTGAGTTCCTGTAACTTTTTTTTAAGGTTGGCCCATATTGTAGAACTTGAATTGACACAATAGAACATAATGGCTATTGTGTGAATATAGAAAAGTGATTTATATTTATTTGGTTTTCGTCATTGCTAAAACTTCCAATAAGAATCTCTACAAATGGTTTTAGCAATATAGTATGTAATAGTATACTGGTGCTTGGCGTACATTTAGCTATTTGGTGTATATACATATAATCAGATGTAGTTTTCACATTCCGTTAAATTGTCTCACATGATAATACAAATAATAAACTTTCATTCTAATACAACTTGCTGTTATGAGAGAAAACATGCAGTCAGCCTTACGTATCTGCCGACTCCACACTCGAGGACTCAGCTGGCTGTGGACCTTGTACACACAACTGTGTTTGCCATCTGCGCTTGGTTGAATCCGAGGATGCGGAACCTGTGGGTACAGAGGGCTGACTAAGGGACTTGAGCATCTCGGATTTTGGTTTGGGGGGCGGGACGGTCCTGGAACCAATCCCCTGCAGATATGAGGGACGACTATATAGATAACTTACAAAATGATGGAATACAATTCCCTCTAAGCCCAGGTGAAGGGCAAGTTTTGACAGTGTGGCAATATCCAGTGTATATCAATGGGCCTGATAGAATTCGTTAGGTTATGCCGAGGGATGCAGTCTGATTTTTGACAGGAGCAGGGTGACTACAATTATTCATGGTACTCCTGATAAATATCCTATTAAAGTGATAGTAAGTGAATAAAAAAGGATAATCCTAAAGCAACAAAGAAGAAGCCATCAGAGCTGGAGATTTCACAATATAAAAGACGAAGAACAGATGGAGGTGTGCTACTGGTGAGGCAGCGTGGAGGAGGCCCCAGCTCCAGTGCCAGTGCCGAGGGAGCTGTACTGGTTTGGAGGAAGCTGAGCCGTTTTGCAGAACCTCGGTGGGGTTGGGGCATCGGGGTCAGGACAGAGGGTGAGAGAGGCTCACGTTAAGTTTCGTTACGGAGTTGCGCATGGAGGTTTGCCGTGCAGGCAGGGGCTGGAGGGACGGGTTAGTTCCTTCTGTTGGAGGGACGTAGGACAACCTGACGGTGTTGCTGCCCTGGCAGAGCTCTGCATCCTGGCATTGAGGAACCCCCAGTGTTCCACCAGCCGTCTCCAGGGAGCTGGCCCTTTGACAAGCCTCTCCGTTCCCGCGCACACGTCAGTTTTTCTAGGTTCTTGTTCTTCACGGTAAACCAGACTGTCAGGGGTCACCTCCGGCAGGCTTTCGTCACCGTGCTCTCCCAGACTGCTTTTGTCAAGGCTGCCTGTGACCTCTGTGCAGCAAATGTAATTGATCGTCAGTTTCAAGTTCTCATCTCACACGAGTTCTTTTTGCACTTTCTCTTCCTTGAAACACTTTTTTTCCCTTTTGCCTCTGGGACAACACTCTCTCATTGTCCCTTGGTGAATCTTTCTCATATTTCTGAACTCTAACCCTTGACATGCCCCAGGGCTCCATCCTTCACCTGCTTCTCTATCTGTTCTGTCTCTAGGGCAGGGGTTGTAAAGGGTCACATAGTAGGTAGGCTTTGCAGGCCCAGTGGTCTCTGTCACAGCTACACAACTCTGCCCTTGTAGCGTAAGAGCAGCCAGAGAGAGTGAACATGTGGGTGTGCTGTTTCAGCAAAACTTTATTTCCAAAAGTAAAAATAGGCTGTGGACTGGACTAGGCCCAGGGCCAGAGTTTGCTGACCGTTGTGATTGCTCAGGTGATCCCTTCCAGTCCCACAGCTTTAGGTACATATCGTCTGTGACCCCCAGTGTTGTAACGTTAGCCCGGTTCCCTTCTTGAATTCAAAATGTACATGCCAGCTTTTCTGTATCCCTGCCTGAAGGTCTAAGAAGCACCTCAAGGTTCACAGGCTCCTCCAGCCGCCTGTCCTTGTGTCTGTAACAGTAACCTTGGGATCATTCTTGCTGACCCCTTACTGTTACCCCCATCTAGTTCATTGGTCCCTCCCTTCAGCTCTGCTTTAGGAATGTATCCAGAAGACAGTCGCTTCTCTCCACGTCCACCCTGCCACCTCATCCACGTCACCATCATCTTCCACTTGACCAACTGAGTAGCCTCCCGATTCTTCTCCCTGCTTCCGCCCTATCCCCTGTAGTCTGCCTTCCACACGGAAGTCACCTAGGTCCTTTTAAAAGGTAATCAGATCATGTCCAGGCTCTGCTCAGAACCCCAGTGGCTTTCCATTTTGCTCAAATAAATTTTACCCTCCCGTAGTGTACAGGGTCCCATGTGATCTGATACTGGGCTTCCTCTGAATTCATTGCTTACCGCTCTTCCCTCGGTTCATCATGCTCCAGCCGTCCTGGCCTCCTTGCTGTTTCTCAGATGGGCCGTGCATGTTTTTGCCTCGGCACCTCTGTGCTCGCTCTGCCTGCCATGTTCCTCCCTGGATGTCTGCTTGACCCACTAGCTCACTTCATTCAGGGCTGTGCTGAAACGTTCCTACCAGAGGGGTCCTCCCTGACCTTTCAATATAAGACATTACCCCCTTCCATTAGTCACTCTTTTCTCATCCTGACTTGTTTTCCTGTGTGGTGTTTGTTGCACCTAATACAGCATACGCACATTCATATGCATTGCTTTTCTACCCCCTACTAGGATCTAAGTTCCCTAAGAGCTGAGGATTTGTATACCTAGTACCCAAAACAGTGCTTGGTATGAAGTATTTACTGAAAGAATGAATGAATTTAAGGAAACCTTATAAGTTAAATAGGAAAACAACAAAAAAGAAGAAAGTGTAAATTAAATAGGAAAAAAAGAAAAAGGAAAAGAAAGAAGAGCACTTGAATTTTGAAAAGTCAGATGGATGTCCTCTGAGATTTAGAAGCTATTGCATCCATCGAAAAGGAAGAAGAGGCTGTGAAGAAAAGCAGTCAAGGAGCAAGAACTCTGGGAAGTTAAAATGTGAATGCCAACACAAGGACCCCAGCAGGTGTAGTGGGCCGAACCGTGTGCTGTTGCTTTAAGCCGCCAGGTTTGTGCTAATTTGTTATGGGCGCCCTAGAAAAAGTTAGAATATAAGGTAAAGAAATCTACCAGAAAATAGTATAAAATGTCGAAGAGACAGAAAAAAAGAGGTAGAAAGAAGAAACATAATTTAATCTAGGAAGTCCAACGTTTGACAATATGAGTTCCAGAAGGAAAGAACTGACAAGATGGAGAAGAAATTATTGAAGGAATAGAAGAGATCTAAGAGTATAAGGACCCAAGTGTCCTGAGTCCCAGACACGTTATTGTGAAATCTCAGAAAACTGAGGCTGTAAAGAAGATGCTGGAAGTCCTAGGGCAGGGGCAGAGGAGGGGGAGAACAGGGCACCTGTAAAGGGTGAGAGTCAGGCTGGCGTCCGACCTACAGCAATAGTGAACACTCGGGACTGGAGCGAAGGCTGCAAAATTCCGGGAGAGAATTGCTTCTAGAATTCTCCACCCAGACAGTCATTAACCCAGGGTGAAGACCGGATAAGGACATTTCAGACACGTAAAGACTGGGGAAGTTTACCTCACATGTGCAGCCTTGCTGAGAGAACACGAGTTAGAGATGTGCTCCTGCAAAACAAGTCAGTCAACCAAAAAAGACAAATGTGTGGCGTCCAGAAAACAGACCTCAGCTGGAGACCTAAGCAGCAGAGACTTTGGATGCCAGGAACACATCCCGTCTGGATTGCAGCTGGAGGGTCCAGATTCCACAGGAGCTGTTGGGTAAAGAGAATTCCATAGTTCGGATGGTGTCTGCGAGGCACTGGAATAATTATAGATAGGGTTATGACTGACAAGATAAGAGAGAGAATTAGAAGCACAAGGCAAAGTAGAAGCTGAGCAGGAAAGGAGGTTTAGTTATAACATTCCACTTGGCCAAAAATCAACACATAGACAATGCTTCTCAAACCTAAGTAAGAGTTATTTGGGGGTGCCTGACAAATACAGACATGTGGATTTCTCTCCTTAAGATTCTGATTCACTGGGTTTGGGGGTCCAGAGATCTATTTAACAAGCACTCCAGGTTTTTCTTAGGAAAAGCATAGAAAATTCAATCTGATTATAGAACACTTTATCGACCTTGTAATGACAAAATAAAAGTGCAGAAGACAAAAATTAGTAGAGAGAAGAGTGAAGAAAGGTAAAAAGCATGTTAGTAGAGTCAAGAATATATGTTTGGTAGAACCAAGAATAGAGCTAAAAAGTGTTAAATTTAGCCAGTAGAGAATTTAAGAGGAATAGGTTGGAGTCAAATGAACTAAACTTATCCCTCAGTATCAGAAGATAATTTCTAAAATTGATAAATAAGAACAAGTCATATAAATATATTTTAGAGAGGTGAAGACGACCGCTAGACCTACGGGAAGTTCCACCCACAGGAAGAGGCAGAACTGGGCCGGAGAGAGATGGGGACTGTTCTTTTTTTAACCACGCACATGCATTGCTTTGTTTAAACAACCACAAAATAAATATTTAAAAAAACAAATTGGCAACAACTTGGTTTCAACTCTAAAGAAACAACGAGCTGAGCTTCAGACCGTGAGGTTCTAACCTAAGACGGGTCATGGATTCTCTCCGAGGCTCTGAGGAGGGGCTGTCTCGGTCCCCCCGTCTTGAACGTGTGCCTGCTGCCCCGCGCCCCCTCGTCTGCGGCCCGTGTGTGTGAGGTAGGTCGCCCCTTCCCTTTTGGAGAAGCTCCGAGTGGTAGTACTTATCTAAGTCCACCGTGGAGAATCCTTGTCCCCTTTAAAGGAGCGGAATAGCCCACTCAGCGCTGAGCCCAGAAAACTGAGTGGGTTCTCCTCTGGTGTGCCCGGTCGAGACTGGCTCTCTGAGAGTGCCAGAGGCCTGTCCATTACCCTGACCGGACACGCTGCTGCTGCTGCCGTCCACGCCCTGGCCGGCCGCGGGCGTGGCTCGCTCTTGAGCACTTCTGTACCCAGCATCTAGTGCAGTGCCTCTTCCCTACCAAATTGTACAGAATTGCATGTAATTGCTTAATTGAAGAAAATTGAGAAAATTAAGCTTGGGAGAAAGTGAGTGACTTATCGAGCTCAGTAACTAGAAGTCAAGCTCTTGGCCTCTGTATTTATTGCTCTTGTGCAGATTTATTGGTATATTACCCATCAAAGCATTGTCATTATCTGAGATCTAAGGCCATATTTTATTTTTATTTCTCCAGAAATAATTCTTTTTATCCTTTTTCCCTTCATTTTTACGTTTTTATTTATACTATTTCATGATTCAAATGGCTCCTAGTAGGTGTGGTTGTCTGTCAGACCATTCACTCGGTTTTGCTCTTCTTACCTTCCAAAATGGCCGTTAGGAAACAGTCTACACAGATGTGTTGGCGTTACTGTAGTGTTTGAATGTGATACTTAGTCCCCGATTTAAGGAGAGAGGCCTGAGTGCACTTCTCAGATCTTCAGCCTCTAGCCGTCAGAGCCTGTCTGGTCCCGTTCTTTCCCCAGGCTTGAGTGACATGCACTCCCCTTACCTCTTAGTCTGTGGGGCTCGTCCCCTGTTAACAGGAGCCTTGGCGCTTTAGGGAAATTGACCGCCACATCAGTGTGCTAGAGGTGTCATTTACTCCCGTCATTTACTCAAGGCTGCCCAGCCAGTCTGTCAAATTTCCTCTACTTCCTTAGTTTTGACAAGGAACTTCTCTGGTTTGTGCAACTTCCTGAATTCTTAGAGCTGAGATGTCCATCACAATGGTAGGTCCCAAATGTAACAACTGAAGTAACCTGCTAAAGGATTGTATTTTTCTGATCCTCAAAATTCTGCTTTATCTTTGTAACTTAAAGCAGAGAAAAGACTCACAGATTGGTGATTGTTCTTTGGAACAGGAGCTTCCATTTGTACATTAATGTATATTTTTCTTAACCTCCTTCTATTTTTTTTGCTCCATATTTATTTTTAAAATTACATACAGTAAAATTCACTGTTTTTTGTGAACAGTTCTGAGTTTTGATAGAAATATAGATTCATTTTAATACCATCACAATCAAGGTACAGAACAGTCCATCCCTCCAAAAACTTTTCCTTGTGTCCCTCTTCAGGACACAAGAGTGTCAACTCCACCCTCTGCCCTCAACCCCTGGCAACCACTGACATGCTCTTTATCCCTGTTTTGCCTTTTCTAGAATCTCGTCTAAATGGAATTGAGTCTGGCTTCTTTCACTTGACATAATGAATTTTAGATTTATCCATTTTGTTTTGTGTATCAATACTTCATTCCTTTTTGTTGTGAACTAATATGCTGTTGAGTAAAACATCATTGTATGGGTGTAACAGTTTGTTTATCCACTTACCAGTTGGACATTTGGGTCCAGTTTTTGATGATTTTGAATAAAGCCTCTATAAACATTCACATAGAGGTTTCGTGTGAACGCAAGTTTTCATGTCTCTTGATTCAGTACTTAATAGTAGGATTTCTGTGTCATGTGTTTAACTTTATAAGAAACTGCCAAACTCTTTTCCATGACTGTACCATTTTCAATTCCCAACACCATATTTTATTTTAATACAAAATATGTAAATGTGACCCACTTAGCTATCTTTATTTATAGAAAAGTAAATAATCCTGAACAAACTGATAATTCTGTTTTTGTGTTATTGTGTTGCTTATGGATGACTTTAAAGTCAGGCAGAGAATTTGAAATTTGTTGTGTTATGGGAAAGAGAAGATTTGTTAAAAGGAGCATCCCTTCTGAAGAAGCGCTTTATCCATCATGGCGAGAGTTTTGTACACTTTGCCACCTGTGAGCCCTTTCATCTTTTCCTGCCTTGTGCACAGGTCCTTCAGGAGTTACCTTGTTGCTAGGCAGGAAAGGAAAAATTACGTTAACAGTGGAGGGAAACGTGAAATCGTCAGAGAGACGTTTGCTCAGCAGGTGTTTCTTGAATCCCTCAGTGCTGGGTTCTGTTCTGGGTGCTGCGGTCCAGTGGAGAGCACAGCAGAGCAAACAGCAACGCAGCTCCTTCCTTTCAGAACATCAGTGGTCAGTGCCAAGGGAAACCCACACCACATGAGAGGAGGAGATAAAGTTTTGGTGGAGTGGGGACCGTTGATCAGTTACGTGCTTCTCTTTTTATTGGGCTGACTCCACGGCTTGTTTTTGTTTGTTTAAATAAACTTTATTTTGGAATAATTTCAGACTTGCCAGAGTTGCAAAGATAGTACAGAATTCCAGTATATCTCTTACCAACTTTCCCCTGATGTTAAAATCTTCCATTATGGTGCACATTTGTCAAAGCTAAGAAACCAACATTGGCACATACTACTAACTGAACTCCAGGTTTATTTGGGTCTCACTGGTTTTTCCACTAATGTCACTTTTTTCTTCCAGGATCCAGTTCAGGACACCACATTGCATTTAGTCATTGTATTTCCATAGTCTCCTCCAGTCTGATAATTTCTCAGTCTTTGCTTGTTTTTTTATGACCTTGAGATTTGGGGAGTATTGTTAGGTATTTTGTAGACTGTCCCTCGGTTTGGGTGTGTCTGATGTCTTTCTCATGAGGAGACTGAGTTGTGGGTTTGAGGAAGAATGCAACAGAGTGAAGTGCCCCTCTCATCACAGCAAATCAGGAGGCACGTGCTGTCCGACTTTTGCTGGCAATGTGACCCTGATCACTGGGCGAGGGTACCGCGCGTCAGGTTTCTCCACCGTGGTGTCACTGCTTGTCCCTCTGCATGTTGTGTTCTTTGGAAGTGAGTTGCCAAGTCTGGTCCACACTTGGGGGGCATTGACGTCTATTGTTTGGAGTTTTCTGTAAGGAAGATTTGTCTCCTCTCCCTCATTTGTTTATTTATACAACCACTTATTTTTGTTAGCATGGACTCGTGTGTATGTATTTTGTACTTTGGGTTATAATCCAGTGCTTCATTATTTATTTTGTTGCTCACCTTGTGCAGCCTTGGCCTTTGGGAGCTCATTTTGTCTCCATTTCCTTTTGACATACCTCCAGCCTTTTGTTTTTTGAGCACTTGGTTGATTTCTGCAATTTCAGAATGCTCCAGACTCATCTTGTATTTTCTTTGCCCCAGCCACGGAGCCAGCCCCTTCTTCAAGAAGCCCTGGTTCTTTTTATTGGAGCTTGGTTTTAGAAACCAAGATTTGGGCGCTGGGTGTACTCATTGCTGTTGGGATGTCAGTCAGTCCTTGTTTTATTTTGTTAAAATATTTTTAAAGACTAAATTTGGAGATTATGCCAAAGAGGTAGCAGGCCAGAAATAAAACATACACTGACTTAGAAAATTACAGAGTGAACATTTCGATTGCTATATTAAGCCCAGCTTTTGGAAACAGACACATTGCAGTGAAAGTACTTATTGGATCATTGTATTTATTTAAATAATATATACTTTTAAAAGTATTTAAAGGGGCCGGCCTGGTGGCGCAGCGGTTTAGTCCGCGCTTGGCAGCCCGGGGTTCGCGGGTTCGGATCCCGGGCGCCCGCCGACGCACTGCCTGTCAGCCATGCCGTGGAGGCGTCCCATATAAAGTGGAGGAAGATGGGCACGGATGTTAGCCCAGGGCCAGTCTTCCTCAGCAAAAAGAGGAAGATTAGCAACAGATGTTAGCTCAGGGCTGGTCTTCCTCACAAAAAAAAAAAAAAAAAGTATTTAAAATATATGTGTCAGTATGCAATTGAAGATAAGGTAGTCTCTGTTATTGAAGTTTGTTTTTGTTTTGCTTACCTTAATATTAGCATCCTCATCACTTTGAGTGGAAACAAGTGTGTTTCTGCTCTTTCTGTTGTGTAGGACCTTCAGACCTTTGTTCATGTGGATTTAGGTGGAAATTGGGAATTCTGTTGTTAGGTTTCTCCTAGGGAAATTGACTTCAGTTTTAGTCCAATTCACTTATTAATGAGTCTCTTTTCAAAAGTGAGATTTTTCATATTTGGAGTTTTAGTCTAGACATTTTCTGCTTTGGATGTTTTAAGCCACAGGGATGAGTAAATGTTTTCAGAAACCCAAATATGGTTTGTTTGGTATGTATTTCTCTTTGGTCTTCAGATTGGAGCAAGTTTTCAAAGTTGAATTAAATTTTAAATTGGGAGTTAAAGTTAATTTTGAAAAAACTTTAAAAACTGTTCTAAAGTTTGAAAGTGGATAAGGGTATAATTGCTCTAAAGAAAAGGTAGTCTGTTGATTTAATCCGTTTTTTTTTTTTTCTTTGCAGAGAATGTAGCTGGTCACTACGTCTCCCCTTTTCATGATATTCCTCTGAGAGTGGACTCCACGGAGGTACTGTTTTAACTTGTTTTGGGGATGATAACTTCTAGTATCACCATAAAATGCTTTTTGGAAGCATCTTGAAAGGAAAGAATGTAGTTGGAAGTCAGGAAGGTCAACGAGTTATTATGCAGGATTGTCAGTCTCCCTTGTGAATTAGAATTTGTATGAGAGTCTTCCAGGAGGACCTGGGGAGAAAAGGGCGAGTGGGCCATAAGCCTTAGAATTGGATAGGAAACCAAGATCTAAGGGTAAGAACTTAGGAGGTTAACAAGAGGCTTATTTTTACTACTAATAACATAGTTCACATGGCTGGGTTATCCTCTGCTTGCTAGCCACCCTGGGGACGTTTTATTTAATCCTTGTGAGTTGTGAGTTGTTGTCTCCAAGGACACTGAAGCCAAAGGCATTCTCTTGACTTGTCTGAGGTCACCAGCTGGGAAGTGCCAGCACCAGGTGTTGAACTCGCGTTTCTGCCCGCAGTGCGCGCTCCTTAACCACTCTGCCAAACAGATGCTGGACAAGTCAAGTTAGAAAAGTGGAGGGCTTTGAAGAGCTGTTCTCTTAGACACTAAAGTTGCTGGACAGATATGAGGGTGGAAAGGATGTAAGTAAAGTCAGTGGATCTGCTGCTCCAGGTAGAGCCAAGGAGGCTCTGCTGACTAGTTGGCAAGATGGCATAAAGGGCAGTGGGTGTAAGAAATCCTCGCCACGTGGGAAGTCTTTCCTTAAAATCCGAGTAGTTAATTGGTTTGTTTCATTACCAAGTTTATTACGAGCACAACTGTTAGGAAACTAACCAGGACTACATTCCAGGTCGAGATTGTATGGGGCTGGTTAGTGGGGCCGAGTTTTCTGGAACTGTGGGAGGATCAGTGTAGGGACAGAGGCCAGTGAAGAAGGGGAGAGCTGCTCAGGCGCAGGCGTGGTTTGGCCTTGGTGTTCCCTCAGGGCCAGTGTTGGGCATCCCACTAATGCTACGGAGTGCTGAGCAGGGTGTGCTGCCTTCCGAGGACGGGGCTGTCAGTAGTAGCAGCCACAGGGAGAAAGATCGTGAAGATTCATCTCTGCGTGTCTAGGCTACTCTCATTACCCTTGTTTTTTTAATGAGGTTGAGTTCCTGCCCGTGGTCACAGATCCAGTCTGCTGTGGAGGTGGGGTCTGAACGGAGGTGCTGGAGCTCCAGAGCTTGTCCTCTTAACTGCCCTGTGCAGTCCTTCCAGCTCATTGCTCGTAAGAAGTGTGCAGCTGCAGGACGGGCTCTGGTCCAGAGAGAGGGCAGAGAGAACTCCACGTTACAGAGTGCGTCTCTGTGAGAGAGAGTGTGTGTCCGTGTGTGTGTGGTGTTCTGGCTGGTGAACTGTCCAGCCTGAATGTCTCACATCTCCCAAGACTTCTCGTTTCTGGCCAAAAATGTGTGCATTCATTTACTCATTTGTTCATTAAATTATTCATTCAATAAATAATCATTGCATGCTCATTATGAGCCAGGCAGTATTCCAGGCACTGGGGCTGCAGTGGGGAGTAAGATGGGTAGAGTTCCCACTAGTTGGAGCAGACAGACAAGCAGAAAACAAACGAGTCACTCAGGTAACGGTAGGTGCTGTAATCTAGAGCAGGGTAATGGAAGGAGCAGGGACTGCCAAGTGCTGTCTGGTAATAATAGTAGTCGTCTGGGGAGTCCTGTAGTAGGGCGGGGTGGAGGTGGAACAAAGAGTTGTGGAAACATCCAGTGGGCATATATTCTGCCTCAGCAGGAGGGGTTTGGGGAATGAGATTTGGGGTTAGGCACAACTGAGGATAGGGCAGGACGCAATACAGCAGGGTATGCCAAGGGCTCCTGGGCGTGTGGAGCTTGGCGCACACAGGGGATGTGTGGGTGGGTTTCCCCGTTCTCCGCAGTAATGATTAGACTGTCGCACGTTATACTTTGGGATATGGTATTTTAGGAACGGGGCCCACTTGGCATAATCATTTTCTGTTTTGTTTCCTTCATTAGTGCGTTTGGTGTGTACAAGTTACGTATAATGTGTGAGCACTTGTGAATGGTGTAATTTTTCTTCCCCGCCCGCAGCATCCTCTGTTCTAATGTAACAGTGCTTGACGGCGGCGTAGCGGTGACCCCCGATGGCGTTCGCAGGCAGGAGCGCAGCCTGCCTTCCTGGCTGTTAGTCACGCTCCAGGAGCTTCATGTCAATCATGAAATGACTCTTTTAAGCATAATACTGGAAACCCCCAGTCTTTCCTTAAAGACTGAGCAGAGTCTTTTGTTTATTTTATAAAAACTGGAAAAACATACTTGAAAGAGATTTAGCTTCTCTGAGAACTTGTGTTATGGAACGCCTGATGCTCGTGCCCGGGTACAGGTGCAGGGGAGACGGCTGGCGTCCGGGGCCCTGTCGCGTCGGTGTCCGGGCACACTGTGGAGTGCTCGTACAGCGGGCATGTCATCATCGCCTTGCCATGCAGCTGTGTTCTTCGTGAAATGTTCCAGTCGCAAGCACCATCTTTTCTTTTATAGGAAAGTGGCATTCCTACAAAGAGAGCACGAAATGACGACTCGGAGGTATATCTAAAGGTTTTTACTTTTGTGAGCCGCTGTATTGTCTGTCATAGACCTTGATGATAGTTTTCATTTGTGAAGTGCTTCTGAATTTTCCCCTGCAAGACTTCCCTGTGCATTCTACTGGTTTTCTTCTAGTGTCTCTTTAAGGCAGCTAGGGGTGATATTACCATTTCACTTTTTTTCTTTTGGTAAAATGTATGTAACATAAAATTTACCATTTTATTTATTGCAGACTTTTTTAAAGTGTCCAGTTCAGTGGCATTCAGTACTCTCACATGTTGTGCAACCATCACCACCATCCACCTCCAGAACTTTTCCATCTTCCCAAACTGAAGCTCTGTCCCAATTAAACACTGACTGTCATCCCCCTCCCCAAGCCCCAGCACCCACTGTCCTACTTTCTGTTTATGAACCTGACTTTTCTAGGTACCTCCTTACCATTTCGTTTTATAAGCAAAAAACCAGAGAGAATCAGGAAATGAACCCAGATTTTAGTAGCAAGTTATTTATCATGTAGATGGTCTAAAGTAAAGGTACTTTATGAAAATTGGTCAGTTTTATCATCTTTTTATTTTAAGACAAAAGATGTTTTGAAAGGCTGTTTCAGAATCCAGGAACAGCCTTTTGGGGGTAGAGGAGAAGAAAAAAATAGTTGTACCAACTCTACGCTAAAATAAATATGTTCTAAACATATCTTTGAAGTATCTGACTGTCAAGCCTTTAATAGTTCTTGACCGAGGACCAGACCATTTGATTGATGTCTGTCATCCCATCTCTGCTGTCAATGCCTCTTCATCCTGCTGATGCCAGGCAGCTTTCCTGCCACCCTCCTCAGCCTTGGCCTCTCTTCCCAACCTTATTTCCATCTATTCTCTACTCCAGCTGAAACTTACGACCCAGCCTTTGAATCCGCCTTCAAACAAGCTCTGGGGGCTGGTTCATTCCTACCACCTCTGCCCGCCATCTTGTATTTTCCTAAATTGATGTTTGTCAAAATGGCCCTTAAACCATCTACCTTGGAACCGCTTAGCACTTTTTAAAATTTCAGATTCTTGGCCTCATTCCATATCTACTCTAAATCAGAATCTCTGCTTGGCGGGGACTGCTTAGTCTACAGGTTTAACTAGTGTTCCAGGGCACCCTGTACACACTGAAGTTTGGGGCCACAGCCCCAGCTCTTGAGAATAGACATTCAGGGGCTCAAGGCTTTAGAGGTTCCTAGAGACTTGGTGTATTAACCTGGAATAATTTTAAATATTAAATTTAAATCTAATTAATTAAATTGAATTTGATTAAATATTAAAACAGTTGTTTTAGTGGGAAAAATATACTCTGAATCCATACAGCCAAGTTAAAATTTAATTCTTAGAACATGCCTGATTTGAGGTTATTTGATTTTTTTTTTTTTATTATTCTCTTTCATTTCCCCCACCCCCCAGCCTCTGGCAACCAGTTTTCTACTCTCTGTTTCTCCAAGTTTGGCTTTTTTCTTTTTTCTCACACATATAAGTGAGATCATACAGTATTTGTCTTTCTCTGTTTCGCTTAGCATAGTGCCCTCGAGGTCCATCCATGTTGTCGCAAGTGGCAGAATTTTTCTTTCTCATGGTTGAATAATATTCCATTATGTATGTATATGTACCAGCTCTTCTTTATCTATTCATCTGTTGACAGACAGTTAGGTTGTTTCCATATTTTAGCTATTGTAAATAGTGCTGCAAAGAACTTGGGAGTACATATATTGCGTCAATATGCTGTTTTCATTTCCTTTGGATAAATACCTAGAAAGTGGAATTGCTGGATCATATGGTAGTTCTATTTTTAATTTTTTGAGGAACATCCATACTGTTTTCCACAGTGTTTGCACCAATTTACATTCCCACCAACAGTGCAAAAGGGTTCCCTTTTCTCCACTTTCTCACCAACTCTTACTTCTTGACTTTTTGAGAATAGCCATTCTGACATGTGTGAGGGGATATCTCACTGTGGTTTTGATTTGCATTTCCCTGATGATTGGTGGTATTGAGCATCTTTTCATGTACCTGTTGGCCATCTGTATATCTTCTTTGAAAAATGTCTATTTAGAGTTTCTGCCCAGTTTTTAATTGGATTATTTGGTTTTTTTGCTGTTGAGTTGTATGAGTTCCTTGTATATTTTGGATATTAATCCCTTATCAGATACATGATTTGCAAATGTTTTCTCCCATTCAGTAGGTTGCCTTTTCGTTGTGTTGATGGTCTCCTTTGCTCTGCAGAGCTTTTTACTTTGAGGTAGTCCCACTTGTTTGTTTTTGCCTTTGTTGTCTTTGCTTTTGGTGTCAGATCCAAAGTTTATTTGATATTTTAAGAGTTAGAAAGAGGAAAGAAGGGTGATTTCCTCCAATTTTTTCTGCAAGAAGTGTATAAAATTTACTGACTGCTTTTTCATATCTTATTAGTTTTTCTTTTTAATTCCGCAATAAAAATAGAAGGGAAAGGGGCCTGGCCCAGTAGTGTAGCGGTTAGCATACTCTGCTTTGGTGGCCCAGGGTTCACTGGTTTAGATCCTGTGCACGGACCAATGCACTGCTCATCAAGCCATGCTGAGGCGGCGTCCCACATAGAGCAACTGGAAGGGTATACAACTATGACATACAAGTATCTACTGGGGCTTTGGGCAGAAAAAAGGAAGAAAGGAGGAAGATTGGCAAGAGGTGTTAGTTCAGGGCCAATCTTCCTCAAAAAAAAAATAGAAGGGAAAAATGGAGAGAAAGAAAAGAAGTGGAGGAGGCCCACACCCAACTTTCTGAATTGAAATGTATCCCTCATGTCTTTGTGACTTTCTAATAAATTTCAGCAGACCATTGTTGGTTTGTAATTAACACTAATCCTAGCATAACCAGACTAACACTGGCTTTAAAAAATTACAGCTCATACGCATTTTAGCCGGAGAGAAGAGAGCTGGCTGGAGATCCGCTCCACGTGATCAGGAACTAGTGATGGGGAGAGTGTGGTGTGCAGGCTTACAAGTCAAGCCTCGTGTATTGTTCTGTTGGCCTAATTCAAGTTTCTGTGAGTGGTTTTGGTAGGTGTCCTTATGTAAAACGATTGTCGCCGGCTTGGTCTTCTCTGTCACCTCTGAGTATTCATCTGCATGCTCTTATTCTCTTACAGCTGGGCTTCAGGGATGAATAAATTATGGGAACATCTGCCATTTACTTAGGTTTTTCCTTTTAACAGCTACTTCAGACATATTTAAACAGGTGCTGGGCTACCTCATGAAAGAGTGTAGAAAAGGGAACATAACAGCAGGACTATGTGTAAGGCTGCTGAGATGGTTGGGACAAACTTCTAAGGAGCACTTGTTGAGAATTCATCCTTGGCTTTGTTCTTTGTCTTATTATGGGTCTGCAGTTTGTCATTGGCAAACTTCAGTCTTATCTAGAAAAACAGAAAACTGTCATTGCTTTTGTGACTCAATTTATATTTATATTTAATTGTGTAAATGGCATTCTTTGAATTTATTAGCATTCATGTTTCACTAAGAAAGCCCCATATATCGTTGAGCAATGCTTTAAACCAGAGGTTCTCAGCTCTGGCTGCATATTAAAAGTGCTTGGAGAGCTTTTAAAAATAAGCAGTCCCCTGGCTCCCAGCTCAGAGCAATCAAATTCAAATATGTGGGAGGTGGGGCTCTAGGAATCTTTTCTTTCTTTAATTGGTTAAAGCTCTCCAGGTGATTTTGAGGTGTGGCACTATTGAGAATAAGTATATTTAATCACTGTTTCTCAAATGATCTGTGGTGAAAGACTAGTTTTTTGGTTTTTTCCCTAATCTGTTGTGAACTGATACTTTAAAAAAATAAAATCAAAATGACTTATTAGAAAAGTGTAATTCAAGTTCCAACTTTTATTATTAGGCTCAGCAGACATAAGAATTACTCTGTCAAATTGCTAAATGAACCAGTAACAATCGGCTTGCAGATCAGCCCTGGTCCGTGAGAGAACTTGGATTAGCAGGTTTAAACCATTGCTCTGCCCTGATAAGCTGTTAGTTACTGATGTCAGATGGCATGCAGGTCAACTCTAACCTGAAGACTTTCTCTTTGTAACCTGTAGGCAGTTATATACTTACACTCCTAATTACTGCAGGAAATTATTTTTACTCACTGTTAACCTAGGATCTCCTTTGTTTGAAGCACTCTGCAGAGTTCAGTGGTAAAAGGAAGCCATGGTCCTTTTGTAACTTCAGGAGCTGGAGATCACTGGATAGGAGAGCTAAGTTGAGAAGGCCTCAGTCCGACTGCAAGCTTCATAGCCACCTGTACTGATACCCTTAATCTTACATTGTGATCATGATGACTTGGATTTAAATATTGTTTTATAATTTTCAGGATGTTTTACTTGATAATTTTCTGTGTATTTTCATTTAAATTGTACACTTGATCTTCGGAACAACCTTGTGTGCTGTCAGAGACTATCGCACTTACCTCACAGACTGGAAGACTGAGATGGTCAGCTCACATGGTGGACCCTGCCTCTCACTCCTGATTCAGTTGGAAAATAAAAATTGAAACAAGCTTCCTTACTCCATTCTAGCTCTGTCGCTACACGGCAAAGGTATTTCCAGAAACCTAGCAGCTTCTCACACTATGCAGTGGTGGCCAGGTGATGTGATGGCTTAAATTCTGCTGTGTTTTAGATGACTTCTCTTATTTTTTAGTAGAAATTTAAGGCGTAGACAGACACATGTTGCAGACTCAAAACATTTTTTGTGGGGAGGAAACTAAAGCATTCTTGTACAGGAGATAAGTGAAAAAATAAAGGATAGGTAAAATTTTGTAAATTTTCTGTCTTTGTTTTTTTTTTTAACTGCAGAATTTGTTTAATATGGTTGTAGAAGTACCTCGGTGGACAAATGCTAAGATGGAGGTATGGATATATTCTATGAACATCAAGTGGAAATGATAATTCATAATGATATAAAAATTTTATTTCAAGTTGTTTGCCATAATATTTTGAATTTGGGTTGGTTGACAAACTTCTTTATAATGAAACATTCTTGTGAACTTACTTTGAATCTAATTTCAAAAGGCAAGATATTTAAAGATGAATTTACACTTTAAGGAGAGTGGTTTCCATTTTTGCCTCTCTAGTTTGTTGCACATGTATTTACTTAATTTTCCTTGACAACTCTGCCCTTTAAAATGACAAATATTTTCAAGGTTTATTAAATAGAACCTGTGATGTATTTTGTTCATAGGCACAAGAGAAACATGTTTATTTGGGGCTGATGGCAATTTTAGTTTCTAAGGACTTCGTTCCCCTTAAATTTTTCTCTACCAGGGATGAAAGCATTTTCCTGGCCGACTCTTGATTTATGAGCACTGTCTAAGAGCATCTGCTGTTCCCCTGGTTAGCTTTTTTTAATCTTTTCCATGAGACATGAACCTATCAAGAACTTCCCTTTTGCTTTTCAGAATTTTATTATTCTGTCTTCTTAGGTAAGATCCCTTGTAGTTCTGAGTGAAATTTAATTACGGCACTTTGTTTATTTATCTAAACCTTTTCTGACAACTTTGGATGTCGTGGCAAGTACTATTTCAAGTATTTAAATGAAGGATTGTTATCTAGGTGTATATTTTTTAGAACTTGTATTTGGAGACTTGTCAGTAATTTCACCAGGTTCTGGTAGTATCTTTTTGTAAATATTTTAACAGGAAAGAGTAAAGATCCTAGACTCTTCTTTTGGCCTTGTTCAGGTGTGGTGTTCCGTCAGCTGGCTGTACTCCACCTCAGTTAGGTGCAGAACCAAGAATCTGAGACGCTACCTGATTTCAGCAGCACTGGTTCATTCAAACGTGACTTCAGTTATTTTTTGTTTACTTTATAGGATAGATTCTTTTTTCTTTTGGCATGGCAATTTGGATAAGCTGGATAGAAAGATGACTTTGAAACGAAACCACTTGGTGACAGTCTCTGAGTTAACTTTATCATCACGAGATTGATGGTAAAAAGCCCAAGATTAGTAACAAAAAGCAAGTTGATGAATCTTTAGCTCCTTGCCGTTTCAATCATTTTATTATTTGTGTTAGAAATAGTGAGTGCATTAGTACTAGAGCACCTAAATATTTCATCTGGTATTTCCTTTCTGGACAGTTTTTCTTCCACAGTACTGTAAATCAGAAATAAGAGCTGGCTTAATTTATTTTAAAGTATTTTTGATCAGTAAGTTGGAAGATGAATATTTATTCTGATAATGGCAAGTTTTAAAATGCTGTTTGAACATGGGATTACTCCTTTCTCACCCCTCCGCGTGTTTTCCGTATCTGCTTAGATTGCCACAGAGGAGCCGCTGAACCCCATTAAACAAGATTTAAAGGACGGACGGCCGCGCTATGTGGCGAACATCTTCCCTCACAAGGGTTACATCTGGAATTACGGTGCCCTCCCTCAGGTAACATTTTGCTCTGATGGTAAAACTTTTCTGTCTTCTGAAAACATTGCCTTGTAAATCCTGTCAACTACTTGAATTTAAATTGGTTCTGAGGACATGTCAGTTTGAGAGATTTGTACATTTAAAATTTTTTAATGTGGAGTTTGATCGTGTCGATAAATTCTTCTCAAATGATATATGTGTCTGCTCAGCTTCTTGGAGTCAGGCGTACAGAACACTCACATTTGGCATCTGGAACACATTTCTTTCTCTGGGCTTGGTTAGTAGGAGTCAGTGCAGAATGGTTTATCTGCTTTACCTGCTGCTGTTTCTTGAATATACATTCACACATAATAGCAGGGATTTTATTGTTTCAACTTTAACCGATGGATCTTTTAAATTATTGACTTCTTTCGGAACTCATTGTGAGTTGCGCTGGGGACTTCACTCTTCACTGTTGTGAATTTACGGTTGTACATGGGAGCAGTGAGGACGAGGAGGACGGGGCTCGGGACGTGCAGCCACACCCCGTCAGCCACACCCTGTTGGCTGCTCCTCCTCGTCCCCATTTGTCTTCCTCTCGTGTTCCCTCACTCTGGCCTCTGGGAAGTGATCGCTCCTTCTGAGTTATTTCGAGAGGAAAACTCAGAATATGCAGAATCCAAAGTCTAGGTTTTGGGCACAGGGAAAAGCATCTGCCTGTATGTTTATAAAAGCCATTAGACCATCCGCCTATCTGGATATTTCATTTTTGTATTTTGATTTTATTAATTTTAATATTTTGTATGAAATTCCAAGATGCTTTGGGGAAATAGCAGAAAAAGGGGTCTTGCTTTATCCAACTCAAAAAAACAGCTGCCCATGTAGAATCAACTCACAGGAAGAGAAGAAAATGTCTTTGCTGAAGCATCAGGCTGCCTTGGCTGCAGTTGGAGCCCAGGCAGGCACGTTGCTGTCAGACAGGTGCTTCTGAAACCGCAGATGAGAGTGAGGACGTCTGACTGCAGGTGCCAAGCAGACGTCCTGCTGGACCTGCAGCGAAAGGGTAAACACGTTCTGTTACGCTTCGGGGACTCCGTCTGTAGAAGACGTGTGGGTGAGGGGAGGCCAGAGAAGCCACTGAATTAGAGACAGACAGACAGAGACCTGTGAAGTAGAGGCAGGGGACAAGCTACAGTTCATCTGTTTATTTCATTAAACGTCCACTAAGGATTTACGTGCTGGGCAGTGTAGTGGGTGTTGGCTGTACAGAGAAAAATGAGATACAAATATAAGATCAAGGCAGCATCGTGAGTGATGACGAATGTGGATTTTGGAGCCAAATTGCCACTTTAGTACTGTGACCTTGGGAAGTCTGTCTGTCTGTCTTTCCGTGTCTTGCTGTCTTCAACTGTGAAGTGGAGATGATAAAGTACCTACTGTGTGTGGTGGTGCTGAGCCTGAACGAGTCACTGCACATTCATCTCAGAGCAGTGCCTGAGGGACAGCGATCTCATTGTTACTGCTGCTGTGCTTTGATTGTCATAAGGTCTTTTCTCTAAGGACTTGACAGGCTCCTGGGGAGATCGACAGCTAGACCAGTGGTTAGTGGAGCCTAACGTCTACTAACTCATCCACTCATTCTGAGCTTTTGTAGTTTATCTATTTAAAGTCCTGACAAATTTTTGTCCTCTGGATGTGTCTGAATTCTCAGAATGCTCCTATCTGCTGTTACATTGTCTGTTAGATACAGTAGTAGAATTAGACTGCTGCAGCCTCTGAGTGCACCCTGCCTTCGCTATTGTCTCCTGAAATTTCATACTCCACCCAGCGTCCAAAATAACATTGTAAAAACAGAAATCTGCTAACATTCTGCCCATATGAGAACCTTACTAACGGGTTAAATAACCATTGCTGATCAGCACTGCTGAAAGGGTAACCTAAAATCCTTCACGGGCCCCCCAGCCCCGCATTGTCTGCCCCGCTTCCTCCTCCAGCCCCACTGCAGCGTCCATCCTTCCACCACGGCGACTTCCTCGGGGTCTCTGTCTCCATTGTCTCACAGAGCTGCTGGTGTGTTTTGAGTGCCTGGTGTTCGCGAGGCAGATCCTAAGTACTGGAGGTGAAGGTAGTGAGAAAAGTGACAGAAATTCCTCTGGGGCTTTTATTCTGGGCAGAGAGACAGACTAGAAAAAATAAACATATACTGTGCACAGTTTGTCAGATGGCGGTGAGTGTGTTGGAGAGAAATCGAGCAGGAAGGGGGCTGGGTGTGTTGGGGTTGTCGGGGTCAGACAGGGAGAGGCCTCCCTGAGCAGGCGCTGCCTGAGTGAAGACCTAGAGGAAGGGAGGGGGCCTGTGGTGTGGACGACATCTGGGGGCCCAACCAGAGACAGCGAGGGAGACAGCAAGCGGAAGAGCGCCCGGCGTGTTTGATACCAGGCAGGAGGACGCTGGGCTGGAATGGAAGTGAGGAAGAGGGACTGACCTGTGTTCTCTCTGCCACTTCTTACCAGAGGTCTTTATTATCATTTTAAACACACACTGCTCTTGTGTTTGTGAGTGTCTGTGTGTGTGTTCTTGAGCAGAAGAGTACACCACAGACTGCACAGAAGTTATTTACACCCCCAAAATAACTAAATCGGTTAACGTTTGTAACAAGTTGGAATTAGGCCAGTCGTTTATGGGAAAGGATAATCGTATCTAATATCTTTTTGCTTCGTAGTCGATGATAAGGCAGAATGAGCCTGTTAAGATGAAAGTGGCCCCTGGTCCCGGTTACGTTGTTGACCTCTCTCCAGCTTCTCCCCGTCCTCCTGCCCCCTCGCCCCCACACTGGTCTGCTCACGATTCGATTCCTCTGCTCCTCCAGGCACGTCCTGCCTCAGGCCCTCACGCTCACTGTGTCCTCCAGCTTGGAGCTCTTTCCTGGCGCGCACGCGGCTCCCCTCCTTACCTGTGTGCTCCTCAGTCACCTTCCCCACGACGTCTGCCCTGAGCATCCTGTACAACTTGAACCCGGCCTCCTGTGTCCCATTCTGCCTTCTGGACTTTATTTTTCCTTTTCCATGACACCTGCCAACTTCTGACATGCTGTATGATGTAGGTGTTGATTGTTTGTTGTTCACTCCCTCCAGCTAGAGTGCCAGCTCTGTGAGGGCAGGGAGTCTGTCTGTCTGGTTCACGGATGTCCGCCACCTGCCCGGCCACTGCCTGGCACAGAGTTGGTGATCACGAAGTGATTGTGGGATGAGCGAGTTCACGAACGTGTTGCGTGTGTGGCGTTTGTTTTGTAGGCGTGTGTGGGTATTGGATTTTGCTGTTCTCCTACGATCTTTCTTGCAACAGCAGGAAATTTGTTCAGAGAAGTTCCCAAGCCGCTGTGCCTGAGGGCCTCGAAGCAGCAGAATCCTGTTCAAGTAGCAGTCTCTCCACTGAGCTGATGGTCGTCAGGGCGCCGTCCTTCAGACCTGTGCTGTCTGGACGGTTTGCACTCGATAACTTCTCCTGCACCAGCAGTAATGCCTCCTCAGAGGTTGAGTTTGGCCTGGGCAGAAGTGGTCCTTGTCTGTCTTCCCCCAGTTGTTGAGATTTCCCACATCTAGTGCATCATTCAAGGGTTCTATCTTTCTGAGTGAATATTGGGAAGACCCCTCTGAGTAGTGTTAGAGGACTAGAGTCACTAGATTTAAGATTTCTTCAGTCTCGACGTGGTGGTGTTGTGTTTATTATTTTGAACTGCACCGTGAATTTGGGTCGTTGACCCCATGTCACGTAGTACATGTATTAGCTTTTTAACTGGGGACCAGTGACTGAGGCTCTCTAGGCCTGCTGTCCATCTGTGTCGTCAAACCACTTACCCCATGAGGTCATTGTGAATGGTGAGTGGGATGACCAGTGTGTGAGGCCGCAGTGAGTTCTTGGTGGTGACACTGTTGCTGCTGATGCCGGCTGCTGGCGGTGAAGCAGCCGGTTGAGGCATCTGCTCCAGATGGAAGCCGGCAGAGGCCGAGCAGGTCTTCCCTCCGCGGACGTGGTGGTGCGAATCCTCCTCAGTCAGGAGACAGTTCTCAGGGGCGCTGGATTACGGCTCTGTGTGGGTCAGTGCTGTCCAGAGGCCTGAGGACCAGCACTTGGTGGTTACAGACGTAATGGTTGATACTTACGATTCTAAGGTCGTGATCTCAGACACCTGCATGAGGATGGGTAGGATTTGATTTGGGCTGGATCAATAATTTGTGTGTTCTGATTTACTTATTTTCATAGCTTTATAGCCGTCCTTTGTATGGGTTTAACATTACTTGTATTCCTCTTGATAGGTTGTTTTTAACTTTTTTAATGCTTTTCTTGGGTCCATGCTAAGAGTTTCTGTATACATAGTATATAGGTCTATACTCCTGGGTCTGTAGCTGTGAGTCAGACAGCTGCATTGCGAGTCACACCCATGTTACTTTACTGGTATCCCAAATTGTCTACAGAAGTTGTGGCTGTCCACTCTCCTGCCAGCAGGACGTGGGGTCCCAGGTGCCTTACCTCGTTCCTGGTGTTTGGCATGATCAGATTTTTAGGTTTTTGCAGTGGTGTCTTGTTCTGGTTTTAATTGTATTTCTCTCATCAGACTGGGTGCCTTTTCTTGTATTTGTGAGTCTTCCTGTGTCCTCTTCTTTGAATTTCCTGTTCCTGTCTTCGGCCCGTTTTTGTGTTGGGTTGCCCTTTTTCTTATTTAGTTGTAGAAATTACTTCTAAATTCTGGGGGAAACAAATATTAAGGTTTGGAATTTCCTTTTCTGGATGTTTCTTTCCAGCCTGACTTGGTGCTTTCCAGTTCTCTCTCTGCCTAGTTGTACACTTGAAGATCCACAAGAGGGCGTAATCAGAGCTTTTTAATTTGTCAAGATTTCCTCTCCTGGTAATTGCTTGAAATGATACTCTATTTTCAAGTTAAGTTAGAAGTCATTTAGTGTGAATCTCTTTTTGTAGTAAGCATGAGGCCTGTAGATATAAAGTATTAAAGGCAGGACTGGAAGTAGAAGGAACCAGCCTGGTGTTTTGCTGGTGAGGGAGATACTGAAGAACTGGCCCTACACTGACACCATTGTATAGCTTAAGAATTTTGCACTTAGGAGCTTATTTCCTTAACAGAAGGAACTAAATTGATAGGTAGTATTGAAAGTGGAGTTCTGAGGGAAATATAGACCAACCAGCCAATCAACCAACAAACAGAAACACCACCAACACCAAGTGGAGTACAACTTCTGTGAAGACGATTTTTGTCTCAGTACAGTTCACACTGATCAGAACGGGCTAAGTCACCTCATGAATCTGGGAGCCTCCTCTTCCCTGGTGGTGGTCATGCAGATGACGAGTGATCACGACAGTCTAGCAGCTGTCTAATTTAAGCCGTTCTTCTGATGGGTGGGGAAACTGAGGTCTGGGTGTTTCGGCCAAGGTGTTTCATGGCTGAAGTAGGCCTGAAATCTGGTATCTTCCTTTAGGCCAGAGTGACTTCTCGCTTATCACACTTATCCTTCTGAGTGGGAGGTTCAGGAGAGGACTCATGCATTAGGAGGGAGCAACCTCTCTGATGTTTTCATTCTGCTTCTAGGTTTTCTGATTCCAGTTAGACCTCGATACCATCTTGGTTTCTCCAGCACATTAAGATTAATTTTATAGCACTTGTGACAAATGCTGTTCCATTTATTAACATGACATTCTTCAGGGCTTGACTGTGTCCTGTTTGTCTCTGTTCCTCACTCCTGGCCCAGAGAGGGTACTCCACAAATCCTGACTGTGTGCATGGATCCTGGGAGGAGGTGATAGGAAACAGGAAGCAGTGAGGGGAGCAGTAGGACAGAACAGAACTCCAGGGAGGGTTGTTGAGGAGATTCTGAGAGTTAGAGGAGGTGTTTAAAAGAAGAGAACCACGAGATAGAATGAAGGTGATATCTGAAGGTAATGGCCATTCAGTTGCTATTGCTATCAACATTTGGGCGTCATAATGGAATGGTTAGTAGCATGAGTTCTAACCCCATTGCCACCACCGAGCTTGGGCAAGTTTAACTCTGTGTGCTTCAGTTTACTTACCTGTAAAATGAGGTTAATAATGGTAATTCCTCATGGGGCGGATGTGTGGGTGTGTGTCACCTAGCAAGCATCTCTCACCTATAACCAGTGTGTAAGGTTAACAATTATGTTTATTCTTCTTATATTTTGTTAGTAATATTGGGGTAGTGAAATGTTGTTGGACTTGGTTTATTGACTTTTTTTTCTGGTAAGGATGGGTCAGTTTATTCCTGAATATAGTATAATTAAGACTAGAAGGCAAATACTGGAGTTTATCTAGGGTTACCTGTAAATAAGAGTCCATTTTTAATTATGTGTATAAAATTAGAGGAACCAAGCTTGGATAACCTGAGTCTTGAGATGACACAGTCTCTGCACGTGTTAGAATGTAAATCTAAGGAAGTTCTCAGTTCTGTTTAGATTCAGGTGATTATGCAGCTTTTGGGGAAGGATAGTGCGTAGGGGATATTGAAACTGGATAACAAATGTCTGTTATGCTGTTCATCTATAAAAAAACCCATGTATGTGTTCTGTAGCCAACAGGGTATAATCTTTTCAGTAAACTACAGAGTTGACATCTTTCCACGTGTTTGTCAAGGTCTTGACATTTGAGATTTGATGGCAAAGGTAAAGGATTTTTTAAATGGAATGAAATTGATTTTTCTCTTCTTTGGTAGATACTGTCTCTAGTTTATGAAGAGAAAACTGGGTTTCTTCTAGTTGAAGTCACTTAAAGAATAGGAAGTTTATTTTCAGACAGGGAAAGCCAGAGCCAGTGCGGTTACCATATAGAGGGAGCAGTGAGTGATGGCGGCAAGTGTAGGCAGTCGGTGGGGACATGGGCACAGACGGCGGGAGCAGAACCAGAGCTCCAGGTGAGCCTGAGTTCAGACGCTGAGTAAACTTGGAAGAGGCATGTTTGGAAGTGCCACCCACCTTCAGATGTGATCATACAGACAACGAGAGCCAGACGGGAGGAAGCACTGTAAATCCGTTCTAATTACGATGATGCTCAGGGAGGTACTGGTGTGTTGGCATTGAGCCTACGTAATTTCTGAGAGTTTTTCCTTTGCCTTATGTCTGTCAATGAAACTTCATGATCATGAGGAAAAATTAAGATATGTTATAGCGAGCATTAACCTATATTTCTCCCCTGCCCCTTTTTTCAGACTTGGGAAGATCCCCATCGAAGAGAAGAAAGCACAGAATGCTGTGGAGACAATGATCCTATCGATGTTTGTGAAATAGGCTCGAAGGTTTGTTTTATAGATGTGTTATTCTAACGTGTTCTGGTTTATTTGTGCCACAGAATTTCAGTTCTCAGAAGGCACCAGTTCCTTAGTTCTCCTCGTTCTAGCCCACTGATCCCTGATGTCAGCCCTCTCTGTGGCTTCACTGTCTTCTCTGACTCGGCTTGGTGAACTGCAGCCATGGCAGGTCAAATCCTGCTCACCGCCTGTTTTTATAGACAGCACAGCTGCGCCCCTCCATTGACGTCCCGTCTGTGGCTGCTTCTGCACCACGACAGCAGAGTTGAGAAGTGGTGGCAGAGCCCTTGCAGTCTGCAAAGTCTCAAGTATTTACTGTCTCACCTTTTACAGAAAAAGTTTGCTGAGTCCTGTCTTCAGCTTCCTTGCCCATTATCCAGGCAGGAAAGTCAAACCAATGAAAGCCACCTGGTCCTCTTTTTCCTGTGCCTGCTTCCAGGTTGCCAGGTCCTATGGGGAAAAACAAAACCTACAATTTCATTGGTTGCTGCCCCCTCTAGAATTCTATGTCTTTGGTCAATTCTTTCTTCCATTTTCTACTGCATTTATTGCTGATATTTGTTCTGTGCAGACGTTTGGCTCCTTGCACTGATTCCCTCTCCAGCAGACCATCTTGTCTGTAATTTTGTAGAGCTCCTGGAAGCCAGCAGAGAAGAGCTCCACCACCTTGTCCTGTGGACGACTTGTGCAACAGCTTGTGTTCCTTCTCTTCCTGCTGTGACCTGAGAGTTTCTTCTCCCCAAGACCAGGGCCTCTGCCGTGCTCCAGACCCCGTCCCTCCCTGCCTCCGCGTGACAGCATGTCCCCATCCCTCCTGTCCTGCGTTTGCAGCTTCTCTGTCTTATGGCCCCTCCCACATGCCTCCTCTTCCCCTTCACGGGAGGGTGGTGAAGAGTTGGCAGCACTGTCTCAGCTCCTGCTTCCCACTGGTCTTCAGCCTGCTTCAGTGTCTCCATCCTCCATTATGTCAGTGAGGCCGCTCTCACTGAGTCCCTGGTAGCTTTCTTTTAGCCAGATCCATGGGCTGTTTCTCAGGTTCTGTCTCACTTGAGTTCAGCTGGGCATTTTATGCTATTAACTGTGTCTTCCTTCTGGAAGCCATCTCTTGGCTTGACTGTGGCTGATCCTGATATCTTGGATATTCTCTAATTCTGTTCCTTCTTGGTTTCCTCTGCAGGCTCCTTAAGTACTGGTCAGCTTGAGGGCTGGGCCTGTGTCCAGCTGCCCTCCTCATACGGGAGCTCCCTGGGTCCTCCAATACCAAGCACATGGCTTTGCTCTCAGACTGGTCTCTCCAGCTCAGACCAATTTACTCGGCTGCCCACGTTCCACTTGGGTGTCTCCCAGGTGTCTCCAGCTCAGTGTGTCCCAAACTGAGTCCATTATTTCCTCCTCTCGGGATGGTCAGGTTCAGTAAGCGGTGCTTCTCTTCCCTCCCCACCCCCCCACATTCTTAAGCCAGAAACTGAGGGGTCATACTTGGTCATTCTTCTCTTCTCCCATTAATCATGAAATATCAGTTCTGTGTTCTATAAAACCTTTCAATCTGTTTCTTCCGTTCTCAGTGCAGCTGGTCTGACCCCTGCTGTCTCTGACTTGGATTATTCCTGCTCCTCACCACTTTCCTCACCAAGTCTTATTTTCCCGGCTGTCACTGATTCCAGGCCCTTTTCCGGCTTCACTCTTTTGGCCCCTGACCACTCCTGTTTCTGGCTTCTCCTCTTCCCCGCCTCGTGTGCACACTGCCTCCAGCTGTACTGTTCTTTCACTTCCTCTGGTGCATCTGCTCCCACTCACGTCAGGCCTTTGCACGGGCTAACTTTCCTCCATGTGGAGTGGAGCGTTCTTCCTCCTCCACTTTAGTCCCCTCCGCTCCCCCTGCTCATCCCCCAGACCTCAGCTCAAACGTCACCTCCCCTCAGGAGTCTTCCTCCACCCTCCGTAGACTGAAAGAGTTGCTCTTGGATGTGTGCTCTGTTGTCTAGTTTCACTGTCCCCTCCGTGAGATGGCAGTGAGCCCTGAGGACAGGTCACTGCAGTGTTCAACTCAGCGCCTGTAACCCAGCGACGCTTCAGCTAAGAAATTCTTCTAGGCAGGATCAAGGCAGTTCTCTCTGGAAACTCACATTAGCACTTCTAGGCTTCCAGAATATTATTCCTTTATTTACTGTATTATTGTGTTACTCTGTCCTTTTCTTTCTCTTCCTCCTCCTCTTCACCTTCCTCTTCAACTTTTTCTTCCGTCTTTTGCTCTTTTTCCTTGCTCTCCCACTTCCTCTTCTGTCTTCCCTCCCTGTCCTCTCCCTCCCCTCTTCTTTTTCCTCTCCCTCTCTCACTCCTTCCCTGCAGGGGAGACCCCCACCCTACATACATTTCTAGTTTACACACAGATAGGGACAGACGGGACCATCCTGTGCAGCGTCCCTGGCCTCTTCCCACTAGACCCACACGGCTTCTAGTTGCAGACAGCAGTCCCTGGTTGACATCCAGCAAGTTACCAGGGACCTCAGTCCTGCAACTGCGAAGAACTGAATTTCAGTGGATTCTCCCTTAGAACCTTCAGATCAAAGCCCAGCCTGGCCGACAACTTGATTTCGGCCTTGTCAGGCCGTGAGCAGAGCATGTAGCCATGCTGTGCCTGGACTCCTGACCCATGAAAGCCGAGAGATAACAAGTTTACACTGTTTGAAGCCTCTGGGGTTGTGGTAATTTGTTACACGACAGTAGAAACCTGGTGCACAGGGTAACAGGCTGTAAGCAGCTTTACTCCCCGTGCTTTTCTTGTATTGATGGGTTCAGCTGAAGTTTTCCCTCATTCTTCAGATTCTGACTCAGCAGAGAACTCTTGGTGTGGGTACTACGTCATTCTGCTCCTCCCAGGCCCCTGAGCATGAGCGGGTGACAAGTGTGAGCTGATACGTGCATGTATCAGCCAGAGAGAAGACGTTACTGTCTGTGGAAGACCTCTTACGTTCTGGTTCCTCCGTCCATTATGTCCTTTGCTCTGGACTTCAAGGAATGAGTAGTGTGATCTCCATTTTACTGCTGAGAGACTGAGTCCTAAAACATGATGGGAAGTTGTTTGCCTAAGGTCGCCTCTAGGAATGGTGGAGGAAGAATTCAACCTCACATGTTTGTGACCTAAAACTCCCATCTTTTGAAATCTTTTTCCATAAGTAGCTAGAAAAGTCGGTAGTAACGCTAGTCTGAGTCTGCTGGAAGCCTTGAGGCTTACTCGTGTTGCTCCAGAATCAACTAAGTTTCAGACACGGTGAACCGTGTGATCCCAGTCAGGAACAGAATCTGTATGAACGTTAACTTCTTGGAAGGGTAGACTGATGGTTTTATACTGGAACTGGGAAAACAGGTTTCATCGTATAGCCAGGGCAGTTTATTCCTTTAGTTAATGAGACCTGAAACAATATTTAGTAAATGTGAAGGGAGTACTTCATCATCATCCAGAGAGCAGGCCTTTGTCGGGACTGTGCTCCTGGCTGTGAAGAGCCCTGGAATCGTCTGTACAGATGTGGGAGTAGAAACCTCTTTGAACACCACATGGTGCAGGCGTGAAGGGGAAGGAGCAGAGTCCTGGAAGTTGGCAGTAGACTTAGAACCACAGACGGAGGAATGTTGAAGGTGGTGTAAGTTCCTTGAGGGAATATGTATTGTTCATTTGATGTCTAACATTCTATGTTCTGCACAAATTTGTCAGATTGATTTAGAATGAATTGAATGGGGGAGGGGTTCATAAGAATTTTACCATTTGTTTCCTAAACAACAAAACCTCCTTATCCCTAGTTTTTGGTTTGATTGAGAGAGTTTCCAGTTTTTAAAGGCATTATAATGGCATTACAGTGGGTTGTCTGATCCCTTTCTGTGGCTTCTGACATCTGGGCATGCATAGATATGATGCAACAGAATCCCCAGTCGTGCTGTCTGCTTGCCCTGTAACCATGAAAATCTCAAGTCTGCTCTTGCGTTGTATGAAATTTCAAAGTAAATTAATTTTTGTCAATAAAAATAAAACAATTTAGAGTATGCTTTTGAAAACTATATATGATTCCCAGGAATTCTGATAGACACTGCTGCCAGCAGAGTCTACTGCAGGGCCCCTCAGCTGTGGCTCTGTTGACATTCTGGGTGCTAATTCTCCTACAGGGGACTGTCCTGTGCAGCGTCCCTGGCCTCTTCCCACCAGATGCTAGCAATACCTCCCTACTTGTTTCAGCCAAAAATGTCTCCAGACATTGCCAGATGTCCTCCAGAGGGCAAAGTTGCCCCTGGTTGAGAACCAGTGATCTGGTTTATCACTGAGTTAACTAGTGTAGCCAGCCTTTCATTGGTAATTATATGATAACTTCAAATTTGAACATTTTTGTTTGATAAAGGATTTCCTGGCATGAAGTGTGTAAGTCTCCCAGACAAGATTGCAAACCTTTGAGAACAGGGATTCCTTTTTATATGCATAGTGTCTAATATACTGTTGGGTACTTAATAGAGCCTACACATGTGAGAGTCTGGTTAATGTAATTGTGCATTTTCCCCTAAAAGTGAGATTTCAGTTTAGTTCATACAATCACACTAATCTGTTGTGTAAACTAATCACAGATTCATGCAGATTTATATTAAGATTTTAGATTCATTTGCAAATGTTTTGAAAGTTTTATTTGACTTTCTGGTTTAAGATATGGTTTTTCTCTCAAATAATTTCAAGACACAAAAGTGATTTTCTTTTGCATACATTGCTTTCCGAATGTAAAACTGCATTTTGCATCGTGAAGGAATTTATTCTGAAGTGTATGTTCAGATTTCAGCTTGCAGGGAAATGCTCTAGCTGACTAAACCTTTAAAAATCAAAGGATATAGAAGGAATGCATGCATATAAATTTGGCATTGGCTACGTCAAGGAACCCCTGAAATAACTTTCTTTAGATGTGGAACATCTGCTTCAATGTCATGCCATTTCTTAGTTTCTCTTAAAATCTTTTTAAAGTATTTTATGAAACCTGTTTTGTCTGTATCCTAAACTTATTCATAATTCTTTCATTATCTTCTTAAGGCTTTATTCTAATATGTTAAAAATTTACTTTTCACTAGTAACTGATAAATGTGGTTTGAAGAAAAGGTACTGTGAAGCAAGTTAAGGATTCTCAGGTCTCTTTTTACCTCTAAGCTGCAGAAGCCAGGTTATATTATGTAATGATATACATGGGTTCATTTTCTGTTTAGTGTGAGTTTCTAGGCCTAGTACATTAAATTTCAAGATCTATAAGTAACTTCAGTTTACAAAAAAGGATCAAGATACTTAGTTCTAAAAGGGATATCATAAAAGGCCTTATGACTGTTTTTATGTCATTTTTCATTGTTAAAGCTTTATTAAATTCCAGTCTATAGTGCTTTTAATCTTTCATATGGATTTTTATGATATATGAGTGAAATTCTCCAAAGCCTTGCAAATGCTGAATTTCTTTTCACTTTAAAGGTTCTTTCTCGTGGAGAGGTTATTCGTGTGAAGATCCTTGGAATTTTGGCTCTTATTGATGAGGGTGAAACAGATTGGAAATTAATTGCTATCAGTGTGGATGACCCTGAAGCCTCGCAGTTTCACGGTAAGTCTGTAGGAAGCAGAGGTACACCAGTGTGCCGCTGGGGTTCCTAGAAGTTAGGGGCTCGTGTGAAGCACAATGTGTGTATTTGGGAGTTAAATTTCTATGCTTGTCTGCACGGGAGGTAAAGGGCAATCCACTATGACTGTGTCTGAGTTGTGTCATATTGCTGGGAGGAACGAGGGAAAAGGATGTAGACAGACAAATGGTGCTTCAGACTAAGAAGGGACAGTCTGGGTTCCCTCCCTCCCCCACCCTTCTTTTCTTTCTTAAATCTGTCTTGTTCCTTTGAGTAACAGGAAAAATCTAAGGAAGGAGTGTTCATCAAGGACATAAGCTGTTTCTACACTGCGTTTTTGTTCTGTCTGGTACAAGTGAAGGGAGGGAGAACTCCCCCTGACAAAATGTTGATGTCCCAGAAGTGTAAGCTCCAGAGATGGCTGGTGTGATGAAGAGCTGCCCTCTGAGGCACGCAGACTCCGGGGTGGGTTCTGGCTGTGCTGCTTCCTACCCGAGGACTTTGGTTAGATCGTTTCATCTTTCTGAATGTCAGTTTGCTCATCTGTAAATGGAGATAAATATGCCTTCATCTGAGGTTGTTGACAGTATAAGAGATGATTTACTTAAAGCATCTGCCTGTCACTTATCAAGTGTTGAATATATGGACACTATTAGTATTCTTGGATCAATTTTTTTTCCTTATTTTTCTAGCCTTTTTCCTTTCAGTTTCATCTGTATTCAGTACCTCGGTGCCTTCTAATCTCAATTCTTATCTCAACTGGAAAATATACCATTTCTAAATTGACTGAAACTCATGAACACTTACATGTTAAACTCTCTTAATTTATGTGCGTTTAAACCTTTTCTTGCACATGGAACAGCAAGAGGGGTCTTGCCATTCTTGCGTGTAAATGAGAAAGGGAGGGGTCTGAATGAGTGAAGTACGTATAACCTCAGGGTCAAAACTAAAATAGGAAAATTACAGTTAAACTCTGAGACATGAGTCCATAAGCCATATATATTTCTTACTTGTCTCATTATTTTACCCTACGTTTCTTTATCGTTGTATTTCTCATATATACGTATGTAAGAAGAGTAAATATCCAGTTTAAAATGTTTTTTAATGCATTAATGCTCCTCGGATGAGAACTGATAATATAATGGTGCAACAGCCAGCCCAAACAAATCATCCAGCTCATTCATTTGTCATGTGGCACACTGAAGTCACGAAACTCTACTGAGGGATGTGCCTTTACCCTGGAGGGGCTGAGCCTGAATGAAACTAGTCTTTAGGTGGAGCAAACTCGTCTTTAGTTGGAGTAAACTCATCTTTAGGTGGAGTAAACTCGTCTTTAGGTGGAGTAGACTAGTCTTCACCCGGCACTGTTGGAGCTGTGATTTAGCATTCTGAACTCCCAGCATATGCCAAGCGTTGGTCACTATCCTAGTACATATTATTATTATTAATTTAGAAGGCGCTCAAAAGACTTAAATAACTTGCCTAAGTCTGCACATTTCGTGAACAGTAAAACCGTGGTTTGGACTCTTTCTGTCTGATGATAAGGTCTGTTGTCCATCTGCAGTGCTATACTGAACCATTCGTACTTGACTAGTAATCTGTAGTATTTGTAACTAGGAGCATTGAAACCACATTACATAAGGCCAGGTATCTACTCCTTGTTGAGTTTCCCAAGGGTTAGAATAAAAATTTGAACTGTCTTTTCACTTTGTTTCTGTTTGTACCCAGATGGAGATGACTTTGCACTTTGGGCATCTTCTCAATTCTTTTTGTGTGTGTCAGTATAAACAACATAGAGAAACACTGAAGCTTATTTAGGGTGAGATAAAATTCTAAGACTAGAACAATTAAAATAAGAAATTGTTGTTTTGAAAGAAAAAAAGAACTTTTTTCCATGCCACTAGAAGAGAACATGTGTATATTATCTCCATCATGAAAAATGCAACAGTGCTTCTTCATGGTATGTTTTTAAAATCCTAAAATTGAAAGACTAGATGAGTGTTATTGACATATTTTGCTCTGAAACGGTATGGTGACATTGTGTTTTGTGTTTCTTTCCAGAATGAGTCAGGCATGTTGGGGAAATGGGAATTATTTACTGTAAGGACATTAGCATGTTGTTCACACTGGGTAGGACCTTAAGTGCTCTTGTAGACGTGGATTTGCTAAACCAGTTCTGCAGCTTTGAGAGTTGCAAGTGTTTTCTTCTATTACTTCTTCCCCATACCTTCACAGGATTGTAACCTATTCACATATCCTTACTGAATTTTCTTCTCTCTTATTCTACAGTGCCCCAAGAAAAACACAGATGTAGGCACAAATTGAAGGGCTGAAGAAATTGTGGTGTAAATGTTTTTTTAATTATAAATCATGGAATCCTAGGTGATTATGTGTAGCAGCTTTTATTTTTATTTAAACTTGAGTCCTGATTTATTTTTGTCACACCTCTCAAGCATCTTCCAGCTATTCTCTCAACTATTTCAGACAAAAGACAGAGTTTCTGTTGTTCTGCTGGTTAAGCAAATGTTAGTGGACAGAAGTCATTCCTAGTCCTACCTTTTTTCCTCACTCTTTAGCCTGTGTGTTCTCTTCCTGAGCACCTGCTGAAGAGGGTAGAGGGAGGGGACTGAGAGACGCTGAAAGCTTCCTGAATTTGTGAAGGAATTTTGAAAAATCAGTTTATATGATTTGATTACAATATTTAATAGCTTTCTCTTGTATCATAATAATTAATTCATCTTTTGAAGGAACGTAACTTATAATTCAGGAGGAGCTTAAGCGTTGTAAGCACATGGCTTATGTAATATGATGTTACAGGTTAAAAATAGAACCTTGGCAGACATGAGGTGGCCTCAGAAATAGAGGATTGGTTTGATGATTCTGAGATTAGGTGAAATGCCTCTTAGAACAACTTACACTTGTATAGTTGGATTCATGTGATTAAATAAATATTAGCTAATAGATATTAAAAGTTTGGTGCTATTCTCCATCTACTCTACATCTTTGAAAGTTAATCAACAATCTTAATCTTAAATCAAGCAACGTTTTAAAATTTTGTGTGTCCCTCCCACATTTACTCTTCTAAAATCACAAACAAAGGATTTCGTATGGCACTTTTTTTAATTATAAAAATAGTCATATACTTGGAAATAAAAACTCAGAAGTATGAAAAAGGTGTGCAGAGTGAGAGATGAGGTCCTCCTTGCACTTCCCCCTTCTGACTTCTGCGTCGTCTTCCCGTGGTGTTGGTTCTCCTGAGCAGTCCTCGCTGGGAACAGTGTGCCCACACCTGTTCCTGAGTCTGTCTTTTCCCCGTTGACTCAGGCTGCTGCTTGAAAGGTTAGGAATTCACTTCTTGTACGTTTCTCAATCTTGTTCCACATTTCTTCTGTTATCTTAGTAACTCTGAGTGTCACACTTAGAGCTGCCCTGATTGCTGCACTACTTCTCAGCAATGACTTGCAGCTGCCCCGGGTGCAGCCAGGGCGTCGAGGCTCCTGTCCTCCCCTCCCTCTCTGCCCTCACGAACCAGCTGCCCTCCGCCACACCTAGTACTCCGTGACAGAGCTGGTCATGTTGAAGTTCCGTTCTTTGACCGTGAAAGCTTTTCATGTTGTGTCTTTTGAATCTGACCATTGAAAACCAGTGAACAGCATTTACAGTATCTGTGAATATTGTTCACCTGGTTTTGGTGCCATTTACTGAATGGTCAGTCTTGAGCCTGCTGCCCGCTGTCATCGTGGGGTCTTTGCCTCGCCCTCCTGGTTGTTGGTCCACTCCTTCTTAGATTCTCTTTTTGTTGTCCTTCGTCACTGTTGGCTCATGTACGTTTTCCAAAAATTTTTACAGAAAATGCATGGGAGATTGATTCTCTTGAGTTCATACATTTTGGAAATGTCCTTTTTTGGGTCACTTTCTACTTAAATAACTGTAAAATAGCTAATGCAATAACTTTAAATATAAATTACTGTGTATGAATTCAAATTTCTATCACAAAGGAGTAAGTGATTTTATAACAATTTAAACATTTGTCATCTACACTTCTGGGCATTTTTATTAGACAGATCAATAAGAGGAAAAATTAAAAACGTAGGGAATGGTAGCTCTCTGGAAATTTTTAAAAAATTCTGTAGTTTTCTGAGGATGTGTGTAATACAGAAATTTGTAGAGAAATTTTTTATTATTTCCTGTACACTTTTATTGTTATTTAGACATTTAAAAAATAAATTCCTCCTATTAATTTTCACTACCTTAAGAAAAAGAAGCTGTTTTTTGACATGGTCAGTACCTATTTTTTCTTTTTTAAAAACAAAGAAGTCTGTTTTAATTTGTATACAGTGTGTCCTTCCATATATATAATACGTTATATATAATTATATAATATATAATACAATATACATTATATATGACACATAATATATAATATAATATGTAATAATTATATAATATATATAAATTTTTTGCTATATTAATCCAGACTCATTTAAGTTATGATTCTGAAAGGAAGTTTTGGGGTTGTTTTATTTGTTATGAAATAACTTCTTTGATCATAATGAACATATGCACAGAGTTTGGTAAACTCTAATATTCTGTTTTAATATTCATAGTTGTAAACTTTGATATGACTGAACTAAAACTAGTCTTTTGTGTGTGTGTGAGGAAGATTAGCCCTGAGCTAACATCAGTTACCAATCTTCCTCTTTTTTGCTGAGGAAGACTGGCCCTGGGCTAACATCCGTGCCCATCCTCCTCTACTTTATATGGGACGCCGCCACAGCATGGCTGACAAGCAGTGTGTCGGCAGGCGCCCGGGATCCGAACTCGCGAACCTGGGACCGTCGAACGGGAGCACACAAACTTACTGCTGTGTACCAGGTGGCCCCTAAACTAAAACTAGTCTTTGCATCAGAGAGTGCTTTTCAATTAGAAGGAAACTGTGGTTGCTGTCTATATTTCTGAAATTTTAACATTATTATTTAAATCTTTAAGTTTTGCTCTCTGAAACTGGAGTAGCCACTGTGAAAATCTAAAAAAAGTCTAAATAACATTTGAAAACAAATTCCTTGTACCCCCTGGTAGAAAATGGGTCACTCTGGCTGGCTCATTAACGCTTGGAGAGGACCGGGGCTATTTAATGCGCTGTAATTAGGACCCGGACCCTAATGCTCCTGATGGCCTGGAAGAGTTAATGAGGCTCCTAGGACACTCGACTATTGCTGAGAATGCCTGGGCCATTAGGGATGATAGTGCTTGGTTATGAAATCACCAAGTTCAGAGCTTTTTACGAGGACTGGAATGCAGGGCGTGTGTAATTTCTCTCTTGGTTAAATTAACCAGCTTCTGTACTATGGAGCGTCAGACGCCCACCGCAGGTGCTGGAGCCTCTTCAGAGCTGCCTGCGGAGCCGAGGGCCTCGTCGGGTGAAGCCGTGTCCTGAGGATGTAATTGAGGCCTAGAAGCTACTTCAGCTTGCAGAGCAATAAACATTTCTTTTGCTTGGTCTTTAAATGAGTGAGACCTGTTGTCTGCTGTCCTGTAATCAGTATTGCCTGTGCAGTCATTTTACAGTTTAAAAAATGAAAAATTAAAATAGGAACAATTGTATTGATGTAGATACATCCTGGGATGAATAATTTACATGGGTGATAAGGGGATTATTTAAAATGAGGCAGCTGAGACTTTTTCAAAGGCCAGCATTGCACTTGTCCTAAAATTATTAACATTTATATGTATTTCATATGTGCAGAATTTCAGCTTACATTTAGAGAAATTTAGAAGTCAAATAAAACTACATAGTTTTATTATCTTTCAAGGCAGGAATAAACATGTGGAAACCGAATCTATTTGGCTTAAGGTTTCACTTGGGCTAAATAAACACTTATAGTGTCCGTGCAATTACTATTTAAAAAATAAGCACATCAATAAGGTGTTTGATTTCCTTACTTCCCCAAACACAATTTAATACTGTCGTTTAGGGAAAAACATTAGGGAATAGCATAGTCATCTTAAGGGAAAATACTCGTGTGAACCATGGTAGCCAGAGAGAATGGAGTGCACGCGTGGGCACGGAAGGGGGCTGGCACGTCACCACTGTCATCCTAAGAGCTCTGACTTTTCTGGAACAATTACTATGTGCCAAAGAGCTGTGCCAAGGGCTTCTCCTGGAATATCTGTATGATGTTTATGGAAGCTCAGGCAAGATGTGCTGGTGTCCACTTTTTCAGATCAGGAAGCTGAGGCCCTGGTGGGGGTGGTTAGGGGCTCATCTGAAGTCATACAGGGCGCCGTTGGGATCCAGTTGGGCCTCAGGGCCCATGCTCTTCACCACGGCATTGCACCGCCCCCTGACAAGTCCCGGTGTGGTGGGAGGTGTTTGTGCCCGTGGACAGTGTCACTTCCTGGGAGTGCTGACCATTTGCTCTTCAGTAATTTAGGCATCAGTGGGATGATTATGATTAGGGGTCCCCCTAAAAGGATGGCTCTTGTGATCTCCATTCCTTTGATTTCATTAATTGGTATACTTACTAGGTGTGGGTGTGCAGGGATGGGGTGTGGGAGGAGACAGCTGAGGAACAGGGACGCACTGAGTAAAGTGGACTACAATTAAGTGTAGGATTAACCCACTGGGATTCTGCCTCTGTTCTGAGCCCTGACCTCCTCCAGCATTGTCAGGTTTCAGTCGTATCCCCATGATGTGGGGAAGAGTCGGGAGATCTTAGTTCTCAAGTCCTCCCTTGTGTTAGTTATCTGACCTTGGAAAAGTCCCATAACCTCTCGAAGCTTTAGTTTCTTCATCTCCAAAATTTCGAGGTTGACCCTCTCATCAGCAAATGATCCCTGGGGTTTTTCCTGTCTCTAAATTTCGGTTGTTCTAGGAAATATTTTTAGTCCGTTATTTTTAGCCTGTCTTCTTCTAAAGTAAAAAGACCTAAATTACCTCGAAAGTTAGTGCTGATGGAAACGGTGGACAGATTTCTCAGGACACTGTCACATTTTTAAGCACTTTAGGGGAACTGGTAAGTGGTGGAGCTGCGACCTCACCGAGGTCTGTCTGACCCAGACCCTGAGCCACTTTGTTATGTGCTTCAAACTGAAACTAGATGAGAAAAAATGCTTGAATTTCTGCCATGTGCAAGGTACCCAGATGGTTTTCACTTTATTGGTCATGTAAAATTTCTTGTGAAATGGTAATGAATATTTATATTTTTGAAAAAATCTACCAAGTCTTTTCCGAGAGGTTTTTCTGATACAATACAAATAGGTCTCTCTGTAGAATTACCTTGTTTGGTATTACTTATTTTGAAGTATGTTGATTTCTATTAGTTTTCATCACGTTAATGAATGTTTTGGTACCAGTGTTGATAAGAGTAGATTTTGTGGGAAAGGAGAATGGAGAAGGCACGGGCAGCTAAATGAAGGCTGCTGCTCACGGTTCTCTGTGCTGTTAAGCACAGATGTGCAGAACAGTGTGGAAAACATGAAGATCGTTCGGAGATCCTGAGGAAGCAGACTGGTCAGCAATTGATTCTCTGAGCTGGAACCTGTATTTGTGACAGGAAACACAGTGAGTGTCACGGGACGGCACTGTTCCCGTGAATGTCTGTGAAACGTCGGTGAGAACACGTGCCTGCTCCCCGCGGATTCTGTGGGGCCGCCGTGCACGTGTTCGTTCGGAGAGAGCAGCTTCTGTAGAACTGGGACGAGAGCTTCTTGCGTTTGCATCACTGTCCTTGGTAAAATCCCACAGAATTGAAAACTCCGTTTTTGTTTTTGTTTACCCGCTTTGGACAAAATTTCAAGCATGAGGCCATTTGCTAGTGTCTTTTTTTCCTTTTAAATAATACAGGCAAGGAGAGATGGCCTTACATTTACGTCACTGGTTTTTATCTAAAAGCAAAACCAAAAATTCCTCAGCTGATTAGATGCTTTCCTCACCTCATGTTATGGTTTGGTGGAAATAATCCAGATAAAAACAGCATTTAAATTTTTTTCTCCAGATCTTCTTCCTGGAAGTGCAGATAGTTCTCACTCTGGGGACCAGGATGGGAAGTTAGAGATGTGAATGGACATGGTTTGATGAGGCTCTGGGGTGGTTCCAACAGGTTCCTCCAAGTTGAGAGTCGTTCCATCCATCTGTCCTTTTTTACTGTTGGGTGTTCTCGCCTTGGATCTAGAATAATTGATGACGATGTTGGTTTACATTCAGTTAGGAGATGTATTCACCTAGTCACATTTGATGATTTTCTCCCCTCCACGTACACCTGCCGCCTTGTATGTAAAGCTAGCATATTGGGGTTACTGTAGTCCCTGTGAGATCTTGGGCAAGGAGCCCCAATTTCCTAATTTACATAAAGGAAATAAATAACAACTAATTTACAGGTTTTGAAGCTTCTATGACATACTGTTACTGACTGAGCATTTAAAAAAATTTTTTGCTATCAGATAAATGAAAAATGGTATCTTGTTTCATTTTGCATTTCTGCTTAACGCTGGAATGGAACATCTTTTTCACATATTTATTGGCTATTTGTATCTTCTCTTCTGTGAATTGCCTATGGATATTGTTCTCCATTATTCTATGGAGTTGACATGTTCTTTTGATATATGAGAGTTGCTTGGATATTTTGGATATTAATTCCTTATTATTTAGATTGCAAATATTTTCTTCCCATCTGCAGAGAATCTGCGTCACCTTTGACTTACAGGTACTTTAATTTTGATGTATTCCATTTGATCAATCATTTTTATACATGACTTGAGCATTTTGATTCTTGTTTAAGGATTTCTTATCCCATAGTCAGAAAGATGTTTTTCTTTATTTCCTTTTTATTCTTTTATATTTTAATTTTTTTACAATTGGGTCTTTAATTCATGTGGAATTTATTTTTCCTATAACCACTCAACAGAAAAATCTGTTCTCTTCCCACAGTTTTGAAATGTCTCCTTTATCATATTATCGCATTCTTATTTTTACAAGTGGTCTGTTTCTGGATTCTGTTTGGTGTCCATGATCTGTTTCTGTGCCAGTGCCATGTTATTTTAATTACTGTAGCCTCATATTAAAACATATACAAGACAACTTCTCCTTTTGCTCTACTTTTTTAAAATTGTTTTGGTTTTTCTTATGTCTTTATTCCTCTGTGCAAGTTTTGGAATCCAATTGTCAAGGACTTCTACTATCTTTAAAATAACAAGTTTTCACATCAATGGATATGATATATTTCTCCATTTATTCGGGTTTTCTTGTGTGTCTTTTAGTAAAAAGTGATGTAGATTTACCAATGAAGGTCTTGTTACGTTTTATGTTAGGTTTGTCTTGGTATTTAATATTAATTTTTGCCTTACAAAAGCTTTGTACTGTGCCTGTCATTATAGGTGCTCAATAATTTTCTTAAAATTGATGAATAAATGAATGTATGCATGCATGTATTGATAAAAAATGAACGTTTTGACCAAAGTCTGAAAATATCTTCAAAATAGGTGCATTTTCACTTGTTTTAAAGGGAGAAAACATTTATGCTTAACATGTTGGCATTTTTAACAATTGCAGTTGTCTTTCTTTGGAGTCACGTGTGCACTGCCAGAGACACTTGGGTATGTAGTCTTTCGTGCGTGACTTCTTTCTCTCGCATAATGCTTTGGAGATTCCTGCGTATTGTTGTGTGTGATCAGTGTGGTTTGTTCCATCTTATTGCTGAATACTGTTCCGTCGTATGGATGTTCTGCAGTCTGTCCTTCCACCTGTTGATGGAAAGTTGGGTTTCCAGTTTGGGGCTGATATAAATAAGGCTGGTATGAACATTCAAATACGAGTCTTTGTGTAAACATATATTTCATTTCTCTTGGGGAAATACCTAGGAATAGAGTTACTGGGTCAGATGGTAATTACACACTTAGTATCATACGAAACAGTCAAACTGTTTACCAAGTGGCTGTACCATTTTGCATTTCCACCTGCAGTCATATGAGAGATCCAGTTGCTCCCAGAACCTCCATCCGTCCTTTGTGCTTTTGTTTCATATTGTCTTTAACAATAAAGTGTCTTTTAGAGAAATTAAGAGTAGAAATTCACACACATGTATGTATTCTTTTATATTTGCCCACATACTTGCATTTTCCTACCCTTACATTTGATTGCTTCCTGAAGATCTGTAGTTTCCATCTGGTGTCATTTGCCTTCAACTTGAAGGCTTCAGCATTTTTTGTAGTGCAGTTCTGCTGGTGATGAATTCTCTCCATTTTCACTGATCTGAAATTGTCTTCTCTTGCCTTTGTTTTGGGGACATAGTTTCACTGAACGTAGAATTTTGCGTTACAGGGATTTTTGTAAAGACGTTGCATTTTGTTTTGGCCTCCATTGTTTCTGATGATAAGTCAACAGTCAATGTGTTGTTACCCAGTACATAATATATTGTTTTCTCAGACTGTTTTAAAAGTTTTCTCCATATTTTTGGATTTCGGCAATTTTTCTGTGATATGCTAATTTGTCCTTTCCTTTATATTTATCTGGCTTAGGGTATACTGAACTTGGTGAATCTGTAAATTCATGTTTTTGCTACATTTGGGAAATTATTTGCCATTATTTTTCACATTTTTTTCACCCCATTCTCTTTCTCCTTCATTCTGAGACTCATAATACACATATTTTAGACCACATTTTGTTGTCGCTCAGGTCACTGACACTCTCTACATGTCTTTTCAGTCTTCCTCACTGTTCTTCAGACTGGATCGTTTCTATTGGTCCGTCTTTTACTTCCCTGATTTTTTTCTGCGATATGCACATTCTGATATCAGACCCATCTGATTTTTCATTGCAGATACTCCTTCATTTGGTGGACAGTTTTATAGTTTCTATTCCTTGACTGAGATTTTCACATGTTTATTATGCTTTGTGACCATATTTTCCTGAAAGTCCTTGGACATATTCATAACAACTACTTTAAAATCCTGGTCTGCATGGGTCATCTCAGGATTGGTTTCTGCGGACTGCTTTTTCTCTTGGTTAGGAGTCTCAGACATATTCTAGTATGTACAATAAATCGTATGGTCACCCTGCTTTTACCGGACAGATATTTTTGTTCCATGTTGAGTCTGCAGGGTGCTTATTTTGTTTTTGAGTATTTTTGGCTTTCTCTTTTTATAAGTTATCTATCTTGCTGTGGGTTAATCTGAGGGAGCATGTTGAAACATGAATTCAGTGCCTCATCTCTGTCAGAGGTTTCTGTTTTCTGTAAAGCAAACTACCTTGGAAAGTTGAGCATTGTTTTTAATTGCTGATAATTTGGTTAATATACTTAAACTGAATGAAAGTCTAATTTCAAAAATAAAAGTAATTTTATTTATATATTTCTTCTCTGTTCCAAATGTTGAGAAAAATGGTTAAAGTTAACTGGAACATACTAGAAATGAAAAAACTTTATAAGAACTAAATTGTAATAATATTAGAAATAAAGGTAAATGTGTCTATCATTAAATAAGAAATTAATTACATATTCATTTGAGGCCTGATCATTACCATAAGAGAAAAAGTATGTCTGTAGAAAAAGGTTGTGAACAAGTGTGCATGTGTATGTGTGTCTGTGTGTGTGTGTCTGTGTGTCCAGATGCCTTCCTTTTATATGTTTTTAGTGCTGTTGACATTGTTTATATTTATGCCTAGCTACATTGATTTTTCAGCAGAGTTATACACATTAAAAATAAAATAACTGTCAATATTAATGAAAATATGTTTAGTAATTTTCTAAATCATTAATTCATGTTTGTTTACTTTTGAGAGATAAAAGCATGTAAGGCTATAGGTTTGCCTCTGAGTGTAACCTTGGCTGCATCCCATAGACAAAGTTTTAGGGGATTGGAGGGATGATAATATTTGTTAAGAATTATCCTTTATTTTTTTATTAGATGATTTTCATATCTTATTTCATGCTCACAACAGCCTTGGTTTCTTTTTCTCTGTTTTGTATAAGAAGAAACAAAGTCCTGTGTGTTCCCAAGACGACACAGCATGCGAGTGCCAGACTGGGCTTTGGACTTAATGCTGCTTGATTTCAAACATGATGTTTCTCTGAGTTTACCTATTTCTTCTTGCAAACTTTCTGAGTGTTCTTATTGTCAATATTTTCTGAATATTCTTAAAGTTTTGATTTTCTTTTGGGCCAAAGAGTTATTTATTAAGTAAGGGTGTATTTTTCTTTTTCTGTTTGTTTCTAATGTGCAATTGTTAATTATATAAAAAGTTGAGGGAACTGGGTGTGGCTCTTTGTTGGTCGACAAGAGAGTTATTTAAAATTTTTTATTGTTGCTCTTTAGATCTATTGTATTTTGCTTGCCAAATGTGTTGTCATAATTTTCTCATGCTTAACATTTCTTAATATTTTCCCTGTTTTTAGTACATAATCATTTTTAAAGTTCACAGGTGCTTTCATATGTCTCTAGATTGAAAAAATCTCATCCTTTAGACATTTCTCTCTCTCTCTCTCATGTTGTTCATCAGCTGTATGTATAAAATGAACTTTATCAACTTGATTTTTCACCTCATTTACATAATTACTTTTGACTTATTTGGCAAAAATAGAGTATTGTCTTAAAGTATGTTTAATTCTGAAATCTGGGTAAAATTGAAGTCCTGGCAAACACATGTGGCTGGAAACTCCCCTGGTGTGGGGGAGGGTGGCACATATTTAGGCGACTGCTTTTCATTGTAAGATGGTTTAAATTGTTACTTAATGTTACAGACCGGTCCTTTCTAGCTCTTTGATACTTTAAATGTTATGTAAGTCTGATCTTCACTGGTTTTTGTTGTTTCAATTTTTTCATTTATTGGTGATTCCTCTTGGTTCTGCCTTCTAAAGACATCCAGAATTGAGCATTTGTCACCTCCTCCACACCACTGTGTTGATCCTGACTCTCACCGTTCTTCCCCTGCGGGGACACGCAGCACCTCTTCCTGCTTCCTCTTCTCCCCTCACGGTTTCTTCCCCATGGCAGATCGAGAGCACTCCCCTCCTAGACCCTCTCGTGGCTCCTGTCTCAGGGTGAAAGGCAAAGTCCTCGTGTGGCCCTTCGACTCTTGTGAGATGACCTGGGGCTGCTCCTCTGATCTCCTCTCCCGACGCTCTCTTTCTTCATTCTGCTCTAAACACAGAGCTTTCATACTGTCTTCCTCGGACGTTTTAAGCACAATCAGACCTCAGGATCTTGGCACTTAGCGTCTTCCTCCCAGGACTCCTCCTCTGCTAGATATTTGAACAAGTTCCTCTGACACTGCATCCAAGAATTTACTAAAATACATTTTATCAGAGGCTGGCCTTGACCTCTCATATCTAAACTCCTCTTCCCACCTCACTTGCAGAGCATGTGCATAATTATAGATTTTTATGTCTCCTCATCTTTAACTGTTTTCTTACCTAGGCCTAATTTGACAGCAGATATTTTTAGCAACTTGTTTTATTGAATTATTTCAAAACATTCAAATTAATTTTATAGAAACAAAATCTCTTTTTTGTACAATAAAATTGCTGCCTTATATAATATTTTATTAAATCTCATCATTATAACAGCAGGCACAATTGGCACGGATGCTTTGGGAATAGACACACCTGATGCTTGCTAAAGCTAAGGCTTACCTGGTGGAAGCAGAGGGTGGGCCTCCTTCTGGAGCTGTCTGCCAGACTCGGTGTGCAGACTACTGTGGACGTCGGTGCGAATATTTGACAGAAGTGGAGTCTTTGTTAATTGTCCAGGGAGCTGATCAAGTAGATCTCAATTAAGAGTTTGATTCATAAAACAAAACAGATTAAAAACAGAAACTAAATAAATTTAGCTTGATTGCTGCATAAACGAGCTCTTCTAGATTATTCTAACTTTTATTGTTGGGTTAGTTCATCTTGAAAATTAACTATACAATTATCTATAAAAGAAATTTTCGTATAAAATTAATTCCAAGACTGGGAATAAATGACTACTAGAGAATTGCTGCTTTTCTTAAAATGACATATATTGTAAAAAATACAAGTAATGAGAAAATTCTGGAAATGGATAATAGTGATGGTTGTGCAACATTATGGATGTACTTAATACCACTGAATTATATACTTAAAAATGATAAATTTTGTGTTATGTATATTTTACCACTATAAAAGAAAACTAAAAAATATCTCTATACTTATGTTCTTTTAATATAAATAAAACCTGTAACAATATTATAGCGCAGGAGAGAAGAAAAAGAAGAATTCATGAAATAAGAAGATTTTTGTTTATATAGTACTAGTTCTACCATGAATGAGTTGGATACATTTTGGCAAATCTTTTACATTTTCTTAACTGTAGTTTTCTTACGTTTAATATGAATGTACTTATTCTTCTCAACTCTCAGGAGTTTTATGAGGAACAAATGAGGTTATTTATATAAAATTCTTCTATAAACTGTAAATCAGCCTGTAGATTTTAGGTGGAATTTTTCATATTTTCAGAAGAGTAATTCATTGAACTGACTGTTGATATTGGGTATAAGATTTTGGCTGGAGGCATTTGCGATTGAGGTTTTAAAAGTGTTTAAATTGCTTATTTTAAATGTTTTTGGTGGAAATGCAGCTGTTTTTCCCCAGGATATAATTATTTGAGAATGCAAAAGTTTAGCTTGTATTTGGAGAGTTACACTGCTTATTAGATTTCCGCGTTATTATTATTGATGTCTTTGCTTAACAGGCCTCTTCATAACATGAGAAATTCTGAGCTGAAATAGGTATTGAATAACTTGGCTTTTCCTTTCTTATTTGAAGTCAGTAAGTTAAAAAGCAGTTATCAGAAAGCGTATGCGGTGGGACAGAGGTGTAGATCGGATGAGGTACAGTGGGGGAGTCATCAGTCAGGTGTAAGTGAGATTATTAATTTGACACTGGTTAAAGTGCACTTCTGGTTGCTCGCCTTTAGTGGACCGAAAGATTTTTTTTCCTCTGAACAAGGGAACAGTGAGTTGGAGGAACTCTGTTAATTTATGGAGGTTTTTTTTTGCAAAAATAGTGATAGGATATAGGAAAATGATCAATAGAAAGCCCACCTTGGAAGGAAGCCCTTTTAATAAGATAAGCAGAAAAAAATAATCAGAATTTGAAGAAGAACCAACATGTATTAGGTGAAATATTTATTGAATGTTTTGTTTGGGGCATGACAGAACTCCATGATCTGGGATACAGTGTATAATACTAAAAAGATGTGGTCTTAATCCTCAGAATTCACTATCTTAAACATCTTCCATTGCTTAATAAGAATACTGACTATGATTAATAGAGCAGGTGTACCTGTGTTCAGTTTCAAGAGATTCTTTTTTCCCTCAGTTGTAACATTTCTGCTGTTTGCTCCAGAACTACTTTAGATGGATGTGTGACCCATTGACGTGTTTACAGTTTTAGGTATGAGTGCCTCCGGGCAGCGTACTTGGTCCTCTGTTTGCCACTGTCTCTGCCCACCATGCTCTCTTCACTTTGTGAACCATCTCTGGAGACATGTGTGGCTCTTGCTGGACCTTTACAGGACAGGCAGAAGCATAATTCCTGTCCGTTTAACCCCGGCCTGCAATGTTCTTACCTTTTCCTGTCCAGCCTGGTGAGTGGGGTTCCCACCAGGCTTGGATGAGCAAGTCTGAAACCAAGTGATGTCGAATTATGTCTGTGCATGGTGTCATCTCCTGTTTTCAGTTATGACTTCCTAATTGTTCAAGTGCTACCAAGTCTGCTTGTCATTTGCCGTAATATTTTGTACACGAGGGACCATGCTAAATTTCCCTTACGCCACAGTCTGGTGGAGAGTAAAGGCTTCTAGTTTTATCTCGTTATTCCTCATACTTTTTGAATTGACATTTATTGGAAAGGATACATTCCTCAAGGACTTCTTTTGGGGAGGACTCTATTATTGTTAATACAGTAATATTTCCAATTATATTAAAATGAATGTCCTCAGAATGTAATGGTTAAGCTGTTTATGTGGTAATAGAACTTAAAAGTAAATCATTACAGAACTTGAAATGAAAAACTTCATGAACCATCCGGGTATCACCCTCTTTAAAATTGTCCTGTCCTCATTTTCTGTCTTTCTTACTCTGCTTTTCTTCTTTGGACTTCTTGCCACTTCACACATTGTGTGTTTGTTTCGTTGTCTGTCTCTTGCTGCTGTGTGGCCATGAGAGCAGGGACTCGCTTCTGTGCACCGGTCCATCTCCTGCTTAGAGCCATGTCCGACACACACTGGGACCTTACAGAAGGGCGGATGTAAATGCGGGACGCCCTCCTCTCCAGTGTCATGTGCTCCTGTGGGTACTGCCCTCTCCCCTATCTCCGGCGCTCCTAGGCTGAGTGTTTCTAACTCAGCTCCTGGGGTCGTCCTGTCCCCGCTCTGAGCCCTCGCTTGCCCACGGGAGGACGTCAGTCCTGAAGCACATCCCGGTCAATCTTGTCACTTTGTTGCAGTTTGTTGCCTGTTGGTTTCCTCTAATTAGACCTCTGAGCTCCTTGAGGAGAACTTTGTGGGCTCCGTCGGCTTGTCCCCTGTACCTCGCTGTGTCCGCAGGTGCTCAGGGTGTTTCAGAGGGGAGGAGTAATACCTTACGTGTGGAACAGTGGAAGTCCGGAGATGAGCGGTGCCTGCTGACGACCATGCTGCTGGTTCTGGTCGGACCAGACCCCCTGTTTTCTACTCCTGCAGCCCAGTGTCCTGCCACTGATAGGAATGACTGCTGATTTTTAACAAAAAGTCTTTTTGTTTCTTCACTTTCAGATATTGGTGATGTGAAGAAGTACAAACCGGGTTACTTGGAAGCTACACTTAATTGGTTTAGATTTTATAAGGTGCCAGAAGGAAAACCAGAAAACCAGTTTGCTTTTAATGGAGAATTCAAAAACAAGGTGAAGACAATAATCTTTATTTTAAAGTGTAATCTTGATACCTGTACAATACTTCTTTCACTTTGGGGGATTTCTTATGTGAATATTTGTATAGCATGGTAACAGAAGTGCTTTTTACTGACTTTCGTATTTAATGACATTATTTTATCATTTTTATTAAAAAAATTTTTTCAGGAGATCTAAGTGAATCAATTAGACTGATAATTATCCATCTCTATCTATCTATCAATAGCTCCTTCATTTCAGAAAATGAGGGGTTTTCAAGGTCAGACTGTCGTGCATGGAGGAGAGCCTTCCATTTCAGTTCTGCAGAGGGGAAGTTTTCTCACCACGAACGGGAATCGGAGGGGTGTCCCCCTGAGTGTTCCTTCTGCCGTGGCTGAGTGAAGGTGTTTCACAATTAGGAAGGCACCTGAATTACCTGACTGTCTTAGGATTTTTCTCTTAGAATACCTCAGAGTTACCATGAAGTGTCTCTGATATGACACGAATGGAGAAAATAGGCCAAAGAGTTGACGTCTAAAACAGAATAGTTTTTAAGTTATTACCACTGTATAAATTGCACATTATAAACCAACATTTAAGTGGGTAGCAATAAGGAAAGTATGCTTTGTAAGTAAAGAAGCCATGTTAATGAAAGCTTAAAAGTTACAATTAGTATTTTGCTATACCAGGATTTATTGCTAGACTCAGCATTTTTTTAAAGGCACATTAAAAGAACCCTTAAGATCTTGAGGGCTTTGTCTAGGATTTATTAAATATAAATATAAAACTATTATTTTAGATTGGATTCTTTTACTTAAAATGTTGAAAATTTATAAAATAAATTATTTTTTATCTTTTTCCTCTAAAAAATATGTTGTATTTTATGTTTGAAATGATATATATTTCAAACCTATATAGTACTTCGTGGCCCCTTATTGCCTCAGGGTGAGACTGCCCAGTCATGAGTTTATAGAAGAGTGAGGTGGTTTTGGTCTTTTGTTTGTTTGATTTTGGCGAACATTGATTCTTTTCTGAATGAAGACTAGGTCATTTATACGATCTTCTTTCAGAAAATAATTATTTTATGCGTTGCTTTTTATCACTGCTATTTAAAATATAGTGCCTAACTCAGGAAATTAAATTGTGTCTCTTCAGTATGGTTGGAAAGGGCTCCTGTGCTGTAATCTAGATTTTTCCTACCAACTCCTTTAAGCGAGTACGGGAATTGATTCTAAATAATTGAGATTATCTAAATAATTTGGTTAAAAATCTCTTCATATATGATCCAGATAATAAATTGGCTTTTTCTGTCCCATATCTTAAATGAGACTCCCCAGCACCACCTCACTGAGCGTTAATTCATTCTCCTGTATCTCAGGTGACACAGACCTGAGAGAACGTTTTCAGAACTGAATTTCCCGTTATTATTACATCTCCGTTCCCCAGAGTCTTTATTTTCTTCACTTCTTATCATAATGTGTTTAGTTATCATTGAAGGAGAAAGGAGCTAGTATGAATTAATATATACGGACTTTCCTTAAGGAAAATTAGCAACATTATGGGACAAAAAAATGTGAAGAATTTTCTGCTTTGGAATAATAAAGCAAGTTTTCCTTAGATGGTCTTGCTAGATACATTTCTAGCAAGAGGTGTATCTGTTGTTGATTTTGCATTTTTTAGACACCATATGAATTCATACTAAGAAAGTATTTGGAAACGTGGAGGAGATTTACTCCCCTCAGACAGTGGGTAGTCTAAAATGATTGAGGATGAAACGAACGGGTGTGTGCTTCCTCACAAGCCAGGTACTGGGCTGGACACTTTACATATATCTTTTTTATTCTTTTAGCAGCTCTGTGATTTAAATCAGGGGTTGGCAAACCATCTTCTGTAAAGGACCAGATGGTAATATTTTAGATTGTGAAGGCCACGTGGTCCCCATCACAACCACTCAGCTCTCCCGTCCTAGCTCTAAAGCAGTCATGGGCCACGCGCAAATGAATGGGCCTGACTGTCCACATGAAACTTTACTGACGAAACCAGGGTTTGGTCCCCAGGCCCTAGTGTGGAGCCCCTGGTTTAGAAGATCCCCGTTAAGTTCCATTTTATAGATGGGGAAGTTGAGGCTCAGTGACCTGCTCAGAGTCACACCGCTGGTGAATAGGGACGCCAGGATTTTACTCGGGTTTGCCCGACTCCAGAGCCCATGTTCTGACTGTCACAGTGAGAATAGTTCCACGTGGTCTAATGATGTGATTGCTCTGTCTGTTTTTGGTTTGGAACTAGGCTTTTGCTCTTGAAGTGATTAAATCTACTCATGAGTGTTGGAGAGCATTGCTAATGAAGAAGTGTGATGGAGGGGCTATAAATTGGTAAGAATTTCTCTTTTCTATGTAATGTTATTATTAATGGTACTAAATAACCATATAATACTACTCAGATCTGATTCTTTTAAAAGAGATTTGCAGTTTTTTTCATTTAAAAAATACATATGGAGCACCTGTTGGGAAGGCATTGCAAGTGCTGGGCATTACAAGTACTGTGAAACTGTGAATGGACATGGTCCCTCTTCCCAGGGGGCTTATAGTTTAGTGGGGGATACCGTCGAGGAACAGACGTTTAGTTATAACACATCATGACACATGCGAAGGTGGGGTAAAAAAATGAGCGATTTTCCAACATGCAAACGTGGTTATTTTGTTTATGTGATAACTTCCCATCATTTCTTGATAAGAACAGTAAAAAGCCTTCTTATCCAACATGATCTGGGTCACTGGCTGATTGATAAGGGCAATCATCAGGAGTAACATATGTGACTCAAGCATGCTGTTTTACTTTAAACATTTAAATGTGCACTTATCCACCAGTATTTGGATATAGAGCTAAGACCTTTTCTCTATAGATCCCACATAGATTATGTGTGTCCCGACGTAATATATACTAGAAAATAAAGGTCAGATCCTGTAATCCTTAAAGTTCTTACATTCAAAAACCCTTAGAGGTTTTTAGGGTTCTTTTTTCTAATGTTTTACAGTTGTCTTGCCCACACCTCATTTGACACCAAGTTTTTATAGTGACTCATCTTTGTTGAGGCTTTTTAGAGCCTCGGTAGTGTTTCTAGGGTCCATAGTTTCAGAGCCACTTAGTGGTCATGGAAAGAGCTCTCTTTCCACACTCCCTGCATCGATGAGCACAGTTACTGCTTCAGCTGTGAAATTGTGGTAACAAGGACGACTGGCATAAACAGGTTTGGAAGCAACAACTGACTCTTGGTGAGCCCGGCTGCAGGCGCAGACGTACACACCACTGTGGAGAGTCCTGCACTGTCCCCTTCTGCGGATCAGGGGAACGGGGAAGCCTTCGCTCTTTCAGCAAAGACTGATGGAGGGTCTGCGCCAGGTCTGTGCTGGTCCCAGAGTTACCACTGCGAATGCAGTAAGCAGAGTCCCTGCCCCGTGGAGCATAACGTCTGGGAATCGAGAGAGACGTCAAAGCAATCGTTAGAATGGAGGGGCTCGTCTTGCCTGTGACACAGATGCGTGGGCATCGCAGCTCCAGATTCTGTTTCTCTTGCAGCCAGAGTGACGCTGTCAACTCATTCATCTTCTCCCTTTTTTCTTACCTCTTACTCTGCAGACCACTCTCTTTTTTGAGCCTAGTCTTAAAATTTACATAATTGTTCCTAATTTAAATAGTACAATTTATTAACAACAAACTGGGTATGAAAGTCTTCTATCCCTGACTGTCCTACAGCTACTAGATGGAGCTGCTCTTTATGGGCAGATGTTAGCGGGATGAGCTCTGTAGTTGTCCAGAGAGGCGTGGGCTTCTCTTGCTGCCGTCTCCCTCCTCCGGGTGCTCTCGGAAAGGCTCTGCAGCCCCTGGTGTTTTCCAGGTTCCTCAGCTGCACAGCGGGAGACTCTCTGCTTAGTCTTCCTCGGCTGATATCATTCCTTCTGTGCGGGTTCTGACTACGCTGACTCTGAGGGGAGCATTATTTCTAGCTCCGGCGTCATTTTGCTGTCGCCTCCTAGGTAGGCGATTCCATTAACAATAAGCGTTGACATTCATTGAACTCTGTGCTGTCTTTCAGGTGCTAAGTGTTTTATGTGTGTTATCTAATTAATGCTCACGAGAACCCTGTCAGATATGTATCATCAGAGAGTGTGTCAGGTCATGCTGTGCGGGGAGTCAGGATGTAACCAAGGTTCCAAACCTGCTCTCTCAACAGCTGTATTCTACCTCTACATTTCAAAGAATACAACAAAATAAGGTTTTTTTTAGCTTAAAAAAATTCAGGATATACATTTTATTCATCTAGATAATTTAAAGTTAAAATCTTCAGAATTTTAACACATTTTTGTCCATTTTTTTCTAATTTTTTGACATCATTTGATTTGCAAAGTATATTCCTAACATTTCCAAGGAATGTTTTACTTAGGTTTTTTATAGTGTTAAAAACATTGTGTGTAGCATATCTAGTATACAGCATGCTCTCTTCAGAGGACTGGCACTTAAGAGTTTGCAGTGTCTAATTTCTTCCTTGTTCTTTTTAAATTTAGTCTTGACTTTCCTTTGGAAAACATCTGACTTAGAAGGTCTTACCCTTTTCGGTTTTTAGCTTTCTTAAACATGGGCTGTGGAGAAGAGAATACAAAATAGTTTAGTCTTAGAGATGACGATGCCAACTTTCATCAGATTTTATTCATGCCAAGAACGAAAATAAATCCTACATTTTGAGTCTGGATAGAGAGCAAAATGACCACTTACTATAATTGCCATATACCCAAAGTCTGATTACAGACAGATGTAGTTAAAAAGATAAATAACTAGATAGATCTCTTTATCACGTATATCCCAACGTATTTCACAAAGCCATTGTGAAAGTAAATTCAATAACGTGTATCCCTTAGATCCACTCGGGGGTGTGAATGTGTGTGAGTGTGTGTCATCTATCATTTATCTCCTTTAGAGATCTGCTAATCACTTTTTTCTTCTATTTAAAAAATTTAATGTGGCTTTGACTCCCTTCTCTCCTACTTTTTTCTGTATCCCTTTTAATCTACTAATTTCTTTGTTGAAATTTTTAAAAATCAGACTCACTGCTTTCGAGAGGAGCGATGCGTTTGGTGGCATCCTTTGGAGACAGCGTGCCCACCCCGCTGTGTGGGAAGGCTCTGACTGCATGGAGTCTTTGCTGCTCACAGAGGGGCTGGACTCCTGCCTCACTGAACCTGCTTTCTTGTAAGAAAACTGGGTTTCCGTGTTCATACGGTTTCCGCTCATCACTCTCAGCTTAGTCTTCCACACGTGTCTGCAAGACACTCCACGACCTCGTTCAGTGGCCGGTTACAAGGTGTATCACCTCACTTAGAGGAAAATCCTTCCTGTGGTCGTCATTCTGTGGTCAAATGTGGTTTTCCTTTCCTTCAGGAAGGTGAAGTGCAGTCGTGGTACAGCCTGTATACATCTGGGGAGGTTATTTGGGGGCTGCATACTCTCATTTAATTCTGGAGAGGGCAGTGCTGTGGAACCCTTTATCCTTTTGACTTTGCCTGGAAGAAGGTACGGGAATCTCACTTGTCCTGATGTATATTCACTCAGGTCCTTTTCACTGGCTGGAATCGTCCCGTCAATGTGCAGTATTTGAAGTTGGTTTTCTTTTTGGTAATTGCTTCTTTTTATCCTATTTAATGATAACCTCCTCTTTTCTTCTCCAGCACAAACGTGCAGCTCTGTGACAGCCCTTTCTGTTGCACCCAAGAGGAAGCAAGGTCGTTAGTTGAATCGGTAAGGAGCAAGTGCCCAAGGGCTCTGTGATCTTACAAATGTCATGGGGAGTCTACCAGAGATCCTGAAAAGTCCAGCAAAGAAATATGTCAAGTCTTTTGGGAAGCATAAAGTTAAAAAATAACATTAAAAATCTATTTTTTTAATCCAGGGAATTTAAATTTAAAAATCTTAAAACCTTTTAGTTGGATTTTAAAATTCTGTTTTCTAAAGTACATTAACCATTTAACTAATTTCACATGATGCTGTTTTTCTTAACATCACCAATTTATTGTTTATGTGCATTTGCTCATCTCGGTACTGTCCTGTTCCCATGAGTTGTCCACCACCCACCATCTGCATTCAGCTGGCTGCTGGTACAGGCGCATGTTGGCTCAAGAAGAATGAAATAAATAAGACTCTTTCCCTTTTTTTCCCATTTGGTTTGGCTGTCTCACAGGCTTTCCTTCTTCTAGTAAGAAGACATCCTTGATTTTTACACGTCTTAGTGATAATGCTGCCTGGAGGCAGCTGAATTTACTAGTAAATTCTTGATTTGGAGAACACTGAGAAAATTCGTATTCAGATAATTGAGTAATATTGCTGTAGAAAGTGTGTTCAGGAATGATTTTAGGCAGGAAATCCCATTTATAATTTTTTTTTCTTCAACTACTTAGGAGATAAAAACTAGTGAATTTAGATCTTTACTTCAGGAACAACAAAATGCTTACTCACTGTGGCCGCTTTGAATGTTTTTCTCCCTGATTCATCAGCTGCTAATTAGCTCTACTCTACAAGGTAGGATTCTCGGTGCTGGGGATGCAGCGTAAAGAGAAGGTGCGAGAGCCTGTGCCCCGGTGCAGCTGACATTCTCGCTGGGGACATGGGTGGTAAATAAATACCCAGTGAAGTATGCAGTGTTTCTGAACGTGATAAATGCTGTGGTGAGGTGAGCAGGGAAGAGAGGATCAAGTCCAGGAGTGGTGGGGCTGTCGTCATCACAGAGGTGGTCAGAGAGGCCTCACTGACAGGAGGTCGGACGTGAGTAAGATCTGCGGGAGGTGAGGGGATGAGCCAAGTGACCCTCTGAAGGAATAGCTTCCAGGCCACAGTCCCAAAGGCCGTGAGGCAAGAGGATGCCTGACATGTTCAAGAAATGCCCCCGGGGCCTCAGTGACTGCGGGAGGAGAGAGTCCACGAGAGAAAGGAGGAGGTGAAATCAGGAATGTCTAGGTCTGGGGGTGAAAATGGAGGCACATTATTGTGAAAGATCCTGTAGAATGGTCTGTAAAGACTGTTGTAAGAATTTTCTCTCTTCTTCTGAATGAGATAGGAACCACTGGAGAGTTTTGAGCAAAGGCGTGCTGTGCTCTGACAGACTGTAACCAGATCACTGGCTGCACCAGTGAGAGTGGACCAGAGGGAGGGGAGGGAGATGTAGGGAGCCATCGCAGCCGTGCGTCGTCACGAGCGTCAGCCCTGCGGGCACAGCATCAGTGTATCTTCTCCAAGTTTTCAGTTTTCTATCTGTAATTACGTTCTGAACTTAGTGCTCATAATATTTATTATCACTTCTTTAAGGAAGAAAACAAAAACAATACCTTTTTATCTTTGTCCGAGTAGTCTCTCTCTCACTAACCTCAGATTAAGACTATTCCATTTATTCTAGTTTTGGATTTATAAATAATAGATATAATGGATACTTGTTTTAAAATCAGCTGCAAGATTAAAGTTTCTATTGTATATCCTGTTTTTTGTTTTGTATCATATTAGTAGGAAAGCAGTTCTCTTGGGAAAAAAAGTTGGAGGACATAGATATGATCTGGATAGTTAGATTTGGGGAACAAGATCAGAGTTCAGAAACATTAAAGCATCCAGCTTTAATCACATGGTTTGGTAACTTTATTGTGCTTTGTAAAAATGAAGAAGGTGCTCTACTGGACTTTCACTGAGAATACTGCAGGAGAAAGTCAAAATGCAGAAAAAGCAGCCCCTCTTCTCCAGCTCTAGTGGATCTCACCATACATGGGGTTTCACCATGAAAAATCTGTCAGTTAAAGAACTGCCCTGTTGGCAGCCTCATCAGGAGCCCAGATTAGGTAACACTTTCTCGTGAAGATTCTATCAACTTGTAATAACGAAATTCTTTGTAGTCAGAGCATTTTGACTTGGCATTTCCTCTCTTCAGAACCACACTGAGATGTCTGGCTCTGACTGTTTAGGTGTGTTTTCCCAGGTCTCTGCTTTGCTGTGTACCAAACATCGCACTGGCGTCCAAGTGCGAGTTTGTGCTTGTGCCTTCGTTGCTCAGAATAACTTGAACCGCTGCAGTTGTTGTCACAGTGATCGTATTCAGACCACGTCTGTCCTGGGCTCCTGTGGAAGCAAGTGATGACCGCAGGTTGATTAGTGAACTCACACTTGAACGAGTCAGTCAGCAGGCGTGATGCTCAGGCACGCGCTGCCTCGGGACGTTTCAGTCAGCACCGGACCGCGTGCGTGACAGTGGTCCCATGAGATTAGCACCATGGAGCCCAGGTGTGCCGTGGGCTGTGCCATCCAGGTTTGTTAAGTTCACACTGATGCTCGCACAGCGACGAAATCGCCTAACGACACCTTTCTCAGAACACATCCCCATCATTGGCAGCGTGTGGCTACGGACCCGTGGTGTTACCTGGAGAGACGTGTAGATGTTAAATGAGTCTGAAGAATGGTTAAAACAAGGCCAGGCAGTAACAGAAGGTTTCACTCTCCCCATGTATATTGACAGAAAATCAGGATGTGTTGAGTAGGTAAGATTTTAGGATAAAGTAACTGCTTTGGTGAATGGATACTTTTAAAATACACAAAGAGAGTAAATGGACTAAACTTTTGAGCAGTTGCAGGAAGCATATACTGGTGAGCACATATTGATCAAAACTCAATTAAATGTAGCAACTTGGAGACCAAAAAATCATTAAGTATCACCCAATAATATGTACAGATTAGGGAAAATATCGTCACCGTAACCAAGAAGAATAACATAAAAACCAATAGCCTGATGAGTATTAGTTGGAAGCATTTTAGAAACAAAAGAGGAATATCTGCAGAAGTAATTGGTCTTAGGTGAGAGGTGTTAAGAAGGGTGGTAGATCTCAGGAAGATGAGGAGAATTGACATGATCAACAGGAATATTGGGTTTAGTTCATGGATATAGGGGTTTGAATTGTATACACTCGTCAGAGACATGGCAGAGTCACAAACGAGGTTCATTCCTGAGATCTCAGCGCACTAGGAGTGCGCAGAGGAGAGCCTCTACCCTGTCCCTCTGGGTGTCCGGGCACAGCAGGGCCACTGGCAGCAGTTGAACCACAGGAACACCCAGTCACAGGTTTTTGGATATTGTGTCAAGTTTTTTGAACCTTTACCTAACTTTATAGCCAAAACATGGGACTCTTTCCCAGTTCTTGAGGACTATATGACAGAAATTGGGGCTTTATTTCAGGGAGCATGGTTCAGAGCGTTTGTCAGGAACAAAGAATGTGTGTTTGTGCATCTGTGCACATGTGTGTGCATGTGTGTATACACATGTGATTTTCTTTTCAGATCTAATATTAGTGGATATTTGATGACAATTGATTTGACTACTGGGATTTAAGATGCTGCTTTTAGGATCCTTCACTATATGTAAATGGTATTTTGAAAAAATGTTGAGAAGACAAAATTTACAAGCTTAATCTAATAGATATATATAATTAGAGAATATATAGTTTTTTCTCGTACATGTGGACACTTCCAAAAATTGAGTGTATATCAGACCACAAAGAGAGTTGCAGAAAATGCCAAAAAGTTGATGTCATGCAGACCACATTCTCTGGCTACAATATAATAAAGTTACTAATCAGTTATGAAAATATTAAAAGATAAAACCCCAAACTCATGTGTATGGAAACTAAAAACACTTCTAAATAAGTCATGTCTCAAAAAACAAATTATAAGATATTTTAAATGGAATGACAACTAAATCACTGTATGTCAAAACTTGTGCAATGCAGCAAAAATAGTTTTTGAGAGAAATTAAATGTATACAGCAGAAACAAAGATAATTGAGAGGCTAAACATTCAACTCAACAATTACTCTGTTCTTTTTCCTACCTTTTTACGTTATAAGAAAGAAAATTATAAAGAGTAGAGCAAATATTTAATGAAATAGAAAAAGAAATAATGACAAGGATCAATTAAAACAAAAGCTGGGTCTTTTAAGATGCATAATGTAGACAAGCCTGTCACAGGGAGGATGATGAAATAGAGAAGGCACAAATTAAAATATCAAGAATTAAAATGAAGACATAATTACAGACATAGGAGATATTTAAATAATCAGAAGGGAATTCTAAGATGCTTTTGGCAATACCTTTCTAAACACAGATGAATTGACAATTTTGTTTAAAATATAAATTACCAATATTAAATCAAGAATAAATAGGGACTGGCCTGGTGGCATAGTGGTTAAGTGTGTGCTCTGCTTTGGCAACCTGGGGTTCATGAGTTCGGATCCCAGGCATGGACCTACACACTGCTCATCAAGCCATGCTGTGGTGGCATCCCATATACAAAATAGAGGAAGATGGGCACAGATGTTAGCTCAGGGCCAATCTTCCTCACCAAAAAAGAAAAAAAAAGAATAAATAGAAAACCTGAATAGACTTATAGCAGTTTAAAAGAATACTTAATCGTGAAGGTGGCAGTTTCTCCCATATTAATTAATGAAGTCAATCTATTTGTGTGTGTGTGTGTGTGTGTGTGTGAGGAAGACCAGCCCTGAGCTAACATCCGTTGCCAATCCTCCTCTTTTTTGCTGGGAAGACTGGCCCTGGGCTAACATCCATGCCCATCTTCCTCTACTTTATATGGGACGCCGCCACAGCATGGCTGACAAGCGGTGCGTCTGTCTGCCCCCGGGATCCAAACCTGCAAACCCTGGGCTGTGGAAGCAGAGCGCTCAAATTTAACCAGTATGCCACCAGGCGGCCCCGTCGATCTGTTTTTAATCAGAATCCCAATAGGGTTTTCACTGAACCTGACAGGATAGTAAAGGGCCAGGAATAATCTAGAAAAGATTAATAAATTTAAATAAGGGAAAAAGCTGTAAACAACTGAACATAATATAAAATAAAAGATCAGCTGTTGATTGGGAGAAGATATTTGCATATAAATGAGAAAAGGATTAACAATTTATTCAAATCAAGGAGAAAAAGATAGCCCAGTGGGAAGAAAATGGACAAACATTGTGAATGGGCAACTCCCGAGAGAGGATGTTAAATAGCCAGTAAAGGCGAAGACTTGCTGGATCTCACAGGAACCAGCAAGGTCAAACTAAGACACAATGTAATTCGTAGTGATCAGACTGGCAACCGTTTAGGAGTCTGATCTACCGAGTGTGTTGAAGCAGGTGGGGAAGGAAGACCTCGCATCCTTGTTGACATGCCCCGTGAGAGTATGAATTAGTGCAACTGCCTTGAAGAGCAATTAAGTCATTTCTAGTAAAGTCAAAGATGCTGACAACCCATTCTCAGAAATTACCCACCTAGGGGGCCGGCCTGGTAGTGTAGTGGTTAAGTTCTTGCACTCTGCTTCGGTGGCCCGGGGTTCTGATCCTAGGCGCAAACTGACGCACTGCTCATCAAGCCATGCTGAGCCGGTGTCCCACATAGAGCAACTAGAAGGATGCACAACTGTGACATGCAGCTATCTGCTGGGGCTTAGGGGAGGGAAAAAAAGCCGGGGGGGAGGAGGATTGGCAACAGATGTTAGCTCAGGGCCAATCTTCCTAAAAAAAAAAAAAAATTACCCACCTAGATACACACTCTGTAGACACTAATACATGTGTTTACATGATCAGACATGGGAAAACTGGAACCTGAGTAAACATCCATCTACCGAAGGCTGGGTGACTAGACTGGGGCATGTTCCTATGGTGGGGCACTAGCCGCAGGCAGAACGTGTGGATCACAGCTGCGTGACTCCGTGGATAAAGCCCGAAAGCGCAGCATTGGGTGGAAAGAGCATCTGCAGCAGGACGTGGGCTGATTGTTTATTAAATTTTAAAACACCCAAAGTAACCTCTTATATTCTTAATACAAACAGGTACAGTTTCACATTTTAGAAACATAAATCAGAATGGGAAACAGTGTCAGCTTGGTGGTTAGGAGAAGTTACTTCTGAGAAGGAAGGGAGAGGATAAGATTTTTATTTTTGACGAGTAGAGAGATAAAGAGACTTCAGTTGTAAAGTTAATAACTTAAAAGTCTAGGGAGTAGGTATGTGTTAAATACTCTCTACGTTTTCTGCATGTTTGAAGTATTTCATAACTTTAAAAAATTGTATGTCCAGAAAAACAATAGAGAAAATTAATGAACCCAAAAGCCGGTTCTTTGAGAAAACCAATAAAATTGATAAACTTGTAGCCAGAATGATCAGGAAAGAAAAGCGAGAAGAAGAGCTTCAGTGTCAGGAATGAGACCTGTGATGTCACTGCTGCGTCTACAGATGCTGGGAGAACAGGGAAATGCTGTGCCACTAGATACTAACAGATTGGACGGTGTGGATGAAATGGACAGAGTCCTCGAAATACATAAACTCCCAAAGCCCGCTGAAGAAGAACTAGACATAAACAAATTAAATTGGTACTTAAAACCTTTCTGTAAACATAACTCTGGGCCCAGTTGGCTCTCACTACTTTTACTCAGCATTGTTCTGAGGTTCCAGCTGTGCAATAAGGCATTAAAAAGAAGGAAAGGGTGGGCCCGGCCCCGTGGCGTAGTGGTTCAAGTTCCATGCCCTCCACTCCCGCTTCATGGGCCCGGATACCAGGCACAGACCTGTTCCACTTTCCAGCCCTGCTGTGTCAGGGACGCACAGAGGAAGATTGGCACAGATGTTAGCTCAGGGCTAGTCTTCCTTAAGCAAGAAAAAGAGGAGAATTGATAACGGATGTTAGCTCCGGGCAAATTTTCCTGAGCAAAAAAAAAGGAAAAGCCATCCGGATTGTAAGGGAATATCCATGTAGAGTATTCAATAAAAGCTACTCTAGGATAAGTGATTTTAGCAAGGTTGCAGGATAGAAGACCAACATACCAAAAGCAACTGTAGTTTTATATACTAGCAATAAACAATTGGAAATTAGAAATAAATACATTATTTATAATGGCATCAAAAGTATGCAATACTTAGGGATGAATCTGGAGCAAATATGTGAACAATCTGCACCCTTGAAAACTAGGAAATGTCGCCCACAGGGGTCAGAGCACTAAGTAAATGGGGCGGCACGTCGCGGTCACGGACTGGAAGACTCACTGTGATGTCACTTCTCCTCAAACTGGTCTACAGGTTCAATGCAACATCAGTCAAATCCTAATACACTTGTGTAGAAATTAACAAACTCACATATGTAAATACTAAGGACCTAGAATAGACTAAATAACTCTGTAAAGAACAAAGTTGGAATAGTAACTCTTCCTGATTTCAAGGCATTTTATAAAACTACAGTAGTCAACAGAGGGTAGTAATGATATAAAAGGAGACAAACAGATCAATGAAACGAAATCCAGAAATAGACCTACAAAAATACATGGACAACTGATTTTCAAAATGAGAATCTTTTCAACAAATAGTGCTTGAACGACTAGTTAGTCCATACAGTGAAAAAACCACTTCAGTTCATATCTAGCATTATATATAATGATTGTCTAAAATGTATCCTAGACTGAAATTTCAAACATAAAACTATAAAACTATTTTGACCTTGGGTTAGGTGGGCAAGATTTCTTAGACAGGACACTAAAAGCATAATCTATTTTTTAAAATGATAGATTGGAGTTTAGCAAAATTAAAAATTTCTGTTCTGTAAAGGACAGTCTTAAGAGAGTGAAAAGAAGCCACATAACTGCAAGAAAATATTTGAAAATCATATACCTGATAAAGGGACTTGTATCCAGAATACATAAAGAACTTGCAAAATTCAACAGTAAGAAAACAAAATCCGCCCCCCCCCCCCGCAAAAACAGGCAAAATTTTTGAATAGCCACTTTGTCAAAGAAGATATACTGAAAACACGTGAGCTGATGCTCCACTTTAATAGTCGTCAGGGAAATGCAAATTAAAAACCACAATGACATGCCTAGACACACTTTTCAGAATAGCTAAAAATGTAAGGGATTGGCCATACCGGTTTTGGGCAAGAATGTGAAGGAACTGGTACTCCCATTCCCTGCTGGTTGAAATGCAGAATGGTACAAACGCTTTGGAAACCAGTTTGGCATTTTCTTGAAAAGTTAACACATACCTACCATACAATATAGCCATTCCACTCTTAGATATTTACCAGGAAATGAAGTATATGTCATACAAAGACTTGTACACAAACATTTATACAGCTTTATTTGTAGTAGACCAAAACTGCAAACAGCCCAAGTGTCCATCGATAGGTGAATGGATAAACTGCCGTGTAGTCATACGAAGGAAGACTACTCAGCGTTAGAAAGAAGGGAATTATTGACGCATGCTGCAACATGGCTGAATTTTAAAAATTGTGTGGAGTGGAAAGAGGCAGTCATCATACATATCGTATCATACCATTTATATTAAATTTTAGGGAAGGCAAACATGAAACAGATCATTGATTGGGAGTATTCTACGATCCCTTTTACAGGGTCGGGAGGAAACTTGGGGATGGTGGTGAATATGTTTATCATCTTGATTGTAGTAGTGGCTTCACAAGTGTGTATAAATGTCAGGACTTATCTAACTGTGCACGATGAATACGTCCAGTTTATTTCATGCCAGTGTTAGTCCAATAAAACTTCTTTAGGAAAAAAAAAAGTTTGTTCTGGAGTCAGACTGTCTGGGTCCAAATCTCAGGTTTTTTATTCTAACTTGAGGCAAATTATTTAACTTACTTCTGTCTTGGTTTTCTTATTTATGAAGTGGAGTTCATAATAGTATCTTCCTTACAGAGCTGTTGTGGAGAACAGAATGAGATAATCCAGGTAAAGTGTGGAGCAGCTAGGAGTACTCCATAAATGTTCGATTTGCTGTCACTGTTGTTAGTTGCGTTGTTGAGTTCAGTTAACCCCAGGGAGAAGTCCTTTCTGTTCCCTCCTCTTCTCGAATACTTCTGGTGAGGAGGGTGTCACTCCTTCACGAGATAGCCCATTTCGTTGTTGGGTAGTGGAAAAGTCAACCTGACTAATTTAAATTATTCTATGAGAATTAGCTCTATTTTCAGAGACTTAACAGGAAGAAGGGGAGGGAGAAAGAGAGTAAGTTAGTTTCCACAATGTATCAACTTGTTCTAATACTTAACCACTTTTCCCATCTGGGAATTTTCCCCCTGAATTCTCCCACGGGCTTCTGGTGAAACACTTTCTTTGTGTTCTGCTCTCTGAGGAAATGGAAAACCTTTGGGCATCATGTGAAGTTGGGGAAAGTTTGCGTCAGGTTATTTGTAAGGTTCTCTAATATTTGGTGACTGTAGTCATTTTACTGGGGAAAAAAAGAGATCAAACATTGAATTCCACACACAGACTTGGTGCATGTGAGACTGACAGCCACGCTCCCTGCAGAAGGAATTCCCAGACCTGCCCCAGGCCTGTGCAGTCGGTCACCGCAGGGATTGGAGACTCTTAGAATCTGGGATTCAGGCCAAGGAGGAGGAGTAACCACACTCCCCTCAGCTGCAGGGACTATGCAACTCACAGGAGTGATGGACAGCGTTCCAGAAGGTTAGAGACTGCTACACCTGGGAGGGCAGCATGCCTCCCGGAGAAGCCTCAGCACCTCGGTTGACTTGGCTTTGCCCTCGCGTGGCCGGGTTTCCCCTAAGAGCAGGCAGTGGTGACGGCACACGGATGCACAAGAGCAGCGCTTTGAAGGGAAATTTCAACTTTGATGAAAAATGTATTATTCTGGCTGCACTTGGTAGATCTTACTTCTTCCGTGTGGAATTCCGGATGGTTATCTTATCTCTGATGTCAGGACGTTGTAGTGAATTGTAGAGAGCGGTGCGTTCAGGAGGCCAGCGCGTAGAGTGAACCCGGGGCAGTCACGTCAGCAGGTGGTGGCCGCCTCGTTCACCCCTGACTCTCCCCGGCAATCTCGGGGATGCACGCCGGCATCTACGCGGAGACTCAAAGGTGAATCCGGATGACGTGAGCCTCTCGGCGGGGTCTGAGGCGTTGTCACGGAAGAACAATACCACTGGAAACATTCACAGCAAGGCTGCTCGTGTCGCCTTTTTCCTGAGGCCCACGGCGACGTGTCGATAGAGCAGCGGGCTTCGGAGTGCACGCTTCGGGCTCTGTGCTCTGACGGGAAAGTAGCACTAATGAGTACTGAAGCGTAGTTACTGATAGGAGCGGTAGTGCCCAGAGGGACAGTGTCGGGCTCGTTCTGGTTGTTGCTCTGCACGCGGCCGCCTTGGGTGTGCGCGTGATCTCTGCCTGGAGCTGTCGGTGGCGAGAGGAGAGCAGTGTCACATCCCGGAGGAGGTGACAGTCTTGGCTTCTGGTTAGTGAAACGCAGCCGACTCAGACTGCGCTGTGACGTCGGTGTGGCTGGGGCACCCTGTCATCACCGGGTGGCCTGGACGCCCCCCGCGGGCACTCTCTGTGTCAGCTGGCTTATCAAGGGCTGTGCTTCCCGGAGTAGGACCCTTCTGTGGTGGGATGGGGACACACCTCGGTGTTTGTGCCCTTCAGATTTGTGTGCTGTGGCTCTGAGAATGAACATCTTTATGACAGTTCATTATGAGAGATTTTTAAATAATGTCTTTATAAATCAGGACCTGATTCTAGTCAACCTACATCTCCCTCCTCCTCTCCCTTTTTTGCCTCTTAAAAGCCTCGCTCTGCCTTACCAGTCAGGGACCGACGAAGGAAATGAGAGAATCTGTTGTTCTGTTAGCTGCTAGCCTGTTACGTACATTCTTGAGAAGAAGTGGGGGAAACTTACATAAACTTAAAATACTTTTACATTTTGTTTATGGATAACTAGGAATTGGTCATATTTTGTTGATTTCTAAAGCGAGAATCAGGAAAGGAGTGTGAATGTTCGGTGGGTACACAGTGCCGCCTGGTGAACGCGGAGACACGCGGGAGGAGAGTGTCCAGCTGGAACCCTGCCACGCCTGAGCGGGAGGGGCACATGCCCCTGCAGTTGTGAACCTCAGGACAAGGGAAGCGCGTCAGTCCTCAGGTCGTGCAGTGAAGCAGGATTTTCTGGGGCACAGCGTGTCGTGGTGGTTAATTATTCGCGCAGATGTAACCTGCGGTGACAGTGCTTGTGGGGATGCGGTGGGGTTGTGTGAAGGAGAGACGCTGAGAGCCATGCAGTTGTACTAAGAGTTCCTGTTAATTTAAGATACAGTTTATACGGAATAGGGACAGAGGCCAGGGGCAGCTTTCTTTGGTTGATAAAAGGAAGAGGGATACTTTGGTGATGAGAATGCTAGATGTGTTTGAAAGAAATTGAAGACGTGAATATTCATGAGAAGTATTTTGGGAGTGGGAAAGGGGAGGAGATAGTAAACGACAGTGAAAAATAAAACTCACTTGCATGGAGAATTTATCTTAGGTGGGGAGAGGGTGCCCACATCCTCCCCTGCTGAGAAATTAGGAGGAGTGAGTAACTGAAAGTCCTGTCTCGGCTTCTACAGGAACACATAACAGGGTGACTCCCCGTGTGTCTCTTTGATCTTGTGTTGTCCATACGCGAGTGTCCTCTTGGTTGGAATCAGGAATCATGGACAGGAGGTGGGGAGTTAAATTCGGATGCATATTATGAACTGTTGTTGTTTTCAGATTCAAATGTTGGTCTCTCTCAGCATATGTTAATATGGAAAAATGTAAAAAAAAAAATTGCCCCAGACTTTAATAGTGTCATCTTGGAGCATTAAACTTACCCATGACATTTGTTTTCTTCTATATTAGGTTTTTTTATATTCTGACTATATTCATTCCACCAACCAAGAAAATATTTTGAGTGAAGAAATAAAAATATTCTGGAAATTATTTTAAAAATAAAATGTAATGATAAATGTTTTAGCTAGGGTAGTTTGTCCATTTAAATTTGTACAATTTGAAGAGCATAACCATTTCAAAGAATAAGTAAGTCACTCTATTTTATAGTCTGTTTAGAAAAGCAGAGCCATCAGATCCCAAAGGCCTATTCTCAATTAGTGTAACTTCATGTTGTGGTGTTACTTTCACACCCAAATTTGGTTAAGGTCCACCATCCTCAGAACCAACCGTGGGTAAGCATTTTCTCTGTGCAGGGAAGCTGAATAGAATTTTTCTTGTTTTTTGAAGTGCTTGGAAAATCTCAGGGATGTTTTACATAAAATTTGTACAGACGTCTTCTTTATTTACATTGTTACGTCATCCTCTTCTATGACAGAAAATAAAACAAAGTGTATTTGATTTGTCTTTTTCTTAAAAAGTAGAAGGAAAAATAACTTTAAACCATTGATGATTCGGGGGAATGTATTGGAGTTCTCCAGGGAAACGATCAATAGGACGTGTGTGTATGTATATAAACAGATTATGGAGGCTTGGCGAGTGAGTCCAGAATCTGCACTGTAGGCAGGGCGGCTGGAGCCCCGGAGAGTCGTTGCAGATGAAGTCCAAAAGCATTTTGCTGGAGAATTCCCTCCTGATCAGGGAGGCTGTTCTCTTCAGGCCTTCAACTGATTGGGTGAGGCCCACCCACATCATGGAGGACAATCTGCTTTACCCAGAGTTTACTGATTGAAATGTTAATCTCAGCCAGAAACACCCTCCAAGCAGACACATGAACTATCACAGGAAATATTTTAATATTGCTGAAATTTAAATTTTTCTTCATGTTGAGTTGTTCTTCAATGCTGCCCTTAGACCTAAGCCAGGAGGGCCCTGCTTTGGGTCCTGGTTTTGAGAGGGTCCTGCTCTGGCTCTCGTCCACAGGACAAGACGAGAGAACCAAAGTGAGGCACCACCAGGAGCCCAGGCCCCATGTAGACCACCTTCTCACGGCTCAGGACCCTGGGATTCTTTGCCAGACGGCTGCAAGCCTGTTTCCGGGGTCTGTGTGGGCACCTCCCCAAGTCCACGCTCGTGACTGTGGACGCGTGCTCACCGTGACCTCTGCAGGGCGGGTGGGTGGCTGTAAGGTGTGGTGCGCAGGTGTGTGGGCTGGAACCTCTGCCCTCACAGTGCAGAGGGAAGCCAGGGCAGGATGGAGCTGGGCGCCTCCTCGCTCGGCCGTGTGCAGGCCACCTCTGAGGTGCCAGAACCCCACACGAGGGCCCCCAGTCATCACACAGGTGTCTTCATCAGGGTGGTTGGATGGCGTGTGTTCTAGTCTGCCGTCACTGGTTAGCGTCAGGTGGTGTGTGCTGTGTGGTCCTCCATCTGTGCTCGGCCCCAGACCTCAAATGCTAGAGGCGGGTCTTTCCTCCTGAGGGTGAGCAGATTCAGAGGATGGGAAGTTGATTACTAAGTCTGAAATCTGGAAGGTGTGTTATAACATCAGGGTGGTGGCTGTCCCTCGGGGAGAAGAGGTTGTGATTGGGGAAGGGCCAGCATGTCCAGCTCGGGGTGGTGGTTCCAGAGAGCTTTGTTCTAACTATTCTTGGGCTTTGTGCATCCTCTCTGTGGAAAGTGGATCTCCCAATAAACCGTTAAAAAGAACTAAACAAAAATGTAGTTTTAGTTAGAAAAAAAATCATATTGCACAAAAACCTTGCCTTCAGACTTGCCTGCCACAGAGTGTATTACATCTGCTCTAAGAATCTTGGCCCCGTCATCAAAATAAACAGAAAAATTAATTTAAAAGCTCTAGAAGACAGCTAAATAAATTGTATAATTTGTGTGTGTGTGTGTGTGTGTACACACATGTGTGCACAGTCTATGAATGTGTGAGATTTTGTTCGCAAGTCCTCAGCCAAAGAAGCTCCTGAAAGAAAATCTCTCATCTCCCCATTCTCAGTGGTTCCCATGGTTAATGAGGGGAATGTTGTCAAGGGTGCTTTTTTTACTTGACTCCAAGCCGGTGGTTTGTTTGTCTGAAAGAAGGAGTAATGATAATCAAAGGCAAAGAGAAGTATTTACTTTTTTCGGTTAGAGAACCATTGTGTGTAAACTTTGTAATATCGTGAAAAAAGCTTTTCTGGATACAATTTCCACACTAAATATTCATTATGACAGACTCTCCCTCTGTTCTCCTCTCTCAGGTGTCATCTTCAGTGAATAAAGAAAGTGAGGAGGAAGGTATGGTGTGTTTTGATTCTTGAGGAGCTAGATGTGTAAATCTGTTTGTTTACAGTAGTGGAAAGCAAAAAAATACAATAGATTAATTTAAAAGTTATAGAAACTAACTAAAATACTTTTTAAAATATTCATTAAAATTTTCAGATGAAATGCCTTATTTCCTAATTTCAGAAAATGAGAAAGAGCTGATTTATTACTTTTGGGCTAGAAAATAGTTTGATTATGTGGGTTTTTTCGGTGAAGTACTGAGAGATTCCAGCTGGTTCTAATAAATTTTAAAAGACTTGAAAATATCTAAATTTGGGAGATTTTCCTTTTTATCTCCCATCATTTTAAAGAATCATTCATTTTAACTGAAGATCTTAAAAATCAAAATTTATAGTAGGATTAAAAATACCACATTTTTAGGGCCACCCGGTGGCGCAGCGGTTTAGTCCGCGCTTGCCAGCCCGGGGTTCGCAGGTTCGGGTCCCGGGCGCCCGCGGATGCACTGCTCGTCAGCCATGCTGTGGTGGCGTCCCATATAAAGTAGAGGAGGATGGGCACGATGTTAGCCCAGGGCCAGTCTTCCTCAGCAAAAAGAGGAGGATTGGTGACGGATGTTAGCTCAGGGCTGTCTTCCTCACAAAAAAAAAAAAAAAAAAACCACATTTTTTATTACTGTTATTTGAGGCTGTTCTGAGAAACAAGTAAATATGTTCTGTGATGAAATCTTCAGAATACAAGCATACACGCACATCATTTGTCTTTCAAACTATCGCAAGGCCCTTGGCCTTCTGTTTTAATATAAAACGTTGGAGGAATATTCAACTTGCAAATTTGGAGGAAAAATGAGAACTATTTACTATGAGTCAAGTTGCAAGACATTTAGAAAGGAGCAAATCCATAGACATGATTTCATGGGAAAGCAGCATATTCCTTATATGGGAAACTAACAGATTTTTTTGCGATACTGTCTCATGTTGGGTATTTGATGGGCAGTCGCATTCCATAGTGTGGGTTTTCCAGACTTTTCATGCTGTAGCCAGGACACTGACTTCTGTGTTATTCAGTGGAGACTGGAATGACCCAGAAAGATGGAGGACATAAAGTGGGAAGGCTCTAGAACTTGTAACGTAGTTTTATGTAAGACTCGAGCCAAGTGAGAGCACTTAGGACCGGGATGTAAAGGGAGTAGCTTTAAACAGAGAACTGTGTCGTACTGAGCTTCTGACTGTTTTTATCTGCCCAAACGCTTCCTAAAGGTCTGAATTACATTTGTCTTTCCCTCCCTCCCTCACACCCTCTCCCTGTTTTCTACACAGAGCAAGTGTGGCACTTCCTGGACAAGTGACTGGGACATGTGAGGTCTGCTGTCAAGATTCCAGGCTCCAAGGACTCCCCCACGTGCCACAGACAGACAGGCAGATCTATGAGAATTTGCTGACCTCCTGTTGAAACTTCATTTTTTTTCAAACCTTTTGAGATAAGCAATATGTAAATAAACACTGAAACTTTTGAATGTCTCCTTCTTTTTGTAGATATTATTGTTCTTGTTTTCATCCCATATTCTCCTTTGTCAAGTCCATTGCTGGTGGAGGCTTCATTTCTACCGCCTCTGTCCTCTTATTAGTGTCCACGTGATGTGTTCACATTTATTAAGACTCTTTGCTATGATTTTTGATTTTGGAGGGCCTAAACTCTCTGAGTCCTGTCTCTGTGGTGATGGCTCCCAAGTCTCGTCAGAAGCCCAGGTGTCCCTCCTGGGTCTGCTTGTGGATGTCTCTCTAGATGCCCTTGACCCTCTGGTCCCAAACTGAGCCTGTCTTCCCTTGTTCTTGAGCAGTGGAACTCACGTCGCCCCCACTTGAGGCTTTGCAATCTGTTGAACTCTCTTCTCCTGCCTGCGTGAAGATCATCCACGTTTCTTCCTTTGTCGTCCCCATCCCTTCACACCCACGCTGCGCTGGTTTTCCCCGCATTTCACTCTGACTCCTCCCTGCCTCTCGGCCCCAGGGCTCCAGCTCAGTGGCACGCCTTCTGGCCTCGTAACCAAGGGGTTGTGCTGCCTCTGGCTTTTCTACCTCCATCCCATCCTCCACATTTCCAACTCATTATTTTCCTAAAGCATAGGTCTTGCCTTGTTATATATTTCTCAAAATGCCTCCAGTGGTTTTCCATATTCTTGAGAATAAAAGTCAGGCTCTGATTTCCTCAGGCGTCCCATCCTCCAGCCAGGCCAGGCTCCTCCCTCCTCTCCACACACACGTCTGTTCTTCCACACTCCCAGTGCTGTGCTCTGCTCTTGCTGATGCTGCTCCCATCTTTTTCTCCTTTTCTTTCTGTTGTGATCGTCATCACGTTGCAGTTCCGTATGTTGTGTGGTTCACAAAGCACTGTTAGGGTAGTAGTTCCGTTTTTGAGCACCTGTGACTCTTAGGTGCTGTTTTAGATGTGACGCATGCGTAGAGCCTCTGAGGAAGACGTCGCCCACTTCACGTCCGGGCTCCGGGGAGTTCTGTAACTTGCCCGAGGTCTTACAGCCAGTAAGCCTCAGAGCCGGAACCAGAACTCGTGACTGCATGGCACTAAATCTGAGGGCTTTTCCACCCCGCTGTGCAGGCTGCTTCCCACACACAGCCGCCTCGTGACGCAGGCAAAGCTCAGAACATGTCCACTTCACAGACGGGGACAGGCGCGGAGCGTGGAAGGGACTAGCCCACATGGAACAGTAGTGTCACTTGAGACGTCTGGGAGTGTGTGAGCTGCTCTGAGGGACGTCGGAGAATGGAAGGAGAGAATCTGTTCTTAATTTATTGATATACTAGTTTTTTAAGTTGTGAAAATAATAAAACAGATGAAATAACAATTCTTGTTGCAGTAGTTGTAGACAAGCAGCTGGATTATTAAGGGTAATTAGTGGGCTTGCGGTGTGGCCTGTGGCTCACTAGTCTCCTGAGAATTGGAATAGAGCAGCCATGTCTGGTGGCCTGTTGTGGGGAACCCACACCTCGTGTTGGGCCCCTCCGCCCGGCAATCAGTGCCAAGACGCCTTACTCACTACCCCACTCCGTGAATCACAATTATCCTCGTAGTTTATGACTTCCATGCTTATCATCTTAATAAGTATATAATTTTGAATGTTAATTTTTCTTTTATTATAAGCATCTTTCTACATTGCCACATAGTCATTATTATTATGGTGACATTATGTTTCACTGACTGGCTATTTCATATTGTTTCAGAATGTCATCCAGACTAGCTGCTAATCTGATTTTTGCCAGCCCCTTCCCACGGAGCAATTAAGTTGAATAGACTTTATACTAAATACTTATTCACTAGAGCGAATCATTGTTAAAACTGCCTAAAACAAATTAGGAACCAAAAGTGACCCATGGACGGGGTTTTAGGTGGCAGGCCCAGGCAGCTCCCCTGGGCATGAAAAATCAGCAGGTGGACTAGCGGGGACACCTTTTCCTCATACAAATACCTGAAGTTGCTGTGAGCTTTTCTTTTCTCTTCTCGTGCAGACAGAGCACTTCACACCGGTACACTTACCGTCGCTCGTCCGTCGTCCTACAGAAGGTGCACACGGAAGTTCCTGAACCCACCCCTGCGCGCTCTTAGCGGTTTGCGTCCTCGTTAGCAGCCACGTTGCGCGATTTATTCCCAGAAGAGACTCTGTGCCTTGTCACAGGGCAGGATGGGGCTCGCCAGTGCTCGTTTGTCTGTGTTGCTACACGGTGGGTCACGTCCTTCAGTCCTGGGCAACGTCTGTTCTTTCCATGTTCCTGCGTTCTCTCCAAGGTGTACGTCAGTGCGTGCCAGCGGGGTCTGTGGAGCACCTGCTTCAGAATCACTTAGAGTGCGCCTTAAAGTACAGGTTTCTGGCTTTCCCCGAAGATCTACTAAATCACAATTTCTGGGGGTGGGGCCACATGCATATTTTCCCTCTTCTCTCCCCCTTGAGTCTTGTAAATTAAAGTTTTAAACCCATTGGTTTAAATAATTGAGGGATGGATCATCCTGGGAATTTCCCAATGTTCTGTTTGAGAAATAAACCTTGGTGTCTGCCTGGGTAGAGGACACAAGCACAGAACATTGTCATTACCTCCTGTTAGAAAAAAACAAAAGGGAGTCAGTTATATTAAGTCTAGTATTAAATATTAAATGTTTTTGATTTCAAATCAGAAAAATGTGCTATACCTGATGAGAATACCTTGACTTCTAAGTCATCAAACTCTGTTAGATAAGTAACTGAGCCCATAGTAACTGGACAGCCTGCCAGCCCACACCCGGCTTTGTCTTCCTACGGCCCAATGAGACAAACCTCTGCTGCTGAGGTGACAGCCCTGAAGGGGTTGAAACTGGGCGGTGGCTCTGCTCTGACAGGAGAGAGAAGACGCAGTGGCCACGGGAGACAGAAGAGCTCTGTAAAGCCTGCGAGCCCTGGCCACAGACGGGTTCCTGTGGCCGACCTGACATCTGCTCTGCTGGGGTGACCTTTGAGAACAAACCCCTCAGATTGTCCCTCCACAGAAGGAGCGAGGAGCCCAGTGCAGCCAGGACATGGGCATGAGTTCTTCTTCCCTTCAGTCAAGTAGTGTTGACTGAGCTCTGGTTGCGTCAGGTCTGACGGTGCACCTGTCCGTCATATCCTGAAGGCCAGAGACAAGGTGTCCTGTGCACCCGGAGAGGGAAGCTGTCGGTGCCGCTTCTCTCTTCAGAACACCCAGTTCCATGGTGCTGCTGCAAAGGGTTGACTCATGCAGAAAGGTTAGGCTGATTACATCAGGCTAGAATGCACCCATTACGATGACTTTAATTAGCCAGCCCTCCGTTTTCAGACATGCTGCCCCATTTATGCCATTGTTTTTAATTTTTTTTTTTTTTTTTTTTGGTGAGGAAGATTAGCCCTGAGCTAACATCTGTTGCCAATCCTCCCCTTTTTGCTAACATCTGTGCCCATCTTCCTCTACTTTATATGTGGGACTCCTGCCACAGCATGGCTTGATGAGCAGTGTGTAGGTCTGCACCTGGGATCCGAACTGGTGAACCCTGGGCTGCTGAAGCGGAACACATGAAGTTAACCACTACCCCACCCAGCCGGCCCCAGCCATTTACGCTATTTTAATATGCATTCATTCAACAATTATTTATTGACTGCCTATACGTATGTGCCAGGTACTAGTCCAAGTTTTCATGATACATTAGTGCAAAACAGTCAAAACTGCCTGCCCTTGTGGACCTCGCATTTGTGTGGGGAAGAGAGATCATACACATAATTCATGTAGTGTGTAGAGGGCAAGAACAGGGCAGGGGGGACTAGCTGTCCAGCTTGTGTTCAGGGGCAGGAGTAGGGATTGGAAGTGTCCACTGAGTAGGTCAGGGAGGCCTCACTGGGAAGATGACAGCCAGGCAAGGGTTGAAGAGAAGCAGGAGTGGCCCACATGGGTCCCTGGGGGAACAATAGAGGCAGAGGTGACCCCAATAACGAAGGCCCTCGAGCGGGAGTGTGGCTGGAGGGGAAGGAGGGAGGACAGTAGCAGACGCACCTGTAGGTGGTGTCAGGACTGTTGGAGGGTCCTGAGCAGGGGTGGGGTCACCCCACTGCTATTCAAAACAGACTGTGCTGGAGGTGCAGGGAGGGGGGTGGAGGGTGAGGATGGAAACAGAAAGAGAGCTTTTCCTCCTTTGGGATCATTTTCTTACTAGAAATCCTGTAAGATAGAGTCATAGAATAAGAACATTTTAGGCCAAATAGATTTTCATAAGGGTTATTGCAAATTATATTGCCACCAGCAGTATGAGATTTCTAGTTTCTTCTTTCCTATCCTTTCTAGGACAGGATATTTTGTTGTTATTCATAAGGGGTTTCAATTCTTTTCCTACATATTTCCTGGTTATAGTGTCTTTTATGGATATTCTGTTTATTTTCTTTGCCTATTTCTCTACTGGATCTTAGTGTTTTTGTTAATTTATATGATATCCTTAGTTTTAGGTGCAAAATTTGGATCCTGAATACTGGGTTCATGGTTAAAGAGGTTAGTCCACACTCAAATCAAAAGTCAAAAACTGGGCCCTGACATTTATGCTGAGATCTCTGGGGAGCAGGGGTTGGGATATGCTAATTTTTCTTGTTCGAGGCAGGACTGTCCGTATTATGTTACTGCTTCCTGTTATCTGTCCAAAGGTAAGCATGAAAAGAAAGATAATTTTTTTAAAGCTAATGCTCTAAATTAAAAATGGATAAAACAGTAAAACCAGGACCATTTTAAAAGAAATCATGAAACAATGCCAGACAATGGTCCTACCCAGTTAGAGCACTGAGGGGGTGCAGATGTGCACCCGGGTCCTGACTAGGGGCCCCGGTGGCTGGCAAGATCAGGGAGAAGCACCCGAAGGCGGGCTCTCCCCACTCGGGCAGCAGAGCGTGGACCCAGTGCTCAGGCTGGAGACTGGTGAACCGGGAGCACCTCTGTCCCCGGGTGGACAGACCGAGAGCACACGTGGACTTCGCTGGTCTCTCCCGGCTGAGCCAGCAGCATGATGGGCAAAGCCACGGGCCATTGTGTGTGGAAGATTCCAGCAGGCTTCTAGCGAGAGGTCCAGGCTCAGGGGGACCAGAACTCGGGCCGCTGACTCCAAGACCCCCTGACACCCTTTCCGCGAGCCACGTGGCTTCCTGAGTCGGATCCTCAAAAGCCCAGCTTGGATGCTGCCTGCCTGTGAGGCGTCCCCAGCCCTGACTTTCTCCTGGGAGACACAGCAGCCCCACTGGTCTACGCCCCCTTGCAGGATTCCGGTCACTCTGGTCGTGTAGAGTTGTTCCTGTTGTCCCCCCTGCTGCGTCATCAGCTCACCGGGAGCAAAGGTCGTGTCAGGCCAGCTGGGCATACTGTTTCACCGTTCACAGCACGTGTGTCGTGTTAGAGCGATACAGCCTCCTGTGAGGACAGCAGACGTTCTTCCCGTCTGACACACCATGGTAGTGAAGCTTCGAGAGGGCGGTGGATTCCTGGAAATCACAGGCCGCCTGCCTCTGGAGTCAGCGTTCGTCCCTGCGGGGGGACACTTGTCAGGGTCTCTCTGCTCTGTTCCGAACGCCTGTGGAAGATCTTCAAAACATGAGAATCTGTTCCTCCCGGGGATCCACAAAAGAGGAGACTTAACAAATCTGACCTCAGTGCCAGTGCTCAGTTCAGCTTATTTTTTTTTTAACTCTGTGCAACTTTATTTATTTATTTTATTTATTTTTTTGTGAAGAAGACCAGCCCTGAGCTAACATCCATTGCCAATCCTCCTCTTTTGCTGAGGAAGACTGGCCCTGGGCTAGCATCCGTGCCCATATTCCTCCACTTTATATGGGATGCCGCCACAGCGTGACTGACAGGCAGTGCATCGGCGGGCGCCCGGGATCCGGGCCCGCGAACCCCGGGCTGCCAAGCGTGGACGAAACCGCTGCGCCACCGGGCCGGCCCAGCTTATTTTATTTTTTAATGCGTATGGACCTGCTCCCTGTACTGAGAGAGCGCAATGCGTCTGAAGGCATAAGATTAGGTATGAAATTTCCCTTGTTTCCAAGTTGCATAATTCTTGCTTCCTAAAATTCTGCTCATCATGAGATTTTCCTTGAAATCTTTTCTAAATTATTTTATTGTCTTTTTTGCTATGGAGCCCTCAAATGAATACAGTAAACATCTTCCTGGAGTAAAAAAACAAAGAAAAACTAAACCTGGTTCTTCAGTTTTTATGCATTCCATACACCTTTTAAATGCAGTCTAGAATATTTGTGCTTTTTGAAACAATGATTAGTGTTACCCCGTTTTTTTCCCAAGTGAATAAGTGATATCCAGAAAGTAAGTTTCTCTGGAAGGATCTCAACTAGGATTAGTATTTCAGGCATTTTGAGAGTTCTCACACAAGATTCCTCTAATGCCCCAGCAAAAAAAGCTTAACTAACATAAAAACAATACCTTAATTGTGGAAATACTAAGGCTGATCCTCACGTGTTTACTGCTGATTTTTAGTGGAGTATGAGGCAAAAGTAAACACGAAACACGTAAAAATAGGCTCGGAGCTCAAAGGCCAAGGCTCCTGCTCCAGCGTAGCTTCTTACACAGGTGTTGGTGCAGTTCTTGATGAGGACCTTCATGCCTGAGACTTGACCCCCAGATTTGAAGGTGGGAGTAACACATTTTGATTTTCAGATTAGGAATACCTCGAGAAGCACAGGGAAGGGAGACCTGAATCTTCTCGAGACAGTGGGAGAACAAATAAGAAGAATGTAGTGGGGCAGGATAAAAACGCCCTCCGTGCGTGTCTCACATAACAGGCTCTGTTGATAAACTCTCGTGGAAACTGTTTTAAAGGGCATCTGTTGCACTTAAAACTCCACTTCCTCCAAACTACTGTATTTCAGGGAGTGTTTTTCTCACAAAAAGTTAGTTTTTCCTTTTCTTCCCACAGTATCAAATGCCACTCCTCTGATTTCTCCTTTTCTTTAGTTTTTAAGAATGATTTAAAACCCTAATTTATTCGTGGAGATTTTAGAAGTTCTTGCTAGGCTCTCAGACCATAATTTGATTCTTACCAGCGCCCGCCCCAGCCTCTACCCTGCCCCTCAGAACAAGTCCCGTGGACGTGACTGTCGGGTTGTGTTGTCTCTGGAACATACCAACCACTCACAGACAGAGCCTGTGTAATGCAGAAATCTGCTGGAAGCACAGTGGGGACAGTGTAGGTTGCTTTAGCACACAGAACCTCTTGATCTGCGAGGAGCCTCGCGTGGCCCATGAGGGAGGAGGGGCAGAGGTGAACTGCCGAAGCCACAGCGGGCGAGGGGGAGACGGGCCTGAAACTGCATCTTCCGGAGCCCAGCCTGCGCTCGCGTTTTGCTTTTCGTTTCCGTCTTGTTTTTTGTGTACTTTACAACTTTTAAAGTAGAAAGGTAATTATTGTTGTCGTGACTGTGGAAATGAAGATGGACATCGTTTTGCCATTCTTTGCTGTAAAATTTTCCCCAACTAACAGCTATTTAAAACGTTTATGATTTTAATACAAAACAGTATATATGGAGATTTCTTTTTTATAACAGGAGCTTCTTGATAGGCTCTCAAATCATAATTTGACTTTTACCACTGCCCAACCTTGTAATATTTCTTATAAATGTGACTATGAATTAAAGATCAAAGGTAAGTCCAGGAATACAGTATGGCTTAGCATTTTAAATTGAAAAATAGTACTTGTGATTGACTGACAGCATTTTGGGGGGGTCAGAATTTTTGTGTGTGAGCCAGACAACGACCCCTTTGCTCATCTCTGGCATGTTTCCAGTCTAGAGCTCCAGGATCCCACGCGGGGAACAGGAAAGAGAGGACGGCAATCTGCGGCTCTCTTCCCCTTAACACTCATGTTGGACCATGAAAGCACGGATCGGTCGTAAGCTTTTCACGATGTGTTAGTACTCTGAGCAAACAGGAGCAACGTAAACCAACCATACTGTTAAAAATACCCTCTTTATGCCAGCATCTGTCGGGGGGACGTTTCCCATGGTGTGAAACAGAAGTGCAACAAATTGGGTTTGCCACTCCCTAGTGCTTTTTCCAGTGTGCACTGAATGAAAGGTTGAGAACAGACGGGATTCCAGAGAAAACAGGTGGCGTGGGAGCTGGAACTGGTGTTGGCCAAACACTGTGGCGCAGATTCATCCTCTCTAGTCAGTCGTCCACCAGGAAGCTCTCTGCAGTGTGTCATGAGGAACATATGATGGGGGGAGTGGTCAGAGCTGTCCTCAGGGCTGGACGCGTGGAGGGACCGGGACAGAGAACCGTTCGCTGATAACTACGTGCACTTGAAAACATGCAACTTCAGGTTAGATCCGCCCTTACTTGCTGGAGAGAGGAGGGACTTTCCACGTGCAGGTGGCAGAGGCTCCCTCCTCTGGAAGGACCCCTGCGTGGCGAGTACACTGACCGTCTCTGTGTGCGCACCTGTGCGTGTGGTTTAGGGTGGTGCCTCTTGGAGAAAAACGGGAGAAACCAGGAGTGTGTACTTTCCCACGATCAGAAATCTGTCGACTGCTTTATACGGGACATAAACCTGTGATGACAGAGTCAGTGTAAAAGTTTGTTCCCACGAAAGTAATTCACGAAACAATCATCTTCCTGTAATTTGTGAGAGTAGGACAGCCTCACAGATAAGGAAATAATGTTATCATCGGGAGTGGGTGCCCTCCTGCCCTTTACTGTCACACGATATGGTCATTAAGGCCAGAGTTGTGACAGCATCACAAGAAGGGGTTGATCACTGTGATTCCTCACGACAACTGACAGTGAACAGATTACTGGCAGCTGATGTGCATTCACTTTGGGGTTAATGTCGGAACCATTTCAGACCAAAAAGAGATTTTTCCTACTGTTCTCATTGATCTTCTAAACTAATATGCTGTGTTTTACATTTTGAAATTTAAATTGTTAGTGTGCAGTATTTAGGCAAAAGAATATCACATCAAGAAATTGGTGGTAGAAAGAATCTTAGCTGAGTGACCTTGGCAAGAAGTTACCTTGAAAGAGTCACACGATAACGATCATGGGATTACCCCTTAAAATGAGGGTCCCATGATTCCGCAGGGAGTGTGCTTGCTCCCACCTCCCAAATGCCGGAGAGCTCAGGGAGAAACAGCCTCGGGCTCGCGTGGCCTCTTTCTCTGTTCCTCGAGTAGGACACTGGGCGCTGTCCACTGGAAACACTCTAAGGACACACAAAAATAGCCGATTGCCTGACTCACATAAAAGTTAAACAGTTATTAAAATAATTTTTTCCAAAAGGTTAAATCCATGGTTACATTAGTGTGATGAGGGTAAACTGATTTTTTGCATTGTGTTACTTTATTCCTCTATTCTGCATCACCTATGATCACAACATTTAGTGGCTCACAACAGCACGCGTTGTCTCACAGTGTCTGTGGGTGGGGATCCAGGCGGGGCCTCACTGGTCCTCTGTCAGGATCTTCTCAAGGCTTGCCTGGGGGAGGATTTGCCTCCTGGCTCACTTGATCCTTCGGAGGATTCGGTTTCTTGCCAGCTGTTGGCTGGCAGCCCCTCAGTCCCCTGCCACAGGGCCTCTCCAACGTGGCAGCTTCCTTCCTCCAAGTGCACAAGCCAAGAAAGAAATAGAGTCTCCCAACAAGACGGAGGTCACAATCTTTTGTAACCTAATCACGGAAGTGACATTGCCTCATCACACCGTATCCACTGGTTAGAAACTAGTCACTGGGTCCAGCCCACCCCCGAGGGAAGGGATTAAACAGGGAGTGGATACAGGGAGGCCGGGATCATTGAGAACCATTTTCAAGTCTGCCTACCACAATCACAACGTCCACAACCAGTGGAAATTCAACCTGGGCCAGCAGAAGGGAGTGTGAAGGAAGATCACTACCCGCCACGTCCCCAAGGAACACGGACCCTGGCAGAGGACTTGTGAGTTAGCCTGAGTAGGAGTTCCAGAAAAGTATTGTTCTAGAAAATTGAGGCACATTCTGGGGAAAGTTTTTCCTAGAAATAGTAATAGGAGTCTTAAGATGAGGGACGTCCAGTCAAGGAAAAAGTGCTGTCCATAACGTAGCCAACAAGCGTTAGTTATGTCCATCTAGAGCGTTTTACTTGGGATTTTTGCAGCTGTCTGGTGAGTCCTGAGAAGCAGAGAAGGTACAGAGGGATGAACCAGTTAAAGGGAAAATAGAACAAGCTAATACATTTAGCTGCTTTTTAAAAAAACTGTTAACAACGATTAGAGTCTAACATGCCACCATCAAGGAACGTAATCCTGGAATGGCTGATGGCCTGCGTTTCTCACACTTGCCTCAGGTGTCCACAGCTCTGAACAGCTGAGGGGTGGCAGTGCTGGGCTGTTTGTGTGGTGCACGAGGTGGTGCAGAGGGGTTTGTAGGAAAGAGAGCTCAGGGTATTAAGGAACAAACGTGTTTCCCCCAGAAGCGATGAGAGCATGGCGTGCTGTTAAAGCTTTGGTTCTCAAGTCAGACTTCAATTTGCTTCCTAGAGCCATTGCTTAGAAGCTGTGTGATCTCGGGCAAGTTGCTGAATATTTTTGAGCCTCAGTCTCCTTTATCTGTGAAAGGGCTTTATCAGTAGTAACTGTCTTGTGGGTTTGTTTTGAGAATTAAAGGCTGTGATGTGTATACCATTTTGTGGCACACAGTAAACTCCCCTAAATACTGAGTATTACTGTTATGCAGATTGATGACCACACACAGAGGAGAGAGATGACACGGGATGACTCAAGGCTTGGCCAGATATGCTGCGAGAACGCTGGTACCCTTCATTCACAAACAGTAAAGATGGGGCGAGGGTGGTGCATTGTTTGGGTGGGAAATGACGAGGTCAGCTGCAGGCTGGTTAAAGCTGCAGGGGCAGAATGTGACGCTATCCTGCAATCCTTCATGTGCTCAGGTGGGAGGTTAAGTCTGGAGGTGACGATTAGAGACACCATGTTCTGACAACCACTGAGTCATAGTGACGGGTCCAAGGTGCGCACTTGACCCTTTCCCCCAGCTGTACCCCCAGTCAAAATTGATCTAGTCAAGACCTAAGCTGCAGCTGAGCCAATCAATATCCCTTCTTAGAGATCTGGAATTGAGACCAAGACGCCGCAGCCCAGAGCTCCTGCCCTCTGCAACAAACAAGACATAAATTCAGTGTGCACAAAGGAAAATGAAATGGACACAGAAAAAAGAAAATGGAGTAGGTAAAAAGGCCACATATTTTGAGTCCCTGATGCCCAGTGTCCCTAAGGCTCGTCTTCATGCTTGCCTAGGACCCTTAAATTAGATACCGGTCTCCCCCACTATCCGAAATGTCGCTTTACACCACTTTGCTTTTAAGAAAGACCTACATTGGTACCTATTTTTGCTAACTGAAAGAAATTTAAAGAGGAATTTTGCTTTTACGAAGAAGGATATGTGAAAATAGTGTTCACGCTTGTTTTGTAGTGAGCCAGTTATAGAGGCTGAGCCGTCAAGCGTAGTCATGTTTCAAACCTTCCACATCAACCGCATCAGACCACGAACCTCGGCCTTGGACATGGAAGCGGCAGACTTAGAAGGTGTAGATGGTTAGTGATGTGCCTGCCTTGATGGATTCAGACGACGACGGGATGTTAATAGTCTCTCTTCCCCTCTCTCCTACACCCCAATCTCCTGTACCTCCCACCACCCCAACCTCCGATGACTCAGCCTGACACCTGGTCATCGCCATCATCACCACCACCACCTCTCAGCCTTCCTGTGTGTGCGCTGTCTTCCCGATTATGGCGAGTGAAACTACACCACACATACGTGATTTCTACTTCATTTCTCATATCATTCCTGCTTTTACTACGTGATAGTGTTATTTTAGGTTTTCTGTGTTATTTGGTATGATTTGGTAGGTGATTTTTCGGGGTCTAGGCACACTCAAATTTTTTTCCCATATAAATTAATGGTAATTGCTTCTTTGTTTTATGAAAGTTTTCTCAGGAACACTCTACTTTCATATAGCAGGGGAAACCTGTATCTTTTACATTTTTATGCTGGTTCAGGTTAGGTTTCTATTACTTGCCAATTCCAACTGATAGCCAGGAGCCATGTGTGGGTGACAACTGCAGGGATTTGGAGAAAAGAACTCCCCGAGGAAACAGGAAGCAGCCGTGAAGGGAACAGGGAAGGTGCCGTGCAGGAAAGAGCAAAGCTCACCAGCACTGTGGGAGCCCAGGAGCCAGGGCAGGGACGAGGGAGGACGGACAGCCCGTCAACTGCCACAGAGTGGCCGGGAGAATGAGGTTGGGGGGAAAGCCTACTAAACTTAGTTTTTAATTTTAATTAAAGTTTTTAATTAAAATTTAGTTTTTTGGAGTTACCATTGGTAACCTTAAAGATGCCTACCGTTCTCAACAGACTATCTGTAATGAAATCTCTTAGAACTTTTGTGAAGTTTGGCAAATAATGTTCCCTCCTTTATGAGTCTTCTTAGCAGATGTGTTGAGTACATCTGCATTTAATTTAGAACTCTTGGGTAGATGGATTGATTGCATTAAATCTACATTGGTTGTGGTTCAAAACAGTCTGACCTTTTAATGGCGGGGTTACTGATTCGGGCTGAGTCACTGAGTCTTGAGGTTAGGAGCCAGCTCAGTAACAGTGGAGAGTGACATCAGTGTGGCCAGTATAAAAGGCAGGAGAAAGAGGGGTATTTCAGGTTGCTTCAGGAAGACTTGACGGAGGCCTCACGGAAGCGAGCAGCCCCGGGTCAGGATGCAGCGTGACCCAGAGGAAAGGAGCTGATCAGAGACAGCCTCCTCTGAGAATCAGCACAGACGCAGGACAGGTGAATCAGCACCCGGTGGCTTTTGGCAACTGAGTAACAAGGTAGCAAACAGTCGAGCTTTTCAAACACTGAGACTCAGCTCACAATGAGAGTGTCGCCCGTGAAGGGAAGGCTGAGCGGTGCTCAGCATCAGCAGAGTGAGAATCAGAGGAGACTCCTATTTTCCCCTTTTGTTTTTCTTGTGACTGTGCGGTTCCCTGTATTTGTGTTTGATAAGGAAATGCACTGATTTGTTTTGAAAAGTGTGTGTTTTTAAGGATAGACAGGAGGTTGTTGGTAGCCCAGATTTTCATTTCTCCAGGCCTAAATCACTGTGCTTTCCCACCAGCCAGAGGAGACGCACGGGTCTTCTAGAAGTCTGGCTGAGGGTCTGGATGGAGAGAGTCAAAGATGTCCACTACTAGTCCCTGACACACGCAAGTCCCTCCGAGTGTCAGCAGCACCCAGAGAGGAGGAAGCTCCACACTAGACTTCCCTGTGACGCAGCGGGACCTGTTTGCACAGCTTCCCGTGCTCACCGAAACGTGCTTGTGATGAGTCCTACCTGTCGCCTGCAGGCCTGCACCACCCTTGGGACAGAGGGCGTCCCCGCCATCCATGGTCTGGAGCTTCTTTTTCTGTTGCTTTTGGACACTCAGTTAAGTATGACGAAAACTCCCCAAATCCTCTACCTAGATTATCGCCAAGGAAGTGGTGGATGCGTAATTACTCCCTACCTGGCTAACGGAAACGGGTACTATTCTGGGATCAGCTGTCCTGCTCAGTTTTTGTTTTGTTTGCATGTGGCCAATGCTTGTCGACACGCACAGTTGGGTGTGAAGGGGAGCCCGTCTCCTAACAGCTAGGCAGTTACCACATTTAGAATTGTTTAAAGAAGTAACTGGAAACATTAAAAGTTTAACATCTCACCGGGGTAGATGTGGCCACTCACATGATAATTTAATAAGTTAGCCGTACAGAGAAGTGCTTCCTGAAGTTGGGCGAAGGGAAGCGGCTGCTGTGATAAGGACCAGGTCCGAGAGCACACGTGTAAACAGAGCACAAGGCGAAAGACGGAGGAAGGTGACTTATCAAGACTGCTGGTGTCTGCACGAGTTTTTAAAATTCTTGTTGATGTTATAATGTTGTGAGTGTGACAAATTTAAAATAACCAAAATTGATGGATTTATAGCAAGTGATGGTTTTTTTTGCTTGAACTACAACAAAAACATCTTAACCTAAACCGTGCACATAATCACTGAATCAGGCAGTGGGCCCAGTCCAAATTCTTGTGAGCCAAGCAGTTACATGGGGTGGTAGAGTGGTGAGGCCTCACATCCCAGGACGGGAGCCAAGAGAGCTCAGAAAGCGTAAGAGGATCCCGTAAGTGAGCTGCTTTCCCCATAAAGGAGGGCTAACAGCGCAGCTCTAAAGCTGGCTGTTCAGAAGTTATGTGAGTAACTCTGGGTTCATGGCTAGTTAAAAAGAGAAGAAATATATGTCAATTTCTTCTGGGAAACAGTCCATGAAGATAAACAGTAAGGATGGTCTAGTGGTGATAAATTGTGTGTAGATAATTGACCAGAAGAAAATGAAATTTTTCCTTGGGGGGAGATGGGTCTAACTGCTGGAGATATATGTGCTCTGCAAAAGCAGTTAGAATTGGAGTCCTTGCAAGAAGCCAGTTCAGCTGGAAAGCAGGAAGTTTCACTTCCCTCGACTTAGTGATGTAGACGAAAATATGGACACTCTATGCCCATTTGTTTCCAATGAGCATTTGTTTTGCATATTAAACCTTAAGGAGACACAGCAATAACTTCTGAAAATCACAAAGGCTCCAGCTTAGTAGATTCAGATGGCTTTAGCAGTCCGCAAGGCATGGTGAACTCTTCGGATCTAAGTTAATCTAGTGGTGAAAACACAAACTGTGCAGTCACAGAGATCTGGGCTTGAACTGCACTTTATACTACCTGCATGATCTTGGGCAACTTGCTCAAACTCTGAGTCTGTTCCCTCATCAACAGGATGGGGATAAGAATACTCTCTTAGAGACCATTGTGTTGTATTGAATGAAATCCTCTCGAGGGGAGTGAAGAACAAAGGAGAAATAATTGTAAGGATACAGGGTGTCCTATGAACCCCCAAGGACAGGCAGTGTGGCGGGCCTCATGAGCAAGCGAATCCAGGAACTGAAATACAGTCAGGCACCAGCATGGCTTCTGGGTCAGTCCATCTCCCTGAAGGCCAACTGCTCTTTCTGCATCATTCTTAATTCTCTTCTAAGACTTGCAAGTGGCTCTAGCACAGCCTCTCCATTAGCACATTCATCAGCTCTCATGTTCAACAGAGACCAACCTGGTTTATCTGCACCCGACTGCAGATTCCTACAAACATGAATTTCATCAGCACAGTTTGCCTGACGTCTCGTGTCCACCTCTGGTCTAGTCAATTGCGACCTGGTGGGTCAGGCTCTTGCCATATGAAGGTCAACGGCTTCCTGGAATATATTGAGGATGTGGGCATAATGAGAAAATGACAGCATCTCTGTAACTGAAACTTGACTCGCAAAGGACAACAGGGGGAGCAAATGAGATAATGCGTGTGAAGTATCTAGAATAGTGCCTGACACGAAGCTCAAAAAATGTAGGCTGTGAAATAACACAGCTGACAGGCCATAAGAGCTCGTCCACTTAATCTTTGCAATCCTACGTTGCTGCACCTGTCGTCAGAGAAGGACGCTCACAGAAACGTTGGTCGTGTGATCTCCGTGAAAAATTTGTGTCTTGACCAAAGTGTCCACTACGAGAAGGAGCTGCCTCGGCAGCTGATGTGGTCGTAGTCAAGTTCCTCCCATCTGGCAAATGCTCACGTCCCACCCCCATCTTTGTGGTTTCATTTGAGCTTCCCATGTAAGTTTACTGACTGTGGGTTAATCAGCAGATGATTATTTGAAAAGCTACCTAGCAGAATGGGTAATTTATTGGTATAGTTCCCTTGAGTTTATATAAAAAGCATGTGGCCATTGAGTAGCGTTTTTTGTTAAATTGCTTTTCCCTCCTGCACTGATTTCCATGAGATTATAGAATATCAGAGTCAAGACACTGGGCCCAAGTGAAAGCTCCTTGTGTTAACAGTGAGATAACATTTGCTCTTCCCAAGCCCCTCTCCTCTGGCTGTGAGACAGTGTCCCCACGCGGAAAGAAGCAGTCCTGTCCCCAGACAGCCAAGCTCAGCTGGAACACGAGCTACGTCCAAGATGTGCTCTTTCATTCCTGCTGAAGTCGGGGTGTCTGTTTTTAGAGTTTAAATATCCCTTTATTAAGGAAACATTATGAAACGGGTATGAAGGCACTTTTCTTCTGCACCCGAAGCCGTTGTGTCTAGAGGTGCTGTTATCTACAGAAGAAAAATGCCCCCAATAAACTTGAGTTCCATAATGGATATTGTACACCAGGTAACTGTTTGAAAAATTCAAAAACCCAAACGCACTGAGTAGTTTCTTTGAGATGATTGGAATTTATTATTATTGTACCAAATTTAAAAAACGCCTTCACTTGCTGGACTGTCAGGTTTTAAAACCAAAAAATGTAAATAAAGGCGAAAAGTGAACTTCTCTCTGAAAGACTTAAATGATTTCACGCTTGTGGGAGACCTTACCTAATGTGCTCCCCTCTCTCCCACCTGTAGCTTTTCAGACCTCACCCCCCGGGGCTGAGCCCCACTTCCGTCCACCGTCAACACCTGTCTGAGAGGCAGGGGCACCGGCGCGCCCGCCGGGAAACGTGTCAGAGACCCGACGGCGAGCTGTGACGAGCAACGTGCGTGTCGCGGCGACCCGGCTTAGGCCGGAGAGCTGGGCGACGGGTTCAGCCTTCAACCCGCTAGCGGCGTCAGGGTCGTGCACGTGCCCCGCCCGGACCCAGTCCCCGCGAGGCGCCGTGAGACGGCTGCAAGGGCCTCCGCCGCGGGGGCGCAGTGGCGCGGCGCGCTCGGGACTGCACCACGTCGTGGGAAATGGCCCGGGCCGGGCAGGGACAGGCCGAGGGCCCCACTCCAGCCTCCCGCTGGGCCTGACCTGGGCGTCCAGCCGCCCTGTAGACATCGCCAGCCAGAAAGTCCACAAGCGTCAGCGTGTCCAGAAGCTGCGCTCATCGTTTCCCCAACCCGAATCATCCGTCTCCCCTGGTGAACAGGCTCCAGCCTCCGCCCACCGGCCGAAGCCAGAGTCCAGGAGCGACTCTTAGGGCTTCCCTGCCATTTGCCTCCACATCCAGTTTCACTCGGTCCCGTCAATCCCGCCTCCCAGTAAATCGCCCACTTTGCGGTTTGCGCTAATCTCGGACTACCTTTAAATTCCATCCATTATAGTATTTTTCTCTCTCAATTCAAGTGATGATTAGTTTCCTGTAAGTGGCTCATGGAAAAAAAATACAAATGGATTTTTCCATAAGAAAAACAACAGTGTCCGAGGTGTATATTCAAGCAGTTAAAATAGAATAGCCATATTGTAGTAATGTGAATAATAAAAAGTTTATAGAAAAACGAACACGTAAAGTGTTTTTTCACAAAAAAATGTCAGTGACAGTGCCCAAACCATCCTGACTGAATCTCAGTTCTCCTCAAACGTTCATGTGCTTACAAACCACCTGCCCTCCTGGTGACATGCGGGTTCTGACTCAGTGGGTCTGGGTGGGCCTCAGGTTCTGCATTTCCAACAAGCTCCCAGGGGATGCTGATGCTGTGGTGAGAAGACCAACTTCCAGCAGCAAGACCTCAGCCTCACTGCTCTGTTATGTTCATTTGCATCTCCCCCAAACCCTTACCCCCAAAGCCTCTGTCTTCCTGGGGGACGTGTTAACCTGGGCTCCTAAATGCTGGCAACATCGTCCCAATGCTTTTCCTCTGGTGAAGCAGCCCCTCAGAGAGATGACCATTCACAGGTTTTCACTGTAGGTCTTAACCTCTGTTTTCATACTAGAGGTAAAAAACTTCAACTTCTGTGAATTCCAGTGACATAACATGACATTTTATAGACATGTAAACCCTTCAAAGATTGAAAAATAAAAAATGAAAGCAACACTCTGGGAATACATGTGTTTATAGAGTATGAACCTAAAAACACCTCAACAGCAGCTGAGAAATCTCTGCATCATCCTTAACCGCTCTCAGCATGAGGACTTCTGCAGCCAAGACCCCAAAAATGTGTCAGCAACAGAAACCATGTTAGCCGGAGAATAGCACGTGAATATCTTCCCTAAAACAATTGTGAAATTTTTCATCACTTTTTTTCTGAAAATACAAGGATATATTTTAAGAGTTATAAAATTTAATATTTTCCTGAGATGAAAGTTTTATATCTTTTTACACAAATGAGATCACACTATAAATATGTCTTCAACTTGCTCTTTTTCCACTTAACAATGATCTTGGGCATCCTTATGTACTAGTATATACAGTTTTTAGCATATGATTTTTGATACCTGTGTAGCCCTTATTTTTATATATTTTCATGTATTCTGAAATTGTATTTAAAATCCTTTTACCCTGAAGAGGAGGGTTCATATCCATTAACTGAAAAAAATTAACTAGTTGCACATTTCATTGTGTTGCTAACACCTTCTGAATGTGTCCTCTCCGCCAGATCCTCACCAACCGCTTCACAAGCCTGGTCTTACTACATTCAGAGGCGAGATTTAACGTAGGGTGTTGCACAGCTGAGGTGCAGAAGTGAGTCACTGCTCACAAACCCTAGTGAGTCAGACCCATCCTGCCCTCACCCTTAGCCTTGTGGGTCCTTCCTTGTCACACAGCATTTGCAGTGACAAAATCAAAACTTAATTTCTTATGAAACATGATTCTATCAAGAACTTAATAACTATTTATTGCTAATGACACAGGTGACGTGAAAGAGAAAACAGTCTAAGAAAATCACTGGGTAGTTAGAAGAGCGGAGTGTCGTGTTGGGCTGGCTCAGATCATTGTGGAAGGATTTCTGTGGGCATTCTGGTCTGAGTGCAAAAACTGCTCCAGTGGAAGAGAAAGATTTAATGAAAAGTTAAAAGTTATTTAACTTATGGTTTTTAGACAGGCACAGGACAGGAAACTCTGAGCGGAATGCAAAGTTATTTGGGAGAAAGCAGGCGCATCTGTAGACACTGCCGCATTCATCAGATTGGGGATTTGCAAGGACAAATCCCTGTGAATGCCAAAGGCCTGCTCTACCTTCCGGACTGGTCTTCTCTCTGTGCCCTCTGGCACTGACCTAGTTCAAGCTTTTGTGATAGCTCCTCTGGACTAGTGCAGTAGACACCCATTTGGCCTCACTGCCTCCACTTGCTCACCCCCCACCCCCAGCTCGTTTTCTGCCCTGGGGACAGAATCCCCTTTGTGAGATGCAGCTCTGACTCTGTCTCCTCCACAAACTCTTCAGCGAGGCTCCAGCGAGCACGGGGTGAAGTCTCGTCCCCTTCTTGGGCATATACGTTCCCCACAGCCGGCCTCTCTTCTCTTCACTCCCTCTGCCCTAATCCTTGACTCTGTGCTCCAGGAAAACCACGTTACACTCAGTTCCCCAAGTCCACTAGGCTTCCTCATCCCTTGGGGGCCATGGCGGGGGGATGGAATCACTGGCCACAGGCATTGTGACTGCAGGGACCATCTGTCTGCTTACTTCTTATTCTCAGAACCCCGCCAGACACTTACAACACGTGTGGAATAAATGCCCCTTTATTTCTTCTCCTGCCTCTTCTGTGTTGCTACCAGGCCTAGCACACAGCTCAGGTGATGTGTTTTTTCAGTCATACTTTGATTGTTTACGTCCCTATCTCCCCCACCAGATAGGGGTTGAAGTTTGTGACGGAAGACAATTTCTTGTCCATCTTTGTGGGACATGTATTTGGCACAGGGCCTGACAGGGCTCAGTCATTTTTTTTACATAAATTTCAGTGTATGACTTTTTCTTCTATTCGTTTACTTATTTTCAGGTAAATTCCTCAAGGCGGGATCCCTCAGTCAGGAGGTACAAACGTATTTTTGGTTCTTTATACCATGTGTGACCACGTTGTATGTATGTGTGACCACACTGTATGCATATATGACCACACTGTATGTATGTATGACCACACTGTGTGCATGTATGACCACACTGTATGTATGTGACCACACTGTATGCATGTATGACCACATTGTATGTATGTGACCACACTGTACGCATGTGTGACCACACTGTATGCATGTATGACCACATTGTATGTATGTAATGATCACACTGTACACATGTGTGGCCACACTGTGTGCATGTGTGACCACATTGTATGTATGTAATGATCACACTGTACACATGCGTGCCCACACTGTACGCATGTGTGACCACACTGTATGCATGTATGACCACATTGTATGTATGTAATGATCACACTGTACTCATATGTGCCCACACTGTATGCATGTGTGACCACACTGTATGTATGTGTGACCACACTGTAGGCATTGTATGACCACACTGTATGTATGTGTGACCACACTGTATGCATGTGTGACCACATTGTATGTATGTATGACCACACTGTGTGCATCTATGACCACATCGTATGTATGTGACCACACTGTATGCATGTATGGACACATTGTATGTATGTGACCACACTGTATGCGTGTATGACCACACTGTATGCGTGTATGACCACATTGTATGTATATGACCACACTGTATGCAGGTGTGACCACACTGTATGCATGTGTGACCACATTGTATGTATGTGACCACACTGTATGCATGTGTGACCACACTGTATGTATGTGTGACCACACTGTATGCATGTATGACCACACTGTATGCATGTATGACTGACCACATTGTATGTATGTGACCACACTGTTTGCATGTGTGACCACACTGTATGCATGTATGACCACATTGTATGTATGTGACCACACTGTTTGCATGTGTGACCACACTGTATGCATGTATGACCACACTGTATGCAGGTGTGACCACTGTATGCATGTGTGACCACATTGTATGTATGTGACCATACTGTTTGCATGTGTGACCACACTGTATGCATGTATGACCACATTGCTCTTAGGGTTTCATCAATCAAGCATTTCAGTACTGGAACGCCAGCAGTACTGTATGAATGTCTTCAATTTTACCACAATTGCACCCATATTGGTTGTATTTTTTTAATACTTAACTGTTATTTTCTAACTAATCCAGTAGGATTATGTGTGTGGCAGGTTGTTTTTAGATATATTCCTTCAGTTTTTCTAAGCTGCCCACTTTGAAAAGAGAAGGAAGAATCTGGAAGAGTGCAGGGGGCAGGGACCGCTGGGGTCTGCTGGGACTGGGTCTGTCTCTGTCCACTCTTCTCAGCTTCCATCGTGTTGACTATAACTGTTGAAAGCCCCCCCCCCGCCCCCCGTGCGAGCACAGAGCAGGTCCCTGTTCCGAAGAGTTAAGCTTTGTCACACATGAGCTTAACCCAGAGAGTAAGTTCTCGTTTATCAGGATGGGGAACAGGCGAAGACTCTCCCGACTTTACCTGACCTCATCAGTGTTGTCTCGTGTTCATGGGTGACTTCTGACTTTAAGATGTTTTAGTTTGCTTCACTGATGTTTACTTGCAATATTTATGTCCTTGGGGTCTATGTCCCTCATTGTCACCATCCACCTCATCAGCCATCTGGGGTAGGAAACATGGCGTGACTTGCTGTCGCATGCGCCGAACACGCCTTTGGAGTGGGTGGTCGGGGTCTGCTGTGTGGCCGGGACCTGGAGCACATCCCGCGCGGACCCGGGGGTGACCGAATGCGCGGGGGCGCGGCCAGCTCCCTCGGGTTCCGCTGCAGCCCAGGGCCGTGCCGGGCTCGTGAGCCGCCGGGCCGCACCGCTGTCCTCGCTCTGTCCCTCTGTCCCTCTCCCGTGCGGCCGCTGCTGTCACCTGGTTATTCTGATGCCCGCATGGATGCCTCCGGGGAGCCATGGCCCAGGTCTCCTGCCAGGGGGGAGGCCCAGCCATTGGTTTTAGCTTGAAATAGAGTTGTAACTTTCAGCTTCAGAAACACACAGGGAGAGGAAAAGCTTGGCAAGAAGGACCGTTTCCTATTACTTTGAGCTCATCTCCCCTTCAGGTGAGCGTTTAGCTGAGAGATGCTCACGGGGACAGTTCTAGAAACACGGTGGAGGCTCCCACCCCTCCTCGCGTCTATAGACGAGGTCCCACTACACCTGCCCTGTTCTTCCACCCTCGGCACTGGGCACGAGGGGCAGAGCTGGTTCTGCCCAGAGTTCACATAATGCCTCCTGGAGCTTCTGTGGTTTCTGCTGGGGACCTGTTCTGGGCATTTAAGAAACGTAAAAAACAACAAAACAAAACATTGTTGTCTCAGTCCATGCAGGCTGCTATCACAGAATTCCAGACTGAGTGGCTCTTAAACAATAGAAATCGACTTCGGAGTTCTGGAAGCTGGGAAGTCCAGGATCAAGGCGCCAGCAGGCTCAGAGGGGCTGGTGAGGGGCTGATTCCTGGCTCACAGATGACCGTTGTCTCAGTGTCCTCACATTTAGGGCCTCTTTTATTAGGGCACTAATCCTGTTCCCAAGGGCGCCACCCTCATGCCCTAATCACCTCCCAAGGGCCACCTGCAAATGTCGTCACCTTGTGCGTTAGGAGCTGACGTCAGTGTGCGAGGGCGCACACGTCTAGTCTGTAGCATCAGGATAGGCATTCAGCTGCATCTGTGGACTCAGAAGGCTAGGAATGTGATGGCTTTTGAGTTTCATCCGGAACCTGGATCCTGTGGAGTGAGATACTGTAACAGCAAGATCTCAAGTCAGCATGAGGGAAGCCATCTTAGGGAAAGGAGGCAGTATTGTAACTGTGACCCTGTGAGTACACTCTAGCCTGCATGTAGCCTAGATGGTTAAGCACCTCTCGCTTTTGCAAAATACGTGACCTGCTAGTATTATGACTCTTGCTTGTGATAAGATGATAACTTTGTTCTCTGAGTCCCCCCAGGAACATGGGGACCTCCAGAGAGAAAAACTCTGCATTGGTACCCATCACGGATGACAGAAGAAAGAGATAATGAGGAGCCTTGAAGTCCATCACACCAGATGGTTGACATTCCTAAACCCCCTCCTTCCTTGCCCATTTCCCCTATTTAACTGCTTCAAGATTCTGTATGATTTTAAGATGTCTCTTTAGGACACTAGTCCACCATCTTCCGATTGTGCTAGCTGATCCTGTAAACTTTCATTTCTCAACCACCAACTCATTTGCAATTGATTGGCACTGGAATGTGGCGAGCAGAATGAGCCCCTTTTGCTCGGTTACAATATGATATAAGAAATCAATTATATATGCCCGAAGTCCCCCGAGATTTTGGTAGATTTTTCAAGGTGTATGAAAGGAAATTCAAGGAAGCATTCTATAATGATTCATATGTCAAGTTTAGCGTATAGCTATGATTGCACACCCACAAATTTTAAAGACAGTAGGCAAATTGAAGTGCAGATGGTTCACTACAACTTAGGTGAGAGTATCGTATCACAGGCAGAGCAGCTATGTCCGTCTTGTCACGTTTCGTTTGCAAGGAGGTTTATGCCTTCTTTTCCTTCATTTCAGAATGTCTTTAGAACACATAACATAGTTGAATAGGATAGAAGGGTTCTTTAGCATGTTTTAGTCAGGAAATAATTCCCCTCTCGCCTACATTTGCAAACTGCATGTACACACAATCTAGCCAATCGGGAAACCAACCGGAACACTCCTCTTCTAGAGCCAGCTTTTGTCTTCTTCTCTCCTCACCTTGCCTGGTACCCCATTTCTTCTGCATCAGTCTATTTCATCTGAGAGTTAAAATTGAGACTTCAGAAGAAGTCAGAGGAAATGAGAAAAAAATTGCAATCAAGGAGGCAAATAATAAATAAGTGATGAGTGGCTCCTGGAAAGTCCTTCTCGGATCCCCTACTGTGCAGGGGTAAAGGGTTTCTAGGCTCCTGTATGGAGTTCCTCGTGTGTTCTTAATTACACATTATCCTCCATGATTAAGGACTTTTCCCCTTAAACTAGACTCTTTTTTAAGAGGGTACATACAAAAACTTCTTTGTTTGGGGAAACAAAAATTTCATTTGTATTCATTAAAAATTAGAGATCTGTCACCATTGAATAAAATGGAATCATTAATATCTGATATAATGCAATTAATATAGTCATGTATTGTAAAATAATTTATTAAAGTAAGTTCCAGAGAGTCACTTTAAACTTGAGAACAGATTTTCTTGACTTAACTTTGGGTTTTGAAATCAATCCAAGCGCTTCCACCCTTCCACCTATCTCAGTCATTCTCAGATGTTAGTGTGCGTGCATCAGAATCAGCGGATGGGCTTGTTAAAACACAGGTTTCTGGGCCCCCTTCTGACAGTTCCTGATTCAGTGAGTCTGGGATGGGGCCAGAGAATTTGAATTCCTACAAGTTCCCAGGTGTGATAGCAGACTTCTAACGCTATCCCACCAAGAATCCCATCCCCTGGTTATTCAATCAAACACCATCTAGGAGCTGCTGGGAAGGGACTAGCGGGTGGAATTCAGGCTCCTAATGAACTGACTGTAAAAGAGGGAGATCAGCCTGGATTATCTGGGTGGGTCCAGGGTAATCACCTGAGCCCTTAAAAGCAGAGGGGAGGTCAGAGACAGTTGAAGCATGAGAAACATTCCTGTGCCCTTGCTGGCTTTGAAGATGGAGGAAGGGGGCTGTCAGCCAAAGATGTGGTTGCCCTCCGGAAACTGAGAACAGCCCCAAACAGCTCAAGGAAGCAGGGGCCTTGGGCCTCCATGGAACTGATTTCTGACAACCTGAATGAGCTTGACAGTGGATTTGTCCCCAGAGCTTCTAGAAAGGAGTGCAGCCCTGAATTTGATCTCGTGAGACTGAGCAGACAGCCACCGGAGCCACGCTGTGCCCACACTTCTGACCTACGGAAACTGAGGTAACAAATTTGTATTGTTCTAATCATTGAATTTCTGGTAATTTGTTACAGCAGCAGCAGAAAATTGATGCACGTGGTAATACTGATGCTGCTGCCCCCAGGACCACAATTTGAGAGTCGCTGGCTTATCTGTTGTAAGTCTTCTATTATCACCAATTTACAGACTTCTGAAAAAGTTCAAGCGTTTTCTTAGTATCCATTCTCTGAAGTGGTTCTTTTTTTTAATTTGAAATGAAATAACATGTAAAAGGTTTAGAACAGTGCTTAGCCGTTGCTGATGTTCAATAGAGAGTGGCCATAATAGTAACTTCTACTAACACACAGCATGTATGAACACACTCTCTGCCAGGCACTGTGCTCATTACTGGCTGTGAATTTGCCCAGTTTCTCCTCGTAGTAACTCTGTGAAGTGGGTGCTATCATTGTTCTCAATTTACAGATGTGCAAACTGAGGTGCAGTCAGTACAAACGAGGGTGAGATGTGGACCTAGGCAGGATGACTCTAGGACCTAAACTCTTACGTGCTGTTGACTTCGTGTGTATTATGTTGATTATGCATTCGTGTCTTGTTTGCCACTTGAGTTTAAACATCTCTACATAGTTTTACAAAATAATAAAGCTTAAGCTATATCATTTTGTCTTTATTAACCTTTGCTAACATGGAAAAGCAGACCTATCGTTTATTCACCCAGTATCTATTGAGCACACACTTTCCACCAGGTGCTGGGCTGGGATTAAATTTGCCAATTCGTGAGTGTTCTCTGCCCCTGTGGAACTAATAATCCTAAAATCAACAGTCGTTAGAGGATTTAACAGAGAAACACTGTAGAGTGATTCCTAGTAAAACCAGAAATAGTACAGCAATGCTGTCATCATTATTATTAGGCATGATACTTGCAGTGCTGTGGAATACCCAGTTAAATTTGACTTCAGAAAACAAAAATACTTTTGTTAAAAGTATTAGTGTGTCTAAAATATTGCATGGGAAATACTAAAGAGTTATCTGTATAACTGAACACATTATTTTTGGTCCTTTATTTCATCTGGCTACCTTAAGTGCAGCTAAATAGAAAGACTAAAAATATATGGCTTATATTTGCAAAAATCATTGGAAAATTATTAGTACTAAAAAAAGTTAAGTTAAATGGCTGGCTGTGAAACATACAAAATTCAATGGCTTTTGCATATGCTAACCATAACTAGTTAGAAAATATAATGGACAATAGTACTATTTTTATTTACTTATTTTTAAATTGAGATATAATTGACATCACATTGTATTAGTTTTAGGTGCAAACGTAATGATTTGATATATGTATATATTATGAAATGATCACCACAATAAGTTTAGTTGACATCCATCACCACACATAATTACAGCTTTTTTTCTTGTGATGAGAACTTTTAAGATCTATTCTCTTAGCCACTGTCAAATATACAACACAGTATTGTTAACTTAGTCACCATGCTGTACGTTACATCCCCATGACTTATTTACGTTATAACAATTTGTACCTTTTGACCATCTATTTCCATTTCTCTCCCCCGCCCCACCCCCCCACCTCTGGCAAACACCAATCTGTTCTCTGTATCTATGAGTTTGGTGTTTCTTAGATTCCACATATAAGTAAGATAGACAGTATTTGTCTTTCTCCATCTGACTTCTTTCACTTAAAGTAATGCCCTCAAGGTCTGTCCTTACTGTCGCAAACACTGGGTTGTCCTTCTTTGTTGTGGCTGAGTAATATTCCATTGTATATGTATATATCACCATATATTTATATGTATATATACACACACACACACACATATATATATATATCGCTTCTTTATCCTTTCACATCTTCTTTATCCATTCATCCATCAGTGGACACACAGGTTGTTTCCATGTCTTGGCTATTGTGAGTAATGCTGCAATGAACATAAGGGTGCAGAAATCTCTTCAAAATAGTGATTTTTGTTTCCTTTGAATAAATACCCAGAAGTGGGAATGCTGGATCATATGGTAGTTCTATTTTTAACTTTTTGAGGAACTTCCATACTGTTTTTTATAATGGTTGCACCAATTTACATTCTCACTAACAGTGTACAAATGTTCCCTTCTTTCTAAATCCTCACCAATATTTATTTCTTGTCTTTTTATAGTAGCCATTCTGACCGGTGTGAGGTGATATCTCATTGTGGTTTTGCTTTGCATTTCCCTGATGATTAGTGATGTTAAGCACCTTTTCACGTACCTGCTGGCCGTTTGTATGTCTTCTTTGGAAAAATATCTTCAGAACCTCTGCCCATTTTTTAATTGGATTGTTTGTTTTTTGCTGCTGAGTTGTATGAGTTCTTTATGTATTTTGGATATTAACCCCTTGTCAGATATGTGATTTGCAAATATCTTCTCCCAGTTGTTAGGCTGTCTTTTCATTTTGTTGATGGTTTCCTTTGCCGTGCAGAAGGATTTTAGTTTGATGTAGTCCCATTTATTTATTTTGCTTTTGTTGCCCTTGTGTTTGGTGTCAAATCCAGAAATCATTGCCAACCAGTGTTAAGAAGCATACCGCTTATGTTTTCTTCTAGGAGTTTTATGTTTTCAGGTTTTTAACCCATTTTGAGTTGACTTTTGTGTATAGTGTAAGACAGTGGTCCAGTTTCATTGTTTTGCATGTGGCCCAAAACCATTTATTGAAGAGACTGTCTTTTCCTCATTGTATCTTGGCTCCTTTATCATAAATTAACTGACCATATACGTGTGGATTTATTTCTGGGTTATCTATTCCTGTCTGTTGGTCTATGTGTCTGTTTTTATGCCAATACCATACAGTTTAGATTGCTATAACTTTGTAATGTAGTTTAAAGTAGGGGAGGATGATGCCTCCAGCTCTGTTCCTCTTTCTCAAGATTGCTTTGGCTATTAGGGATCTTTCGTGGTTTCATACAAATTAGGATTGTTTGTTCCATTACTGTGAAAAATGCCACAGAAATTTTGATAGGGACTGCACTGAATCTGTAGATTGCTTTGGGTAGTATGGACATTTTAAGAATATTAATTCTTCTAATCTATGAGCATGGAATATCTTTCCATTTATTTGGCTGTCTTTAGTTTCTTTCATCCATGTCTTATAGTTTTCAGTGTACAGATCTTTTACCTCCTTGGTTAAAATTATTCCAAGGTATTTTATTCTTTTTGATGCAGTTGTAAATGGGATTATTTTCTTGATTTTTCTTTCTGACAGTTCATTATTAATGTATAGAAGTGCAACTGATTTTTTGTGTATTGATTTCGTATCCTGCAACTTTACTGAATTTAATAGTTCCAGCAGTTTCTTGGTGGAGTTGTTAGGATTTCCTGTATATAATAACATATTATCTGCAAGCAGTGACAGTTTTATTTTTTCCTTTCCAATTTGGATAGCTTTTATTTCCTTTTCTTGCCTAATTGCTGTGCCTAGGACTTCCAGTACTATGTTGAGTAAAAGTGGAGAGAATGGGAACCCTTGTCTTGTTCTTGGTCTTATGGGAAAAGCTTTCAGGTTTTCACTGTTGAGTATGGTGTTAGCTGTGGGCTTGTCATATATGGCTTTTATTATGTTGAATTACATTCCCTCTATACCCACTTCACTGAGAATTTTTATCATGAATGGATGTTGAATTTTGTCAGATGCTTTTTCGAAATCTATTGAGATGATCATATGATTTTTATCCTTTATTTTGTTAAAGTGCAGTATCGCATTGGTTGATTCTGTATGTTGAACCATCCTTGTATCCCTGGAACAAATCCCACTTGATCATGGTGCATGGTCTTTTCAATTTATTGTTGAATTTGGTTTGCTAATATTTTGGTGAGAATTTTTGCATCTATGTTCATCAGGCATATTGGCCATTAATTTTCATTTCTTGTAATGTCCTTGTCTGGTTTTTATAACAGGGTAATGCTGACTTCGTAAAATGAATTTGGAAGTGATCTCTTCTCAGTTTTTTGGAAGAGTTTGAGAAGGATTGCTATTAATTCATCTTTAAATGTTTGGTAGAATTCACCAGTGAAACCATCTGGTTCTGGGCTTTTGTTTGTTGGGAGGTTTTTGATTACTGATTCAATCTCCTTACTAGTAATTGGTCTCTTCAGATTTTCTGTTTCTTTATGAGTCAGTCTTGGTAGGTTATATATTTCTAGGAATTTATCTATTTCTTCCAGGTTGTCCAATTTGTTGACATATAATTGTTCATAGTATTCTTATGATCCTTTGTTTTTCTGTGGTATCAGTTGTAACGTCTCCTTTCATTTCTGATTTTATTTTAATCCTCTCTCTTTTTTCTTGATGAGTCTAGCTAAACATTTATCAATTTTGTTTCTTTTCAAAAACCAGCTCTTTGTTTCATTGATCTTTTCTATTACCTTTTAAATCTCTATTTCATTTATTTGCACTCTGATCATTATTTCCTTCCTTCCGCCAACTTTGGGCTGAGTTTGTTCTTCTTTTTCTAGTTCCTTGAGATATAAAGTTATGTTGTTTTAGGTCTTCCTTTTTTTTCTTAAGGTAGGTATTCATCACTATGAACTTCTCTTAGAACTGCTTTTGCTGAATCCTTTGTTTTAGTATATTTCCATTTTCATTTGTCTCGAGATATTTTTTTATTTCTCTTTTGATTTCTTCTTTGAACCATTGGTTGTTCAGTAGTATGTTGTTTAATCTCCACATATTTGTGAATTTTCCAGTTTTTTTCTTGTAATTGATTTCTTGTTTCATACAATTGTGGTCAGAAAAGATGGTTGATATGATTTAAATCTTTTTAACTTTATTAGGACTTGTTCTGTGGATCTATCCTGGAGAATGTTCTATGTGCACTTGAGAAGAATGTGTATTCTGCTGCTTTTGGATGAAATGTTCTGTAAATATCTAAGTCCATCTGGTCTAACATGTCATTTAAGTGCAATGTTTCCTATTTATTTTCTGTCTGGATGATCTACCAATTGATGTAAGTGGGGTATTGAAGTCCCTTACTATTTCTCCCATTAGGTCTGTTAATATTTGCTTTTTTTATTTAGGTTCTCCTATTTGGGGTCCATAAATATTTACAAACATTATATCCTCTTTTTGGGTTGACCTGTTTATCATTACATAATGACCTTCTTTGTCTCTTATTACAGTCTTTGTCTTAAAGTCTATTTTGTCTGCTATAAGTATAAATACCCCTGCTTTCTTTTGGCTTCCATTTGCATGAAATATCTTTTTTCCCCTTCACTTTCAATCTGTGTGTGTCCTTAAAGCTGAAGTGAGTCTCCTGTAGGCAGTATATATTTGAGTCCTGTATTTTAATCCATTCAGCCACTCTCTATCTTTTGACTGAAGAATTAATCCACTTACATGTAAAGCAGTTATTGGTAGGTATGTACTTATTGCCATTTTGTTAATTGTTTTCTGGCATTTTGTAATTCCATTGTTTCTTTCTTCTTGCTCTCTTCCTTTGTGACTTGATGATTTTCTGTAGTGGTATGCTTAGATTCCTTTCTCTTTATCTTTTGTGTCTATTATAGGTTTTTGCTTTTGGGTTACAAGGAGGCTTACATAAAACATACAGTCTATTTTAAATTGATAACAACTTGAATTTGAATGCATTCTACAGCTCTACATTTTTACTCTCTCTTCCCATGTTTTATGTTTTTGATGTCACAATTACGTCTTTTTACCTGGTGTATCTGTTAACAATGATTGTAGTTATAGTTATTTTTACTACGTTTGTCTTTTTTAAAAGTGTTTAAACCACCACCATTACAACATTAGAGTATTCTGAATTTAATTATATATTTACCTTTACCAGTGAGGTTTACACTTCTTCTTCTTTTTTTTTTTTGAGGAAGATTGGCCCTGCGCTAACATCTGTTGCCAATCTTCCTCCTTTTTTTTCTTTTTTTTCCACAAAGCCCCAGTTCATAGTTGTGTATCATATTTGTAGAGTTGTAGCTCTTCTGTAAGGGATGCCACCTCAGCATGGCTTGATGAGTGGTGAATAGGTCCGTGCCCAGGATCCGAACCACTGAACCCGGGGCCGCTGAAGTGGAAGGCGCGAACTTAACTGCTACACCACCAGGCTGGCCCCAGAGATTTATACTTTTATGTGTTTTTTTTTTCTTACTAATTAGTGCTCTTTTGTTTTAACTTGAAGTCTCTTTAGCATTTCTTATAAAGTCAGTCTTGTGGTTATGAACTCCTACAGCTTTTATTTGTCTGGATAACTCTTTATCTTTCCTTCATTTCTAAAGGACAACTTTGCCGGAGAATTCTAGGTTGGTAGTTTTTTTCTTGCAGCACTTTGAATATATTGTGCCACTCCCTTCTGTCCTGCAAAGTTTCTGCTGAAAAATCTGTTGATAGTCTTACGGGGGTTCCCTTGTATGTAACAAGTTGTTTTTCTCTGGCTGCTTTTAAGATTCTCTCCTAGTCTTTAACTTTTGATAATTTGATTATAATGTGTCTTGGTGTGGTCTCTTTGGTTTCATCTTATTTGGAACTCTCTGGGCTTCCTGGATCTGGATGTCTATTTCCTTCTCCAGGTTAGGAAAGTTTTCAGCCATTATTTCTTCAAATAAGTTTTCTGCCCTTTTATCTCTTCTCCTCCTGGGACCCTACATGTGAATGTAGATCTGCTTGATGGTGTTCTATTAATCCTTTCAGCTATCTTCATTCCTTCCCATTCTTTTTCGTTTTTGCTGCTCTGAGTAGGTGTATTCCACTGCCCTGTCTTTGAGTTTGCTGATCCTTTCTTCTGCTTCTTCTAGTCTGCTGTTGACCCCTCTATTGAATTTTTTAGTTCTTCAGGTTTGTCATTTCTGTTTGGTATTTCCTTATGTTTTCTTTGATGAAATTCTCACTTTGTTCAAGCATTGTCCTCCTGACCTCAGTGAACATCTTTATGACCATTATTTGAACTCCTTATCAGGTAAATCACTTATCTCCATTTCATCAAGGACTTTTTCTGGGGTTTTATTTTGTTCTTTTGTTTGGAACATGTTCTTCTGTTTCTTCATTCTCCTTGACTCTCTGTGTTGGTTTCTTTACAGTAATAACACAGCCTCCTCTCCCAGTCTTGAAGGAGTGACCTCCTGTAGGAGATGAACCTTATTATTCAACCCTGCCCTGGCTCTTGGTTATCTCTCAAAGCTTTGTGATTGTCCAGGCAGCCTTCTTTCTTCTTAGTGACTCCCAATAGTTGAGGGTGTGCCAAGACCCATCATGTCCCAAAGGGGAGCATCTTAGTCAGCACTGAGATTCAGGCTGATTGGAAGTTGGACCCTCAAGCTGAAGCTTTTAAGTATGCAGATAGACCTCTTTCAAGGGGATGGGAGCTGGGTATTTCTGTCTGTTCCATCTGCACTGAGCCCTGGGGGAATAGCCAGTTAAGAACTGTTTGTTTGCTACTGTCCCACTGAACAAGTGAATACAAGCCTGGCTGGCCACCACAAGGTGATCAAGGGGCGTGTCCCCTGGACAGCAGCCTCCAAAGCCGTGCTGCCAGGTGTGTGCCTAAGTTCCTTTCCAGGAGACACCAGACTTGGAGCCAGGCAGAGGGAGAGGAGCGTGGCACCTGCTGGCCTCTGCACCCAGGGGAGTGCAATCTCAGTGGGTGCCTGGGTGTATGTTAAAGTAGAAGCCTGCCTCTCAGGTCAGAGCTTTCAAGATAAGCAATTAGGCCTCTTTTGTGGAAAGATGGGGCCCATTTCAGTCAGCTGCCTCTGTGCTGTGCCCTGGGGAATAGCCCTGGTGGTTTTGCAATTCACCATAGCATTGTGGGTCTCGTGGATGCCAGCCCCATTGGCTTTCAAAGCTAGATGTTTTGGGAGCCCGCCTCTCAAGGTGAAGTCTTAAAAGTTGGGGCACTAAATGTGGGTCCAAACCTTTCGCTCCTCAGGGAGAAGCTGGGAGTTATGCATTCCCTCCTGGTTGTGTGTTGCTGCACTGGGGGTGGGGTTTATGATGAGACTGTGTGTCAGCCTCTCCTACCTGCTTTGATGTGGGTTTTTCCTTGTTTGCCCAACATGTAGGAGCCACTCAGCTGGTTTCTGGATTTCTTTCAGAGGACTTCGTTCCACGTACAGTTGTAGGTTTGGTGTGTCTGTGGAGGAGGTGAGTTCAGGAGCCTCCTAAGTCACCATCTTGAATCTGAACCAATAATACTATTTAAATTAACAATCAATAATAAAAATAAAGATCAAACTTACCAAGAAATGCATGGGATAATATGAAGAAAACTGTAAAATGCAAGGTGCATGGAAGGACTGTTGAAAAAATATATAGGCATGTGCAATGTGTTCAGATGTCATCTCTCCTTTACTAGTATATTTACTGCAATCATAATTAAAATCTTAGTGGCATTAGGGATGGGGAAGAAGATGGGGAACTTTGAAAAATGAATCTAAAATTTTCTGGCCAAGTAAAAGTATGAGAATAGCTTAAGTCTGCAGAAGAGGAGTAAAAGGGGTGCAGATGTGGCCAAACGGAATTTGGTGCGAGAGCCAGGTCTTGGTAAACAGTCCCCTAAGCGGAACGAATCCCAAGAGTTGTGTCAGCCTTCCTGAAACAAGTATAATAGGATGGTGGGGAGCACGGTGAAGCCTCAGCAAGGACGGGGTAGAGTCGCTGGGCTACCTGCCCACTGCCACTAGCACACTGAGGTGTGGGCAAAGGAGGCTGCACTGGGACATGAAGCATTTGCCTCTGCTGTGGACAACTACCTCACTTTCACCAAATTAGGTAAATAAATCAGGAAGAGAGAGAGAGAGAGTGTGTGTGTGTGTGTGTTTGGTATACTCTTCCTGCTAACCTGTGGTCCACCTGAACTTCTGCAATGGCCTCAGTCAATATTCACATATTTTGAAGAAGAGAGGGCATGACGCCAAGAGAAAAACCCACAAGGCAAAAGATTTTTAAATTTGATTTTACAGAAAAAATAACACATTCACTTAGGGTGAAAGATAAACTATTTTATAAACATCAAACAGATAAAACATCAATATTCCTAGTATACAAAGAACTCTTTCAATTTTATTCAAAATACATGACACAATAGAAAAATGGGTATTTACAAACAAAGCGATAGAAACGACCAATAAACCTATAAACAAATTACAAATAGAACAAGATTCTACTGTTTCAAAAACTATAAGCCTGGTGAGGTTTGTGGCAGATACTACCCTAAACTGGCAAGGATGACGGACACCATCACACGTTAGGGTGAAATGTGTCAGGAGCTGGGAAGCATCTGACCTTTACCTTACGGGCAAAGCCAGTGGGTTAGGCTGTCACAGTGCACGGATGCCCGGGTCAGACAAAGGACTTCATTACTCACAGCGATAACAATAGCCAGAATAGCAGCATTTTTTTGTGCCAATTCCCTAAGCCTCAGTTCCCACCAGGTGACTCTTTGCCTCTAATTTATTCTAAGGAGGTTAATTGGAAAAGGGGGCAAACCTACATGGACATACATGGACATGGATTTTCATTGCAGTGTTTTTTTAGAGCATCAAAAAAAATTAGAAACAACATAAATGTTGATTGTTTAAATGATAATACATCCGTACAAGGGAATATTAGGAAACCGTTAAAATGATCATATAGATCTATATTTAATGACATGAATTTAAATTTCTTTGAAAATTTTATGGGGGATGTTATAGACTGAATTGTGTCTCCCCAAAATTCATATGTTGAAGTCCTAAAACCCCCACATGACCTATTTGGAGATAGGGCCTTTACGGGGGCAATTATGGTTAAAGGAGATAATTAGGGTGGGGCCCTAATCTGATGGGACTGGTGTTCTTATTGGAAGAGGAAGAGCCACCAGAGCTCTCTCCTTGAACGCACAGAGGAAAGGCCTTGTGAGACCCCGTGAGGAGGCAGCTGTCTACAAGCCAGGAAGAGAGCCCTCACCAGGAACCAGCCCAGCTCTCCCCTTGACCTTGGACTTCCAGCCTCTATAACTGTGAGAAAGCAAATGTCTAGGGTTCAAGCCACTCGGTCAATGGTATTTTGTTATAGCAGCCTGAGCAGACTAATACAGGGAGTAAGCAGCTTGCATGAATTGTGAACTCATTTATATATAATTTAACAATTATGTTTTTTTTGCATAAAGAAAAGTCTAAAAGGATATTCACCAATGTTACCAACAGTGGTTTTCTCTGGTAGGTTTTCAGTGATATTTAACCTTCTTACTTATTCACTTCCATATTGCTTAACTTTCTACATCAAACGTGTTATCTTTCATATTCAAGAAAAAAATAAAGTTTCACTTTGGGGAAAAGGAGTGAATTTTGAAGCTAACCTCAGCATAACTCCATTTTTCTCTAACTTTCTGGCTGGTCACCTCTGAGCCAGTTCCACGACTGTAGGGCATGTGATCATTCCCTCTCAAGTCACAATTTCACTGATAGGTCAAGTGCATCCTGAGGTGAATGGTCTTGGATGTTTATGTGATAAGTGGCTCCTGATGGGGGGTGTGGTTGGAGACTTAGGGGCAGGGCTGACACCACATGGACTGTGTCAGGTCTCGTTTTGAATGTGAACTTGAGCAGGTTGAAAACTGTCCAATAATTAGATGGGTGAATGTCTGCTTCAATCTCTCTGCTCCTCAAAATAATGCTGACCTATTTTAGGTGGTTCTTTCATGGTTTTCCCTATTGACAGCTTTGATTTAGATGCTATTGTTATGGTAAATTTTAAAAGGCAGAGATCCAGAGATAGTTTCTTTTTAATTTTACTTAGTATTTTTGGGTAGGTATAAAAGCAAATGCAGTCTCACTCACCAGTGAAGGCAAGTTATTTTTCTGTCAGCGTGTGGGGACACAACATGGGTTGTGTTGTTAGCAGATCCATTATAATTGGATCCATTATTTCCATTATAATCATTGTTGGCCTAATTATAACCTCCTGTGATTTGTGTATAATTCTGGTGTATTAACTCTTTATGGTTCATCACACTTGTAGCACACCAGTGATGCATTTGTGTACTGTTATTGACAAGGAAATAAATGTGTAACCCAGATGTTAGTTGGGGCTTCTGTTCCCTGAAGATTTACGTGAATTTGGTTCAGCCCCTCCGTATCCCAGTTTTTATGCATCCAGGATTCTTCACAGAATTTCTGTGACTTCCCACACTTGTCTTCTCACGGTCACTCCCGCTCATCACCAGTCATAGACATTCACACTGTTACAACCCAGTCTTCTCTGGCTAATGTGAAGACCTTCACCATTTCACTCTATTTTCCCTGAAAGAATCCAACCACTATGATTTCCGGGGTTTAGTAATGTTGTTGAAGATGTGAAGGGTTGAAGGAGAGATCACATCCCAGTCTCCCACCAGTTTGCTTGCCCCACTTGTCAGACTCCACCACCTCCTCAATGCCCGTGCCTCTGACCAAAGGCCCTTCTCGTGATCTGCAGGCCCCTGAAAGCATAGTCTAGGCCCGTCAGTTTGAGTCTTCTTTTATGGGGAACCTTCTTTTCAGGTTATTCTTCCTACCTCTGACATCTGCAGTTCCAGAGAATACAGGTTTTTTTATGTTTCCCTACATCGATGACGTGGAAACAGAACGTTACTGACGCTTGTGCCGTGAGTCAGTGGCAGGGGTGATACCCGTGTGCACAAACAGACCCTCATTAGATGCCCTCCCAGGACCTGATGCTGTGCTAAGTACTGGGATACAAAGACATAGTAATGAGAGAAATACTTTTCAAAGGCTTTTCCACTGGAAAAAAAATCATTATAAAGTTACAGAACCTGACAGCTAGGAAGGTTCCTGGAGGTCCCCTGTTTGATGTATTATCAGGTCCCCTGTCTTCTTCATTATACAGATGATAAAGCTGAGGAATGAGATTGCACAACTGGTTAGTGGCAGAGCTGGGACTGGTCCCCCCTCCTCAGTCTCTTCTTCTAGTTCTTTTTCCTGGACATCGTGGAATATGGAAGATGGTGGTCAAGTGAGGATGTAGGTGAGACCTGTCGGACAAACACCAAGGGGAGGGGAAGATGCAAGAGGCACACGGGGAAGAAGAGATGAAAAAGCAGGACCTCACTGAGAGAAAGTGAGGGAGGCGATGCCCAGCCACAAGAGGGCAGTGGCCCACTCAGGTGGGAGCGGTTCACCAGCAAACTGAGGCACGCTGCAGGGGGCTGAGCACAGGTGTGCGTGTTCGTAGGTGGGAGAAGGAGAGAGAAATGGGAAACCAGTGTCTCCTGAGGCTAGGTCATGCTTCATCTTGTGTTTTCAGACTGTCTGATTGTGCCCCAAAATTTCCTCTGATGTGATTTTTCTTAATACTGGCTGTGAGAGTAGGAGTTGGTAAATTTTGAGAAATCAGGCCATCTTTGTGGGATTCCCAAGGATTGAGAAAATAAACTGAATGATGCTAAAAAAAAAAAAAAAAAAAAACTCTCTTCTTTTCCTCAAAAGATTTGTTGGAATCATTGGGGTAGACTGAATATCTCCAAATAGTAAAGTGAGGGACGACGGTGAGAGCCAGAGGGCTTAGATGACAGACACAAACACGCCGTTTACATGGTCCAGGAGTCCCAGCACCAGGCTGCCTGGAAGTGGTGGTGGGAGAGGGTGGGAGAGGGTGGGAGGGGCGGGACCGCTGCTGGAGACCTCTGCTGGTTCCCTGGTGCCCGGAAAGGGGAGGCGCCCACTGTGCTACAGAATACTCTCCTTTACTTGCCTGCCCTGCAAGTGTCTCCCTTCTCAGTCAGGACACAATCCAACTACATGTGAATCGGTGACCTGGGTCGGTTATAACTCTCTCTCTTTTTAAAGGCTTATTGCTTATAAGGAATAAAAACCCACTTAAGCTAGAGTAGAACATGAACATTTAAGAACAGAAAACAAGAACAGCAAGGCCATGCAGAAACCAGGACTGGAGAGTCAGGAAGCGAGGTGCTCCCTGCCCTTCCAGGCTGTATGTTCTTTTTTCCCTGCTTCTGAGCATCTCTTTCCAAACCTAAATGGTTCTATCAATGCACGGCCCAGTATGGTGGCCCTGGCCCAGTTCCCTCTGGTCTTTCTCATAATCCTCGCACCTGTGACCGCAGCATGGGTTTTGTCCTTGTGTCTCGTAGCTCAGATTCCCGAGAGGCATGGTTCCCTTCCGGAAGGCGTCCTCTGGTGATCACCCAGCTGTGGCTAGAGAGGACAGAAGGAGTCACGACAGCCCCTTTCTCCAGCAGGGGAGTGGGCTTCGCTGTTTCTAGGGAATGTCCACGTGCTTGGCTCTGTGACCTAAACTATTTTTTTTTCAAGCTCGTAGTTTTGAAGAATAAACAGATCACACTTTCCAACGCATTAAGCATTTTTCAGTGGCCTTTTGGTCTGGGATTCAGGTTTTCTTAGTGAGCACTTGAGAAATTTAGAGTTAGGATTGGGGATCTGATCAGAGGAGGGGAGAGAAAGTCAATAGCAGGGGAAATGTGGGGCTTTGTCTCCTTAAGCTGCAAATGGCAATGGGCACATGCAGCACGATCTTCTTTATGTCCCTGATTCTTTCACATGGCCTCAATTTAAGACAAAATCAGGGCAGGTTTTTAAAGAAATGTGCATTTGACATGGTGGGACACCACCCCTCCAAAATAAAAGCCAATTTGAGAGAGAAAATGAAACTAGGCTGTGGTGGGGGGATGGACCGGTTGGGGAGTGAGGGTGGGTTTTTTCTTTTTCTTGCCTGTAGATTTTGAGAAGTGGTAAAATCATAGAATTCCATTTGCTGTTTTGTGGAGATCTGAGAGCCTAATGCAAAGCATCATTCATATCTCCTAGTAGCGCCTGCAGGATTTGGTGGGTCACAACGAAGCATTTTATTGATTACATTATGAGAAATCAAAAGTCACCCAGACCTTTAGCCCCAGGATGCCTTCTGCACACGCAGTGGCAGGCTGGCTGTTCGTCACCGTGGCGAGAACTGAGCGAGTGCCACGGGCAGCTCACAGCCCTGGTGAGAGGCTCTGCGGGGAAGGAACCATGCGCTCCTTCATGGCCTCTGAGTGAGGAGCGTCAGGGCCCTCTCCGTCAAGACAGTGGGAGCTCTGAGGCCGCCCTCTGGTTCTGACTTCCCCGTCCTCACGGTGAATCCGTGCTCCGCTCCCTTTAATAAAACCGTTCCCGTAGATGCTGAGCAGCTGTCCTTGTCTGAGATGCTCTGAGGAAGAAAACCAGGGACTAGAAACCCTTCACTTCCTTTGTTCATAATAAACAGACTTGTTCATTGAAAACAAAGCTTCCCGCTGGGAGGGAGGAAGCAGGAAGATGTGGGTTAAGGAGGGAGTCAGAGAGGATGGGGGAGCATTGTCAGAAGCTCTCCTACGAAGGCTGTGTTCTTAAGGGCATCTGGCTCTCTTGTGCATGCTGCAGTTGAAAATGGTTAATAAAGTGCTTTGGATCAAATAGGTTTCTTAAAGAGAATATGGGACACAGGCATTGTGGCTGTTATGGAGAATTTAAACCAGCCGCCAAAAAGAAGAAATTCTCAGAGCTGTCTGGGCAGTTTCTAACGTGTCTTGACTACTGCTTATTGGCTTACTTTGATCCGCTGAGAAGCTGAGGTGGAAGTAGCATGGGTAGATGATAAAAGAAACTGTGTTACTCCTTCCATCAGGAGATTTCATTCCCCTCCCGCTCCCCTGATCCTCCCCCTCAGTCTGGAAACAGCCTCACAGGAGGGGAAGAGTGGGCAACGTCATGGGGCTGGCTCCGGGGCTGGCTTGATACTCAGGGTCAAGGGCGGCCTCTCAGAGGGCTGGTCTCCTGGACCACAGTGGACCCATGGGGCTTTGACTCTGGGAATTTGATGGGCAAAATCTAGTAGTGTGTATGATTGTGTTTCTATTAAATTTTTCCAGTTGTAGCTAATCTTGTAGATTTTGAATTTTCATGGCAAAAGAGATACCCTCAATGCCTACTCCTGAATGTTTTTATCCCACTCAAAAGAAATAGGTTAGGCTTTCCTGGTAATTCTGCAATAACACTTGGGACTCATTCCTATGGTGCGATCAACACATCTTTTGCACTAAAATAAACCACCATCCAAGTCTAATAGCGGGGATAGAGAATCCAAGTCCCATCTAACAGCGGGAGTAGAGAATAGCTGATGAAAACAAGCTGGTCTGTGTGAGCAAGCTATGAGGAATTCTTTCTTTCTGTTGTCGCAGACAAACTTTTCTGGGTGGACTCATTTTTGTTTTATTGAAATAAAGCAAAAAATAAAGTTTTGGGGAATGGCTGCATTCTTAAAAGTAGGAAAATACTTAAGCTACATTATCTTAGCTGTGATGAGTTTTGGTGACTGATGGGTACAATACTGTCAGCTTTGTTTCTTCAAAAACAAATTGTCAATCTAAACCCTGGAAGACAAAATTGTCAGCTATGTGTCTGGATGAGCAAAATTATTGGTGTGTCTCTGGAAGGTGAAAGTCTTTGGGAATAAGAGAAAATTGTCAGATGTATATTTTCAAGACAGAATTGTTGGCCATGTCAGTTAAATAACAGGTTACTATTATTTTACCGCTGAACTGTGAAATTTACCATTTTTATCCCCTTTGCCATTTGAATTGACAAAGTGAACTCCATCCAGATTGTCATGTGTGTTGGTCCTTCATGAGGACAGATGAGCCACATGGGCTTTTGTGTTATGGCTGGAAAGAGGGATGCGTAAGGTCAACCAACCAGAGGGTATATGATGAAATGTTGTGTGTTAATGGAGAAAGAGCCGTTCTGGATTCCTTTAATGGGTGCTTCAATTCAAAATGAGAGGCAGCTAGGTCCGCGGGAGGTGGGGCAAAGGCACAGCGCAGTCATTACCAGAGCACTCTATTTAATAACACGGCTGGTCACAGGTTTGTGCTAGTCAATAATTGCCTTGCGAGTCATGGTTGGCTCTGGGGTATGTGTGTGTGTGACAGAGACAGACAGACAGACTATATTTTTGTACTGGTAAGAGGTATTTCTGACAGAGGAAGTTAGCCTTAAAAGTAAGGAGCAAATAGATGAGAATATCTTGTGCACACCTATATAACAAGAGTCTTCAAATTCATATTGGAGAAACTAGCCTGAATGACACTACCAAAATGAAGTAGATTAAACTGCATTACTGGAAGGATTTGAATTCCCTTCCCAATTACTGAAATGCTAACACTGGTGCATTTTATTTTTTGAGACCTAGACGGTATGCCTCAACTTCCCAGGAATCTCTGTGATTTCCTCAGAAATTAGTTGTCTATTTAATTTTGATTCTGTAGGTTCATGATTATGGGTATAGAAGGCTGGTCCAGATTTGAGTCTAAATTAAGGAGGTTGGAAATGTTGAGCTTTAGGATTCCTGACCTTTGTTCATTAGCAAAACTAATCCAGTTATCTATATTGTGATACACTCTGGCTACTATTTTCAGTGGCTTCCCAATGCCTACAAGATCATGTAAATGTGCCCTGGACTGTCCAAGACCTTCTGAAACGTGGTCCCCACTGGTCTCTTCAGTTCTGTTCAAGTCCTTACCTATAGCCTGCAGGCAAACTGCTCCCATCCTCTGTATTCCCTGAGCCCCACCCTGTGGTCATCTGACCATAACATTAACTCTGATCCTGACCTTGACTTCCTATTTGAGCTCTTTGGGATCGAGAGCAAATGTTTCCAGTGATGTCGAGCATATCTCAAGGGCACCCTTACTCCATGTACTCTGAGCAGTATTGTCAGTCTATCCTACTAATTTGTCCCTGATTATATACTTTTTTTTGTTATTTATGTATTTAAATCATATCTCTAAGGGCCAACTAAGAGTACTGTACCTGCTGTTAGTGATAGAATGGTAAACAAGACATGCGCCCATCTTCTTGGCCATTGTAGTTCAATAGGGGATCAGAGAAGAAATCAGGTGATCATAACAGGATGCAGGGAGTGTTACAGACAGGAAGAACCCCTACTCAGATTTAGGGTTCAGAAGGAGAAGTCTTCCCTGTGGAAGTGACATTTTGGTTGATACGTGCGGGAAGGGGAGGGGTCAGACAGGCACACAGATGAGAGATCTTAGCTCTCGCAAAGAAATCATGGCAGAGTCCTGTGTTGACGAGTAAACTGAGTTAGTGCTCTCTATACCTCTTCTTTCTCCTTATTCTAAGCAGATGGACTCTACTACGTGAGACAGGATGTGAGAGATGAGGGGCTGCATATCATGAAGTGCATTGTACACTATCCCAGCATGTTTGAATATTGTCTTATAAGGGGCCATTGAAGAGAGGGGCATCAGGGGAGGGACAGGATCGAATTTGCATTTCAGAAACATCACTCTGGCTTCAGTGGAAAAGGATTCTAAGTTGGATAACCAAATAATGTGGTTTGCCTGTTGTAGTGTCCTGTTCATTTTAGCATTTGTCTTAGGTTTTTCATTTTTTAACAAATTAGGAACTCCACTTTATACTTCTAGCTTCTACCATGGACTCTTCTTGAGTGTTTGAGATGTATGTCAGTGAACAGAATTCTCCCCTTAACAAGGGGTTGAGTCTGAAAGGCACCTCCCATGATAAGACAGCTCAATAGGTCGCTACATCTAAGTCCTTTAGGTCTTGAGTTGTGGTGGGAAAAGTATAGGAACCTGCTCTTCTCCTGATGCACCAGCCTATGAGATGCAGGAAACCTTCATGGTTAGTGGAAAACAAGGGACAGTAACGATTGAATGTACAGGAGACAATGAGCAGGAAATAGAAGTTGGGTAGTCTTGCCGTAGTGCATAAAGAGAGAAGTCCCACTACAGCGTTTTTTTCATTTATTTTATGTTATAAATCTACAATTGCAAATCTTCCTTGACTTATGGTGGGATTACATCCTGATAAGCCCACCATAAACTGAAAATATTGTAAGTCAAAAATGCATTTAATACACCTAACCTACCGAACATCCTAGTTTAGACTATCCCACCTTCAACGTGCTCAGAACACTTACATGAGCCTACAATTGGACAAAGTCATCTAACACAAAGCCTGTTTTATAATAAAGTATTGAATGTCTCATGTAACTTATTGAATACTGTACTGGAAGTGAAAACACAATGTTTGGATGGGTACAGAGGGTTGTAAGTGTATCGGTTGTTCACCCTCGTGACTGTCTGGCTCACTGCTGTCCAGCATCCTGAGAGAGGATCACACTGCTTGTCACTAGCCCAGGAAAAGACCAAATTCAAAAGTACGGTTTCTACTGAATGCATATTGGTTTTGCACCATCATAAAGTTGAAAAATTGTAAGTCAAACAATCATAAGTTGGGGACCATCTGCATTTATTTGATTTTCTTATTTGATGGCCTTTTATTTAGCAATAAACCTGTTCAGTAGCCAAGTTCACAAAAATCAAAAGCACATGTTTAATGAAAAATTAAGTACTGAGTTATTGTTTCTTGAGAAAGTTGATGTTGATTGATTAGCAAAATGATCAAACAATATCACTAACCAAATGAAAAGCAGAAGACAGAAATCTCCAAAAAATCATCTATTTCATGACTTTATTTATAAGAAAACTGTGTATGACTACACAATCTCGTGTGTGCAAATGCAGAAAGTGCATTTCCCTGTCGCTCTGTGAACATGACCTCATCAGATCAGATGACTGCTCTGTTCATCCTCAATCCCAAGTTTCCTAGTACACATACGAAAAGAGAAGTGGTGACTATTGGCTGCATTAGCAGAGGAGAAATTCTCAATCAGTTACATGATGCTGGTTTTGTAACAGTATTATTATCAGATGCTTCAAATAGAAAATCAGTTAATTCCAATAATGGTCCTTTTCGTAAAAAATATAATTCATGGAATCAAGGTAAACCTTTTGGAAGTTCATTTGGTTGGCATTATTGTGATTGTTATTGCAAATTTAGTTTTAAAAGAAGTTCAACTTTGAAGAAGAAATTATTTTGTCATAGTATAAACGCAAATTTTGGTGAACAGACATGAGGTATAAACATTGTTTGTTTTTATATTAAATTAAGAAACTTATGGAGCTGAATGTACTTGGATTTTTTGTGGTGCACACATACTTTATAATTGGTATTAAACAAATTGTATTATTTTACCAGTTAAGTACATTTTTATATATTCACAGAATAAATACGAATTTTGGAGATGCCAGTGATGTTGAATACACAAAACTACTTTTTCATGGCAGAACTTGTGTTTTTTTTCTCTTTGCTCATTCCCAATTGAATTTTAGAAATGTCTGAGTCTTTGAAGGACTTTTTTTGTAAATCAACCTAATTTGCCTACAGTGGTTCCAAAACACTTTGTAGATAATTTCTTTAACATTTGATTGGATTTTGTTTAAAATAAATTGGGAATTTTAAATGCAAGTATTTAAGAAATGCAACACCAAAAAAGTAAGCTTTTAGCAAACTGCAGTTATTGGGAGGGGGGGAAAAACCTTAGAAACAGGAAGACATTCAAATTTCTCCCTGCAAAAACAAGAGAAAAACGGAAATAAATAATGAGGACTCAAATGTTGTATAATATTTCATTCTAAAGTTTTAAATTTTGCTTCGCAATATTTGTATTTGTGGGAAGAATCTTTTAGTGGAGCTCCTGGTTTTAACTGGATAAATTTCTTTCACATGCCAGGATGGAAGGAAGTGGAGGAGGCTTATGATTTTCAGCATCTAAATGTGGTGAAACATTCAAAAGGATCATAAATAGAGGCAACTTTTTGGACAAATTTATTTTGTAAAAATGTGTATCAAAGAAAGGCACTCTAAAGAGTGGCAAAAAAATAGTACCTGTGAAAATATTCGAGCTGAAATACCTCCAATTTCAATATGCAAAATTCAATTTGGGTCTGGGCTTATCAGGTACTATAAACGGTATTTTCTCAATGAAAAATACTAAGGACTGCGGGGAAGAGTCGATTAAAAGTGTAAAAATTTCAAATTTGTTAACCATAATATGCACCTTTAAAGAAGATTTTAGATTTTATGAAAAAATTATAATTATTCAAAAATAACATTCACAGCATTAAAATAGAGACAGCTAAGAAAGTGAATACAGCACATAAATATGTACCAAGAATTCTACTAATATGAATTTTAGTTTCAGATAATCCATATAAAGAAGGATTTTTTGCTTTAATATACATGGATATTTTTGGGAAAAATTTTATTTATTGTGGTAAAAAATAATAAAATTGGCCATTTTAACTGTTGTCAATTCAGTGGCATTAATTACATTAACAATGTTGTATAACCATTGCTATTATGTTTCCAAACCTTTTCATCAGCCCAAACAGAAACTCTATACCAGTCAGGCGATAAGTCCCTACTGCCCTTGCCCCAGCCCCTGATAACCTCTAATCTACTTTGCGTGTTTATGAATTTGTGTGTTCTGTTATTTGATATAAGTGGAATCGTGTAATATTTGTCCTTTTGTGTCTGCTACTTTCACTTTGCGCCATGTCTTCAAGATTCATCCACATTGTAGCAGGTGGCAACTTCATTCCTTTTTATGGCTGAAGAAGACTGCAGTGTGTGGGGGGACCACATTTTATTTATCTGTGAGTCTGTGGACAGACACCTAGGTTGTTCCCACATTTTGGCTATTGTGAGGGATGCTGCAATGAATACTCGTGTACGAGTATCTGGTTGAGTCTCTGTTTTAATTTCTTCTGGATATATACCTAAGAGAAAAATTGCTAGGCCGAATAACTCTATGTTTAGTGTTTTGAGGAACCACCAAACTCTTTCCCACAGTGGCTGTGCCATTTTACATTCCTACCAGAAATGCACAAGGGTTTCAGTTTGTCCAAGTCCTCCCACTTACTATTTTCCACCTTTAAATTGATCGTTTTTTATTATTATGGCCATCCTAGTAGGTAGAAATTAAGATCTCATTGCAGTTTTGAGGAATTTTACTAATAAAGCAGTTCTTGAATAGAACTATTTTTCAGTTCACCAATATAGTGAAATACATTGAAATCAACTTGTCAGCCAAATAAATATTTTGAGATATCATAAATCAATTACATAGGGCAGGGGCAAAAGAAAAAAAGTAATAATTACTAAAAAATAATTACTACTAATAAATAGAAGTAGAGAGACAGAATGTTGTAGTCCAGGCAGTAGGTGGTGATGTCCTGGACCAGGTAGTGGCGTGTGAAGGAAACTAAGAGACTTAAGAAGTAAGTATCAAGAGCTATTTAGAAGTTAAACTGAATGGACTTGAAGGCTGATTGATATGGGAGATATAAAGAGGAAAGAGCACAGTGCCCAGATTTCTGACTGGAGTAATAGGTGGATGGTGGAGCCATTTTCTACCATATAGCCGCAGGAGGAGGAAGAGCAGGAGTTGAGGTGAAGGTGGATAAGGATGTCAGCTGACAGTTGAATCTGAGGTGCCCACGGAGAATCCAGCCAGAGACGTGTGTCCAGCAAGCAGTTGGAGCTACAGGTCTGAAGCTCAGGAGAGAAACCTGGGCTGGTCACAGTAGCAGGGAATTACCTTCTTTTCTGTGTTCTTATTTCTAGAACAAGATGATAAACTCCTTGAGGGCATTTCAGATATTTCCCTGTTTCTCTGATTTTCCGTCATACAGCACATTTTAACTAAGAATCTCTCCTAATTGAAGCATTGTACTAGATTTAAGATGAATTAGATAAAAGATGAATAAAGTCCCATCCTTGTTCTTAGAGGGTTTACACCTAGTAAGGGCAAAATAAAAATTTAAAATACATAAATAAATACAGAGATTAAGTGAGGTGCTTTGAGGCATGGAGACAGGTATTCACTCATTCTGACTAAGGAGATCTTAGAATGAATGATGCTTACACTTAAAAGGACCTCAGTACTTCCTTGTTGATTGAATGCTCTGATCAGGGTGGCTCCATAATTTGTAGGGCCCGGTATAACATTAAAATCTGGAGTCCTTTGTTCAAAAAGCAGGAAAAAATTGCCCATTAAGTGTTCATATAAACTTCCATGACTTGGCAAGGTGTTTGCTATTTGCTATTTAAAGTTCTAAGTGAAGAAAAATTAAAATTTTGAATTATTAGCATGAATTTTACCATTTGTGTTTATTTTTGCGCAATGCTAGCATAAAATGCAATTATCAGAGCATCTAACTCATATGCAGAATCGCTGAGATTATACAATTTGAATTACGTGGCTCATCCCCTTCAAAGAGTGCTTGGAACTGGCCAGACGATGCGAGCACAGCACAGGCCCAGGCAGGTTGGGAGGAGGAAGGGAGGATCCCCCGGGGCACAGGGTATTCGCGGGGCAAGTGTAGATCCTCACAGGGACCGGGGGCCATGCCCGGCCATGCAGGGCGGTTCCACCTCCCACGAGCAGCCAGACGTCTGCACCGGGCCTGGGCTGGGCCTGGGGAGGTTGAGCCTGGAGCATCCTTTCCTAAGGGCCCACACCCCACCTGACGACACACAGGAGAACTCCCAAGGATCTTGAAGCCTCCACACCTGGATGGGCTTGGTACCTGGATCAGGGATGTATCGCCTGCTGAGAGGCAGACTCTGGCTGGATACTCACAGGACAAGTCTTGGTGCTGCCAGCCCGGTGGGACCAGCCTCCGTTGTGTTCTGCCCAGAGATGCCTCCTGGGGCTCTTGCCAGACCCCAACCCTCCACCACAGCCTGCTGGGGATGGAGGGTGACTGTGGTCACAGGGCGGGGGCAGAGAGGACTCAGGGCCAGCTCTCTCAGAGAGCCGGGGGTGTGATGGCCCTCATGGTGAAGGTGAGCGTGAACACACCTGGGCCCACTGGGGAAGAGCCAGTTAAAGTGGAAGGAGTCACTCAAAACTGAAGACAAGTGCCCTTCCTCGGTCAGGTCTGCCCAGTCCACCGACCGAGAAAAGTCCTGGCACGTCCGAGAGCCATGCAGACGCCCCGGAGAGCTGAGCCCACATGTTGGAACAGGTGTGTGCTCACACCCGCCTCTCTCTTTCCCTTTATCACTTTGTACATTTCCTAGCAGGGAAAAATATAAACAAACCAGAAACACACACACATGTGAATGTATTCAGTCTAGACTGGGCCTTTTACTTGGTTCTGATTGATCTTTGATCGGGTAGAATGCAGGGCAGGGGATGGAAGGCGGAGGAGGCCTTAAGCAGCTTTGGAATAGAAACTTCTAAACTAAGAACGACTTTGACTAAGTGTGGCACTTCACAGACATCATCTCGTTTGATTCGGCTAACTAATCTGCAAGATGGCCGTCGTCATTCCTGTTTTTCAGACCGAGGACAATACGACTTGGAAGGGCTAAGTAACTTGTTCAAGTTCAGATGTGGCAAACCCAGAATTTGATCCCCAGTCTGTCTGACTGAAAAGCTCATGGTCTTTCTTTTGAAACTAGGTTCTCATCCTCGTGCAGCAGGCTAGTCTCTCCCCTGGGTCCCAGGAAGACCATCAGTGACACATTCTCCAGGTCTGATCAGTTTCCCCAACAGCTTTTTACCGGCCGCGTCAGATGGCAAAGCTCATACTTGCTGCTCTAAGTAGGCGAGAAAAGGAGAGTGGAGGAGGAATTAGGAAAAACTCCCTTTCCCACCAGGAAGTTCTTAATGGGGAAAGGGAGCTATTCCCCCCAGCCCCCAGTTCCCCCGTTAATCCTGGCAGCCACAGTTGGCATACTGAGTCCGTGGACACGAGATAGAGGAGAAAGGAGGTGGAGGATTTTTCTTGTCCGGCCCAGCTAATTTTCCTCTCTTTGATTTTCACCTGTGGATGCTGTGCACACTGGATTGTGAGGTCAGGTCCTTTCATTTCTGGGCGCAGTCTCTCTGAAACTCTGGGGTTGATGGCACTCTGCCACTGCTGAGTCTCTGGCCTTCCGAGAGCACTGGTGTCGTCACTAAACACTTGAGAAGAGCATCAACTTTGAGGAAACACACGTCTCCTGTCTGTCTTCCTCCCTCCTTCAGCCTCCCCCGCAGCCCTGCCCCCACCCTCCACTCTTTGACCCCATTTCCAGCATAGATGGTGCTCTCTTGAGTCATTCTTTCTGTTTCCAGATGGCTCACATTACTAGTGACTCAGAAAAGCTGAGCAGCCCTCTTTTCTCTGAAAGATCTCAAGGTTAGATTCAGCGAATGGCTTCTGGGTGCCTACGTGTCCTTCCGTTGCAGTGTCATTCCGCGCAGCCCTGGGGTTTCCCCTCTTCTAGAATTCTGGTTACGAATGGTGACCACGCGAGCGGGCGATCGCGCTGTGCCGCGCGCCAGGGGTGGGCGAGGCTGTGACGTCGGCGGCTGCCCGGAGCCTGGAACGCGACGCGCCCACCCGCGCCCACGCTGTTCTGCTTTTGTCGCGCTGAGCGGCAAGCTGTCACGTTTTCCGCTGATGCCTTCGGCGTCAGAGATGTGCGTGGCCGACCCAGCGGGGGTTCCATGTGGACGTGGGGTGTGCTCGCCGTCCCGGGCTGTGCTGTTGCGTCTGAGACCATTTTTCCTCTCCTTTCACACCCCTTCTCACCGACCCAGAGCCCTCTGCCAGGAAGCAAGGAAGCCGTGGGCAGTGTACCTTAGCCAGTTCGTTAGTGGGCCTGGACGCCGTCCACAGGACTCTGCTGACAGTCGAGATGAGGCTGACAGACACGTGGTCACCCGGGAGCTCTATTAAAACTTGGATGGCTGCGCTGAAGGCAGACCCACCGGGCCTCTGGCTGTTCTGGTGGTCAGCCAGACCTGATCGCCCGGATAAAACAGAACTTCCACGTCTGCCTTGCTCTCTGCCGGGCTCCAGAGCCACTCATTAGCTCTGCGATCTTGAGAGAATTACTTCAACACTGTCTCAGTTTTCCCAACTATAAAATGCAGATAATGACACTACTTCCCTTTAACGGTGGTGAGTGAGGACTGAAAGGGTTAATCCATGTGAGGTGCTTAGATCAATGTTGGGCACGGAGTCAAATTCTCTATGAATGTCAGGGATTATTAATATCCTACGAAGCCTCTAGTGTGGGAACTTCCTCAGCTGCAAAGGTGTAAGTAACATCCCAGCCTGCCTGGGAGACGAAACCATAGTCTGGAAGGTTCTGTGCCCTGACCTGAAAGCACTGTGACTGGCTGTCAGAGTTGCCCCCATCCGCCAGCGCCTGACGCTCTCCACCCGCAGTTTTACTCAACAGGAAGCCTGTAGGGGCTGGACTGTCACATTTATCCTTATTTCCAGCCCTCTGTGTCGTTCCTCCATAAATCCTGGCGTGTTGTAGACGCTCGTTTGAACTGGCATTGAGGGCCGTTATTTTGAATCTTCACCATGAAAATGCTACTTTCATTTGACAGCACAGAGCTGACCGCCCAGTGGAGGCACATTTCAGGCACTAGTAGCTCCAGAATTCCTGTCTACGATGACGAAAGTGTCCCAAAGAGCACGGAGAGTCTTTTTTTAACTATTGTATTTCCAGTGTCTAGGGCAGTGCCTGGCACATGTGGTCAGTGGTCAGTAAATGTCTGTTGAAGGTGTGAATAAATGAAAACATCGGCAGGGCTCTGGGAGGTGATGTGTTTAGAAGGGGGTACGAGGGGACTGACTTAAGGTCTGGGGTTGCAGAGCAACCACATTTTCAACTTAGGTTTTACTTTTTAATTCTTTTTTATCATGATAAATATATACCATAACATTTATCATTTTAACAATTTTTAGGTGTATAGTTCAGTGGCATTAAGTACATTCACATTGTTGTGCAACCATCCCCACTATCCGTCTCCAAAAATTTTTCAGCTTCCCAAAATGAATTTCTGCCCCCATTAAACACTAACTCCCCATCCCCCCTACTCCCAACCCTGATAACAATTCTGTTTTCTGTCTCTATGAATCTGACTACTCTAGGGACCTCGTATAAGTGAAATCACACAAGATTTGTCCTTTTGTGTCCGGCTTACTTCACTTAGGACAATGTCCTCAAGGTTCATCCATGTTGTAGCATGTGTCAGAATTGTCTTCCTTTTTGTGGCTGAATAATATTCCATTGTCTGTATATACCACATTTGGTTTATCCATTTGTCTTCTTTGGGCTGCTATAATAAATTACCATAGACTGGGTGCTGAAGCAGTAAACATTTTTCTCACACTTCTTAAATCTGGGAGTCAAGATCAAGTCAGGATCTGGTGTGGTTAGGGTTAGCGTCTGGTTAGGGTCCACTTCCTGGTTTGCAGATGGCTCTCTTCTCATGGTGTCCTCATGAGGTGAACAGCAGAGAGGGAGCAAGCTCCAGTGTCTCTTCCTATGAGGATACCAATCTTGTTCACGAGGGCTCCATCCTCATGACCTAATCACCTCCCAAAGGCCCCATCTCCTAACACCATCACATTTGATTTCAACATATGAACTTGGGGAAGGGGACACAAATATTCAGTCCATAACACCATTCATCTGTCAATGGACATTTGGGCCTCTCCCACCTCTTGTGAATAATGCTGCTATCGACATGGGTGTACACATATCTGTTGAGTCCCACTTTCAATTATTTTGGGTATGTACCCAGAAGTGGAACTGCTAGATCATGTGGTCATTCTAGGTTTGGTTTTTTGAAGAACCGCCATACTGCTTTCCACAGTGCTTGCACGGTTTTACATTCCCACCAGCAGTGCGCAAGGTTTCTGGTTTCTCCTCCTCACCAACTCTTGCTCTCCCAATGGGTGTGAAGTGATCTCTCGTTGCAGTTTGATTTGCATTTTGGTGATGGTTAGTGACGTTGAGCATCTTTTCATGTGCCTGTTGGCCATTTGTATGTCTTCACTGGAGAAACGTCTGTTCAACTTCTTTGCCCATTTTTAAATTGGATTATGTGTTCTTTTGTTGTTGAGTAAGACAGTTGTTTTAGATTCTCTCTAGTAGATCTGACACCTGTGCCTTTGTGGGGATGCTTTCTGCCAGTTTATTTTCTTCTTTGGAGTGAGCCGTGTTTTCCTGTTTATTTATCTGCCTTGTTATGTTTTTGTCATCTTTGAAAACTGGGCATTTGGAAAAACAGCAATCTCTCCCGGTCTTTGTGGGCTGCTTCTGTGCTGGGGAGTCCTTCACTAATTAGCTGTGCGTGCTCTGGGCCTGGGGATCAGCCTGAGGTGAAAATTTAAGGGCTTTTTGGGTCTTTTCTGGGGATGAGTTTTGTGTGGGCCTGTGTGTGGCTTTTTCACCCCCTCCCCTCAAGGCTGCTTTGGATATTTTTCTTCCCCAGAGTGCTTTTCTTCCCCGGGGCCTTGGATTGTCTGTCGTGTGTCCCACCGCAATCTCTTGCCCCAGGCGTCTATGGTCTAGTCTCCTGGCAGCTTTCCTGGGCAGCTGCCACTCCTCCTGCTCTGACCTCTAAATCAGGCAGTCCCAGGCAGATTAGAATGCTGCAGATAAGGTCTGCTCTGACCCCTGACCCTCTGCTTCATGGGAGGGAATTGGAAACCGGGAAACCGCCTTTTCTAGACCAAGACTGTACCTCACCCAGCAGGTGGTGGGGCAGGGCAAGTAAAAACACCACAAAATTTCCCACCATTTTGAACCTGGCTTCTCTTGGTTGGGTGTTCTCTTGGTCGCTGGTAGAACTTCGACTTTTTTCCAGCGTTCCTATCAGGTTATTTTAGCCGGTTTTTTGGTGTGTGTGTATTCAGTGTTTCTGTGGAGAAGTGGGGGCTTGGAGAATCCTAGCCCACCATTTTGTTGGCATCACTCCTCAACTTAGATTTTATCGTCTTTTAGAGTAGCTTTGGGGGAGTATTTTTGATATTCGGGGGGATATTTTTGAGTGCCCTCTCCACTGAAGTTACTCTTAGGTACTGTCCCAGATTTCTGGATTTTGAAACCGTGACTGTAACTAGAGACTCCCACTAGCAGGCCAAGTAAAGAGGCTGTGGAGAGCCATGTGTGGAGCTGGGAGAAAGCCCTTCTGACCTCTGCTGTGAGAACACTGTTGAGGTTACTCCCAGCATCACCGTGTGCTCTCTGTGAGGTCCCGGGGGAGAAGTTTCTCTTCTTACCTGATAGGTCTTAAAATACATGAATATTCTCTGAAAAGTAGGCAAGACATTTATCATGCCCATTTGCCTCATGAAGAAACTGAAAATTAAGGAGTTTCATCCAGGATTCTTCTCCCCACCCTGCCGTGCTGCCTCCTACCCTCCTTGCACGCAGAGGATTCCTATGTGGCTGAGAGCAGGATCCCCGTCTGTTTGCTGGTGTATCTCATGCATCTGGAAGGGTCCTGGCACACAGTAGGTGTTCAGTAAATACTTGTGAAATGAGTGAATGAATGGGAGGGGCCAGTTTCCTATAGTACATGAGAGGGAAAATGAGGATTTGATTCTTTTCAAAACTTAGTTTAGTGAAGTTTATAATGAATTATAACAGCCACACAGAAAAGGGCACCTCTTCTAAGTAGATTGGTCAGTGAGCTTGCACATGAACACACCCGTTTACGCAGCTCCCGGGTGCAGGTGTGCCCGGCTTCCAGGCACAGATGTAAACAGCTCCTGGGGGCAGGTGTGGCCATAAGCCCTGCCAGGCACCCCCACCCCTGCCCACATCTTCTCTCTGAAGGGAACAACCGCCCTGATTTCCTAACCCCATGGGTTTGTTTCGCCTGTTTTTGAACTTCCTGCAGATTAAATAGTATAATATGTACTCTTTTGTGCTTGGCTGTTTTTTGGTTCAGCCTTTTGTGATATTCATCCATGTTGAGTGCAGTTGTAGTGGACCTTTGTTACATTTTGAAACTTTGAAAAATTTTAGTTTGAAATTTATCAACACGAGGTGAAACCCCGGATTTACAGAATAATAACCTGCAGTCACCACCGTTTGTTGAGCACACGGGGACAGACACGATGCCAGGAACTGACACACACGAGGGATCTTACTTAACTTTCCACCCAGTTTCCTAAGGTGGAGGTACCCTTCTCCCCACTTTCTCGGTGAGAAACGCAAACATGGAGAGGTTAACTCGCTCGCTGGTAGGTGACAGGCTGGTCACTGATGAAACCCTCGTTTGAACCCAGGCCCGCGGTCCACCAGGCCGTGCTTTTATGAACCGCGGCTCTCATCTGCTCTCCCACAGAGGACTCCTTCAAGAAGCTGCTTTAAATGGATGTGCATTTAGGTAAAACCAGGGGAAAAGTGGGGCGGGTACTAATTTGCAGGCGCTGTCTTTTAGCCGTCTGCTCTGTGCAGTAGGATGTTCCCCAGGGCCCCTGGGGAATCTTGAACTGGGTGTGTGCTGACCCTTTGGGCCTTTGGCCCTCTGGTCAGAGGGCTGACTCAGGGACGCAGGGCCCAGGAGAAGGGGGAGAGGGGACCTGCCTGTGTGCTACAGGTTTGGGCCTCTGGATGGTCAGAAAGGGCTGTCTCCAGCCAAGCCCTGTTTCTTTGGTCACACCCAGTGAGGGGTCAGCTCTACACCGGTGGCTCTCGGTTTCCGTGGAGGAGGTGGTGACCTGGGCTTGCATCAGCCCCGGTGGAGAACTGCATCCTCTGTCCAGTGGAGCTGCGTCTGTGGACTTGTGTGTGTGGAAAGTGTCGGTGAGCACGGACAGCAAAGGCTCAGCCACGGTGTGCTGTCTCACAGTGATCTGTCCCCCGTGAGGCAGGACACACCCTCATTGTCCGCTCTCCCTTCAAGTTTTTGTTAAAAAAAAGAAAAGCTTTATTTGCTGATTTTACAGTTTCAGCCAGCATTTGACTCGGTTTAGATATTTCACTTTCCCGGTTTGAGGGAAAAGGCTCACCCTCTGTCTTCTGATCCCGCCCCCAGGCCTCTGGGGCCAGCTCTCCCGGCGTCCTCAGCCTCTCTGTCAGGTCAGCACTGTCTGCTGCTCTCACAGGCCCTGCTCCCGGGGGAGGCCGTATCTCCCTGCGGATCTCACTCTCTCTAAAAGGCTCTGCCCTCCCTGTTCTACTTCCTCTCGTCTCAGAACGGCTTCCAGGTGGTAAAGACAAATCCTCTGAATTGTCTGGGGGAGCCAAGCTTGCTTTGTGCCAGGCGTCCTGCTGGACACATTCCCACCTTGCCCACGGGCTCCTCGTAGCCACTTTGTGAGAGAGACGCCACCACTGCCACTTAGTAGACATGGGGAAATTGTGCCAGGAAGCACAGAACAGAATCAAACTCAGGGTTATTTAAAGCCAAAATTTTGTCTGCTTTTCCCCATTGCCTGCAAGTCCTTTTACCTTCAGTAGTTATGAAAAAATACTGTCCAGGGAGAAGGGTCTTCTCCTAAAACAGGATCCGTGCGGCTGGTGTTTCTCCGTCCACTCACTAACCAAATGCCTCCATCCTTCGAAGCCCAACTCAGATCTCAGCTCTCTGCCCAGCCTTCCCTGGGGCGGCCCCTCCAGGGCCCTGCAGTTGTCTGAATAACCACGAGGCCTCTGTGACCACACATTTGGCACCTACTTATTTCACACTTGTATTTCGTTCTTCATACGCTGGCACATCCCCGCCTCCCATCATCAGCCTCTGAAGGTGGCAGCTCTTTCATGTGTTTTGTTTTATCTTCCGAACTGCCCTGAACATGGTTTGCACCCAGGAAATATATTTTGGTGAACTGAGTAAACCACATCTCCGGATGATTTTGTAGATTCTGGCTATTCTCTTTCACTTTGGATTTTGTCCTTTTTTTGATCTTCTTATTTTAGTTTTCTTTCATTCACTTATTTTTTTTTGAAGTTTCAGGTGTGTCATTACATTTCGATTGCTGTGAAGACAGCATCGTGTTCACCCCTAATAGTCTAATTTTTGTCCATCACCACACATATGTGCCCTTTTACCCCTTTCACCCTCCCCCACCTCCTTCCCCTCTGGTAACCACCAATCTATTCTGTCTCTATGTTTATCTTCCACATATGAATGAAATCATACAATATTTGTCTTTCTTTGTCTGACTTATTTCACTTAGTATAATACCCTCAAGTTCCATTGACATTGCTGCAAATGGCAAGATTTCATCTCTTTTTATAGCTGAGTAGTAGTCCATTGTGTATATATACCACATCTTCTTTTTCCATTCATCCATTGGTGGGCACTTAGGTTGTTTCCATATCTTGGCTATTGTGAATGATGCTGCAGTGAACATAGGGGTGCAAATATCTTTTTGAATTAGTGTTTTTGTGTTCTTTGGATAAATACCCAGCAGTGGAATTGCTGGATCATATGGTAGTTCTATTCTTAATTTTTTCAGGAATCTCCATACTGTTTTCCATAGTGACTGCACCAGTTTGCATCCCCACCAGCAGTGTATGAGGGTTCCCTTTTCTCCACATCCTCTCCAACACTTGTTATTTCTTGTCTTGTTAATTATAGCCATTCTGACAGGTTTGAGGCGATATCTCATTGTAGTTGTGATTTGCATTTCCCTAATAATTAGTGATGTTGAACATCTTTTCATGTGCCTGTTGGCCATCTGTATATCTTCTTTGGAAAAATGTCTGTTCAGATCCTTTACACATTTTTTTAATCGGGCTGTTTGTTTTGTTGTTCTTGAGTTGTATGAGTTCCTTATATATTCTGGATATTAACTCCTTATCAGATATATGATCTGCAAACATCTTCTTCTAGTTGTTAGGTTGTCCTTTTGTTTTGCTGATGGTTTCCTTTGCTGTGCAGAAGTTTTTTGGTTTGATGTCATTCCGTCCACTTTTTCTTTCTAAAATCCAAGGATTTGCTCTTGAGTTTCTCCCTTCTTTGCTACTCGCAAAAGCCCTTGTGTGTTTGCAGGATGCTTAAGTCTCACCTTCCCAGGCTGCTTCAGTCTCCGGTGATGTCTCCCTCCTTTGAACTCCCATGTCTCTGAACAGCAGCGGCCTCCATAATGCTCCAGCCTGGGCAACCTCGTATGCTGTACCTTCGTAGGAAATTCTTTCAGGGAAATATGTGCGCTCTCGTTTGAACTCCTGCGTGCCGGCACTAGACTGGGGGATGCGGAGCGACCCCAGCCCCTGCCTTCCAGGAGCTGAGCAGGCTGTGTAGCCTGCTGGGAGACACAAGAGGGAGACAGGGCTGTGGCGGCAGGGACACTGAGCCCGAGTGGAGGAGCTGGGGAACCTTCCCATGAAGGGGTGCCATGGTGGGGGGTAAGAGCAGTTCAAGCTGGCCGAGTGTAACGTGGGCGTGATGATGGGGGTGAGGAGTGGCTGGAGATGCAACTGGAGCCAGAGCAGGGCCCATCTCTAAGGAGCCGGGAAGCCCCGGCCAGGAGGCTGAACCCCACCTTGAGTTGGGTGGGCTGCTCTGAAGCCTGGCACCTGAGTGTGCGCCGGGGCCTCTGAAGGCAGATGCTCGTGCGGCTTCTCTGTAAGAGAAGAGCGCAGACAGCACTCGGCACACCGGCACACCGTCGCTCGGCTCTTGACAGGACGAGGAGGCGGGGCAGCATCAGGCTCTGCTCCTCCAGCCCCTTGCCTGGAATGGAATCGAAGAAGGAGGGGAGTGGGACAAAATTTGCTACACACCATTTTATGTTCATAGTCTTATTTAATTGCCACAACAACTCTGCAGCAAATGTCTTATCCTTATCTGTCAAATGTGTAAACAAACTCAAAGAGATTAGATGATTTGATCAACAACAATATCTAATAATGGTTGTTGGATAAACCGAGTTACCGCCATTGAAGTGCCAAGAGACAACCAAGCAGCCGTCACACAGCTGACACGGGACCCCCAGCTGAACTCCCACACAAGAGAACTTGATGAAAACTGCACTGAACATCACATTCTCCCTCAGATGTCTCTCCTCAGGTTTACAGTGACATTACGTTAAAAAAAAAAAAGAAACAGGTATAAACCTCTGCAAAGCTTACTCCTATCCAAGCGCGACAAGAACTTGGATCAGCCTCACTGGGTCATCGTGCTGTCCGTGACGATGGTGCTTCCTGGTTAAAACACAGCCTGTGCACACTGGGGCGAGAGAGATTTGCCTACTCGTGATCAGCAAATTTTCTTTTTTTTTTGCTGAGGAAGATTCACCCTAGGCTAACATCTGTGCCAATTTTCCTCTATTCTGTGTGTGTGACACCGCCACAGCATGGCTGACGAGTGGTTTAGGTCCACGCTCAGGAACCAAACCCGGGCCACCAAAGCGGAGCATGCCGAAATAACCTACTAGGCCGCGGCGCTGGCTCTACAAATTATCCTTTTAGTATTTGGGACATGAACTGTCACTACACAAAACTTTTATGATAATTATGAATGAATTTCATATATGAAAGACCGACCAGCACCTCTGCTTCAGGAAAAAAAAAATTTTTTAGTTAGAAATGGGATACATATTTGACTGTAATAAAATGGCATAGTTGAACACAATGATGGAATTTCCCTCCCCCTGGCTCCTCCCTTAGGTTGTGGGCCTGCGGCTGTGACTGGGTGGAGAGTCTTGTGGGACATGGAGGGAGGCCTGGTGGCTCACTGCCTCGTGACCTCAGCCAAGGTGCTTCACTTCCCCACATCTCAGTTTCTTCATCAGTTGTTTAATTTAAAGAAGCCTCTTGCCTACTCAAGTGCATCATGCTAGAAATGCTCCCTCACTCTTTCTCCTGCATTGTCAGTTTCCGCGTCCATGGGGTCACTCCCATCTGCACACAGAGGTAATATGTGGCATTCCAGCGTAGTGGCATTCCACCGTACGAAGCCTTTCCTTGCGTCCACCCACCCTCCAGGTTCTCCCTCATTTCTCTTCTCTCATCACAGCAAAACCCCTTGAAAGAGCCCCCTGTGCTCACAGTCTGAAACCTCTCACCTCCCCCTCTGAACTCTCTCCAGTCAGCCTCGGCCCCGCCATCCCATCAAAACAGCGCCCACCAACGTCAGCCAGGACCTCCTGCTTCTACCCCAGCAGTCCATTCCCCGGCCTCCTCCTTCTCGATCTCTCCACAGCATTTAACACGTTTCCGGAAAACCTCTCCACCCCCGCCACCCGACTCCCACCCAATACATGGACGGCTCTTTCTCAGTCTCTGCAGGTTTCTTCCCACTTGTCTTCCTCTGAATATTGGCAGGGCCCAGGGCTCAGTCCGCGGGTGTCTTTTCTCTTCCATCTAGGCTCCTCCTGAGGTGGTTCTACCAGGTTCTACCTGCTACCACCTCGTGCTGAGGACTCCTGCACTTGCGTTTCCAGCTGCACGTCCTCCCTGAATCCAGATTTCACTTCCAATTGGCTTTTCAATACCTCCATTTGGAGGCCTAGGAAGCATCTCAAATGCAACATCTCTGAAACTCAACTCCTAACTCTTCCCAGCCCAGCCTCCCAACCTTCTCTTTCTACAGTCTTCCCATCTGAATTTCATTTTTCCCTCCTGAGTAAATGGTGGTTTCAGTCTTCCAGTCGCTCAAGCCAAAAACTTTGAAGTCATCCTGACTTTCTTTCACACCCACATCCTTGGTGCCACCACTTCTCGTTGTCTCTCCCACCCTGATCTCTTATTTGACTTATTACAGTGGCCTCCTAGCTTCCATCTTTTCCTTTTTAAAAATTTTCCAACTTTGAGATATAATTGACACATAACACTGTGTAAGTTTAAGGTGTATAATGTGTTGATTTGATACACTTATATATCGCAAAATGATTACCACCATAGCTAACACCGCCATCCCCTCATGTAGTTACCACTTCTTTCTTGTGGTGGAAACACTTCAGGTCTATTCTCTTAGCAACATTCAAATATATGATATAGTATTATTAGCTAAAATCACTACGCTGTACATCAGATCCCCAAACTTCCTTTTTTTTTTTTTTTAAATGGGATGCTCAATTTATTTTTTTTTTATTTTTTTATTTTTTGTGTGTGTGGGGAAGACCAGCCCTGAGCTAACGTCTGTCGCCAATCCTCCCCTTTTTGCTGAGGAAGACTGGCCCTGGGCTAACATCCGTGCCCATCTTCCTCCGCTTTATATGGGACGCCCCCACGGCATGGCTGACAGGCAGTGCGTCAGCGGGCGCCCGGGATCCGAACCAGCGAACCCTGCGCTGCCAAGCGCGGACTAAACCGCTGCGCCACCGGGCGGCCCAAACTTCTTAATCTTATAACTGGAAGCTTGTGCCCTCTGACAAGTATCTCCCCATTTCCCCCACCTCCTGGCACCTGATAACCAACACTCTACTGTCTGTCTCTGAGTCTGACTTTTTTAGGTTCCACATATAACTGATATACAGTATTTGTCTTTCTGTGTTTGATTTAACTCATCAGCATAGTGTCCCCAAGGTTCATCCAAGTTGTTGCAAGTGACAGGATTTCCTTCTTTCTCATGGCTGAATAGTAGTCAACATATTTATACTCTTCTTTATCCTCTTTATTCATTCCTCTGTTGGTCGACACTTAGGTTGTTTCTATGTCTTGGCTATCATGAGTAATGCTGCAATGAACATGGAAGTGCAGACATATCTATGAGATCCTGATTTTAATTCCTTTGGATATATTCCCAGAAGGGGAATTGCTGAATCGTATGGTAGTTCTATTTTTAATTTTTTGAGGAAACTCCATACTGTTTTCCAGTACTGGCTGTACCAATTTGCACTCCCATTAACAGTGCACAAGGGTTCCCTTGTCTCCACATCCTCACCGACACTTGTTATTTCTTGTCTTTTTGATAATAGTCATCCTAATAGGTGTGAGGTGATATCTCATTGTGGTTTTGATGATGATTAGTGATGCTGAGCATCTTTCCATGTACCTGTTGGCCATTTGCATGTCTCCTTTGGAAAACTGTTTATTCAGTTTGCCCACTTTTAAATCAGATTGTTTTGTGCTATCGAGTTGTAAGAATTATTTATATATTTTGGATATTAACCCCTTATGAGATATATGATTGGCAAATATTTTCTCCAATTCCATGGGTTTCCTTTCATTTTGTTGATGGTTTCTTTTGCTGCGCAGAAGCTTTTTAGTGATGTAGTCCCATGTATTTATTTTTGCTTTTGTTGCTATCGTCTGCTATTGGTGTCAAATCCAAAAAATCATCATCAAGACCAAAGTCAAGGAGCTCACTATGTTTTCTTCTAGAGGTTTTATGGTTTCAGGTCTTATGTTCAAGTCTTTAATCCATTTTGAGTTCATTTTTGTGTATGGTGTAAGATAGTGGTTCGGTTTCTTTCTTTTGCATGTGGCTGTCCAGTTTTCTCAATATCACTTATTGAAGAGACTGTCCTTTCCCCATTGTATATTCTTGGCTCCTTTGTTGTAAATTAATTTTATGTGCATAGGTTTATTGCTGGGTTTTCTATTCTGTTCCATTGATCTATGTGTATGTTTTTGTGCCAATACCATACTGTTTTGATTACTATAGCTTTGTAATATAGTTTGAAACCAGCAATCTTTTTTTTTTGTGAGGAAGACCAGCCCTGAGCTAACATCTGTTGCCAATCCTCCTCTTTTTTGCTGAGGAAGACTGGCCCTGGGCTAACATCCATGCCCATCTTCCTCTACTTTATATGGGATGCCACCACAGCATGGCTGACAAGCAGTGTGTCCGCGGGCGCCCGGGATCCGAACCCACGAACCCCGGGCTGCCAAAGTGCGAACTAAACCGCTGTGCCACCGGGCCAGCCCCTGAAATCAGCAATCTTGATGCCTCCAGCTTTTTTCTTTTTTCTCAAGATTGCTCTGGCTATTTGGGGTCTTTGTGTTTCCATACAAATTTTAGGATTGTTTTGTCTATTTCTGTGAAAAATGCCATTGGACTTGTGATAAGGATTGCATTGAATCTGTACATTGCTTTGGATATTTAACAACATTCTTCCAACCCATGAACATGGAATATCTTTCCATTTGTTTGTGTTGTCTTCAATTTCTTTCACCCTCATCTTAGAGTTTTCAGTGTATAGGTCTTTTGCCTCCTTGGTTAAATTTATTCCTAGATATTTTATTGTGTTTGATGCAGTTGTAAACAACATTGTTTTCTTAATTTTTCTTTCTGGTAGTTTGTTATTAGTGTATAGAAATGCAACTGATTTTTCTATATTTATATTTGTATCCTGCAACTGTACTGAATTCCCTTATTAGTTATAACATTTTTTGGTGGAGTCTTTAGGGTTTTCTGTACATAGTGTCATGTCATCTGCAGATAGTGATAGTGTTGCTTCTTCTCTTCCAATTTGGATGCCATTATTTCTTTCTCTTGCCTAATTGCTCAGGCTAGGAACTTCAATACTATGTTGAATAAAAGTCACAAGAGTAGGCATCCTTGTCTTGTTCCTGATCTTAGAGGAAAAGCTTTCAGGTTTTCACTGTTAAATGTTATGTTAGCTGTGGGCTTGTCATATACGGCCTTTATTATGTTGAGGTACGTTCCCTCTATACCCGTGTTGTTGAGAGTTTTTATCATAATTGATGTTGAATTTTGTCAAATGGCTTTTTCTGCATCTATTGAGATGATCATATGATTTTTATCCATCATTTCGTAAATGTGGTGTCTCACATTATTGATTAGAGGCTGTTGAGCAGTTCTTGCATCCCTGGAATAAACCCACTTGAACTTGGTATGTGATCTTTTTAATGTATTGTTGAATTTGGCTTGGTAATATTTTGTTGAGGGTTTTTGCATCTGTGTTCTAAAGGGACATTGGCCAGTAATCTTCTTTTCTTGCAGTGTCTTAGTCTTGTTTGGTATCAAGGTAATGCTGGCCTTATACATTGAGTTTGGAAGTATTCTTTCTTCATTTTTTGGGAGAGTTTGAGAAGGATTGCTCTTAATCCTTCTTTAAATGTTTGGTAGAATTTACCAGTGAAGCTGTCTGGTTCTGGACTTTTCTTTGTTGGGAGGTTTTTGATTATTGATTCAATCTCCTTACTAGTAATTGGTCTGTTCAGATTTTCTGTTTGTTTAAGTCAGTACTGGTAATTGTATGTTTCTAGGAATTTATCCATTTCTTCTAGGTTATTCAGTTTTTTGGCATATAATTATTTTTAGTAGTCCCTCATGATACTTTACATTTCCAAAGTATCAGTTGTAACTTCTTTCATATCTGATTTTATTTGAGTCCTCTGTTTTTCTGAGCTAGTGTAGCTAAAGTTTGTCAATTTAATTTTTCTTTCCAAAAAACCAACTCATAGTTTCATTGATCTTGTCTCTTGTTTTTCCTAGTCTCTTTCATTTATTTCTGCTCTGATCCTTGTTATTGTCTTTTTTCTGCTAACTTTGGGGTTAGTTTGTTCTTCTTTTTCTAGTTTCTTGAGATGTAAATTTAGGTTGTTTATTTGAGATCTTTCAATTTTCTTAACATGCATTTATCACCATACACTTCCCTCTCAGAGCTGTTCTTGCAGCATTCCATAGGCTTTGGTGTGTTGTGCCTCCATTTTTGTTTGTTTCAAGATATTTCTTGATTTTTTTCTTTGATCCATTGGATGTTCAGGAGCACGTTGTTTAATCTGCACATATTTGAGAATTTTCCAGCTTTCCTCTTGTTACTGATTTCTCATTTCATACCATTGTGGCTGGAAAAGATATTTGATTTTAATCTTAAATTTGCTAAGACTTGTTTTGTGACCTATCATGTGATCTATCTTGAAGAAAGTTCCATGTGCACTTGAGAAAAGTGCATATTCTGCTGCTGTTGAATCACTGTTCTGTATATGTCTGTTAGGTTTGTTTGGTCTAAAGTTTGGTTGAAGTCTAACATTTCCGTGTTGATTTTCTGTCTGGATGACCTATCCATTGTTAAAAATGGAGTGTTGAAGTTTCCTACTATTACTGTATTGTCTATTTCTCCCTTCAGATCTGTTAGTATTTGCTTAATGTATTTAGGTGCTCCAATGTTGGCTGCATATATATTTATGATTGCTTTATCTTATCAATAAATTGACCCCCTTATCATTATATAATGTTCATCTTTTTCTCTTGTTACTGTTATTGGCTTAAAGTCTATTTTTTCTGATATAAATATAGCTACACCTGATCTCTTTTGGTTTCCACTTGCATGGAGTATGTTTTTTCATCCCTTCATTTGTCCTATGTGTGTCCTTAAAGCTGATGTGAGTCTCTTGTAGGCAGCGTACAGTTAGGTCTTGTTTTTTTAACCAGTCAGCCACTCTATGCCTTTTCATTGGGGAATTTAATCCATTAATATTTAGAGTAATTATTGATAGGTAAGGACTGACTAATGCCATCTTGTTAGTTGTTTTCCAGCTGTTTTGAAGTTTCTTTGTTCCTTTGTCCCCCTCTTGCTGCCCTACTTTGTGTACTGATGATTTTCTGTAGTGGAATGCTTTGATTCTCTTCCCTTTATCTTTGTGTATCTATTGTAGATTTTGGCTTTGTAGTTCCCAAGAGGATTATATAAAACATCTTACAGATATAACAGTCTGTTTTATGCTGATAACAATTTAACTTTGATTGCATACAAAAACTCTTATCCTTTTACTTCCCCCTTTTATGTTTCTGATGTCATCATTTACTACCTTTTTTTAAAATTGTGTATCCATTAACAAATTGTTGAAGCTGTAGTTATTTTTATGCTTTTTTGCTTTAACCTTTATTCTAGAGTGAGGTATTTAGCATCACCATATTACAGTATTAGGGTATTCTGGATCTGACTATATGCTTAACTTTACCATATGTTGTGTATTTTCATATGTTTTCATGTTAGTAATTAGCATCCTTTTGTTTCAACTTGAAGAACTCCTTTTAGCATTTCTTGTTAGGCTGGTTTAGTGGTGATGAATTCCATCAGCTTTTGTTTATCAGGGAAAGTCTTTATTTTACCTTCAATTCTGAAGGGCAGCTTTGCTGGGTAAAGTATCCTTGGTTACCAGTTTCTTTATTTTAGTGCTTTGAATATATTATCCTATTCCCTCCTGGCCTGTAAGGTCTCTGCTGAGAAATCCCCTGATGGCCTTATGGGGGTCCCTTTGTATGAGAGATTTTTTTTCTCATGCCTCTTTTCAAATTCTCTCTTTGTCTTTGGTTTTAGACAGTTTTATTATTATGTGTCTTGGAGAAGAATGTTTTGGATTAAAATTTTGAGGTGACCTCTTATCTTCATAAACTTGGATCAAAAACTCTGTCTTTGCCTTTCAAAATCCATTTTAACACAGAGTTATCCTTAAAACACAAATCAGCTCATGTTCCTCCTCTGCTGAGAATGCTCTCATACCATCATCTACTTGGAGTAAAGGTTGAAGGACCCACTATGCCCTACAACAGGGCCCTCCACCATCTGCCCTTATCCCCCACCACTCTCTTCATCACTCATTTGGCTCCAGCCATGGCCTTCCTGTGTCCATGAGCCCACTTTAGGGCCCTTCACTTGCTGTCCTCTCTGCCTGGTATGCTTCCTCAAATATCCACATGGCTTGCATCTTCACTGCCTTCAAATGTTCCATTATGGGTAAGATTTCCTTGGCCAACCTACATTTAGAAAGCCCTCCACGCTCCCTTTCCTCTCCCTCTGCATTACTTTTCCCCACAGCACTCATCTCCATGTTTACTTTACTCTCTGTCTCTCTCCCAACTGGAATGGAAGCTCCAGAGGATAGGGACTTACTGGTTCTGTTCATTGCTGGATACCCAACTCCAAGAAACATGCCTGACACCATTTTTAAGAGTGGGTGCTCAGAACTATTTGTGATTGTATGAATGAATGAATAAATGATTATACAAAACCAGAGTCTTGGGAAAAGTGACCTCTAAGATCTCAGTCAGGTCTGCTTATTCGTGATTTTGTACAGTTAATAAGTACTTCCTCTTTTTCACTAATGACTTGAAAATATGCAGAAAATAAAACCACTATGGTATGAAATAGCCTCAGCTCACTAATTAATATAATTATAATAGGTGGCTATTTTTTAGTTCTTTCAATGAACTCATTTATTCCTCACAACAACCTGTGAGATATGTATTATTTTCATTCTCCAGATGCAGAAATTGAGGAAGGATTAGCACCTAGCCCAGGGTCACACAGCCAGTAACTGGCAGAGCCAGGACTGGAACCCAGAACTTTCTTTATTGTGTGTCGTTATCTAGGGAATACAAAAAGGAAATTCTCTTAATGTCAATTATACATATTATTTAAAACATAACTAGTGTCTCCCTTTTATTTTAACATACTCTGCCATAAAATATTTTATTCTAATATACATATTGGGAACATGGATATTATAAACATTAATTCCATGAAATATACCTGTTAGTAGGTGACATTGTAAGTAATGGAAATAAAGATATTATAATTTCCTCATTTATTTTTTTTCTTTTTCTTTGATTTTTTTTCTTCTGTGTTTAGCTCTTAAATCATTTGAACTATTAGTCCTTGACACGTATTTGGTAAGTTAGAAACTGTGACGTCATTCCGACTCCTGGAGTTCTCACACAGTCACTGGGGATTACTAACTCCTCTGAAAATCAGTTGGAGGCTTTATGAGATTACAGGACAGGGAATTACTTCCTGTTTAGTCACTGTCTTCTCTCCAGCTTTGAGGTCCTCGTGATGCTTCGTGATCAAGAGCTTTTATGCTGTTATGTAAACCTGTTTTGTCAGGTGAGGGAATTAGGGGTCCTGCCCCCGGGAGAAGGGAGGGGCTGCAGGAGTCAGCTGGGCGAGCATAAGGTGTGGTGAGTGGAATGAACCTCTTGGAGTGGAATGAGTGAAGTGAAGGGGAGGAGAGGGAGAGAGGAAAACTTTGTGACAATGGTTTCTGTTCTAGTCTGTGCTTGAAGCTTTCCATCCTCACTGGTCCTCACCACGTCCCCACGAGGAGTGCACTGTTGTCCTGATTGTCACAGAGGAGGCTTGGTGGCACACAGCCACTAAGACTGCAGGGCTGCACTAAAGCCGGTGCTTTCCACCCCTCCGCTGCTTGTACGTGATCGCACTCCTTGAAGCTCAATCCAGGCTGCCCCAGAGAAGGGCTGGGCTCCACGGGCATCTCTTCAAGCAACACACCGAGATTTCTATTAACGTGACTCTTCTGTGCGAGGATAAAAGCATGCTCAGTGAATATGCCTCTAAATCCTTAATTCAGCAGATTAGGTGACCCAATTCCTTCTTGTGGGGGCAGGAAAGAAGTGGGGTGTCTTTATGTAACCACTATTTTACTCAACACCTAAGTAGAAATTTCATTTTAGTTTGAATTAAGAATTGATTAGAGAGTAAAATGTCAAATTGAGTAGAGAAATTCCTTTTGAAACAGAATGAAAAGAAGCCCCCAGAGAAAGCATGGTCCTCGAGTGTACAAGCAAGAGAAAGAGTGGCTCCTTCCAGGCGTGAGTGTTGGAGTCGACAAGCTGAGAAATTGGAGAGGAATTGCCTGGGAAGACAGGGAAATGCAGGCAGGCAGCCTCAACCATGTGGGCACAGAAGTATCCTTGTTCTTTGAAACTGAAGAGTGCGGTAAAACTGAAATAATCTATAATTGCAGTCAGTTCCCTTCTAAGCATCTTTTCTCACCACTGTAACAACTGGAGAGTTTCTCGGGGAGAGAGGCGGCAGGGAGGAAGTGCCCCTCCCTTTGCAGGGAAGCCAAGCCACTTGACTGAAGTTGTGTCTTCATGCAACAAGCACTCTCCCCTGACAGTGACAGGACACGAAAGATGCCCCCAGCCTGCCTTTTCTGCTGGAACCCCCTCCAGATGGCCTTCAAACCAGCAAAACCAACGTTAAGTCTCAGCAGCTTGACAAATAAGGCCTCTACTCACCGAGTCCAGTTCCCACACAGCCGATGAAGTGCAGCAGAAGTGGGCAGCAGTCAGACCCAAGCTGGAGTCACCCTAAGCAGGAGGGTTTTTACAATCAACCAACTGAGGAGGTGGCAGGAGCAAGGGCAGCTGTGCGCAGGCCCGTGTAAAGAGGGGTCATTCTTGGCCATCATTTCCAGGAGGTGAGGGACCAACAGGGCTTGGTGGATGCTGGCTCACCTGTCCTTTCCAGCTATCTCCCGTTCAAGTCCACCTGCCAGCACCTTCATTTACAGTGCACCAGCATCACCAGCCTCCCCAAGTTGGGATTGGGATGGGGCCCTAGCAGGAAAAGCTTTTGAGCTCAGAGAATCTTAAGTTCCCCTTGCCCTGGGCCGTGGAGACTAGAAAATGCAAAGAGCAGGAGGTTCCCACATTCAGCCAGAAGACGGACAGTGAAATGCAGGTTCACATCCCCAGAGGGTTGAAATTAACAAAAGAAATCAAACCATTGGCTCACTGCTTGCTAACAGTGAAGTTGCTTCTTCTCTTAATACCCTGGCTTTCGTAGAGCCCTGAGGAGTCACCCACCCAGTCAAGCAGCACAGCGGTTACCACATGGCAGCCATTCCTGGGCTCAGGAAGGACTATTTAAATCAAATTTGGCTCAGAGTGAACAGAGAGAAGTACAAGAAAGGGAATTCCCTCACTTCATGCATGATTTCTCTGACAGTTTGGGAAGGGGTGCGGGTGGGGTTGGACTCACACAACTGTAACTAGTAACTGTGTTCCTAGGAAGCATTTCAGCAGGAGTGCACCGTGCTGCGTGGGTGTGATTCACACGACAGAGGGGGGCGGAGGTGAGGACAGCCTAGCCTGCAGCTTCCTGCAGCCACTGGGATGGATGAGGACATGCGCATTTGTCTGGGGCCTCCCAGGCCACCTCTCCCAGCTCCTCTCGCCTGACACTGCCTGCCTTTCCGATGGGCAGGAAGAGTGGACGTGAGGAGGGAGATGAGAATCTGAGAAGAGGGCTGGCCTCAGACCTCAGCCATGTGAACTCAACCTCGGGGGCACCGGCTGTCGCTGACGGACCTCACGGGCCACACGCCAGAAGGGACGGGCCGTCCAAGGTCAGCATAAGTGCTGTCACTCCATTCCTGACTAATACTGGCTGCACACGCAAACTGAACAGGCTAAGAAGTAAGCCGGGGAAGAAAAGAAGTTGAATATCTAGACTATTCAACCAGAGAAATATTTTGGCCTTATTTACTTAGATAGTACCTTAAATATATTTTATTCTCTTTTGCCTCATTGAGGTGGCAGTAATTCAGGCAGTAAACAGAAACTTCAACAAGGCAATACTTAGAGTGCATTAAATAAATATAAATTTTATTAAAAACACTCACATAGCATTATCAGGAATGATATAATAATAAACGCTTTCAAATAACCTGCATTCATAACATTACAATACTTACAGTATTTATAACCATCCTCAGATTTTACAGACAAACCAAACATCTCATGAAAATGAAATGAAACTAAGTTTTAAAAAATGTAGAAAAACACAGAGTTCATTACCTTAGTGTCAAACTGCAAAAGTTTCCTACACAAGTTAACTACTAGCTTTAGAAGTGAACTGGACACCACTGTGCGTCAATCAAGATGAGAAATTCATTCAAGTAAAGTTGACACCACTCAGAAGCATTTTCAAGTATGGCTATAGAGTCAACCTGATATTCCTATGTAAGCAAACTGGAGATCTGCTTTCCATTCATTCTAACTGAGGCAGGTTTGATATTTACAATTATAGATCTGATATTTACAATATGCCACTCACTCTCCTCTCTCTTCCTGACCTAAGCTCTCCCCAACCCCCAAACTACACTTCCTGCTCTTGTTGGCCAGCAGTTTGACAAATGACCGTGGATGAAACAGAAGTCAAATACTCATATAGGGATGGCTGGCTCAGAGCCAACAAATGTGCATGTAGTAACCAAATATTTGGGGTCAGATAGGTGGTATATGCAAAATATTAAAATCATGTGGTTTGACATATGCAAAGCACACATTTTTGAAATGTTTATAAACTGGTCATGGCCAAAAACTGGGAAAATTTTTCTAAAAGACAAAAGCCAAGTTATAAAGATTTGACTACTAAAACTCGAAGGCCTCCTGTGATTAAGAATTTATTTGAAATGTCAGTAAGCAAAAATGTACTTAGATCAGAATGTAATTGTACAGCTAACTGCACACCATCCCCCTAAGTATTTTGCTCGTGTGGGGACATCCTCAGGGATCTGCTTACAGGATGAAAACATCTTTATTTAGAGAGCTGAAAGACTCTAGCCAGCAGCCATTTGCCAAACTCCTGCCTGACAATTTTCCCTTTATCAACTCAGTGCATTCTATTTTCATGTAATTTTTTTTCCTGCTGGAAAGAGTCAAAAGATTCCCCAAACTTTTAAAATGCTTTTCTTTACAATAAAAAGAGCCAACAGATTTACAAAATTAGTTTTAGTTACATCAGGACATATACAAGTAAAATAGGAGGGATTCAAAATAAAAGGGTTAAATCCCTGAAAAAGAATATATTTATTAACCTACAACAATTTTACATAACACAGGTGACATGTTGGCATAAGGAGAACATGAGCTGAAATATCCCTGAATTTTTAGAACAAAAAGGTCAAAGTTCAAGTTATACTTGTTAAGAAATCAAGTATTGAAAAAAGGTATGTTTTTTCAATAATAAAAAAAAGACTTGGAAAAATGATGGTACACAATGCTATAAGCTCTCATCCTCTGTTCAATATCCTACTGCCACACTAGTGCTGAGGTAGATGACAAGTAGGAACATCACTCAAACCTTTATGAATTCTTAGCTCACATTATGATATATTTGTAGCAGGCTGAGTAGCACCATCACGATGTGAATTCTGCTTCAAATCCATATATATATATTTATATATCTATTTAAATTTTTTACAGTACTAAAATACTAAAGCATTGCGTTAAAAAAGTTTTGTTTACAATTTAATTTACTTACTATACATCTCTTTCACTTCTTTATACAAATTAATGATTTAAAACCACCACAGCAAACCAGCTGCCTTTTTTTTTTTAATTAACAGATTCACATGGAACTAACCCTGTTTATTCATCTTATGCAGGCATCCTTCTGCTCAATCTTCTTAGTAAAGAGGACACTTAAGCTAAGAAATGACAACATCACAATGTACAATTATCAACACAAAGGCAGACTGCCTTTCGGTTCCCCGAAGAGCATACAGATCCAAAAAATAGCATCGGCCGAAGTGAACTAGCTTTGTTGAGTCTGTAGCATGCGGTTAATCACTACCTGCAGTTAACAGAAAATTCCTAAACCTCTACATATCTGAGCAATGAACTTGTCATACAATTTTGTAGAAAACTGTTTTACAGTATAGCACGTGAGACGAGCACCAGAGAGCGTGTGCTTTGTGGACTGTTTTCCCTTGGATCCAGTAAACCCCGTTTTGGATGTAACTGGCTGTATTAAAAATGGACACATTGCTCATCAGCAGATGCATGGCTAAAAGCAAAAATATTTTAAAAGCTTTCCTTAAAAAAAATCAACTTTGCATTCTAAAATGAAAGTAAACTTTTTTTTAAATGTCTCAGTACCTTAGCATTGTTCAAGTTGTCCAAGCTTAGGTAGACAAAGTGCTTCTAAAACACCATCTAAAATATCCATACATACACGTGGGTGCACACATACATATGCGTGTGTAGACATGTACATAGGTACGTTTATTGTCCTACGAGGGCTGCACTGGGAGAGCAAGATCCAGAGGCTTTTACAATGTCCACATTTTAAAAACTAAGCCTGTGTAAGAATAGGTAATTATGATAAAAACTTGAATGAAAAGGTACCCTTCTAGTCACGGGCATTGCAGTCACCGATAACATCTTGATGACATAAAGGCATTAAATTTTCAACTGTTAGACACCATTTTCTTAGCACCATTTCTTAGAACATCCAAACAAATTCAGTGTTTTACTGTCTATTCATTTATGCTTCCTGTAGCTATTTTGATAAATAAAAGTTAATATTAAGATTACAGTAAGAACTGCATGTTAGAAAGCCATAATTCCAGTATTTCAGTACATCGTATGTTCAGCACCAGATGGTATTTTAAAATTCCTGCCACTGTAATACTACAGTACTTGTTTGATTTGTGTTCCATGACTATGCAAACTTGGTATTGTTAAAAGTGGTCACAGACATGTGGAGCTGTAAGGGGAAAAAAGTCACCTTTACACATCATCTTGTCGGATAATAGAACCAGTGTTTAAAAATGTAAATTGTGCAACACTTTCTTCCCCACCTTCTTCTGGCATAGAATGCTTTGGTCTTTTGCCTAGATGCCATCTGGGACCACTTAGGAGTCAGTGGAAACTAAGTGCTATGGTAAGATGACCTCTCTTGTTGCTGGTGAGTGAGGTTCTTCCCACCACATTTGTCGTGAATGCCATGTCCTTTCCCCACTGCCCACGTCATGAGAACTACACTACGGACAGGCTGGTTGTGGTCTTTTCACATGAGGTAACCAACACAAGGGGCCACATCATATGTATCTGTTGTAAGGCCCTGTGACCCGAGTGAAGGCATACGGAGATGTGGTGACTGTGGAGTCCGTGGTCACGGACGTGGTCCTCTCGGCAAGGGACTTGATGAAGCGCAGGTAAGCGGGCTCGGAAGATTCATGTGGCTCAGGGGGCTCCCGTTTCACTTTTTTGCCATGGGTTTTCTGAGGCACGTAGTCCGGGCCATACTTTTCACACTCCTCCTCTTTCTCGCGGGCTTTTTCAGCCATTTTGGCTTCCCAGAGCGCCAAGCCGTGTTTTGGCTCGTTCATGCTCTTATGCTGGTAAAAGACAAGCGAGATCCTGGTGGGGTGGTTCCTATTGGGGTTCTTTAGAGGGGTGGTGGCATGCAGCTCGCGCTTTGCACACTCGATGAGAATTGACCCATGAGTGGGAGCCACTGCCACTCCCCCAATGTCAGGATCCAGAAAGCTCTGCTCGCTGTCTGACCAGACCTCCTCATTGTCCTCAGCGGCAGAAGGCTGCTTTTCCTGACTGCTGTCATCGTGTGATTTGTGGAAGCCTTCTTGGACAGACGCAGGCCTGTCATGGTTAAGAGCTGGCAGCATAGATAACCCGTTAGCTGTGTGGGAAAGCACATCACTCTCCTGGCTCTGGAGATGCAGGGCATGAAGAGAGCTGTCGAACACGCCCGGAGCTGCACCGTAGCTGTGGATTATGTGAGAAGATGGCTGATGTTCACTATTTTTACAGTCAGTGTTTGCATTGCCCATATTGGGTGGCAGTCTAGCAGTGGCTCCCGCGAAGTGGCCATCCATCTCATGAGTGGAATAAGGAGGGAACGTCCCTGCGTGGTGTGTGTTTGCTCCAATCGTACAGCTGCTGAAGGCGCCTCTCTGCACGCTTTGGCCTCCGTAACCTAAGTACTGAGAAGTAAAACTCTGGCTATTTCCCAGCCTCGGCTGGTAAAATGTATGGATGGGTGGTAGATTTAGCTTCGAGAGAGGGTCTTGGTTTGGATACCTATATAGATCCATGGGCTGAGACTGGGGAGAATAGGAACCCAGATATGGGGAGCAGGTGTCCACGGATACGTTTCCATTGCACTGATATGATGGATATTGGTTATTCTGACTCAAAAGCCCAGGGTAGGGGTTCATGGGATTAGAAGAATTCAAATATGAACCTGCAGCTTGGGAGGAGGTGGAATAGAGGTTGAGAGGGCTGGTGCCTCCATAAATATCCGAAGTGTGTGAAGAGCTGGGATAAGGACTAACTGGATCGGACCGTCTCACATATAGATTGGAGGATCCAGAAGTGTGAGAGTGGACAGGCTCTGACTGAGGGTCACCGGTCAAGGGGCGATGTGGAGGCTGCTGCGGCTGCTGGGGTCGCTGCGGCTGTGGGGGCTGCTTCTGTGGCTGTGGAGGCTGCTTCTGTAGTTGTTGAGGTTGGGACTGGGGCGGGGGCTGCTGGGACTGCTGCATGCCTGGTCCTGAAAGTCGCAAAAGTTCTGTGGACAGGACGAGAGAGAGCAGGGACAAACACACTTGATGAGTGTTTTACGAAAGCTGGTGAGATGCTTAAATGTACACCAGGACCAGGATTACACAACCCCCACCAAACAAGGACAAGAGCAAAGTCAGGGTTCTGATCACTGTCTGGCATAATTTTTTGTGTCTAAGGCATGAGAAATAAAATGGCAGACCTTATAACAGTACAATCTGGTAAGTGAAGGAAAACGTAATAGGCATTCAGAAGCCACTGCATTGCGAGCATCACATCCCTGGGAGCTTCTGTGCTTTGAGCGTGCCTCGCTGCCTGCCTGAAGCACCCTCCTCCCTCCACCCCATCTCCCTGCCCTTCCTCGGCACAGTCGTCCCTTCCTCAAGGAAGCCTCTACGACCCCATCTTCTGGTGCTTTGTGACACCCACTGCAAACATAAGTCAGATAAGCGACAGTCATAATGTATTGTAAATATCCATTTTTAGTCCCCTCCTCACCCCACTGCAAAATAGTTCCTTTGGGACCGTATCTTATTGCACTTTATTTCTCCATTGCCTGGCATGCAATAAAATTTGTTAAATAGTTAAAATAAAGTAGTATAAAATTTCTTATGGAAGATTCAGCAATGCTAGGAGAAAAAGAATGACCTTCATTTAAATACCCAACCCAGAGCATCGTATACAATTGGCAAACCCTATTTCATTAGCATGCTTTCCAGAAAGGAAATTGATACAGTTGCAGATAAAACTTGAAAGAAAATTTCGGCTTTGTAAGTGAAACTTTTTTCTTTTTTTTTTGTGGGGAAGACCAGCCCCGAGCTAACATCCATTGCTAATCTTCCTCTTTTTGCTGAGGAAGACCAGCCCTGAGCTAACATCTTGCCAATCCTCCCCTTTTTGCTGAGGAAGACTGGCCCTGAGCTAACATCCGTGCCCATCTTCCTCCACTTTATATGGGACGCCGCCACGGCATGGCTGACAGGCAGTTCGTCGGCGGGTGCCCGGGATCCGAACCCGTGAATCCCGGGCTGCCAAGCGCGGACTAAACCGCTGCGCCACCGGGCAGCCCCTGTGGCCCCTGTAAGTGAAACATTTAAAAGTCATACTTCTGTTTCATGACCTCACTTAAAAAAATAAGTAACATGAGATAAGAACAAATAAACAGAGCTGCAGTGGCAGTCTTGAGAATTGGAACGATGACTGCAGAATCCAGTTAGACGGGACCAGAGGCAAGATCTACCTGACTTCACTCACCTAAGGGAGCCACCAGGGAGAGAAAAGGGTGTACTTCTCTTAGTGCAAGTCAACCAATCAACAAATATTTACTAAACATCTGTAGCATATTATTCTAAATTACTTTATCTGAGCTTTGAAAAATCAGTAGGGAAATTTGACTTTGTGAAGCAAAGATGGTTGGTTGTAAGCAAACTGGTACGCGAAACTTAAAAGATATAATTTTCTTTTGATAATGGCCAGGCCAATACCATCTCTAAAATTTAGATACGGACATTACACTGCTGTATTATTTTTTACAGTATTAACTGCAGGCATAAAGTAAGGGGCTTTGGAAAGAAATAAAGAATGCCCTATTACTACTTTTATAGATGTGACCTATTTTGACGGGTACTAACTGATAAGATAACTCCATGTGGATCCCCTTCCTAAACCTCAGACTCGATGCCATGGAGGAAAGAAATCTTGTTCTTCCCCCGCCCCCATAAATCCTATTTTCAAACTTATTTCAGTAAATAATACTGTTTTAGTTATCTAGGCTTAAAACTTTGTTGTCATCCTTAAATTTTTCTTCTCCCATTCCAAAGTTCTGTCACCAATGTATTGTTATTTATTTTGGAAGAATTCACTTCCATCATTTTTGCTAAATTTTCATTGCTGCCACCACATTCAAGCTCTATCTGTCTCCTCTGTAGGCTCCTCCACCTCTCATTTGGCCTACCCACAACTGCTGGATTAACAGTGATTTCACCATGTCACCACCTATCATGAAACTCTGCCATTTATTCTAGAATAAAATCCAAACTTCTCCATCAAGCTGGGGTTGATGGTGCAATATCTTTTTTGCCATCTCCAAGAGCAAAGCCTGTCCCTTGCTACTGTAGAGAAGATTCTGGTACAGAACTAAGACTGGGACTGAATACAAACAAAATTGACAATGTTCATTTTTAACATACCATATGACACACGTCTCTACAACGCTTCACATTAAATTTACCTGCCAGCTGTTTAGCCTGGCTTCCGTTCTCAATCTGTTTCGTACGAGAAAAGGCTGACTTTTCCTTTTCATTCTTATTTGCGACGTTCTCCAGAGAGGACAGCTTTTCAGCTGCAGCTTTCCTGGCTTCTAGTTTCCTTTGTCGGCATGTCTTGACTGGCTCCGCTAACATCCTGACTTTCCGCCGAAAGGAACTCAGCACCTGAATGGCGCCACTTCGCTTTTTCTCCTCCTGAGCTTCTACACTCCCAAACTCATCCACATCAGAGACTTTGTAGAGAGGCAGAACGTGGAGCTGCTCATCCTCGGGCTTCCCTCCAATCTCTCGGTTGTCTTCTCTAGTGAGGGTGCAGACCTGGCAGGGAGAGACAGGACAGCTTCAGGTTCAGTCCAAGAGAAGAGTGGGTGTGTTCCTCTGTGTGTGTGTGTCTTTCTCCCTCTCAGGATCTAGGTGTGCAGTGGTGGCCAGCTGGACCAGATCAGTGACATGCATGTTACTATAAAAGCATGCCTGCCTGCGATGAATGAAGACCACGTCAGCACGGTACAGGGAGACGACTCAGAAACCTCAGCATGACTTGTCTGTCAGGGACTGTTACCTGTGGTGACTCTCTTCTTCACATCCATTTCTGACTCTAAGGGAAGAAGTGACACTCCCACCAAAAGGAAGCAGACTCCCACTTCCCCCACTTCAAAAACAGATGTGAAGCCTCTTCAAAACAAGGCCAGAAGTTTCCTCCACCAAATGGCTTCCTCTGTGTTTTGTAACGTCACACTCATGTCATCTCATACTTTTGTACAAAGAGAAATTTCACATCTTTCCTCACATCTGACTGCTAACTCTCCTTCAGTGTGTTTAAGAAATTTCCACAAGATCCCAAAGTGAAATCTAAATAATGTAAAATTGAAGATTCAGCTGATACAGGTCCCATGGAACTTAAGACTGTTTCTCCCCTTTCTCTCCTTCTCTGTGCTCTGTTAAATGTAACCTACTCTTTCTCTTCCCTCTCATTTCCCTTCTGAAATATCACTACACATAAGGCAGTACTCTGAAAAGGAAAAAAAGCTACTTCTGTTGCTTTAAGGGTACTTTTTTTCTCTTGTTAGCCACAATTATATTGGTTTTGATGAAAGATTTGTTGGTTTTAAAATACTAGCTCTTAGTATTTAGTATTTTTGATTAATGGAGAAAATATGACCATGATTATTTAAAACCTAAGGTAATATAAAAATCCCTGGAAGATACTCTTGAAAGGAATGTGGCTGTGATTATAACAGACTTACCTTTATAAATAAGTTTATATATGAGATGGTATTAACATGAGTTTTCATCTTACACATAAAAGTCTTCCAAATCCATGTGTCTGAGCACTTGTCACCTTTTCCCACGCACATTTCCCCCCACTCAGTCCTTATCCGGTGCTTCTGTCCATTTCACCTCACGGAACCTGTGACCCGTCAGAGGCAAATTCCCCTTCACTCATGTCATCTTTCCCATCCTCTGCCCACTCTCCATCACCTTGCTGGAGCGAAACGGTCATCCTCAGCACCTACTGGAGCCCCAGCTGTCTTCTCCTACTTCCCAGAATCTAGCAGAGCCTCCTAATGGCGAGCAGTGCTCACTCCACGGTTTGTGATAGGTTTACATATCGCTGCATGATAAGCCTGTGTGTGTGTCCTCCTGGGTCAGAGGTCAGAAAACTAAGACCTGTGTCCAATCTGCCTCGCAGCCTGCTTGTGTATGGACAGAGAACTAAGAATAGTTTTTGCGTTTTTAAAGAATTTTTTATTAAAAAAACCCAAAGAATGTGACAGAGACCCTGTGTGGCCAGCAAAGCCTAAAATATTTACTATCTTGCCTTTCATAGAGAAGTAGACCATTAAACCAATACCTTCTCTGCTTCTCAACAAACACTTCTCAGCACCTTCCTCAAATCACTTCTGCTATTGTCTATTGCCTCCTTGAATTCTTTTCTACCCTAGAACATCACTTTAGTATTCATCTTCCATCCTTCATCTTAAATTTCATTGATCATCTACCTCAGCTCACCTATATCCATGTTGATGAATCATTAGGTGATTAATTTATAGTTTCCTCACTTGAACTTTTTCATTCTTTATCTCCACTCTGGAGTATCCCTCTGTAGGCAAGGCCTCACCCTGGAATCTGTCGGTGTGGAACATTGCTCCACCCTAAGACCAGATCCCTTTCCTCCCCTTACCATGGCCTCCAGTTATAAGGCCCAATCCATTTCACCCACTGTAATATGTTGTCATAATGGGCTCTTTCACATTCGGAACCTTCTATAGTAGTTACTGTGACAATGATGATGCATTTTTCATTTGTACTTGTCTCTGGAAGGTGAATTGGTACCTCGGCTTGAATATGGCTTTTTGTGTAACTGATTATAACCTACCAGATATCTGACACTGAATTTTGAAGGATTTTTTTGGCAGCTAATTACAGCTGGCAATGCATAGTCAGGGGTTTAGATGAGCACCAAGAATTTCCATGATTTTCATGTGCTTGTCAACAGAGTTTTCCACTAACATGCCAACCGTTTATGAGAGTACCAGTTATGCCAAACAGTACTTACACAACAGCACTTCGTTCATGAAAACACCATTGGGCAGTGACACCCACAGAGAACGTATGACTCTGACCAAATGCTGTAACTCGCAGCCATCCGCTCTTCAACAGGACGTGCTGCCAGTCTGTCCCCAGGTCCACTTACCAAGGTGCTGCCATTCTGCATGTTGTGTAAGTCTCTGTGGGCATGAGCACAGAAGTCCAAACAGGCAGTGACCCCTGAGAATGGACGGCCCTCCTTCAGACCCAGACGGCACTCTGGTGCTCTGTGTTCATATTCAATCTGAAAAATAAAAGTGTGTGTGTGAGTGCGTGAGTACTCAGGCGTTTGAAATTCCTGGGCACATTTGACAAAGTACAAGATCTGTGAACTGAACAGGTCAAAAGACTCCTTAGTATTTAGGCTATTGGAACTTTAAAAAACCTTGCATATTTTATATCCAGAAATACAATGGAATGACACAAAATAGAGCAAATCCCATGACGTGGTAAAGTTTTTACTTTACAGTGCTACTGAGGTATAATTGGCATACATTAAATAGCATATAGTTAAAGTATACTATTTAGTGAGTTTTGACATATGTATATATGAAACCATTGCCACAATCAAAATAATGTATGTATCCACCACTCCTAAAAATGTCCTCATACCACTTTATAATTCATGCCTTCCCCTTTGTTCTCAGGCAACCACTGATCTGCTTTCTGTCACTACAGATTAGTTTGCATTTTCTAGAATTTTATATAAATGGATCCATTTTGAGTTAATGTTTTTATATGGTGTGTGGTTAAGAGTCAAGGTTAATTTTTTTCGTATGGTTATCCAACTGTTCAAACACTACTGGGTAAAAAGATTATTCTTTCTTCACTGAATTGTCTTTATTGAAAATCAATTGACCATACATACTGGATCTATTTCTGGACTCTCTATTCTGATCTTTTGGTATATAATGGTGTGTTGGTGTGTGTGTGTATGTATGTATGTCTACATATACCAATACCAACTGTCTTGATTACTAGTGAATGTAGATTTTTAGTAAATCTTGAAATCAGGGAGTATAAATCATCAAATTCTGTTCTCTTTAAAAAAAAAACTGATGATTCCAGGTCCTTTGCATTTCTTTCTATATATTTTAGAATCACCTTGTCAATTCCTTTAAAACATCTGGTCAGATTTTGATAGGCCATATATTGAATCTATTAATTTGGGGAATACTGACATCTTAATATTTAGTCTTGTGATCCATTAACATGGTGCAGCTCTCCAGATATTTAGGTCTCCTATAATTTCTCTCAGCAATGTTTTGTAGTTTTTAGTGCACAGGTCTTTGTACGTTCTTATAAAATGTAGCCTAAGAATTTCATATTTTTTGATGCTATTTTAATTGCTATTCTTTTCATTTCAATTTTTAATTGTTTATTGCTAGTATATAGCAATACAATTGATTTTTGTATTTTGCAACTTTGCTAAATCATTTATTAGTTCTAGGAGTTTTTTTGTAGATTTTTTGGGACTTTCAGGCATGTTGTCTGTAAGTAAGAACAGTTTTATATCTTCCTATCTGATCTATATGCTTTTAATTTCTTTTTCTTGCCTATTGTACTGTCTAAAACTTCCAGTTAGATGTTAAACAGAAGTGGTGAGAATGGTCATCTTTGTTTTACTCCTAATCTTAGGGGTATTTGGTCTTTCATCATTAAGTATGATGTTAGCTTTAGGTTTTTCATCTATGCCCTTTATCAGGCTGAGAAAATTCCCTTCTATGGATGGTGAATTTTGTCAAATGCTTTTCAGATCTGTTGAGATAATCATATTTCTCCCCCTGTTATGCTGGTTAATATGGTGAATCACTGATTGATTTTTTGATGTTAAATAAACCAAGCATTCCTGAAATAAACTCCATCCGGTTGTGATATAGTATCCCTTTTATACACTGTCAGATCTAATTTGTTAAAATTTTGTTAAGAATCTTCACATCAATATTTATGAAGAACATTGGAGTGTAGTTTTTTTCTTTAATGCCTTTGTCTGGTTCTAGTATTAGGATATTTCCAGTCTCACAGAATGAGTTGGGAAGTGTTTACTCATTTTCTATTTTCTAGAAGAGTTTCCATTGAATTATTATTTCTTCCTTAAATAATGGGTCAAATTTGGAAGGAAAATCATCTGGGCCTGGAATTTTCTTTTTGGGAAAGCTCTTAACTACAAATTCAATTTCATTAATAGATATAGGACTATTCATGGTATTTATTTTTTTCTTTAGAAAGCTTTGGCAATTTGTGTTTTTCAAGGACTTTCCCTATTTCATGTAAGTTGTTGAATTTATTGGCATAAAGTTTTAATAATATGTCTTAATTTTTCTTTTAATGTCTGTAGGATCTGTAGTGATGTCTCATCTCTAATTCTTGATATTGGCAATTTGCATCTTCTCTTTTTTCCTGATGGAATTGACTCACAATACCAGCTTTTGGTTTCACTGATTTAGTCTCTTCTTTTCTGTATTCTATTTCACTGGTTTCTGTGCTTATCTTTATTTTTCTTTCCTTCTGCCTTTCAGGGCTAAAACTGCTCTCTTTTTCCAAGTTCCTTGGGTTAGAAGCAAGGATCATTGATTTGAACATTTATATTTTTCTAATATAAGTGGCCAATGCTGTAAGTGTCTCTCTAAGCAAGGCTTTATAGCTTCATCCCACAAATTTCAATGTCACGTCTTCATTTTCATTCAGTTTGTAATACTTTCTAATTACCCTTATGATTTATTCTTGGCCCAGTAGGTCATTTAGAAATATGTTGCTCAGTTTCCAGATATTGAAGGATTTTGTAGGTATCCTTCTGGTACAGATTTTTAATTTAATTTGATTTCATTGTGGTCAGAGAACATACTTTGAGGCTTTTAAATTTATTGATACTAGTTTAATGATCCAGAATATAATCATCTTGGTTCCTGGTACCCTTGAAAATGTTAACTTTGCTGGGTGGAAGTTCTATATGTGCCAATAAGGTCAAGTTGGTTAAAAGCATTGTTCAAATCTTCTCTCTCCTTACTGATTTTCTGTCTACTTGTTCTGACAGTTATCGAGAGAGATGTATTGAAATCTCTGACTGTAACTGTGGATTCATTTCTTTTTTTAGTTCTATCAGTTTTTGTTTACTAAAATTTGAAGCTCTGTTGTTAGATGCATACATAGTTAGGATTATCATGTTCTCTTGATGAACTGACCCTTTTATCTTTATTATTGCATTAAATGACCCTCTTTATACTTTATAATATTCTCTGCCATGAAATCTACTTTGTCTGCTATTAATATAATCATTCCAGCTTTCTTTTGATTTATATTAGCATGATATTTCTTGGTTCTTGCTTTTTTCAACATCACAATTGTTCAGCATCAATGTGATTATTCAGTATCACAAGTTCTGCCTTTTAATTGAGAGTATTAAAAAGCATTTCCATTTAATGGGGGCTTTGATCTGGTTGTGATTAAATATACCATCTTGCTATTTGTGTTATATTTGTTTTATCTTTTCTTGGTTCCATATTCTTTTTTAAAACTTTTTTGGATTGATTCCATTTTTATCTCTTTACTGATGAATTAGCTATACAGTTTTTTAGTGGCCACTTGCTTTAAGATTTACAGAGTACTCTTTAACTTCTCAAAGGCTACATTCAAGAAATATGCCACCACTCGCTATATAAGAACCTTCCAAGGGTGTACTTCTGATCCCCCAGCCTCTGTGCTACTTCTACATTATAAACCTCAAAGTACACTGTCAACGTATTTTTTAAATAGCAAATTACCTTTTAAAGAAGTTTTTAAGATAAAGTCTTTTTACTCACATACCTAGTATTTACGATGTTTTCACTCCTTTTAGTCAATCCAGATTCTATCTGGTATCATCCTATTTCTACTGAAGGGCTTCTTTTAACAGTTTTGAAGAGCTAGTCTGCTTGTGGTAAATTATTTTGGCTTCTGTATGTCTGAAAAAAATCTTTATTTTGCCTTCACTCTTGAGAGTTGTTTTTACTGGTTACAGATTTCTAGGTTGACAGTTTTTTTTCTTTCAGCACTTTAAAGATGTTTCTCCTCTAACCTCTTTCTTGCATTTTCCTCTGACATGAAGTGTCTTGTGTTTATTATCATTTTCCTCACTATATGTAATATGTTACTTTTTCTCCATCTGCTTTTCACAATTTCTCTTTATCATTGACTTTAAGCAAACTGATTTTAATGTGCCTTTATATAGTTTTCTTGATGTCTTAACAGCCACCGCCCACCACCCCCACCCGCCCCCCAGTTTGGGCTTGATGAGCTTCTGGGATCAATGGGTTGATAGTTTTGAATAAATTTGAAAAAATTTTGGCCATTGTTTCTTTAAATATTTGTCTGTTCCCTACCTCCTTCTGGGGCTCTAATTACACATATATTAGTGTAATAATATTATCTCATAGGCCTTTGATCTATTCATTTTTTTTCTAGTTCTGCTTTTTCTCTTATTTCACATTGGAACATTTCTACTGCTATGTATTCAAGTCCACTAATCTTCTGCTATTAATTCCATGTACCGTATTTTTTATCCAGGTATATATTTTTCATCTCTAGAAATTCAAGTGGGTCTTCTTGATATCTTCTTAGCTTTCTTTATCATGCTCATATTTTCCTCTGTTGTTCTGAATAAATGGAATATATGTACGAGAACTATTTTAATGTCCTTGTCTACATATTATCATCACGTGTCATTTCTGGAACTATTTCTGTTGATTGTCCCCCCTCCCGCTTCATTATGGGTCATATTTTCATTTTTCTCTGTATGCCTGGTAAGTTTTGGTGGGATGCTAGGCATTATAAATTTTACCTGTTGTCTGTGGGATTTTTTTTTTTTTTGAATTTTTGTTCTGGGATGCTGTTAAGTTACTTGGAATCAGCTTGATCATTTCAAGTCTTTTTTTAAAACTTATTTTATTTATTTACTTGTTTTATTGGTGAGGAAGATTGGTCCTAAGCTAACATCCATTACCAATCCTCCTCTTTTTGCTTGAGGAAGACTGGCCCTGAGCTAACATCTGTGCCCATCTTCCTCTATTTTGTATGTGGGTCGCTGCCACAGCATGGCTTGATGAGTGGTGTGTAGGTCCACGTCCGGGATCCAAACCAGTGAACAATGGACCACCGAAGTGGAGCACATGAACTTAACCACTACACCACCAGGCTGGCCCTCAGATCTCGATTTTAAACATTTTTAGTTGGGACCAGAACTACTTCTGCTAACAAGGCCATAAAATTCTGAATACTCTACTTGATATCTTCTGTGCTAGGAGGTCTTTTCCTTCTGGATGGTATTAACAAGAACTATTCCAGGTCATGCATGAAATCAAGGGATTGTTCTGCCTGTATCTTGATGCTTCTTTCCACAGCCTTGGTAATCTCTTCACATGCATGCACCGTTCAGTACTCAGCTGAAGACTCTACAGATCTCTGGAGCTCTTCTCAAGGAAGCTCTCTCCTCTCTCGTAGTCTGAATGGTGAATTCTGGCACCTTGGCTTCCCCAAATTCTGAACTTTGTCTCCTTCACATAGAGATAGCCCTGGGGTCTGTTTAGGTCCCTCCTCCCTGCCCTGGAGCCTACTGTGCCCTTCAGGAAGTAAGCTCAGGTAATCATTGGTTCATCTTTTTCATTTCCCTCCTCTCTGGTGTTACTCTCTTGTGCTTCTTACTGTCCTATGTCTAAAAGCCATTGTTTCATATATTTTGTTGTTTTTTTTTAATGTGAAAGTAAATCCAGTCTCTGTTAATCCACCAAGCCTAGAAGCTGAACTCATAACATGATAAAGTTTTCGATGGCTTGAATATGATTTACCTTTGGGTTCACATAGCATATTTGTATACTGAAACTTATAAGACTCTGGCCAAAAGAAAGTGATGGTGTTGACCACTCTATTTCACAGCTGTGTGGTTTGTGACTGTTTAATCCATGTTGTGTTCTAGTTAGCTTCATTCTGTTCCTTGAATAGAAATGTATACAAAATCTAGTTGGTCATTAGATAGACATATGCCATCTCACAAGAAATACCATGAAGGGGTGTGTGAATGGATTACTGGAAATACATCTCCATGTCTGTGAGACAATCTAAGTGCATGGCTTTCTGAAAGTGTAAAGCTGTGCTGTTCAATATGGTAGCCATTAGCCACATGTGGCTATTTAAATTTAAATTTAAATAAAAATTCATTAACTCAATTGCACTAGCCACATATCAAGTGTTCAATAACCACATGTGGCTAGTAGCTATTGTACTGAACAGTGTAGACAGAGAGTATTTCTATTGTCATAGAAAGTTCTCTTGGACAGCATTTGTCTAAAATATCATCTCCATATATGATGCAAGCACATGATTTTGAGATCTGAACCTGCTAATTCAGGCCTAAAGCTTAATGGTAAGACAACCATAGGGAAAAAAAGGGCAACTATAAGTCTGCTGGATAGATATAAAGAAAAAACATTTAAACAGAGAAAGCCTATGTTCTAATTCCATGCAGTTGACAGAAGAAATGCTGTGACGAACCAATGAAGCTTAACTTTAGCAAGAAGACTTAACTATGAAAGCCAGAAGTATGGGCCGGCCTGGTGGCATAGCGGTTAAGTTCGCGCTTTGGCAGCCTGGAGTTCACAGGTTCAGATCCCACGCGCAGGCTGACGCACTGCTTGTCAGCCATGCTGTGGCAGCGTCCCATATAAAGTAGAGGAAGATGGGCACGGATGTTAGCCCAGGGCCAGTCTTCCTCAGCAAAAAAAAAAAAAAAAAAAAGGAGGATTGGCAATGGATGTTAGCTCAGGGCTAGTCTTCCTCACACACACAAAAAAGAAGATATGAGAAATAAAGATCATATAGTCAGTTGGGGGAAGGAGGCAAAGATCAAACAGTAGGTTTTGACAGAACCCATAACCTCAAAAGGTCTTCCCATATACTGTGTGGAAAGATTGCATGGCTGTTTTTTGGATCTTTAAACTATATTAACACATATGCATGAACATTACCAATAGTACCTACCATGCAATATAAAAAACACCTTAGCCATTCACAGCCATTAATTGATTTAATTTATATAGACAGTACATCTTTTTTTTGTGTGTGTGGGGAAGACCAGCCCTGAGCTAACATCTGTTGCCAATCTTCCCGTTGTTGCTGAGGAAGACTGGCCCTGGGCTAACATCCGTGCCCACCTTCCTCCACTTTATATGGGACGCCGCCACGGCATGGCTGACAGGCAGTGCGTCGGCGGGCACCCGGGATCCGAACTTGCGAACCCCAGGCTGCCAACCGCGGACTAAACCGCTGCGCCACCAGGCAGCCCCAGACAGTACATCTTTTGTTAATGTATGGATGTATGTATATATTTAATTTATTATGGTAAGAACACTTAACTTGAGATTTACCCTTTCAACAAGTTTTTAAGTGTACAATTCGTTATTGCTGACTACAGGTACAAATGTTGCACAGCAGATCTCTAGAGCTTATTCATCTTGCTTAACTAAAACTTTACGCCCATCGATTATTACATCTATACGTTTATTCCTCTATAAATACCGAAACACATGTAAGAAATTATATCTAATCAGCTTGTTATAACTTAAAAATTTGGGGCACCTTTGTATTTTGGGTACTCCAGATTCAGGAAATGCATAAAATCCTCCAAACAAAATATAATACAGATACAATATAAATGATTAGAAAATGAGGTATGCATGAGACAGTCTATAATAAGAATCACAAGAGTATAAAGAACATCAGTGCTTCGCTATTCTGTCTCTTTCCCCAGCTAAAGCCATGTGAGTGATACACCTATAAAAAATTCATTCAACAGAAAATGGCCAAACTTGAAATCTAGCAACATTTAATTTCTTCAGTTCATTTTCTTTGTTTTATAGCTTGATTTATTGTGTTTCTCACCTAGAATTATTTTACAACAGTACCAAAGCATTCTCTATACTTTTCTGTGATACTAAAATAGGTAAGGTCATGAAATAATACTATTAATCCCACTACCATTAACAGCATTTAAAATAATTTTCATAAACATTCACATACATTTCTAAAAGCCTAAGCTGTGACGCAAAACAACTTATAAACAGACCATCATTATTAAATTTGCCTCCTTTGCTCCCACTAAAAACAATATTGAGGTTTGGGTGGGGAAAATATTGAAGTCCACGATGGAAACAGGAGTAGCTAAATCATTAATTAGGATTGGTCCCTGCCTGTCTCTGCTACGTACACTCATCTGATTCCATCAGAGGCTTTCACGTTATTAAGTTAATGACAATGTCTGCAAATGCACTGCGCTTCACACCTCCCCATCCCCCTGCTGCTGTGCATTCTTCTCTGCTTACCTTCTTGTAGCCTCCAGCTTTCCTCCACCTGTCAGTTTCCCTCTTCTCTTAAATCTTTAACGGCTTCTACCCAGCACTGACTTCACTGGTTTCTCTTCCTCTACTCACTGCTAAAATGTGGCTGTGCTCCAGACTCCTGTCATTAGCCCCTTCTCCTCTTTATAATCTCCACTCTGAAACATTGCATTCACCTGTATGTATTCAACTTCAGCTACTTCCTGCATTTTGATAACTACCAAATCTACACTGCTAGCCTGGATTTTTCTCCTGATTTTCCATCTAATTATCCTAGAAGTATGTCAAACCAGCATGTCCGCAATGAAATTGATCATCTTCTCCCTTTCCCCCCCAAACTTACTTTTCGTCACTGATTCCTGACACTAGATAATAGAACCACCTGTACAAACCAGAAATTTGGTGGATCCTCAAAATTCTCTCTTTTGTTCATCCTTAAATACAATTGGTCACTGAGTTCTAACAGTTCCACCTCAAATACTTCACATAGTTATTTCCTTTTCTCTATCACTACTGACATTTCTTTAATTTAGGACATTACATCTCTTGCCCAAAGACTACACGAGCTTACTTCTTCTCTAATTTAATCTTATACTAATCCAAGTTACATTTCATTTATTTGGCTTGTTGAGTGACCTTTTAAATTAAATCACTTCACCTTCCCCCGCCCCCAACATACACTTAAAACCCCCGAATGGTAGACCTCTCACCTACACAATAAAGTTCACAGATCTTTACATGGCCTCCAAGTACCTACCTTCAGGGAGAACCTTTCTGTTCCTTCAGAAATGTGTGCCTGCCTCTGTCCCAGCTGTTACTGTACTCTTCTATAACTGCTATTTTACATACCCGTGTCTCTCTCTAAAGAAGGAATTCCTAGAGACAGAGAGCTGACACCGTCGTCTTTATGCCCACAGGGGTAAACACAGTGTCTGGTTCAGAACAGGTTTTCATTTAATGCTTTTGTCATCGACTTTATTGAAACAGGGAGGACTTGACCATCTTTTGCTTTTGTCTTTTTTTTGGTGAGGAAGATTGGCCCTGAGCTAACATCTGTTGCCAATCCTCTTCTTTTCGCTTGAGGAAGACTGTCCCTGAGCTAACAGCCGTGCCCCTCTTCCTCTATTTCATATGTGGGATGTCACCACAGCATGGCTTGACAAGTGGTGTGTAGATCCGTGCCCAGGATCCAAACCGGTGAATGTCAGGCCGCCAAAGCGCACTGCATGAACCTAACCACTATGCCACCAGGCCGGCCCCTCTTTTGCCTTCTTCGTGAGCATTTCTGAACAAGTCACCCGGCCTTCTAGATAGAACACACTGGTAAAACAGGGGAAAAAAATTTTTTTTGCTTGGTTCATGGAGCAAGGCCGAAAAACAGAAAAGGATCCGTCATATCTGGACACGTGAGTGCACACTTACAGAGCAGCACACCCACAGCCCCACAGCTTTATGTGTGCAGACTGAAAACAGTTGACGGGGGTTAGAACCCATAGTTGGGTCACATAATTTTAATCAATCACCGAAGTCTGCTTACAGAGACAAAATTATCCATATGAGCACAAGATTGATAGAAAACCTGGTGAGCCTTAAAAGCTCATTATCTTTACAGATTAAAAGACGAAAAAATATGCTCTTTTGGATGGTATAACTTTCATACACCAGAAACAGAACACTGCTGTGGCTTGAACAATTAGGAAGAGAAAAAGTTAGGAAAATCATTGCTTAGAAAATATTTCTGGAAGTAGGCAGGTCAGTCATCAATAATGAGCAAGTGAACTGTTCCAGTCATTGCAATAATTATTTAAACTCACCTGATTATTATACGCATCAGGTGCCAGTTTCTTGTATGTTGGTGCCATGAGAGTGGACAAGTTTTGTAAATGAGATTCCAGTTTCTCTTCCTGTATAAAACAAAGAATTCTACATATTAAATTCTAAATCCGTTCTCTCTTTCTATGAGAGAGGCTATCAGTTAGATATTCCCCCCTACATCTTGAATCCAAAGCACAATGTATAGTGTCTTTCTTATTAAATAACAAGAGCACCTTAACATGACCATTTCTAAGTGAAAAATATAGACCATATATCACCTATTTTTGTATGTGCATTAAATATCTAGCTCTTTGGTATTTTCATAACATCAATCAATTTTCTACTTTGCAGGCAAATATTTGACATTATATAAATATATGCCTATCCTGAGAGCAGGGTTAGGACAATGAAGCCATCTGGTCTTCAACAGGTCACATTCTCCACTCCTTCTCCAATGAGCTGCCAAGGAAGATGAGCTATTGAAAGGATTTGTTTGATTTAACTTGTCTATTTCCAATCTGTATATTTTTAAATGTTTATAAAAATAGCATTTCAAAATTTGAAATGATCTTTCCACTTACCAGATGCTTCAAATACGGACAAAATTCTCAGACCTAAAATGTGGTATCTATGAAGAACTTGGTCAAGTTTATTTGAAAGGAAAAATGTTCAGTTACACTCCCTTCCCCCATAAAGGACAGATTTTCCAAGCAATATTGCTTTATAAAATGGTAGGTGATAATACTCAGTTGCTCTGTTCATACTTAGAAGTTCTCATTTCACATTAATATTTCTCTAAAAACCTTAGGAGATGTAACCAGTGGCAGAGATGTGCTTGTCGCATTTTAGGAGGTGAGGAGGCTTCTGAGCAAAGCCTGCCTACCTAACTGAGGGAAGATGGCACTAGTCATCTCTGGGTTTGCTCTACATGAAATGTAGTCAGAATGATAAACATTTACAAACTAGTGGTGGAAAAGCTCTCCAGTGTGGAAAATTAAAGTTGCTGACAGCATGTAAAATTGCTAGTCTTCATTAGGCTGTTTAAATATTTGCATTTTTTTCCTTATGAAAAGAGGACATCTAGCACATTTAAGTAATATAGCTTATTAAAAATATTATAATCCTATGAAAAAAATTTGTGTTGTGATTTCAAGAGTTTTTGCACTTTATTAAACTTCCAGCTATTATTATAGTCACAAATAACAAAGTTAATAAGTTTTTATTTAGAGGGACACATCAATATTATAATATCCACAGTATAACTGTATACTTCAATTGCATTTAGAATTTGAAAGATAATTATAAGGTGCATAGTCACTAAAAATTTGGTCATATCTAAATGCTAACTATGCTGAGGTTTTCTGATTATTCAATTAGCATACTCTAGAACACATGCTACCCAAAAGTTGTTAAATTTGATAACAATCTGTCAGTTATATTTTAAGAAATATATGTTCTAGAGAAAAGACAAAAACTAGTGAAATCAATGAGAAATCAATGTTCGTTTATTTCAATTACACTTTTATGTTAAAATACAAATATATTTCAGTTACTTGAATGTGTTCATTATAGTAACTTTAAACTAACAAATCTCCTGGTGTGAAAATGTGACTAGACACGGTCTTTTCTGAATGTGGCAGTCATGAACAAGACTTCTATAATGCAAGTTCAAAAGATGGAAGTTTTAACACACAAGTGTTAACATTTAGTTTTAATACTGAAGTGACAGCTGTTTAAAACTCTGGAATTAACTTAAAAAAATAAAGAACAAATGCAAAAGGCCATAGGCATGAAGAATTTACGTTGCTTGAACTTTATTACTTTGGTATCACATTGTTATTATGCTAACTTTATAAAATATTATAATGTGTGACTACAGTTTAGCCAAAATTTTGTTGACTCATCTGAGATAAAATTCTCTCCGTTAATGGGAGTTTAATGCAGTATGTCATATTGTTCACTTCATCTGTGCTCATCAATTCTCCATGAGAAATAAAGAGATTATACATCAGGAAGTACACAAACCTCTTTTGGGTCATCCCCAAGCAGCTTAAATTTTCTTGGGATCTTGCTTCTGGCAAACTTGCACCCATTGTAATACATGCTCCACGAACAGCCAAAGGAGAAGGAGGCACCACAGCTCTCGGGGTCCAGCCCTTGGCAGGCACAGGTTCTCCTGCGGAATCAAAGGACCGAGTTCATGGCTACAGACAGCATTATCTAGGCTACCAGTCTCGTACTCTGTGTGTCTACATGTAAAAATGAGTGCACATTAGTTTTAAAAGAAGTCTAATCTAACTCTATATTAAGCTGTGCCATAACCACATCAGAAAGGAAATATTTCAATTGACCTTAAAACATAATTTAAACAAACTTTTTATTACAGTATAATACACACACAGAAAAGTACACATAATTTTACAGCTTGCAAATGCTTACAAATGAAACTCACCCAAGTGAGAAGCATCCAAACTAAGAAACGAAACGCATATTTGCCTCCCACTCTCCTCTTCTGCCTCCTCTTAGGCATTATCCTCCGACAGTAACTTCTACCAGAGGAGAGGTGTTTTGCATATTTGTATAGATAGATAGTTTTGCCTCCTTTTATACTATACAATACACACACACACTACATTAAACACACACTCACACATGTATTTGGAATTACACAGTATAAGCTTATTTGGGTCTTGCTTCTCTTCTTCAACACTGTTTGGGATTCCATCCATATTGTTGGATGGAGTTGTACGTTATTCATGTATTTATTCATTGAGCACAGTTTTCCATCATACGACTATGCCAGAAATTAACCATTCTACCATTGACAGGCCTTTGAGTGCTTTCTAGTTTTTGACTAAAATACAGTATTGTGACTTTACAGCCCAAGTCAGAAATATCCTAAGGGCAATCAGCAAAATAGCAAAAAAAAAAAACCCAAAAAACAAAACATGCTAAAATAACCTACAAGGAAAACAATATTCAGTATGTATTTTCTTCAGCTTTACTGAGGTACAACTGACAAAAAGTGTGCAATGTGATGATTTGATATATGTATACCTTGTGAAAGGATGCCCCCGTAGAGTTACTTAATACATCCATCACCTCACATAGTTATCTTCTTTTCAGAGAGAACATTTAAGTTCTACTCTTTTAGAAAATTTCAATTACATGATACAATGTTAGCAACTATAGTCACCATGTTACACACTAGATCCTCAGACCTTACTCACTCTATAACTGATTGCACCCTTTCACCAACCTCTTCTCAGAATTTCCCCCACCCTTCAGCCCTCACAACCACTTTACTCTCTGCTTTTATGAGTTCAACTTTTGTTTTTGTTTTTGATTCCACATATAAGTGACACCACGCAGTATTTGGCTTTCTCTGACTTATTTCACTTAATAAGTCACTTATTTCACATAATACCCTCCAGGTTCATCTGTGTTATCACAAATGGCAGGATTTCCGTTTTTTAAGGTTGAATAATATTCCTGTGTGTGTGGGTGTGTGTATACACACAGCACATCTTCTTTATTCTCCATCTGTTGATGGACACTTAGGTTGTCTCCATATCTTGGCTATTGTGAATAATGCTGCAGTGAAATTGGAGTGCAGATATCTCTTCGAGATCCTGATTTCAATTCCTTTGGATATATACCCAGAAGTGGAATTGCTGGAATAATATGGTAGTTCTATTTTTAATTTTTTTGAGGAACTACCATACTGTTTTCCTTAATGGCTGTACTGGTTTATGTTCTCACCAACAGTGCACAACAGGTCCTTTTTCTCCACATTCTTGCCAGCATTTGTTACCTCTTGTCTTGTTGATAATAGATATCCTAACAGATGTGAGGTGATGTCTCATTGTGATTTTGATTTGCATGTCCCTGATGATTAGTGATGTTGAGCACCTTTCACGTACCTGTTGGTTCTTTGTAAAAATGTCTGTTCAGGTCCTTTGCCCAATTTAATTGGTTTATTTGCTTTCCTGATATTCAGTTGTATGAGTTCCTTGTATATTTTGGATACTAACCTTTTATTGGATATGTGGTTTGCAAATATTTTCTCCCATTCCCTAGGTTGCCTTTTCATTTTGTTGATGGTTTCCTTTGCTGTGCAGAATCTTTTTAAGTTGATGCAGTCACACTTGTTTATTTTGATTTTGTTGCCTTTGCTTTTAGTGTCAAATCAAAAAAAGTCATTGTCAAGACCAACATCAAGAAGCTTACCCCCTATGTTTTCTTCTAGGAGTTTTATAGTTTCATGTCTTACATTCAAGACTTTAATGCATTGTGAGTTGATTTTTGTGTGTGGTGTAAGAGGGGTCCAGTTTCATTCTTTTGCACGTGATATCCAGATTTCCTATAACCATTTAGTGAAGAGACTGTCCTTCCCTCATTGTATAATATTGGCTCCTTTATCAAAAATTAATTGACCATATATGCATGGGTTTATTTCTGGGCTCTCAATTCTGTCCCAATGAACTATGTGTCTGTTTTGATGCCAGTACCATACTGTTTTGATTACTATAGCTTTGTAATATAGTTTGAAATCAGGAATTGTGACAACTCTGACTTTGTTCTTCATTCTAGATGCTTTGACTATTTGGGTTTTTTGTGTTTCCATATGAATTTTAGGATTTTTTTTTCTATTACTGTGAAAAATGCCATTGGAATTTTGATAGGGATTGCATTAAATGTGTAGATTGCCTCAAGTAGTATGGATATTTTAACAATATGAATTCTTCGAATCCATGAACATGTAATACCTTTCCATTTATTTGTGTCTTCTTCAATATCTTTTCATCAATGTCTTATAGTTTTCCACGTACAGATCTTTTACATCCTTGGTTAAATTTATTCCTAGACATTTTACTCTTTTTGATGCTATTGTGAATAGGACTGTTTTCTTAATTTCTCTATTAGTTCATTGTTAGTGTATAGAAATGCAAATGATTTTTGTATATTGATGTTGCATCCTGCAACTTTACCGAATTTGTTTATTAGTTCTAACAGTTTTTTGGTGGAGTCTTTAGGATTTTCTATATTTAATATCATGTCATCCGCAAATACTGATGGTTTTACTTCTCCCTTTCCAATTTGGATGCTTTTGCTTTCTTTTTATTGCCTGATTTCTCTGGCTTAGATTTCCAGTATTATGTTGAATAAAAGTGGTGAGTGGGCATCCTTGTCTTGTTCCTGATCTTAGAACAAAAGCTTTCAGCTTCTGAGAGTTGAATATGATGTCAGCTGTGGCCTTCTCATATATGGCCTTTATTATGTTGAGGTACATTCCTTCTATACTCAGTTTTTTGAGAAATTTTATCATGAAAGGATGTTGAACTTTGTCAAATGCTTTTTCTGCATCTATTGAGATGATCCTATGATTTTTATCCTTCATTTTGTTAAAGTGGACTATTGCATTGATTGATTCTATATGTTGAACCATCCTTGTATCCCTGGAATAAATCCCACTTGATCATGGTGTATGATCCTTTCAATTTACTGTTGAATTTGCTTTGCTAATATTTTGTTGAGAATTTTTACATCTATGTTCATCAGGGACATTGGCCAGTAATTTTCATTTCTTGTAGTGTCCTTGTCTGGTTTTCATATCAGGGTAATGCTGGCATTGTAAAATGAGTTTAGAAGTGAGCTCTTCAATTTTTTGGAAGAGTTTGAGAAGGATTGCTATTAATTCGTCTTTCAATGTTTGGTAGAATTCATCATTGAAAGTCATCTGGTCCTGGACTTTTATTTGTTGGGAGGTTTTTGATTACTGATTCAATCTCCTTACTAGTAATTTGTTCAGATTTTCTAATCTTCATGATTCAGTCTTGGTTACGTTGTATGTTTCTAGGAATTTATCCATTTCTTCTAGGCTGTCCAATTTGCTGGTGTATAACTGTTCATAGTATTCTTGTAAGATCCTTTGTATTTATGTGGCATCAGTTGAAATGTCTTTAATTTATAATTGTATTTGAGTCCTCTCCCTTTTTTTTCTTGGTAAGTGTAGTTAAAGGTTTGCCTATTTTGTTTATATTTTCAAAAAAAAAATAAAACCAACTCAGTTTCAGTCATCTTTTCTACTGTCTTTTTAGTCTCTATTTCATTTGCTTATGCTCTGATGCTTGTTATTTCCTTCCTCCTGATAACTTCGGGCTTAGTTTGTTCTGCTTACCAGGTTCCTTGAGGTGTAACGTTAGGTTGAGATCTTTCTTTTTTCTTAATTTGGTGTTTCTCTCTATGAAGTTTCATCTTTGAATTGCTTTTGCTGCATCCCATTAAGTTTTGGTGTTTGTCTCAAGATATTTTTCAGCTATTTTTTCTTGAATAAGCTTTCTGCCCCTTTCTCTCTTCTCCTTCCAGGACCCCTATAATGTGTATGTTGGTCCTCTTATGGTGCCCTATAAATCCCTTAAGCTATCTTCACTCTTTTTCATTCTTTTTTCTTTTTGCTCCTCTGACTGGATGAATTCCACTGCCCTGTCTTTGAGTTCACTAATCCTTTTTTCCACTTGATGTAGTTTGCTGTTGAACCCCTCTAGTGAATTTTTCAGTTTAGTTATATATTATTCAGCTCTGATTTCTGTTTGGTACTTTTTTATATTTTCTATCTCTTTGCTGAAATTCTCATTTTGTTCATGCATTGCTATTCTGACCTCACTGAACATCAGTAGTCTTACTAGTAGTAATGACATTATTTTCAAATTACTTATGTATATTGTGACATGAATAAATCATTGTTAATGTCAAAAAACAAGTATTACAGTATAGGATAAATGTGCAAAAGATAAGTAAATATCCTGTAATTTTCAATTATGAAATACACAATAGAAACAAGAAAGTATGGCCAATATAAAGAACAGCAGTCAACAGAAGCTGTCACTGAGGAAGTCCAGATGTCAGACTACTAGACAAAGACTTTGAAGTACTGTTTCAAGTATGTTCCAAGGACTAAAGGAAACCATGCTTAAAGAACTAAAAGTAAGAAAACAATGTCTTATCAAATAGATGCAATAAGAGATAGAAACTATAACAGGAAACAAGTGGCAATTCTGGAACTGGAAAGTACAATAACTGAAATAAATCCATTAGAGGGGTTCAACAGTAGATTTGAGCAGGAGGGAGGAAAAACATTGGGGAGAGAAGATGAAGATAGGTCAATTGAGATTATCCAGTCTGAGAAACAGAAAGAACAAGGAATGAAGAAAAATAAACAGAGCCTCAGAAACCTGTGGGACACTATCAAGCAGGGCAGCATATGCACAATGGGAGTCCCCAAAGTAGAGGAGGAAGAGTAAGAGAGTATGGAGTAGAAAGACTATTTGAAGAATCAATGGCCAAAAACATCCCAAATCTGATGAACATTAATCTACACATTCAAGAAGCTCAACTAAGTCCAACTAGCATGAACTCAAAGTGCCCCACACCTAGAAATATCATAATCAAACTGTTGAAAGCCAAATAGAAAGAGGGAATCTGGAAAGCAGCAAGAAAGAAAAGTAAATCATCATTTGCAAGAGATTTTTCGATAAGATCCGCTGATGACTCACCAGAAACCATGGAGGCCAGTAGGCACTGGGATGACATATGAAAGTGCTGCAAGGAAGGCTTCCAACTAAGAAACTCTATACCTTCTAGTAAAACTTTCCTTCAAAAATGAGTCATAAATTAATGTATTCCCTGATAACTGAGAGTGTTTATTGCTATTACGCCTGTTCTACAAGAAACACTAAACAGAGTGCTCCAAGCTGAAAGGACACTAGACAGTAACTTGAATCCACATGAAAACATAAAGAACACCAGTAAAAACAAATACATATGTAAATAGAAAAGACCTTATATATACATTTTTTGTTTTTAACTTTTTTTCTCCTATCTGATTTAAAGGCAACTGCATAAAGCTATAATTATATATCTATGTTAATGCACATACAATGTATAAAATGCAACTTGTATGACAATAACAGTACAAAGGAAAAGGAGGGAATGGAGCTATATAAGAACAACATTTCTGTACACTATTGTAATTAAATTGGTATTACACACAAATAGTGATGAAAAGAGAACTGGAGTGGCTACATTAATATCAGACAAAATAGAAATTAAGACAATATTATTACCAGAGACAAACAAGTACATTTTATAATAAAAAAAATTGTCAATGCATTATGAAGATATAACAATTATAAACATAAATGAACCTAAGAACAGAGCACCAAAATACATGGAGTAAAAAATGACAGAATTAAAGGGAAAAATAGATAATTCAATACGCCACTTTCAATAATGGATAGAACAACTAGACAGAAAAATCAAAGAGGAAATAGAAGACATGAAAAGCACGTTAATCAACTAGAGGTAACAGACATCTAGAGAACCCACCACTGAACAATAGCAGAACACACATTCTTAAGTGCACATAGAACATTCTCCAGGATGGACTGTATGTCAGACCATAAAACAAGTCTAATTAAATTTAAAATAATCAAAATCATGCACAGTATCTTCACTGAAATTATAAATGAAAAGCAAAGTTGAGTAATTAATAAATATGTGAAAACAAAACACACTTCTAAATAATCAGTGAATCAAAGAAAAATCATAAGGGAAATTAGAAAGTACTTTGTGATAAGTGAAAATGAAAAGTCAACAAATCAAAACTTAGATGCAGCTAAAGCAGGCTTAGAGGGAAATTTATAACTTTATATACCTACATTAAAAAATTAAAAAGTTTGCAAATCAATAAACTAACCTAACCTTCCACCTTAAAAATCTACAAAAAGAACAAACTAAACCCAAAGCAACCAGAATGAAGGAAATACTAAAGATAAGAGTAGAAATTAATGAAATAGAAAATAGAAAAGCAATATAGAAAAATCAAAGAAATCAGAAGTTAGTTCTTTGAGAAGATCAAAAAAATTGACAAAACTAGCTAGACTGACCAAGAAAAAAGGGAGAAGACCCAAATGACTAAAATTAGGAATGAAAATGAGGACATTACTACTGACCTTATAAAAAGCATTATAAGGGAATGGTATAAAAATGATATATCAACAAATTAGATAACTAGATTCAATGGACAAATTCCTAGAAAGACACAAACTACTGAAACTAACTCAAGAAGAAACAGAAAATATGAATAAATCCACAACAAATAAAGACTGAATTAATAATCAGAAAATTTCCCACAAAGATAAGCCCAAGAATACACGACTTTGCTGGTGAATTCCACCTAACATTTTAAGAATTAGCCCCAATCCTTTACAGGTTTTTCCACAAAAAAAGAGGGAACACTTCTCGATTCATTCTATGGAGCCAGTATTACCCAATCCAAAAAAACAAAGACACCACAAAAAAAAAATCCTATAGATCAATATCCCTTATCAATACAGGTGCAATATACAAAAAAATTATACACTATGGCCAAGTGAGATTTATCCCAGAAATGCAATGTTGTCCAATGTACAAAAATCAATCAATACAATATACCACATTAACAAAATAAAGGACAAAAACCACATGATCATCTTAAAGCATTTGAGAAAAGTCCTACACCCTTTCATGATAAAAATACTCAACAAACTAGGAATAGAAAAAAACTTCCTCAAGTTCTCCTGGTGGCTTGCTAGTCCAGGGTCTGCCCCACCCTCTAGAGCACTGATTTAATCCAGCTCAGCCAAGGAAAGCAGCCCTAGGGACTGGCCCCACCCAACAGCAAGCCCTCTGGCAACTTGTGGGCCTGCTTAAGGAAGCTTCCTGGATTCTCTGCAGCCTGGCAAGTGGGTCCACCTCTGTGGGGCAGGGTGAGTCCAAGGAACAGATGGAGAGTGTGGGGCCCCTGCCTCGGAGCGAATGGGTCCACTTTAGGGGGTTGGGGCATGTTCACGGGGCAGGACTGTGTTGTCAGTGTGTGTGACCCGATGGGCAGTGGGGCTTCTCAGTTGCAGAAGACTTGTGCTTCTCAAACAGCCACATAGGAGATAGGCCCCACCCTCCAAAGCCTGAAATGGTTGGGTGCTCCTGTGTCTATGGCCAGCCCCACCCAGCTGCAACCCCCCAGAGCTGACAAGAGGCTGAGGCTTATAGCAATCCTAAGCCCCTGAGCCTAACAACCATCCATGCTGGGGGCCTACTCTTTTAATATAAGAACTGCAACAGGAATGTGCTATTAGACCTTGCAGCCAACTGTGCTGGGGCTCCCCACACCTGATAAAGAGACTGAAGGGTCCACAACAACCACACACAGCTGAGCATTACAACCAGCAAGTCAGGGGGCAGCTCAGCCTCCCTGGGCACCTACGGCAAGAGCAACCCTGCCATAACAGAAGGACACATGTAGCCCACAGAGGGGACACTCCTGGAACATTTGGAACTGGTGAGGAAAGGGAAGCACACTGCTGGACCTCATAAGGCATCTCTTACATCAGGCCACCTCTCCAAGATCAGGAGTCATAGCTGATCTATGTAATACAAAGATACAAGCACAGAGAAAGAGGCAAAATGAGGAGACAAAGGAATACGTTCCAAGGAAGGGAACAAGACAAAACCCCAGAAAAGGAACTAAATGAAACAGAAATGAGCAATCTACCTGAAAAAGAGTTCAAATGAAGAGTCATAAGGATGCTCACTGATCTTGGGAGAAGAATGGATGAACTCAGTGAGAACGTCAACAAAGAAATGGAAGATACAAAAAAGAGCCAATCAGAAATGAAGAATACAATACTGGAAATGAAAAATTCACTTGAGGGACTTAAAAGCAGAGTAGAGGATAGAGAAGAACAGATCACCAAGCTGGATGAAAGACTAGAGGAAATAACCCAAGCTGAACAGATAAAAGAAAAAAGAATGAAAAAGAGTGAGGAGAGTCTAAGGGACCCCTGAGAGAGCATCAAGCACACTAACATCCATGTTATACCTGTCCCAGAAGGAGAAGAGAGAGACAAAGGGGCAGAGAACCTATTTGAAGAAATAATAGCTGAAAACTTTCCTAACCTAAGGAAGGAAGCAGAAATCCAGATACAGGAAGCACAGAGAGTGCCAAACAAGATAATCTCAAAGAGGCCCACACCAAGACACATCATAATTAAAATGTCCAGAATTAAAGATAAGGAGAGAATCCTAAAAGCTGCAAGAGAAAGGTAACAAGTTACATACAAAGAAAACTCCATAAGGCTATCAGCTGACTTCTCTGCAGAAACCTTACAGGCTAGAAGGGATTGGCATGACATATTTATTTTTTTATTTTATTTTTATTTTGGTGGGGAGGAAAACTAGCCCTGAGCTAACATCTGTTGCCAATTCTCCTCCTTTTTGCTGACGAAGACTGGCCCTGGGCTAACATCCGTGCCCATCTTCCTCTACTTTCTATGGGACGTTGCCACAGGTTGGCTTGACAAGCAGTGCATATGTCTGCACCACGGATCTGAACCTGTGAAACCCTGGGCCTCCAAAGCAGAGCACGAGAACTTAACAGCTACGCCACCAGGCTGGCCCCAGCACGATATATTTAAAGTGCTAAAAGGAAAAAACCTACAGCCAAGAATACTCTACCTGGCAAGGTTATCTTTCAGAATGGAAGGACAGATAAAGAGTTTCCCAGACAAGCAAAAATTAAAGTAGTTTATTACCAAGAAACCAGCCCTACAGGAAATGCTAAAGGCTCTTATTTAAGGGGGAAAGAGAAGACCACAAATATGAAAAAATTATCTGTTTCCACGATAAGAGGGTAACAGATACAAATACACAAAAAAGAGGATAGACATGATATCAAAAACACAAGATGTGGGAAGAGGGAGTAAAAGAGCAGAGCTTTCAGACGGAGGTCAAACTAAGGAGACCATCAACTAAATATGGATTGCTATATACATAGGTTATTATATATGAACCTCATGGTAATCACAAGCCAGAAACCTATAATAAATACACAAAAAACTAAGTGAAAGAACCCAAACATAATACCAAAGAAAGCCATCAAACCACAGGGGAAGAGAGCAAGAGAAGAAGACAGGAACAGAGAACTACTAAAACACCAAGAAAAAAAGTAAAAATATGGTAGTAAGTACATATGTATCAATAGCTACTTTAAATGTCAATGGACCAAAGGCTCCAATCAAAAGGCATAAGGTGGCTGATTGGATAAAAAAACAAGACCCATATATATGCTGCATACAGGAGACACACTTCAGACCTAAAGACACTCATAAACTGAAAGTGAAGGGATGGAAAAAGATACCTCATGCAAATGGCAGTGAAAAGAAAGCTGGGGAAGCAATACCTATATCAGACAAAATAGACTTTAAAACAAAAACTGTAACAAGAGATAAAGAAGGGCACTACATAACGATCAAGTAAACAATCCAACAAGAGGATATAACACTCATAAATATGTATGCACCCAACATAGGAGCACCTAAATATATAAAGCAATTATTAATAGACATAAAAGGAGAAATAGACAGTAACACAATAATAGTAGGGGACTTTAACACTCCACTTACACCAATGGATAGATCATCCAAACAGAAGATCAACAAGGAAACATTGCCCTTAAACAACACATTAGACCTGATGGGCTTAGTAGATATATACAGAACATTCCATCCAAAGATCGAAGAATACACATTCCTTTCAAATGCACATGGAACATTCTCCAGGACTGATCACATATTATGCCACAAAACAAGTCTTCATAAATGTGAGAAGATTGAAATAATACCAAGCATCTTTTCTGACCACAAAGGTATGAAACTAGAAAGCAACTATAGGAAGAAAATCAGAAAAGCCACAAATATGTGGAGATTAAACAAAATGCTACTGAACAATGATTGGGTCAATGAAGAAATCAAAAGAGAAATTAAAAAAATACCTGGAGACAAATGAAAATGAAAATACGACATGCCAGAATTTGAGGGATACAGCAAAAGAGGTTCTAAGAGGGAAGTTTATAGCAGTACAAGCCTATCTCAACAAATAAGAAAAATCTCAAATAAACAATCTAACAGAACACCTAAAGGAACTGGAAAAATAAGAAGAAACAAAGCCCATAATCAGTAGAAGGAGAGAAATAATAAAAATCAGAGCAGAAATAAATGAAATAGACTAGAAAAAAAAATCGATAAAACCAAGAGCTGGTTCTTTGAAAAGGTAAACAAAATCAACAAACCTTGAGCTAGACTCACCATGAAAAAAAGAGAGAAGGCTCAAATAAGTAAAATGAGAAAAGAAAGAGGAGAAATTACAATGGACACCTCAGAAATACAAAAGATTATAAGAGAATACTATAAAAAGCTATACACCAACAAATTGGATAATCTAAAAGAAATGGATAAATTCTTAGAATCATACAACCTTCCAAAACTGAATCAAGAAGAAACAGAGGGGGCCGCCCGGTGGCGCAGCGGTTTAGTCCGCGCTTGGCAGCCCGGGGTTCGCGAGTTCGGATCCCAGGCGCCCGCGGACGCGCACTGCCTGTCAGCCATGCCGTGGCGGCGTCCCATATAAAGTGGAGGAAGATGGGCATGGATGTTAGCTCAGGGCCAGTCTTCCTCAGCAAAAAGGGGAAGATTGGCAACAGATGTTAGCTCAGGGCTGGTCTTCCCCACAAAAAAAAAAAAAAAAAAAAAAAAGAAGAAACAGAGAATTTGAATACACCAATCGCCAATAAGGAGATCAAAACAGTAATCAAAAACCTCCCAAAAAATAAAAGTCCAGGACCAGATGGCTTCCCTGGTGAATGCTATCAAACATTCAAAGAAGACTTAATACCTATCCTCAAACTCTTCCAAAAAATTGAATAGGAGGGGAAGCTTCCTAACTCATTCTACGAAGCCAACATTACCCTGATACCAAAACCAGACAAGGACAACACAAAAAAGGAAAATTGCAGGCCAATATCAGTGATGAACATCGATGCAAAAATCCTCAACAAAATACAAGCAAATTGAACACAATACATTAAAAAGATCATACACCATGAACATGTGGGATTCATCCCAGGGATGCAGGGATGGGTCAACATCTGCAAATCAATCAACATGATACACCACATTAATAAAATGAAGAATAAAAATCACATGATCATCTCAATAGATGCAAGAAAGCATTTGACAAGATACAGCATCCATTTATGATAAAAACTCTGAATAAAATGGGTATAGAAGGGAAGTACTTCAACATAATAAAGTCCATATATGACAAACCCACAGCTAATATCATCCTCAGTGGTGAAAAACCAAAAGCTATCCCTCTAAAAGAGGAACCAGACAAGGATGCCCACTTCACCACTCCTATTTAACATAGTATTGGAAGTCTTGGCCAGAGCAATCAGGCAAGAAAAAGTAATAAAAGGGATCCAAATTGGAAAGGAAGAAGTGAAACTGTCACTATTTGCAGATGACATGCTTTTATATATAGAAAACCTTAAAGAATCTACCAAAAAACTTCCAGAAATAATAAATGAATATGGTAAAGTTGCAGGATACAAAATCAACATACAAAAATCAATTGCATTTCTATACGCTAACAAGAAAGTAGCAGAAAGAGAAATTAAGAATACAATCCCACTTACAATTGCAACAAAAAGAATAAAATACCTAGGAATAAACTTAACCAAAGAGGTGAAAGATCTGTACACTGAAAACTATAAAACATTGTTGAAAGAAATTGAAGAAGGCACAAAGAAATGGAAAGATATTCCATACTCTTGGATTGGAAGAATTAACATAGTTAAAATGTCCATACTTTCCAAAGCAATTATAGGTTCAGTGCAATCCCTATCAAAGTTCCAACAACACTTTTCACAGAAATAGAACATAGAATCCTAAAATTCATACAGAACAACAAAAGATCCTGAATAGCTAAAGAAATACTGAGAAAAAAGAACAAAGCTGGAGGAACCACACTCCTTGATTTCAAAATATACTACAAAGCTATAGTAACCAAAACAGCATGGTACTGGCACAAAAACAGACACACAGATCAATGGAACAGAACTGAGAGTCCAGAAATAAACCCACACATCTATGGACAGCTAATTTTCGACAAACGAGCCAGTACTATACAATGGAGAAAGGAAAGTCTCTTCGACAAATGGTGTTGGAAAAACTGGATAGCCACATGCAAAAAAAATGAAAGTAGACCATTACCTTACACCATACACAAAAATTAACTCAAAATGGATTAAAGACTTGAATGTAAGACCTGAAACTATGAAACTTCTAGAGGAAAACATAGGCAGTATGCTCTTAGACATGGGTCTTAGCAACATATTTTCAAGTACTGTGTCTGACTGGGCAAGGGAAACAATAGAAAAAATAAACAAATGGGACTACATCCAACTAAAAAGCTTCTGCACAGCAAAGAAAACCATCAACAAAATGAAAAGACAACCTAACAATTGGGAGAAGATATTTGCAAACCATATATCTGATAAGGGGTTAATCTCCAAAATATATAAAGAATTCATGCATCTCAACAACAAAAAAACTAACAACTCAATTTAAGAATGCGCAAAAGATCTGAACAGACATTTCTCCAAAGATATACAGACGGCCAACAGGCACATGAAAAGATGTTTAACATCATTAGCTATCAAGGAAATGCAAATGACAACTACAATGAGATATCACCTCATGCCCGTCAGAATGGCTATAATTAACAAGATAGGAAACAATCAGTGTTGGAGAGAATGTGGAGAGAAGGGAACTCTCCTACACTGCTGGTGGGAGTGCAAACTGGTGCAGCCACTATGGAAAACAGTATGGAGATTCCTCAAAAAATTAAGAATAGAAATACCATATGATCCAGCTATTCCACTGCTGGGTATTTATCCAAAGAACATGAAAACACGAATGCGTAAAGATACATGCGCCCCTGTGTTCACTGCAGCATTGTTCACAATAGCCAATACTTGGAAGCAACCTAAGTGCCCATCAAGGGACAAATGGATAAAGAAGATGTGGTGTATATACACAATGGAATACTACTCAGCCATAAGAAACGATGAAATCCAGCCATTTGTGACAACATGCATGGACCTTGAGGGTATTATGCTAAGCGAAATAAGTCAGAGGGAGATGGTCCAATACTGTATGATCTCACTCATAAGTAGAAGATAAAAACAACCACAATCACAGAGAGATGGAGATTGGATTGCTGGTTACCAGAGGGGATGAGGGGAGGGAGGAGAGTGAAATGGATGATTAGGCACATGTGTGTGGTGATGGATTGTAATTAGTCTTTGGGTGGTGAACATGGTGTAATCTATGAAGAAATAGAAGTATAATCATGCACACCTGAAATTTATACAATGTTATAAACCAATGTTGTAAACCAATACTGCAATAAAGAAAAAAACTTCCTCAACCTGATAAAGAGTATCTACCAAAAACCTACAGTTAGCATCATACTTAATGGTGAAAAACTTAAAGTTTTCTCCCTAAAATGAGGAAGAAGACAAAGATATTTGCTCTTGCCAATTCTGTTCAATATCTACTGTAGGTTCTATCCAGGGAAATTAGGCAAGAAAAAGAAATAAAAGCACCCAGATTAGAAAGAAAGAGATTAAACTGTCTCTTTTATTTGTAGATGACATGTTTGTAGTAAATCCTAAGGAAACTTTCAAAAAAAAATTAGCACTAATAAACTGGTTCAGTAAGTTTGCAGGATACATGATTAATATATAAAAATTAATTGTATGAATGTACACTAGCAATGAATAATCCAAAAATGAAACCAAAATAATTCCATTTAAAACAGCATCAAAGGAGCCGGCCTGGTGGCGCAGCGGTTTAGTTCGCGCTTTGGCGGCCCAGGGTTTGTGGGTTCGAATCCCGGGTGCCGATGTACTGCTTGTCAGCCATGCCGTGGCAGCGTCCCATATAAAGTAGAGGAGGATGGGCATGGATGTTAGCCCAGGGCCAGTCTTCCTCAGCAAAACAGAGGAGGATGGGCAACGGATCTTAGCTCAGGGCTGGTCTTCCTCACACCCCCCCCCACACACACAAATAGCATCAAAAAGAATAAAATACTTGGAAATTTAACAAAAGAAGTGTAGGGCTTGTCCAGTGAAAACTATAAAACATGACTGAAAGAAATTAAAGTTCTAAATAAATGCAAAGACATCCTGTGTTAATAAATTGGCAAACTTAATGTTGTTAAGATGTCAATACTCCCCAAATTGTTCTACTGATTCAAAATCCCAGATGGGGAAATTGATAACTTGGTCCTAAAATTCATAGAGACATGAAAAGGACCCTGAGTAGCCAAAACAATCTTGTAAAAGAAAAACAGTTGGAGGACTTACATGTCCCAATTTCAAAACTTACTACACAACTACAGTCATGAACTGTGGTTGGCCCAAAGATAGACATGTAGATCAATGGGATAGAAGTAAGAGTCCCCAAATAACCCATATATCTTTGTCAATTAATTTTCAACAAGGTTGACAAGACCATTCAGTGGAGAAAACATAGTCTCCTCAATTGGATAACACCATGAAAAGAATAAAGCGGGACTCTGATCTCACATCATAAAATTAACTCAACAGTGATCAAAGATCTAAATGTAAGAGCTAAAACTATAATACTCTGGAAAGAAAACAAAGGTGTAAATCTTCAAGACCTTGGATTAGGCAATGGTTTTTTAGATATGACACTAAAAGTACAAGCAATTAAAAAATAGACAAATTTGATTTCATCAAAATCAAAAACTTTTGTGCTTCCACTAAGTTATCAAGAAAGTGAGGAGAAAACCTACAGAGTAAGAGGAAATATCTGCAAACCATATATCTGATAAAGTTCTAGTATCCAGAATATATAGAGGACTCTTACAACTCAAAAAACAAACAATTAGGGGCCGGCCCGGTGGCGCAGCGGTTTCATCCGCGCTTGGCAGCCCGGGGTTCGCGGGTTCGGATCCCGGGCGCCCGCGGACGCACTGCCTGTCAGCCATGCCGTGGCGGCGTCCCATATAAAGTAGAGGAAGATGGGCACGATGTTAGCCCAGGGCCAGTCTTCCTCAGCAAAAAGAGGAGGATTAGCAATGGATGTTAGCTCAGGGCTGGTCTTCCTCACCAAAAAAAAAAACAAAAAAAAAAACAATTAACACAATTTAAAAATGAACAAAGACTTAAGTAGGCATTTCTACAAAGAAGATACATGAATGGCCAAGAGCACATGAAATAAGGCCTAACATCATTAGTCATTAGGAAAATGCAAACCAAAACCATGAGCTACACCTCACACTCACTGCGGGGGCTACAATAAAAAAGACAGACAACAACTCGTTTGAGGAGAATGTGGAGGCACCGGAACCTCCATAGATGCTGGTAGGAATGAAAAATGGTGCAGCTGCTTTGGAAAACAGTTTGGCAGTTCCTTGAAAAGTTAAACACAGAATGACCATGTGACCAACAATGTCACTCCTAGGTATATACCCAGGAAAACATATGTCCACACAAAAACTTGCACAGAGATGTTCACAGTGGTGTTATTCATAATAGCCAAAAAGTGAAAACAACCCAGATGTCCATTAACAGAAGAATGGGTAAAGAAAAAGTGGAACATATACACAATGGAATATTATTCAGCCACAAAAAGGAATAAAGTACTGATTAATGTTATGACATGGATGAACCTTTAAAACATCATGCTAAGTGAGAGAGACCAGACAGGTGAAATGCTGTATGATTCCACTAACATGAAATGCCCAGAATAGGCAAATCTACAGAGACATAAAGTTGACTAGAGATTGCCATTTAGGGGAGAGGAGAATGGGAAGTGACTGCCTAATGGGGATGGGAGTTCCTTTTGGGAGTGATAAAAATGTTGCACAACTTTGTGAATAGACTAAACCACTGAATTGTATACTTTAAAAGGGTAAATTTTATGGTATGTGAATTATATTTCATAAAAAGTCCCTATATAACAAGGTGGAGTGACTTCAAGGTGATTTCCTACATGAAGTGGTTACTAAAAGGCGTTTTTATTTCTATACGGGCCCTTCAAATATTGTTAGAATTAGCACATGGCGGCCTCTCTTTAACATGACTCAGAATTTGGCCCATGGTTAAATGATGAATCAGTAGAGCAACTGTAATAAAAATATTCATCTATATAACAAATTTTAAAAAATATTCTCAATCTTTGAGTTTCCATTTGGACATCTAACAAAAAAAATTTAAACTAAAAATTAGATCAGATATTCAAACTTACGCAAGTATAGAAAAACTAACAAAAGTAATTTAAATGAATATAACGAATAAATTTATACATCAAAAAATAAGAAAATTATCAACTTGCAAACTCTAACGAAATAATGGAAACAGGCAAGGATCATCAATGGATGTGCTAAGTAAGCCATTAGGTGATAGATTTGGGGGGAATTTTATGAATGATGGATCCAGCTGACAATGCCTGAACTCACTGAGCACTCTGAACACCACCATAAATGGGAACAAAGCAGGTATTCTGTCCCTCCTGATGGATGTGAAGAACTCAGGGGGCATTTTGGCCAGCACATACATTCATGTGCACATACATCACTTATGGCTCTCACTACCAGGGCACAGAAGACACGGGGGACACAGGAGCAAGGTACAAAACAAGGATGCCATCAGCCAACCCAGAAGGTGGGGATTTTACAGGGCAAATCCTACAGTCTCTTTAACAAATAAAGTCATAAAGAAGAGAGGGGCAACTATTATAAACAAAAAGAGGCTTGTGGATCATATAATTTATCTTCCAAACTGGGGCACACGCAACGGAAAGGAGGTGCTATACTCACTATGCTGGACAGTAGGCATGAATGCAGACCAAGCGACCCAAGGCCTCAGTGAGACGCAAGGTGTGGGCTTTCTTTCCTTCAATGTCTTTTTACTTTTGATTCTTTTTTTTTGGAAACAGGATCCAATTAGGGAATCTGAACGACCATTAAATGATATTAAAGAATCACTGTCAATTTTGAGATGGATGATGATGACACTGTGACTAGGTTTTGTCAAAAAGTCCTTATCTGTTAAGAGATACACATTCAGGTGTACACAGCTGAGATGATATGGTCTCTGAGTTTTGCTTTAAAACACCAGCAGGGTGAGGGTAGAAAGTGTGGGGGAATAAATGAAACAGTATGGGTAAAACGTGGATAGATACTGAAGCTGTGTGACAGTCCATGGGGGATTCATTATACTGCACTCCTCCATTTATGAATGTTTGAAAGTTTTTACAATATAAAGTTTCTTTAAAAGTTTCACATCACCCAGCATGGCAGAAGGCATTTCTGGCTTCGACTTTCTTATAATGACAGATACACTCCCACAACTCTTACTTGCCAAAAAAATATTGGTTAGGCTTAGACATAAAATAGAAATCTCAAAGGGAAATCTTTAAAGGAGAAACAGCTGGTTTGGCTCAAAGGAAATGTAAAATTTTGTTTTTGACTTTCCCACAGAAGGATGCTCTCCGAGTTCTTTCCTGGTCTCCCGGGGAGTGGTTACGGTGCATGTGGGCTCTGGGAGTCGTGAGGACTCAGTGATGAGGTTCACACAGCTTCGAACATTAAACTGAGTCAGCGGCCCCAATTTGAGATTTTCCTGTTCTTGGCAAAATCATTTTAATTTCTGCCAGATGTAAAATAAAATTTATTTTAAGGGGTAGAAGACACTTCAAAAGCTCTATCTGAGTGAAGTCTCTATTGCCATTGGTGGTGTCTATTCTAATCGTGTATCTCAAGTATATTGTTTGTTTTGTTTTTGCAGAATTGCTCTAAGTATGAGTAGCACAAAGCTAAAACTTCACCTAAATAATTACTCATCTCTACCTTGAAATTCTAGACAATGAAAAGCAAAAGTATGCAGATTGGCCTTTAAAATGTCTTAATATTTGAAGCACATCTTTTAATAGTTTTGTACTCGCCCCCTATTTAGACCAGTTAAAATATAATTTTTCTTAGACCCTAGCCCAATTATTGTTCATGGTTTTCAAATGCAAAATGATACAGTTTAGGCAAGTTCTTAACATAGAATTTCTTTCCATATGTCAGATTCCATTTCAGGCAATGGCATAATAGGAATTAAAGGAAAGCTTTCAGGGGAAAAATACCAGAGACGTATAATATTAGTGAGAACTAAATAAATTACAGAGTGTGAAATACAGTTTGTGTGAAACTTCAAGAAATTTAAATAAAGCAACAACTGTCATTTTCACAAGAAGTTCTTCAGTGGTTTAGAAGTTCAAGCCATCAAATCTAAGAGGAAGTCTGCTTTAAAAAAACAAGGCAGCTTTTCTGAGTTTCTGAGAAAACGCTATCAACATCAGCTCACGGTGCCTTAACTTTCATTTTCTTTCTGATTAAACGCACCTAAATACTGCTTTGTTTTAAGAAGGAGCAAGGGAAATTAGGGTAAACCAAATAGTATTTTACACCTAAGCAGTCCATTGTAAGATTATGAGTCATGTGTTATGAATCAGCAACTTCCACCTTCTTACATATCATCCGTAAAAGTGGATTTATGGCAGCGAGGCACACACCATGGCATTTTTGGATCATAACTGCCGTAGAAAGCCAACTCACACTTTCATATAGGAAAAGTAACTTTCCTAAATAGATTCTTTACAGCTGACTTGCACCCCCTCATGACCCAGAGAGAACCTATGTTAACACACGGTGAAACCATACCGGTTAGAGTAACAGTCAGCAAAAAACCAAAGTCAGTTAGCAATGGGTTGTTGCAACGAGCAGTCTAGTTTTCCAGAAGCTCAGCAAACTATTGCGTAGTCCGGCAGATGCAGAGGAAAGGAGATTAAAGGAAGAAGTGCAAAATTAAAATTATTTTAGAACGAATTACGAGTAACATAACTACCGTAGGATTTCAGTGCAGCACTGTGAATGTTCCTGTACTCTTTTCATGTTACACAGGAATAACACAGTGGAGGAATAATAAACATGAAGCTTTCTCCAAGTGAAGATTTAAACATCCTGCAAGTGGATGAGGTTAAAGAATAAACAAAAAAACACAAATAAAATCATACTAGCATTTGATGCACTAGATCTACTTAACTGCATACCCCTGCTCTCCTATTCCACATTTTTATATTCCTGGAAAATAATGCATATCCATAGCCACTAATTTCTCTATTATTTAGGATCAGCAAAAATGGAAGCAATTTTGATGACTGTTGTAGATATAATGAACTGGACTGAACTGAAGTCAAAATCAGTTTGTTTCTACAGAACTACTACAGACCTTCTATAGACCCTGTATTTTCACATTTGCTACAGAGACACGAAGGGCCTTGACAGGCAATCTTAAACTTAAAAGTTTCTCACCAAACTTACTTTCTGTTTCAGATACTGCAACAGACGTGGTATCAATACTTACTCCCATGGTGGCCTGGCACACCGAGGTGTCCCTTGTAGCATGTGGATACACAGACATGTTCAAGTTTATGACTGACTGCCTGTGGGTACAGACACTCAGACTTCCAGCAAGCTGCTCCTAACTAATGACTACACTGTCTGTAGGTACAAATATTAAAGAAGTCACCGCAAATTATCCATGTCAGCAAATCCAACCTCCTGTTGCGTCACTGTGTAGCAGGCACTTGATCCCTGTTTTGTAAATGTAAACAAGCAGGCTCAACTCTCTTCCCTCAAACCAGTGACTAGGCTTCCCCACCTGGGAAGGAGAGGAGGCCCTGGGTGTCACTTACTCTTCGTTCAGGGCGCACCGGCGGTTGGTGAGCGTGCCGTACTTCCTCAGCGTCTCCGTGAGCTCCGAGTACAGTTTGTCAGCGAGGGACAGCGGGATGCCCTCCCACACCAGGATGAGAATCACAATCACCGCAGCCTCGCACGTGTGGCCGGCTCGCTCCCGCACCAGACAGAGCAGCTTCTCCTCACTGCAGCTTCTGCGGACCACCTGTGTGGGTCACCATTCCACCCCAACACCCCCCACCCCAACCAAAACAAAACAGGGTCACTTGCAGCAGATGAGAGCACAGATTATGCATTTTGCACATCTGGGTCACAATTAGGATGACATCTACCAGCACTGCAACTTGCCTTTGGCTGCCCATCCATAAACTGGGGGCTGACCCAGGGGTAAGGATGGGGAGAGATGAGCAGACTACACCCCGCACAGCGGGGGACAATGCCCCCTGCATTCAAGTCAAAGCCAGACAGAAGCCATGCAGGCCTTTCTCATGAAATTCAAGGTTTCCAGAAAGGACAAAGATTAACTGAAGCTATCTAAAGGATGAAGGGCCACCTCCTCCCGTTCCAGGAAGAATTCCACTTTTAGCAGGCCTGAATGTACCTCCTTCTCACCATTAAATTCTTTCAGTTAAATATAGTTTGTACACGATTTTAAAGCTAATCTGCCTTTTTCTTAAGAGATAACACCTCACAAAATAAATATAAGCAATACTTCTTTCAACCGGCACAAATGACTCCTTGATGTGGGTAACCCAATTCTCAGGGTCAGATTAATGAATCAAAACACCCAAGATGGAAGCCCCAAGGCCTGTCGGGTCACACTTACCCATTTAGCAATAGGACATCCCTGAGAACTTTTCCCTTCTTTCCCCGTATAGATGACTCTCTCAATCCTAATAGCTTTACCCTTCTGTCCAAACCTTAAAGAAATCCACAGAAACACACACACACAAAATTAGCAAATGAATATAAGAGGCAACCAAAATATTGAACATTTGAGCATAATTTTATTCTATGACCACATCCTGAGAAGTGAATGGTTTATTTTTTGGAAACAGGTCTAAGCCAAGCAAACCGGATAATAGACTTTAAGCCTTGTATTTCTTCAGTATCAAAATATACTGATAGTTGCAATGAACTATTTGAAATTATATGTTGGGTGAAAGTAATGGGAAAGCTTATTTTTATACATCATTTCACAAAGCACAAAACTTTTCTAAGTTTGCTAAATTCAGTCTTCTAAGACATATACTATTTGATTTTTGTCCTTTACTAAATTTAGCTGTTTTAAAACTTGGGGAATCATAACAGATTTTAGTTAGAAGTGTTCCTCAAAGAATCTCTCATATTTTTAAAAGGAAGCTGGCAAATAACTAGTATCTAGCAATTTTGAAAATATAGGATAGTGCGAGAATAGATTATATTTTACCTTATCACCAACGCAATACTACTTGCTAATTAAAGAAGTCACTTAGGGAATTTATGATTTCTGCCAGGCTACTAGATGACTATTTAGTGAATTTTTACATGCTAATTTGGAAACGGGGCAAGAATGACACAGAATATGTCCTTGCTGCCCAGAATGTCTTCTAATGTATTTTAGTGCTACCACTGCCTACCTCTTAGAGGAAAGGCACCCAGCACAGCAACAGCTCAGAGCTGCGGACACCTATGTGCAAGTCTCTCTCTGCACAGATTATCTGGCTCATAAGTCTTCTACATGCAGGAGTAACTGTGTGGATTCAGGTAAATACTCTCATTCCTGTGCTTGACAGTAAAAAAAAAAAAAAAAAATGCAGCTATAGATAGAGTCTCTCTCTATTTCCATTCAGTATGTCGCACCTGCCCTCTGCATACTCAGGGACAACTTGTCAGAGATGACTGCTCATGTACAACCCCCGGTGAATTTGACTCAGTGGCTCTCCTTACACCATATTCCCCTCTTTCCTCTCTGACGCCTCCCATCAAGTGGGAAAGCCAGGGCGGGCCTCCACTGCAGGCTGTGCCATACCCCAAGCCTGGCAGGCTGGCCGGCTGGTTCCTGTCCATGCCTGGGTTTTCTGGCACCCGTCTCCCAGTGGGCAGCCCGTGCCAGCTCACAGACCACCAGTCCTGTCAAACACTGTGACTCTGGTGAATAGCACAGTGTGCAGTGTTGGCAACCTGGAATAGCTAAGCCTACCAATAATGACTCAATTTACAATCGTTTACTGCGTTGTGTGTGAAAGCTGGAGAAACGCTGACATACACAAAAGGATAAACGTTAATCTGCCCTGTGCCTTTGCGTTAATTACCTTTCTTCCATGATTTCTCTAATAGCTGCCACATTAGGACCTGCTCCTAGATGGGTATAAAAAGGACCTTCATCTTTTTCAATAATTTGCTCTGTTGAGATAATAGAAGATTATTATTTTAGACCTCAATTCTACTAAATATAAAGGCTACATCCACAAAGTTTATCCCCCAACTGCACAGTAAGGGCCCTAAACGTGACTTTAAACATGAGTAAATTGATGGACTAATGTATTAGAAAATGTGGCAAATAATTAAGTATATGTACATGCTACCTGTTGGATAAAAATATATTAAATTACATTTCAGATATGGGATAAGAAATCATTTATTTTGAACCAAATAAGTGGAACTAAACAAAGAAAACAGTGAGGGACTTAGAATATATTATATGTAATATCAACTACATCCAATTTTTTAAACTGAAAAAAATTTTTTACAGCCAACTAGAAGCCTGCCTGCCACTTGGACATTAAAAGATCAAAAATAAAATTTCCTGTCTTATCTCACTCGCAGGATACTGCTCAGAGTACTGTCAAGGTACGTTTGTCTCTCTTGTTTCCCCACCACATGTAATTACTGCTTTGAAATAACAATATTGAATCCAGACCCATATTTGTACGTCCTTTAGAACAATTTATGACGAGAGGAAATACCAGAGAGGGGGTCAGGTACAAGGAAGGGGCTCTCGCAAACCGTCAGAGACGAAGAGTGGGAATGAAGGACGAGGGTGAGGGGACCCGGAGTGGAGGTGAGTATCACTCACCTAATATTGTCTGTGATGCGTGTGGCACGCTGGCCCAGGGAGGCAACCTAACCTCAACCACACCCAGGGCGGGACGGCTCCTCCCTCCACTCTTCTCTAACGTGTGGGGCGTCCCGTTGTAGGAGGAATAACATGGGTGGGTGGGCCATCAGCCACATTAGTTTAACATTTGTTTTTCCAAATGTCTTCTGTATCCAAGCTGACTGGCTATAATTAAGGTCTTCATATATATACCTCTTTCTGTATCCCCCAGCAAAATGTGTCCCTATTCCAATAGACCTATCACATTCCTTGAATTTTAACCAAAAAGTGTTTAAAAAAAGAAAAGTAAATACCATATTTTCTATCAAAACGATGAAACTTTAAAGAGAAAATGGAATCTAAATGAACATAAATCACAATATTTCAAGTGTGTAAATGGAGAAAGGGCAACTTTATGAGTATTCAGAACTTCAGCATTACCATTTTCCCCAGCTCACCAAGACTGGAGATAATAATTTCCCCCTTATCTAGAAATTAATCTTGTAAAACTTCTACTACATCAAACCTTGAATTAAAAAATATTAAAAGTTCCTACATTAGCTTCTACAGGGCAGTTCTTTTCTCATTTTAATAGATGCTTTTACTGCCTGACTGTCTTTCCAGGAGATGATATTCAAAGATGTAATAGATTGATTAATCTAGAACAGATACCTTGATATTTTAAAGGGCTTGAATAGAGGGGAAAATGAGCATGCACAATTGTTTGAATTTTTTGGAAAAATTGAGTGTAAGTGAAATTCTCTCTTGTACAGCACAAGCATCTGTAACTTAAAGACAAGAAATGTAAGCTTCAGATTTTTACGAGCCTTTACAAATTGCTGCCAGACTCAAGATTAAAAAAAGAAAGAAAATCCCACATCTGAAGATAAATTTGCTAATTCTGGATAAACACCATGTGTCTCCGTCCATCCCTGGCACTTACCTACACATCTGCATGATGGGAAATCATACTGAGTCTTGACAGGTGTATCCAATAAATTTTTTACAGGAGTATCTAGTAATTTGGAAGGTGACTCTAAAAAATTATTGAGAACAGAACCAGCTGTTCTCTTGGTTGGCGTCTTTTCTGAAGGAGCTGCCTGCTGCTCTACAGCTGGGGTGTGGCTATCAAGTTCTGCCGCAGTGGTTTGTCTAGTTAAAACCGTGACTGGCCCTGACATTTCAACTTTTACTTGCTTCTGTGATTTGAGAGTAAGCGCCTTATGGTCAAATAGTGATTTGACCTGAAACTGCTTCAGATGTTGCTCCATGGTCTCGAGGATGCTCCTCTGCTGCACATTATCACAGCTCGGAGGTGGAACCTCTTGCTTAGTTATCTTTTTCCACGTTTTGTTTTCTGGCTGTGCTGACAAAGGGCGCATACAGGCATGGGGCTTGGATCCAGGTTCAACCTTAATTGGCCTGTGCATCTGATTATGGCAAGACTCAGTTTGGGGGTGTTGTGTTTGCTGCTGTTCTTGCTTCTGTAGGAGGTGCCACCTTAGAGCAGCATGCTTTTGAAAGTCTTTCTGGGGAGGGGTCTGAGTGTGACTTCCTCCCTGGTCAGGCACAGGAAAAGCATTTGCTTGGTTTTGCACCAGGCACCTTTGCTGAAGGAGTTGTGCAGCCTGTTGACCAGACACGTCTTGGCTTCTGCTTTTATATCCCTGTAGAACTGAAGCTTGTTGAGGCTTCTGCTCTTGTTCTTGAAAGCACCTGTGAAGAACGTCTTGCTTTGGGGTCACATTATTTGGAAAATATTGCATGTGATGCAAGTTTTGGGTCTTGTTTCCTACAAAGAGTTCAGAATTTATAGACTGTTCTTTATTCTCTGGAACTAGGTGTATCTTGTTTGGACAAGAAATGTGCACTTTGCTTGCATTTGATTTCAAGATCTGACCATAGGGGGAGTTTCTACTATTCACACTCTGTACTTGCTCCAATCCCATTGGGATATTATGAGTCTGGAACTCACTTGATTTCAAATACTGATTTTCACCACGAAAACATTCTTCCACTTTAATCTGGCTAAAGAATGATCCTTCTCTTTGCTGATCATTGTTGCCTTGGGGATGAGGAAAGGTCTGGGGCCCTTGTTCTTTGTTCTTCATTTGCAATTTCTGCTGCTGCTGGTTTTGGGAGAGGTGTGAATTCTGGGATGGTTGTGTGTGTGCTGCCTGCTTATGAGGCTTCTGATGCAAAAGGTGTGAGTTTGAGAACGGCTCAGCCTCTGAAGCCTGTTGATTCAAGTGCTGTTTTAATGTCAGGGGCACGAGCTTCTCGGTTTGGGGATCTGGTCTTTGTTGGAAATGAAATCTAGGGGCACACAGTGACTGCACATGAGTTTCAGGTGAAGGGTCCGTCTTGGAGAAGTGCACCTGGACCGAGGGTTTCTGGAACAGGAGGTGCTGGCCCACGGTACCTGGAGACTGCCCTTGATTCACCTCAGCGTGGTACCTTTGTGGCCTCTGCTCCGGCTGCACGATTTTCTGGATGTAGGCTTGTCCTGAGAGCCCCCCAGGCATGCTGGAATTTCCAGTGTATTGTTTGGAGGTTACTTGATGGGACGGGCCAGACTGATACTGAAGAACTGACCGCAGTGATGCTTCAGGACATTTTGGATGGGATTCTGCTTTATGAAAGTGAGGGGCCTTCAATTCAATCCATCCTGGTTTCAGATAGGGCTGTGCTGGGAGCACAAGATCTCGTGTTTGTTCCTTGTCTCGACCCTTCAGAATCTCTTGCTCTTTGTGTCCCATCAGCTGCTGGCAGTGGTTCTGTGGATCTCCACTGCTACCACGAATTGGTGGGTTATGCTTGAGATGTTCTGAGACTGGTCCTGTTTTCTCAGAACACAATGGAACAGTCATTGTCCCTGGAGTCCGTATGTCATTCTTGTTAACACAATTATTCTGAGGCCTTGCTGGAAGCATCAGAGAGGGGCTGGGAACATGGATAGATGGATTAGGACTCTGGGATGGTGGTGCCTCGGTTTGACCCTCCATTTTCACTTCCCTTAAAGGAACTGTGTTACTTTGGTTGGGGTAGTGATGGTGTTCTTCCAAAACTCCATCATTCAGAGTGCTTTTTCCTTCTGAAGGAAGCTGAGGAACCCGTGGAAGAGGAGGAGGGGGAGAAAGAAGCAGTTGTGATGGTGGTGGTGGTGTGGTAGTGGCAGAAAAGGAATCCTCAGTGAACACTGAGCTTTGCTTGAAGTAAGCACCATTCATTTCATTTTGTTTTAAATACCGCTCAGAGCTGCCACCAGGAACCTGCAAATTGCCGCCAGAACCTGAACAGAACTCTTCACCAGATACTAGCTTTGTGGTTCCTTGGATGTTACCGTTTTCTGCAGGAGATGGGCAGATCTCAAAAACTGATTTTTGTTGTTCTGGTTTCTGAAAGGAACAGGTCTCTAGCACCGCGGCTGGCTCTGGAGGCGGCTCAGAGTTCGAGGTCTGTGGGAAATTGATCTGCCCTGAGGTATGCGACGGGTGAGTGATCTCACAGGACAACTCCTTAGGAGCCTGACTGTTAATGGCATGTATGTGAGATGTGGTTTTCTGCACCGCAATGGAAACACAATCTGGATAATATTGAGACAGTGTTTTTTCCAGGAGTTCACCATGCGTGTTTTCCATGGAAGAGGCAGAAACTGTAGCACCATTAGGCATTAGCACTGCCTTGTTTTTAAAAAGTAATACAATGTTCTTGTCACGGTAGTTAGCCTTTTTCCCCTCCTGCTCATTCAGAATCTGAGGCTCTGGATTTTCAGACCCACTGCAGTTATGTGTTGAAAAACTGGTGATATCTTCAACTGCATTTTCTTGGGCTACAGAGCTTACAGATTCTCTTTTATCACTCAAATCGGAGACATTTGGTTGACCGCTGCCTTTGCCTGGATTTCTTTCTTGGCTTTCCCCGAAGTCATTTCTTTCTCCATTGGCCTGTTGGTCTTGTTTCAATTTCTTGTTCTGATGAAGCCCAGAGAGAGAAGGCTCACTAATTGTGCGTTTTATTCCTCCATTTTGCAAACACTTGGAATACCCTCTACCTTCTCGTATAAAGTCTGGACTCACACGACTATTCTGGCTTCCTTTCATAGGGGGTATTCCATAAGAACTTTTGAAAGACTGCCACTTGGTGTCTCCATTTACTTCTGGATATGGTCTCTCAGTTAATGGGCTTCCATTCTGGAGCTTTATAGCCAGAGGTTCTGTCTGGCCAATGGGAGACAGAGATGGTGTCAGGAATGGATTCAGTCTGTTGCCCTCAACATGGTTGGTTCTGTCCTGTTCCATCAGGCTTGCTTCGGGGCCATCCACAAGGCTGCCCTCTGAGTGAATTCTAAGGAGCACGGAAACAAAAATTAAGGTGCATTAATATATATTTAACACTAATAATACATTTTAGAGAATAATTGTGGCATTAATAATATTGGAATTCCCAGACATAGCAAACTGTGATACTCATTTTCATGTTTCAGAGCGACAACCAATAGCTACTCAGAAAATGATTATTCTTGTCTTCCCAGCAACTTGCAAATATTTATGGTCATGGAGAACAAAGATGATCCCAACGACCAACTAACGTGGAAGTTCGTACCGTATCGGTAAAGAGCATTAACTTCCTTCCTGAACATTCTTTGTCACATGCTAAACAACAGAGACAGACCCCCTCCTTTCTCCTCTAGTACCTCACATATCCAATCACTCGCTAATTCTATCAATTACATTTCTTATATATTCCTGGAATCATCTTCACTGCCACTTGGTAACCAGATCTATGTGATCTTGCTTCATTATCCATTACAGCAGCTTCTACAGGATTTCTCTCTAGCCCAGCCTGTCTGCTCCTCGGTCCCTCAAGGCTCCTTCAAATCGTTATCAGAGAGAATGTGGTAAAATGCAAATCTGACATCACGCGCTCCTTGACACACTTTACCAACTCCATGTTGCCTGGTTAGTAGTTCTCAAGCTCTCTCTCAAACACACCCGAAAGATAAGGCACACTCCCTTTAGTGTTAGCATCCCAGGGGGTGGGATAGGAGTGAAAGTGTAGTTTATAAAATGCCTTTTCTAGGTGATTCTGTGTTTTCCAGGGCTGGCTGCCCACTTCTATTGAGAATTCCTGCCTTAAATAAATGGTTTTTCTTATGCAGGTCTCTATATTTCTCTCCTCCTACTTCCTCTCACAGCCCACACTCCAACTATGACAACAGCTATTAGACACCCAAACATGGTGCCCTGTGTCAGACCTCCATGCCGTTATCCTCTGTTCACCCAGATGCCTTCTTAGGCCCCTTATTTGCCCAGTGACTCAGATGCCTCCTTCTGAAACTGTCTCAGACATCACCTCCCCTAGGATTCCTTCTTTGATTTTCCAAGAGAATTAATCACTCCCATTTCTACGCTGCTTCTGTATTTCGCACGTGGTCTACTGACTCCGTTGTGTTTTCTTGTCTCTTACTGGACTGTGAGCTCCTCAGGAACACTCTACTCTGTTCATTTTTGTGCTTAGTATAGAGGGAGCATCCAACCAGTTTCACCAAATTGATGTTAATTTGCTCATCTTATGATCATTTCTTCACTCATTCATTCATTCATTTACACATTTTTGAGACCAATACTGATGGAGATTTCAAAATCCAGATGACAGGGAAACCAGGAAGAAATGGGCACTTACAATGTAAATAGTCCATTCTATGAAGTGAATGCTGCCCCATTCATGATATAGTCATGCTTTATTTTCCCAGTTTTTCTCATTACATTTATTTTAAGGATGTAGGTAGAAAAAAAATCAAGATGATTTTTGCTTCAGGCTATAAAAAAGCTCTATTAAAATACCCACTGCTCACTAACCAAGACAAATGAAGCAGAGGAAGAAATAAGATATAACATTTTTAAACACTAGGAATAAACTTAAAAAGAAATGTGGAAGACCTATTTGAATGAAACTTGAAAACAATACTGAGGGATACATAAACACAAAAGCAAAACAAGTAGAAAGGTGTAATATGTTCCTAGACAGTTGTCTAATTAATCTATTCATTTAAGGTGCTCTCAATAAAAATACCAGTGGGCTGGTTAGAGGAATTAAAGAAGCTGACTCTAAAGTTCATGTGGAAAAATAAACAAATTGAATAGCCAGCAATAATCTGAAAAAGATTCGTAATGGGGCCTGGGCAGGGCAGTGGCCAAATTAAAAGATATTAAAAATCAACAAAAACTACTACACTTAAGACATCCTGTCGCTGCACATCAGTAGATAATACGTGTTAACAAGACCAGTGGAACAGAAAGGAATGTCCAGAGATAGGTGCAAACACACACAGAAATATGGTGTGAGGCAATGAGGGCCTCCTGAGTAAATATGATATTGGAAGAACTGGACAGTCTTCTGAAAAAATGATCAAATTGGATCTATTCCTTGCATCTTATACCAAAATGAATTCCGGATGGATTTAACATTTGAACATGGAAAACAAAACCTTAAAAAAATTAAAAGTGGTCTGAGAAAACTTCAAAAAAATAATCTAATGACTGGGTAAGTTCTCTGTGACACAAAATCTAGAAGCCAAAGAAGATGAGAAAGTTCAGTAAAATTTACGTATGCAAAAATAAACCCGCAAGCAAAGTTAAAAGTCATATAAAGCTTTTTTTGATATATAGGGCTCACACAAACTGACAAGGAAAAGACCAACCACTGAATAGAAAAATGAGCCAAGGATATGGACAGTTCACAGAAGATGAAATGCAAATGGCTCTGAAATATTGAAAGAGATGTCCCATTTCACTCATAAAAAGAAATGCAAATTAAAACTACAATGAGAACAGGTTTTTCTCAAATTGGGAAAGATCAGAAAGTTTGAAAATACACTATGTTAGCAAGTGTATGAGGAACAGACACCCCCTTGCCTGGTTCTTGGGAGTCAAAACAAACGTACAATGGGGGACAACTCAGCAATATCTACAGAATTTCACAGAAACTTTCTTTGATCCTTCAGTTTAAGAACTTATCTAACAAATACGCTCATAGATACGTTAAATGGTGCATGCACAATTTTTTTGCAATAGCAAAATGTTAGAAACAACCTATATTTTCAGATAGAAGTATTTCCAAGTAATTAAATGAAGTAAGCTGTAGAACAGTATGTATTAGAGTGCTACAACCTGAACATTTACAAAAATGAATGTAAAATTAGGGATACAAATTAGAAAGGAAGAAGTAAAACTGCCACTTTTGCAGATGACATGATTTTATATATAGAAAACCCCAAAGAATCCATCAAAAAAACTGTTAGAAATAATAAATGGATATGGTAAAGTTGCAGGGTACAAAATCAACATACAAAAATCAGTTCCATTTCTATACACTAAGAACAAAATAGCAGAAAGAGAAATCAAGAATACGATTCTTACAATTGCAACAAAAAGAATAAAATACCTGGGAATAAATTTAACCAAGGAGGTAAAAGACCTGTACACTTCAAGACTATAAGATATTGTTGAAAGAAATTGAAGAAGATATAAAGAAATGGAAAGATATTCCACTGGAAGATACATTGGAAGAATAAACATAGTTAAAATGTCCATACCACCCAAAGCAATCTACAGATTCAACGCAATCCCTATCAAAGTTCCAATGATATTTTTCACAGAAATAGAACAAAAAATCCTAAAATTTATATGGAACAACAAAAGAACCCAAATAGCCAAAGCAATCCTGAGAAAAAAAGAACAAAGCTGGAGGTATAACACTCCCAAACTTCAAAATATACTACAAAGCTACCAGAAAAACAGACACACAGATCAATAGAACAGAATTGAAAGCCCAGAAATAAAACCACACATCTGTGGACAACTAATCTTTGACAAAAGAGCCAAGAACATACAATAGAGAAAGGAAAGTCTCTTCAATAAATAGTATTGGGAAAACTGGACAGCTACGTGCAAAAGAATGAAAGCAGACCATTATCTTACACCATACACAAAAATTAACTCAAAATAGATTAAAGACTTGAATATAAGACCTGAAACCATAAAACTCCTAGAAGAAAATATAGGCAGTACACACTTTGACATTGGTCTTAGCAGTATCTTTTCAAATACCATGTCTAACTCAGGCAAGGGAAACAAAAGAAAAAACAAACAAATGAGACTACATCAGACTTAAAAGCTTCTGCACAGGAAAGGAAACCATCAACAAAACAACAAGACAAACTACCAATTGGCAGAAGATATTTGCAAATCATATATCTGATAAGGGGTTAATATCCAAAATATATAAAGAACTCATACAATTCAACAACAACAAAAAAACAGCCCTATTAAAAAATAGGCAGAGGATCTGAACAGACATTTTTCAAAAAAGATATACAGATGGCCAACAGGCACACGAAAAGATGGTTAACATCACTAATTATTAGGGAAATGCAAATCAGAACCACAGTGAGATATTACCTCACGCCTGTCACAATGGCTATAATGAACAAGACAAGAAACAAGTGTTGGAGAGGATGTGGAGAAAAGGGAACCCTCATACACTGCTGGTTGGAATGCAAACTGGTGCAGTCATTATGGAAAACAGTATGGAGATTCCTGAAAAAATTAAAAATAGAACTACCATATGATCTAGCTATTCCACTTCTGGGTATTTATCCAAAGAACACGAAAACACTAATTCGAAAAGAGATATGCACCCCCATGTTTACTGTAGCATTATTCACAATATCCAAGACTTGGAAACAACATAAGTTCCCATCAATGGATGAATAGATGAAGAAGATGTGATAGATAAATGTGACAGACTATTACTAAGCCATAAAAAAAGATGAAATCCTGCCATGTTGTGAGAACAGGGATGGACCTTGAGGGCACTGTGCCAAGTGAAATAAGGACAAATGCCATATGATCTCACTAATATGTGGAAGATAAAACAATAACAACAACATACACAGACACAGAGAATAGACTGGTGGTTACTACAGGGGAAGGGAGGTTGGGGGAGGGTGAAAGGGGTAAAGGGGGTCATTTGTATGGTGATTGATGGAAATTAGACTTTTGGTGGTGAACATGATGTAGTTTATATAGAAGTCAAAATATAATGATGTACACCTGACATTTACACAGTGTTATAAACCATTGTTATCTCAATAAAAAAATAAAAATCAGCTTTGGGAGAATATATCACAAACTGGTAATAACGGAATTGGGAGGCTGGAGAAGAGCACTGGGAGAGAGACTACTTTTAACTGTTTGTTGTTTTTGTAAATTTTAAGCATGTGTATTATTGAATAAATAAAACTTAAAAAGTCATAATTCCTACTGGACAAAGAAAAACAACACAGCAAAGTGCTCTCTTCATTTCTGCCGGACCAACGTCCTCCCAGATGTCGAGAGAGGGCTGCATGTGACAGCCACAGTCATATGTGGCTACTGAGCCCTTGAGACGTGGTTGGTCCAGATGAGACGTGTAAGTGTAAACACACACTGGCTTTCAAAGACCTTAGTGGTGACAGAAAAGAACATAAAATACCTCAATTTTCAAAAATATTTATTACATGTTGAAATAATACTATTTTGGATATATTAAGTAAAATACATCATTAAATTAATTTCATTTGTTCCCTTTTACTTGTTTTAATGTAAGTACTGGAAAATTTAAGATTCCATATGTGGTTTCTGTTGTGTTTCTCTTGGACAGCTCTGAGCTACATAATACTCTTCATCACCAGTGACCCTTAGCAAAAAACTTAAGGTTCTAGATTCATGAAAATTGATTCGTACTCTTTGATGCAAGAGGCTTCTCCAAAATCAGAGGCACTACCACTGGTCAAAAATTAAGGAGCATACACAAATAAGCCTCAATAAATTCTTCACAGACTAGCCAAGTAACTTTCCAAACACTACAGCAAAAACTGCTCTTTCAGCAACTGTAAAGTCAGTTCACACAGACCCCAAGCAAAGGTATTTACACATACACATGTGTGCATGTATGTTATGTTACATGTTATATAAAACGTGCAGGCTCTGGATAGAATATTTATTGTCCTACTTAACTTTCTAGACATAAAATATTTTAAGCATTTAATACATTATTCTCTCTTATGAGCCATTCCACATAATTTGGACATTCCTTAAAGTGTTAGGAGCAGAATTACAATAAATGGTGTTTGCAAATCTTTTATGAGAATAATGGCTCCTAAGGAGAAATGAAGGTGATTTAAATGAAATTTATTTCAGTATGGAGTTTTAAACACAATAGTCATTTAAAAACACCAATTTAAACTCACCAGAACTATTCTGTCTGTGGTAGCAATTCCTTTACTGAGTACAACAATCAGATATGAAAAGTTAAATGGTTAACATTTTCAAGGAGGGCTAGAAAATTATATACTATCTTTCCATTTTAGGATGAGGGTAATTTATTTGAGGGCTATTTGTTATTGGCTTATGAATCTGATTTAGAACATTTAAACCAGTAAAGAGCCATTTTAGAGAGAGAAAAAGGAAATATTTTCTTTGACTTCAATATGTCCTAAACCATACTTTTTATGTATATACCCTAGAATATTACACAATTCAGTGACCCACTTGCACAGCCTCTTTCAATCATCTAGTGCTTTCAGGCTGACACTGGAAGCATTATTCATTTTTAATAAAAAAAGAAAGAAAGAAATGAGATCTGTTTAGTTTGCTCATTGTAGAAATATTTAAAAAGCTTTCATGCTGTAATTTTTACAGTGTTATTTATACCAAGTTTTTTCAAGCTTACAAAAGTTAATAATTTATGTATAAGACAAAAAATCTTCCAGGATAATTTTTTGTAGATATCTATCTGCTAATCTGTGAAAACAGAGTTAATACGTTATCTTTACAAATTTAAGGGAAAAAAATGAAACTTTTTCCAAAGTTAAACTAAGTGCTTTTCAAAGGAATGTAAATTTTTGCTACTGAGATATTTTTATGTGATGTTCCTTTTGCTTTTCAGAGATTATGAAGAGTAATAGAAATTTTATTCATTCATATCTGCTCTAAGTGACTGACAGAAATATTTTGAACTCTTATAATTAATTTTTTTTGAGATTGAACATCCCTTATTTTTTCCTACACCAGAGAACATTTAATTAACATAATGTACGGTACCTATCAGGACATTATTCCCTTGTGCAACTGGATATTCAAGCGCTTTTTACAGTAATGCCAGCTCTTGGAGGTTTGTATATGACAATTTATGCCAAATAAAATATTATGCAAATATAAAAATCAGGAGAGAGAATTTTCATTTTAGAAGGGGACTCGGTTTTACAATAGGGACAATGACTCACCTAAGAGGACACTGGCCTATCAAAATTAAGGTACTAATTTTTTCTTAAAACTCTCACGAAGTTTATATGTACAAGAGCCTTTGGTGAACCTGGAAAGGGTGACTGGTGAAGCTTCCCCAGAGATGTTTTTCCCAGCATCAATACTTCGCCTTATAGCATTTAGTTACAATTTAAAAATGAATAGTGAGCTTTTAATATATTAATTAAGAGATGCTCTTATGGGTTCTGATTTCAAGCTATCAAACTCCAGCTCACAAAATTCCTGAAAATTTCACAGTCTGCTCTTGTAAACTGTTACGAGCTGGTTCTAAGCACACTACTGTTAGAGGTACCAAAATATTAACAAATCATATTATTTTCCTTTTTGGAAATAGAATGAAAGCTCCCTGAGATCAAATACGTGCCATATTATTTTTGTAGTCTTCCTTTTTTCCAGAATAGGACTGGACCAAGAGCTCTTGCTCATAGAATTACTGAACAACATTTAAAACTTCTGGAAGGCCAAGAAGTTTTAAAATGACATATTCAAAATGAGTGGTAGTGAGTGGTGATGATGGTCACAACAACGTATAGAACATTTCAGCATATAAGAAAGGATCTAGTTCCATTCTTTCGTTTTACAGATGTGAAAACTGAGCAATTTGCTTAAGGTTGGGCATCAAAATAATCCCTCCCACAGGGCTAGACTGCAGCCCCATAGCAGCTTTTCCTGCCACGTAATGTGAAGAAAAATGTACAATTCAGGGAATAGGTTTTACTTGATTAATAAATTCACACTTTGTCAACATTTGAGTTTTTTTCAGGCTTAGGATGAAAAAAATAAAGGATTTTAGTTACGTGTCTGTAGGTCTGTAATATCACGAAAGGGCACTTGCATGTGTTTCATCAAGGTATCATTTCTTTGTGTGGATTAGGATAAAAAAGAAGACATAAGCACTTAGTACGTGAACTTGAAGTTGCTGCGGACTTATTCTGATCCGTTCTTTGCTCCATTTCTAGATTACCTTTTCAGTCAACGCTGGGCTGCTGCTGATTTTTCTCTAAAATATTTGAGGACAATTTACAGTTTCCCTTGGAAATATCACTGAGAGAACTGGAGTTCAACACTCATCAGTCCGTTTGTGGATTCAGTCGAGCATTAGCTGAATCCCCACTCAATGCAGGTGCTGAGGGTGGAGCTAACACCAAGATGTGCGGGTCCTCCAGCACCCTGGACTGCGGCTACGGCAAGACAGTGTGACTGCTCAAGTGCCACGGGGGACAGGAGAGGGGAAGGCACTTCCAGCTCCAGGGTCTGAGACCATCGGTCACCATGAAATTTGACGTCATTCCCTCTCGCCCCAGTAAGAGAGAAATGCACTTCCCACTAAGTCACAGTTAGTTTTAAAAGGATGGCAATGGACATTCATCAAACATACCCATCACCATCACTGAAGCGGAAGAACTGGTGTCATCAAGTATGGAGGAGACTAGGTAAAAACTCAGCGGAGTGCATTTCTTTAAAAACTAGTAACATTCAACAAATGACTTATGGAGACTTTTCTGACCACTGAACCCTTAACCTAGGAAAAGACATGGCATATGTTTATCTGCTTTACTCTAACAGTTATCCTTCCTAATCAAAATGTTATAAGTAGGTCATTATTTCAGTTGTGTACACACACACAGGGTTGATTATGTGGTTCACACAGCATGAGGTTTCTTCAGAGGTTTACCAAAAAGGCAACAAAGCGACTTAAACTTTAAGAATGGACAAAATATAACACTCAAATTCTAAAACCAGCTTTGGCATTTTTTTAAAGCCTAAAGAGGCAGTTTAAGAAATTATTTACCTAAATGACAGGTAACTATATCACAATTCAAGATGTCATAATTTAGATCCTACTAGTCATATTATTTATATTTATCCATTTATTCTAATAGTCTAGTATTCCCTATAAAGTATGGTCTTCTAAGAAACCAAAGAGAGTAGTTCTATCAGCTATAAATACCACCAATTGTGGGGGAAATTCTAAAGGTCAAATTATAACCAGGTAATGTAGTCATATAAACAGGAAGGTGCAATGATGTTGTGGCCACTCTATGATTTCAGCTAAGCTCCAGAATAATTTTTCATAAGATATGAGGAGGGGCATTAAGAAGGAGATTGAGACAGAGATTGAGAACTGTAAGTACGAATGCCAATGATGTCAACCTTCCTCTCGTGTGTCAGAGGTCCACATAGAGAAGCTTGTTTATCTCAGGTGCAGATCCCGGTCTTTCGACCAGCAGCTGACATCTTGATTCCCTCAGACCAAAACAGGCTTCAGCCACAGCACCCTCCTTTGGTATTTGATTCTGCTCCTTCTCCCGCCTCCCCGACAATAATTTATTATGAATTCAAGTCACATTGGCAGCATCTGTGAGACAATTACTGCATCCAGGACTGACTCTGCAGTCTAATCCATCATAATTATGACAGGCTTCTTTGAAGATGCTCTGATGCATGACTTAAAAATAGCACATTAGTGTGCAAATGGATCGGCATCTCATTTCACCAGTATGCATTTAGGGTTGTAATTTAGCTCAACACCATTTGACTCTTTGAATCACTCAAAAACGGTGGCTCTCTCTCTCACCACAGAAAGCTGTAGGTGATGCTCAAAATTTGTGAAGAGTGCTTTCTGCTTTTGCTTTTATTTTTTGGTTTATTGATTCTGTTGGTGGTGTGTCTCTTATTGCTCTAAGAGAAAAAAAAATACACCTCATTTAAATCTCACGTCAGTTTTTCAAGGAGACAAAAGAGTCAATTTATAGATCTGTAGAGTTGCCACACTATAAGGCAATAAATTTTTTTTTCTATGAAAAACCTTTGACTTCATGTTCTAGTATTAAAAATATATAAAATACTCTGCATCATCAGATGAGTCCTGTTTATTGATATATGCAAATTATTGGGGGTAAATTCTTAAGACTGACTACTTGCAGGGACTGTATCTCCTAAAGCCCATGTGTTTCAGCATCAGCCTTGGGAGATGAGTGCACACATCTCTGTCGCCTCCACTGACAGGCTTTGCCCCATCAGGAATCCGGGTGTTAGGAATTAATTAGTTCTCGACATGAAAAATGCTGAGCAAAGATGACATATCTTACTACACCTCCTGCGTAGATGGCACTATTCTCCAAAACTATTTTAGGTTCTTCCTACCAAAATGGGACAAAATTTGTGTCAATTATACATTTATTTCAAGATATGTGCAGGACAGTGGGCCTCGCTATTGTCTACTGAATGTCCCTGCAGACAGTGCCCAAAAATCCTGACCAAAATGTCGGTTTTAATCCCTATCTTCTGTATATATCAAATTCCCTCCGTTTACACTGACTTTCTTAATTAACATATAAGATTAGCATGGTTGCCAACTACATCCCACTCTGGCAGAAAGCAAAGTGTTTTTTATAGGGCATTACTTATGAAATTAAAAACTATTCTTCATTAATTTAATAGTAAAGCTAAAATTTTAAAGGAAAACAGTCGATCAATCCAAAACATATATTTTCAACAGCAAAATTAATGTATCCAAGCTACACGTTAAGCCTGGAATATAATGCTTCATATATGCATTAAGTAGGGAGAATATGAGGTAAATTAGTATTTTTATAGCAAAACTGACTTTTATATTTCTCATCGTGTAAGAACTTTCAAGCTTAATATTAAGAAATCTGTGAGGATGTACCTCAGCTTCTTGACAAAGGACAGTGGACCCAAACATGTCAAAATCTCAGAGGAAGTCCCTGCATTTCCAGAAGAGCATGAGCTGCACACACGGGCCGCACACGGGTCACTCCCACGGTGTGTCACGTGCTCATGGGGAGGCCTTGGCATGTTCCCCATAATCCTCAGTAGAGACCATTTAATTCCAAGGTTTGAAGTTGTGAAATTTGTTTCTTATCTTAAAATAACAGTATAGACAAAATTTAGTAACATATGGATGACTTAGGGAGGAGAGTCAGGACGAATGTCGTGAGGATAAGAGAGGCTCCTGGACAGAAGTCGGCGTGTGAGATGTGCAGACGAGTGACAGTTCAGCAATAGATCTGCTCACGGTCTGCAGCTCCAGCCAACCACTTTCCCGACTGGTAAGATGGGCATGATCCTTTGTCAGTTCTCAATTGTCCCCACGTCTGGTAATCCCAGGATTGTTTCTCAAATTTGGGCTTATTCTTGCTCCCTCTGACTCTCACCAAACTAACATGGGCTGAGGGGAAAGATCATCAAACATAATTAGAAATGTAACTTATCACAAGCGTTATTTGTTTCCCATAAACTATAAAACTTATTCATATTTTTCTGTTTCACTCCACTCCCATCATTAGAATGGCTAGTTGTGAGCTGGTTGTTCTTACTAAAATACACTTGTTAGGACACACGCTATCTAATGCTTGACATTTTCAATTAAAACAAACGGACTGCAGCAACTGTAGTTGTCTGGGCCTGATCCCACTGACAGCCTATCTGAGAATATGTCCAGTGGGCAGGCAGACTCGCAGAAAGAGGCCATAGGGTGGACTCTAGGCAAACCTGAAGTGGATGTGGTGACAGAAGGGAGGAAGAGGAGACAGACTCCCACCAGGGAGCTGTGTGGGAAGAGCCCTGCAGGCCCCTCTAAAGACCCCATGTGGCCAAGAGACAGTGTTTGGATGCCTGCCCCACACAGGGCTCCAATGGCCAGTCCATGTCACGCACCAAAATAGCAACATCCAAGGTCTTACAGCTTTGTTCAGGTGCGTAAGGAGCCCTAAGCCTCTTCCATCTGTCCCTAACCCTGCCCAACCTCCTAGTGTTGGTGCTTAAAAGAAAGGGGTGGGGAGGAGATATTCAGTGTAGACCCTCCTTCCCTCAACGCCAAGGGCTAGAGCCAGAGGTCAAGCCTGTGCTGGGGGAAGAAGAGGATTGAATCAGGCTCAACTTGAGAGTTCTAAAATGAATAGGACTGAGTTTCAAAGACTGGAATGAAATTGTTCTAATAACCAAAAGATGCTGTAAAAATTATGGAATCTAGTCAAGAAGACACCACAGGGAGAGCGGTAGGGGGGAGACTATCATAGCGTATTTGAGACTATTGTAGTATATTAGAAGGAAAAATGCTTTCACTTTTATAGCTCAAGGTATGATTTTTCCAATAAAACTGTTATATGAATACAATAAGATGGTTTCTAGTGATATATAAGAACTTTATGGGGGCCAGCCCCATGGCCTGGTGGTTAAGTTCGGCACACTTTGCTTCAGTGGCCCAGGTTCGTGGGTTTGGATCCCGGGTGCAGACCTACACCATTTGTCAGCCATGCTGTGGCAGCAACCCACATACAAAATAGAGGAAGACTGGCACAGATGTTAGCTCAGGGCTAATGTTTCTCACCAAAAAAAAAAAAAAAAAAGAACTGTATGTAATCTCTGGTGGGGTTCATAATCATTCAATGTGTTTATATAATGACAATGTAGAGTCATGAAAATAACCTGTCTATATATTCATTCTTTTATTCAACAAATATTTACTGAACATATCCTATGTGCCAGGCACAGCTGCAGCCAACAGCAGTACACCACTGAACAAAAGAGACAGATTCCCTGCCCTCTTAGACCTGAGATTCTAGTGGGGAGAGAAATGGTAAGCATAACAAGGAGCACGTTGTACGGTATAGAATACAGAAATACTAGGGCAGGAGGTGGGGGATCCAGAGAACCAGGGAGAGGCTGCAGGCTGCAGTATTAAATACTACAGTCATAGTAGGTCTCATTGAGATAGTGAGATCTCAACAAAGAGCCAAATTATATAATAAACACCCAATTCACCAGATGATCGTAATTAATCAATGTGTTAATTCTGTATTGTTGGATACACTGTCCATGTCTCAGCCCTAAAATCAAGAATGGAAAAAGAAACTATCAAGATGTAAAAGATAACTATATTAGAGTCAACTAAATTGTCACATCCCCAGGGGATTCTAAAATATTAACATGAAACAAACTAATAATATACCTAACATTTTATTGAAAAAGTCCACACTAGGGATCTTTGCGACACGGGCATTTTGGCAATTATGCCTTGTATAGTATTCACGAAATCCGCCCCTTCTCAACAGTGTTTTGTTCCCTAACATCGCCGCAAAAGGCACACCATCTGTTTCTTAGAAGTTTTGTATGACCTTGAACAGCTCCATCTTCATATCGATCTAGTCCTAATCTGCTACAGTTACCATGACAACCTAGTCATTTTTCTTCTTCCTATTTTGGAACAATTAATGATCATTGTGTTTCAGTTAACTTGTAGGGTGTTACAGAGTTATTCTTGAGGGTAAAATGAATATTCTACTTACAGATTAATAATGGAGATGCCATTAAACCCATTATTCATCAATGGCTATCAATTTAAGATACTTCAATATGTGTCAGAGCTAAAGAAAACTGCCACACTCATTTCTTAATATAAATAAAATAATTTTTGTCTATCCAGAATAAAAAAAGTAAAAGAAATCCTCTAACGGGTGAAGCATTATAAAAATGAGAAACATCGACTACATAGATGTTTTAAAAGAACATCATACAGCCACATATTCATCAGAAACAAGTTCCCATATATTATGATAATTACTCTCATCTTCTCTGATCTTCTGTGTTTGTTAAAAGAGCTGATGAACACCTTAGATCACCCAAAATTATAGTGCACATTTAAATGGTGTCAAAATACAAACAGAAAGACTATAAAAATTTTTTTTTCCTCAAAAAGCGTTCTTACCTCTAGAAACACAATCTATGGGATCCAGAAGTAGTATCAAATATGGTCTCCATCTTTAAGGATTTTTAATTATTTAACTAGCAAGACAGGACATATACATACAAGAACAGCTATTCAGAACAAGAAAGCTGGTTTCTAGTTCTGGATATGGATTTTTTTAACAAGTCGCAACCTCCATGCATCACAATTAAAAAAATCTAAATTGAAATGAACAAGACTATGTCTAAGATCTTCTCGAGTTCTAAAATGCTACAATTCTCTAAAATTGGCAATGATAAATATCTACGGGGGTCTCCTTGAAACAAGTCATCACAAAGACTACTTTTGGTCTGGAAGGCACAATTTTCACCTCATTTTCCATGTGAGTAAATAGAAGCTAAAAGAGCAGCCTGACATTGCTGAGACAAGGCAGAGAGGTATGAAACACAAGCCCATCCAACTGCCAAGCCAAAATGTGAGCAAACGGGGAGTGGTCGGTTCAGGGCAGAGCAGCAGATCCAGCACTCCTAGTCACTCCTTATCCTTAGACAAGCTCTCCTTACGCTGTCCTGTGAAAAGAAACTCCAGAGTTGCCGATGTGAATACAGTCACAGGTAGGCAAATTCTTCTACGAGGCAGGGATGACTACGAAGCTTTCCTCTTTGAGGTCTAGATAATAAATACCCCTTAATACTCTCCGCCTCCAAGAAACTTTGGGTTCCTTTAATGCAAGTACTTTGGACAACAGATGTAAATCATATTTTGATCACTGGAAGTGTGAGTTTCTTATTATGAATTGATAAATGTATAAACTGTTTAAACACCAACTTCATGTGAGTTTGATTAAAACAAATCACTTTCCCTCAATCCAATCAACTCTGAGGGAAAGATAACATTGGGTCTCTGGATTTTCCAATTAAGGAGCAGATCCTGGACAGTGGTGTTCCATCCCCCTCCCCGATATATTTTTGATACTTCTATCAAGTCTCTTTACAAGTGCATTGCTAGTAAAAGTGAGAGATGAGTCTGTATGTATAAGTGTGTGAACACAAATATGCACCCACACTGTCAGAACAGAGTCACAGCACCCGTGATCTGTGCAACATCGATTTTACTGGATATTAATACGTATTCTTTAAAAGGAAGGGCCAGGCTGAGGGAGAATAAGTAAGGAAAATTGGGTTAAAAATAAATTTAAAACTTTCTTTAATGAAAGGCCTCGAACTCTTCAATCTGATGATGGGGTCTCTAAAAAGGCGCTGTGATGTGCAGCACTTCCCAGATGTAGTTTGGGTGCAGAGTCACTGTTTACAGAACATCCTGCAAAACCAGCATCCCATGGACTAGCACACACTGGAAAACCCTAATCCAGATGGTTTGATAATTTACGCAGCGTTAATATGTGCCTGGATCTTGAGGCATTGACGAGAGTCTAGGGGAATACAAACCCCCATCACCACCCCTAACTGAGCTGTAAAGAGCTCTGAGTCCATCTCCAAGGCCAAGGACATGCACAAACGCAAGTCTTGCTCTAACTTCCAACTCAACATGCAGAAACTGAACTACTGTCCTCATCTTATTTCTTTTGATTACATTACCATTCTAACTATCCGGACACCTCCTTAGACAAGGCTCTTGACTTTAGCTCAGAATCTCTCCTCTCCTGGTGAAAATATTCAGAAATAGTTACAAAATCTCAAACTGAAATAAGCGTTTTGAAACACTAACTCATAACTCTGTAATTAATAGTAAGAAATTTTTCTTGAAAATTAGTAGCAGTCATTGAAGTAACGACAAAAGAATTTTCATCATGTAGACATATTTTAAGAGACAAACGAGAACTTCATTTTAAGATTAAATCTTGTAATCATAGCCTTCGTGACCTCTATGTTCCCACCTCTTGATGTTCCCATCAAGAAAGCCATAACTGGGGCTAGCCTGGTGGCGCAGCAGTTTAGTTCACTCTTTGGCAGCCCAGGGTTTGCGGGTTCGGATCCCGGGCGCCCTTTGACACACTGCTCATCAGCCATGCCGTGGCGGCGTCCCATACAAAGTAGAGGAAGATGGGCACGGATGTTAGCCCAGGGCAGGTCTTCCTCACAAAAACAGAAAGAAAGCCATGCCTACCTGTCCACTAGCAGGTCACACAACAATGTGATGGAAGCATGAAGATTGGCACAAGGTAAGTTTTTATACTGAGTGTCAACAATAGAAATAAAATCAGATTAGAGTTGAGAAACTACCGTAATATAAAGAATCCAATTAAGGGTGACACTGAATAAAACAAGGATAGAAAACTGAGCTTTTTATAATTATTTTCTAAATATCAGATAAGCCAGTATGCTCATATATTAAAGAGAAATAATTCTCCTATCAAAGATTTCTTCAGCCTTGAATTAACAATTAAACTTTTGATAACATGACCATAAAATCCCTGTTTTCCTCCAAATCGGTCATGTGTTTGACAGAACGGAGTCTTTAGCACTAGGGTTGAACGCAACATAAAACAACCGTGAAGCATGATTTTAAAAATGAAATGAAGACAAATAGTGAAAGTCATATTCCCAGCAGAAGTTTTATTTATATTAAACTATTCTATGTAACTCTTTACTTTGCCCAAATACACAGAAAATCATTAACTTTTTTTTGTATGAGCCAAGTAGACCATTCAAGTGATGTCTTCAAAGTTAAGAGAATGGTCTGCTCTCAGGGTGTGGTCTGGGTGACTGTCCCTTTAATACAGCATGACACTGAGGTATGTCTCCATAGGGCATGCCGGGAAGTATAAGATGAAGAAAAGAATATTAAAAAAAAGGATTGTAAAGTCACTAAATCTAAGCATTGAGAAAAACCAAAAATGTACTTCCACATATGTCTGTATTAAAAA